>CP097979.1:3927052-5236070 GCA_023650705.1 Epichloe brachyelytri
TCTTTAGTTAATAATTTCTAAGAACGTAAAGATAAGCTTTGTATTATAGGAGGTAGCCTTACTTATCTAATTTATAAGAAAAGACCTAAGTAAGGCCTAGAAGCTTTATATCTATAAGAACTTTAGTTCTAGATACCTTCTTAGCTACCTTTCTATTAATAATCTTATTATATTCCTTATCTTATGCTTTATAGAATTCCTTTTCCTTTAGATAACTAGCTAAATTATTATAATAAGCTAGAGGAGGAAGCCTTAATATATAAGGCTTTTCTTTGCTTTAGGTCCTAGCTTAAAGGCTATAGTAAATGCTTTAAGATTGTTATAATCTTATGTATTTATTAATATTTTGTGATTATTACTGCTATTAGGTAGGTTAAGTAAATTATTAATACTTAATAGTATATAATCTATTAAACCTAGAAGTTATCTAGGTAAATTCGGAGGAGTTAGTAGATTTATTTCTTAACTTTCTTTTTCCTTTTCCTTATAGTCTAATTAATTATAACTATTAAGAGTTTTATCCTATTAAAGCTAATTAAGTGGTTATTATAGTAATAGTAGGTACGCTATCTATAGAAGCCCTATATTAGAGCTTTTATCCTTATTATTATTAACTAGCTTTTTAAGGAAGTGTTTTTAATCTCTTTTATATTTAGTAATAGGCCTCTTTCTTAAGTATAGAAGATTAACTTATTAAAGGTAATATAACTTAATAAGAACTAGTAGCTTCTCTTTATTATTAGTACCTAAATTAGGTATTACATAAAGGAAACGTATCTAGCGAGGTATCTAATATAAGCTCTTTATACGAGCTTTAGACCTGCCTTATAAAGCCTACTTTACGTTATTACATATGCTTTATAACTAAAGGCTTATAGGTAAGTTATAGAGGCTTCTAGATTCTCTAGTAAGTAACTCTATTAAAGCTTATTCTCTCTTAACTACCTATTTAACGCTTATTAAGGCAATTGCTAGTTAAGTAGCTTTTAAGGCATATAGTTTAAGATATAAATAGCTGCTTTAGTAGCTACAGGCTAAAGGTCTTCTAGGAAGCCTAATTATGTTATAAGAGTTATTATAACCCTTATTATCACCCCCTAGACCGTTTAGCGTGCCTATTTTAATGTGGGTAAGCTAGGCTGGATTTTCTAATAATAATACCTTTATTTATAACCTCTTCTTCTTGCTTTTTAGTCTAGAAGGTAGTCTTACTATTAGTTATTATAACTGCAATATAGATACTATATGCCCTTATATATATAGCTTCTAACTAATTAAAGCAGAGCGTAATATCTGTTTTTAACGGGATTGTAAAGATATAGCGCAATCCTATAGCTCTATAAGTAAAGAGAGTAATATATTAGTCTTTATTATACCCTAATAATTAAGCAAAGAGGTTAAAAGAGACTACCTAAAGTAGTCCTAAAGGTAATAATCCTATTTAGGGGACTTATAATATCTACCTCTACGCCTTAGCTATTTAGTAGACCTTATATTTACCCGCGCTTCTTTCCTTTAAAGGAATTTAAAGCTTCTTAAGTACTTAATTTATTATATCCTCGCCTAGATATACTAATCTAGCGTGCTATAGGTCCGCAGGCATTACTATTACAGTCTTTAGGTCTCTTAAATCTCCCTTAATAGCAAAAGCCTCTAATAGGCTTAAGCCCTCTATACATAGCTATATACTAATAATCTAAGTTCAAAATATCTCCTAATTACCTCTTACTAAGTCTATTACCCTTCTAGTAAGGTTATCCTACCTTATTCCCTTTTATATAAGTAGCTAAAGAGATATAAGGTTTACAAAGAATAATAGTTAGTACTAGGCCTTTAATAAGGTAAGGGTCTAACTATTTATTAAGATAATCTAAGCTATGCTAACGCTATAAGCCTTAGTGACACTATAACTAGCTTAAATTCTAGGTTATTAACTATAATTAAGGTCTATAAACTAGCGTTTATTATTAAAGATATAGATTAAAGTGCTACTATTAAGTATAACCTGCGATTTACCCTAGGTAAGGAAAGCCTCTAAAGACTCTAACTCTTCTATAGCTAAAAACGTAGTATTAGCTCCTTTAGGTTTCTTTATGCTATTATCCTTAGGTTCCTTTGCGCTATTATCCTTTAACTACGCGTTATATGCCTTCTTTATATTATTAGGCTAATAATTTATTACTTCTTTTACTTTCTTTAATAGCTCTTTATTAACTTTCTAGTCCTTTATTAGGTAAAGTGCCTTATAGACCTTCTATAAGTCTCTTAACTTCTTTACTTTATACTTCTTATAGTATATATAGTCTTTCTTTACTAACTTTTCTACTTTATCCTTTATTTCGCTATTAAGAGTTAGCTTAGCTCTAAAGGCATTATTAGTCTTTACCTATAATCTCCCTTAAGCTTTAATTAGGTACCTAATTCTACTTATAATGCTATAGAAATCTAGGACCTTTCCCTTACTCTCTGCTATATAAATTAATAAGTTAACTTAAGCTAAGATAGTAAGGAATTATACCCTAATAGCATTATTAATTATCTCCACAGGTAAGTTATCTTTAGTAATAAGGTAGTTCGCTTAAAAGCATCTCTTATAGCTAATTAAAGTATCTATAAGCTACTTATTAATATTTACCTTTATAAGGTTCTATTTAATAGTCTTATTAAAATTAACTTTAGTATAATACTTAATAGTTCTACTTAAAGGTATTACGTTCCTTATAAGCTCCTTAATCTTTTTATAAAGGGATATATACCTTAAGGTTATTTACTTATACTTAGGACTAAGCGTTATTATAAACTAAGTGTAATACTCTCTTAGGGCCTTTATAAGGCTCTAGAATTAGCTATTAAATACCTAATAATAACTACTAAGGACTATAAACTAAGCGCTATCTTTAGTATTATTAGGTTATTAAGGGTACTAAAAATAACTCTCTCTAGCTATATTATAGCCTTTAGGAGAGCTTTCCTAGGGTTACTACGCGCTACTAACTACTAATCTACTACTTTGTAAGCGCGTTTAAACTCCTATAGTATCTATTATAGATATTTAACTCTATATAGCCTCTACTACCCTTCTCTTTACTAGAGTCCTATTTCCTATAAGGATTAGAGGCTTAGGAGGGTAATCTAGCTATATAGTTAAATTAGGATTAATAAAGACCTAGATTCTATCTTTAATAGCTCTTACCTTAACTATCTTATACTATAGGTCCTAATAGTAGGGCTCCTATAGCTTAATTACTAGCTTATTGCCTTTAGAAGATTCCTTAGATATTATAAGGATGCCTATAGTGTTTTTATATTACTGTTATTAAACTAATAGATATTAATATTAATCCTAGCGTGCTAGGGTTGCCTAATTATAATATTAATAAATTAGGCCTCTCTTTACTATGTTTATACTAATTATTTAAAGATTAAATAATAGGTTAATTTAAAGAGAAGAGTACTAATTTAGAAGAAGATAAGGTATGATTATTATAAACACTATGTAATTACTACTATATTAGACCGCGAAGCTAGGGTTTAATATTATTGCCTCTATTAAGTTATCTAACCCTATAAGAGGGTGCGGACTATGGTTTAAATACCTAAGTACCTCTACTATTAGTGGGGTACTTGTATAGTGCTAAAACATACTATGAAGTTATAGAGGTCTTAGAAAATGACTAGCTAGGGTGGACTCTTGTCTCAGCTAGTTAAGTAGTGAGACTATCGTGCGGCCGGGATCAATTATGCCCTTGTGGGTGCAACAACAACCCAGAAATGAAGAAGAGAACCCCCATGCCCCACGACTCAGTTCAGAATCGACCTGTTTCCCTTTCCGGTTAACAAAGGCCCCCTTGGCTGTGGCGCAAGCAAGCGCAAGAGAATGAAAGAAATAAAAGGGAAGAAGGAAAAATAGCAGCTGGGGACCCCTCTTTCAATACGAGATTTTGAATTTAAGAAAAAAATCCATGCACAACGATGTCATACAAATTGCCCGGGAGGAGGGAGACTTGTGCGAGAAGCAGACCATGTCGGCGGGGATTTTCCCCACTCGGTCGTCAGTATTCTCATTGGCCTTGCATATCAGGACATTTTCCAGATTCGCGGCAGGCACGATTCCCTGGCTGACGATTGCCACTGGACAATGAATGGGGCTTTCCTTCCCAGGGCCCCCTGAATCCTCTCCCAAGAATACATAGCCCACACCACACCACACTCAAATGCCATCAGCCAAATCAATTCGCTCATTCTCCTGGGAAAAAAAAAAAATGCAAAAAAAAAAAAACGCCAAACTGCTCTCACATCCGTCACTCGCAGAAAAACGTTTCCTTCCCGCACCCAAGTGGCAGAAGATGAGCGAACCGGAGCCCACCTGCCGTACACACAATCTAGATGCATAAAACGAGGTGCACCGGACGGGTTTCCGTGGCGGCAAGTCGAATGAATGCCCCGTCTGCAAGAGGCGGCAGGAGACGGTACGAATAGGCTGATCACATTTGCGGCACAAACGCACGTCACAAGGCTACGGGCATTGTTGACCAATGCCGGCTCGGCTGGCTTCATCTGCAAATCCAACGTTTCTGCCCACTTCCTCGGCCAAGGATACATACATACTCAAATAGTTCAGCATTTGGTTTATCAAGGGTTTCTCCTTCTCCTGATTCATCCGCACCTAGCAAGGCGTTCCAGAGCCACCATCCTGAACAATTCTACCCAACCATGATAGTACCTGGTTCATCCAATCATCAACCCAATGTCTTTATACCCGTGTACATCTCCTTCCCTGCCCTTCTTTCCCATGCTGTCGGCGTCCGGCGTCGCGAAGCACAAGTACCGCTGAGATAATGTCTTGACCCAAATACCCTGTCTCGATATGTCCTCCCAAAAAGACCCGTAAGATCGATCACCCAAGAATGAAATGTAGTAGAGAAAAAGGGGCATCAAGATAATGAGCCGACAGCGTTTAAATTTTTCTTTATAAAAAAAACCCCTTTTGCAATATAATGAAAAGGTGCGCATCGGCTTGCGAATATACTGGGTATAAAGAGGATAGTCTGTATTCCTAAAACATGTTTCCGATTCCCCCAACCATATTGCATCTAAAAGTTTTCTTTGCCCCAAACATACGAGAATCTAGAGAAACTGTCAGTCGCCATGGCACAAGACGGATACAGATGGGAGGTTTCAAACATACCCGGGTTCAGTGTACTTGTTGCAGTACACGTGCAGTGAGCTGCCCAGGCCCTTGGGACCGCAGAAGAAGACACCCGCCTCACCAGGACAGTGTATTTTCCGGATGCCGCGGAAGATCATGTCCCAGTTGGGTCGGCCAAAGTTTGTCGGGCTCCTCAGACCTGTGATGGTGTCTTTGTCTGCGTTGGCGTCGTTGATCATGATGTTGGTCGCGTCATCGGCCTTGATCTTGGCCGTCAGGTAGGTGTGAATCTCGATGCGGTTCTCGACGTCCTGCGCCTCGACGGCCAACAGCAAGGATCGGAACCACTCGAACGATCCAAAGTCGCGGCAGATCCAGAAGAAGTACACTTTCGATAGGCGCGTCTTCTTCTGGGGGTAGTTCATCCGGTACCAGATCGACTTCAGAATAGAGGCAAATGGCGTGACGCCAATGCCGGCGCCAACCAAGATGGCTGTTTCGTACTTGAAAACATCTTCCGAGGCTGACCCGAATGGTCCGTCGACATAGACTCGCGGCAAGACTCTCTGGAGAGCAGGGTCGACGCCGTTGCTGTCTCCATCAATGCCCACGACCTTGCTTGTGTCCCTTTCTTGCCCCATTCGCACCCAAGAGCCTGGGATACCGCCATGGTGAAGTCGCCTTGGCACCGCATGTGGATCGAGATGTAATCCTCCTCGGGAGCGCTGGTCAGGGTGAAGGGATGGTATTGCCACAGGGATACGGCCGGACAGCAAAGAAGATGTATTGGCCGGCACGCGTCTTGGTGTTCTCCTTCTTGATCTGGATCTCGCACACCTGACTAGGGTGTTGGATGACCTTTGAAATATATGTCTTGTGTCGACCACGTATTTCTCGAGCCACACGCTCGGCCAGGTAGATGAAGCCCCGTACATCCAATACTGCCAAAACACGCCAATGGCGGAGGCGCCGATGCTGGAACAAAGGGCGCCACGTCGGGCTGGATCATGCAGAACGCTCCGTGCAGAGACCAGAAGAAGAAGAAGACGATGAACATGTGATGCGTGTACCAGAAACGCTCGTAGTTGGCCCGGCAGGGCTTCTCGACTGAAGTGATGACCATTCCCATGAGTGCAATCAGCATCACATAGCCCGTCCAACCCGGCCCAGAGGCAAAGTTGGCGAGCAGCCATCCGTAGAACCCCAACTTGTTTTTGGCAGCGACCTGGGCAAAGTTGTTCCAGTGCGCAATGGTATGTACCCATGAGAAGAAGACGATTGACCACGCGGTGGTGATGTGGAAGGTGATGTTCTTGTCGAACTGAATGATGCCGTTGAGCGGTGTCTGGCGCATGAGTGAGATCAAGGTTCGGCAGACGGGAACAGGATGATGCCGACATCAATGTGCAAGACCAAGGCGGATGCTCTTGCAATGGTAAAGGTGAAGCCGAATATGTCCCTGGCGCTCTGCAGACTGTCTTTCAGTGCGTAATGGACCGAGGCAAATGAGAAGATGAGCGCATGCGTGAGCATGAACACGAACACAAACCTAGCTCCGAACGTTAGTCTATCCACGATCCTTTCTTCATGTGTGACAAACAACTTACACCCGTCGGTACCCTTCGTTGATCATCCATCGGTCAAATTTTTCTCTCGAGGAAAGTTCTTGCTGCTTTTCCTGAGTCATCTCGCCAGAGAGGAGCATTCGTGTAAGTGGCGTCCATCTTGACCGTTCGGAAGGTCGTTCGGAGCCCGCATCGGAGCCCCCAGGGTAATAATAGCTCATTGTAGTCGGCGTGTTTCCTTTGATTAAAGCAATGCGCGATCAAATCTGGTTTCGACAAGTGGGACTTTCCTTCGGATTTTGGACGGTAACAAGATCGAATGTGTGACCCGGCAAATACTTTGCGTTACTCTATCGACCTCAACATGGGATATCAAGGTATACGTTTTGTCGTTGAACGGCTGGTGAAATTTTTTTCTTTCCTTTTTCGTGTGAATCAATTCAGATCCTGCTGAAAGTAACCATGGACTTTTTCGAAGAGAGGGTTGGGGAGATCCACATGCAGTATGTTCACTCAAAAGACAGACATGTCTATAGGCTCATGTTAGTGAGAGCAAAGACATTCCGAGTGGCTGACGTGCGATTTTTCTCAAGTGAAAACTGGGTAAAGGCCAAGACGTCGCAAGACTCATGGGGTTATGCGGCACGGTTGCAAATCGTGAAACACCAGACGGCGTCCGCAGAGGGTGGATGGATCATGGCTGGCTCCATCACAGAGACCCGAGCGCAGAGCCAAAAGCGGCCGAGGGCTCCCTTTCAGGTCCGGGACCGAAACTGTCAATAGGATCCGAAACGGCTTGCCCGGTGAAAAATACCTGCCTAGAAGGCTCTGTTTTGCGCAAACATGTTGCGAATTGCCACCACATGTCTTGGAAACATGTGCTGTTCTGGGTTGGTCTTAGAAGAAGAGCCCAGGAAGAAACAATCTTCGAACCCGTTGGCCCCGATGCATGCCGTCTCTTCCGGCGGTGGTAAGTCGTTCGTTCATATCGCGACTGTGATGCGCACGGCCATGGCGGGCCAAGCTGCCGTGCTGTACGGAGTAAAAGTAACGAGCATTCTTGTATGGGCAAGCCAGCCAGGGCCAAGATGCGGAGGCAGTGGGAGGCAGTGGGCAGTGCTGGTGTCAAATCCAGCCCCGTGAAACCGCCCGTGAAACCGCCCCGTGCAACCCGGCTGCGACAACGGCTCGTCACGCCAACCAGTTCCAGAGAAATCAGCGCTCTATTCTTTTCTTCTTTTGTCTTTTGCCAGACAGACCAAGTGCAACAGACTTGGAATCTTCAAGCTTGAATGGTCAGAATATTCATCACCAATCTAGTCGCATCTTAGAAACAGGGCCCTTGCTTGCTTCACCCTCATCATGAACGCTACTGCGCGCGTCTCGGCACGGCCTTGACTGACCTCGCATTTTCCAACATTGTCCTAAAGCACGGTTGCTTTGGAAAAGGCCCTCAGTCACGTTTGTCTGCACATGCATGTACAAGGAGAGGCGTGAATATAATACCAGACTGTACTGAGCAAAAACCATGCCATAACACACGTCAATCATGATGCAAAGAGAAAAGGAAAAAGCCAGCCGCATGATATCCCTTGAGTAGCTGAATGTGATCTGTCTAGTTTGCGTTGTCACCTCCAGAACCCCAAAACCTCACCTTCGTTACCGTCAGAAGCAGCTCAGCCAGTACGTTCCAGAGTGAGGCTCTCTGGCCTATCACACATGCTTGACCCGCCTCACTTCCGCCGCTATCTGTGAAGCAAGAATCCCTTGAAAGGAATTCCTTCCCCGTGCCGTGCCGATTATCTTGCAAAAGAGAAAACGTCACTCTTTATCATCCTCCTCCATACATCTCGTTCCCAAGCCGTCTGATTCTGGCTCGCGAGTTAAACGGCATACTTTCGAGTCCACTCTCGCGCCGTCGCCTCGTATCGAGGCCTGTCGGTCTTGTACACATGAGCGATTTCAGGCACAAAGGGGTCGTCGGGGTTGGGGTCTGTGAGCATGGAGCAGATGGAGAGAAGAACTATTGATCCACCTATTAGCATGACAAGTTTTCTTGCATGATCCGGATTGCGTCAAGGCAATCAAACGTACCTTTGGAAATAGTCAAAGCAGGGCTCCACTGGTCTCGCAGGATATCTAAGCAGATACTGCCGTTGGAGTTGATGTTGGGGTGGTAGATGCGAGTGGTGAAGTTAACCTTGGGAGGCTTGAAGGGATAGTCGGTGGGGAAGTGAATGGCAAGGAAGAAAACACCCCAGAGTATGGTGAATCGCCCTGTTCATGTTAAAGTCAGTTACTTGGAGCCGTAAATAATCGCATCGATCAGGGCGGCCAGCGATTGACGTCTAGCGTTGAAGCGTCGTTCATCATTCAAGCTGTTTTTGGCAAGATGAGGATCTTGCCGGCCATGCCTACGCATCAAATGGCCGTCTTTCTTTCAGCTGAACTTACGGGTCCCATAATCGTTGCTTGCCAGTGAAACTACGAGTCTGTTAGCTAACCTGCCCATGTGCTAATTATAGCATCTAGCTTGTTTCAACGTACCAGGTCTTCGCCTACTGGGCCAGCAGAGCAGGACGACGGCGGGTCACTACATAGTCGGATTGTTAGCAAATCTACTCAAACATTCACATGGCGCAAGGGAGCAGAAAAGGTAGCCAATAAATCTTTCAGCAATGAAGTGGCCAGACCCGAGACTCTGACCATTATCAAAGGCCAGTCTCAAAGCCATCCTGACACTTGGTATCGGGCGCATTCAATGTTATCTTGGTTCCATGTGGCACCCCGCTAACTACATGCCCCACCTCGCAGAATTGGGCGCCGGAAGAGGCTGGTCATGCCTCTCACGAGGCTGGCTGGAGAAAGGGTCGGAGATGAAGGGAAAAGGGTGAGTAATATTTACCGGCCGAGGTCAGTGAGCTCCTTGTTGATGCGCTTGAGAGCCATATCTGATGATTTGTGGTGTGTGTCTTTGCGAAGATCGCTTGTGCTGCAGGGTCGTGGTTAGTTTTTGCTGGAGAGTGGGAGGGCAAAACGCCGGCGGGACGGGCGGTCGGGAAAGGCGAGAGCAGGCCAGAGAATGACGCACTTCAAAGAACAAAATGTGCTCGCCGAGGGTTTAATCTGCCAAGACGGTGCAGGATTGGTAAATGTCGTCGAGGATGTGCTGAAGTCAAAGCCGTTCGGATATGACAGGGTCGAACAACGTGCACGATGGCTGGAGGGTGTTGACAGAGTCGCCGATGTCTCGCGTGTGGAGGAAAGCAGGTCGTTTGGTATGGGTATGTGTATGGAAGGAAAGAGAAACCACAGGGTTCGGTCAGTGAGATAGAAATCCGAGGCGGCGAGCACGGGGCCAGAGGGGCCAGAGTGGGCAAGAGTGGGCATCTGTTGAGCTGGCCAAACATGGACATGGACGCCTTGGGCTCAGACACACGCAAACCACACAACAACTTGGCTCCCTCACAGTCAGTCAGTAAGTCAGCCAAAGTCTTCGCCGAGCAGTCTGGTCGGGATTGCTGAACGATTCATTGACACTTGGGCAGAGTTGGCCAAGCACGCCCGAAATGCATTCAAGCCACTATCGTCAAGTGTGCGCACAGTTATCGTGCGTTTTCGACCTCTGACACTAACAGACTTCCGCGTCCAGCGCGCGAACCAATTGATAGTGCACTGCTCGCCCCCGTGTGCGAAGGTCGCCACACCGAATCCATCGGCAGTGTTCATCAAGGTTCCAGCAGCTCGAACGCCTCCGTCATGTTTTATCTGTTGTGAATAAGTTGCTTGCTGGTGTTCTCACGCAGTAGTGTTCCCAACCAGGTCCACGTTCAGATATCCGGCCCTTTGCGAACCAGATGCAACCTCTAGTCACTGGGGTTTGCAAGTGAATATGTGCAGAGCCTATGGACCTGGATGGTTCCATCTGATATGGTGCATTGGCCAAACGCACCCAGAGCAGAGAGCCGCCAATGTTGGACATGTGCTGCCGTCGACGAGACACAGTCTTAGGAGCAATATTTTATTCCCCATGGTCAGCGAGCATCACTTTCCATAGGGAACTCCCGGGGACCTTTTGAATCAATTCCGGATCCGCTAGTCCGTACTCCGTACAGCACCTGTGTTCAAGGCTGATTAGGCGGGTTCGATGAACAGCGGCTACTTTATGGGGGCACAAACGCCGCTCTTGGCGTAACGCCAGCATAAGCTTGTGGAAGAAACAACATCCACAAAAGAGAGCTTTTGAATTGAGACGAAAGTTTTCTACTTTGGTAATCGATGGTATTTTATGTATTAAACATTCGTCTCATGTTCGCTAAGTGCAACCACTATTCTCTTCTAGGCTCGTTTCTATCCTCGACTTGGGGCGACTTGGGCGTGTTCTTTTCCCGGCTGATTTGTTACATTTCAAGTTGACTACTTAGCAGAACGCCTGCATGCCGGTAATGGCTCGTCCCAATATAAGACCTGTAAACCGAGTTAGTTCATGCATTTTATATGGTACTGGGTGGCGGGTTCGACTTACTGTGAATATCGCTCTGTCCTTCGTATGTCTGCGTCACATACAGATTGGCCACGTGACGGCCGATGTGATACTCGTCACTCACCGCATTACCGCCAAAAATCTCCTGGAGAATTCTCGAGTTTCGCAAAGCAGTGTCGCAGTTTTGTCTCTTGACCATGCTGATCATCTCAGGGGTGGCCTTGCCCTCATCCTTGAGGCGACCGACCTGGATAGAGGCAAGCGTTCCGTACGCAGCATCCGTGGCAGCGTCAGCCAACTTCTTCTGGATGAGCTGGTACTTGGCAAGCAGGTTGCCCTTGAACTGCTTGCGTTCCAAAGCATAGGTTCGTGCTCGGTCAATGCAATCCTCCAGAGCACCCATGACTCCCATGGAGATGCCATAACGAGCGCTATTGAGGCAGCTGAAGGGTCCCTTGAGGCCCTCGACATCAGGGAACATGTTGGCCTCAGGGACAGGGCACTCATCCATTTGAATCATGCCGGTAATAGAGGCTCGCAGGCCATTTTATCCTTGATGGCCGGGGTTGAGAGAGTACCGGGAGGACAGTCCTTTCTCTCGACCAGGAAGCCTCGAATCTTGCCGGTTTCCTGAAGCTTCGCCCAAACCAGGAGCACATCAGCAATTGGACTGTTCGTGATCCAAGTCTTGGCTCCGCTGAGGGAATAGTATCCCTTCTTGGTGGGGTGCGGCTTAACAACACTCTCCATGCTGCCAGGGTCGCTGCCATGGTTAGGTTCTGTGAGTCCGAAAGCACCAAGGAGCCTGCCCTGGCCATCTCGGGAAGGAACCTCTCCTTTTGCTCTTCAGTGCCAAACTCGTGTATGCCACCCATGACGAGTGACGACTGTACGGACATGCCAGATCTGTAACCACTGTCAACGCGCTCAACAGCTCGAGTGATCATGCCGCCCGCAACCGTCGACACACCGGCACAGCCATATCCGTCAATGTTGGCGCCAAGCAAGCCGAGCTCACCCATCTCTTGCAAGATCTTGGGGTCATAGTGCTCATCACGGTAAGCCTCTGCAATTCAAGTATCAGTCAAGATGGGCAACTTTCGTCAAAGGTGGCTGGAAATAGACTACGGGTCAATGACGCCATGGAAAGCGGAGTGGCAACACCTTTGGGAAAGGCAGACATACGCAAAACTCTGGGCAACATTCTCTCTTGGCAATATCTCTCGGCAGTCTCTGCAATAGCAAGCTCCTCCTCAGTCAAGAGGTTCTTAGATGCAAGTGGGTCTCGCCAGTCAAAGGCTGTCTTTGGCACCGAGGCATAACTTCTGACGGCTACTTGCCGCCATGATGATGCGTTGCTTCGAGCAACGGTTCGCAGAGCATGGCGAAACATTGTGAGTGGTGCGTGGACAGGGGGAAGAATAGGAGAATAAGAAGAAATAGGCCTCCGTCTCCTAAAGATGTGTTCAAAATGTTGTAAGAGAAGGAAGGTGGTGGATATGGAAGTAGTTGAAGAGGAGTTGGTAGTTGCATTGACTTAGCGGCATATAGCTAACTTATTGGACGGCTTCAACTTGTGCGATACCGCTGGCACCCATATTACCTCGGTCTCACCCGCCAGTCACCGGCGTAATTCGCGGAGGGTCTCCACTGGCGCCCTATCCAAACCTGCTTAAGCTGGCCCGTCAATCAATCACTGAAAAATGTACCAATCCCAGTCGCCGTCCAGCCCATAACTCGGCGACCTGACACCTGCACACACCTGCACACCTACATAGTACATATACACTGTAATATAGCTGCATTGAAAATTGCATTCACAGAACAACGACTTGACCTGGGTCCGTCCAACCACAGCTTCCACTTCTGCCAGATTAGGTAGGTATCAGGAGAAATACCCAACACAGGAGAACCTGCGTGTAGGTTGTAACAGAATGATAACCAGGGATTGTCTACATTTTGCTCTTGGTTCATTTGTTGCGAAGTACTGTACATACGACCAGAATTACATCCGACCATGCCTGTCTGGCGCTGCACGGGACTCTTCAGGCAAAGATATCGAGACGTGAGGAAGAAAACATTAAGCCTTTAATCGGCATGGTCTCTCTTCTCCATATTAGAATCTGTGGTTTGCCATCCCTCGTCACTCACTTTCTTTATGCTTCCGCGCCATCTCACTCAACCTATCAAGATCCTCAGTAGCCAGCATCACTCCGGCCCTTGCCAAGGTGCTCGTTGCCTCGATGTCAAGTGGACTGTGTGCTGAAGGGGTTTCCACTTCGCAGGAGTCATCATGGTGGTGCCCGCGAGATTGCCGGGCTTGAAAACGTCTTTCCTTGCCGTCCCCAAGTTCAACACCTACCCCAAATGGCGAAGAGATGCCCTTCATGGGTTTCCGACGTCTGTACAGCTCATGGCGTAAACGTCTACCTATTGTAAATCGACGCCGAGATTTCTCTGATAGTGGCAGTGATCGTGACGCGCGGCGACCAGTAATTCCTTTCGGACTTTCGGGCGGGGGAGCTCTACGCGATGTGTCAGTAAATATATTTTCATGACCTCGGTTGGATACACAACTTCTTGGCCGTGAGAGGTATCTGTGGTCAGTTCAGGGCAAGAAACCGTGCAATGCTGCAGGTGGCCTTTTGAGGCACCGTACACGGCTTCATGTGTCGTTTTGAGAAGTTGTAATGACTTTCGTTGAGTCTGTGCACTTTCAACGACGCTTGATATTTTCGGCTCGTCTTGGACAGAAGTTACGCGATGATTATAGCTGAGGGGACTGTCGGAACGACTTGTAGGTTGCGGTTTTTCAGAAGACATCGACGGCACGAGAAATCGTTGCTCGTGAAAGAGGGCAGGGCGTCCAGGACGTGATTCACGATTCCCAGTGCTAAGGATAAGGATAGTAAACAGAACATCTGGTGGGCTTATAAAACCTAGACATTCCCAAATGAGGAATATGTCCCGACAGCAGGCAATCAGTTGCTTCGAGCCAATTCAATGGAATCGCACGCAGAGCATTTCGGGGACGAGGCCCGCTCCTTCCACATGATAAGCAGCGGGGATTCCAGCTCGTGTTGATCGGGTCTGGGGGCTGTGTTGCGACTCCTAGGATACTCTTGAACGGTGGTGGTCTGCAAAGGCGGCCGTTCTGGTGGTGCTTTGGATCGAAATTCTTGGCTATCAGGAGGAGTGCTTATTGTACAGAATGACATTGGCAGCTGTTACAATGCTGACGGTGGCTGAGGAAAGGACCGGTATTTGCTCCGTACGGAGTACTCCGATCTTAAACCAGACATGAACTGGCTGAAATGAAAATCACTTGCAGTCATAGTGTCGTCGACACCGAAACAGGTTGGCGAATGTGGGACCGAGAAGCAACCAGACATTGAACGGTGAAGAAAGCCTTTGGGCTGCCCATACTGGCCATGTCACATCAGCCTGTACTGAGTACTTGTATTCGGCTCCAAATAATACATGGTCGAATGTTGATGAATCCCAGTCATGTCCGCCTATCCGGACGTCAAATGCCGTGCTGGGGCAGTGCTGCGTGGCATGCACAGTGTGACAGTGCCACACCGACCATTGCAAGACAAGGAAGGAATCGGCTTGGTCTGGTCTGGCCTTGCTTGTCTAATTAGCCCGCCCGCCTTTGGCCCACCCAGTCTTTGGAGGACAAGTCATCACAACATCACAACAAGGAGCCCGCACAATTTATTATTATTCTAAGCTAGCACAGGGTACCTCAAGTACATAGGCACTCGTCAGACGGGGCTTAACGTGCGCTGCATAGTCCGTACTCTGTGCCATTCAATGCTGACTTGCCTACCGCCCAGGTAGGTGGTACTCACCGGTACTCACTCACCCAGTCACTGCCTGCACCACGCTAGCTTTTTGCTTCCAACCTCGACTCGACCATCTCAAGTCATCCTTCGACGTCTGCAAGCCAACGCCCGGCTTTCGCGTCGACTGTCTGCATCTTCCCGGGCTGCCCGTAGCATTTTCATTTTCATCTCGAACTGACGCTTCTCATCGCTCGCCGTTTCGGAGTCTGCTTTGCTCCGCCGTCGTAACCGCTTCCGTACTTCTTCGACGACGAATCACTCCGCAGTTCTCCTCGTTGGGTTTGATTGAACGTGATCTCCGTTTGGAAGTGCTTCAGCTAGTCTCGTCATCGACTTGGATTCGAGACCTTCGACACTGCTTGACGCCTCGCTCCTGTATCACCGAGGTGGTTTGTGTGTCGTTTGCTTATCTGGACTATTTACGAAGAACCAATTTCCATTACGTCGGCCATCGCACCGCGACCCCAAACGACTATGAGGTAGAGATCTTGGCAAAAACAATTCTTCGTGGAAGATCTTCAGGATCTCGAACCTGTTTCTCTGAACCACCTTCCCTAGACAGAGGAAACCCGAATTGGCTGCGTCAAACGCAGGAAACCGAGCGAAATGCCCTCGTTTCTCAACGACGACCACTCGCCCCTCTTTTCTGCCGAAGCTGACGTCCTCGATCTCGATCCTACCTACCAATTTGGTCTCGCTGGGAAGAAGAAGATCAATGGCGATTCCATAAGCCATACGCATCCCGAAGCGATAAATGAGAGCTTCGACGAAAGTTCTACATCCTCCACACACGACTCGGATATATCAGAGACGAACCACATGCCCTTGGCTGGGAACGGCACCAGGCCGACGAGCATGAACTCTATCTCTAACGGCATCAACGGTTCCAATGGGAAAGATCCTCTGGAGCGAATATCCCACCCGACGTTTCCACGTGGCGCTGTAGCTCTTCCGGATCGCACTGCTCCCACGCCGCCCGCTTCAGGTGTCAATGGCAACTCTATTTCGACATCGAAAGCGCCCAACTTGCGTCGTAACACGACTGCACCTGGCTCACCCGTGCCCGATGAAAGTATCAACCCGACGGTACAAAGCATGTACCATGGACCAACGGTGCAGGCGCTTCCGGTGACTTGACATCCAGTGTGGGCACCGAGCCTGAACCGCAAACGAAGGAGCTCGTGGCTTCTTCTTCGGTTGCACAAACACTAGCAGCCACAGATATTGTGCTACCGCGGTCCTCGCCACACAGATTCTCTTCCCCCGGCTTACCAAGGCAACACGACAATAGGGACCTCACCATCTGGACATCTCCAGCCCTTAGCCCCGAGTGCTGCATTGAAACATCGGCACACTCTTGAAGTCCCAAAGCCCCCTGGTCGAGGCTCTAAAGATGGCTTAGACACCGCGCAAGCAAGCGGAAGATTCTCCCCTACCGTAGCCACTGGTACCGGGCATCGTCGTGCTTCTCTTAACCTGGCACGCAGGACTACTCGGTCAATGCAATCTGACGCACCCCGGGACGGAATCTTGCCTGACGAGGATGCCATACGCTGGGCTGAAGCTTACAGACAGAAACGGGCCAGTAAACGCAGGAGGAAGGAAGAGGAAGATGATGACCGTGTCCTGGTTGGTATCAAAGTCGATGAGAGTCATGCTAATTGGGTCACGGCATATAACATGTTGACCGGGATCCGAGTTTCTGTCTCGAGGACAAATGCCAAGCTTGACCGAGAACTCACCAATGCTGACTTTGAGGCTAAGCAAAAGTCGACGTTTGACATGTAAGTGCTCCAAGAAACATGGAGGAAAGGCAACAATCCCAGGCAAAAGACTAACGTGTAGCTCTTAGCACTGGCAACGAACTCGTTCCCTCTGCCAAGTATGATTTCAAATTTAAGGACTACGCACCTTGGGTTTTCCGGCGTTTGCGATCACTCTTTCGTCTCGACCCCGCCGACTATCTCATGTCCTTGACTGGGAAATACATCCTTTCTGAACTCGGTTCCCGGGTAAGAGCGGAAGCTTCTTTTACTTCTCCAGAGATTACAAGTATATTATAAAGACGATACATCACGCAGAGCACAAGTTCCTCAGAAAAGTTTTGAGGGATTACTACAATCACGTTCAAAGCAATCCCAACACCCTTCTTTCACAGTTTTATGGCCTGCACCGGGTCAAAATGCCTTATGGGAAGAAAATACACTTTGTGGTCATGAATAACTTGTTTCCACCACATCAGGACATTCATGCTACATTCGACCTAAAGGGTTCGACCGTCGGTAGAGACTACAAAGAAGATGACTTGGAGAAGAATCCTCGCGCAACACTCAAGGACTTGAACTGGCTGAGACGGCAGCAACACCTGGAGCTTGGCATTCAGAAGAAGCGACTATTTCTAGAACAATTACGCAAAGACGTTGAGCTTCTCAAGCGACTACACATCATGGATTATTCTCTGCTCATAGGTATCCATGATTTATCACGGGAAACGAGGAAAATTTGCGTGACAAAACTCTCCAGATTTTTAATCCTGGTGGCCAACAAGCGAGTACGGACGAAACGCCGTCGGTACTTCTCAGGACCCCTTCAAAGATGGAGAACGTGAGAAAGGCTCGAGAACTGAGAGAGAAGATCCGGCAGGAGAGGCCAGTGCCCATTGGCCCGGCAGACAAGATGCCCAGTGAGCTGGGCGAAACCCATTCTCGGCCTGGTTTCGTATTCAATCAGGATGATGGAGGATTCAAGCTACCCACGAAGACAACTCGCCAGCAGAGGAAGTCTATTACCTTGGTGTCATTGATTGTCTGACACATGTAAGTTGAGGACATGTGCCAAATAGAAGAAAGTTGTCCATTGACGATACTAATATGGAAACCATGCAGTACGGAGTAATAAAAAGATCGAGCATTTTTGGAAGGGTTTGTCAAACGACGGGAGTCAAATCTCCGCCTTACCACCGGAACAATACGGCGACAGATTTTACAACTTTGTTGAGGGTATCACCGTGTCCGCCGAAGAAGCTCGCAGAGAAGCATTGCAAAAGGAGCGGGATGCAGTAGAAGGCAAAACGTCCACCGACAAAACCTCATCAGCTAGGCACAATCCGTCACACAGGCACAGTCACGGTGTCCCGCCCATGCCTGACCACTTTCCTCCCGCCCCGCCTGTTGACAGCGCTTCGCCTAGGTGGTGCAGGTAACGATGGAAAAGGCGTCGAAGGAAGCTCGTCGAACAGAACACAGCGGAGCAATAGAATCCGAAGTCCCAGATCGAGTCCTCACGACGTCAACGTCTCCAGACAAACGCGAATCCCTCCAGCATGAGCCCATCTTACCCGTAGTTGAGGAGGCATCTGAAAACAACCGCAACGAAGGGGCTCATATCAGGGCGTCTCATCGATACTGAAACTGAAAAAGGGCAACACAGCATCACCACCTGAGCCAACAATGCCGCCACCGCCAACACCACCCAAAGACCAGCGGCCACCTCCTCTTCAAATGGTTGGTCCTGAACATGGCCACACTTTGCGACCGCGACTTAGTAAGGAGAGCCTTAACAAAAACCTTCCACCACTGCCTAGAGACGAAGGGACGCAAGACAGCGGCGTACGCATGGTTTAGTTCTCCCTGACGTTTGGATTTTGCTTCTGCGTTCCAACGAGTGTGATACATACTCGAGAGTGATGACCGATTTCTTTCCGAGCAGACATTTCTTTAGTATATCTGTTTTACAGCACAGCAATGGCGCATTTACTAGGCAACTGAAAGCGAGCGACGTGTTATTTTGCAGATGACTAGCACGCTGTCGACATGACAGGATTGTGGTAGCGACCAGATGCGAAAGACGGAGTATGCCTATTGTGATGCCTACTTTTTTTCTCGGGGAAGAAGATGGAGATGAAGAAACAAATATGCGGTAGAGAGCACTGGGTTGGTCGGATAGTGAGAGTTCTAGGACGAGGACGTTGAGGGCCGGGCTAGGAAGGCGAGACTGCATCAGAGACAATTCGTGTTTTCGTACCACTCCAATTTCTTTCTCTTTGTTTGTGTTTTCTTGTCACAAAAAGACATGGATGATACCATTGATGCATCGAGCATGCCTGTCTGCAGTGCTGCACTTTTTCTCTTTTTCTCTTTTTCATTTGTCGACTTCCCATTGTTTGTCATAACCCGACCATGCAACCCGCATCCTATTTCCTTCCTCTTTCATGTATCTTTGGGCTTGTTGTGGTTGTGGCCAAGCTAGCTCACTGTGGTGCGTTGGCAGGAGCAAAGCAGTGGAACGGCAGAGTCGACATGTATTTTTCAGCATAATAGTCTTGTGAGAAGAATGAAGTTGGTTAGATAGTTAACACATGAATGTATGTTGTATGGACACCTACTGTGCGTGCACGATTTGTGATGATTTGTATCACATGTCTTGCTTATTCGCAGCAATATCTGAATCCATCTCGTCAACTTTGCCACTTTCAAGAGAATCGAACCTTGAAAGACTACAGACTAGCATAATTGCCAAGTTGTAATACCTTTTAGCATTCGATTGTCATTTATTTTACACAGCTTTTTTTCAGCCAGTTTCCAATAGACATGTGTGGCGGCGTGGAAACCTATTCTACAGTTATGTGGTCGCCCTATAATACAATATCCGCCTCTCATGCAAGAGGCTCCCGATATGTCTGCGTCTTTCGTCGAACCCTTCTACCTTCTCTGCTTCTCCAGCATATCCTGAATAGCCTCTTTCCCGTTGCCCTTGACGCCTGCAGCACCCTCTGGCGCAAACGTCGTGGATACCTCCATCTCCTGTGCCCCTGCTTCCTCAACTCATCCAGTCGTCGCTTCTTCTGAATGTCCGCCACGCGCCACTGCTTGAAATACTTGACCCATGCGGCTGCGCAGTCACGATCAAAGGCGTCGCTCTCGCGGGGACATGCGCGCTTGGCGGCGGATGCATCCTTGTTTGCGTCGAGAATACTGTTGGCGTCAAGGCAGGCGAAGTAGGCATCGCGTGATGCCCAGCACACGGAGCGTTCTTGGCGATTTGGGATGGCGTCGCCGGAGCGAATGGCATCGCTGCGGGAGGATGATGAGAAGGGCCACCAGCCCATGGCGCTTGGCTGTGATGACACTTTTATGATGTGGAGGTTTTGTGGTCTTTTGGAGTGTAGCGTTCCGAGAAGGAGGCTTCTCGGCTTCGGTTTTATGGACCGATCGGCGGGCGAGTTCGGAGATGACTTTCGGTTGAATCGAGTTGAGTCGAGTTTGAATTGTCGCAAGTAAAAGTTATGACGACCTGACCGGCAGAATCCGGGCGGTGAGATGTCCCCAATCAAGCTGGGCACCGAAGGGAAGAAACATGCCAAACTGTCAAGAGCAACCCGCCGCGCCTGCTAAATCGCCTGGTCGGCCTCGCCTGCCTGCCTTGCTGCGCAAGCTCACCTGCTTCCTGGTCTCTCCCTAGAACTTGTTCTCTTTTTCTTCTCCTTTTCTCTCGTTTATATGATAGCGCGCCTTCCATTTTCTTGCTTCCTTCCTCGGTACAAACCCTTTGCGTTCCGTACTTGCGAACCGGCGTTTTAGTTGCGACGATCCCCGTGTTCGTCTGCTCCAGTTTCAGGGACCATAGTTCGATCCCGACGACGACCACTTCGTGCCAAATCGACGGATATAAAGCGCTGATAGAATCGTCCTGTTCTTCACGTGCAGTTTGGAGCTTCCGATTGTTCGAGCTCGAAAAACACCTTGGGTCAACGACTAGCGGTCTCCCCAACCTCGACTATTCTTTGTTTCTTGAACAAAGACCAACCCGGTTCGGAAGTCGCGTTCGACTGCCGTCTCTTTGGCCGCTTCCCGAGGGCCTCACAACGTATGTACATACGCATCGACTCCGCGGCCAGACCGGGAAACTCGCGATGCCTCGGAGACGAAAGCCCCGCGCGCTGGCGCGCTGACGGAGCTCCAGCCCTCAAGATCGCTACGCAAATAGCTATACTCCAAGCGCTGTATTATCTTACAGCTGGGGTTCTGATGCTCTTCACAGCGCTAGTTGCAGGCATGGGATTCAGTCTCGACATGGTATTTGGCTGGGATAATGTCAGAGGTGACACGACACAGGGGTGGCTGTTGTCCTTTATGTGGCTAATTAACGGAGGTTTATTCATGTGCGTTGGCCTTTGCTTTTCCCCGCCATATCTTGTGGTGAGAAATTGTTCTGACTCTTCTGCAGGGCTGTCGCAATCGTCATCCTCGTCGCGAGAAGCAAACTCGTCGCCGACTTCGCCCTCACCATACACGCCCTCCATCTCATCTTCACAACTCTATATACACGCTCTCTCCCCGCACACTCCATGTGGTGGGTGACCATGGCTGGCTCGGCCTCCATATCTGTTGCCCTCGGTATGTGGGGTTGTCGCTATCGCGAGCTGCAGCCAGTCTTCTTCGGCGGCGGCGGCGGCAGGATCCTCGGATCCAGAACAGCGGCCTCGACGAATGACCAGGTCGCGGCTGAGGAGGGCCAAGCCGGTCTATCTTTCGAAGGGGGAGGCGATGACGCTGGTTTTTCACGCGGGAGAGGAAGAGGGCGTGGGAAAGATGGCAACGGCGAATACGAGCTGGCTGAGATGAAGCAAACTGCTTGATACGTTTTCTTGCCCCTTGTTGCTCTTTCTTTCCAGCACTTTGGAGCGCAATTCTACTTGTCCATGACCATGAATGAAGCCTGCCATGGTAGGAAAATCGAGCAATATAAGTTTGACCACGGCCCTGGAGCAGTCAGCGTAAAACCAGACGGGAATCAGATTCCTTGTCTCCTGATTTAGCCACGGTGTCTGGGAAACCGAGCGAGTTGGTGTTGCGGTCAAGCAAGAAAAATATGCCATTTCGTTTGACCACGGCTCCAAAACCTCCCGACAGTGTTGCAACACGCTTGGTGCGGAGGAACTGCGTACATCGCAGAAGGCAGCTTCTGGTAAAGAACGGCAGAAGAGAAAGAGCAAAGAGCAAACATCATCACCCGTTGGTAGCTGAATCTTGGAATAAGCGTAGCATTGCTTGGCGTTTCTTTTTAAAACAAAGGGGGTTTCTTGTATATTAAAGACATGCACTCGGGTTGAACAGGCGAGGAGAGCATCATCGGGGATTTAAGAACAGCTAGATGTAATTTCTGTCACATACTCTAAACCAGTAACATGACGAGAGATGAATCACTACGAGTGTAATACGATTTCAACTACGATGGACCCATCATCCCATGGAGACCCCAACATTGATTCGTACTTGATTCGACACCGTAATCATGGTGAATTGGCGATTCGGGAAAAAGACCCAAGTCCGTAATCGCCTCCGATTAGACATTTGTTACCGACAAATACATACATCCATGACCGTGAACTCCGTACACGCGGCCCGATATTTTACTTCTTCCTTCGTCATGATATCTATTACGCCCCGGCCACCACCGCCAACTTATCGTAAATCGCCTTCTTGACCTCATACAGCGTGTTTCGTCTCCCGCAGCCGGCAATCCCACACTCTCCACCTCGATCCTTCCCTCTGCCGTCTTGCGAACAGATACGGACCCATCAATGACAAGAATTCCTTCGCCTCGGAACTCTGCTCCGTGGCCGGACCCTGCATCGCTCGTCGGAGATCTGCCAATCGCAAGTCGCCCACGTGGAGGGGCTGGGCGGTTGTTCTGGCGGCCGAGACGAGATTGGAAGGTATGACGTCCAGGATGGGGAGAACGCCCTTTGCTGCGGTGAGAGCCGTGGACGTCAGTGCTACAGCGTTGGAAGATGGCTCCGTCTTTTGACGCTTGTTGGCTGCATCTTGTTCGTTTTCGTCGTCCTTTTCCGCAGTGCTTTCGCCGCCTTTGGCCGTGGCCAGCAGTTGTCCGCTGATGGTGACGATGCTCAGGCCGCGGACGTTTTGCCATTTGAGCTTCTTGACGAGGGGGTCTGCGAGTTTGACGACCCAGGCATTGGTGTCTACGCTCGCGTCAACCCAAGCGCCTATGCCTGGGGTGAATACGTCAATGGCCTTGTCGCCATCCAGGCCGAGGGCGGCTCTGCAATCTTCTGCGAGAGCCATGGTTTCCTCGTGATTGCCGCCAACGAGAATGAGCTTGCGGGGTTGGATTAACGGAATGAGCATGTCCAAGCTTCGTCTGTCGTGAAGGCCGCTGAAATCGACAAATCCAATGCGCATGTTCACTTGGATTGTCTCTGTATTGTATATCAGCTTGGAAGGACCCGTGGGCTCTTTTGGCTCCGTGTCCTCGACCTCGTCGAGATCATCGGGAATGAAACCATCTTTATCAGGGCCGGTACCGTTGCCGTCATCGGCGTTGGCCCTGCCATTTTGGCCTCGTTTGTTAGGGCCTGCCGAGCCTTTGCAACTTCGTCCCATTTGCGCTTCTTTCCTAGCTTGTCGTCTTCTGCCGTCACGTTACCACCCTCGGCGTTGTCCTCGTCCTTTTCCTCGGCTCGAAGATAATCTTCTGGCCGAATTAGCTCGCCAAAGTCGTCGTTCCTCTTGCGTCGGATGGCCACGGGAAAGCATCGCTCTCTGCCCTTTTGCCTCGTGAATCAAAATCGTAGACCCTTTTCGTTTTATCAGAACATTAATACCCAGGTCTTCATCTTTGAGTATGACGTTCTTCCGACTTGCTTGGCCCATTGTAGCTGACACTGTTAGTGCTTTGCCTTGTTGTTGACCATCCTCGTCCTCTGAATCTGACGAGGATTCTGATGAGGCATCGTCGACAACATCGGCTGGCCCTTCCATCGATCCAGCTGCGCCCGTCTGTTGCGTTGCTTGAAGCTGTCTCTGAGTTGCAAGCCACTGTTGGTATACTGCCAACTCGTCGCCCTCCAACGCTTGCCTTCTGGCCTCGCGTATTTCCAACTCTTGCCCACCTGCATTCACTGATTCAATATTTTCCCCATTGCTGCTGGCCTGCTCCACAGATACTCCATCCCTCCTCTCCTTCCACCATTCCCAGAGAGTCCTTGCTATTGAGGGACTTCCATCTCCCGCCATAGTTGGACGGTCTGTTAGTATAACAAGATTATTTGAGTCCTGTGCCAGGCCCTTGAGGGCGTCTTTCGAAAACCCCACTCCAGGCTCATATCGCTGGCAAGAATGACTCGTCCGCCAGGTGCAGAATTCCCGCCAGGCGTTGTTTGGCTGAGAAGTTTTGTGATTTGCGCTCTTCGCTCGAGTAGTCGGAGATATTTGAAGTCGAACGGGCCCCCTTCTTTTTCGCACTTGTTCCATTCGCCTTGCGCTGACCTTCGGCAAACGCCTCAAACTCTTGAACAATATTATCGTCCATCCACTCGAGCATGCTTCTGGCGTACCGCATGGTGCTTGACATGTTTCGGCCGGCCAAGTACAATTTCGTCGATTTCAGCGTGCTATTGTCTGAGGCAGCATCGGCTCTCCATGCATGTTCGAGGAGATACGACAGCTCTAAAACCCTTGCGCTGGAGTCGACTGGAATCAACACAGTGCCACCCTTTGTTACGCACGTCTTTATCATGTCGAGCATTTGTTCGTCTCGCTTGATTCGACTACCCGACTGTGCTGATTTCTGGGCGCCGCGACTGCTGCAAATCAGGGCAGTGGGCTTGCGAAGCTGCTCGATAACCTCAACTCCTCCACCTCCCGCTCCTCCGAGCCAGGCTGCGCCGGCAAATACATTCTCTCTGGCCTGATTCCAATCCACCGCGTAGACAATTGACTCGAGTCCATGTTGTATATGCCAGATTGTACCGCCGAGGGTATGTCCAGAGTTATATGCGGTGATGGTGAGCCCATTCAACGGTGGTGAAAAGGGTGATGGAAGAGGTTGATGTGGTTGAGAATATTTCAGGGCTGAATGAGAGAAAAGTATCGCGCGATTTCGTCGGGATTTGGGGATTGTAACAAGAGGTTTTGCGCCGTCACAGCAGTCTGCGTGTATGCATAAGCGATCTCTGATAAGGAGCTTTGTCGAATGGTTGTGGATGCTGCTGGCGTTGAAGAGTAGAGATCTTGGGTCAGTGATCGGCCGAGGTCAATGACAGGGCGAGTCGCATAGGCGGGAATACGAGTGAAAAGCGGGAAATTCTTGCAACAGTGGACGTAGGCGGCTAGATGAGATGCAGTTGCATGTGAGGAGGATCAAGGACAAAGTAGGGACTTGCCTGCGGTGCGGCAATGTGTTGTTAGCGGGCGAACATGAGACTCAGAGCCAAGCGCTCTCAATCACTCACTTTTCCAGCTCTCCCAGCTTCTCAACATCAAACTTTTCGTCCCATCCGATGTCGATCAAGATCTTAACGCCGCCATCAAGCTCCAAGAGTGACTGCGATGCAGTCGATTCGGAGAGCGCGCCCTGAAGAGGACAGAACGTGAACATGGTAGTAGTCGTGGCACAGCGACGATGCCTGGGGAATATCAGCAAGATGGCGCTAACATGATCCCCTCCACCTCGGTCGTCGAAGTCTCAATGGAGTGGATGGTTTGCGGAATACAATGGCAAAGATGGTGTGGTCTCTCGTGCTGCTTGATTATAAGTTAGACAGACATACGAAAGAGCTTTGGTCGCGCGTCAGATCCTGGCGACCCAAAAAGTGATGGATGCAGGTACGTCAATTGGCGGCCCAGATCAGAATCAACCTGCATCGGATCGGTCCAACGATGTCGCGGCGCAGTCTCCTACCCTAGAGTCCGTTTCCCGAATGGAATCGTACACGAAAATAGCAAGTCACGATGCGTGCAATATGTACAAAATAATATTTCCGACGGCTGCATACCAGATCTGGTGGCATCTGAATATGACATAGATTTCGTCGTCCATATCTCCGGATTCTTTTTCTCACCATCATGTTATCTTCTAATGCTTATGCAGTGTCACCGTCATTCAACCCTTACGCAGAAAAGCATGTAGTCGGAGCTAAAGCTCAACCCCACCTACTTCGTGAGTTACCTCGGAATCCTCACTTCCATCATCGCGCCTTTTGGACATTGTTGGAGCTCTGACACCTTGGTTGGCTTCTATCCCCGGTGTGAAGAGAGCCCAACTTCAACACTGATTCAAAGCTTGCGTGAATTTGCAGCGAGGCTTGACTGCTGCAAACAAAGCGCACCGTTCTCAGCTGAAGCACAACAAGCCAGACTATGGCATCTATAAAGAAACCCGTCATTATCAGTGGCGCTGGCGTTGCAGGGCTGACGCTTGCCCACGGGCTCAAGAAGGTATTTCTCCCAAAGGCTCGTACTTGATGAAAGAAGGAGAACCCTCTACAGCAAGCTGCTGCAGGCAACAACTTTTGCGTATAAATGTGCTAAATCCACACCACAGGCCAATATTCCGTTCAAGATCTACGAACGCGACGAGCACATTGATTCACGTGGCCATGGATGGGCCATCACGATTCACTGGGCTTTGCCTTTTCTTATTGAGCTCCTGGACGACGCTACAGTTGAGGCCATTGAGCATGGCCAAGTTGACCCCGAAGTTGGTCGCAATGACAATGGCAACTTTCTCTTTATTAACCTGGAGACGTTGGACTCCAAGTTTCGAATACCTCCCAACAAGCGCCGTCGAGTCAATCGCGAAAAGCTACGCAAGGAACTCCTTCAAGGCGTCATGGATCATGTTCAATGGGGCAAGCGACTGAGTAACGTCGACGTATTAGATGGGGCAGATGGAGGTATCCGTGCTACCTTCTCTGACGGCTCCTCGACTGAAGGGAGCATGATTATCGGGGCTGAGGGGACAAACTCACAGACGAGGAAGTTTCTCGTCCCAGATAATTATTCCAACCATCAACTTGCTGTGCGTTTCATCGGCGCGGCAGTGGACATGACGCCAGAGCAAGTCAAACCACTACGAGACATTGATCCTCTTCTTTTCCAGGGTTGCCACCCGGTGACGGGCCACTTCCTCTGGGTATCCATGATGGAGACGCCGGAGGGTAATGGTACCAAGGGCACAGACCAAGAACGGTATCGAGTACAAATCAGCACTTCATGGATGGTCAAGAGCGACAAAGATGAAGTTCCGACTAATGATGCTGAGCGGATTGCTGAAATGAAGCGCCGTGCGAAGGAATTCCATCCGCTTCTCCGCCAAGCCGTTGAAAGCATCCCCGAAACAGCACCGGTGATGGAGATTAGTCTCCAGGATTGGCCATGCCTCGACTGGGACAATCGCCAAGGACGAGTGACACTTGTTGGTGACGCAGCTCACGCCATGACAATGTATAGAGGAGAAGCCGCCAACCACGGCATGCTTGATGCTTACAACCTCGTTCAGCATCTGAAGAAGATTCACGCCGGCGAGGTGACGCTCAAGGCGGGTATTGATGACTACGAAGAGGAGATGAGAGACCGCACCGGTGGTGAGGAGGGCGCCGTCATGCTAAGCAGACAGGCGTGTCTCGATGCGCATAATTACAATGGGCTGAATGAGAACTCGGCAGTATTGAGGAGACGAGCCATGAAGGCCAAGCAATGACAATCGCACAGCTAAATGTCCAATGAATGAATGAATGAAAGAAGAAGAACATTTGCTTCACCTTATGATGTACATTTCCGCCAGAACCGTTCTCGCTGGTAACGCATAATTCGGGAAAGAGGTCTTCAAGGGCGTGACTGATGAATCTTCGCTCTGTGGGAACGTACACACCGTGCCAAAGGAGGTAGTTGCGTAGAAAGTCACTGACCTTTGCGTTTCCTTGCTGGAAGGTCTCTTTGCTCCATCCTTGGAAGTCTTTGATGAGGGCGTGTTTATCAGGCAAACGCTTGTGCGTAATCAGCACCCCTAAAGGTGGCTAGTGGCTGCTAGTAACTAATACTAGGCTTATAGCAAATTGTTATAGTAAACCTAGTAGTTAGACTTAATATTTTCTATAGTAATTCCCTCCCTCTTCCTTATATATTATAATAACACACTAAGCATTATAATTGTAATTTTAATTAATTTAAAGTTATTTACACTAGCTAAAGGTATATAATCTCTTGTAATTATAGAGTTACTACCTTATATAAGCTATTATTAGGAGCGCTGAGGTTAGAGATAGGGCGATCATGTGGTGGGGCTTCGGAAGAACCTAGGACCCCAAAAACACTAATTAGAACGGAACGAAAGAAACGAGGGGAATGTGACTAATTAAATTAGATTCTCATAATATTATAAGAAGCTAGAAAGAGCAAATTCTGCTTAGTGGCGAAAGGCCACTTTATGGTGGGCCTGTAGATTAGGCAGGTGCGTGACCGCACCTCCTCTCTACGTCCCCTAGCATATAATAGTTGCCCCTAACTATTTATATTAATAAAGCTATTCGCAGTCCCTTAAACCTTAATAACTAGCCCTAATAATACCCTTATATCCTTTAGGTCTATTAAACCTAACTCTAACTCTCCCTTCTCTATAACCTTCCCTATAAATATCTCCCTATATATAGTAACTACCTCCTTTAATAGGTGGTTCTCCTTTAGCAAGGCCCCTAACTCTATTAAGAGTTTCTTTAAGTCCTTTAATTAGTTTACTGTGATGGACTGGCCCCTAGGCGGCTGCTATTAGGCGTTGATATAATATTAAGAAGCTTAAGAAGAGAAGAAGAGAAGGTAGGAAACCTATCTATACTATGCCCTCCTTATACTCCTTAGCTATCCTATCTATCCTTTCCCTATCCCCTACTATCTTCCCTAATAGCCTTATCTCTAATCTATTTATCCCCTTCCTTATTTCTTTTATCCCTTATCTCTAGACCTTCTATCCCCTTATTACTTCCTATTAGCCCCCTAATATCTATATTTTAGCTAATACTTAGGTAAAGCCTAAGCCCTTATATATATCCTTACTTACCTATCTTAATCTTATCTTAGAGACTTAAATCTATAACCTAGAGTAATAACCTTAAATACCTCTCTTTACCCTATTATAGCTTAGTTATAGGTAGTGTATATATTATTATTAGGTAGTATATATAGTATATATACTTAAATATATTATAGAAACTTATAAAAACCACCCTATTTAGTATAAAACCTTATAAAACCTCTCCTTATTTAGTGTATAATATTTATATTATTATATAATATATATAATATATATCCCCTAATCCTCTCTATTACTATAATAATCCCTAGCCTCTCCCTTTACCTATTTATAACCCCTTCTTTATAATTATACCTTTTATATAAATATCCTATTTTCTTTCCTTTATATAACCCTTTCCTTCTTTATATAACCTTCTCTCTATAAATATTATAACTCTAATATACCTTCCTATCTTATTACTTCCCTTATCTTTCTTATCCTATTTATTTACTTACTAAAAATACCTTATTTTTATTATTCTATTCCTATTCCCTTACTAATCCCTATTATACCTCTAGCTTATACTATAGGTAAATTTCTTATAGAGAGAGACTTAGATAATAAATAGTATATTACCCCTATATTAGTTTTTTATCTATATAAACCTTATATTAAATAGTCCCTAATTACTAGTATTTTAGAATATTATCCCCTAAGAGTAAGGAATCCTATCCTTCTTACTATTATAATTATATAACCTATATCTAGTTAACTAGGTTTTTATTTACTAACCCTAGGCTTTACTATACCCTTAAGGATCTAGAGGCTATAATTACCTTAGGTATATATATTATTATACTTAGTATTACTAGGACTAAGACTATAAAGTAAAAGATACCTATCTTATCCTAGGACTTCTATACCCTTATAGGTAAATAAACTATACTACTAAACTAAGTATAGTTTAATCTAGCTTTAGTTTATTTAGCCCTTAGGCTCTCTTTTTACTAATATACTTATATTAAATATAACTAAGCTTAATATTATCCTTTTATAGGTAGTAGCCCTTTAGCTAGCTATAGAATAGGAAATATTCTCTAATAAGTTACTAGTATCTTATTCTAGTAAAATTAGTAACTTATAAGTAGTATAACTACTATATATAAAGAGTTTTATAACTAATCTATAATAATAATTAAAGTGCTTTTCTCTTATTATTATAGTAATAATCTAAGCTATTCTTAACTTATTAAAGTAAGTAATAATTTACCTTTTACTAGTACTAGTACTACTCCTATCTTACCTCTAGTACTAGTTTTATTAACCCTTATTCTCCTTACCTTATTAGAAACCCTTATATTCTTACTATAGCTAGTAATTACTAAAAAGTAAGGCTTTATCTTTATATATTTACTATATACTTACTAACTATTATTTTACTTATACTATCTAAAACCTAGGTAAAGGCTATAGCTAGTAATATTACTCTTAGTAAAGATTATCCTATACCCTCCCTAAATATTAAGTAGGATTATCCTAGCTAATCTATATATAGTAAATAATAATATAAATTCCTATAATAACCTAAGTAAGCTAAAGAATATAGTAAAGAAAGTAAGATAAGTATTTTTAGGGAATATATAAGTATTATTAGGTAGTAATATATATCCCCTAGGGTTTTATTTATAGTTCTCTTTATTAGACTAGTTTTACTTAATTAATTTAGTTTATTATTATATTATATATTCTCTTACTCCCTTTTAAACTTATTAAAAGCTTATATCTTTATTATATTCTCTAATAGTTTTTATATTAGCTATAAGTAACTTACTTATTTAACTAAAATATTATATCTATTACCTTTACCTAGTATATTCTAAGCTACTAGAATCTATTTTATATAGTATTTCTTAATAAGTTTATTATTATCTTTTACTAAAACCTATTCTAGAGCTAGCTAGGAGTCTTATAGCTTCTAGCTTAGGAGAGGATTATTTACTACTTATTTAATAAGGTCTATATAAAAACTAGGTAAATACCCTATAGTATATCTAGCTAAACTATAAGTAATATAAGTATTTCTATAATAGTGTATTTTACTATAACTTAGTTAAGTTTTTATAATAACTAGTTTATCTTAATATTCTTAAGGAAAGCTATATCTTATCCCTAACCTAAAAGCGCTTTACTAGATATTATAAAGCTATAGTTATATTCTATTATTATTACTATATATAGGCTATTATAGCCTAGGCTAGAGAGTTCCTCCTAGAGGTATTCTAGGAACTAAATAGCTCTTTTTTAGGTATTATAGTAAATACTAATAGGTCTAGTTAGGATTAAATAGGTTTTAGATTATAGCTATAAAGTAATCTATTTAGGCTTACCCCTATAACTAAGGAGGTCCTATTATTTATTATAAGCTAGTAAGTAACTAAGTATTTAGGCTAGTTATATTAAAAGAAAGAGATTACTACCTATAGTATTACCTATACTTCCTAGTTTACCTATTCTATATTACTATTAGTCTATAGATAGTATAATATAGAAAGTAACTATTTTATTCTTACTAATAAGTATAATATTATCTAAAACTTCCTAACTAGTCTAAACCTTAGTTTATAATAATAAACTAAGGGAATCCCTAAATCTTTACTAGACTATCTTAAACTATTTTATATACTCCTTAGCTTTAATTAAGGTTATTATCTCTAGCTATATAAACTTAGAGAGCCTATTTATAATAACTATAAGGTATTATAGCCTCTCTAAGGATAAAGTAAGTAAGTTTATTATAAAATTAATAGAGATTTATAACTAGAACTAGTCTAGGACTAGTAAAGGTTTTAGTAAGCCTTAATATTATTAATAGCTCTTATAGCTCCTATTATAATAGTAATTATAAATAAGCCTAGCTATATTCTATAATATCCTATTCTAGTAAAATTATTACTATAGAATCTAGAATATAGTGTTATAACCTAGGTGCCTTATAACTAGTAAATTATAGTATTATTAAATAAGGGTTATTATAAGGGTTCCTATACTAGGACTTAGGTATAGCCTCTAAACTATAGTGCCTTATAAGCACTAATTAAGTAATCTATAATATATTCCCTTATTAGTACTTCTAGGGAAACTTCTATACCCTTTCCTAGATAGCCCTTAGTTAAATATAATATATAGGGTCTAATAAGATAGCTTAATCCTATAGTATTTATAAGTATTTTATAGTAAAGAGAGCCTCCTTAGCTAGTAGTAGGCTTATATATAATAAAGATAAGTCCTAACTATAACCTTCCCTTAAATCTAATAATAACTAAGAGAGTTATATAATAGTAATAAGCTATAGAATCTATTCTATCTTTATACTAGTGCCCTTTTATCCTATTCCCTTTAGGAGAGAGTGTCTAGTTATTAAGCTTATATACTAGGTCTATAATATAAGTAAAGTTAAATAAAGCTAGAGTATTTACTTACCTAGCTTACTATTCTAATATTAGGTAAGGAGTAGTAAAGTATTCTAGGTTCTTATAATCTATATAAATTATAAATAGCTAGGAAATACCTTATAACTCTACTAACTATGCCTTAAGGTAGGAGATAATAGCTAGAAGCTTCTTATTATAAATAGTATAGTTTCTTTATACTATTATTAGGCTTATAGAGTAGTATATAACTAGGTATATAATATAGTTAGATCCTTTCTAAAATAAGTATTCTCTAAGGGCTATATCTAAGTAATTTACTTTAATTACTATAAGGTAGTCTAGGTCTTATTATATAAGGACTAGGTATATAATAAAGGCCCCTTTTAGTCTCTTAAAAGCCTTATTCTCCTTAGGCCCTTATTAAAAGGGATATTTCTCTTTATAAGTTATATAAGTAGTGTTACTAACTTAGAAAAATCCTTAATAAAGTCCTAGTAAAAGTTTATAAATCCTAGGAAGCTTTAAACCCCTTATAACTTTATAGGTACTAACTATTCCCTTATAGCTATAACCTTTACTAGGTTAGGGCAAACTAAATAGCCTACTATAATAATATTAAAAGGTTACTAGTATACTTATTAGTTTAAATAGGTAAACTAGCTACTTAAATAGCCTAAACCTAGTCTAGAATACTATAAGGTACTCCTTACCTTTAGCTATCTATAGTTTATAAAATACTATATAGATATTTACCTTTATAAACTATTATACCTAGGAGAGAGATTAGAGTATTTCCTTAATTAGTAAGAGAGAGTACTAATCCTATACTATAATCTTATTAAGAGCGTGGTAATTAATATAAAAGTACTACTTACTATTTAACTTCTTAACTAGAAGTATAGGGGCTATAGCTAATAAGAAGCTAGTATAAATCTATCCCTTATCTATAAGGTCTATAATCTAGTGTTAGATTTCTAAGAGTTAATCCCTTAGTATATTATATAATAGTCCCTATAGTAGTACTAGCTTAAAACTATTTAGGTTCTTATATATCTAGATATAATAGTTAAGGGTCCCTCTATAAGGAGGTAAGCTATTTACTTTAGCTTTATTAAATAGATTTATAAAGTTTACTAGCTTCTCTAGTAATATTATTATATTAGGGCTATTTAGTTATAACTTTAAGGCTATAAGTTATAGTACTAATATAATTTCCTTAGACTTATAGTAATAAAGTAAGTTATAGTATTCTTTCTCTATTAGGCCTAGTATATCTCTATAGTATATAGGGATCTAATAATCCCTAAATAGGTTTATCTATTCCTTACTCTAAGGCTTTAGATATATATAGGCCCTTTACTACCCCTATAACTAACTATTATTTAGCTATATAAATTACTATATCTTATTATTCTAGCTATAGTATTCTAAAGATTATATCCTAGGTAAGACCTAGGATAATATATAGGTATACTAATAACTCCTACTTATTAATATTAATCCTAGTATATACTATATAAGTAATTAAAGAGATATTTTCCTAATATACTTCCCTTACTTCTTTATTTTTACTATAGTATAGACTTATCTTTATTTTAGTAGTTATATAAGCTCTAGGCTAAGCTATTATACTACTAGTTTACTTATAGCACTATAGTAATTATAACTATAGTTAATCTAAATATTAAGGTATAAGTATATATTAAAGAGTATAAGAACTAGGAATAGTAGTTAATCTATAAAATATTCTATATCTTTTTAGTCTTTATATACTAATTATACTTATCTATAACTATAGCTACTAGCTAGCCTTTTTACCCTTATATAAGGCTTTACTTAGGGGCTACTTATTTTCTATAGTATTAATATTAACTTCCTTATTAGTATTTTCTTTATTTACCCTATATATATTAATATTAACTTTTAGTTAGTAAGGTAAGAGAAAGATATATTCCTAGATATAGTAGTCCTTAAAGCTATAATATAAGTAATATCCTTTCTAGTAATATTTAGCTATCTTTATCTCTAATACCTATCTAGCCCTTTATAAATTAGTATTCTTTTTCTAATCTTTATTCTTTTATCTAATCTATTCTTCTTTCCTAGCTAGGTTACTATAGCTTAAACCCCTATTATTAGTATATCCCTCTTATTATTAATTTACTAGGGTACTAGATAGGCTAGCTAGGGTTTATATTAGTTCTAATACTTATTCTCTAAGGTAAGGGACTTAATATTAACTATAATACTATAATATTAGGTAATAGTAATATAGTATTTTATTTAACTAACTCCTTTACTAATAGAAATTTCTCTTATTTATTTATTAAGTACTTATTATAGCTTAGCTACCTTAATATTATTTACCTAATAAGCCTCTCTAGCTAAGAAGAGTTTTTACTTAAAATAAATAAAAATATAGTAAATATCTCCTAGATACTTATTCTATCTAATTAAGTTCTATAAGGGCTATTTCTTATCTATAAGGGTCTATATATAGGGTCTCTAGGTAGTAGAGAAAGGTATTAAGATTATAGTTACTTAATTCTCTTACCTTAAAGAATATAGTAATATAAGCCTAGACCCTAGGCACTAGGTTTTAATAGATAAATATCTATTAGTTCTTATTATTTCTAATAAAGTCCTTATTTATATCTAACTTATATTATATTAAGAATCTCTAAGTAGTAAATATATTTTTATTACTATTATATAGGTTACTTATTAGGATTAGTTTTTACTAAATTAAGATTATAGTAAGGACTATTAGTTATATAAGAGTATTTAGTATAGTAATAGCTTAAGGTATAGACTCTAGATTTATATATATACCTTATTATAAAGAGTTAATTACTTTAGCTTACTATTCTAATATTAGTTAAAGTATTTTAAATTAGGTATTATAAGCCCCTAGTAGTAGTATAGTATTTAATAAGGGAGTTAGGGTCCCCTAGCTAGGTAAGTTCTATAGTTAGAGAGAGTTTATTATATAGTTTATTATTTTTAGTAGTTTTCTTTTTAGAACTAAAGGAAGCTTCTTAAATATAATAGACTAGCCCTTAGGTAATTACTATTAGGTATTAATATAATATTAAGAAGCTTAAGAAAAGAAGAAGAGAAAGTAAGAAACCTATCTATACTATACCCTTCTTATACTCCTTAGCTATCCTATCTATCCTTTCCTATCCCTTACTATCTTCCCTAATAGCCTTATCTCTAATCCTTTTATCCCCCTTCCTTATTTCTTCTATCCCTCTCTCTTATTCCTTTTATTCCTTATCTCTAGACCTTCTATCCCCTTATCGCTTCCTATTAGCCCCCTAATATCTACGTTTTAGCTAATGCTTAGGCAAAGCCTAAGCCCTTACACTAATATTCCTTACATACTAATATAGGGTAGGTAATTTAAGGTATATATCCTAAGAACCACACTATAGGTTTAGCCTAAAAATAAATAAATAGAAACTCCTAAAGACTTTTACTTAAATACTTATTCTAGGCTATTAGATTTAGTTTTTAACTTAACTAGGTTACTATAGGGAACTTAGTTTTCTAAATTATTAGAATTATTATTAGAGTTAAATAAAGTATTATCTAGCGATATATCTATATTATCCTATCTAATATATCTCTTTAAGATCTCTAGCTTAGCTAGATAGAGTATAACTTTCTATTTATTAGATAAGGCTACTTCTAGACCTTTAATAGACATAACCTTATCTTTATAATCTTTAACTCTAATTATAAGTTCTAACCTTCTAATATTAAACTTAGCGCCTATATTATAAAGCTAGGGTAAACCTAAAATTAAGATAGTTTAATTCTTAGGTTAATAATTAGGCATAATAATAGCCTAAACTAACTATATAACTCTATAATAGACTACCTTTATTAAGATAAAGTAAGTAACTATATTCTCTTATCTATTAGTGTTAATTATTTATAGTCCTTAGAATCTAATAGACCCTAAGTTATAAACTAGTATATTCTCTTCTAGTATAAAGGAGTAAGATATAATATTAATCTTAGCTCCTTAGTTAGTAATAGCTTATCTAGGTTTAAGATTAAATACCTATTCTTTTAAAATCCTATATAAGCCTAAATAGTAATTCTAAATAGCTTAGTATCTAATTAATATTCCTAGAGTAATTTAGTATTAAAGTTATTAGGTATTAGGCCCTTTTAGGTTTACTAGAAGTAGTTTAAATAGAACTTACTTTAAGTAAGAATAATACCTTTTTTTAGTTACTTCTTAGAAGTAATTACCCTTAATAATAGCTTCTAGAATTATTTAGATATCTCTAGACTAATTTACTATAGATCTATTAATAAGATAAGGACTAAAATATAACTTACTAAAGCTTTTAGTTAATAAGGCTAAGACCCTTATATCCCTAAATCTTACTTAAAGCTTATATATTTTACTTAATAGCTTTTTCCTTACTAAAGGTATAGCTTTAGGCTATAAAGTCTTATTATTATCTAATATACTACTAATTACTATACCCTTATATTTCTTTAAGGGTAGCTTAGCCTCTAAGATTAATATTATAACCTTAAGAGCACCTTAAGTAATAGACTCTAGTGTCTTTATATTAGCTTATTTAAGGCTCCTTAGAAGGGTTTTAGTAAAGCCTCCTTATTAGTAATATCTTTAACTTATGCCTTTATATTAGCTCTTTAGGCTCCTAGCTTCTATAAATTAACTATAGTTACTAATTACTAAGAGGTAAATAATAAATTCTTCTCTAGTTAAATAAGTTAATAATCTCTAGATAGGGTTATAGAGTTTACTACTAATCTAGGTTTAATTAAGGTATAATAAACTCTAACTATAGTATTAGGTAATACTTCTTTAATAACTTAGGGTTTAGTAATATTATTATATTTATCCCTTATTAAATATATCTAAGTAAACTAAGTATAAGCTTACCTAGGGACCTAAGAGTTATTATTCTAAGGGGAAGAGTTATTAACTTTAACTATAAAGATTCCTATCTCTATAGTAAAGTATCTCTAGTTACTATATAGTTAGTAGTATAATATCTAGTAATACTACACTTAATGTAAGTGCCTTTATAAGGTAATAGGGTAGTACTATTTATATACTAATTTTTTAACTTATAAGTAAGTCTTAACTCTAGAGTATATCCCTATAGACTAGACCCTAATGCTATTAGGGTGTATTCTATAGTAGTTAATATAAATTAGTAGTGTTATTCTAATATAGAGAAGCACTATTTTCTCTATAGGCTAGGCTAGAATCATTAGTATTTTACTAACTAATAGGCATTCTATATCCTATATTAATATTAGTTTTATTCTATGCCTAAGTCTAAGGATATTAGTAAGTAGTTAGAGTAGGATTCTAGCTAAGTAGAGGTATAGGTTAATACCTATTAAACTATTAAGGGTTAGGGTAACCCTAATCTCCTAAGAGTCTAAGGTATAATATTAATAGTTAGAGTTAAGTAATTAAGGTATTAACTAGAGTAAATTATCTTTTTATTCTCCTAGGACTTCTATAAACCCTAGAGGTAACTTATATACTTAAGATAATACTTTATTAGTAGAGTATTTACTCTAGTATTTAATAAACTCTTCTATTAATAAGATCTTTATATCTTAGGTAGTTAACTTTACTAAATTTGCTTTAGCCTCTAAAATTATAGTAGCTTATATAATTAGCTCTCTAGCTTCTCTAAGACTATTAGTAGCTAAGATATTCTAACTAATAGCTTCTTATATTAATAACTTATTATATAATCCCTAAATAAAATATTAAATAAAATCCCTAAGGGTATAGCTTTTAATTAAGGTAAGTAAATTATTAGAAGTAACTAGCTTATCTTTACCTCTAGCCTAATAAAGTATATTTAGTACCTATAAATAATATATAGTAAGAGCCTTACTCTTATTCTAATATATCTTAATATTAGTGCTAGCCTTAATCTCTTTATTAATAATATTAGGAGAATACTATTTCTATAATAAACACTAAAGGATAATTAGATTATTATTAGTTACTAAGCTTTACTTAGCTTTAGAAACCACTATTCTTAGTTATTCTAAACTATTAATAAAGATAATAGCACTACTATCTAAGGCTATGTTAATAGCCTAGATAAAGGTACTTAGATTAATATCTTAACTATTATTAATAGTCTTAAATACCTATTATAATTAACTTAACTAATAACTAGTAAATATAGTTCTATTAAAAGTCCTAATATCTCTTAAAGAAGGAAGTTTATAAGCTAATATTATTAACTAGTTAAATAAAGGTATCTTAGGTATTACTAGAGAATTTAGCTTCTTAAAATAGTTAATAAGTTAAAGTACTACCTTATTCTCTATTCTACTATAAGGGAATTAGTTATCTCTTAATAGAACGCTCTCTAATAATAATAATACTTATAATAACTTAAACCTAGGTAAGTACTCCTCTGCTATCTATAAATTCTATAGGGATTATTCTTAACTAATAACTCTAGGATAATAATAGGAAATGCAGGGATTTAGAAGGGTAATAGGGATTAGGAAATTTAATAATACTACCTTAACTTAGAACAGAAGAAAAGGAATAATTAAACCTCTAGGGATGCTTTAGAAAGCTCTCTTTGCTACCCTCCTAGCGTGGTTGCCAAAAACACTAATTAGAACGGAACAAAAGAAACAAGGGGAATGTGACTAATTAAATTAGATTCTCGTAATATTATAAGAAGCTAGAAAGAGCAAATTCTGCTTGGTGGCAAAGGCCACTTTATGGTGGGCCTGTAGATCGGGCAGGTGCGTGACCGCACCTCCCTCTCTACCCCTAGATAACAAAGGGACTAGCTAGCTGCTAGAGAGCCACGTGTTCGCGGGGCGGGGTATTTAGGAAGACCGCCCATGTAGGATGTAGGAGGTCAGAGTTTGAGACCTTCACGCACCCACCCGCCCCTAGGTAGCATATATCTAGCAGCGACTACGAATCTCAGCCACCACTCTATTTATTATCATTCCCGACCGAAGTCGTGATAGCTATCTACCTTTAAATATACTTAGGTAATAGAGGCTAATAAGGGTTATAAGGCTTATAATGCCCTATAACTATAACTACTGCCCTTAATAGCACTTACTATAATTAGTATAGTCTAAATAGCTTTATATAAGGTTATTAAAGTCCCTAATAATATTAATAATAATATATATAAGCCTAGTATAGAATATCCTTAGTTATATAGGCACTTACTTAATAGGCTTACTAACTATAACTCTAATAATGCCTCTCTTACCTTTAATACCTCTAATATCTCTAATGCCTTAATACTAGAGATTTTAGATAATATAAAGGCTAATAACATAGGAATAGTTATATAATAATATACTTTACTATTATAAAATATATTATATATTAATAATTAGTTTATATAAGACTTTTAGGCATAGCTATTATTATAATTATAAAAGAGAACTATAGTAAAGGCTATACTATAGGTAAAGATAATTTAGCTAGGGTAGGAGGTAGTTAGGGAGCAGGCGGACACTTAGTATAGAGCCATTATATAATTTACCATAGGTAGCTAGTATTAGTTATTGCAGCTACCTTAGCCACCTTTGGGGTGCTAAATACGCACAAGCGTTTGCCTAATAAACACGCCCTTTGATGAAGGAGGCCCATAGGCTACGGCTGGTGATCTTCTCGCACTCGTAATTGGTATCTTGGTAAGCATGAGAGTAAGCATATGTTCCCGAGCCCAAATCTTCCATGACAGGTATGTATGTATTCATTTCCCCATGGGCCCAGTGGGGCATAAAACGTGCCAATATAAGAAACGTCACTCTTTCCTCTCCCCAGAGACTTGCTTCAAAACTTGCACGGAACTGCACAGTAGCGTGGGACGTGCTCCCTTCCCCGCCGGGCGCCATTCCGCCCATCGCAAAGACGCAGCCTCACCTGCTATATACCGCATGAAAATTAGGCAATAGATGACGGCGCCACACGCAGCAGATGGCCGTGTGCGGCCCTGTGAGGAGATGAAGGGCGATTGCAGCGGGTATGTGTTGGACGACAGGACGCTGGAGGACGTGCTGAGCCTGGTTCGGTGGATGTGGAAGGTGATGATCATTTCTGGAATTATTGACATGATATTTTCTGTTGTTACATTGCTGGAACTGGAACTATTATCACAAGATCCTCTGCACTTGTGGGTAGGCTGATTTACGAAATTCATCACATCTTCGCTCTAGATTTAGCTCCCTCCTCGAGGCAATCGCCAATGTTTTACATCAGGACAACAAGGCAAGCCATTCACAAAGATGGTGATGCGACAACGTGATACGAGGCATCAAAGGACAGCGTTTCCCACCGAGCAAATCCTCGGGATGAAACGGATATCAAATCTCGTCAGTCAGTCAGTCAGTCAGTGATGTGCACATACATCTCTTTAGGTAGGGCGAACAGAACATGTGCATGATAAGTTGGCCGATCGCCCTCGTTGACGTCGCATCGTTGGTACGCCCGCCCCATCCATCCATCCACCCCTCCTTCGTGCACGACGTCATTTTAGCATACATGAGCTTAATTACAATTTTTCACGGCCGAGACATTCGCCGCGCCCCTCCCTTCCCCATCCGCAGGAGAAGAAGGTTTAAGAGAATGGAGAAGAATTTTCCACCTAATCTCACGTTGCGGAGCAGCTGGGTCACCATTTCATCATGCGTTTCCGTTCGAAAAAGCCAAGCAAGTTCCGCAAACGTAGCATCATACATAGCACTGTTACGTCCTTGCGCCCTGAACAGGCAGGCCCTTCTGCCACGGCTAAATCTGCAGGAGTACGGACTAGACGAAACATCTTCTAGGTGCTCTTGAACGTGCGTCGGCAAAACAAAACATCCATCTGGTGAGAGAAGAAGAGCCAGGGCCAGCCAGAATATTGTCTGAAACGCGTCTGCTCCGTACAGGTGACCTACTTAGTAACCTTGCTCTGTTGGCGTCGGGCGGAAATTTGATTTGAATGCAAATCACGGAGTACGGACTGTACATAGATAAGAGTCATGTCAGGGTCGAAGCGTGCCGATTTATCCACCTTCGGCCACGACTTTTGGCAAACACTGGCAGGCGCGTGCGTTGATTGATGCAACCAGGCGGTGACACAACACGGCCAGGGGCTTGCTGCTGCCAAGTGGTACGCCGTGCCCTGCCTGCTGCCCTTGCTTCGGCCGAATGAATGGAACATGGAACATGGGCAGGTGGCAGCTCGTGAAGTGAGTGAATACGATGGGTGAATCATGTTGCGCCTAGCAAGACGTAGAATTACGATTCCACTGGCCTTATTTTGCTCCGTGATTTGTGGCACGGTGCCCCGTCACGTCACGTTCACGTCACTTATCGAGTCGAAGTCGTTGGCGTCTTCATTTCCATTTCCATCGAGGCCATGGACCCCAGACTTGGCTGCTTGGCATCGGCCCATGGACGGACGCTGCGCAGACAATGTTTCGGCCAACAAACGGTCAGTTCATCGAACATGTACGGATTATCCGTATACAAGCCAACATGTGAAAACAATAACATATGGCTGACGACGACAACTCCAAGCCACGCGCAGCAATGGCGGCTCCCATCGAGGCCGTGCGTGTGCGTGAGAAGAACTTTTTTTTTTCTTCTTAGGACATGATCATCCAGTGCCACCAACAGGCGCCTTTCTCGCCCGGGGTCGGAAAAAGTCACAAGGGGCACGGCCCCCTCCTCCCGAGTCAGCAAAGACACAAGACAAAAGCCTCTTTTGGGTGAAGTCAGTTTCTCGACCTTGCATGTGCATGTGGCGCTCGAAGGTTCCCATCTGCGCCTGCCTGAGGAACCAGCCAATCTGGGGATGGGTCTTGGCGCAGTCTTGTATTGGCCGTGGAGCTTCCGGAACGGATGAATCGGCAAGCCAGAACGGTGGCATTTGGCTTGCCTGGCTTTTGGCTCTTCTGTCTCGAACCCCAGACGCGTTCACGGCATGGCACGGCATGGTTTCCTTCGTCTTGAACTTGACTCTTCGTCGATCAGACCGGGGAACAGAGAAACAGAAAGGGAAGAAGGGGAAGGGAGGGGTGGGAGATTTGGCCAGATGCAATGCGTCCAATCGTTTTCAAAAGTTATTATTATGTCTGGAACTTGCCGGCGATTTAGCTTTTTGCGCCCACAAAACGAAATGACCCGGTAAAAACCACATGCGCGATAGAAACCGCGAAGCCTGCTGGACGAACCACTTCGTACACGGCCGGCCCATTGCGGAACATCCCAGGGCGCACCAACACAAACTCTCATTAACTCTTCTTCGTTACTTTGTTTATTACCAGACAGACGCCCTCTTTCCCTGGCCCCACACCCACACCCCACCCCCAACGAGCGAGCTTCCCTCTCTGGCAGCCCGAAGTCGCCAAGTCGGTTCAGACGGCAATTTCACCAGCGCCAAGCTTTTGCTTTCTTTTCCTCCTGCTGCCTCGGCGTGGGACACCCGTTGCTTTTCCTACACAGTGTGTAAGATTTTGGGAAAAAAATTTCCCCACGGCGGCATACTACGTTTCTGGCCTAGCTGCGCTCCTTCATGGTAGGATGCTCTCTCTTTCTCCAAGGTTTTGATGATGATCGAGTCCCTTCCCATCATTCATCCACTCACTCTGTTGTCCTCGAAAACGATGGTCTCATTGTCATCATCTCGAGCCCCTGCCCCTGCCCCCTGCCCCCGCCCGTAATGATGGGCGCACTGTGCGAGCCGCGGTCCCACGCCAAGGCACCTGAGGTGGCTTGCAACGCTTAAATTCATGCTTAAAAGCCGGTGGACGGACGAAGCTCGTTTCCCCTCGCCCAATGACCGACCTACCAACCGTCCCGCGCCTTCCCGGGCAATGGAGGGAGGTAGGAGGGGACTTGGCATTCGCGGCGAACTCTGGCCGGACAGGGCGGGACGATTTCTCATCCATACCTCGTAATAAGGATGATGTACCCGATTACGGTATAGTTAGTCATCGATAGAAGAGCGGTACTTTTGAATCGTCGTTCTCATCTTGCCCGGAAATAATAGGCAGCCTTGTTTGTCCAACGTCCAACGTCCAACGTCCATCCCGAAAGAAGTTGCTCCATTTGCAGTTGTGGGACATGAATCTGCAGAGGGGGTTTTTTGTCCTTCCTACTATGGTAGTTAGTTTGTTTGTGTCTGAACTGAGACGTTTGATTAGGTGAGACGCCGTCGGAGCCGGCTCGGCGTTGCTCTCGACGGTACGGAGTACAACGTCATCATCCGGCACCTGCGTGAGGCGGAATCCGCATTGCCATGGATGGCATGTTGATTACATGTATTCCACAGATACGTACATAATTTAAGTGCAATTAGGAAATCGCGGGATTCTCCGTGGAGACAACGGAGATGGGATCAAAGCGCCCCCGGTGAATGTCTGGTGAACCCTGTCCCAGCACACAGTCTTAGCAAATCTCCTTGGACACGGTCCACCTTGTGGAGTCACTTTGCCTAGGGTCTGGATCCAATTAGATAAAAGTGGACAAGAGGTACATTTGCTTATATGTAAATAGGCTAATAATAAATATACTAGTAATTTTCCTTATATAAACTACTACACTATACTTTCGCGTATTTATAAAGTCACTAACCTTGTGGCAGGGGGCCTGTGGGGCCCCACTGACCCATAAGGTGGACCGTGTCTAAGGAGATAAGGTTAAAATTTCCCATCCCCACCCACACTGTCCAATCGCCATTGACAGGGATATTCACTTCCCTTGCCATCAACAAGAATTCAATCGCCGCGAACTTGGTCGTTCTCGCTCTTTCGCTTTCAAGCGTAGGTTGACAAGATAAAGTACCTCAAGCAAGTGAAGGGCGTTTCCTTAAACCAGGGATTTTACATGATATAGTAACGCAAAAATAATAGTACCCAAACTATAGCTTAATGCCGGACTTTATGCATCGCAGCGTGCCGACGGCGGCTATTGCTCTGATGTGCCACAGTCTTCTCATCTTTAAAGATACATCCCGCATTGTACACAGTGCTAATACGGTAAAGCTGGATCAGTTTAATGTGGTGTCTAAACGGGCCCATTTGTTAGGCCTGTGATGACTCCGGTCTCCTTCCTGAGTAGAGACATTTACAGTGCAGATATATCACTTTTACACTACATGGGTCATCCAAATTCAGAGAGTTATGGCAGAACAGTTTGATGTGCTACGATATGGTGACTTCACCAGGGCTTGTTGGTCATAGAATGGCAATGTGTGGTGATCTTGAACTATCCGGTCGCTTGACGAGCCTGTGAAATTGCAAGCATCAGGTCCCCTCGTCTCAAGTTGAAACATCACATCCGCTGCAAGTGAACGAACGATAGATAGGTTGACAAGGGAAGCGGTTATGCGGCACGAGAGCTGACACCCATCCGACTCCATTTTGGACTGGGCGGCCATGTTGTTTCCAAGCGACGGGTATTTATTTACTCAACCGCAGATAAAAGAAGCTCCTGAGATTCCCAGGGCCCCGTCGGCCAACGGCGCTCGTTTGGCGAGGATGGAACGGTGCAAACGGTTGTATTAGCAAGGTGGACGTTATCAGACGAATACGAAGGACTTCCCGCCGAGTGATATCCGTAGAGGTTGAGTGAGAGGCAGACTTGTAAAGCGGAGACTAGCCTAGCAGGAACGTTGTACCCGTATGCTTATACATACGGTACGGGCTATGCCATGCCTTCTCCGGGGCTCGGTCTGGGCCACTTTGGAGCTGTCACAGGCCGTTCGTTGTCTCTTTCTTATGTATAATTCAGAGACAACAATATGTCGACCCCGAAACATGTCCGCAGACACTACTGGGTGGGACGGTGATGGGCTGCGTCGAGTTTGTTTAAACAAGTTCGGCAACGGCTAAGACGGGTTGGACGGATCTGCCTGCTGCGCTGCCAAGACCATCAGCTCCACTCGAGATGCCGATTTACCCAGAGGCGCCCTCCACGGGTGTCTGTAGTGTCTGTAGTGCCTGCAGTGCAGTGTCTGCAGTGTCTGTCTGCAGTCTGCAGTTGTCTGCTCTTGTTGTCTCACCATGCCAGCTGCAACCCTGTGCTAGGACAGGCAGGATTAATAAGCTTAGGATGCGGAGTAGGGAGTAGTACTCTTTTTCCCACCTCAATAGGCACCCGATAGGCTTACTCGCAAGCTGTGCCACGGTGCCGATTTGCTAAGACCTCATCGAAGCCCGCCCGCCAAAAGCTTAAACTGTCTCACGCATGCGGATTACGCATGAATCTGATCCCTCACTGGCCAAGTGTACCGGTCAACGATCATAACGCAAAGCTGCTCAAGTCATGGAGATGGCTCCGGTCCTCCTGAGCCCTGTTGGCAATGTAATGCAATACCTCGTACGGAGTAGTTGGCCGATATTATCTTCGCGAGTAATCCGTACATACTGTATGTGTAGGAGCGAGCCTGCATGTCAAGGTGTTTGCTTGGCATAAGACGTCAGTTTCTTGATTTCTTGGCTCGGCCGACCGGCACGCTCCAAATTTGCATTATTCCCGACCAACCTTTGCTGAGACACCCCCGTAAAATGTGGGTTTCTTTTTTTTCTTTTGGGTTGTTTGGGGCCACCAAGCCGGAGTGTTGTTGTATGTATTGTACAATGTAAGAGCGCGCCGCTGAGCCGAGCAGTATCGATGATGAGGTCACCTCCTGAAGTTGAAGTAGTCCTCGGTCCTTGCGTCCCGTCAAGGGCCGCTGAACTAGCAGTGGCTAATGGTCTCTCAGGAGTCCACAGCGACGGAAAACCCTGGCCAAACTGTCCCAGACAGGCAGGGGAACAAGGTTCACGGCATCCCTTTCGATGCTACGGAGTAGATGTAGATAGGAGGGTTCGCGAAGAAGCAGGCGTTCAATTACGGATCCGTATAGTATCGATTGTTGTTCCTGTGTTGCTATTCCGTACTTTTGGACGGCCAAAAGAATGAGACAAGCCAGACTATGAGCGGCTCCGTACTCCGTAGAGAGCTCCATCACCATTGATGATATTGATGGCTGTCCTCGCCCAGTTGACGATTACGCTGGGGAATTAATACGGCAGGGAGGGACATTGCTGGGCCGCACCTGGACGCATTCTCACTCGCCCCACTGACTGCTTCCTGGCTGCACCCCTTCCGTAGTCGCAGGAACAGACCTTTCGCAAACCCTTATCACCGCACACACCCCTTCTCGGCACCACGGCGCCGACTTATCCATTTGGTACACTTTCATACGCATTTTTGGCATCGTTGCCCCTTGCTGCCTTGCCCCAACCTTATTTCTTTTCCAATCCTCCTCTCGTTCTTGACTTACTCAAAGCTCTTTGGATCTTCTACACCGCTTGACCCAACTATTTCGACAATTACAATCGCCAGCCTGACTGCATTTGCGTACTGCAGTCTGCCTGCCAACTGTAATCAACAACCACGCCATTGTCGTCTCTTCGTCGCCGCCGTCACACAAGCGCCAAAGCACATAACCGCTGCGTCCAGGTACCACGCCCTTTGCCAACAACCACGCAACGCCTCGCCAAGCCAGTCGACTTCTCTTGCAGCAATTCGCTGTGTCATTCTATAGGTATGTTATCTCGCGAGGGTTGTGTATGTCTGGACCTGATCGCCTTTTCTTTGCACCGTATTTCTTGAAGCAACTGGAACCGGGGCCCTGAAGCACAACGTACGTGGTATCCTAAGCACTGTGGACGCAAGTGAAGGACTGGAAAGCGACCAAAAGCTGCCCATCTTGCAATTGGGAATTTTCTCGTGTGCTTCAGCGGGTCTGGCGCGTTCGCTGTACTTTTTTTTTTTTTCAAAAGATCCATCCATGAATAAGGCTTGCCAAAGGACAGCAAGACATCTTGGCATTGACCGCCACAGAAGCTTGTCTACGTCCTTGGCTCTTCTCACAAACCTTTGTCCTCACCTGTTTCTCCGCCACTAAAGAAGTTTGCCTTGTGCGAAATGGTCTTCTCTGGCTTTGATGACTGACTGGGAAGCATTGCAGCAGCAAGGTCCTTCTGCCACCAGAAGTTGTCTTCTATCAACTCAAGCCCAGTTGTTCACGCAAGGTTCACGCAACTTAGTGTCATCATAATTCAAAGGGTTCATTGAACTCGATTTTGGTGCTCACTGCACCCATCTTAGTTATTTCCCACACATCAGACGTCCTGCGAAAGCAGGTACGGCGAAATCCTTCAAAACGGAGGCCATAAGTTCCGACAAGATGGAGACGTACCACGGCTACGTACGTACTCCCGGCGACGTCATCAAGCTATTCGAGGCATGTCGCCTCGGGCTGTTACCTCGTGTACAGCGTCGACTTTCCGAAAAGGAGAGACAGTCCATTCGCTCTGGTTCCGTGTTCGTATGGGACGAGAGGAAGCTGGCATGAGACGATGGACAGACGGCAAGTCATGGAGCGCCAGCCGTGTATCGGGCAGCTTTCTGACTTACCGCGAAATGGAGGGCAAAAGAGGAGGCGGTTTTGGAAGCGGCCGACGCGGCAACGGCAAATCTCCCGACTCTGGCCGCGGTAGCGACGAGGACCACGATGATGGCGAACCAGAGGGCTACCGATACAAGGCCGACGGTCTCATGAAGCAATCATTCAGCATCACCACTTCCACAGGTCAGCATCTTCACCTCATCTCATACTACTCGCGTCCTCAACCTGGCCAGCCCGATCTATCACAACCCAGCTCAGACCCAGCACTCCGAGCCATCATCCCACCAAAGGGCATGTATCCAGAGCCAAGCATGGGCGAAGCCAACCAAACTCCTGCGCTCACCCGGACACCAATGCAACAGCCGTACTTGATTGCTCCTCATCATTCCAGCGCTCCCCATCCGGCTTATTCTCACTACCCCCAACCCGGATACGGCTGGCCTCCCTCACCTGCTGCAACCCCTCCGTATTCTCATTACACGCCCGCTCCCTTCCCCACGGTGCTCATCCTCACGCGCTTCCTCCGCCGCCTCATCCATCCTATACAGCAAACGGTCACTATACCCAGGCACCACCTCCTCCCTCACAATATGACCGACCCTCACTGCCTCCTCTGCAACACCCTCAACCAACCACTGGTGCTACACTATCCCCATACCAAGCAGGTCCATCACCACCGAGACATCCTGACTCTCCTGGTTGCAAGGAGCGTCAGGGCTCAGATGCACCCTTGCCAGCTCTCAACTCTGTTACAGGGCCCGTCCCTCATCCCAGGATGACGCCACCCACCCGAGAGCATAGTGTCAGTCCGCCCAGAGTCAAATATGAAAGCGCCATGATGAACGGCAGCCACCGATCCAGCTTGTCAGCCCTGCTTCATCCTGCGAATGAACCCCTGTGAACAAACTCGTGGGCAACAGCAGCGTTCCGAGCAGTCCGCGTACGAATGGCGTGTTGCCCGAGAAATGCGGCGTCAGCGAGGACACGAGAGCATTGAGAATGCTGGATAGAAAATTCTGTCTGTAAAGAGTTTTTCAGGTAGGAGACTGGAAAGTGCTTCTTTGCTCAATCTTCTTGTCCACGATTTCAATATACCCCGAGACGCACGAGGTGATGAACCTGTTAGTGTGTGTCTCGGGGCTTATACCATCGGGCGGCGTTTTTCGGGTTTGTAGAACACATTATAGGTATCTTAGATATAGCTATTACTTAACGATCAAGTGCAAAACCCCGGGGTATCGAGGTTCGTTGGGATAGGACCGGGCGTTTCGTTACCTACTCTTGGCGTTCTCGTCATGGATGGAGTCCTTGAAAATAGAGCATGTTTTGCCATAGTCTAAAGCGTTTCGAAATTCAAGCCACATTTTCATTGCTCATTTCAAATTTCTCGTCCTATTGCGCATACCTGATGTCTCACATGTTGTAACAAAGCCCACGCCGTATCTTAATCTAAACCATGCCGCTCTCTCCTGCACATGGTCCCCCATTGTCTAGATGTAAGCTTCGTTCGCCGGGCCGCGTCATGAGCGGATGAGGTTTCCACATGATCTCCATACCAGTACTCGAGATGCATGCATTCTTGCCGATATTCCCGGCCTGGTCATGCACTCTCCGGCCTCAAGCCCGCCGGCCAAAGTCAAATTGTCTCCATCTGGCTGGGACGCTGAATGCTGGGTGCGTGTTTTGGAATGGGCTGCACGCACTTGATAGCTTCCTCTGTCTCGTCTCCATGGTCTGAACTGCTTGCTTTGATTGTACTTGCATCACGATGCCTGTGCCTTGATCGTTGTGTAAGCTGTTGATTCACTCGCTAGTGAGCCGTCCGTGTGATTGATCATGTCCTTGCGATTGCACGTGCTTCCGTTGATTGTCAGGCATACGAATACGAGGCCGAGTCACGTTCTGGTAATTACAATGCTCCTGCTGTCTGCAAAGACCACAGCCAGCTGTTCCTTCGCAGAAAAAAAAAAATCCTGTGGATAGGTGCTCGATATTCAGGTGCTATTACAATTACAATTTTTCTTCTTGTTTCGGAAAGGTTCGTCCCGCCTTGCTCCATTACGTGCTGTACAAGTTGTCGTTTGGCCCGGAATACACTCCCTCCACAACTAGACGGAAAGCTTAATCCGCGCGAGTGTAAAGGGCCGAGCGGGCCATGGTAGCCGAGATTGACATCGCTTCCATGCTATAGGACGTGCTCCTTTGGAAGAATTATTTTCTTGTCACATGGCACATCTACCACTCTCGTCCATGGTTTCCTGCTACCAAATAAGAAGCACGCCCCGTTCGTTGTGTGTGACACGGAACTGATCCCTCCGCTCGCCTCGTGTCTCTATGGCCAGTCTTGCCCAAAAAAATTAATTTTACAATGGGTCGTGGTCCACAAGATTGAATATTACATAGTTCTTGGTCCCCATCCGGACATGACTCTCGCGCTCATTGTGCGAATCGGGAATCGATCGAAATCGTTGGGCCGGGTATAGTGTACCGAAAATCACAAAACAAAACATGTCGAGCTTGGAGCACCTAACCGATCCCAAGCTCTAGCAGTCGCAGCGCTGGTGATGACGCGGAAAGGGCACAATGTCACGGACGTTTGGTACGCCGCTCAGATAGCTGAGAAGGCGGTCAAATCCAAGACCAAAGCCTCCATGTGGTGGACATCCCCATCGTCTCAGATCCAGATACCAGCCCAAATTGCCGCCTCTTTCTTGCTTCCTGCTAGGCACCTCCAGCCCGTGTAACCTCATGTTGTTCTCGAGCTCGGATAAGCGATTTTCGCGCATCGAACCTCCCGCCAGCTCGCCGAGATCCGGGACCAGAAGATCAAAGCAGTCGACGGTTTCACCTTGTGGTGGGGACGATGCTGAGCGGAGCATGTAGAATGCCTTGATCTCGCGAGGATACTGAGTGATGAAGACTGGGAGATAAGCGTTGTCCGCTTCGTCGTGGCCTACCTCTTTGGCCAGGTACTTTTCGTGCTCCGACTGAAGGCCGCTACCCCATACCGGCTTGTGCTCGAATTGATCAGCAACCGGTTGGAGACGCTCGATTGCCTCGGTATAGGTAATTCTGGGCCACTCGGTGGAAGATAGAAAACCTGCCCACCGTCGTCGAAGCTCTTCTCTTTCTGTCAAGTCAGCAAATGCCAGTTTTTCCGCCGGGTCGCGAGAGTCGAGCCTATTCTTCTCAAGCTCGTTTGCGGCCCGCAAGTCCTTCAGGCCTTTTGCAAGACTCATCAGCATCTTCTGGATCAGATCCATGACTTGATCCATGTCGCTAACAAAACTCAATTCAGCCTCGAGCATATAGAACTCGCTCAGGTGTCTGGACGTGTCACTCTGCTCAGCTCGAAAGGTCGGAGAAAGAGTCCACACATTGCCAACAGATTGAGCCAGCGCCTCAAGATGGAGCTGGGTTGAGACAGTGAGGTATTTGTGATTTTGAAAAACTCAGTTTTGGAACCAGTTCTGACAGTAAAGGCTTCACCGGCACCTTCGCAATCTGAAGAAGTGATGATTGGAGGATGTGTCTGCTGAAACTTCTCGTTGAAGAAGAAATTCGTGAGCAATGCGGTAGCATCAGACCGTAGACGAAGAAGAGTAGAGTTGAGGGGTGTCCGACATCGTAGATGTGAGATGTACCGCAGACTCTCTGGTGTCTGGTATTTGTTTTGGATAGGGTATGTCTTTTACACGCACAAGAAAATTATTAGTGTGGAACTTGAAGGCCTTGGATACTTCTCAGTCGACTCACTTGGGGTCTGAGTTGCCAAGAATGTCAACCTCTTTTACTTGAAGCTCTTGCAGCGTCTGGGGTCCGTCAACATCTTGGCTCATTCCAGCACAGTCATGTGCGGCCTGTTTGAGTGAGGGAGAAGATGCTGAGACAGAAGGCTCACCCGCAGTGCCCTTCTTCTTATCGGCTGTATTGTACCACGTTCCCTTCAAACGAACCGCAGCGCCGGGTCGCATGCTGGCAAAGAAAAATTGGCAAGTGTCAACAACGGGAGGCATGTACTGCACGGGAGCAGGAGCATCATACTCTATTGCAAGAGCCTTGTCGACAACTGCTTGCACAGGCCGCATAGAAGATCCGTCGGTGACATCAACAAAGCGAACACCGGAGCTCTTGCGTACAGATCGCACCCATCCACACACTTCCACGTCTGGTACATTGGTTCCAGGCAGCCATGCTTTAAGGTCGGCCACTGTCCTGATGGGTGGCGATGGCTGCTTGCCACTAATTCGTACCGAATACTTCCTTCCGTATAAACGAGCTGCTGAAGAAAGTCGAAGAGGTGTGAAGAGTCTAGGCACGAGAGTCGGCCTCACCATGTCGGCGCCAATGTCCCTGGAGCGTGAGAGGACTCGAAGTGGCGTAGAAATAACAAAACTCCCGGACTGTGCTCGTGCGTAAACAATAGCTACAACTTAAAGCTTGCTTGAGGTGAGGAGGAGTGATGAGGTGAGGGTCATGTGAAGAACTATCAAAGGTAGGTAGCTCGCTCTCTTCTGAATTGATGCGTACTTCAAAATATTAGCGGCAAGCAAAACGTTTCTCCAAGTGAAAAGTGGGTCCGCGTTGCTTCGCTGCGCCGCTCGGAGGAGACGCGACTGCTACGTACAGATGATAAAATACAGATGCTTGGACGATGGATTGCATTACTTCTACTTCTTGACGCTCATCTCAGATGAATTCGAGGCCGAGTGAGCTGAGCAACGCCGAGTTTGCCGACTCATGGATGGGCTTGGTGATTCGCTGCAGATATTGGCAGGAGCAACCAACGCAAGGTGACCAGACAGACCAGATCATCTTATCTTGCCCACTCGCACTTGCTACTTATTACATGTACTCCGTACATAGCTCGGTAAGAAGAATCATTAATAGACGCGAGAATTCTTGTGCCTGGCAAGTCCAGACCCCGATCCCCGATCTCCGATCCCCGACACCCGACACCCGACACCCGATCTCCGACCCTCGACATCCTCGACAACCCTCGACACCCTCTACATTGCTCTCGTGGATCAAGCAAGCAATTTCGGATTCCTCCACCTGTTTCACGCTCTTCGCCAGCATCCCTCGCGCATCATGTGCCTGCCTATCAACTCCTATCAACTATGTATGTACCTGCTCCGTACCTTTGGCGCGTCTTGTTGGCCATCAGTCTCACTCTGTTGAGTCGCTCCCCACCACCTGATCCTTCACCATGCCAGACATCTTCTTCCCGCTTCATTCTTGACGTTGAATCCCATGCCGGCACGACCAAAGTGCTATGGTGATTTAACTTTCTTCTTCTGCTGCGCCCTTCCCGTCCATGTTTCTCGACTAGATGACACATAGCCTGAGCATCGACTCGGCTCACTGGCTTCGTCGTCTATCCTTATATTGGGCTCAAGTGTGTCTCAGATGAGTGCTTGACTCGACCATACCATTCACAAGCCTTGCCCGCCATTCGCTTCGTGCCAGACGCTAAGTCCGGCTACGTATCGGCAGTTGAATGCCATTTTAGGCCTTTCACAGGAGCGCTGGCCGCATGCCAGCAACGGAGCGAAGATGCCTCCGTGTCTTCAATCACTCCGTCCTTCCGCAGCTGTGGTTTGACGGATGATTCACGGCACTGTCTTGTTGGACAAAGGCGAGATGAGGTACCACAGATCGGACCGGCAGTACTTCTCGCTGCGAGGAGAAACATCCGGTGTCGAGGCATCGCGCCTTGTCTTGCCAACACTGCTCTTATTCGGCTATCTTCATGTACGGAGTGCGACCTGCAACATCGACGTGGCCATTACCAACAAAGAGGAGACAAGACCTACGGACGTCTCGACGCGGAGCCGTGTCCGGAAGAGGGTCTCACGGCCCTTGTCTTCGCACTTTGAGACTAACTGCCCTAACATTCTCCCAACCTACCAAGCAAACAGCCGAGCAAGCCATGGAGCAGAAGAGCTCGGCACCATGCCACACTTTGGCTCCAAACCACTCGCTGTTCCGCCTCTTTGGAAGGGTGGTGGTGTACTTGTGCTTTGGCGGGATGGTATACTTGTCTCGCCGGCGAGACACCACCTCCCCACCTCGAGCGACACGACCATGGTGGTTTTAAAGTAGAGCAGCAACCCGCGCATTACTCAGCCGCCAACTGCTGCCTATCTTTTATATATTGGCTCGTACCTCGTCTCTAGTGGCCATCATGTCTTCCCTATCTCGCCTCTAGGTGAACATGGCTCAAGAGAGGTGATTCAGGTCTCTCGGTATCTGGTCACACAGAGTTTGTCGAGATCTGTTGATTCTCATTGTAGCCTCACACGGCCCATTTCTGAAGGGGGTCTTGATGATCAGATCCTGCCAACGACAACTCGAACCCAGAATATAAAGTCTGCCAATTCGGCTTCATTGCCCATGTATCAACTCGCTACAACCTCACACTCACAATCAGTCTACGACTGTTACTCCGGATTTTCTCCCAGTCCATCCATCGTTACTTCTTACAGTCGCACTTCCATCATGGCTCCCGGACCAAAATCTAGTCGAGTGAAGCCCTCGGAAATCGCGGCTGATACCAAAAGGAACTTCATTCCCTTGGTAAATGCCAACTATGCCGAATTATTTCCACCATATTCGTTTCTTTACAGACAGCCTACGACACAGCTGGAAATCTCACGCCGCAACCTGGGCACTCGTCCTCCGGCCTTCCGAGTAGAAGCTGGAGATCCAGTCATGACTGCCATCACGTATGCTGCTGCTGACAGTCAAGCTAGTGAAGCCATGGGTGGCTCGAGAGTCCGGATTCCGTTCGTCTGCGCCGCTAACGAACGTCGGCCTGGGGTGATTGGGAAACTGGATGTTCAGGATACGAGGAGAAGCTGTGTCGCAGAAGCAACCTCTTCGCTACGCTCAGCAGCCCTTGGCCAAACACACAAACAACATCCAATTATCCTATCCCTTCAACTGGCGGCATACTTTCTGATGCTGTCGTGGTCTGTCGCGGCCCTCATGATCATTATGAAAAGCTTGAACAGTGGCACGACTTGCCTGTCGTCTCGGTACCTCCTACACGTTGGCCCAAGCTCAAGGAGAACGGAACAATGTATTCATTTGCAGAGGAGAGGGGCATGATGAGAGAAAAATCCGCGGGGCTCTACGTATTTGCCTGTACAACAACTATGATCGAGTGATCATCGGAGACTTTGGTCTAGGCAATGGCTGCCGCAACCCGCCCCAAGAGGTTGCAGAGATTTGGCGAGATGTCCTACTCTTCGATCCCGACCTCCGTGGGCAATTCGCATACGTTATCTTCGCCTTCGAGGACCCAACGCAAAGCACGACGCGCTTCATTTGGGATGAGATGGCGAGGAAAGGCAGGAAAGGAACGGGGGCCACGTCCACTGGATTGGCAAAGGATCGGCATCAAATGCTCCAAGCGACTTGACCATTTTCCAGGCCGTTTTTGAACCTTCTGAAATCGAGCGCGTACTTAGCGTACCCGACCCGCGTTACGGATTAGATATGATAACATCTTAAAAAACACAAAAGCATCAGGCACATTGACTGGGGGCAACGCCGTTGCCTCGCGAGCAGAAATGGATGACAGAACATTCAGGCAATGCATTTTTCAGATGGATCCGCGACGTTCTGATGTGGCGGTTGGGGACCGTGTTGGGCTAGACAAATAACAACAACAGCCTCGTATAATAGTTGTGTTCACTATTCATAATTTCCCGTCACAAGTCCATGGGCTTGTTAGCATGGTGCTCAGGATGGATAGATTGCTAGTCGCTAGTGTCGGCAGTCTAGTCCAATAGCTTTAGTTGAGAGGAGGGAGGGCCTTGTCTCGAAACACTGACTAGCAATGTGTTGTTGCAACGGACGGTGTTGGCTTGTGACGGCGCCATCCTTCAATCTCGGGTGACACCTTGTTCATAAGGGTGAGAGGGTTTATTTCCTTTGTCTACTCCGTACAAGTCCGTAGTTGCGCCTTTCACTCGGTCCAGGTCAGTAGTGAAGAAGACTACCTATATCCCCTTCTTCTGACGCGGCCAAGACTTGATTGAGTCCTTGCGCTCGCAAGAGGCAAAAGTAAACGATTCGGTTCAAGATGCGAGCTCCACAAGGTGACATGAGTCCATCCATGCCTTCTATACTTGATCGGCCATGTCCAACCTTGTCACCATAGCCCCAACAAGCCTTATCGGTCAGCCGGGAGGGGAGATGTCCACAGACCAGACCATTTCGCTACCCATGCTGCGCAGAGTCTGATAACTTCAGAAGTCGCCAGAGTCGCCGAACCCACAGACCTGGCTCCGTGATTCATTTGCCCCGGGCGGGCCAACCTGATCTGATACACTCACTCGGCGTTTACTCATCGCAAATGCCCATCGGGCCGGATACACGATTCTCAAGCGACGAACAGAAGAAGAAAAAGGGCATTCCCAAACATGGCTCTCTCCCACGAGTCAAACTTGACATGGCAAGCATTGCAAAGACGGCTTGCCTGTTTTGCTTGCCCTGGCGCATGCATTTCCCGCGATAGGTAGGTCGACGGCAGGGACAGACGCAACACCCAAATGGTGGGCGTGGAGTGACCGTGATGATTCCCAACATGTGCCGTACCGGCTTGGCTTGGATTCCAGGGGTCGTGGCGTAATTGTCTCACTGCTAGCTCATGACAGGAATTGGACTAACATCGACGGGAATGGCGGGCCGCCTGTGAGACTAGCTTCCCATCACATTCCCATCACAATTCCCCCTTCCCTCCTTTCTTCTTCTTCTTCAACCAACCTTTATGTCTAATTCGGTATCATTCCTCACCATGTGATATTCCCCACCACAAACCACAAAGGCATCGTGTTTCCGACAAAGCGCTATTTGACAAGATGCGGAAGACTTGAGCTCATGGACCACCCACCACCACCCCGCCACCCCGCCACCGAATTCCCCGTCATGCTAGAAAGTGAAAAACTGCTATCAAACCCTCCGGACTCGTTCCCGTGTGCATATATGCTGCACACATGCAATGTAATGCAATGTATGAGCAGACTTTTTGCTCTTTTCTTTCTTTTCCGTGGGGAACAAGGGGAAACCCCTCAGGTGGCTCACGGGCGTAGCCTGAATGGCCGAGTTCCAGTGAACTTGGAACTTGGAAGGAAGGGATACACGGGTAGAGTAGCCTGGACGGGAAGAGCTGTTGCACAACTGCATCGAGCGTCGGGACGTGCGGTGTCACAGGGCCTGAGATTACCTTGATCACGTCGTCCTTTCGGGCTCGCATATATTGCATCTTCCATATCTCATTTCTGTATATGTTACACAAGCCCCCTCATCCAATTCCCTCCTGGACATGGGTTTCTTTTCCGGTCTTCTTCTCGTCTATTATCTGGCCAAGTTCTTGAGATGTCACCACATTGTTGGTCGGAGTCCAGTAAAATTGGACATGGCGTTCAGATCAGTTTCGCTTTCTTTCTTGCGCTGGCCGCTGAGCTGGAAGGTACGTGTTTTGTTAGCCTAATCAACTTGAATCAAAGGGAGGTGGTCTGAAGAAGAGGGATGAGTCAATATTATATCGTACATCAAGTTGGACTTCTCGATGCACTTGGACCAGCCAGTCCACATAGTTTGGTGCCTCGTTGTTGCGATCCTCGACCAGCATGCGGGCAAACTCGAATTCGGCCCCGTCGATTCCTTGTCTTGCGAGCTGGAGGGTCAACCCTTGGAGCCTCGCATCGTCTTGAGAAATTCAATGATGTTGCGGACCTGTGCGTTCAGATGCGTTTCCAGAACAGGCAAAGAAGATGTGTATGCGTCCAGGCTCCTGAGTGAGTCCTTGCCCTCTCCAAACAGATCGGAAACCAGGTTTGGCGAGGTTTGAGAATGGAACCACAACAAACATTGCTGGCCATTGTCGACAAGGTATACACCGCCGGGTTCAATGCGCGACAAGGATGCTCGTATTGAAGGTGGTAGCCTCAGGTGGCCTGTCTCTGGATCCGCAAAGCCCTCTTCCGGTTGCAAGTTGTGAAGAGGCAACATGCGAGGATAGAGATATAAACTTAGCTCCAGGGCACCCATGGAGCGTACCATGCGCATTTCGTGGACCCTCCTGTCCGAACTCTCGATGCCACCTTTGAAGGCTCTGCACTTGATGAGTCCAAGCATGAACATGCAGAACTCCTTTAGTCTCTTGGGCATGACGAGTTGGCCGGCAGGATGCTGTTGGGTCGAGTTCTTTCTGTAGCATGCCATGACATCGATCGTCCGCTCCGTCATCAAGTTTCGAATCTCCTTGAGATTGGTCGACGTCGTTGCCAGCTTGGTAATGGCTTCCTTGGCGAGAAGAGCAATCACTGCGTCTTGGTCCACGAACTCCATGCATGTTCGAACGTCTTGCTCCCTCATGCCGGAATTCTTCGAGGTTTCGCTCACGCTGGCGATGATGTTGGAGCAGCGCACTCTGCGTTGACCGGAGGGTGTGGTATACAACAAGGCTGATTGGAAGTGAGCGTCCAACTTGGAATCGAGTTTGCCATCGTAGCTGAATGACACTGCCAGAGCCTTGTCTGCGTCGATGACGCCGATTTCCAGATCGGCCCCAAAGGTATGTTGTATGAAATGGCCGTGATAAGCACCAACTTGCAGGCCGTTGGAGCATCGAACCTTCATTAGAGCTTGGAAGCCGGTGAGTCTAGTTACTGTATGACTGATCTCGGCTGACAACTTGGGACCATCTCGCGGCGCGATGAAATTAGGGTAGTAAAAGTTTCTCCACCAGTGGTGGCTGCAACATGGCCTACATGGGCAGTATGTCAGCTTGCATTCGTCCACCGAGGGCTTGTCATGTCCGCCAAATTCTTACCGATGGTGGCGATGTCCAAATAACCTCCAGAAGGAGCAGCAAGGAAGAAGTCTGCGCCGACTCCTGCGGCCGTCATCTTCTCAGCAACTTTCTTCCACGCCGGGTGCTCCGTGGTGTACAACTTCTTATCAAGCTCGCCTCCGGGATGATTCCCGTCGTCTCTCATGAACAGCCTGCCTGGGCCCCAAGTAGGTAAAGCAGAGCACGAGCATACGATTTTACCGCCAGTCGTCTCCAGGGCTGCCAAAGCGGCGTTAAGGGTAGCAAGTAGAGCAGGTTCTGGATTCTTGACTTCGGAGAATATTTCAGGTAGTCGCGTCAACAGGAAGTGATGAGGGACTTGGATTCGTACGGGTCGACAAACAAGCCCTCGCCGAGTGGCAGGAATGGATCCTCGAGATCGGGCATGATGAGCATTTGAGGTTGCTCAAGGCCAGCCTAATGATTTCAGAAAAGATGAGTAGTTGTCTTGATGATTGTATTTTTGAGACTCCAGACTTTCAACGTCGAGTAAACTTACATGCATGTTATAGAAGTGGATGTCCTTGTCATAGGTGACGAAGCCAACCTTGGCTCCTTCAGGTACCCGTCTCTTAGGCTCGCCATTCTCATCATTCTCTCCTTGATCTTCTCCTCCGTAAAGAGCAGCTAAGATTCCATCGCAGAAAGTCTCCAAAAAGCCCTTGTTGTACGATTCTTGCGTGACATCAATGACAAAGAGCCATCGCAATCCAACCGGTTCTCGTGTCCAGTATTCCTTGGGCACGACGAACTCGACCGTACCGCGGTGGAGTTCGGGGCGCTGATCTCGGTCCACGCGGACGCCTTGGGGCTCATCGCGCAGAAATACTCGGAGGGTGTGTCGTTGGGGTGAGTACACAGGTTGCAAACGAATTTGTTCCCACCAGATCTGAACATCATGAAGGGATTAATGTACGCACGGCATCGACGACATCGTGGAGGGCCCGCGTCGCCAAAGTCCAGCACAGGAATCTCCGCTTCGCCGGCTTGGAGCGGTGCCAGGGGCTGCAATAGTAATCCAAGGGAAGACCGGTAGCTTGTAAACCGTCCGACGTGGCAGGAATATTGTTCAAGGTCAATCGAGCGAATTTCGGGAGGCATTGCCCTGATCGTAGGCAACAAATGAGACGGTCGCAGGAGGTGGTACATGACGCTCGAAGGTTGGATAAATTTGCTTGAAGAAATCTGCCTGAACAATGTCGCGAAACATGGGAATGCTGGGCATGTCTTCCAACGAGACCTTGGTAGGCCCAGATGTCGAGATGCTGGGGCGGCGTCTGCAGATCCGTTGCCAGAAGCAAAGTATGCGGGTGCTCCGGGGCAAACGGAGCATTACCTGGAGTTGGGAACTGGTTCGCATTCATGTATTGGGGCGTACCTTGCGGGCTGCCAAATTGATCACCAAACCCAGGAGCACCAGGTTGTCCTTGGACAGGAGTGGGAATGAATTGGTTCGCATTGGAGCCAGAAGGTGGCATACCATTGAAGGCCTGGGAAGAGCCCGTAGGCTCAACCGTGTGATAGGCATGGCGATCTTTCTTCTTCTTTCGAACGGTCGTCCGTCCATGTCCCAAATTCATGCTCCCCATCTGTGCAGCGAGAGCAGCGTCAGGTCCAGGTTGGGCAAAGCCACCTTGGAGGTTCTGGCCTTGGGCATCCCATAGCCAGCTCCTACGTCGGGAGACCCTCCCATATGTGGCGGTGGTGGTTGCTGGCTTTGATATTGCTGTTGCATGTCATAGGGTCCAGGAGCTCCATATCCAGGAGCCTGTTGCTGAAAGGGTGGTTGACCAGGAGCATTATTTCGATTCGGGTCGTTGGGGTCGGCATTTAAGCCCTGGCCGAGGGCATGATACTGCGAGTAGTCGGCCATTGCCAGAGAAGAGTCGGCGCGTGAGGGAGAAGTGCTGCGTGAGCAAGCCTCTGACCGGGGAAGGGAGATGTTGGTCGCGGAAGGTTTCACACAAGTGGGAGGGGTCCCAAAGTCCGCAGTGCCGCAGTGCGCCAACTGTATTATGCAAGTGGAAGTGACATCTGAGATCAAGCACGCGAATTTGAGCGAATTATGAACATCGACTGGCTGCCATATTCTCGTGGTCGCAGTCGGGGTCCAAATCTGCACAAGGAATGAATATTGTTGAATCGTTTGACAATACGGAGAATGGGTGGCGCTTGCTTTGCTTTGCTGGCCTTTTCGATAACATACATAAGCGGGAGCCGCCTCTGAGACGGCGGCCCGCGTACTTGCTGAGCATGACACTCTGGCTAATCTAGGAGGTGTAATAATTACTCGACAGAGCAAGCCGTGTGTGCGTTGGCTCCCTATTGGCAGGCAGGGTCACATCCACCAGACGCATCCACAGAAGTTTTACGTATTGTTTATCAGTCTGTGGGCTGGAACTCCTGCGTGAGGAAATCCCCACATGGACATGGTGCACATGGTGTGCTCGCCGAGATATGCATCTACCGAGTTGTCGTGTTGTCGTACAGGAAGATGCTTCATGAGATGCTAGCTCCTCACGTGAGTAGTCACATGCGCTCCGGCCTGGCCCCACCCGCGACACCTCGTGTAAGTCGAATGGTTTGACTACAAGACAGAGAGGCATCCTGTTGGCAGTGCGAGAACACGGAGTCGTCGCAAATGTCGGGCAAATAGTGTGGAAACTTGCGGTTCTGGATTCCGCTTTGCAGGATGTGCAGCCTTCTTTAGCAACCTTTATCAGCATCATCGGAGACATTTCGGCGTAGTTATTGTCGGTTGATATCAATCTGCATCGTCTTAATTTCGCTCGACTTTGGCCATGAAACAGACAGAAAGTTCACCCTACGCGCGCCGTGCAGCACGGATGGAATGCCAACGAGTGCTGGAAGCTTGAAATTCAATCGAGTGGGTTTTTTCATCCCTTTCTGAAGTGTTTTTGAGCTCAAATAGTGTGGTCATGGTAATATATCTGCGCTTCATGCTGACAGAAGCCACATGTTCATTTGTTGGGGTTTTCGCGTGCAACACCCATGAGCCCCCATTGTGCGCGCTGATGGTGGAAGATGATCAATGTACTTGGATGGAGGATGGAGGTTCCCGTTCTTCTTCTCTGTTTTTCTCTTAACTGAGAAGAGTGAATGTGTTGCTGCCCGAGTCCGCGGACCTGATATCCATCGAAGCGAGACGCGTGGTTAGAGTGAAGTCATCGCGGGCTCCGAGGAGGGGATAACGAAAGATGGCACAGGAGCAGCAACAACGCAAAATTCTCGTCACAATACACCGCTTATCGCTTAGGATGATTAAGGAAATAATTTTACAAGTCAATCAGTCCATGCATTTGTTGCTTCGTTGCTTCCCTTCGCTGTGTTTGTGCGCCTGCGGTCGCGGTCGCGACACAAATCCTGACCGCCAGATGCACGCCACGAGGTAAAGTGAAATTTTCCACCACAATATGACAGAAATATTGGTTCGTCTACGTATCAGTCATACTGAACTGATCGAATGAGGGAAAGAGCATCACAGAAGTATATCTATCATTCATTTTTGGCAAGATTGAGAGCCATGCGACACTGCATCCGAAACGTTGTCGACCCAAACCTCAGACGCGCCGGTCGCATCCCAACTTCTGAGCCTTCACAGATAGCCAACGCCAGGCCCGTATGAGCTAAAGTAACAAGATATGCATGCTGCAGAACCTGGCTACATTTCGAAAGATTCAAAATTGAATTTACTCAATTTACCGGCTTCGTTGCTCGAATCTTGCTTGCGGAAGACATTGGTGTAGATGGCTTCAGGACAATGGCAGGCAGGGTTGTTGTGTGTGTGGGCGGACCCATCTGCGTTTGGCCATGCCGAAAAGTGACTTTGGAAAAGAACCACAATAAAAGGTGCATAGCACGCAGGAATGGACAAAAACTAGTATCGCCTGATAGCGACAAACAATCTACGCCATATACAACCAGCCGACGATCACAAGAGTGGCCGAGTCGATGGCAATCCGGCACGCGACAATGAGGCCAGCGAGACAACAACAACAACAACAACAACAAGCGGAGAGACCATGATCTGGCCACACGTCAGCACCTATAGGGATGTCATGTCGGCTAGGTACAATTTTTTACGAAAAGGCAATGGCCAATAAATGACTCATGCAAATCGTGATGGAGGGTCAGATCTGCAAAAGACGGCGAAAGGGATGCAAAGCGAGAAAAAGAAGGAAGAGAAAATGGGAACATCGAATGTCGAAGGGTGGTGGGCGGTCGCTGCTCAACCCCATCTCAGATCACGCAGAAGGTACTCGGGCGAAGAAGTGATGTTGAGCGCCGACCAATCAGAAAAATGGTTCCGGGCGGGTACGCCGATTTTTACTTGGGTCCATAACACCTCACCCATTGTCATTTTTGGATGGATGGACGAGAGGGGACTTGGAGAGTACAGAAGAACGTGTGGCAGAGGTACTTCAGTGTGGCTGGATGAAGCCCAACAGATTGCCTCGAACGCGCCCAATGGAGGACTGATGTCAGGTACCGGACCAAGTAGCTGATCAAGTTCCGACAGCTGGTGCAGACAAGCCGCCTGATGTGGCGCACCGTCGCGCCAACGCAAATCTGCCCCCGGCCGGGAGCAGACATCTGGACCACGGTATCATGGGATTCATGGCAAAGTAGTCCGTACTCCGTAGCTCCCGACTTTGTTCGAGAGCCAGATGCAAACGTGCTGCGCCAGCCACTATTCTGTTGGGTTTTCAAGCTCGCCTTGTTTGCTTGCATGCACCCCCAGGGCGCAACAAGATGACCAGTAATAGTAATAGCAATGGAAGTTTCCTCCTTAGGAGCATATGAGCATACTTTTGTCGCGGACTAAAAAGAAGCTCGAGCTCGGGAGGGTGAGCCGGTCCCCATCCCAGTCCTCAGTCCCGTTTTGCTTTGACGGGTCCCCTTCGCGGCTTGCAAGCACGCAGGGTCTGCTGGTGTGTTGGTGTCTTGTGTGCCTGTGCCTGCGCCGGCTCTGTCTGACCTCTCCCACAAGGCAAGAGCTACTGATTGCGCTCCTCCCCGCCCAATATATAAACAAGCCCCATCCCTCCACGCGCCCGACCTGGTCGATCCTGGTTGTCCCTGCTTCCATTTGATCTTCATCCTCTATACAATCCGCTTCATTTCTTCTCCCTCCGCCAGTGTAGATTCAGTCGCGTCTGGTTTCTTTTTTTTTTTTTTGCAAACAAGCCCGCCAACATCACTTACACGTTTTCCTCAACCTCCAATCGCCAATCCATTACAATGCCTCCCAAGAAGGTCGACAGTGCTGCCCCAAGGCTAAGCCCACCCATGCTAGTTATCAGGTATGTCGCGTACCGTTGGGTCGGCTTCTTTCTGCGAATACATGATAGATATTAATTCTCACAACAGGACATGATTACGGATGCCATTGTCAACGTACGTATATCATTATTGCATCCCCGGCGCATTCTGTGTAGGAGTGTTATGTGTTTCCGTGATTGACGTGGCGTGTCGACGATTTCTTTCTGTTATTATCATCGTCGCATTTTCGCCATCCACTTCAGTCATGCTGGTTTCTCCTTGGTCGAATGTCTCACCCGTTCAGTCGTGCTAACTAGCTCGACACAGCTCAAGGACCGCAATGGCTCCAGCCGTCAGTCTCTGAAGAAGTATGTCAAGGCCAACAACAACCTGGCCACTGTCACGGGCAACATGTTCGATTCACTCTTCAACAAGGCCCTGAAGAACGGTGTTGAAAAGGGCGTCTTCGCTCAACCCAAGGGTCCCTCTGGTGGTACCAAGTTGGCCAAGAAGAAGGTTGAGCCTAAGAAGCCTGCCGCCAAGAAGGAGACCGTCAAGAAACCCGCTGCTAAGAAGGCCGCTCCCAAGAAGTCCACCGCCACCGCTGCCAAGGACGAGAAGAAGTCCACCGCCCCAAAGCGGCCGCTCCTAAGAAGACGCCTGTCACCACTACTACCAAGAAGACTCCTGCCACCAAGGTAGGCTTATTCCACGTTTTATTCCTCTGGCTGCTCGGACAATATACTGACAGGTTTGCAGACCCACTCTGCTATGAACAAGACCAATACTGGCCGTGTCGCTAAGACGACAAAGCCTACCGCTAAGAAGGCTGCTGCGCCAAAGAAGGCTGCCGCCCTAGGAAGGCGGCTGCTGCCAAGGCATAGGCACCCCTATTCTTTTGTCGATCAGATTCAATTTCTTGTTTAATGAAAGAACTACGGCGTTTTGGGATTTGAAATTTTCAGGACACGGCTAGGGAGAGGCTGGTTTTGTCGGGATTATTGCCATTTGGGCTGGAGCGACTAGGGGATATGTGGCTTGTTTCGTTGCGCACGCGCGGCACAGGGTATGAAGACGATGGCAATTGCATGTGAACAATTTCTTGAGAAGGGCGGCATAATGCCCCTCTGTAGGGCAAACGGTCGTCACGCCAGGTCGGAGAGCAAGTTCCTCTCAATCATATGACCGGATCCTAACATTTCACGACGAGTATGTTATCTTTTCTTGTTCTCGACGTTGACTATAAGGGGAAAAGGCGTTGGATTCTACGCGACTTCTCTCACGAGGATGGCGACAAGTGGCAGTGTCTTGTGTGCCCTTTGCAGTATTGGGTGGTTGACGCTAAATGTAATTATATACCACACGTATGAGCAGGATGGAAAAAGGAAATGACACGCAATGACTGCACACGTACTTAGCGTACTCGATCGTGCTGATCTTTGGTTGTTGTTTTTGCGTGCTTTAATTCCCTGTGTGATGTTTGCGACGCGCTGTGTAATATTATTATGGGTTTGTTTACATACGGGCGAAAGTATAAGCCGTGGTCAATGCTGTCACGTGGGTTATGCTTGCGTACTGATTTGTGCGTACATACATAATACTTATGCGCGGCGGGCAGCAACAAACCCACCTTGTTTTTGCTACCTACCACTACCCTATCGTGATGGATTTACCACGGGGACCGGCAGCTACCTCCCCATGTAGTACTAGTATGACCATGTAGTGAGTGTATGGTTGAATGCCTCTTGTTGTGTTTGAAAACTGTTATTATGATAGACAGCCACTTATTCTGGTGCTTGGAATGTTCATGTTTGTTAACGCGGACAAGATGTGCCATGTCCGCCTCTTGGAACTTTCGTCTCACCATCTACCTAGTGCATACGTCGGCAAGCCATTGAATGCTCATGACTGCTCACCACCCGAGGAGCAGAGTCAAGTAATGCAATAGTTCCACATCTGTACATGCTCACACACACACATATGGAACGTTGATGCACGTTGATGCACTGTATTGACTCAATATCGGTGTCATGGATAATAATGCCTGATGTATTCGGTACGGAACATTATGGATTCAAACGGACAAGTTCTTCGAGTCCATGCCACGTCGTCGGGACCCGCTCTGCTACTTTAGCACAGCCGTGGTCCTATCATACTGCAGAGTTGACCGACTTAGTCCGTGCCAGCATCACGGAGTGACACCGAGACGGGAAAATGGCTTCAAGTTCTCAACGCGTTCTGGCGTCTGGCGTCTGGCGTCTGGTGTCGGGTGGCTTGGTGGAGCGTACCAGAACGGTCGGTTATTATTTAGTGGTGGTGATGTCATTTCATTTGACGAGATACCACAAATACCACACCAGGCACCCTCCAACCCTCCATCCTCGGTCTTCTTCAGTGCGCGGCAGAGGAACAGCTTCCCTCGATGCGTTCTGGTTTGCTTCACACTCGGATACTCCGGTGCAAGCCCGAGGACCATGCTGCAATCCTCGCAACAACCCGGCCACGAGCCCGACCATGTTGAAGAGACCTGATTAACGCTTCACACTCGGCCTTTACCCAATCTGCCGCTAACCCCGACTACCCCGACCAACGCGCAGCTTTTCGAGCGCTGATCACCACCGCCACCGCCACCATCACGACGACGACGACGACGACGACGACGACTACCTAGCACCACCTGCCATCTGCAGCAGCCTTCCCTCATCTCACCTGACGCGTATACTGCAAGGCCAGCAAGCAGACTGATACGATACCGCCAACCATGTCGTCCAATCCATTCCGCAAGAAGACACCGAAGACACCGGAATCATTGACACCTCCCGCACCAGGTCGCCCAAGTCCAGCATGCGCAGCGACCATCTTCTTGCCTCTGGCGATAGGAAGAGCAAGCCCGTCAAGAAGGTCCGGGTGCTATCACCGCCACCATTATCGCCCGACTCTCCAGAATGGAACAAGCTTGACGGATTCAAGCCGCCCGGAACGCTTTCGGGCGACACATTCAGCTATACGAACTACTATCCCACGTTTGACCCTTCAGCGGGACATCCGCAGACGAGAGCGACCGCGACAGCACGATTACCCCCGCCTGCGCCGCAGCAAAACCAGCATGTACGAGACAGGGTTGCCATCAACAGTGCCCCTGCAAACCTATTTAGCAAGACTTCCCTGGAAATTAAAGGATCCGAAGAACTGCAGAAAGAGAGAAAAGAGGAAGCAGAGGTGCTCAAGGCTGCGAATGCCGGGAGAAAATCGCTGAATGTCGATGCCTTCAAAAATCTGCTTTTGACAGGCCGTGTTGGCGACGAAACGACGTCTGTGCCCATGATTTACCACGAGTCCCTGGCCAAAAAGTCGGCAACTGCCACTTCAACGTCGGAAACAAATGCGACGCCCGAAATCACCCATGGCGGCTACGATGACACCTCTGCCGAGTCTTCCGAGAGTCAGGAGAAAGATGAGGGTGGCCCGAGCATGCCACATTCACAGCAGATCAAACAGGACAGAAAACTCCCCCTCCTCCTCCCCGAGCTCTCGGCATGGAAAATCAATCAGACAGCAAGAGTCTGCATATGTGCCGCAAGACGCACAAGATGCCCTGCCGGGACTGGGAGTCGGGATTCAATTCACATCACCGCTGTGGCGTAGCCTCGATGACGATGCACAGCTCGCGTCTCAACGTGAGCTTCATGCTGGATCAGCAGCTTTGGAAGCGGACAACAAATGGCAACCACAACAACAACCACAACAACAACCACAACAACAACCACAAGCCGAGTCTACTTCGCCACGCTCCAATACGATCAAGAAGCCGGCACCGACGCCGCCTCCCCGCGAGGACACTCAAGATCTGATAGTAAACTGGCCGACTCGGAAGGCTGCTCTCGGCGAACTTCTGCAGAAGAAGTCGTGACTACTACCCTTCGTTCCGACAGCAGCAGCATCAGAGCAGGTGGTCATGTACCAGCACCACCTCCACCCCGGCGACCTCACACCGCATCCAAGCAAACAAGCCAACCATCTCCTCCTTGGCCCGAAAACTCCCAACATAGTCCCGGTAAATTCTCAGCGCCCCTCCACCACCAGCGCGACACCCATGCACCCGTCGTCCTCCCAGTCTCAACAACGTGGAAGCACCAAGTCGGCGCATCTCCTCCGAGAACCGGTCACGCGAGGGCCCTCCTCCTCCTCCTCCTCCTCCTCCTCCTCCTCCTCCACCGCCGGCGCCGGCGCCGAGGAACCGCGGCGGGAGCGGCAACAATGCCTTCTCATTGAAGAAGCCACCCGAGGCGCATCTCCCGGCCACCTCGGGCAAGAGTGCAGATATCCTGGCGGACCTGAACGCGCTGCAAAGAGAAGTCGATGCATTAAGGGGCGAGATGAAATGAGGTTTTCAGAGATGGAGATGGGGCATTTCATCGAATTTCAGGGCGTATGTACATGACTACCAAGACTTGTTGTTCCCGCGGGCCTGCCCTGCTCGCTCAGACCACGTCGCTGGAAGTACTCCAAGTGCGTTGGTAATGTAATTGGCCATCTTGTACTCCGTACTCCGTACTCCGTATTGAATCATATGAAAGATAAATCAAGTGGGTGGCTTTCGCAAAGGGACTTTTTGAATTGGTAACCGGCTCCCATTCCACTAGGAAACCCCCAAGGCCGCGAGTTGTTTTTTCTTCTCTCAATTTCCTTCGTGTTTTGAATTTTTGTACTCGGAGCGTCCTGGCGATGTTATTAGAGCCTACATCTCGTCACGTCCGACTTTTGATCATCATGCTGGACAAGAGTGGGACAGAATTGTTGTTTTTGTTATTGCTCAGACTGCTACTGTTCATCTCATCAGCCCCTTTGCTATCGAGAACATGTCGCCACATGTGGCCGCAAATGCTCACTTCCCCGTCTAGCCACAACTGATCCGAAAGCTGTCCAGCCAGCCCAGCGTCCTGTCCCAAAAGAAAAAGTTTTTTTTTTTTTGTAAAAGTTTTAGTCCTTCCTCGCCCCCAACTAGCTCCTCAGACTCCCGTGTGTAAACTTGCCATCTCACATATCGGTGTCTGAGAGAACCACATTGCCCAGATAAACCATCCGAGTCGTCCAGTGTTTGTCTGGCCCGCCTGCCAGATTTTAAGCCCCCGTCTGATGCCTTTCCTCTACCCATGGCATTTCAGTCGAAACCAGATCCGGCCCTGCTCGTAAACGTAGTGTCATAAGTGGTATCATGGCCCCGCTATCCCCGATCCGTCGTCCTGTTTCCCTACCATTCCCATGTACCACAAGTTGTCAGAACTTTGGTTCCAGCTTCTCGAGAGACGAGACAAAACAAGGGGAACCAAAAAGAAGAAGAAGAATGATATCCACAATGATAACCTGATACGCCTCTTCGCCCAGCTCTCGTAGCTAACACCAGTCCAATGCAGTAGCTACGCCAATATGTTTGCCACAGCTGCGTCTTTTGTGTCCATGACGTGTGTGCTGTAAGTCCCTCTTGTGGTTTCAAAATTGTTTTCGTCGTTTCGTATAATGCACGCTTCGCGAGAAACATGTAGGCAAAGATCTCCCGGCATCATATTCCATCTCAGAGTCAACCCAAAAGGGAATTACCACAAGTCAGACAGGGGATCAAACGACTGCTGCACCAATGCAGAATCGGAGTCGGATATGAGAATGAAAGAATGAGAGGAATGGCAAAATCCTCGTTCGAGAGAGCACATTGGTCTCCGAATGTCGGTCCTTCTTCCAGAGTACGCCAGAAAGAAAAAGGTGCACGCTAAAGGGAAAGGATATGGTTCTGGCGTGAAGCCTGACAAAGGCCCATGTCAGCCAGAAGAGCAAATCAAGTCCGCTTCGCCGTTTCCGCCAATTCGCCCCCAAAAATGTGCGAATAATGTACAATCCAACAAATAAATGAAAAGATGAATCAACTCCTTCGTTGTGCACATCTGTCGACCCAACCTCCCTCAAACTAGGACGGAGATGAGTGCAAAGAGGCACCCGCCGCATCACCACCCACGTTTCTGTCTCCCCTCCCCCAACATGGAATGAAGCTATGATTGGGCTTCGCGAAGTTGGCCGCGACCGCGACCAGCGCCGCCTCCGCCACCACCCCGCGTCCTCGGTAGCCACGGCCACGACCACGGCCACGGCCGCCGTTAAAGTTGTTGTGGTGGGCATTCTGGCTCTGCCATTTTCCGTGCTGCTGTGGCATGGGTTGCTGAGAAAAAGTGCCCTGCTGAGGCTGCTGGGCGTTTTTGGAAGGTTGGAAATTGGTCGGGGATGGAGTCGGGATTCTCGTAAACGTAGAGGTTTTATCGATGCTCGAGGGAATGGGCTGGATTTCAGTACCCAGGTCCCTCTCGATGTTGTAGAGGTTGAAACGGTCGTCCCAGTTGATCAGGTTGATAGCCAGACCAAGATGGCCATAACGGCCGGATCGACCAATGCGATGTAGATATGTCTCGGCGTTCTTGGGAAAATCAAAATTGATGACAACATTGACAGCCTGAATATCGATACCACGGGTGAGGAGATCAGAGCACACCAGGTTTCGACAAACGCCATTGCGGAAATCGTGGAAGACGCGGTTGCGGGCCTGCTGCTGCATTCTAGCGTGGCTGTAGAAGCATGAATAACCCAGCTCGGTGATCTTTTTGGCGAGAAGCTCGACTCGGTTGGTTGAGTTGCAGAAGATGATGGATTGGTTAATTTGGAGCTTGGAAAAGAGTGTGTTCAAGCAATGAACCTTTGCTTTTCCTCAACGAAAGCATAGTATTGGGTGATACCGCGGAGGGTAAGTTCGTCCATGAGGTTGATCTCATAAGGGGAGACCATGTTCTTGTCAGAGAAATCCTTAACCGAGAGGGGGAAGGTAGCGGAGAAGAGCATAACCTGGCGGTCTTTGGGGTGGAACTGAAGGAGCTGTTCGATGACAGGGGTGAATTCGACTGAGAGAAGCTTATCCGCCTCGTCCATGATGAACATGGGGCATTCTGCTCAGGTCGGCAACATTCTTTCCAGCGAGATCGAGGATTCGGCCGGGTGTTCCGACGACGATGTGAACGGGCTCCTGCAGACGCAGGATGTCATCACGCAAACCGGTACCGCCGGTGGTGACCATGACATTGATGCCCAGGTGCTTGCCAAGAGTCTTGCAAACCTGCGAGGTCTGCATGGCAAGCTCACGAGTAGGGACGAGAATTAAGCATTGTATCTTTGACACCTTGGGATTGATGCGCTCCAGGGTGGGGATAACAAAGCCGCCGTCTTGCCCGTTCCATTCTTTGCTCTGGCCAAAATGTCCCGTCCGGTCAGGGCAACGGGGATAGCTTCTTCCTGGATCGGCGAGGGCTTTTCGAAACCAGCTTCGAAGATGCCCATGAGCAAGTCTCGTTTTAACGCAAAATTTTCGAATTCCAAGCCTTTCGTTTTCGTCACATCCTGAACAAAACACAGAGGGAACAGATCCTCTTTAGTCCGAATGAAACCAACTTCATGTTTCTGAGCATCTGCATACCTCTGTTTGTTGTCGGTTATCCTTGGCAGGAAGCTTCAGGTTCTTTTTCCAGTCGTCGTTCTGTGGAGGGACGCCATCGCTGCAAAGTCAAATGAAAAAGCCGACGTCAGTCAATGAAGGCAACAATACTGCAAGAATTGCGATTGCTCCTCTACTACGCAGTTCAGCATCTGCCACATGAACATAAACGGACCTAAGTTGTGTGCTTCGCAGCTGATCTACCAGCTGATCTGTCATTTTGAAAAGATTATAGGAGTGGGAGGAACCACGAGTCGCAAACGGCTGTGGTAAGACGTGCACGTGTGTCGTGCAAAGCTGCCACAAGACACGCTCTCTAGCGGAGCTGATTTCGTGGCCGGGAGAGTTGATTGCGGTGGTGCAGTGGTTGATGTCGACCGTTTAGATACCAAGGGCGGGCCGAGGAGGGAGGGAAGGGAAGGAGGCTGGGTTGGTGGGCGTGCCGTGGGCAAGTCGTTTTCAGAGGGTTTTGTGGAAAATAAAAAGGGAAGAACGACCCGTTTGACAGAGCTGGCCGCCGAATTGTTTGGCCGCTATGTTCACGGGTTCGTCAATGTTCCGATACCTTGATTGAGTATTTCGTTTGTTTGAGGCGCAAAGCCCTTGTGTGCGTGTGCGAGCAGACTCGTTGGTGGAGGAAGTGCAGAGGTGGTGTGGTGAAGCGCGAGGATTCCATCCGATTCAGCACAGCCAGGCAAACGTTTGGTGATGTGCGGCCCAGCTAGAGCTGCAGCATTGCTAGAGCAGGTCACGTGATCGCGGGGTCGCTCCGTGTATCTTGGGATTCTTGGCATACCGTGAATCCCGTGAAACCCGTGAAACCCGCCTGATCACAGATGATTTGGGGATTGAGCGAGTTGAACATCCGAGTCGGACTGTAATCAAATTTCGCCTAGATGCCTGCAAGCCTCTGCTCCTTTTCCACGTCTTATCATCTTCACGAGCCCATCTCAAGAATTTTTCGCGTACGGCTCTTTAAGATAAATCTGATCATCCCTCCCTATGCCATGTTGGGAATCGAATAAATACAGAAGGAGTATATATGTGAAAAACGAATTGAGGGAATATAACAAGAAAAAAACAAAAGAAATGTGATAAACACCCATTCAAGTCATACAATAAGATGGTGCCATAGAGTTTTACGCCGTCAACAGCCTCGGTACTCATGAAAAAAAAAAATGTGCCTCGCTCGTTTCACAGACGCTTTACAGTTTCATGCCCATGATCTGAGCGACCTTCAAAGACTGTCTCATGCTCAGATCCAACATGATCTCTTCGCTACCACCAGGGATAGCATAGGCCCTGACGTCTCGATACAGGCGCTCGACCTTGCCACCCTGGCCACCGCGCGAGTATGACAGACCACCGAATATCTGCGAAGCCTCACGAGCGCAGAACTCAAAGGTGACAGTCGATTGAGCCTTGAGACCAGCAATAGGCCCACCCAGACGAAGCATGGCCTCGTGCTCGCCCATCTTCTGGCACTGGTAAATCATGCTCTCGAGCCAGTTGTAGGAAGCTTCAATTTGACGAGCCATGTGAGCGAGCTTCATACGAATGACGGGATGCTCAATGAGCTTCTTGCCAAAGGTGCGACGCTTGTTGGCGTACTTGACGGACTCCTCGTAGCAGACGCGGGAGAAGCGCAAGCACTGAATGATGATGCCGATACGCTCGTGGTTGAAGTTGGTCATGATGACACCAAAACCCTTGTCCTTCTTGCCGAGCAGGTTCTCCACCGGGACCTTGACATCCTCAAAGGTGATGTAGGTGGTTCCGGAGGACCACACACCTTGGCAGTCCATGCGGCGGGTGCTGACACCGGGACCACGCTCAATGAGCAGCAGACTGACGCCGTTCATGCCCTCGCCGCCAGTTCGGACAGCAGTGGTGAAGTAGTCGGCCCAGATACCGTTTGTGATCCACTTCTTCTCACCGTTGACGATGAAGTGCTTGCCATCCTCGCTGAGCTTGGCCTCACATGTCAGGTTGGCAACATCACTACCGGCATCGGGCTCGGTAATGGCCAAGCAGACACGCTTGTCACCGGCCAAGATGCCGGGCATGATGCGATCCTTGAGGGCCTGGGAACCAAACTTCATGATGGGGGCAGCCGATTCCGAAACCTCCGATCAAGTTCCAGACGAAACCGCCAGAGCCGGCGCGGGACAACTCATCAGTGAGAAGCATCTCGTGGAAGAGATCCCAGCTCTCAGTGGGAACAGACTTGACGCCATCGGGGACGTACTGAGTGGGATAATGGACGCCTAAGAGACCGGCAAGATATCCACGACGACCCATCTCCTTGTAGATTTCCTCGGGCACGCGCTTGGCCTCGTCCCACTCAGTGACATTGGGCTCAATTTCATTCTCCACCCACTCACGAACCTCGGCACGGAGAGCAGCGTGCGTCTCGTTGAAGTAGGGCGAGTGGTTACCCTGATACCACGAGGGATCGGCAAAGGGAATCATGTCGCCAAATGGCTCGAGGGCTTCCGCTTGCTCATCGCTCGAGCTAGAGGGTGCCTGCTTCTTGGGAGCCGGAGCAGCAGCGGGCTTGGGCTTGGGCTCGGGCTTGGGGTCAGCCTTGGGGTCAGCCTTGGGTTTGGTGTCGAGCGAGCCGACCTGCAGCTTGCCCTTGTACTTTTGAGGATGCCCTCATTGTGGTATTTCCAAAAGATCTTGGAGGCGTCCTTGCCAGCGACACGAGCGAGGATCTTTTGCCGCCTGCAAGTAATGAAGAGAAGAGGAGTCAGCATCTCGCAGGAGGGTTGAATGGAAAGCGCGAGGAAGAAGTAGAAGGAGGAGAAGAAGAAGGAACATACCAGGATGTTCATCTTGGAACTTGGTAATGTCGTACACGTCGCCATCGACAATAATGTACATGTCGTCGCCCTTGTTATGCGACGCGACGTCGCTCGTGGTGAATGTCTTTGACATGATGGGCTGACTGAATGTGTATTGTGCCACTGTCTGAGTACATGTATGAAATGGAAAACACGAGGAAGATGATGATGGGTGAGAAATAGGGAAGAAGAGGCAAAGGGTTGGCCGGAAACGAGGCACATATGGGCATGGGTTTAAATTCACAGCGAGTCGGCATCGCACGACAATCACATGCGCCCAAAAGCCAATTTGTTTGGCAGCGAAGCCTCCCAAATAAGGCATGTCCTCGGGCATCCGGCACACAAGGCAGGCCAAAAAGGCCAGTTCATTCCCGGAACTTGTGAACTTGTGGGGAGAGGTGCACTGGCACTGGCGCTGGCGCTGGCAACTGGCACTGGCACTCGCCCACTGGATTCTGGAATTGGGGCAGAGACTGTGTGCACTCGTGGCATGTGAAGATTGCTGATATCATGGACCGAGCCTGTGGGCCAGACACCGGCTTGACCGAGGCATCAGAAAATCATTCGCCAGTCCGCGTGCCAGCATTGCTAAGCAGCCCCAGCCCCAGCCAGCAGCCAGAAAAGCCAATTCGAAGTCTCGTGATCACGCCTGTGGGTGGCCGTCCGTGCAGGTCCCCGAGGCCTCAAGTCTAACGCACATTTATCTACGTGGAATCTTCAACTATAAGAGAGGTGCCCTAGTCACGTGATATCGTATAGTAGTCAGTAATATATCATCATCTAGGATTCTCTCGAGCCTTGAGAGGTCATTGGGCATGATGATAAAATGAGGCCTATGGCGATTAAGGGGTAGCAAACGGGAAGGAATCTTTCCTATTTGGTTAAATCTGCAGGGCAATTTGAAAACAGCAAAATGATAATTTGGATAATTTGGATAATTTGCTTTCCCGCAGCGGAGGCCCGAACAGGAGCAGGGATCCTGGCCTGGGCCAATTTATTTCCTTTTCCCCGATGCACAGAACCTGTCACGCTTCATTCCTCTGCTGTTGGGCTGTTGGGATGTGCGTCCTGGTGTCACAGAAGATGGTCGTTCAATCGGTCTCTTCCTCTGGTGCAGGTTTGATTGCCGAGTTTGGATGACTGCGCTGCGCGTACAAAAGTAATCTATCTGCTGTCAAACAGGCGGCGATGGTCTGTCTGGTGGGGTCTTTGCATCACCCAGCAAACATTCGGGTCTGGCAGTCTGGTTCGCATCACCGTATGCTATTTATGGCTCATATTAGGCGGGCTGTAGACCAGACGCTTGTGAGCCACAACGGCGAGACATGCTCAAATTGGCCTGGCGTGAGGGTTGATGGGGGTTGATGGGGTTGATGGGGTTGATGTCGAGTCTCACACGACCAAAGCGTTGCGGCTAGTCATAGTACACACGTAACGGACTAACGGGGATTGATACTTGCTCGTGTGTGGTTTGGGCGGCCCCATTCCGCCACTGCCTTCTCGCGTCACCATATTAGTATTGTTATTGTCCTTTTCTATTCTTCACTCCTTGCACGCTTCTCTCGGTTGTCGATCCAAACGCAGCGGGCGGCCAGGACAGTCCCACTCTCCTTCTTTTCGTGGACTGCCCCGAGGAAGCTTGATTGTCTCGGCCGTTGCTCTCGTTTTCTTCGCGACCGATTCCATTCGCTTCTCGTTCTGGACTCGTTCTGGACTCGTTCCTCTCTGGTCTTTGACATTGCATCTCCGAGTTTACTCTTTCCCGAACCCACCCTTGACGGACGACCTCATATAGTCAACTGCTTCCTCGTCGACAACACGCGCTTTCCGAAATCCTGTCGAATATCTCGTCGTTGCACACCTTGGAATCTTGAAACCCGTAGCGGAGCCTCCTCGCAATATGTTGCCATCCGTCGCTCTCGCCACCCTGCTGGGGCTTGCTCCGTCTTGGCTGCAAAGTGCAATCTCGACAATAAATGCCCTCAGGATGCGCCTTGCTGTTCTCGTAAGTCAAACTTGCCCCCACTTGTGACACAATACACACATGGCTCGCAATGTACAGCAGCTGACCCAAATGCGTAGAATATGGCGAATGTGGTATTGGTGCATTTTGCCTCGGTGGCTGTGATCCCCGCATGTCTTACAACCTTTCGTCTTGTGTTCCCGCGCCGGTTTGCTCGGACCGAACTACTAAATTCACCAACCTGGACAGCATTGCCGATGCCAGCAAATACTTGGGCGACTCTAGTAAAAGGATTGGGTCGCTCAGGAGAGCCCGCGTCGCTTGATGGAAACGTCTTGCTGACTATGCCCAAGGGTAGCGTGGGAACTGTTCTTGCATCCACCACGTACATGTGGTATGGTAATGTCAAGGCCAAGTTCAAGACTGCTCGTGGTCAAGGGGTTGTGACCGCCTTCATTCTTCTCTCCGATACCAAGGACGAAATCGACTACGAATTCGTTGGCGTCGACCTTGGAACTGCCCAGACTAATTACTATTACCAAGGCATCACCAACTACCACAACTCTGGCAACATTACCTTGTCCGACACATTCAACAACTTCCACGAGTACGAAATCCGATGGACTCCTGACAAGATTGAATGGCTCGTCGACGGTCAGGTCGGCCGCACCAAGCTGCGCAAGGACACCTGGAACGAAACCTCGCAAACTGGATGTACCCGCAGACCCCGGCTCGTGTCCAGCTATCCATCTGGCCTGGCGGTGCTGCCACCAACGAAAAGGGCACTGTCAACTGGGCCGGTGGCGCCATGGACTGGAATGCTCCTGATATCAAGAACGTTGGTTACTTCTACGCCACGTTTGCCGAGGTCAGCATCCAGTGCTATAATGCAAAGAACGCCCTGGTACGAATAAGAACAAGAGCTACACTTATAGCAGCGCCAAGGCAACCAATGACACCATCATCGACGGCAATGGAGACACTGTTCTTGGTTCGTTTCTAGGCACCGGATTCGACTTGAAGAAGGACAAGGCATCTGTTTCTCAAAGCGGCGATGCTTCCAAACAGACGGCGGCCACCATACCCGGTGGCGGCAATGGTGCTGCTGGACAAGATCACAGCGGTGGTGATGGAAACAAAAGCGGAGGCTCAGGCGGATCTGGTTCAGGCGGCTCGAGTGGCTCTGCCTCTTCCAGCAACTGTCCGCCAAACTCCTTCAATCAGGACTGCGGCACCGGCAACAACAAGAACAGCAACGGCGAGAGTCACGGTAGCAAGGCGAGCGCCAGCGCATTGGCCATGGTTATCGCTGGCGTTGCGTTGTACTGGTTGTAAGCGTGCGACGAAAGTGCCCAGGTTTTGGCTTCTTGGGAGAGATCAGCGCGATGAGGTCTGGCCTGATTGATGCATATTACTTTGCGATGCATATTTGGGTGTTTCTTCTTTTCTCTCTTTTCTCTTGGCCCCCAAAAAGTCTCTGTTCATTGCAGAGTTTTCATGTTACTTATTTTACACCCCGGGCGAGTGTTTATTATTGTTTTCCTTTTTTTGGTTTGTCTTGTCATTACAGAGCTCGAGCCTGATTGATGCCTCTTTGAGATGATTGTATTTACATGACGGCTTGGATGTACACAAACCGGATGTATGGATTAGATGGGGATCGGGTCCGATGCGTTTGCTCGTGGCCCGGACTTGACATGAGCGGACATGGAGGATCGTAATGACGCCTTGGGTCTTTCACTCGTTGAAGAAGGAAAGCCAAGGCTGAAGCATTTTAAATTGAATAAGCGATTGACTCGATGCAAGGGCCAGACGGTGATTTCGACGCAATATGTGCTTCTGTTGTACCTGTAGAGGGCGTGGGTGTGTGTGCTCACTGCTTACACGTGCAAAGTGTGCTCACAGGCAATTCGTCCGGGAGCCATCTTGGCATTTTGTTTCATTCTTGAGCCTCGATGCAGCAGCAATTGTCAAAGACCAATCCGTGGAACCTCTCGAATGAACAGAGGACATCAAATTGAAAGAGGACAAAGAAGAGGGGAGGGGGGCAAATCAAATTAGCCGCGTCGCTTCTCCACCAATTGATCCTTTTGGCCAGGTACGTGTGAATCAAACGCGCATCACGCGCGTTCCTTGTGTCCCCAGCCCCTTTGTTCCATTTGCCGTTCAGCTGCCTTTTCTGCCTGCCGCGCTGGGTCTCCGATGTCCATTGGCCGGTGTTTCTTTTCGACTTTGTTCATTGCTCTTTGTTCCTTGTTGTTGCGACAAACTTGCGTTTGTGCTGGCGCACAAAGGGCGCTTGTGAGAGCCGCTGTGATGCTGTTCTGATTTACATTCATCTGCCGGGAACATTTTAAAAAGACTGGGTTTGCTTCATCTAAAGGGGAGAGAAAAAAAAAAAAAAAAGAGGAAGACGAAGACGCTCTATATACCATCCATCCTCTTTTCTTTCGCTCTGTTTGCTTCCGCCAAACTTGACAAAACAATTCTTTTTCTTCTCTTCTCTCATTTCAGCACCGAAAACCAAAACACGGGCTCGAAGTTCGTCTTTCCTCCCGGACCGCCCCCCCAACCCGGCCCACACTAAACAATCATCGTATCAATGTTCAAGGAGCTTCGCCCTGGCCGGCGTGGCAGCGGCAGCCTCTCTGCCCCGAAACGGCAACTTGGCCGCCTTCGCCCGCGACGCGCCTCTGTCCAAGATCCTCATGTCCAACGGGAGCAACCTGCTGCTTGCGGACTTTGACGGCGCCAAGTTCAACATTGTTCTCCAGAAGAAGGTCCCCATTGAGGCGACGTGGCTGGCCTACGCGCGGCCCGACCGCTTGTACGCCGTCGACGAGAACGGCCAGACGAGCACGCTCTTCGGCATCGACGTCGCGGGGAACAAGATGGAGCAGAAGACGACCACGCAGGCCAGCAGCGGAGTGGTGCATCTCGCGCTGTCCAAGGCTGGGAACCGCATGGTCGGCGCCGGGTACGGAGCCGGCTCGATTGACGTGTACGACACGTCTGACGGCGGGCTCAAGTTCCTCAAGTCGATCAACTCGACGGGAGGTCAGCAGCAGCAGCAGCAGCAGCAGCAGCAGCAGAAGGCGCATCCTCACCAGGCTGTGCTCGACCCGACGGGCAGGTTCTTCATCGTCAACGACCTCGGCATGAACGAGATTCTCCTCCTGGACAGCAGCGGCGATTCCTTCGACATTATCAACCGCGTCCCCGTCGAGCCGGCCGGCTGCGGGCCCCGGCACGGGGCCTTCTTCCCCGCCGGTGCCGCCGAGCCCACGCACTACATTGTTCTCTGCGAGACCAAGAACCTCGTCAACGTCTACTCTCTTCGGTACGTCGGCGGCAAGGGCATCGACTTCCGTCGCGAGCAGAGTCTTTCGACCTTTTCTGGGCATGTGCCCGCCAAGGCCGCGGCCGGGGAGCTCGTCGTTGCCCCTGACAACAGGAACGTCTACATCTCCAACAGGCTCTCTGGCGCGACCGACTCGGTTGCCAACTTCCGCGTCGTCGGGCAGTCTGCGAATGCTTCGTCGTCGTCGTCGGATTGCACCCATACCCCTGCTACCATCAGGCTGGAGCTGGTGGGCTTGACGTCCACGGGAGGCACCTTGCCTCGCATGTTTAGCTTCGCCAACGACGGCCAGACGCTGCTTGTTGGCAACCAGGGCGGGGACCTGGCTGTCGTGGCGCTCAAGAGAAATCAGGATGGAACCTTGGCCGAGAAGCCTGTTGCTAGTATCGCGTCGAGTGCCTTCCTGGTGGCAAGGGCCCTGCTTACATTCAGCAGATTGCGTGAGCAACCATATCCTCCCCGTGTGCAACGAGGAAGAATCGTGCATGAAACGGGAGGATACTCTGGTATAGATATATCTTGTCAATAAATCTCAATGTCAAAAGGAAGAGCGCCTCCCTTATCGCCCAAGATACAACGGGGCGCACACGTCCATGTAAAACCTCTCCTATTCAATGCCCATAGTGCTTATGCTGTTGTCGCTCTGTGCCAAAATCCAACCCCGCCACAAATGCCTACCGCCATGCAAGTTCAACCATGTCCCAGTAAGAAGTTCCAAGAAAAGTCCCATTACCCATTACCAAACCAACCCCGTCACTGCCAATGCTCCCAGAACGCCAATCCAGGTCCACGCTTTGCTGATAGACTCCGCCCCGCTATTCTTGTCCGGTTTCTTGTTCCCGTTATTCACATCAGAAGGGTTGCCGACCGGATTGGCGCCCGAGCTCCCGTTCTGTGCCGCGCATGTTCCCACCAGGGACGAGATCTTGGTTGTTGCGTCTATCGCTTGCGGTGTGGCGCCGCAGTTGGAGTAGGGCGCCATGTAGGTCATGTTGTTGGAAATGTCGAAGACGACTGCGTGGGATCATTAGCATGCAAGTACAAAACATGTTGCGCAAAAAAAAGAAGAGACAAAGAGGAGGAGGGGAGAACTTGGGCGATGAAGAACAGGACAGAAATCAGAACGCACCATACGCAGACCGCAAAAGGTATCGCCCAGCAAACTAAACGATGTGCTGGCCATGATGCCCAAGTAGCAACTCGTCGGCAGCCCGGAAATCTCCCTGACCAGCTCCTTGTACGGCACGCGGATTGTCACGCCGTCAAAGTTGAAGTCGATCGTGCCCTCCTGTCTAGCAAGCTCACAGTCAACAGTGTAGAAGCCATTGTCGTCCGCCTTTGTTGCCCCCACCGCCTTGGCCATGCCGTCGGCCAGCGTCGGCGGCAGCAGCGTGAGCGTGGCACCGGTATCAAGAAACACGGGCATGGAAGCGCTCGTCAAGTTTGTCTTCTTCCCGCCCCTAGAAGTATGCTGGATGGAATCTAGCGTGGTCCAGAACCTCGTCACGCCGTCAGGCGACTTGTCCGCGGGGATCAGGGGCAGCGGCGCAAGGTTACCGGAGAACTTGCCCGTGTCTACGCCGCCAAAGACCACGACGCCCGCCTTGTCGGTCTTGCTGCCCAGCGCGACGCTGTACGCCTTGGTCTTGGTGATGCCTTGGTCGGCGAGCTGGTCGATGAAGTTCCTGTACCCCGTGTTGACGCCGAAGCCGTGCCCGATGCCCAGGATGCCGGCGAATTGGTCCTGGCTGGATTGGGCGACGCCGAACTGCACCTGCTTCATCTGCTGCTCGGACAGTGGGAGGGCAATGTCGTCGAGGACGTATTCGATTCGGGCGGAGCCGATGCCGTAGCGGAGCTCCGTGCCGAGATTGCTCTGCTTGGAGGTCGACGACCTTTGGGGATCATAGTTGCCTATAGCCTGGCAGAATTGCTTGTCGGCGAGGGGCAGCTTCTGACAGTCTGGGTTGACCCAGAGCTCGAAGGAGCCTGTGTCTAGTTGGGCGAAGACCTTTTGAGGAGGGTTTCCGATGTTGACTGTTTGGTTTCAATTTTTGTCAGTTTAGTATTTTCTTTGGTCCAAGAGGAAAGCTTCAAGGGAACCAAGTTCACATACGCTGAGCATAATATGCTACGTCTGATCGGTTTTCGAGCCTCACCTCCACGCCTCTACGGTCCAACCTAGGCCGCTCGATATGGATGACTGGCAGTGTCAAGAGACCCGGTGATACATCAACCACTGGAAGTCCTCTATTCTGGTCCTCCCCAGCAACGCCTCCATTTTTAGGCTCATCGACTAACTTGCCGAATGCATCTCGTTTCGGGAGTCGCGGTACAGGCAGTGTCCCCATCGACACTGCCTCATCAACGACCGGCAATCCTCTGGGCGAGACCTTGGCAACGATGTCTTCCGCGGCAATCGCCTTTCCAAAGAGCTCGGAGCCATTTCGAATCTGCGGCCATGCATATGCTGATAAAGACAAGGAGATTAGAGTGGCAAGACGGACGGATTTCATCTTCACGCAACGAGCTGTCGGTATTCGTGTCAATTTCTTCTCACAATACACTATACCACGACTTGAGCTTTGTTATAGAAGGGAACAAGCACCAGGCTGTATAATAATGCAACGAGTGTGTTCCCCAAAACGAATGGGACAAAAGTAACAACACGCAACGGTCAATAAGTCTCCGAAATTGAACAAGGCAAGACAGAAAAAAAAAAAGACCAGGATATGACTTCAACAATCCCATTTCTGAGAACAAAACTCCAGGATAAGGTACATGGCGTTCAGCGAAGGCCTGCTCTTGCCATGGCCCGGGCCTTTTCGATCACAAACGCATGTCGGCAAAGGGGTCAACCGACACCAGGTGGCTCTGGCTGCGTCTGTACCCAGCCAAGCGCTGCTAATGGGATGGACACAACTCGCGACAGGAAGCAGCGCGCGAACTTGGTTTCTCACGTTTCCATGGTGGATCTTTTAGGAAAGGAAAACAAAATGTCCGACCTGACACAGGTGCGCATGGGACGTAAAACGGCGGACTCATCGAGGAGGGGGAAGAAGGGAAAGAAGGGGTTTGAGGATTTGAGGGTTTGAGGGTTTGAGGCTTAGTCGGGGCTGGCCGCGTCTGTAACGGACGGGATGTGGCATAGATGGCGATCGGGTGGGCTGCTGCCACTTTACTTTGCAAGTTGATGTGATGTTAAAATCACCTGACTTGCACTTTCCTCCGCTGCCGTGCAGGTGGAAAGTTTGCGATGTGGGAGATGGTGCCTCTTTGTACCTCTAGAGATTAGTAGTACTTATTTTATAGTGAAGATCGCACGTAAATACAAGTACCTCTCAATGCCCCTCGTCTTGATTGGTCAGCTAGCCTTTTCGTGACCTGGCTGCTGCCTTAACACTGGAAAAGGGATGGAGAGGAACCAAACCATCCCTTCCCGAAGGGAGTAAATTTGCTTTTCCAGCACCTTGAGAAACCCCCAAGAAACGAAAATGCGCCTTTTTGTTGTATGAGATGTCCTTGCTTTGTAGGTTGCTTTGCAAGCATTCTCCGGGTTCGTTATTTCGACCACGCCCATTTTTCTCCTTCTCCTTCGCCGATAACTTGAAGGAGCCCGAGGGTCAGGGTCGTCGCGGATGTATATCCCCTCCCGCTGCTGGAGCCTCATGCCGGGCCAACGAGTACGAGGGCACTCAGAACGGCCTCGAAAGCGTGCCGGAGCTTCGTCGGACATGGGGCGTCGTGTCGCAGCGAGTGAGGACGTCGTCGGGCAAGGCAGAGACGGCCGGGCCGTTCCTTGGCGACGACTCTGCTGTTTTCCGGAAGAGGGCAATTCTCGAGCAACCCGACTGACAACACCGACATGCAAATCGGAATCGCAATGGGCATCATCCTGGGCGCATTTCTTGTAGGTAGCAGCTTGCGCATTCCTTTACATTTACTGTTCTTCTATCAAGTTTGGGCATCGGAAACATCGACGCCACCATGCGAAATCCTCCAGGAGCTCTTCCAAGAGTTCGGAATTCAGCATGAGTACTACTATTCACGTGTTGTTTGGCGGAAGCGGAGTAACGGCGAAGCGACTATTTACAAACTGTATGACTACGAATTGGTCAAGGCTAATTGGAAAATATGAGTGGGCTTGATGACTCCTTGTTCATATTCGCGCAATGGCGTCTCCATTGAAAGCTGGTTCGGTCTCATATCTTTTTCGTCTTAACCCTAAAGTTCTCCTCTACGGGTCAAAGGCCGGCTGCCTAATGAAATCCGAGACCACCTCGGCAAAGTCGGAATAGAGAAGAGTATACATTAGGCGATATGGTCAAGTTGCATCCAACGCAGTCGGCCTGCTCCTCCTCCAAACCAAACCAACAATGGCTTCTCGTCAATCAGCTTCGTCGGCCCATGACAGGAAACAAAAGATGGGAAGCAGGTTCCTTCATGTTGGATCGGGATGTACCTTGGAAAAGTTTTGTCTCAATTTCTCCCAACTAGGTCGTTTGTCCCAAATGCACGTTATTAGGACGAGTAACATCGCCCGTCTCTGGATCCAAAGTGTCCAGAGGAACAGCTACCGGGCTGGCGTCGCGTCTACGATGGCCATGCCGAGTCCCATGGCGGAAACCAGTAGTGAGAACCGAGCTCGATGGCATTCGACGCCTCCGTCTGAAGGAATAGGCGTGGTGCTCGAAACACCCCCAGTGGAGGATGCAAGTGAGCACCAGGGCAATGACGGCGCCCAGGATGATATAGAGGGCCGCGACCCCGGGAGACGTATCGTCTCTCGCGTGCAGATGGTGATGTATACTGCGCGGCACCATTGCTGACGATGATGATGAATCGACGAAAGGAGACCTGCTGACAAAACAAGCAGACATGCTTGCGATGGAAGGTTCTTGCTGAATTTTGGCTACATCTTTGCGCTTGACCGGGTAGATATAACGAGGCGGGAGTACGTAGGTACGGTCTACAGGACAAGGCACCTCGTAGGAGCAAATCTACCCTCATTGTTTGGGAACAGTCCATGACATGACATGCTGCGTTGACCACATCGTCCGTTTCAAGGTTCGCCGTTTGTGACAACGAATTGAGCGATATGTCACGGCCATGTCAGCGTTGGCGAGGCAAACCGCAGAATGTGCTTTCAGTGCGTGCGCGTGCACTGGATATGAGCGGCGGCCTGAGTTTGTGTCACTTGGCGTCGTGTTTGCGCAAACAGGCTTGTTTCGACGTGCAGGAGTCAGGACGGACTACTGATGGTTCGCGGCTCTCTTGCATCTTTTTGTGAAGATGATTCCTTCTGGCTTACCCTCTTTCTTGCACCGGGACCGGAAAGAAGACGCACAATCTGAATCTGAATTGAATGATGAGGAAGAGGGAAATCGCACTTGTTCGTTGCCGGCAAACTCGGGTGCTGATGCTACCTTTGGCGTGTCTCGACAGGGTTTAGCCTCAGAAATAGTGGCGAATCGACTTCGTTTGCGTTTCCACAAATATTCCTTTCAGATCATTTCAGGTTTGCCATTGCCGGTTCTGGCGCCCGTCTACTACGGCGTCCCGTCGGACAAGTTGCTTTGCACGCGCTTTGCAGAGAGTTCATGGTGGAATTCCGCGGAAACGGGCCGTCCAGAGGAAGCTAGAAGTACCGACGAGGCTACGGGACTATAACTGGTCTGATTCTTTGAACTGCCCTCGCTGCCCCTCCATCTCCATCAAATCAAATCGCTCAGGGTGGCTCCTGCCGTTTTCAACAGCGGGGCGACGCCTATGTACGGATTACGCAACAATACAACAACCCATACAACAACCCGCACTTGACGTCAAGTCCGAGTTCGACCCATTCATGGTAAAAGAAAAGGGAAATGGATTGGTGAAGCAAGTTGCGTAGGAATCAACTCATCATGGTACCCACTCGAGCTCTGATGCTCTGATGCTAGCCCTCCCCTACGCTCCTCCAAGCCCCCGTACCGCCCCCTCTCTCCATTTAAAGTATTTGATTCCCTCCTCCGTTCCATATCCCCAGAGTCTCTCCGAGTCCAATCTCCTCTCCAAGTCGGAAAAGAACGACAAGAAAACCTCCACCAGAACACAGCAAAATGTCCTTCGGCAAGACCATCACTCTCAACTCCGGCCACGCCATCCCCGTGTTGGATACGGCACCTGGCAAGCCGCTCCCGGCGAGGTCGGCAACGGTGTCTATGAGGCTCTCAAGGTCGGCTACCGTCACCTTGACCTGGCCAAGATCTACGGCAACCAGAAGGAAGTCGGCGAGGGCATCAAGCGCGCACTCGCTGATGTTCCCGGCCTGAAGCGTGAGGACATCTTCATCACCTCCAAGCTGTGGAATAACAAGCACGCCCCAGAGCATGTTGAGGCTGCTCTTGATGACACCCTGGCCGAGCTGCAGCTCGACTACCTCGATGTACGCTCTCTCATCTTACGCCCGCTCCTTCCATCGTACACGACTTCTGACCCCTGGCTTAGCTCTACCTCATCCACTGGCCCGTTGCGTTCAAGTCTGGCGACGACATGTTCCCCAAGGTTGCCGACGGCAGTGAGGTTGAACTCAACCGTGGCGTCACCATTGCCCAGACCTGGAAGGGTGGGTTTACAACAATCATGTCAAGACTTCCTATACATCAGTCAACTAACTCATCTTCTTTGTACCCCTATAGCTGTCACAGAGCTCCCCAAGTCCAAAACCTGCTCTGTCGGTGTCTCCAACTTCAGCATTGAGCATGTACGTTTAACTTGGACACAATGAACCCCCAGGTGAACATCCCATTCACTGACAAATCCACAATTGAAACAGCTCCAAGGCGTCATCGCTGCCACTGGCGTCGTCCCCGCCGTCAACCAGATCGAGCGCCACCCTCGGCTGCCCAACCCCCTGGTTGACTACTGCGCCAAGAAGAACATCATCGTCACAGCCTACTCTGCCTTCGGCAACAACAGCTGGAACGTTCCTCTGCTCGTCAACACCCCGAGATCAAGGCCATTGCCGACCGTCTCGGAGCCGCCCAGGGCAAGACCGTCACCGCCGCTCAAGTCATCATCGCCTGGTCCGTTCTCGGCAACCACACTGTCATCCCCAAATCTGTGACCCTCTCGCATCCGTGAGAACTTCCAGGAGGTTGAGCTCGACGACCAGGCAGTCCAGGACCTCAACAAGCTTGGCGAGACTCCTCAGCGCTTCAACATCCCCAAGACTTGTACGATCTCCACCCTCCCACCACCTTCTTTGGGCCATGGTTCACAGCAACCTCGTGCTAACAACATGTAGATAACCCCTCATGGAACATTAATGTCTTTGGTGACGAGACGGAGAAGGATGCCAAGGCCCAGGTCCTCATCAAGTAAACTTACGCGGCATGGATAAAAGATAATACCCCCTTAAAAAGTGAAGAGAAATGATAAGATCTTGATCTTAGACGACTAAAGTTAGATACGAGAAAATGATGACCTTTTCCTATATTTCCAGTAAATAGAGACCCAATCGATGAAATGCCGTGGTAATCATGTGTGCTTCCTGTTCCATCTCGTAGCTCATCTACAGCACCCACGCCATCTCTATAGTAGCACGTCACATGTAACATGGTCCGCCAGAAGCGCCAACAAATGCTCCCCAAGGAAAGTGACCACTCGGTGACTGATGATACAATAGCTACTGTGATTATGCTTCAACTGAGTAGCTCTTTAATGTCTTCAATGCGCTGTAATTTCTTTTCCTCGTCATTCATCATTCCCAGGGAAGTCGCGCTGTACCACGATTAGTGTCTCGTAAATACAATACAAAAGGCGGTTGTTGTCCAGAGCAATTGAGGAAAGGAGGAACCGTTGCAAAACTCACATGAACTTCTTCCGATCTTGTATCCTCAGCATTCTCTCCTCCACGCTCCCTTTGACAATGAACCTCTTTACAACGACGCTGTCCTCCTGACCTAATCGGTGCACCTGATCGATGGCTTGCGCCTCAATGGCAAAACTCCACCAGGGATCCATCATGAAGACTCGTCCTGCGCTTGTCAAGTTCAGACCGACTCCGCCGGCGCGAAGACTGATCAGAAGAACTGTGAAGCCCTTCTTCTCCGAAAACTCCCCTAGGACGGCTGCGCGGGCCTTTTGTGCCATGGTGCCGTCGAGACGGAGAAATTTGACGTTGGCGCGCGTCAAGGCGGGCTCGATGAGGGACAGAAACGATGTGAATTGCGAGAAGACGACGGATTTCATGTGCGGGTGCTGTTTGCGGAGAGCTCGAACCTCGGACATGAGGGCTGCCACCTTGGCCGAAGAGTGATTGACTCCGAGCCTCTGGAGACTGATTCTAGGCTTGGAGGAACCGGCGTCCATCTCATCGTCGTGCTTGACTACCTCGAACAAATCTCGCTGATTGAGCGGCTCTCGACAATTGAAACAGCGCGGCACTACGCCTCGATCGCCTTCGTGTTTCATAAAGTCTAGTAGGCACTTCTTGCATGCTGAGTGCCAGCACCCAGTGACGGTCTGGTCCTTCATGGGCTCATCGAAGCACAGGGGACACTCTTTTCGGCTTCGTTGCGAATCTCCTCGAGAGCGTGGGCCCCGTACGTGAAGTTCTCCTTGGCTACGTCGTCCGTCGTGGCTGTGAAATGTGCCACCAGGGTCTCCAGGTCCATGTCGTCGCCCAGGCCCGATGCTGCATCTGCTGCGGCGCCAGCCTCGACCTCGTCGGCCACAATGTCACCATTTCGAACGAGAATGGGGTGGCAACATGTTTGCCGTAAGCGCAGAATCTGGGCAAAATGGTGGTGAAAGCCTTCATCACCGTTCCAGCCTCGACATTTTTGGAGAAAGTGCGCTTTGCCTTGTTGAAGATGTAGTCGTAAATGTCTCGCTCAGGCTTTGACAGTTCCACCTCTACAATGTCAATCTGCTTCGGTGGCAACGTAACGAGCGGTTGGCCGCTAGGCGTCTTCATATCCTTTGTTCTTCGCATGACTAGCGGCTCTAGCACGGTCTGGACAACATCCAAGGCGCGCACAAAGTCGCCAGACTCAAATGGAACTGTGATGAATGTTTTCCAAAAGGAGAAGTTGTTCCAGGGCTCCACGCCAAGGAATCGGACCAAGCTGAACAGGTCTTCGAGTTTGTTCACAATTGGTGTGCCCGTCAACACCCACCTGTGGTTTGCAGAGATCTCGTAGCACGCCCGAGCAGTTTTGGCGCCCCGGTTCTTGATGTGATGAGCCTCATCGAGAATGACGCGGAAAAATTCAAGGAGAAGAGACCGTTGTGAAACGACTTGTCGCCATTCTTGGCCACCAGCGATGTGAACTCGGACAGCACAACGCCATAGCTAGTAATGACTAGATCTGGGGCAGCAGATGCGTTGGTGGAACTGCTGCAGAGTGCCTGCAGATTGTTGGTCTTATCATTGCCATAGTAAAGCTCAATCTTCATGCTGCCTCGCTTTGAAGCCTTTTCGGCCTCGCTCTGCCATTGTGCCAACAGTGACATGGGGGCCACGACCAAGGTTGTGCATAATGCAGCCGATAGACCAGATGAGTTTCCCCCAAACGAGCCAGTTCATTGACAGTCGAGATACCTCCACTGGAGAGTCGAACTTCACGAGCGGTTTCTGATCGATGGGAATGAACAAGGCTGAGCATCTGTATAGTCTTGCCCAAACCCATTTCATCAGCGAGAACCCCACCAAGGCAATGCTGCTCCTGTACTGGAAAATCAAGAGACAAGTCACCAGAGTAAGGATTCACGTAAAACTTGGCCTGGCCTCGCACTTCAGGTAAATCTTTGTCGTCCACGTCCTGAGTGGGCCACCGGTACTCCTCCCAAAGGGGATGCATGGATGGCTCGCGATTACTTCTCTCGTCTTTTTCTTTTGCCATCATCCAATAGAGTGACTGCTTTTGATAGGGTCGCAACGTCATGTCAAAGGTATCGGCTGGTTCGGCTTCCGGGGTGTCAAAATCGAAGCATTGCGCCTTCTTGTACAAAGCATCCAGCTGATCCTGCTCTAGTTCTCCACCTTCTTCCGCGTCTGATGAATTTGGTGGGGAGCCAGATTCTTTAGCAGCAGAGTTGACCACTTTCTTGGCCTCTCTTTGTTTTTGTTCCTCCATTTCGGCCACTTGAAGCAGCCCTTTTCGTCCATCCTGCGCGGCCGCATTGGCCCTGGTAGGCTGGAGATTGATTTCCTGAAATAATCTGACTAATGCTACCTGACGTAGCCTCAACTCTTTCTCATCTGTGCTTTCACTCTGTTCAAAGATGGTGGTTGATCGGTCATCTGCCAGCTTGAATTTTCGATTGTCAAAAGCAGACTTCAGTAATGAGCATCTCAGCTGCAGGAACACGGTATCATTGGTTCGTAGTCGCTCGGGAGCGTAAACACAAGTTCCCTCCAGGTAACAAACGTTCTGGTCAAGCAGGGTTGACACCCAGTTGGCGGTATCCTTGGCCAAGCGACCGATCTCTGTTCCAGACTGGGTAGAGAATCGGACGATAACATCAACTCTTCTCGAAGCAGCAGTATTTTGTCTTGTGGGCGCGCTGGGAACGCCGGGTTTGGCTTTCGTCTTTGGAGGTGGCGGTGGCTGTATTTTTGACGCTCAATTTTAACCATGTCGCCGTGCTTCAATAAGTTCGTCCCACTGCGAGTGACCCAGCCTTCCACACCAAATGCGCCTATGTATCGTCTTTGCGGCATACTGCGTCGGGGAGTTGTCGAAACGGGCGATGTTTGTTGTCCATTCGAGGACGCAGCAGACGGCGGTGGCCGTTGACTGAGAGGCCCGAAAGTCTTCTTAGATGAAAGCTTCTTGTACGTGCCGTCGAAGTACATGTTGACAGCTCTCTCCAGATTGTTGCCGCATGTATCCCGGATAATGTTGAGCACCTCGTTGCTGATCTTGTCGCCAATGAAGCTCTCAAACATATCCTTGTCGAAACTCATGGGGACTCTGGACGTGATGACGTCTCACGTGGAGTTTTTGGCTTGCCGGGATTGGTTGCACCATTGTCATCGAGTTCAGCAAGAGCAATGCGTGCGTCTTGATGCGGCCGGTCATTGTCGTCGTCCTTGAGCAATTGCTTGCCAGACGCAGGCGAATCACTGCCTCCTCGCGGGCTGAAATGGACAGGATCGGATGAAGCCTCGTCGGGATCCTGGAGAAACCTCCGCTTCTTGGAAGGGGGCTCTGTCGCGGCACCCATCTGCATGATGAAGCGTGCCCATCTGTAAATGCCGATTATGAAGAGACACACACACGGCCTTTGCCACTGCGTACTCCGTACGCCTCGAGATAATTACAGACGTGGCGTGACGCGTTTAATTAATGGGTTTAGTGGGGAGACGCGCCGAAAGCGTGTTAGCAGCAGGCAGCACACGTGGTCATGTGCTTTGGCGGCACCAAGTAACCCGTGGAGTTGTTAGCTAAGCTCTCCCGACAACGTCACCCAGTGCAAGCATTCTGCCCCACCCACGTACACAAAGTATCCGAGAAAATCGAACAAAGTCGGAAAGAGGAAAAGAGAAAGAGACAATGGAAACGAGCATGATTGGGGCAATGGGCCCTCTGATATTGTGTGTTGAATGCGTCCAAGTCAACATGGTATCTCCTTGTCTCCTTGAATGCCCTGAGCATGCCCGATTCCGCCTACAAAGTGCCCCAAACGCCGAGAGTCCAGTTCGCGTGATGCCCTCCACTGCCGCGCATGAGACCCGTTACACCCATGCTCTGTCGTTGCTGAGCCTTGACATCGACTTCACTCGACCGCGACGCCCCATTGGCACCCTGCTGCAACCAGACTTCCTCTCTATGGTGGCCATTGCAGGAATCTTCAGCTGGCATAGCAAGCTCGCGCCAGCCCAAGCACCCAACGAGTGCATAGCACGAAGCTGACCCTGGAACTGATGCGCAACTGGTCTGTTCCGTGCCATCTTGGCTTCGACAACGTCTTCATGAGACTCTACAGTCCCAGCCTCGGACCGTAATCCATCCGACTCATCGCCGCCAGATTCAGAAGTCGCAACAGAGGAAATGCTGCATCTCTGGAGACTATTTTCCCGCCGAAACCTGTCGTTGTTCCGTAGTTGCTCCACGCCTTTGCCAAACACAGGCTCCCATCCTCTCTGTGCTACCATGCTGGTAAGCTCGTCCATGATTCGTTCCTTGATGCCCAGAATATCCGAACATCCCCAGTAAATACAATGCGAGACATACACATGGCTCGTACGTCCACCGGCAGTTGCAGCAAGTGGTGGTACAGGAGCAAATGTAGTGGCAACTCGTGGTCGTCAAAAGTAGACCGTGCAGCTGAGGGATCAAAGAAGGCGTCGTCGCAGGCGTCGGCGAGCTTGTTGAAAGGAATATGAATGGTTGCAGGTGGATTTGCAGATCGGAGAGGCACTTCGGCAATGCCACTAGGTTGGCTGGACTCTGCTTCATATTCGTCCTGCTCCTCAACAGTATCCAGCTGTGCTGATTGTCTTTGAGAAGACTTGAAAGCCGAGGGCCGACACCACATAAGCCGGCATAGAACATCTTCGCAATCTTGGAAAGAAACTGCCTTGTGCCCACATTCGTCGTCCTCTTCAGCGGTGGGTATTAAGCCATGAAGAAGTTTGTAAAGCTCTTCGGTAAGACTCTTACCAGCCCTCACTGTCCTTGAGCTCCTGACCTCTCTATATTCATATACGCTGGTCGCGACTGTTTCGCTCCATCCCATGTCAATTACCAATGCGGAACGAAGACCAGCTCCCACGGCCACCATGGTTGGCGCTGACATGAGCGAGATGATGGGCGTTTGGAAGTTGGTGAACAGGGTGTCCAATACCGTTGATAAAATTGGAACTGGCAAGGCAGAGTCCAGCACAAGTCCAACTCGTCTGGGCCGTGAGTCGATGAGCAAAAACCTAAACTGCCGTCAGTATGGCGTTGAGCTTGACGAGGACATTCGCTGGAATGTTACCTTGTGAAAGCGTCGCGCAACATTCGGTCCAATTTGTCCTGGAGCAAGCCCAAATCAAATTCCCGTATATCATATCGCCATATTTCGTAGTCGATGGCCCATTTCCTAGAAGTTCCTGATCTTGGTTCCTGCCAAGCTCGAAAATCTCCAGCTCGTCGTTGTTGCTCCGGTCCACAGGTGAGGCATGCTTTGGGCAACGAGTCTCCGGCAAAGCCAGCACGGATGAAGCGTGAGCCCAGCTCTAAGATTATGAAGTCATCATCGGCACGAATGGTCGATGGCGAGCCAAATGAAGGTGCGATGGTCCTTGGCGGGGCATGAGGTGTCGATGGGCTGGCCGGGGCTTGTGACGTCGTTGACGATCTGATGCTAGCCACGCTTCTGTGAGCAAGCGCGGGGCCTGCACTAGAAGACATGGCTGGACATGCCGCTCAGCCAAAGTTCTCTGGACTGACAGGCTTTCGATTGTCAGGATGTGGTGGTCTACGTTGTGCAAGCTCATGTCGAAATGACCTGAGCAGCCGGATCACATACACACACCAACTGGCCGTCGCAATATGCATGTATCCAGTACTTGAGCTCCTGCATGCATCGGCTGTCTAAGCGCCGACAATGCCGACGCGCCGGCAAAGTCAACAAAGCTGAGACTGTCACCTCGGTGACGTGGGGCCCTCAGCATCGCCGTGAACTCTCAACTTCACACTTCACGTCACCACCCGCCACCCCGTGACAGCCCAAGTTTTGGCGTGCGGTGCCTGCCCACGATGGGCATCAAAGGGTAATGCCTTTCGCTTGTCCGAACTCTTATTTCTCCTAGCACCTAATCAAGCTGACCTAGTACAGCATTTATCCGGAACTCGGTCCCTGCAAACGCATCTCGTTGGCCAAGCTGGCAGGTGATTGCCTCGAGTCAAAAAGCGACCGTATCGAATCGCCGTTGATATCGCGATATGGCAATTTCAGAATCAAGCAGCGCGAGGTTCGATTACACGACTCGTGTCCGGATGGTTACTTTTACCTAACATGAATTAGGTGGAACAAATCCTGCAATTCGCACGCTATTCTATCGCCTCGTCCGACTTCTCGCCACTCCCATACAACCTATCTTCGTCTTCGATGGCCCTTATAAGCCGGTCTTCAAACGAAATAAACGATCTGGTCGGGGTGATGGCTTCGCTATCGCCATGGCAAAGCGCCTTATCCGTTTATTTGGCTTCCCGGTGCACGACGCCCTGGAGAAGCAGAAGCAGAGTGCGCCTTACTTCAAAGGCATGGAATCGTGGACGCAGTCTTAAGCGAAGATGTTGATACTATAATGTTTGGATGTACAAAAACCTTGCGAAACTGGTCAGCAGAAAGTAAAACTGCCAAAACGCCAACCCATGTGTCTCTCTACGATGTCGACGATATGAAATTAGGAGACCTAGGCCTTGATCGGGAAGGGATGGTTCTGGTAGCGCTTATGAGTGGTGGTGATTACCTTCCTGACGGAATTCCTGGCTGCGGCGTCAGGGTGGCATGCGAAGCAGCTAAAGCTGGCTTTGGTAAATCCATCTGTCGCTTAAAGGCTTCCAACACAGCGGGTGTTCAGAAATGGCGGGACACGCTAAAACACGAATTACAAACAAATGAACAAAAGTTCTTCCGGACAAAGCACAGATTTGGCGTACCAGAGGATTTTCCGAATCTCGAAGTTCTAAGGTACTACACGCATCCCGTTGTGTCCCCTGAATCTAGCCTACCGGATATCAGACAGAAGGTAGATGATAAAAGCGACATGCAGTTAGAGGCGCTACGCGAGTTTACTCGAGAGACATTCGACTGGGACTACAGAATAGGCGCTATTAAGTTTGTTCGTGTACTAGGTCAGGCGTTGCTCGTGCAGAACATTGCTAAGAGAACAGACGCGAACGCTCAGCATATTAAGCGTATTGCTGGGCGACGAACACATTTCAGCACAGACAGCACCCTGAACTGCGGATATCCTACATCCCCGAGGAGGTTGTCCCAATAGACATGTCGAACGAAGTGGACGAGGTAATACAAAAGGGCCGCAGTGGGCTAGCGCTGAACAGCGACGAGGAGTTTGAGGCACCAGGGGCCGTGGCCGTGGATGATAGACCCAAAGTTTTCGACGTTACCAAACCCGACTTGGCCTGGGTCCTAGAAGGACTGGTCAAGGCCTCGGCGCCTAGTGTATATCAAGAATGGCAAGACAAGGAAAGCACCAAGGCTGTTCGAAAATCGCCTACAAAGAAGGCCAGAGTTGCCAAGTCTTCCAAGGGTCCCGACATGCCTCGTGGAGCTCTCGATAGATACGTCAAAACTACAAAAGCCTCTACCAGCCAGCTGTTTTCCAAAATACCACCTGAGCCAAGTCCGGATCCTCTCCCAGGCAGCCCTACTCGCCCTTTGGCACGCAGTCCCAGTAAGCAACCCTCGTCGCCTACGAGCAAGAGTCGGGTGAAAAAGTCGGCCGTTCAAGTCCTCGACAGCTCACTAGATAGGCCTAGATCATTCAAAACCCAAAAGCAGCCAGAAACGATCTACATCTCGTCTAGTCCACCCACGGCACCTATCCCTCACCCCTCAGACCATCCGCAAGTGCGGCTCCAGTACTTTCCCAATCGGACAAAGGGTCTACATCACTACGGCCTGCTTTTCAGAAAAATCGTCCTCAAGTTTTAAAGCAGTCATCTATGGAGATGTTTGTGACAAAATCCAAGTCCTACTCCGCATCTAGTTCTACAAGACGTAAACAAAAAGGACTGGGAGATGAAGATGGTGATTCTGACCTGGAACCACTCTCATCGCTGACGCAACCTACACCATCTGCCAAGGAAGCTTTTTCACCAGAACGCACACCTCTTTCGCAAGACGACGACAATCAGAATAACGAGGAGCCTGACGTCGCAAGCTCGTCGTCACCAAAGAAGAAGCTTTTCAGAGCGCGAACCTCAGCTCCAGGGTTCTATGAGGAGGTTTATCTGGATGATGAAGAAGAGCGTGATGACCAGTTAGCGGCGGCGGCAGGAAGCAGGACAAGCAGCGCGGTTCGTTGGAGTGATGTTTCTATAATTGATCTCACTTAGTGTGTATATACGATGGTTTTCAATGCGGTACGAATAGATGAAGGGATATGAGACTTGGGGAATTTTAGAAGGCGGAATAATGCGACAACAATTCTCATTCGGCAACGGAGCTTCTTTACATGACTGCTGCTGCTACTACTTTGTCTTGCTCAGATTCCAGTGTCGTCGACCCCGCCTCGGATTGAATTTGTCCAACAAGGAAGAAAAACACGGTGGAATCATTCCGCTTCGTCCATGTTCACATGGGGATCAACCTCGGTGCCCAGATGCCTCTCCTCGAGGAACTTGCGCCCGGCGAGCTCCTGCGGCAGGTAGGTCTGTCGCACCCTGCCGTCCCTGTAGTTGGGCGGATACTTGTACGCGGCGCCGTAGCCCCCATGTCGCGCATCAGACGGGTCGGGGCGTTGCGCAGGTGCGGCGGGACGGGCAGGGCGGCGACGCCGGGCTCGCGCAGGGCGGCGCAGGCGTTGTTCAGGGCGCGGTAGGCGCGCGTGCTCTTGGGGGCGAGGCACAGCGCCACGGCGCAGTGGGCGAGGGGTATGCGGGCCTCGGGCATGCCCACCTGCTGGGCGGCCGTGTAGGCTGCCGTGGCGAGCGGGAGGAGGGTGTTGTCGGCGAGGCCGACGTCCTCGGAGGCGATGACGACCATGCGGCGGGCGACGAACAGCGGGTCCTCCCGGACTGCAGCATCCGGGCGAGGTAGTACAGCGCGGCGTCGGGTCGCTGCCGCGCACCGACTTGTGGAAGGCCGAGATGGAGTCGTAGTGCTGGTCGCCGGCCCGGTCGTAGACCAGCGTCTTGGTCAGCGACGACTTGATGTCCTCGCTCGTGACGCCCTCGCGCGTCGTCAGCGAGAGGGCCAGCTCGAGCAGGTTCAGGGCCGTCCTGGCGTCGCCGTCGCTGAACCTCGCCAGGTGGGCCAGCATGTCGTCGTCGACCAGCGGCGTGGGCGGGTACACCGACTCCTCGGCCTCCTGGCCCGCCTCAGGATGGCCATGACGTCCCCGCCGCCAGCGGCTTGAGCGTGAAGGTCCTGCACCGCGACAGCAGCGCGCCCGCCACCCTGAAGGACGGGTTCTCCGTCGTCGCCCCCACCAGCGTCACCGTGCCGGCCTCGACGGGCTTGAGGAACACGTCCTGCTGGGCCTTGGTGAAGCGGTGCATCTCGTCGCAGAAGATGATGGTCTTGCGCCCCGTCAGGCCCAGCTCGCGCGCCGCCTCCTGGAACAGCCTCTTGCACTCCCCGACCCCGTGCTCGTCGCGTTGAGCTCGACGAACCGCCCGCCCACCATCCGCGCCATGCACCTCGCGATGGTCGTCTTGCCCGTCCCCGGCGCGCCCCACAAAATCAGCGAGGGCACGCGGCCCGACTCAATCAGCGAACGCAGGACGCCCTTTGGTCCGACCAGCTCCTGTCCGCGCACCTGGTCCAGCGTCCAAGGTCTCATCCTCTCCGCCAGCGGCGCGCTCCTCTGCGTCTTGGTCCGCTTCACCTTGGCCGCCTCTGTGCCGTTGTCCATGCCATTCATGCCATTCTCCCGCCTCCCCTCCTCCTCCTCCTCCTCCTCCTCCTCCTCCTCCTCCGCGCCAGGGCCCTCCTCGAACCCCCTCTTCTTCCCAATAACAGGCGGGACGAGCGCCCCCATTCACGAGCGGCGTCGACGTCGACGCCTTGCCATCAGACTGTACCCGTTTCGGCGCAGGCGTAGAGAAGAAGCTCGACGCGCTCCGCTTCGGCTGAGAAGAAGAAGAAGAAGAAGAAGAAGAAAGCCTGCGGCGCCTGTGAAGTCGGCGGCGAAAACTCCTTGGTCGCGTCGACGACGAAGCTCGTGCACCCTGAGTCGATGTGGCTGTTGATTTCCGACGGTTTCACGGCTCTGTTGCAGATGGGACAGTCGACCGCCATGGCCCCCTTTTTCTTATTTTCGTCGTGGGCGAACGGGTCGTGGGCGAATGGGTCGCGTTGTAGACAAACGGTCAAAGTATGAAATTGCAGAAATGTAGGCGGCTTGGCACTTGCAGAGCTTTGGCTGCGGAAAACGCGTCGTGGGTTTCTTGAATTTTAATATTAACAAGTGCTGTGACGCGCCATCCTGGACGTGGCGGGGCAGGGCAGGGCAGGGCAGGGGTCCGGCCGGCTGGTTCGGCTTTATCGTCAAGTTCGTCTGCGGGTCGGTCTGCGGTCTGCGGTCTGCGGTCCTATCATCTCATGGTCTCATGGTCTGATGCTCCCCGTACATGCATCTTGTTCGTTTACACTGGAAATTCGTTTAGAAAGCATGGCTTTGATACCGAGATAGTAGATACAACATCCTCCAATGGAGCTTTCAAAACCATGGGTTGTGTTACATGGTACATCGACAAGCTCCGCGACACATGCACGATAACACCAACTTCCCAAAACATGCTTCATTCCAACTTCTGCCATCTATACTAGGATAATGCTCCTCCCTCAATCATGACCCGATAAACCTGTGCGCGTGACCGCTCACAACCACCTCTTCCCAACCAACGAGGACACCTGGCCAGCCAAAACTCCCAATCCCGTTGCAATCAAACGCCGGAACATATGCTGCTCGTCAACACGCTCGACGATTCGCTGCATCGTCAATCGCGCCAAAATAATGCTAGACATCTTTGGAGACGGAAAACCCGGGCCTGTGTTCCACACCGCATCTACACTCTCATGTGTATAATTCGAAATTATTGCACAGATTCGATTTCTATACCAAGGTCTTGAGTGTTCGGACCTTGGGAGACGAAATGGTGTTTTCGGCTTTCCTCTTGCCCAAGACTGGCTCTGGCGTACGTCGAGAGAAGCCGGGCGTGCCCTCGCGATCCCTGGTCGCCTCTGCATGGCAAGACGCGTGGAAGACCCTGTTACCAACCGAGACTGCGTCAAGCCAGACCCATTCTTGGGCCGTGTCGAGCCACTTGTTCTCGAACTTCTCTTGGCAGATCGGACATACGTTGTTGATGCCGCTCGCCGGGTCGGGAACTGGAATATATTTGGGTCCACGATCGGCCTCTGAAGCCTGTTTGGCGCCATCCTCTGGCGTGGCTACGTGTTCTGAGTCGACTACCTCTCGAGATCGAAGCCAATCCTGAGAAGAGTGTTAGTCGGGAAACTTTGAAACCAAATAGAGACAGCGATGGCATCGAAAAACATACCTGTTGGTCCACATACCAACTGCGATGTGTGCCTCGTTTCTCTGCCTCAGTCGTCCTCTGGTGAACACGGAAATGCCAATCCATGTGAGCCATCTTCTTTCTCTTCCCTTCCTCGTCGTTCTTGAACCGCCTTCCACATTGCGTGCAAGGTGGTCCCAGGTTGTCATAAAGTGCTGCAATGGCATCGGGGCGGTATCTGATTTTAATGTGAGTTTCATGACTGTTGTTGTTGTTGTTGTTGTTGTGATCTTGTCTTTCTGGGAGCATCACTTACTGTTGCTTCAGCGCCGCCTCATTCAAGCTACCATGGTTCACAACTCCGAAACCCTGGTGACTTGCGGCTGCTTTTGCCGAGGCCAGAATACTGGATATGTTTGGTGGCAAGATTGGCCCACGCACCGGCGGGGATGGGCAATTGTCGAGACGCCCGAATTCGTTGGTGTGCCAGATTGAAGCATGCCAGCCTGACGAAGCTGGTCTAACAAAGACAGTGGGTTCTGCGGTGCCGGTTTGGCCGCCTCAGCATGTACTGGAGGCGATGATCGAATCGAAGGAGTAGCTGTGAAGGGGGCGGCGTAGGTGCCGACGTCGCGCCTGAGGCGCTGCCGCCTGTCTTGCCATTAATGCTGCCATTGCTCCGGGACCCAAAAGGGAGTCGAGTGTCACTTGAGGCTTCTGCTCAGGCGCTGCTGAAACTGGAGTTGGGGTTACGGATGCAGAGTGAGGCGGCACGTATCCTGGAACTGTCATGGAGTTCTGGGCCGAAAGAGCCTTCCTCGTCACGGCAGCAAGTTCAGTTACTTTGTTTTTAATGAGCTCAAGCTGGTCTGGAGGCAAACTTGTACGCTGCACAATCCCTTGGAGGTCGAGCAGGGCTCTTAGTCTGTTTTGAATACTAGCATCATGTGGGTTCTGAGCGAACTCTGCCTTCATGGCAACAATCAAGTTCTGTATGTCATTACTCAACGTTTCTACGCTTATTTCGACCGGCAGCACTTCCCCAGCAGGCCCATATGGCCCAGCAAGGGGAGGTTGGAAGAAAGCCGGTGTAGACCCGGACGGTTGAGGAGTCAAAGAGTCGGGGGAACTGGCCATCTGTCAGATAAGTCGCAACTTGGGTACGAGTCTGAGCAACACGTTGATTTACCTGTGGCTGGCCGGAATAGGGACCTGGCTCGCCTGGTCGTCCTCCATTGGTATAGGGGTACTGTAGCTGCGGATAGGCTCCTGGTCGTCCTCCTGGGCCTCGCATTCCTGGGGGTGTAGGCGTATTCCGATGTGGCATCATGGCTGGCCGAGGTCGTCCGGGGATCGGACCCTGCTGCGGCATTGTTGCTGCCCTGGCTTTCATCAGAGCATTCTCAATTGGGCGAACCAGCTCGTGCGAGAAGACCGGCCTCGTGTCCATGGATCCAGGAACCGGGTCTTTCCATGTCCTGAGCATTTCCTCCATCTTCCTTCGTACATTGCTGTCCACAACGGCATATGATTCCATAAATGTCTTGAACAGATTTCGGCCGAAATATAACGTATAGGGGTTCCGACATTCTTCACGATGGAGTCGAGGACGTAGAGGGACGGTAGCTTTTTGCTTGGGGGCGCCTAAAGGTGGCATTAGCTACTGTCTTGTTCAAATGTAGAACCCAGGTTCGCAGAATAGAATATCATGATACCTTCAAAATATGTTGCTGGAGAACTTCGGCAATTGCCAAGGCGTGTTCTGTGTTCTCGCGCGCAATCACCGTCAAATTGCTGATTTCAAACCTCATGTTCGAAGACAAATCCTCCAAGGCATGGCGGTAGTCCTCCGCGACCTCATCGGCTTCTGAGGCCATGGTTTAAACTGTTTTAAACGAAAATATGGAACGTTGATTATCACCAAATTATGATTCACCCTCTATCCGCCGAAGCAGAATGAAGTTTGGAACGTGGCACTGTCGTTATCAAACCTTGGACCAAGTTGGCTCTACCAAGGCAACGAACTTGGCTCCAGGAACGAGAAACAAGAAGACAAGACAATAGAACCAAGCACAGGGCAAATTGTATAATGTGGTAAATATTGTCACAAGATTCTCCACCCTAATGGCTTCCCGCCCGCCGACGGCGAAGAGCCTCCTTGCTAATCCGGTGTGACGTTGCAGAGATGAGATGGTCTAGCTCACAATGGTCATGCTTCGAGGACTGCGAGATTGGGTGGAATATCCCTATGCTGGGTGACAAGTGTAACCAGCGAAAAAGATGTATGATTTTGCCTGCCTGCAAGGTGAATGAATTGCGGAAAGATGAGAGGCAGTTGAGGGCGCGGTCGCGTGGTCGACAAAGAGGAGCTTTGGAAGGTATTTCTGCAGGAGGATTGTTCTACCGAGTCAGTCACAAGGCCGTGAATCGCAAATGTTTGCCTATGATGAATGGCTAATGTTGTCGGTCGTTGTGGCCGCAATCAGGTTGAAGTCGGGTTGAATCAGGAGCGCAAGTTAAGAAGGCCGGATGAAAGGAGCGTAGACCTTGACAACCAGACAATAAGGCGGGTTGATGGTCACGTGTAGCCTGACCAAGGTTGAGTTTAAGGTGGGTCTTCCCCGATCTTGCCACGGCAAGCTTCAACACCACTCAGCGGCGCCTATTATGGAACACAAAATTCGATTTATTTCTTTCTAGATCATTCAAACTCCGTTGCGAGCCATGTATATCCCATGCGATGAACAGAGGAAAGAAAATTCTACCTTCCGCAGAGGATTTGGGTATTATCTAACTTAGAAACACATAAAAAAAAACGCCTGTGTCAATCAACGCGTCTTCTAACTGCTGCCTCGACCGATTTCTCCCTGCTCCAATGTCGATATTCAGAATCGCGACAGGTGAGCGGCTTCTGAGTACCTGCTGCTCCGGGCAAAGGAATGATTCATCGGGTGCAAAGCGGTATCAGGGCGCTTGACCCCGGGCACGATCGGGCTTCGTCGATCATCGTGGCCAGCGTCGCGCTCAATGTCTTGGTGAGCTGGGAACGGACCGCTTATATTGGGGCGGTTGGATTTGTTCTCACCAGTTTCCTTCTTGGCCTTTCCCCAGAGCGCGTTGTAGAGCTTGCTCGCTTTCTTTTCATTCGAGTAGGAGTGTGATCCCGTGCTGGAAGAGTAATCCGGCAGGGTCCCCGTCCATTCTTTGCCAGCGAGCCGTGGTCACGAATGTCGCGTGAGTTGATGCCTTCGTTGCCATCGCGCCAGATGAGAGAGCCAATGATGTACAGTAAGCCAAAGATCAGGGAAAGAATCGCAGAAGCCAGCACAAGCTTGGAGAAGTGAGGATCCAAGTTGTCAGCATCATCGTTGGCAGGCTTATTCAGGTTGCCAAGAATGTTGCAACCGATCATGACCATGGCAAGACCGATCCATGAATGGCCATGGAAGTCGGACAATACTGGCCACGTTCGCCTGTAGTATTTCTGAATGGCCTTGACAGGTAACTCCGAGAGGAGGAGGAAGAGAGATATGATGGATGTGAAGACGAGAGAAGCACATTCGAAGACGAAGTACGCCCGGTCCTTGTTGACTTTGATGACGAGGACCCAGCAAGAAGCCGAGATGGCAAGGAGAGTAATAATGGAGAAGACTCGAAGTGTTTGCAGAATAACCATGCCAGCGCCCTTGATCGCGGCAGGTTTGAAAAGCTTGAGGAGGATCATCCAGATCATGGTGTGCGGTTTGGTCTGGGAAGTGAGGTTCACTGTTGAGACTGCGGATTAGAAACTGGTCTAGGTGTTACTATAGCTCCGAGACAGATCATGACATGCCCTCTGGAGAGAATTTGGTGTCCTGCAAGCACTCAAATTCCGTACTCCCCACGATAAGAGTTAACGCGGTATTTGTTTGTCGTCGGTGTTTGAAAAGAAAGATGGCTAGCTGGAAGATTCGGTAGGGATCGGAGGCGCAGAATTGCTAGAGGAGCCAGCTCCAGAAGAAGAAAAAGTGTATAGAGGAGGGCAACAGTAATGGATGCGTGATAAGAATTGAACGAAGGTGACAAAAGAGAGGAGGAAGCTATGGATAGTGCTTAATGTACCATTGTCGCTGGGGTCGATAATAGGAAGCTTGTGGGCAAACAGAACAAGTCGCGGGCTGCTGGGCTGCAACTGGTCTTTATCATCTCACACCTGTCACGGGCAGTGAACAGTCGCGACACACGAGCGGATTCATTCATACGAAGGTGAGGAAGCAAACCACGAATGGCACCCATGCCCCGTTTGAACGCGGGAAGCGCTGGGTCACGTTGCGAGAGCAATCGAACCTCACACGGCGTCTACGGGAATCATCTGTAGTGCCAGTCTGGCACATACAGCGAGCAGCGCATATTTTTCAGGCTCTCGGGACCCAATCGCTCAGTGTCTGAAGACAGACCAAGACAAAATATCCCAAGAGCGCGGCGGTCACGGAGAGGATGGAGGTGTTTCATGGTCGACGTGATGGGTCGCGATGGATGACAGTGTTGGGAGCGGCAAGGCCAATTTGAACAGCTCAGGCTAGCATTCTTCTGTCTGAGCCTGTGTTCCCGGATCAGTAGGGTCAGAAGATCTGGAGAACGGCCGTGATAATTCAGTGCACGGCGCTTCGCTCGACGGCCAATGAAACCAAGATGGCGTTTGTTGATGATGAAGGTGAAGGAATTGGGTCAGACGCCAGGGCCAGCGCATTCAGCATGTCATGTGCCGCCGGGATGCGGCCCAGGATCGATTGGCCAGCAGCTGTTGGTGCTGTTGGTGCTGTTGGTGCACGGTTTCAGAGGGCTCGGTAGGGTCGCAGGGTGCAGACGGGGAGCCGCTTGTTCAAGGCGCTTATTTGTACGGACTACTTGAGACGATTCTTTCTTCTTTCTACAGACTACGGAGTAGTCAATCATGGGGATTCATGGCATGAGCATCCTGCTGTTCACTGACGCAGGTGCCTTTGTTTCCCAGGTTCAAACTCTAAGTCATTCATGCACCCTGCAATGTGCTACACTGCTTTCACCAATCACAGGGCCCCATAGCAAAGGGCGAGGCGAGCCATGTTTGCTTTGCCCCAGCGAGGGCATCCGAGTAATTAGTCATTCACGATATTGTATGCTATCAACTGAAAACGTGTGTGCGCGGATGATGTGGCTTTAATAGCGAGGAAAACGAACGAGTCGTTCCTGCTCCGTATGTAGAACTGGACCTTGTAGTTCGTCCATGGTCAGGGAAACCCAGAAAGTTCTCGAAAATAAGTCAGGAGCCCGGCCAGGCACCGCGCCAGGCACCGCACGCACGCAGCGCGCGGGCGGATGGATGGCACTAACACCACTAAAACACCACTAAAACACCACTAACAGCAGGTGTTGACTTGACCACTTTGGGACGTCCTCCTGGGCATCGTCAACCTCCTCGATGCATCCTGTCCACGTCCACGTCCATGATTGCTCCCTGTGTCCTGCCGTCATTGTTCCACGACTGGCGCCGTCTTTGCCACCTCTTTTTCCGTCTTTAGCATCTCGCCAGGGATCATCGTCTGTTAACCTTGCTATGCCCCGGCACTCGCACCTTGATTGCATAATTTTGCTACCCATCCAACCTGCGGCACATCCCCGACCCGCCCGACAGTCACAACACGTCAATCGAGCACCCATCTTCCCATTCCGCGACATCGGCTTTCCACTGGTGTTTCGGCACCTTGCAATTGAACAGACGATCGAGTCGGACTGAAAAGAGCGAAATGGCCATGCAGGCCTCATCTAATAATCCGTCGCAGCGAGGCTACCCCAGCGCCGCTCTCCTGGTGCTGACCCAGGACCGCCGCCCAGCATGCGACCCAATTCTCCTGGCACTGGAAGCTTGCAACCGCGGTCATCAACTGCATCTAACCGCTCCGTACAAAGCGGCGTCACAAGACGAACAACGCGTGAGGTAAGTATCGCTCATGCTTCTCGCGCCGCAGTCAGGACCTGCATGTCCTAACCAGGTGAGCTTCGATGCCATCATGTAGGGCTCTAGCAGCTCTAGCGGCTCATCCAGCATGCCGTTATCGCAAATCGAAAAGAGTGTCACCCATCTACTCGTCGCCACAAAGAGCTACTCGAAACCTTGACGCAATGGTCACGGGGTCAAGCCTCTGATACCCGCGTGTCCGATGTCTACGTTCGCCTCGGTTACGAATTCAACATGGCCTGTAGAGCGTTCACCGCTATCAATGTTGATACTTCAGATCTAGGCAACGTTCCGGACTTGCTGAGAAGTATTCTCGAGGCTACGCTGAGCCAAGAAGCTAGTGCGGAGAGTCTAGAAAAATATCTCCCGCGCATTCGTGACATCATCATTAATCTTTTACACGGCTTGAAGCGTAAACAACAGCGGTTACGGCAGAAGCAAGGGAGAGACCGCGATGCCAGCCTGCCTGAGAGAACAACGAGCGTCAGCACAACGGCAAGCGGCGCCAGTGGCTTGACAAATCTCATAGATGAGGGCTTGGAGAACGGATATCAACCTGGTTCCCGGCGAGGCGAAACTCCACAGCAACCCAATGTCAGCACCTCCCCAACTTCACGATATAACGCGAATGCGCCAAGAGATCGAGCCCGCCTGTCGACGACCCCAGAGCAACCTTCGATAACGCAGAATGTGCCCTCATTTCCGCCATATCCATCTGACGATTCCGCAATGCCATCATCGTCGTCCATTGGAGACCTAAACATTGACGCTTTCCGCCTCCACCTCCAACTCCGCCCGATAAGCAATCAAGCGCTTTGGCGGCTCTTCAAAAGGGAGGTGATCTGGAACGCCGAGCATCTCGAAGATACTCCCAGTATCAAATATCGAAGCACCTGGGTGGAGCTGCAAACGGGGTGCCGATCCTCCCGTCACAGAACACACGGATCCCCAACAGAGGCAGAAAGGAGGCTAGGAGTCGTTAAGGGCCGTACAATCACGAGAATCGGTCAGACATAGCCGCACCTTGCCCACTCAATCCAAGTCGGCGGCGACGGAATCATCGCCCGCGCAGATGCCCGCTTTGGCGGTGGATGCTACGTCTAATTTACCGCCTAGAGCCCCGGCTGAGTTGAGCGATAGCCCCATCAACCAAAGCCCCGATGAGAAGTACGCACCTAGCGCGACACTCAAAGGCCCATTACAAGAACCTGCAGCATTCACCGGGGTGCCACTCGACGCGAGCCTGAACAGAACGAACCGCCCGGCACGCCTGACGAACCGCCCACGCTTCCACATTCAAACGAACCCAAGCCAGGCGAATCCTATTTCCAGGTTTCGCCCCCACCAACACCAAACAAGGACCTAACACTGTTCCTCCAATACAAGTCAAAGGTCAAAAAGATCGTCCTAGCCGAGGGCCGCGACGAACTGTCCATCGGGCGATTACAGCTTGCGTTTATCGAGAAATTCTCATGGAACACTCAGCAAAATGGGACCGACTTGCCCGAAATTTATATCCAAGACCCTGTATCAGGTGTCCGACACGAGCTGGAAGATTTGACGGATGTGAAGGATCGAACGGTCTTGGTCTTGAATGTAGAACCGCTTGACGAGGTCAAACGACATTTTGATGATGGCCTCTCGGCTCTGACGAAGATTGTGCAGTCAATGAGGCAAAACGTGCATGAACAGGGGACTACACTGCTGAGGGTGTCTGACAGACAACAGGATGCGGCAGCCGAACTAGCCAGATTAGCGACTATTCAACCTTCAGCTCCTGCAACGGAAGGCGGTGCTGCAAAACTGCTTCCTGGGGCAGGTCGAAAGTTGAACGCCGGTCAAGCGGGCGAGATACAGAGCCTACGACGAGATCTTGCTGTTCTTCGACAAACGTATTCGGACTTCCAGTCAGATGTCCAGAACTCCATGTCTGCCATCCGCCAAAAGGCTGCCAACGTCAAAGCCGTTGCTGCCAAAGCTAGTGTTGTTGATGTTGATGGCGATGCTGGTTATTCCTATGTCACTAATGGACGGAAGCAACTGAACTCGGATTCTGATCGACTCGTGGGCAAGGTGGACGATTTACAAGACCTGATTGAAGATTTGCGCAAGGACGTGGTGCACCGCGGAGTGCGTCCTCTACCTCGCCAACTGGAGGACGTGGCGAAAGACATCACCAACCTCACCAAAGAACTCAAGAGGATGGAAGAGTACATGTCTTCCGAGAAGCCCATCTGGACAAAGATCTGGGAGAAGGAGCTTGAGGATGTCTGCCAAGGCCGGGATGAGCTGCGTCTTATGGAGGATCTCATTGTCGACTTGCGCGATGACTTGGGCAAGGCCTCGGAGACTTTCGCCCTTGTTGAGCAGGCGACCAAGGAGCAGATGAAGGACAACGGCACAGGCGCGAGCGCGGGTACAGCAAGACAGTTCTCCAGGGGGTTGTCAAGTCTAGGCAACAGCTTCAACCAGAGCGCCGCCAAAGAGGACCTGCTCGGCGAAGTTCGCGCCCTCGAGCCGAATCACGAAAACCGACTCGAGGCTATAGAACGCGCTGAAAAGCTCAGACAAAAAGAATTGGAAGGTAGACGAGGCAACGAAATGCTACGAGAAATCGCCAACTATGTGCAAGACGGCAAACTGAAAAATCGGGCGGCTTCGAAGAGGTAGAGCGCGCCAGAAAGGCCAAGGACGAGAGAATCCGCCGCGAGGTATGGGAACGCCAAAATGGCATGGTTCCCGAAGAGCCCATTGGCGAAGACGCGCTGCAGGAAGGAGATGAGGCTGAGCAAGTTGCCGAGGGCGAGGTTCTCCACGAGGCAGCTCTCACGCCTGTAGAAGAGGAGGTCTCAAACGTGGCAAGTGATGGCGACGTGAAGACCTGAACTGCCTGCCGTCCTACCAAGAAGAGACATGTGTGCTGTCAGTACATGGAGTGTGTTTGTTGGAACCGCGCAAGCCGACGTTTTCGAGAGCCATACCCCCACCTTCCTTGTACCTCTTTCCGTCTTCAATTTCCTTGTTCTTCACCCTTTTCGGAATTTATTTCTACGTTGCTTGTGCCTTTAGGACGTTGTTTTTTTTTTTCCCATAGCGGAAGGCGAATTGGTTTGAAACGGTCGGTGTGATTTGAACACGATGGAACATGTCTGTTTGTAGTGTACGTGGGTAAATGGCATACTGTCACAATGCACATGACATTGTGTATGAATCAAGAGTTTTACATGTGTGAAGTATCGTAAATTCGACGTTGGCGTTTGCAAAAACGTTCTTCTTGGCCTTGTTCACGCGGGTTGGGGGTTTCTCACTATGCATCATGTTCGTATATTCTCCCTTCCAACTAGTCTGGTTTCGAAAATCACGTCTTACCCCAGAAGAATAAGCTTCTGGAGGCTTGCAATGACGGGCGGTTCCTGACGCCTCGTCCTATCGACCAGGTAATCTTGTAGAACGGCATCCCCACCTGTAGCTCTCCATGTGAATTGGTCGTCTCCTCCATCATTAACTAGTTGTTCTTGTCCCTGCTGCTGCTGCTGCTGCTGCTGCGGAGTAGTAGACGCGGCAAACACCTCCGCTATCGCCCTCTGACATGCCTCCACGACATCATTCATCAGCGACTCTGCGGCGCGGGCTCGCTCAGCCATGCCCCTCCTCACGAGGGCAAACACCAGGCGCTCCACTTCGGCCTTGGCGCCGGCCACGCGCTCGACTAGGCGACGTACGCTGTTGACGAGGTACTCTTCCTCGTAGACGGTTCCCTTGCGGCCCCTTGCGCGCTTCTTCTCCTCGCGGCGTCGGTTCTTGCTTGTCGCGCGGGAGACGCCTGTGCCGACGGTGCCGACACTGCCTGCTTTGCCGGTGTAGCGGGTGAAGAGACTGGCCGAGGTGGAGATGCGCGAACTCGCCGCGATGGAGACATCGTCGGGGATGTCGAGACCGCCGGGTCGCTCGCCTTCGTAGAAGGATAAAGGGTCCTCGATGGCCTTGCGACGCAGCTCGGCTATGCGGGGCGTTTGGGCGAGCAGTTGGGCTTTGCAGTCGGCCAGGAACTCGGTCGTGCTGCCGAGGGCTTCGGCGAGTCCCACGTCGACGGCGGATTCGAGCAGCTCGGGGCGTGAGTGGCGCACAACGAGACAGGTGGCATCGGCGAAGAGGTACCTTGCAGAGGCACCTGATTGCAGTTTCGAGGGAGGAGAGGTGCTCTAGGTGGATGGTGGCCGCGGAGGAGTAGTCCTTTGCTTCCCAGAGAGCATCGGCCAGACTGGTCGCCAGGTCGGTCATGGCCGATGAGGATAGCGGCGGAGATTGCTGCTGCGCTGTGTAGAGGCACTCCTGCCAGCAGGTCGCGCCGGCGGCGCGGTAGCACGACGTGGCTTTGGCGTAGTTTTGGAGGGATTCGTATGCGAGTCCGGCCTCGCGGTGCGAGGACCTGGACTCGAGGTGTTCGGCATAGAGGGCGGTGATGGCGCGAAGACGAGCCTGGTCGTAGCGATAAATCCGGAGGGCGTCTTGGTACAGCGCATATTTGGTCGTGTAGCTGCAGAACTCGTCGAAGGCGTCTAGGGCGTGCAGATGCTTAAGGGCTTTGATCGACGCGCGAGGTGATCGTCGATTGCATATCGGCGGCGTAGCTCAGGGAGGAGGTGGAGGTTTTGGATGAAGGGAGGTATTCCCGGGGATCGCGTTGGGATTGCTGGGCTACCAGGAGCGCTAGATCAAGGTTGTACAGGCCCAGGGCGTTTTCGTAGAGCCGGTTCACGTCGACGAGGAAGCAAATGTGCTCGACGGCCTTTTCTGCCACCTTTTCATCCTCTTGCATGAGTTCAGCCACGAGGGTGAGACCGTCGTCCAGTGCGGGTGGAGACTTGCAGACGTGTGCGGTGATGATGTTGTGTAGATTGGAGGCTTTCCGAGCTTCCAATTTCTGAAGCACGGCATCACAAACAGTGTTGATCTTGGATGAAGAGGAGGGCGGGGGAGATTCGGTGGCGGTAGAGTGTTCATGGCTTTGCCCTTGGGACTCGAGTTGAGTCCGTGGCCGCTTGGTGTCTTTGTACATGGTTTCGGTGACATCTTCTTCCCGGACAGATGACAGGAAGAGATCGATGTACGTCACGTCATTCAGCTGGTCTAAGAAGAGGCCGACGTTGGCCAGAAACTGACTGGGCTGGTGATCGTACAGTATGTTCATGTCGACCCTTTGTGTGCGGCAATAGAAGAAGGCACGGGCGTAGCTCTTCTCCTCGATGAGGCTTCGAATACCGTCAACTACCATGGCACGAGGAAAGATGGTTTCAACATTGCCTCAGGGCATTTGAAGAACAATGCTCATGTTGGTGGGGATGGCAACGACTAGACGAGATCCTCGCTCCACACTGCGACATCTCTCGTCCTTTTCTGGGTCGTCCTCTGGAACTTGAAGATCTGGGATGAATCGTGAGTCTTTTGAAATGATCATATTAAGAGAGAGGAATTTGAATTTGAACCGGAATCAAAACATACCTTCCGCAGTTGCCGTCAAGTGTACATGCTTGACGAAATGGTTGCTAGTGGTGAAAATAAGATGACTAGGCGAAACCACAAAGGATGTGCAATTTTGGCCAGTAGCCTTGAGTTGGCATACAAGTGGCCGTTTCTTGACTGTCCAAAGGCAACCGTGCTGCCGTTTACTTTGCTGATCTCAAACCAGGGCAGATGAGTAGGAAATTTCAGGCCGAAGTCTTCTGCGAGCTTCTCGGAGGCACAGGGATCCGTTTTCTCTGGGACTGCTGCTGAGTGCTTGCAAAGATGGCCTTGTAGACCTTGCTCATAAGCTTCTAGCGAAGTCGCATCCTCGTACGTTGAGTTCGACACGATAATTTTGTTGTCATTATCAACCGCTCGTATAGCACCGGCATCTACGTTGATGGCAAACTGTCGTAAGCCAAGACTATCATGGGAGCAGACGCAATGAAATTGACCGTCTGAGACGCTCCAAATTCTCAGAGGGACTAGTCTGTCAGGATCGAGAAGACCTGATGACGGGAACGGCACACTGAATTTTAGACTGGGCTTGATGGAGCGGCCATTTTTCATAGGCCATTGGTAAACATCAACTGCCTTGCGGTGCAGAGCTGCGAACCAAGCATTATGGCGGCCAAAGGCCACATCTGCGACGGGCGACTGGGTCGTGATGTCGAACAGAGACATCGGTGGTGGCACGTTGGCCGTTCTGAATGCTGTGAGTCTAACGGTCTCGCCATCAATCACTGCCACAGCGCCATTATCGTACGGCGGGAGACAGGATCCTCGAGTAGTGTAAAACACTTTCTCAACGGACATGATTTCGGATGGTGAGACGGCGACGAATCGAAGAGCCTTCTCAGGATGCCATGATAGATGGAAAATCCTCGGTGCGACAGCCATTTCCTGTTTAAGGTACCAATGATAGTTGCCCGTGGTCCAAAGTTGAACCGAGTCCTTCAAAACCACGGCCAAAACAGTCGAGTCAGAGTTCCATTCGAGACGAATCTTTTCATTGGCCAAAACGGCCCCCGGGAGAGCGCAAGGTGAACTGTCCATGCCGAAGGCCGTTCCTCTCAAAGAAGACAACCTCTATGCGGTCAGGCAGCCGTTGAATCCCGGCCATCAAGTTACCCGAAGGCCTCCAGCTCAACGACCCTTCGAGGCCATCGACTGGCTCGCTAGCGCTGTCAAGCTCTCCTTCTCGGGAATAGACACGAACTACTCGTCTGCTGCCCTGCTGTAATGAGTTGATAGCCACGTAAGCGCCATCACCCCTCCAACTGATTGTTGTCGAGCCATCCTCGTGTATGCTGGGCAAACCCTCGTCCACATGTTCGGGGATGGTTGGGTCGCGAAGTGCTTTCGCACCGCGCCCTTGGAACTGAGTCTCTTTCTTCCCCATCCCACAGATACATGCTTGGAGGCCTTGAGATCCTCGGCTGTCAAACTCACTTCAGCCACAGGGTCAAAGGTGGCACTCATGAAGATGGCGGTGTCTGCTTTCGTTGTGATGATCAAAAGTTCTTCGTCAGGAGACCATCTCGCAGCTGATATTCCAGCATCTATGGAGCCCATGATTTCAATTTGGCCCTGGCCAGAGGACTCAGCACCCTGGACGGTGATGATATCTCCGCCCTCGAAAACAAGACATGTCGTTGCAGAGCCACTCAGATACTGAAGACTGACTACTCTGTCAAACGGTAAGTCCGGGGTAGGGCTAGGAGCATCCCAGGAGGCTATTCTTGTACATGAGCCTCTAAAGTAAATCGTTGGTTAGTCTTTTTGCAGATGATTGGAACATTTACCGGCCCTTTAAGCAAGGTGAGGCCTCCATATTATTGCTTGTCAACTTACGAGGCGTCACTTTCGGAAAACGAAACTAGCTCAATGCTTGAGCTTTCCGCTGTTGGGCCAATGGTACAAAGGGTCTCGTCCGTCACAGGGTTCCAGCAAGCTGAGGAGATATCAGCACGACTCCACCGCCCAAGGCGGACATTTCGAAGATTGCGCATGGTGGACAGCAAATGGCCGACTGCGAGGCGGTGGCCGAAATTAACGCATCAACCCTATGGGTATGGCCATGCAGGCATGAAAGCTGATGGGAACGTGAAACGTCTGGTTCTAGTGCTTAAGCGGAGTGGTTTTGGGTTTTGGGTTTTGGGTTCTTGTGCAGTGAGAGTGACTAATTTTTTTGTTTGACGCCTTGCACAAGATGTCGCTAGCGATGCACAAGTTTGCTGGACTGGGTGTGGCACCACCCAATGCGGCATTAACCCAAGTCGTGGATCACACCCACCCTAAAGCTCTTTTCCCTCGGTCGTACTAATTCTCGACTTTTTGTCGAAATAACCAAGGATTGCAGTATTGAGGAACTGAAAACGAAGAAGCGTATATTACGCAACAGAGAGGGAATCAGGACCTTCTTTATCCCTTTGGCGGATGATGAGCTGCCACACTACATGTATTGAAATCCATAGGAGCTTATGTACATATGTTGGATATTAGAAAGGAAGGATGGACTGCCCACGCCATTGCACCTTCCGTCCTGTGCCGAAACTGGCCTGAGCATCTGATCTGGCCCGTGGTCATGTTTGTTATCAGTGAGTCAAAGCGAGTAGATTTGATAACGCTGCTAAGCGGCCTCGCCTGGTAGACACTAGTGGTACAGTGGGGTGCTGTGCCTTCAAACCTTGCTTGGCCTGCCGTGTCTGCGGAAGGCCACTCTGCACTCTGCACCAAGCCAGTAGCCAATCACACGATTGGGGCCGATCCAAGCTACTTCATCCCTCCCTTGCTTGGCATCTCTTCCTCATCACTCATTACACCTTCCTCGTCCTCTTTACCCATCCAACACCTTATTCATCGCGTCCTGCGCTACGGTTCCGGATCGCTCAGCATCACTGTTGTACCGCCAAGTATACTCCTGCTTCAGTATCTTCCAATTGAGACTGGACCGAGTCTGTGGAAAAAGTCTCGCTCATACCCCAGGTTTCCCGTTTGCTTGGCCCACACCGCATCATCTTATCATGGACGTTGCCTACAATCAGCACGCCGATCGCGCGCGGCGTAACAACCGCTCGACCACCAACATCAACCATCTATCGCTTGCGCCGCTGACCGTCAAGCTCCCCATCAATGACAACGATGCCATCCCAGACTCGGCCACCTCCAAGTCCCATGGCACTTATTTGCAGGGCAAGTCCGCACCGACCACGCCGCGCTTGCTTTCACGAGGATCTGTAACGCCTCGATCGCGCTCTCATCATCGGACACCTTCAGCTCCCAGCGGACCTCTCTCGAAGAGCAAGTCGTCCGCGTACCTCGGCGTCGCCGGATCCGGGCATGGTCACCGAAAAAGTCAGCATCTGGTACTTCGACACCGCGGCGGCGCGAAGCTTTGGGGAATGGCAACGAGAACGAAAGCGACTGGCTGCTGAGAGCTGGCGCCCTCCTCAGCTCCGAAGCAAGAGAATCCAAGGGACAGTCATGGCTCATCTCTAGACAGAGCTCGACCAGCCTGGCTGGCCTGCGGGACGCCGAGGAAGAAGCATTCGAACAGGAGCTTGCTCGCGAGCGAGAAGTCGCCAGTCATCGTGCCAGCCGACGCGGCAGCTCCGCCATGGCCGACGACGATGCCACTCCCAATGGGAGCAGGCTCAACAGCCGCTTCAACAGCCGAAAGCACAGCATGGCCGAAAGTCGCAGCTATATAGGAACGCCCCTGGACCGCCCTAGTACAATAGAAGACTCGTACTTCCCAAGCCACGAGGCTGGTGGCATCGCAGGCCCCGACTTTGTCAACCTCGATGAAAAGCTCGAAGAGCTAGAACGTGACACGACGCAGGATGACGAAGCTACCGTGCGGAGACTTGTACGACACGGCACCGCTGGTAGGGGCTCATGGATCAGCAATGTTATCGGGTGGTCCCTGTTCAGGGTGGACGAGAATGAAGAGGAGTCAGACGACGACGAAGATGACTACATGGATGAGGACGAGTTGGCTCGCACAGGACGCGGCGCCGGTTCCCACCGACACTTTGAAGATGTTTACATGCGCCCGTAGAACGATTCCCGCCACCTACTTCAGACGAGGGTGGTTGGAAAGACGTCGCTTGGTTGTTGAGCGTCGCCTCAAAGGTCATGTTCTGAGCGCCATAGACAGGGGACGAGCCGGAATCATTGAATATTGTTGAAAGTGGAGAAGTAGAATCTTCTCCCAAACATCCTTCCTCTCGGTCTGAGATGTGTATTTGTCAATGAACATGCGATCCGATACACATTTCAACGCACAGTTGTTGGTGCCGCTTCACATTCATATCAATATAGCTTTCTCAAGTGTTGCTTCACATAACGCAGCATTCATTCCGGTTTCTAGTGAACTGACTTGGTATGTATACCCGCCAGTAGAGCCAATACTGAACCTCCAACAACATATCGTACACAGCCGGTAGACGAAGCTCATACCTACCTCCTCCCCTAAAAGAGACAAACTCGGATAGTACACCGCACATCTACAGAGCAACTTCCAGACCCGCAGACATGCCATGTACTCACGTCCTTCCCTACCAGCCTTTATTTGCGTTGAGCCATTCGTTGTGCAAGGCTGTGCGGGTCCTTCTTTTCCCATGCATACCAGGCTTCTTCACTGGCACGCCTTGCGACTTATATGCGCGAGTGGCAAAGGCTTTCGATTGGTACCTTGTCAGAGATGAGGAAGACGAAGTACATGTGTCTTGAACTATTGACTGCTTTCATGGTGTTCTTTACGAAATGATATGACACGCGGAAAGTTGGCCAAAGACCAAAGAGCAATGATGTCATTCATGCCGAGGAGGCGTGGCACAAAGGCAGCGGCTACCCTCCAACGGTTACGGTGGCACAGCAGAGAGGCTTGAAAAGTAAGGGAATGTAAATTATGTTATTGGCTAGCTATGCCGCCAGTAGAACACTTACTATGTTCATCAAGTCTGTTCACTGATGCGGGGGTGTTTTCGAGCCTCTCCAGGTGCGACCCTAAACGGGTGACTCGTAATCCAGTGACTGACTGCCCTGTCCCAACTTCCAATCACAGTCAGTCAGCATGGCCTCGCGCGAAGCTCAAAATACCAGCCCAGGGTCCCAGGCCAAGATGGAAACAGTACAACTCTTTGCCATGGATCGTGGCGATCAAGGACGTTGACTTCCGCACCTCTACTATCTGGAATCCATACGTATGGCAAGCAAGGGAATGCTTGCATCCATGGCAAGTGTACTCCGTTGTACTTCCCTTTAATAGACAAGGATCAATAAGATATCAGCACAATGTCCATGCCACTTTCTTCTTGTGGCATTATTACCCGTAAGACTATATCGTAATTTCGCCAATTACTAGGCGTCGATTTGTATATCCCTTTCCTCCCCTGTAAGAGATCAAGCAGGGATCGTATTGTATATAAAGTGGGAACTCGCCACTACCTTGAGCTGTTGATGAGTTGGTGACACAGCACAATTTACCCTTGTCCAGAATCGCACCAGAGGACGTCATGCTTCACAGTCGACGTGGCATGGGAGGGCACCAAGGCCCAAGTGGCTCGGAATAATTGCTTGCATAATACGTCCGTACTCCGCACATAATCATCGTGTCACTTCTGTTGTTCAGGTTGAACAAGTCGTCCAAGCAAGTCCAAGCTCATGCCATGCGGGCCCCGAGTTGTTCCGTACGGTACGTATTCGTGGCCGCACAATCTTCCCTCGTACATATACATTAGTGAGGAAGACTTTGGTACAGTGACAGCAGGGACGCCAACTGGCCGCCGTTGGCTGTTGTGAACAGCTCATCTTGGTGCGACAACAAGCGCTTCGCAGTCTTCGCAGTGGCCATGAGACATGATCTGCCTGACGGGGTCGTGGTCGTCGTGATGCTCTCAGGCACCACCCAGGACCACCACCCAGGACCACCCAGGCAGAAAAAGGCAGGTGCAGACCAGGCACGGCGGGGACAGGGCAAGCAACAACAAACCCTGCCTGCGCCGCCTGCACCCACCTGCATTGACAGGCCCGGCCCTGGTCTGCTCTGGTCTGTGTCAAGGAGTGCGCGTTTCATTGAATCAATCATTACCCTCGACGGGGCACAGCACATCAAGCACCTTCTGCCCTCTTGATTCCCTTGACCACTCCACCATTCGGAATTCAGAATAGTGCCATCCACTAAGTAGGCCCGGCCGTTGTCGACCATCTTGGGTTGGGTGCCTCTGCCCCACTAGCGGCCCGCTGAGGCCCATGTACTGTGTACATGTGTACATATGTACGGAGTGTTCACCGCACGAGAGTGAGTGAGTGATGACCGATGGCGCTGTTTTGCTGTTTTGTCCACTGACGTCTTTCTCGTCTTCTGCAGAGACGCCGTTCTACCCACCCACCCACAACCAACCCCATCTCTGCACGGGCACACGGAAGAGGATCCTCCTCCTCGCAGAAACAGAACGTCTGACCCAACAAGTCACCCAACCAACCTCTTTGCCCTCTGTCGACACTAGACTTCTGACTGGCACTCGTCCTGGACCTGTCAAACCTGCGATTCCCCTTGCTCTGAACCGACCTCGCTTGTCAAGCGCGACCTCGAATCCTCGAACATCGTCACTGCGATACGCCCTTGTCCTTTCGCTCCTTGTTTGCTGTTGTATGTACGGTATATACCAACGGGACCTGAAAGACGATAATAATACCTTACGATCGAGAGTCCGAGACCTTGGTCGCAGGCGCACGAATCTACACGTCCAACACTGCGAAACATAAGCCTTGGGCCTCCTAATTACCGGTCGCGCATTTTCGGATACTCCACGACTCAATTGCATCGTCTTTTTCTTTTTTTCTAAAAAAAAAAAAAAAAAAAACTACTGCATTCTTCCATTGGTTTTTGTCGCTGAAGCTTTCCCTTGCACGGGTTGTTGATCGGTAGCGGCCCCTCGAGTTATTATTATCCCACCTACCCTCACCCGCATACCGAACCCCTAAACCGACGTCATGGCGCCAGAGGATGCCGTATGTTGAATCTCTTGCTTTCCGTCCATTGGAACCTAGCTTGATTGTTCTCCTTCTGCTTGGTGTTTTCTTACCACTTTGCCATGTCGACTTTGCTAACCCCGCTGCTCTGTAGGAGGATAAAGGTATCATTTTCGGTGACTCCATCGACACAAATACTTTTGATCAAATCCTGGAGATGGATGACCCTGATGATAATGAATTCAGCCACTCTATCGTGTTTGGATTCTTCACACAAGCGGAGGAGACGTTCACACAAATGGACACGGCTATGTGAGTTGTTCCTTGGGCTGAAACCCGCCATGGTTGAAAAAGGTGACGATGGCACAAGCACGTAAACTGACCGAATCTGATTACGCGACTCAGAGAAGAAAGAAACTTGGCACAACTGTCGGAGCTGGGCCATTTCCTCAAGGGTTCATCGGCCACCCTGGGGTTGGTCAAGGTGCGCGATGGATGTGAGAAGATCCAGCGCTACGGCAAGAATGAAAACGTGGACGGAAGCAAAGAACCAGACTCTGAGAAATGTCTGAAACGCATCATCGAAGCGCTAGAAGACGTGAAGGCAGACTACAAGGACGTGGAGAAGAAACTCAAGGGATACTACGAAAAGGCTGACGAGGATGATGATTAGGAAACACGTCCTAGATGCCAAACAGAAACTAGCTCAGCAGCGGCCCGCAGAATTCTATGGCTAGAGAGATTATTACTAGCAGGCTCAGATAGTGACGGCGCGTCTTGACACTACAAGAATGGATTATTGGATGATGTGAAGAGGTGAAGATGGCGGAGGAGACGCCGGACCTTTTTACATGTTTTACATGGCTCATGGCATGGCGTCAGCTCATAATAAAGACTGGAGTTTCAAAACTCTACATATTATGCTTCGCTGCTTGCATTATCCGGGTCGACGGGCTCGCTCGACTCTCCATCGCATGAACGCGGGGGTTTTAACGGCATCGAGAGCGTCACCGCGCGCGCGTGTGTGTGGGTGCCACTGGGGTGGTTGGTTGCATTCATTACGCCGGCTAGAAACCCGAAGGGTTTTACGTTGAAATGCGGTCAATCGGCGCACCCTATCGCACCCTATCGCACCCCTATCGCGGGGTGCGCAGAAGAAGCCTTTGTGCCACTTGGGTGGACGGACTCGTGGAGCAGGGGATGACTGCTGACAGGCAACTTTTTGTGTTTACAGATTAGTACATACAACACGGAGCAATACCGTCAACAAGTTGCAAAACCCAGACATGCCTCCCAAACCCAGTCCGACACATTTCCTGTGTCTCCAACTCGCCAATGCCCAGCTCTCGCAAAGCCTAGCTGCCTTCCGAGCAGACGTGACCAGCCCCGAGAGCTTCGCCGTCCCAGTCCCAGTCCCAGTCCCAGACGATGCCATCCGACCGCCCGGCACGCTGCACCTAACGCTAGGGTAATGAGCCTGAAGCAAGAAGGGCTCGTCAGCCAGGCCGTCTCGCTGCTGAAGCGACGAGGTTGATGCTGGACGCGAGGGACCTGTTGAGCAGGTACGGCGATTATGCTTGGGCCGAGGACTCTGTCGGATGGGCGCGAACAAGGTTGGGGGTGACGACGAGGTGTACGAGGTGGAAGGTGAGGTTGAGATGTAGACCAAGTTGAAAGTCGCCGGGCCTTTTTTTTTTTTTCCACCACAAGCGTGTTTCGAATCATTCACTGAGAAACTTTGCTTCATGTATTTCATTCCAAAAGTGGCATGAAGGCCAGAGACAAGACGACCCCCTCCCCCGCCGCCACGCGCCCACGTCCCCACATTCACTTGCCCCCAGCTTCATTGATTCTGACGCAACCTTCACCTCTTCCAACCCCCTCCCCATCTTCATCAGCCGTGGCAAGGCACCCCGACCTCGGCGACGGGGTTTCCTTTGTTGGCATAATCATAGAATCTGGATAGATTTCCTTTACCCCCTTCGCGATACCCGGAAACGATGCCGACGCAGGCTCCGCCAACATCTTGGATGTTTCGAAACCCAGCTTGATGCTCTTCTCCTTTGCCTTCTTTCTTGACGAATTCTGACGACCACGCCCGACCATCTACGAGCAATAGAAGAAGAGAGGACTCTTGAGAGAGAGAAAGACAGAGAGGACACATCGCATGATGAATACTCCCGAGAAGCGCCGCGGCAACAGCAGCCATGTACTGCGGGCTGGTCCTGGCCATGCCACTCGACACAACTCAGCCGGCAGCAACTCGATGCCAGCGCTGCCCCCAGAGCAGTCATGGTCAACAACAACAACAACAACAACAACAGCAACAACGCTACCGGGCCCGAAGTCGACCACGAACCAAGCATCAACGCCGGCTCTTCCTCTACCGGCGGCGCGCCGCTCGCCGACATGGACAAAGAGACGGTGCCCTCCCGATCCGGCTCCGCCAGGCACAGCACCAAGGGGAAGCAAAAGAGAGGGATGAGCGCAACGCGGCGCTCCTCCGGGAGAAGGATGAGCGCATCACCAACCTGGAGAAGGAGATGGCCACGATGGAGCGGGAATTCACGCGGGAACTCGACAAGCTGAGTCGGAACGAGAGCGAAACAGCCACCTTCTGGCAAGCGAAGCACAGCGCGCTCAATCAACAGTTCCTCAGGACAGATACGGAGCTCCGCGTGCTCAGGTCGGAAGTGGAGGTGAGGGAGGCGGAGCGCAGCGAGCTTCGTCAGGGCTGGGATACGCTGCGAAGGGAGGTCAAGGAGCGAGACGACGAGATTCGCCTGCTGGGGAGTCAGTTGCGCGATATGAAGAAGTTTGTGAGCACGAGCACCAGGACGGACGGGCAGACGAGCGATGAAGTTTTGGGGAGGGCATGGCGAGGTTGGGCAACGGCTTGCAGAATTGGGTCATTACGAATTTTCGTCGTGCCAAGCTCGGTGAGTTACTCTCTCTCCTTTCTCTTTTTGTGCGTCGCAATCAATCTCTGGCCTCTTGTACTGTCTGTCTTGTTCCTCCTGGCCCGGCAGGAAATCAATAAAAACGGGCAGTAACGCAAATGGTGTGGATCAATGCTGAGTCTGTTTGTGCGCATTCAGCCGATTTCGCCAGAGTAGATGAGGCGACGCTCGCCGAGCTTGGTGAGCTGGTCCCCATGTATGAGGAGCTGGCGCAGGAGCAAAAGTTCATTTGTTACAGTCCATCGTGTCGAGGGTGCTGGTGGAGATGGTGTTTGGCGTCTACTTCCGGGCTTGTCGGATGAACAGACGCAGCATTTCCGACAGATGGAGAAGACGCTCTCCCAGCTTGGTGCGTACAGCTCCGCCGTTCCCAACTCGGGCTCCTCGAGACGTCGGCACTCGGACGGACTTGCCACGGGTCATCCGTTTTCGTCATTCAGATGTCCAATTTGAGTGAGTAGCAAACCATTGACTTGCGATATCCTAGTCCTGTCGGAAGAATCTGTCAATCAATGGCGCGCTTCTACACTTGGCCTGCTACGCCGCGACGCCCCAGACTCCTACGGGACGAAACGGGCACGCAGCTTGAAAAGGTCACGTCCCGCATAAATCGCATCCTGGACACCATTACCACGGACCGGGATAGCACACCACCATCTACGTCGGCCTCATCACGCTCCGACGCGCGAGACTCCTCTCTTCGCACGCTGGTCACCAGCTCTGTTGAGCTAGCTCGGCTACTGGTCGCCCAAAAGGCAGTCCTGAGAGTGCACATGCCCGAGGTCTTGCCCCATCAGCGAGTCCTGTTTGATCCAGACACCATGGAAGAAGTTGGTGGGGAGGACGAGGACGCTCTTGCCAGCAGGGACATACGGTGCGTGGTGTTCCCCGGCGTGATCAAGCATGGGGATGAGAATGGGGACAGATGCAATTTCGCAACGTGATTGCCAAGGCGAGAGTGTTGTGTGGCCCTGAAGACTAGGTGGTGGTATGGCATGGTATGGCTCAAAGATCCAGACCGTCGACCAAGGTGGACGTCCCTATTTTCCGGCCACGAATACAAGTCGTATCAGCGAGTCGCATCTCGGTAATCAGTTCGACAAAACTCCGACACTATCTCCAAAAGATGATTCAGGTTGAGGAAAGGATGCCAAATTCGAGGAGACAGAGGCCGCCCGTCTTCAAGTTCTTGCACTCTTTGCCTGCCAAGTAGCTTAGCTTCCTCTAGAACCAACACACTGCTCACAAGCTCACAACCTACATTCGTTCGTTCCAGATTCCAGACTCGCTACCCTGGTACCCAGGTCCTCTGGCAAACAATCTGTAACCTTGCAAGTCTCAAGGACTTGTCATTTGTGGCGGAAAGCCACCCCGCGTCGGACGGAAACTGGAACAACGCGGGGTCACCCACTCAAGCATTCAAGCGGCTAGCTGCTTCGTCCATCTGCATGCTGGTGAGCAACTGATGAGGAACAATAAGAAGCCGCATCGTTCTCGTCGGCAAGACCAACCCCACCATGCCGAGTGCCGACGTTTACCTACCCGTTGCCTCTCTGGAGATATAACCATCACCCAAGCCTGGCATTGCCATTCCATTCCATGCCATTCCATTCAACTCGATTTCTGGGTCTGGCGTCAAATCTAGACACTTGCGCCGTGCTGCTCTTTCATCCCACTCTTTATTCCCGAGACTCCGATGCTTGCCCAAGTGGAAGCACAACCTGACTGCTGTGCATCCCGAAATGCACGCGACGCAACGTGCAGTGGGATCATATTCATATCCATACACGGGGTCCGCAAGGAAATTTGACCTATGTCATCCGCGTAAATAGTGTTGGTCATGCAATTGCTGACAGATGAAGCGTATCCCACCTACAGTGCAGTTGTCAACCCGGCTCAGCAGCCATGCTCCCGTAAGATCGGACATGATGTACTTCCCACAGAATTCTGCTTCACTCACAAGACTCTGCTCGCATCCCTACCCGATCCCATGATACGAGAGAACATGCAGTCCACGCAAAGACGCTGTCGCTTTAGGGGAGAAGGAGGGCGGGGGTCAGAGCCTTTGTATAGAGTCCGTCCCTATTAAGCTTATGTGGCACCAATTCATAAGTCATTGTCAAATTTTTATTTTCCCACATCAGGTAAAAAGGTAGTAGCTTTCGACTGTCGATCGGTGACGGCCGGTCTTGAGCTACATTGACACAAACACTTTTTCACAGCATCGTGTCAGTAATGGCCTGCAACACACTGAGTCATCTTGGCTGTCACTCTTCCGTCACCCTCACGTCTGCTGGGAGTCATCAAAAGTGACAATGGTCAAAAATAGAGATTTTGACCATGGGACATCTTCTCACTCGTCCACGTATAAGTCCCGCAGAATTATTATCGTCTTGGCTAAGATAGTGTCATGTGATCAGTCAGAAAATCGGGAAACCGGACAGCTTTGATGTTCCAAGTTCCCGGAGTGCAATCGTCGGTGTACAAATCGACTATCATCGTAACATGAGCCTAGCGCTTCCCTTTGAAGGGCATTCATCCAACAGCCACTCGCCCAAAGCGCGTGCTGTCGTGACCCTCTGCGAGCCGCACTACCAAGCAGGGATGCACCAATTGAGGGGGCGCATTTTGAGCCTCAACTTTCGGGGTTTGGGTTGCCCCAAGCTCCCCACCTGATAGGAGATTGTAGGCCACAGGGCATTTCACAATCTTTGCCGAATACCCTGATTACCTAGTTAGGTAGGGGTGATCCAAAGCAGCCACTACTGGAAGAAGGCCAATAAGGCCACCACGGACCCCAACACTTTATCCTCGTCAAACTTGCATTGAGCTTGGGGAATGGTAAACAACCATGATTTTCACCCAAGTTCATCCAATATTAGCATTCGAGGTTGGAATTTGACGAGTCAAGGCGATCAAACTTGATTCTCGTGAACCGCCAGAAACCCTATATCAGATTCTCAGTCGTTGCTGCAAGGGAAACGAACCTCTCTTTTCAACTCGTTGTGCCGCCAGCGCCACATAGCAAAGAAGCGACGTTTTCGGTGAAAGTCTGCGCCTGGATTCGTTGTTCTCTTGTTATTGCCGCCAGGATCCCGATCTAATGTCACACTGACATCACTTTGTCGCTGCTCGGCTGGGCAGTTGGGGCAGGCACAACAGCTTAGTGCCTTCTCTGGGCAATGTTCTTCTCAACGAGCTGTCTGCCAACTTTCAGAATCAAGAATTGTGCGGTTCCATGAGTCAGGAGAACATGCGAGACGATCTGTTTATCACATCCTGTGTTAGCACAAGGTCAATGTAGTCCATGATCGGCAGCCTTGTGAGATAGCGAGGATGCTTACCTTGTTGGTAATTTTGACCAGTACTTCTTCCATGTAATCTGTAGTCTTTCACAGACTGTTCTCAACATCAGAGACATGAGTCCATGTAGTCAGTCCACCACGGCGTCGGAGCCAGCAGAGCTGTGAAGCCCCCACCATCATGCCACCACATCTTGCAGCTGGGGCCTTTCCTAACTGCTCCAGGTAGTACCGAATAGGATCAGTCAAGTCAAGCGCTTGGCTAATCAAATTCCATCTGCTGGCAGTCTTGAATCATTGCGATGAGAACCTGCGCAGTCGATCCGGTCAAAAAAAAAAAGGACCACGACAAGTGGTCACCCTTTGGCACTTAGACGACAGTGAGACGACCAGAGGAGGAGGAGGTGGCGGAGTTCCTTCTTCATACGCAAAATATTCACCACCACTGCTGATTCTCGAAACCTAACCACTCGGGCTCTCATTTCATTCCTTTGCACATCAAACTCGAGGCGAAAAACGTTTCGAAGTAGCCACAAAGTCTTGAAATGGCTGGCTGTGTGGTCAACTGTACTGATACATCCAACAGCTCGACACTTCCAACAGCTCACAAGACCACAGCCATGGTTTCGGCAGAAGATATTCGCCAGACAATGGAGCGAGCAGAGGAGATGCGATCGTCATATGATGTATACACCTCTTTCAGAGAAACATATTATTGCCCTGATTTACATATTGAAGAACCGATCGTCCCGCAAGACGCACGAACCGAAGAAGGCGCCCCAACATGGGGAGCAGTGCAACGCCTTATAGTGCTGCATTCGATACCGTCGGCGGTCCCTCGGAATACTCCATCTCAGCAAGCACACCTTCGATAGATGGGGTCGAGCCTATACAACTTCAGCGGCCAACGATGTCAGACCACAGTTTAGGTTGGCTTCCATGCGAGTTCATGAGGCTGACAGGCTGTGGTGCGTCCTTCCGTTTCCAAGAAATAAACTTGTGGATTGAGCACATGGTGAATGAGCATTTGGCAGCATGCTTTCCTGTCCACAGCATTTGTTGGTTTTGTGAAGAAGCAGACTTCGAATGCCGTTCGAAGCGAGCAGAAGAGAAACGGGAGAAATATCGGCAGCGGATGTATCATATTGCAGCTCATTTCTTCGAAGGGCAAACAGCAGCCAACATTCAGCCAGACTTTTTCTTTCTCGGTCATTTGCACAGGTATGGTCTGATTGACGAGCACGCTTTTCAACGGGCAAAAGCCAAGGACAGCTTCCAGCTATCCACATGCCCCATGACTTCTATGACGATGCAGAAACCTCGGGAGTGGCTTCGCAGCAGTATGCTGAAACAAGTCGCCGCAATAGCCGCTTTCATTTGTCGCAGAGGCATCGTAGCCATCGGCATAGGCACTGATTGACACGACAAGGCTTTTGGAGTGAGGGGGCGGCACTCTTTTATTCTTCTTCTTTATTTCTTGCGGATTTTGTTTGTAAAGTGGAAAAAAATTTGCTTCATCACTTGCTTCTTTGCCCCATGATGAGATACGACGAAGTCAACTTGTACGTTTTGTTCTTCGATGCCGTCTTGGTTGTCGTTGCCAGGAATGTTTGAGTGGCTCGGCCGTGACAGTGCGGATGCATGCCAGCGCCGTTTGGCAGGGGAGGAGCTGCGAACTCCAACAGAAATGATGGTACCTGGCTTGTTTTCACACTACCCAAAAGCTAAAATCTCTGACGCAGCCATCGAGTTGTTGATGAGACTCTTCAGTTGGACTGATTTTGTGATTGGAGATGCTAATTATGACGTTCACCGCAAAGCCCCACACAACAATTCGGAGGAGTTAAAGAACGGAGCAGTATGCTCGGGTTGGGCTAACTCGGGCAAGCTTTCACGCCAGGATTTCTCAACTCACGGTTGGGTTGAAATAGTCCCATTGATCCAATTGAGGACATTTCTGACGTTGATTAGCCAAGCGAACTCGAGGGATTCTTTTCGTCGGTTGGACCTAACATACTTTGGGAGGGTATTTTGCTCGCCAGAGAAACACGACGACAAGACGCAGAATGGCATCCGTTCAGAAGGCAACTCCGTGACGAAGGTGGACAAAGCAGAGAACCAGTTCGTTGGGTAGTTTTCTGTGTAAATGATGCACACGATGAGATGGAAGAAGTCAGGCGAAGACTAGGACAGATTGAAGCGGTCAGCGAGATTGCGGAAATGGGGGCAGGCGCACCTGCCGAGTAGAGAAGGAGCGGGGGAGGGGGTGATTCAGGAATCAGCATCTCACGATGTTCCAGATTGTTCCATGCCCTACACACCTCAGCATATCGGCAGCGTGTGTCTCGTTGTGAGGATGCAAATTTTCTGCATGGCCAATAATTGAGGACTCGTGACTTGTTGTTCATGTGGGACCGGACAGCTTCTGATGCCGCGCTGTCGGTCTGCATATTAAGCATCGTACATGAGACCGACCGGCTATAAAGTTCCGATTCGCCATTTCCATTTGTTTTCCCAGCCCGACTTGCAATTCAGACCAGATCGTCACGAGACTAGAATTCCAAAATCTGACATGGATTTGCCCCTCAGGGCAACCACGACCATACAGTGGCTAGCACTCACGTAAGCAAGTCATAACTTCAACACCAGCCAGAGGAACTTGGTCTGATGCTATTCCCCATGAAGACGGGTCTGCATACCTGGTGGTGCATTACTATCGTAAGACCCGCTTGCCATTTTCGAAGGACCCGAGGTATTTACAGGATTCAAAAGGGCATGAATACTGCGCTACTTTCTAAAATCAAGGAGGGGACTTTTACGTTTTGACATGACGAATATACCGGACAGAGCATCTACTCGTTAATGAGTAAGTCGAAACCATGCACTTCACAACGTCGTTGTTCGCCATCCCCTGTTCCTCGGCCTCGCGGCTGCTGGGCCCATGGAGAAGCGCCAGATTTGCGATCCCACCAAGGGCGGCAGATGCCCTCCCGGTCAGCACTGCCAGCACCACGAAGAATTCCCCAACACCGGATACTGCGTGTGAAGAGAATGGGATATTCTTGGGGCCATTTCGAACGTTTCACGATACGGAGGTGTCGAGAGTGCAAGTAGGATTGAAGGAGGGGGTATCATTCTGCGCAGACCATTACATTGTATGATACAAATGCTATACATACCAGAGAGATATGGAATTTACAGATACCGACCCCGTGATGCCTTTCTGATAGAATATCTCGCTGCCCTTTGTTTTCGAACCCTCATTGATCTCGTCCTTGATTGTTGATATCCCACTATGGGCGCTTGCGTTCCCCTCCTCCCAAGTCCTAGCAGCGCGGCGTCGATCCATCTATAGCGCGCCTCATACTTCACCCACCGCTCGAGACCAGGCACGTGTATCCCTAGGCTAGGGAGCGCAAGGAGTGTCAACGTAGGGTTCGCGTCTTCACCACGACTTGCTTCTACGCTATAGAGAGCAGGTAGGGAATAGCGAATCTTGCCGGGAGCGTAGTACTTGAGAATCTGTTCCAGTCGCGCACGCTGTTTCGGAGGCAGCGCTCTCCGAAATGGCTTCGCATGCTGCGGGACGAGTGGCAGGATATGAAACCTGGCGGGCACGCACGCACTCACGCGGATCCAGTACCTACCGTCCCAAAGCTTGGCTGTCTTCCACGTTCGCCAATGACGATGGCGGCTGGTAGGCTCTTCTGCATCCTCAGCTACAGAAGAGATGCGATAATTGAGGTGTCCCGGAAGCTTTCGCTCTGGCAGAGGCTTCATGGATGAATATGGAGCCAGGACATGAACCATTTCGTACATGCGGGACCAATGATGGGATCAAAGGCGACACCGGCAATGGTGAATGCTTTTGGCTGTGTTGCGTTGGGATCCGCTGCAAGTTCTGGGAAAATTCTATCAATGACAGTGTCCAAATGTGTGACTGGAGGGGCATTGGTGTCTGGCGTAACGAATTCTATCAGCTTGCGAACCGCGAGGGCAGCGATCAGGCGCTGGTGGGGTCGACGAGATCGTGACCTCGCTTCGCCGAAGAGACGTCTTCTCCATTGCGAATGAGCGGGTCGAAGGGAAGGGGGCTCAACAAGCAAAGTACCCGCATTGGGGTCGAAATCGAGAATCGCAGCTTCTCGTATCAACCATCGTCGCGCCTCTGCTTCTTCAAGTCTTATGCGCTTCTTTGCTTCCCTTGACATGTCGAGAATGGCATCTTTCTGCAACTTTGCGGGTAGTGTGGTACGGTCCATGTGGCGAATGGCGTTTCTGGGTGTGAGGGTTGCATCTGCATTGGTAGGATCCTCAAACCATTTTATATTGTTGGCCTCGCAAGTGGCGATGAGCCTGTCCTTGTCAAACTGGAGCAATGGTCGATAGATTGTTATGCCTCCGTCCTCACAGTTGAGCGGCGTCAAGTATGGCACACGACGGTCAACATCTCGCAGTATGTGCCCGGGAAGTGGGCCGACATGTCATTGATGCCAAGGCGCGACCTGATTCTGTCCCACGGCTCGGTTTCGGAATCGCTTTTCATCGTCCATCGAAGGCGCTTCATTTCTTTATTTGGCGGCTTGAAGCTAAGATACGGGTATTTCTGCATTTGATCGTCCAAAAGCCCGCTCTTGTAGACTCCGTGCAAGTCGTAACATTCCGGTATCGCATTGGCTTCACGTATTCCTTGATAGCCTCGATATGAATGACCACTCATGTACCGCATGAGCACTGTCTCGTACTGGTCATCTCGGTGATGGGCGAAGAACAAGCTATTGGCGTTAAAGCATCGGCAAGTCAAGCCGAGCATTCGGTAACGCAGAATTCTGGCGACGCTTTCGACATTGGGAAGACTGCCGGGATTTTGCCCATCCTGGACGAAATCTTTCCAGTTCAAAGGTTTCATGACGGCCCTGAGGCCCAACTTGTTCAGTTCTTGGGCGACTTTTGAAGCTTCGAGAGAGCTCTCCTGGCGCAATTTGTGGTCGACGATGATGGCAAAGGCGCTGTCGGCGGGGTTGTCGGCAATTCTGATACCACGGTGCGTCTTGATGAGGGTCGAGAGTAGATATGCCATAGCCATGGAATCAACGCCGCCGCTTACGGCAATGGCTAAACACAATGGTTGTTTAGTTGCGCCCCCTGTATACGGGCCATGGAGGGCTGGGGAAAGACGACATACCAACTCGCCGCGGCCGAGCATAGCGGATATTTTGGAACCGTGGGGGCACACCGACTCGACGGCATCCCGAAACTCGGCCAAGGAGATGGGCTTCGGGCCATGGTGAAGGACACGATTCGGAAAGCTCATTCCATCCCAGACGTGCGTGGTCAATTGAGGGATGGCCGGGACTCTGTTACCAGATGGTGAAGCCTATCATCCTATGTCATACTTGTCCTTGACGCCGGTCAGTTGCTCCGTGCTTCTGGGCGCTGTCGTCTACAGGTAGGTCGTAGATGTACATGTAAGGCTGCGAGTAATAAGGCTGAGCTGAGCTTTACCGGGCCGTCACGGGTTGAATTTGCTTAGTGGGGATGAGAGACATGGGAAGTCAATGGAGGAGTTTGATGCTCCTACAGTAAATCCCCTTCTGTTTTGGGTCTAGTTGCTGCTGCATGATCAAAAACCTGTTATCATGAGTCTTCATGACTCGACTCGGCTCGACTTTATCAGACGACTTGCTCTGTGCCCATGCACGAGAGTCAGGCCGTCAGGCCACACACTCCGGAGAGGCCTCACAGACTGCATTAGCAGACCCGCAGCCCTGTCTGCCTTGTCCCATGAGCTCCTGCCATTCCAGATTTGCCACGGCATCTATCCCAATCGGGGCCTTATTAGGGACTCGAGCCTAGCCTAGAATCCTAGAATGCCTTGCCATCCAATCGACGGGGGCCATCGCGTAATCGCAGGCCATGTTCATGTTGCGACTACTCCGTACATGGAATAATGATTAGATAGACATCGTGTCGTGCTTGCGCCTGGTGCATCCCCGCCTGCCAAGTTGAGTGAGTGTCCAGTAGTCTTCGACACGCACCCGGCTTAATTGGTGCTGGTGCACATCCAAGGAACGAGGCACAACCAATCGTCTCGTCGTTTCCTCGTTTCCTCGTTTCCTTCTCCTCCTCCTCCTCCGCTGCTCCTTCCCGTACCTGGTTCACCTCACCACATTTTCATGCTTTCTTTCCTTCGCCCTTCTGCTCTTCGTAATCAGTCTTCTCATGCCCATCATGCTCATCAGCTTGCGCTTGTAGCCTCCCACCATCGCACGACTCGGCTCGACTCGACTTGCCTACTACCTATTACTCTCTGTCGCAACCAACTTGATGTTGCTTGACGCCTTCGAGCACAGCTGCCGCTCATGGTTTCCCAACCCAATCAGCCGTCACCTGCCTCTACCACCGCCTTAGACGTCACTACCTTATCCCGCCGCTCCAATTACCAGCATCAATACTCCTCCGCGTCAGTCGTCTCACGGCCCTCGCTCTCCCGCACCAAACGCTACAACCGGTCGCACATTGGCGGTGCTTCCTTCGCGCCCCAGAATGAGTTTCCCGTCTTTGCGCACAGCGGCGACGTCGAAATCATCATTCGTGTGGGCGCTGGCGCGGATGGTGCCGAGAATAGTTATCTCTTGCACCGACACACCTTGACCAGATGCAGTGGTTTCTTTGAAGCGAGTACATCTTCCGAGTGGTCCAAGGCCCGGCCACTGCTGGCCGGCGGTAACGAGCTGGCTCGTATCGGCGAGGACCCTTCTTCTGCACTCGACGTCTCAGATTCGGATAGGTTCGCAGTCGGTGGTGGTGCGAACAAATCTGGTTCGACGACTCCAAGAAGGAGATGGAAGTATGAACTGGATGCCGGGGCAGGCGACGGGGACATCCCCATGTTGGTTCAGAGGGACGATTCGCCAACAGGAGCCCGAGGAGGCAACTGTCGGCCATCTTTTCCATCCTTGTTCGGTCCTGGTTCTGGTTCTGGTTCTGGTGGCCCTACATCCAATTCTAAATCCAGCTCACGACCCAAAACGGTCCGCCAACAACTAATCACGTTTCCTTCTCTCGCTCTGTTGCGAACCTCGCCATAACGCAACGTCTCTCCCAAGCGGACGAAGACCTCTTGCGCGACTACGACAATCTCTTCCGCATCTTCTACAACTATCCTCCCGTGCTGGACGGCGTCAATGTCGCAGACGCCTATGTGCAGTGCAAGTCGCTCCTGGCTTTGGCAGATCAATACGACGCCCTGGCCGTCGTGGGGCCCCGAGTCGATCATCACCTGCTCCAGTTTCAATCAAGGCTGTGGAAGCAGATTGCCAAATATCCACTTTCATATCTTCGCCTCGGCTACCTCGCCCGCAGCAAAGTCATCTTTCAGGAAGCTCTGATCCACGTCGTGGGGCAATGGCCCCTGGGAGAGCGCAGCCTCCGCGCCGCCGTACCCGACATTGTCCTTGACATTATTGAAGACAAGGTAGACGAGCTGGAGGAGATTGTCAGCCGCGTCGAAGGCCGGCTTTTCGTCTCAACCTCACCACAAGCAAGGGGAGCGCGTCACACCCGGCAACAACTACCTGGACTGGCTCGTAGTCAGTCTGTTCCGACAATGGCTCGCCGACAACACCTCGCCTCAACAACCACCGCCCGGGCGAAACACCGGCAGCAGCAGGGGCAGCAACATTCACAGCCACAGTAACAATAACAATAACAGCAACCATCACCCACCGCCAGCCTTGCCTCCCCCGTCCCGCCCCTCACCTCGATTGGGCGCGCCTATCGCACCCTCGGTTCCGGCAACTCGAGCGCCTTTCTCAACCACGACGACTGCAAAAGTTTCTCAAACTCACCCCGAGCTCTACAGCCGCGATAACATCCGCCGCTTCGAGAAGCGCATGGATGAGCTCAAAGCCATGGCGCGGGATCTCGTTCGTCCCCTCCTAGGCAGCGGTCTCGAGCTCGACATGGCCGGCTCAAGTCGCACCTCAGACGGCATCACCTACCTCACTTGCACCGCAGTGGGAAACCGCGATCTCCCCTGGCCCGTCGACAGCTAAATAATTACCAGTATCCCTGGCATATCCTCGTCTACCAAGCAAGTTCCGAAACCCACACACTACAGGAAATGGCAATGAAAATATATCGGCAAATTTATATAATCATGATTTTGTCCCTATTTTTCCTTCTTCTTCTTTTTGTTTTAAAAACAAACCTCAGGATACCCCTCAAAGGCTGGATCTCCTTTTTCTTCTTATCCATGCAAGAACCGTCCTGTTGCCCTACCACGTTCTTGTATGAAACGCTTTATGAAACGAAATGAAGTACAGTCTAGTCTGTCTGTCTGTCTGTCAGGCCAGTTAGTCACCATGTAACGATGTACGATGGGCCGTGCCTACGAATGAATATTGGAACTTGTACAAGTTGGACTTGCCATCATTTAACTGACATGGTGATTGTTTTGATGCTGCTGCTACACGTGGATACTTGTCACATTTGCGGAGCTACCTGTGCATATACCATTCTGGGCCTCAGGCGGAATCCAGATGCAGGTACCGGCTGACATGGGGTGTCTGAACTGTACATGACGAGGATCGTGATAACATCTACTCCGTACATAGATGAATTGAAATCCAACGCCATCGACGCTAGCTTAAACACCTAGGTAAACAGAAGCGAAAAGGGAAAAAGTTTAAAAAGGAGAAAATTTAAAAATAAGAGTGTGGATAGAGGAAGAACGAGCGAAGAAAGACAAAGGAAGAGAAGGGGACTGATTCTGGTAAAGGCCTTTTCCTCTTTCTCAACAGTCATAGGCACGCATCAAAGTCCCATCGTAAGTGGTGCAGAGGTGCAGACATCAATCAGCCGGAGCGACATTGATTTAGTTTGCAATCTTTGACAACCAACATGGATTCGTATTCATCAAAGTCCAAGTCCAAGTCCATTTTAGTTCCACTGTCCACCACCTTTCCATTGCCTTCAACGCTACAATACTCCTTATTTCCAAACATGCTCGAGCCACATACTTATCAGCCCACAATTTCTTTTTTTTTTTTTAATAAAACATTACCAATCTCGTTCAGAGTCTTGTGCTTTCTATTCAGGCTTTCTGCTGTGTGTCGTGGCTTACTCTTTGCCAACATATAGCTCGACATCTCCCGATATGCTGCCCATGTGAGCGAAAGAATTGCCCTTGCCCTTCTCGCCTTCCACCTTTTCGGTATTCCTCGGCTTGAGCGCGTGATCTTGACATCTTTACCCTTGGCAGTTATGCCTCCAGAGATGGATTCTGCCTTGAACCTTCCCGTCCAGCTGCTAGGGTAAAGCAATTTGATGTCGCCGCTGGTACTCCCATGCCTGGTTTGCAATTCTGACAAGGAGGCCCGTCGGCACCAAGTTGAATCTCCAATGGTCTGAGCACAGTAACTGTGGTGGTTCCACTCGTTGTTTCGGTATGGAGGTCACTTCTCTCGGAGCCCTTGGTAAGCAATGGCAGAAGTTTGAGAGTCAAGTCACCGGATGCAGACTGAAAATCGGCGCGTGAGGTCATTGCAACATCTGCATGGACATTCCCAGATGAAGTCTCGACCTTGACGACATAGTCTCGAGCTGGCAGCTTCTTACCAGACTTTTTGCCATCGACTGCAAAAGCTAATGACTCCTTTATTCTGACATTTCCAGAGATTGAGTCAACGGAAAGCATTGCCTGTCTGGCGGATTCCTTGTCGGCAGATTTGGGCACAACCTCTACATAAACATTCCCCGATGCAGACCCCACCTTGAGCAAGTCAAAAGAGGAAACCAGCCCTTGACATCGCCACTGACAGTCTGAACGACGATTCGTCGAGTTTGCAGACTGTATGGGAAAACGTTGTCGTCTTCAATGATTTCAGCGAGTGGTGTGTTGACATTGCCAACCTCAGTTTTGATAATAGGTCCGTCAACGGCACCCATAGCAAGACCTTCCGCGAGCTCAACATCAAGATGAACCACGTCAAGGCCCAGGCTATCAAGGTAACTGTTTTGGGGTACATGGACAGTCACACGCATCTGGATGCAAGGTGCTTCGCCATTATTTTCCCACCAATCCAAGACATGGGGTGTGATAATCTTGATGGCCTGTTTGCCGTCATCTTCGATGGCGATGATTATATCGGCGGTCAGCTTATCGTCATTAGAGATGATTTCAATCTCAACACTGCCCCTCTTCGAATTCTCCCCAGAGGGGCAAATGAGGACTTGTCCAGAAATATTCGGTGTGCGGCCTTTGGGGTGGCTATTTCTTCCAGGTCTCTGTTCGATGCTCAATGTGTAGCCGCTGTCGAATGTGATATCTGATAAAGTCTTGTCAAACTTGTGCGGGGTGTTCCGACACTGGTCACTGGGTCGCCATTCTAGATCGCGTTGGCCGCCCATCTTTGGTTGTCTGACTGGGTCCTGATCGATGATGCCCTTGAGAGTTTGTTGAACCGGTGGGTTAGCTAGGATTCGAGACCCGGTGAAGAATATGACTGACAATGGTAGCAAGATGTGATCAATTCCCTAGAAGCCGCGCAGATGAGCAGTAGTAACAACATCACTGTGTGGAGAAAGGCTTCTGAGGTGTGCTCATGTGGTTGTTTCTTTAGCTGGAGGAGCAAGGCTAGGTGTGTCTTTGTAACACAGAAGAAGTACGGCATGGCCGTGTACCACGGACAACATATGAGGTAGCGCGTCAAAGAAGAAGTGACAAGTTTTAACTCACCTTGGGGTGTCTGGAGCGTCCGCCGCTGCTAAGGGATACGCTACCAAGGATTGCAAAGAAGATGGACAAGAAGACAGCAATACCTAGGAGGGTTTTGACTTTGCCTCGCATCTGGAGAGAGTGGGTCGCGTTTTTAACTCTTTGCCATCGGGACTTGGGAGGTCCATTAGGCGATCCACCCATAGACTGAGGCTGACGAGGCAGAAGCGCTTGATGCTCTTCGGAAAGACCCATGTTATCCGAGTCGACGTTGTGGTCGTCGTCGTTTGTATTACCAGAATCAGAATGGGGAGGTACGAAGGTCTGATAGCCCTGGAAGCACACACCCAAAGGAGGAGACGATGGGGACGGTGAGTAGGCAGGTGGCGCGTCCAGATGGCTCTGATGATGTGTCCGCGATTGGGAGTCGGCGTGGTTCAAGGCAGATGATCTTGCTGATGCAGTTTTTCGGATGAATTATAACGGGAAGGAAGCCGGATGCTGTGTCCGGTGAGCAGCAGAGGAATTTCTTCCTCAACGCTCCTGCGGTATTCATGGGTGGGTGAGGTGACGAATGTAATACTGGCTGGCGTGGGTGACGTTGCATTGCCCACGTAAGCAGCTGAGGAAGCGTGTGCAGAAGCAGATGTAGATCCAGATGCAGCTTGTTCTGCGCGTGTCATAAAAGTATCGAGCTCTTGATGAGGCGTGACGGGAGCCGTTGTTCATCGAGCGTTCCAGCTCAGCTTTTGCCTCCTTCGCCTTGTCCGCGCTTTCGTCGGCCTGCAGGGTTGGGTCCTCAACAAGCACATTAGGTACGACAGGGACGTTTGACGACGTCCACTGGTGCCGCTGCTGCGGAAGATGGCCTTGTCCAGGAATGTAGGGCTGTGATGATGCTGCTACAGACGTCCCGGACGCGTGGAAGTAACCATCAGTGGGTGACAAGGCATCATCGCGGTCGTCACCCGAGACGGAGGCGCCGTCATGACCCATTTCGGAGTACATGTTGTCTGAGTGCGGAACCGGCATTGTGATGGCGAGCCAGGCACTCGTTTACGCGTTATGGAAGGAAGAAAAGCAAAAAGACGCCGAGATGGAGGAAATCAAGTGCACATACCCAAAGGCCCATCAATTGGTCCCGATGCCAGTCCGTCGTCGTCGTCGTCGTCGTCGTCGTCGTCGTCGTCGTCGTCGTCAGCTACCTATGTACTTGGAATGGAGACCCTTGCGAAGGCAAAGCAGCAGAAAGGAACAGAAAAGCCGCAGTGGGGTTTGCGGGATGGAGAAAGGAAGAACGAGGCTGACGACAGTTGGGCGGGGAAAAGCATGCGTCTTTGGTGGTGTTGGTTGGATTACATTAGGAAGGTGCGAGACAGGCCCAGTCCCTTCCTTGTCAGAGTCGTCTCGGCCCCGGTCCATCCGTGCATGCTTTGGCGGCCATGACTCTTTTCGTTCTTTTATCATCTCAATCCTTTGTCTCCTGTCATGCCTGTATGAACGCACAAGCGGTGTTCTTTCTCAGGGGCGTCTTCTTCTTGACCTGCCATGCCAGGCTTGGTTGTTGTGATAATTTATAAGGCTGTTCACCAGCCGGGGACCGTTTCATCGAGAGCCGGAGTCGGCTGCGACGCGCGCCTCCGGAAGCTGGGTGGTAGTAAGTACCCCACTTTAGTCCGGGTCGGTGTCCCGAATGTCCGTCTCCTCGTTGACCTCGCAAGGTGTCCCGCTTTGTGCATCGGCACTCAATATTTATATAGATGTAGAACTCGACGGTAAGCATTCAGGGCTTATTGGCCTCAGACTAGTAATTTTCATGGTTGCGTGCTACCGTCGCATGAGTATTTGCCACGGCGACTATGCCTATATGCTCCACGGATATCAAGTTCTACATGATTCAAGTTCCGCCATTCGAAAAGTAACTCTAGTCCTTCCGGTGTCTCTCTTGGCTTATTGTCCTCCTTTATCACGCATGCTAGCTAGTTCTCTGTTGACAAGATAGCTCTGCTCCCCACGTCACACGGTCACGTCGAGCAAAGGAAAATTGACCTTTTCCGACGGGTCAAATGCGTCAGGGTCTGATGACAATGCTTCCATGGGGACATGGGGACAAACCTGCTCGATGCCGTCAAAATGACCGTGGCAGAGCACCCAGAAGTAGTGTCTAATGTTGTTCCGCAAGGTAAGATTGTGTGCTTGCTTTTGTCGTCTTCGTATTCTCTCTCTCTCTCTCCCCCACTTATCTCATCACTCTGGCATAATTTAGTGCAGCCCGAGGACGGATTTCGAATTTTCGTACACAATCCAGGTGATACTCAGGGCTGGAGCAACCTTGAGCAGATTGGGTGTCAAGCCCTTGTACAGGCCGCGATATCCTTCTCTTTGAATCGTCTTTTGCGTCACATCCCAGATGCCGGTATACGTAGCCTGATGCATCACGGTGCCTTGCGTCTGCAGTCGCGTTCGCACTACATTGAGTGGATAGACAACTGTTGCACCGATAGCGCCGGATGTCGCACCAATGATTCCCGTGGCTATGTTCCCGGGAATGATGTCGTCCTCGTGACACCCGGCGTGTCGCGCATAGTAGCTTTGATATGATTTCTTCAGCAGCTCAAACATGCCCATGTCGATGGCACTGTACGGAAACATGCCTATCAAACCCATCGTCACACCGCGATAGCATGCCCTTACGCCACCATCGGCGAACATCTTCAGGGCTGTTTGACGCACGAGGGCGCTGCCCGTCAAGCCTCCTTTCACAGTTTCGCATTGTAAGCGAAATTTCAGAGTATCGAGTGGATAAACACAAAATCTGCAACACAAGCAATCATGATTAGCGAAAATCCGGGCAAGCGGCCTTCATTTTGTTGTTAATTTCGCTAAGAACTTACTGCGCAATCATTCCCGCAACACCGCCTGCGGTGAATTTCGAATAGGAATTAATCTGTCTAGGGTCGCCATGGCCTTCGAAGTTGGCGAGCGCTCGCTTAGCGGCCTCGTACGATCCGAACTTGATGGCTGTCTCGGGCATAATCTTGATCACGTTCAAGCCGTTGCCTGATATTCGTCCGAATGTTAGGATACAAAATCCATTTGTCCATACACATAAGATATCGCATCGAGAGCGAGAGCGAGAGCAGGAAAAAGGTAGCGATGGGCAATAGACGGCAGGGGTGAGGAAAACTTACCGGCAAAGAAACTTCGAACGCCGCCATTGCGGGATAAATCTTTCACAGCATCACTGATCGGCCGCAACGCATTTTTCACCGCTGCTGCAGGACGACCTTGTTTGATGGCTGCGACTGCAGTCTCGGAGCTGCTGCTCGTGTTGACCAACAAGTAGACCTTTAATCGATCAAGCGGCGCAGTGGCTGTTCGAGACACTCCGCCGGCGATGGCACCCGCAAGAAAGTAACCTGGATCAGGAGCAAAATCTGTCAGTTTGAACTTCTTTGGGGGCTTCTCAATTCCCGCGGAAGATTGTCTCTGTTCTTTGTGTTCTCCTCGGGTGCCATCGCCAACTTGAGGTGTAGATTGTGTAGGTTCTGTCGCGACTAAACGTCGCCTCTTTGTCGGCGCAGTCGCATTACTACTGCAACTGTCATCATCACTTGCGTTTCCAACGGCATCCATTCTGCGTTTTGATGCGGTTGACGCGGTACCTGGCCTTGTTCCGGTAATTTTGCGCTATCGGTGTCTCCGGATGAGCCTGAACGAGGTTCGGGTATTGTTGCTGGGGGTAAAGGAGAGGCAGCAACTCTTACTAAAGAGCCAAAGAGGGAGTAAAGAAGAGAGCTAGAGGATAAGTCGTCCGTACCTAGGCCTTCCAGGGTTTCGTCGCTGACATGAGAGTCTCCTCTGGAGTGACACTGACGACTGAATCGTAATATGAGAGGACGGCTTTGAGGCGGGAGTCGTGATTACCAGCTGGCATGAATAAAAGGAAATTTCTGCGCAGCAAAACAGTTAGCCATCATCGTGATGACCCGTCTTATCAAGCAAAGAAAACAAATCATATCGAGGAAAAGAGTTGTATGTGGCTTTCGAGTCACAAATATACATTAAAGGGCAGCGGCTGTCAGCAGATGAAGGGCAATTCGAGCTTCCCACACCCCGGCCGAGTTATGAATGACAGTGACTGCACCAAAGCATAAGCACGGCGAAATCTTCGACTTACCTCCATTCTTCAAAGCTCACGTATCCATCGTTGTTGCCATCCAGGTCGTGGAAAAAATCGGAAAGCCTGCGGCTTGAAACGCTTAGACCAGCTGTGCGAAAAGCAGTCTGCAATTCGGCGGTGTCGAGTTTGCCGTTTCCATCTTTATCAATTGCATGAAATAGGAAAAATAATTGGCGCTCGGCCTGTTCAACGAATGCACGAAACTCTATAAGTGACACACAATGCATTAGACTTTGATGTTCTGTGAGTCCTTCGAAGCCAATTCCTCTCTCGGGGTGGAGACACGACCCCAGAGGTTAAAAATAATTACCTTCATATTGAATCTTGCCGTCGCGGTTCGTGTCGACTTCCGTCATGATTTGTTTCAATAGATGGTCGGCATTTTCAAAGCTAGATGCTTGGGACAAGGCCATGTGGTCAGCAATGAAGCTTCCGCTGGTGCCGACAGGCAGGACAAGTAGACATGGTATATATAGCTTGAGGCAGTTGCTCACGATGATCAATCCGACGAAAACCTTTCTGCAGTCCCTTGAGGTCCAATTCGCCCTTTCCAGAGGGATCCAACCTGGACCAGAGACGCTCGACTCTCGCATCGCGTTCATTCTGCGACTCCCAAAACTTCGCTCCACGTCGGTGACGAGTTTGGTGACACTCATGTCGGCAGCATCGGTGACGCGGGCAGCGTGGTGCGGGCAGCGGCTAGCCTGGCGAAGATAGATACGGTCGCTCGCGCGTGATGAATTCGGTGGGCTCTGTTACAGCACTGCTGCATCGTTGGATTGAGGCGCAGATGGGAGGCGGCAATTGAAGGGATTCCAAGAGGTGGCCTTGAAGCACAGTGACGTCGGAGGAGCAGCTGAGAGCTCTGGGTGGTGGGTGGTGGGTGGTGGCACTGGTGGGTGGTCCACCGTGGTCACTGTGCTGGCGTTTGTTGGTGGTCCTTATTATCTTACCGCCTGCACTAATGCACTAATGCACTGGAGCATGGGCATGGGCAGTGAATCCGGCACCGCCCCTGCCGTCTGGCACAAGTTGCACCTGCCAGACGCTTATCTTATCTGCCATCCGCAGCCATCCCCTCCCCTCCACAAGGTCGCCAAGAAACGGCATCCTCCAAGTTCATCCAAGTTCATCCAAGTTCCCGTCTTGACTCTTGATCACGACACATTCGCATCGCCGACGGAAAGTTAAGGTGCCTCTGCGGCCCTTTCTCACAATCAATGTCGGCCAACTACTGGGAGTCGACGCAGAGGCGCCATTGGCTGTTCTCCAAAGACGAACTGGCCTCGATGCGCCAGAAGCTCGACGATGACAATGCCGACCTCGTCCGCATGTTCCCCTTGCCCCAGCCGCGGCATCTGGCTATATACTTTAACCAGCGTGAGTATCATTGGTCTTGCCTTTTTGTTTATTTGTTTTCCAAGTCAGCATCCCTTGCTAACTAGCGATGGCCCTGTCGCAGAACTTCTGCGGCTTGCGAAACGACTCAGTATCCGGCAACAAGCCATGGCCACAGCCCAAGTCTACCTCAAGCGATTCTATATCAAGGTGCCCATACGATGTACCAATCCGTACCTCGTCATCACGACGGCCATTTATCTAGCGTGCAAAATTGAAGAGGCGCCGCAGCACATCCGCCTCATCGTTACCGAAGCAAGACAGCTGTGGCAGGACTTTATCGGGCTCGACACATCCAAGATTGGAGAATGCGAATTTTACATGATTAGCGAGATGAGCTCCCAGCTCATTGTGTACCAGCCCTATCGGACATTGACGTCTCTGCGAGCAGAACTATCCCTCTTGGACGAGGACGTACAGCTCGCGCGGTCCGTGATCAACGATTCGTTTAATAGCGATCTACCTCTCATATGCGCGCCACACATCATTGCCCTTGCGGCTATTCTCTTGGCCTTGGTGCTTCGGCCCAACTCCACAGCACCAGGTCAGACGGCCTCGGGCTCAGCAGCCGCTGCTGGTCTCGCGGCAGCACAAGCGGCGCTCAGCCAGGCGCACAGTCGAAGTGGCCTCGGCGGTGCCTTGGAACACCCTCGTCTGGATCTGATAGTAAGGAGAAGCAGCAAGAAGCCAGGGTATCCAGGGTGCAGCACTTTGCGGCGTGGCTGGCAGAGAGCAGCGTTGACATTGCGGCCATGGTCGACGCCACCCAGGAAATGATTTCATTGTATGATTACTATGAGCAGTACAATGATAAACTAACTCGAGAGCAAATCAACCGCTTTGTCAAGGCTCGTGGCTTGGATAAGTAGACATGTCTGCAGCCACGCATTGCAGGTTTCGGATTATAAGATATAATTACCGCCTCGTTTGGTATCAGAAGTCGGTGATTTTTTTCTATTGTCAATCGCCAGCAGAGATGATGCATGACTCATGACGGAAGTGCGAATCAAGGAATGCATTGATAGAAGGGGCACGAGAAGGTGTTACGGCGTCACGTCAATTGGAATTTTGTTTAGACGGTCGTCTCGGCTATATTCTGAGGATTCTCGCGTCACCTCATTAGCGGTCGTCGTTTAATTCAGGGTTTAACACAGCAGAGAGCATGCAAAATAAACCCTGTCCTATCTTATGTTACTCTTTTTTTTTCTATCCGTGTCTATCCACCTCATTAAACGACGCCCATGGATCTCATCTAAATCCTCTGGCTATCGCCAACTCGCCATGGTAACGTCAGCAACTTCTCTGCCCTTTGAAATGGCAATTTCATGTCCGCCCTTGATGATCCTTATATCAACAGCATCCTCGCCCAGCACGGCAATCGAGTCCGCAATCCACTCCTCCTTGATGACGATTGGATCTCTCTCTGCCAATATCAAGCAGATTTTCCCGCCAGGCAGACCCGGCCTGCTCTCATCTCCCCTCCTCCGCCAAGCGAGCTGTTCACCCAGCAGCTTCCACACACCGTCGTGGTGTCCGTAGATGGGGGCGTTCCGAATAGAGCTCACGTACGCGGGGACGAAACCCGCATTGTTCCGCAACTGCCACTTGACCACATCGCCGACCTTGGGTCCCGAGGCATCGTCCGCACGGACGGGGACCTGGTCAAAGACGACCTCGTCCGCATCACGGCCATCAACTTGCTCCAGCGCTCCCTCTGGATCAGGCACGTCGGCACTGGGCGTGCCCGGCTTCGGCTCGAGCCTCTGTTTGGCGAGCCGGTTGAGGAGCCATGATGGGAGAATCCCCTCGGAGTAGAAGATGCGGCTTTTGAAGCTGACGTGTGATGGACGGACAAGTCCGCCCGGACAGATGAAGGTTGCTGAGCGGAGAACATTGGCGTGGTAGGCGGCGAAAGAGGCGGCGAGGGCGCCACCGAGAGAGTAGCCCACGATGTGGAAAGCAGATGTGCCGGTCCACGGGAGGGGCGAGGAAGCGAGCACGAGGAGAATCTGCGTGGTGTAGAGACGGTCGTCGTAGAGGAGGTCGCCTGGGGCGTCGGAGTATCCTCTTCCGAAGAGATCTTTTATCCGCGGTTAGGTTAGGTTAGGTTAGAGATATTCCCGACCGCGGGAGCTTGGGGGCGCCATGTGGCGAAGGAGAGAATTTATATCACGGAATCGGGTTTGTGTGACTTGCCACGGGAAGTACGATATCGGGGACGAGAGACAACAAAAACTTACCGAACAGCATCACCCTGCACCCCTCCTGGCAAACTGCCTGGCCATGTCGCCCAACGCGACGCACGGCGTTCCGATGCCATGCAGCAGCAGCACCTTTCGCCATCCTCGGGCCCCCATTCGAATACCTTGATGGTTCCATACGCCGTCTCTGCTTCTCTCGCGCCAGGAAACGCATCGGGCTGGTACGGAGGAGGCTCCTCCTCCGCGCTCCCTGTCGAAACCGCACTCGACTTTGCCCCTTTGAGTAATATCGACCTCGCTGCTTCGCGGGCATTGCATCGAATCACCCTGTTCTGGGACCGTCTGCTATCCTGGTAGACCAGAGGGCGTAGGTACCACCAGTATATTGAGAGGCATGCTGCTCCGGCCACGAGGGCGTAGTCGAGCGTCCGCGAGGTGCGGAACGCGTAGTGTTGGGGCATGATGCGGATATCTGAACTGTCTTGAGAAGCACAAGGTGATATTTATCATGACACATTCACGGCGTAAAGTGCCATGGTCTGAACGATATCTCGATAATTAAAAGGCCTCATTTAAAAAAAAATACAAAACAGGTTCAACAAAAAAATGGTTTGACGGCGGATTCACATGGCTCCAGCTCTATCATCGTCGGCCGAGGTTGGCTTTTTTGCAAGCCTCTTGTTGAAACCTACCCTGGACCACGAACCGTCTTCTCCCTTTGCTTTGGGAAACATGAGTAACATGACGGGAAGATTGAAGCAAGTAATCCGTATACGGGTGAAAAGGCAATTCACTTGTGCAAAACAAAGAAGGGATATCATTTATCAATAGAGATTCCATCCATTCTTCTTTACAACCTCACCCTCCCACCCATCGCCGTCGCCGACCGAGGCGCGGATCCACACTTTGCGCAAAGAGCGGTGTACCGCGTGTGAACTCGGGCATCGTGATGGAGCCGTTTCTCTACATGTGTCCTCACCGCAACGCACGAGGTGAAAGTCACGTTCAAAATCCGAGTTTTCTTCTTCTTCTTCTCTTCTTTACTTCTTTACCGTATCTTGCAAACCCATGCTAGTTGCCCCTCCCAGCTGGATATACCAGCCTTTTCTCTAGCGCAATCGACGAGGCATGGAGCTGGGTGGCAGTGAGAGCCAGCCACGCCACTGTCTGATGAGTGTCACTCCGTATGTATGTATGTATGTATGTACGGAGTCGATGCTTGCCAAATACGGAGTATGGCTTGACCTCTTCGCGCCGCCATCGTAGTCGCACTGTGGTCCATCGGACAGGCCGTGGCAGACTGGCAGTGGAAAGTTCCATCTGCCCCAACAACTTGCCTCTGCTCAGTGGCATGCCCGTGATAAGCCGGCGAGTTGACGTGCGAGCGGGGTTTCGTCAGCGTGCCATGCTGATCCGTAGTCGAAATACCAAAGATGAAGAACTTTACTCCGTATTAGTATGTTCTCCGCAGACCTCGATCCCTATCGCAGCTAATACGGCGAGGGCGAGGGCGAGGGTCCGACCCCATCTGAAACTGTCCTGTCTGGTCCGTAAAACAAGGAGACCCCTCGACCCCTACCGTCCGTATCGGGAGCGAATATCCCCAGAGAATAAAGTTCAATACTCCGTACTAGCGGTGGCAAAACGTCTTGGAGTACAACATCTACAAGATAGCGTTTGAGTTCCGCCCTGTGTGGAACGAGCCTGGATGGAATCTGGCAAATGGGGCTGCTGGGCACTACACACTTTTGCGCCGGGACGTGGTATCGCGATTAAACGTTGAGCTCGGCAGTAGTTAGCGCCCTTGACGTATTCCATGTGGTTGCCAAAGCCTTCTCGACGGGAATACTTGTTGTCCACAATCTCGGCGCTACAGCCGGTATACTACCTAAGTAGAAGTGTTCGTTAATAATAGCGCCCCCGAGGGTAATCACAAGAAAAGGTGCATCGTCCAGCTCTGCCTTGAGCATGCCATAAAGCTCACCCCAGATGGGCTTGAAGAACTCGTTGCTTTTGATTCGCTCTACTAGATCATTGAGCTTACCCTCGTTTTCCACCGAGTTGCTAGCCTGGTGCTCCTTTCCAGGATCGATGCGATCGTCAAGCGCGCGTTCCACTTGAGTTTGTACGAGTGTTCGAAGGTCGTAGTATGGTCTTTGCGAGGTTGAAGTTGAGAAAGTGGCGGGGTTGGGAATAGGTAAAGTCTTGACCATGGCTGATGAACAATGGTAAGCAGAAGTGGTTTCGCATAAAAGGGTAGATGCTCACAATTCCATTCAAGGGCAAAGAAGGACGGGTTCGAGATAACTTTGGCCAGCTTCTCGATGCAAGTCGTTGCGCCTAGGTTCGCTTAACAGCAATCCTTCGGGAAATACAAATGCTCAAGTCAGCGTGAAGAATCCTTCTACATCCGGTGCAGCCCATCAGAGTAGGATTCAGCTTGCACTGAGCAAATGTATGTATGGTCAATGGTCATGCTGCCTGATCTCCCTCTCCTTTCTTTTTCTCTGCTCGCACCACGTTGCGCGAGATCGTGCAGCTGCCCTGAACGGGCATGGGTTGGGTGACCTGCTGAATTGGACTGACTAATTGAACTGCCGGGATGAGAAGAGAGGCCCACGCAAATTCACTGATGCGCATTGTCCCAGAGACATGACTGGTGGAACAAAACGACCCTTTTTGCGCAACAAATATTATACATATGTATTGAATAAGTTCCAAACCCGTTGCCATCGCAGCTTCCCCACAGTTTCTGCGTGTTGTGCTGGATAAATTCAATGCGTTTCACAAGGTGGGGTGGAGTGGGGCAGCAACTTGAGGCGTCGGTTTCACACTGCGAAAGGAAGAGAGATACAGGAAATACCCCGATGATGCATGCTGCAATGCTGCAATCGTCAAGCTCCAATGAAGAAGCTGCTACTCCGTGTGCTCGATAACACGACTTGCTGTCCCTGTCCCCTGTTGTTATCGCGGGCGGTTGGTGAAATGACCAGGTATGTAGGTGGAGATGGCTGGGAGCTCAAGCTGACTGGCGTTGGCGCAAAGGGAACTTGACACTTTTGCAAGTTGGGATTGCAAGGGAGCTAGCTCCACACACTTGTTGACATGTTGTTGTTATTGCAGCAACAAGACAACAGACGTGCAATTACCTCCTTTCGTGGGCCAGTCACCTGTCGAGCGAGCTACTGTACTTTCGCTGGAACATACGAGCCGTTGATGGGAGAACATGTTACGAGATTCCATCCCCAACAAGATGAAGAAGGGCCGTTCAACTGACATCAGGCACGGAGCATCGCAATCGGACCCGAGGCAAAAAGTCAAGTGTCAAGTGATGCTGGTGAGGGCTGGAATGGAAGCCAATCTTACCGACCGCTCTCCCAAGGCATGGCGCTGGGGTGTGTGTTGCGTCACAAGAATAGCACGCACGGGTCCCATCTCAGCGCTAAAAACAACTTTGGAAGGGGAGCTGGCAGTGGCCGCAGCCAGCGGGTTGCTTCTGGTGCGACACTGTCTGGAAAGGAGAGCATCGTTGGCATTGGCGCTGGGCAGTGCAGGCAGAGAGAGGAGGCGTCAGCGTCAAGCGTCAGGCAATCATGGACAGGCAGGGAAGGCCAGGCTTGACCAGACCGGACCAGACCGGACCAGACTGCCACTGGACGGGCAGACGAGTTCTCCACAGACCTCATGCCTGCTGATGGCAGCGACGAGCCTGATGCTAGCGGGCGGACTACATACTGTGCTACCGCGTCCCTGAAGACTGCTGCTCAGCAGCTCGCCCCAAGAGCAAACTGCATGGATGATCTGAAGAACCCTGGAGGATGGCTCCATGCACCCAGTGTTAATGCTTTGTCCATCCCGTGCCAGGCCTAGTGCTAGAAACCTAGCTGCTAATAGCGTCGTTCCCTGATCCCTCTGTTCTGTTCCTCACAGGAGTCACAGCAGCGCTCGTGCCCATGGGTCTTCGCCGTCATCTTCGCATGCATCTGGACTGTGTGAGACACTGTGTCCAACCGACGGTCTCGGGGACTGGCTCCCCCACAATTGCAGGATGCTCTGTGCCAGGACAGGACTAGTGTGTATGTGTGTGTGCCAGCCCACCCCAGCCCCTGTCTAGTGGCGAATTTGGTGGACCCGATATCCACCTGCATTTCTCAGGCGCCTATTCGCCGCCTCTCACAACGTCTGTTCCCAGGGCCCCGGTCTTTCCCATCCCCAACCAACAAAAATGCCGTTGCACACGCTGCACCTGCCTCCGCTTCACACTGTGGTCTCAGGTACCTGTCTGGCAGGCGTTCCCAGCCCGGACGTCTTGGTACCCTCTACCAACGCGCCTGAGTGTCCGGCTTCGTCTTGTCTTGGCCTTCCCTTATCCCTCGCCTTACCAAATGCCCGCTTTCCCATTCCTCTCTCTTCCTCTCTCACCCACACACATTACATACTCTGCCGGAACGCACAAACTCGGACCACTTCTTCTCCTCTTCCTCCTCCTCATCCCATCCGCTCCTATCTTCTGCTTCTTCTTGCACATTTGCTATTTGCCCTATCGCCAACTTAGATCACTATTAAACTCACCCTCACCTCTCCGACAGCTCTGACACACTTTGCACCAGCAATCAAGCCTCGATTCTGCAGCCACCTCGCTCCGCCCTGCAAAACAAAACCAACGTGCTTCACCACTCGAGTCGAGTCACTGCGCCCCCAATCAGAAGCAATAGATCTGGGGCTGCAGAATCCTTGCTGGACCAACGACACAGCACTTCAGCTTCGAACTCACGAAGCATACTATGGCCTCCTACTACCATTACAATGCGCAGGTTGCGCATGCGGCGCCGTCTCGCACAATCACGGCGGACACCGCAGTCGCAGAGGAGCTACCCGTATGTCGGTGTCACAAAATGCCCAGAGACAGTTCCGTGGTGCGCGCAGCATGAAGGATCTCAAAGAGTCAGCCGCTCTTTCTGCCTTCCGCATGAAATTTGAAGCCGGTCGCTCCTTTGAACTGGAAGATGACCTGGAGTTCTGCCCCAATCTCCTGACAGAGTCCGATGTAAGTAGTGACACCAGTAGTAGAAGCAGCTCCCGAACAGCTTCTCCTACGTCTGCTATGCATACCATTTAGGAGTTGTCGCAGTGTCTGACTTGCTCGTTCTTTTGTGTACAGCTGGTATCGATCTCCAGTGTTTCCGAGCGCTCTTCCCTGGCAAGCAATTCCCCGAATCCTCCCCACACAACGACCTCAAACTGTTGCTTCCGGGTTCTCTCTCAACTCAACTTCCGCCGCCTTCATTCCTCCCAGCTTCCAAAGCCATCACGCGAGCTTGAAGCTACACCAACCCGCCGCCACTCGCGGGCGCAATGCTATCCCCATCATCAACCCCGCCACGGGTACCAGCATGTCTAGTCCACCTCCTTCGGTGTCGCCCGCCGCAATACAGCACACTCTCGGGCGCCGATGGTAGATTGTGCCCTCGACTCGCGTCACGTGTTCTTGATGGACCTGTCGTCAGCTCGGGCCCTCTATCGTCGGCTTCGATGCGGTGTAAACCAACCCCTGTTTGTTTGTTTCTGTTTCTTTCGAGCGACTCGTCATCTTGGCGAGCACACCGACAAATTAAGAACCTGGAAAAAGCGGTATCGCCCTCGCGTCGGTCGGGCCACACGGGTTTAACGCGGCTTCTCGTGGGCTGGTCTTGATGGCTGCCTGTCAACACAACTTTTAACTCTCAACTCTACAATCTGTACAACGATGTTTTATTCGACATACAAACGCCAATTTCTGCATGCGACAGATGTCCGCAATGACCGCCACCAATCTGCACGGCTCGAGAACGCGATGCCACATTTCTTCTTCTTTTGCTGCTTTGTCCTTTGATTAAACATTCGATATACCAGCGTTGCGTGCGAATCAAGTGTCCGTCTCGCAAAAATGAGACTAATGAGCACAGACGGAAGCGTTATTTTTTTAATGCATTGGGAAGTTTTGCATTCTCATCTTCTCACTATAAAGGAGCCGACCGTGGGGTTGGCAGTTGTTATTATCTTTCTTCTACATGACGATATATCCGGCATACTTCATGTAATATCTGTAGCGTGTGCGACGAACGAGCTTTTCCTATTCTACCCAAAATGTACTGCCGTATATTAACGGCAGTGGGGTGACGAATTCACCAAGAGGGAAAAAATATCAAATGAACGCATAGAAATGGGGCTTTCACTCTATGAAAGCGCTTGGGAATTCACGGGCTGTGCATCTGTCCAAGTCACAAATGCACTATACCCGTAGGAGGAGCAGCGGATAGCAAAGACTTAGCGGGTGCTCATGTGTCTTTTTGCGCGCATCTTCCTTTCTGGATGTTGGTTTCTGGCTCTGTTTTTTCTTTTTCTTCTCAAAATCTCTTAATGAGTTTGATGTTACGTCTCTGTTTTTGTTCAGTCGTCCTGACCTCGGAGCACTTGTTGGAAGTTCTGTTTCATTGTATGACATTTGGGGCTTTGGCTGCGACAAGCTTGTAACGCTGGCATGGGAAACGAGTCGATCTCGACGGCCAGATGTGGGATCATCTCGTGTTTTCTGGATGGGCCATGAATCTTTTGTTTAGCATACGGCAGTGATTTGAGCGGCGCTCTTAGCTACGACATGATCTGGGTTGCGGGTCGGGTTATTTGGGATTTCTTGAGCCATCGTGCTCTGGTGTTGCAAATTTGCTGGGATCTGGACACTTGTGTGGGTTGCGAGCATGATTTGCGGGAAACGGGTGTTTTATATTACTCTTTTACTGAGGTTGCGATACCGCGGCCACGTGGGCCAGCTGGGATGACAATATACGATATGTTCAGACAGAAGGATTGGTTGGATCCGCGTCAATTCAACGTGACTGATAAATGACTGACGGACCTGTCTGTCTGCACGTACCTACCTACCTCAGTGATTCTCTAGTCAATTAACGACGGAGCCATAAAAATTATGTAACTAGCGAGGCAATGATGCGTTTAACCGTGCGCAACGTTTTATGTTAGACCGCGTAGCTAGGGTCAGATTAATAAGCATGGATTAAGTTATCTAACCCTATAAGAGGGTGCGGATAGTTACTTAAATAACTAAGTACCTATATAATATAGGATATAAATCTAGCTATATAAAATATACTATATATTTACTAAAGTCCTAGAAAATAACTAGGGCGTAATAACCTAGTGTCTTAGATAGTTAAGCATTAAGACTTATCGTGTGACAAGGGGTCCGACATTTTACAAGCAGCGAGGCCATCGTAATAGTGACGTCAGGGTTACGCTCCGCCCGAGCAAGCCTCGATCTCGACCTCGTCGATGACGGGAGGCAAGTCCCCCTTACTTCCCATCTACATCTACCGAACATTTTCTCAATTCAACTCACCGAAAGAAAGCTGCTTGGAATAAAGGCAAACAATTCCCCCGCCACGATGAACACGGCCAGAAACGCAATCAGCCTGCACGGCCTGCGCGCAGCCAGACTGCCCGTTATCAGGCGCGGGCTCCCTCTTTCCACGAGCTCGAAACTCGGACTGAAGGAGTCGTTTTCTCGTACGCTTTTCCCCATGTTTTCTTCCCCCTCCCTTTTTCATTCCCTTTTCGTAGAAATCAGCGGGATTTGAAAGTATAAACAATGGCTGTTGACACGTTTCCCCCTTTTTTTTGGGTCCCCGCCACAGAAACAAACGTCGACTACGACAAGCATAAGAAGGACTCGCTCGAGAAGCAGAAGAAGGGCTCGGGCCAGTGGATGCCAGAGCTTGCTTCGGACAGCGAGGAGGCCGTGAGGGCGGACCGGTCCCATGAGGATATTGTGACGCTGCGGGAGAGGACGAAGGCGTCCGGGGACTCGAATAAGTCGGGGGACCAGCTAGGATGGGCTGTGAGTTTTATTTCATTTTGAAGTTTGGTGATTTTGGGGGAGTTTGACGCTCCGTGGCGGAAGTGTATATGGTGTGAAATGATTGTTAGATGAGGATGGAATGATGAATCGTGGTGTTGAATGATGAACTGCGTTTTCAAGATGTCGGTGGTTCTTGCTGTGCATGATTGCTCCGTACCAGATACGTCCCAACTAATTCGACGTGTGTTTCTTTGAAGTCATGATTGAAACGCACGTATAACATTCAAGAAAACATGATTGATTCCACCCAACCTTTGGTCTGAGTGGAGGAGGCATATATGCACCCCTTATCGATAAGAACATCCCGCCGACCAGAAAGCTTCCCCGGTCCCGTTCCTCATTCTCAAAATTTCGGGTCAAACGCAAACCGAGCGTGAATTGAACGCCCAAACACCAACAACGCCTTTTCCCACAAAACCAAAAACTCCGGCTCGAGAAATCAAGGCTTCGGCCTGTTCTCTCCCTCTCCTCCGCCCCCGCCTCCCGCCTCCCGCCTCCCGCCCCCGCAGTCGCAGTCGCACAAATGTCCTCGCCATCTTTCCAAACAGCCCTCCTGGCAGGCGCTCTCGCCGGCACGACCGTCGACCTGTCCCTCTTCCCGCTCGACACCCTCAAGACGAGACTCCAATCCTCGGCCGGCTTCTTCCCGTCGGGGGCTTCTCCGGGATATACAGAGGTATCGGCTCCGCAGTCGTGGGATCCGCCCCGGCGCAGCCTTCTTCTTCTGCACGTACGAGGCGGCGAAGCGGGCGCTCGCCCGTTCCAAGCTGCCCGAGCCGGTGACGCACATGCTCGCCGCCAGCCTGGGCGAGGTGGCGGCGTGCGCGGTACGCGTTCCCACCGAGGTGGTCAAGCAGAGGGCGCAGGCGGGTTTGCACGGGGCAAGTCCGGGGCGGCACTGCGCGCCATTCTCTCGCACCACGGGGGCGCCATGGGCTTCTTCGCCGTGTGGAGGGAGCTGTATAGGGGTGGGGCATCACCGTCTTCAGAGAGGTGCCCTTTACCGTCATACAGTTCCCGCTGTGGGAGGCCATGAAGTCTTGGGGCAGGCGGCGCGGCGAGGCCGACGTGTCCGGGGCCGAGAGCGCCCTGTACGGCAGCATAGCGGGCGGTGTATCTGCCGCGGCGACGACACCGCTGGACGTGCTGAAGACGAGGGTCATGCTGTCGCGGGAGAGGGTTTCCGTGGCCGACGTCTTCTCGAGCATGGTCAGGGAGGAAGGCTGGAGGCCCTTCTTTGCCGGCGTCGTGCCAAGAGTGACGTGGATATCAATAGGTGGTGCTATCTTCTTGGGAAGTTATCAGTGGGCGGTGAATGCTATGAGGGTAATTTCATAGATTGAGGGCTTGGTGTCTGGGTGGGCGTGAATCGTCATGATATATATATGTTAATATGTTAACAGGAGCGGTGTTGTACCATGTACTATATAAACAAGGGAGGGCAATCTTGATACACGAGACTCGAAAAGCACAAGCGAGCACGTTCCATGATGATAGTCAAATAGCAAAAATACTCACACAGTTTAATCTTTCGTAATACTATATGCTCGACTATTGACCACGGAGGTCTAGGTGAGCGCTGGGTCTAGTAAGAGAAGAACAATGAGGGGCTGCCCTGCAGTGAACAACGTGGGAAAAATGAAAAAAATGAAAAAAAGAATACGGTATAGCGCTAGAGGGTATTGTCATTGCCGTTTACACATGGAAGCTTCATCGTCTGGCTTCTGAACAGAAAAAGGCAGGCATAAAAGGCTGTGAGAGCATGAAAAATGTGAAAGGAGGAAAGATACCGCGGGCATTGATCATCACTACATCGTTTTGAATCGTCCGAAAAAGTTGACGGGAGACCATGTCATGGGGTCTGGCCACGAGCCAGTACGTGCGTGTGCGCGTCTACGTAGCGGGTGTCGTCGCTGTTGGTTCCGAGGCCGGGGCAACAACCACAGGACCAGGAGCGCCAGGTGTATCGGCTGGAATCATGGACGCAGCTGGCTTGGGCGGCTTGATCTCCTTGCGTCCATTGGCCTTGTAGTACAACACGACGTCGTTACCGCTCTTCCACACGTGGGTGCGAATTGTTGCGAGACTCATCAACGGACAAAGCAGCTGGCAAACCAAAACATACAGTCAGTCACTACAAACACACTCAGGACAAGTCAACCAATGCAAGGTGACTGACGTACCTGATCATTGCAATAGAGTTCGAGATATTCTTCTGGGGCCAGTTCATCTGGACTAGGTTCCTCAGGCACCTCCTCGATCCTCTCTGCAACATACGACAGAATCTTCTTCACGCGTAGCATTCGGTTAGCGTTGAGCCGGCTGTTTCCATCCGCAGGCGACAACGCTGGCAAATCCCCGTCGGGTGAAGGACAAATGAGATCTTTACGGGGTCCTTGAGTGGAATAAGGTTCTGCAGTAGTACTTCCCCTAGCCACATGGGGGCCTTTTGCTCGATGACATCAGCGTCGTGACCAACATTCTCAACTGTCCCCTGATACACGTTGGCGCTGCCACCAGAGGTCTCTTCTTGGATTATGATCTTGGTTCCAGGCGGCAGCTTCAATACTGGCGTCTCATTCGGCAGACTCGGCGTGATACGAGTCTCAATCAGTTTGTCGGGAGTTTCTGCGAACTGCTTGTCGTAGTTGTTTCGGATTTTCTGAATGACCCCCAAAGCTATCGTCCACTTCCTTTTCATTCGTGGACGAGTTTTCCGACTCTTCCGCCTTCTCATCAACCACAACGGGCTTGTCCTGGTTCGCCAGTGACATGGACCGTCCGAGCTTCTTGCTGCTGAATGACATGCGGAGTTTCTTTCCGAACGTGCTACTCGGTGACTTGGCCGTGTCGCCGGTCTTGTCCTTGTCTTTCTCCTTGCCCTTATCATTGCCATTCTCCGTGGAAGTCTTTGCCTCTGATGAGTCGACGGGAGATGTCCAGGATTGACCGTACCCTTGCGGCGAAGTAGTCGTCCTTGTCTCCAGTACTGTCTTTCCCAGGGGGCTCAATGTGCTAGACACAGCTTCCTCTGGAACACGTGGAAGTGATGAGGCACCAGGTCCTGGAGTGGCGAGACCGATGCCCAACCCGGGAGTCCCCAGCTGTAGGTGAGAGCCGTTAGCCCGAGGAGTAGTCACTTGATCTGTCTTCTCCCACTCTGCTATATTTGTTTGAGGAAGGGCAATTGATGTGGGGGCATTCGTTCGACCAGCTGTTTGGCGCTTGGCCACCTCTTGATTCAATTTTGCCTGTACTTTTGGTCGCGTTTGATTTCTTCGTCGATGAGATTGGCAAACAGGTAACGCAGAATCCAACGTCCGAGACTGACTATGTGGCAGGTTAGTGAAAGTGATGTCTCCCAACTGTTCGTTTCAGGTTCCTTCCTCGAATTCTCATACTTCTCTGATCCTCCCGGAAATCTATTGGCTCGTCCAATTTCAACTCATCTGCGTAGATCTCGGCGTCAAAGCAGTTGAAAGGCTCCAGGACAACAGTGAGGTTGCCAGAACTCAAGTCAACTGAGCACCAAGGTGCCACAGCCTCACGGGTGTTGACGATCGCCTCCACATCTTCTAAATGCTGTTTACCAAAGCTTTGAACAGGCTTACACTACATGTCATGGCCCTTGGTAAGATTTTTGGTCGTATCTGCGTCGTAATGGAATGGATAAAATACCTCGAGAAGATCCCAGAGCAATACGTCGCCAGCTGTGTCTAGAGTCAGTACCCTCCTTCTATCATTGAGCATCTTGTGTTTCAAAAGTCCAAACTGTCCTTCAATGGTGTCTTCAGGTGCTTGATGAACCGGCCTCGCTTCAGGATCCGGATGCTCAGCTACAACTTCCGACCCTCGCCGAGCCAACGTCTCATCAAGAGTCTTCGATTCGGCGTCGAAAGTGGTGCGGGAAGGAAAATAGCGGTGTTGGAAATACGGAGAATCGATTCCGAGGGGATTTGCTTCTGGTTTGTGGTCTGCTCAAACGCCGTTGAAGCCTGCCGAGGTGGGCTGGACGCGGTTGAAGCCGCTCTTTGGTGTCGAAACCCCTCGGGGAGGTTGATATCGGAGTTTGTGTCAACATCTCCCCATCGATTCACAGACGAGCGATTGGTAGCCGTCCAGATATGACCACCAGCAGCGACAACTTTGGACACGCCACAGTGCTCCTGAGCTACAGCTAAGCTCAGCCCGTTGTCTAGGTCGTCCATGCTTCCACGCACGTCCGTCTTGGCCACGAGACCAGCGCGGTCACTGCTGTAGAAAACCCCGAGGCTCGGATCGTCAGAATACAATGACCAGATACTTTCGTCGTGCATTGTGAAGGTATACATGCATCGACCACCCTTGACACTCCACATCTTGATAGTCTTGTCCGCACTGGCACTCAAGATGATATCACCAGAATCGTCAATCAGGATGGACCGAATGTTGTCCAAGTGGCCAACCAGTTTAGAGATTTTGTCACCTGTCCGAGGGTCATAAAGACGGATCGTTTTCTCTGGGCCGCCACTCGCCACAATGTCCCGGCTGACTGCCAGGGCATAAACAGATCCCTTTTCTAGAATTTCCTCGCCCTTGACATCAACATCGAGAGCTTTCCCGGCGCCGTTCAGATCCCACAAGCAGATCTTTCGATCTAGACCCCTGAAGCGACCCAACTTGCGTTCATATGAGCAGGCGGAGTGGCAACACACTTGACGTAGTCTGCATGTTCTCCGATTGCGACGGTACGAGTGCTGTCCTCCTCCGAAAATGGTCGCCATACTTTGACAGTGAGGTCCGACGACGCTGAAACCAAAGCCGTGTTATTCTGTGCCAGAGTGATATCATTTATCCAGTGAGTATGAGGTTGAGCTTGCGCACGAAACTTGGTCTGCGGTTGTTTCGCATCTGCGGAGCTGACGACGACACCGGCGGTTCGTTGGAGGTCGAGGCCGAGGTCCCAAGCACAGACGATGCCATCTCGGCCACCAGTATAGCTGCAAGTCCAAACCCTATTAGTACGTGTGAATTCATCATGATGAAGGTCGAGGTCAAAATGAACGCGGCCGCGGCCACGGACACGGCCACGACTGTGCGTCAGTCACAAGAGAGAAGAAGCTCACAGAATGCCGTTGTTTGCATCGACGGCTAGACCGTTTACGCCCAGCCGATGGCCACCCGCAGACGACTTTGCGTTCTCAAGAACTGTGAAGAAGAAAGGGAGCGGTATTAGCACCAGACAGACATCGATTGGGGGATTTATTAGCCGAACGAAGGCAATTGCCAGTATACTGTCTCGGGAGGACGGTAGCGATGTCACGCAACGGCGAGAAAGCAGAGAAGAAGCATGTCACATACCATAGCTGATTCTTTGACGCGCCCTCTTGGCCATTGCGCGAAAGTAGGCCCAGTCCGGCTCGCACGCAGTTGGCTCGCTTCCTAGATTGAGCTTCTATTAAGTCGTGTGTGTGTAGATGAAACATTACGCAACGTTCGGCGGAGCAATCTGATCTGGGGTCCAACGCTATTATTTTTAGGAGGACGACAGACAGATATTGGCTGCATTTGGCAGGGGTCGCAACGGCTGACGTCTGTGTGGCGGCACTGTGGCCCACCCACGGGTCGTCGGTTCCCTCCTACAGTGTGTACCACAGTCCCAGTCAGTCCCAGACAGCCTCCAACTTGCCATTCTCCAGCGCTCGAGTACGTACTCGAGCCATGAGTCGTTGTCGTTGCGCGACTTTCCCGTTTGCCCTTGTTTGGTGCACTGTCATCTTCGTACATGTTCATCAGCAGGCTTGGACCCAATTTCAGATTTCAGCGCTCAAAGTGTTCACAAATAGAGTTTACAGCACAACGCCTGTCCGCTTCCAAGACAATTTGACCCGCCGAGTACGGACTACACCGCCAATAATCCGTACACATAGTGTGAAGGACACATGTCGCTCTTTCCAACAACGCCACCCATTCATTCCCCGTCATGTTCGTCTCGCTGGCGGACGAGTGACGTCGACCTTTCGATACTCCTTCGACTGTCTGCCCTTATCATCATATCCGCTCAAATCTGTCTGTTCGCATTTATTAAAGTCATCCAAGTAGATGGGAATTCCGATGGTTGTACCGAGCATCTTACATTACATGCAGGTGCAGCATCCCTCCGAGCACCATCTTGAGGACTTGAATCCCTTGTGGGCCTCGCATTGCGGGCAATCATCTGCGTCGAAGGATATCTCGTCCTTTCTGCCGGGACAGTTTTCCCGGAAACACTTAGTACTTCCTCGGAGCACCTGGTGCTTGCACCGGTGCTCTACGACGACCCGAGAGCACATGCGTAAGTCGTGGGCTGTCAAAACTAGCCAGGGTACGGAGTATAGTGTTGGAATATATCAATCGCTTTGGTTGAATGGGCAATCGCCAAATTGTTATCAGATGCGCAAATCGATATAAACGAGAGTTGTAGATGGTAATAAGAGAACCGTTGATATTGTCGCAATAGGGATGGCTCGAAACTAAAAGAGGAAGAAGGTAGAGAGGTAGAAGTGGCAGGAGGATTGAAAGGAAGAGATTACTATGTCGAGGTTGATGAAAAGATGAAAAGAAGAGCGGATGGTCATGAGCCGGATCACTCGGCGCTGGGAGCTCTTCACCTTTGGGACACATCTTTTCTTGCTTCTGGCGCCAGGCGAGAGGGAGAACCTGGTGATCTACGTATCTACGTATCTACGTATCTACGTATCTACGTATCTACGTACCTACCTACCTTAGGCTACCTATCTAGCGAGGAGGCATCTATTGGCTGGGCCGCGTCATGTCCGTCATTCAGGATCCGGCTCGCTGCGCTTTCTACATACATGTACTCCGTACATTTGCTCAACCACTCCTTGGCGCCAAGTTGATCCCTGTGCACACCCTTGGTTCCTTTTACTAGCTCATGCCATCTGCGTCTGAAAGGGCTTCCGTCATAAAATCGCATGTGTCGGCGTCATCAGCGTGAGCGATGCCATTGATCAATCTACTCTCACAGAGCGTCGAGTGGATTTCGGACAATGTCGTGCACTCATTTTGTTTTGGGTTCATCCCGCCCTCGTCCGCCACACTTGGGCATGAAGTCGTTCACTCATTTAGTCATGCGTCAAGAAGTGAAGTGTCAGTCCGTGACGTTCCGAGGCATCCTTCTCAATAGAACTACAATAATAATAAGCTGGAGCCCTGCGCGTTACTGCGGCTGTCCCAACAAGCGTCTGGTGGGTCATTCTAAAACCCACTCGAGTGCATTGATCAACTGGCACCAGACCGCCTTGTGCGTGTGTGTTCCAGCGGCTACAAGTTCTTCCGCCGCGCATTTGAGCAGTTGCCAACACCGAAAAATCACCCTCTTGGTCGTGAGACGCGAATCTCCCTTCCAACTTACGCATTGTGAGCCGCAGTCCCCTTTGAGGACTCTTCAACCCAACGACTGCAAAGCACTAGTTGGACGCAGGCTCTGAACATTGTTTGTCAAACCACTTGATTCAACGCGCCGCCATTCGGTCGCTTCTGGTCGCGACTTCCGACACCGCCATTCCTACAGCAAAATTGAGTTGCTCGGCGATCCTATAATATCGTCCCCAGCTGCCCTAAATTCAATCAAGTCACTTGCCATGGCGGAGTCGCATCCCGATATCCAGAGCATTCTGGCTGCACTCGGTATGTTCCCCCTCGTTCCCTCCTCGTTCAGTCTTTACTGCCAGCCATGCTGACATCAAACTAACCACGAGCGCAGCTGCTCAACGCCCACCAGCCGGTACTCCTTCCCAGACACCTCCCGGCCCCCTGGACAAGCTTATCATCCTCCTCCTTCATCTGCCCCGCCACATTCTTACCCAGGCCCCCAAGGAAGTGTCCCTGGTTATGCTACATCTGGCCATCTTCCAGCCCCGCGGCCAGTGGAAATCTTGACTTGAGCGCCATCCGCCCCATAAACTCTGGCACGATGAACTTCGACGACATTGTATCCAAGGCGCGAGCGTATGCTGCTGAGAAAGGTGCCACCTCGTACGATCGTCCCTTGTCTACGGCTCCGAAGCACGAAGCAGTGATCGCAATTATCGTCGATCGCGATCTCGCTCACCACCTCGTGGTGACCACAGAGGCGACCGCCGCGGGGGTGGCCATGGAAGGGAATATGGACGCGATCGATCCTTCTCGCCGCCTTCTAGAGGTCGTTTCTCACCCCATGGAGGAGGAGGTGCAGGCGGCGGCGGTAGCGGTCGAGAACGGTCACCACTTCGTGGCGGATCAGACGACAACTCAGAGACCATTCAAATCGAGTCGAGCCTGGTAGGTCTTATCATCGGACGCCTGGGTGAGAACCTGCGTCGTATCGAATCCGAGACAAACTGCCGTGTGCAGTTCTTAGCTGCTACCGATGGTGGCCCATTCCGTCAATGCAGGATCACGGGACCTCGGCCACGCCGTGCCGATGTGAAGACTGCCATCAACCGAATCATCGAAGACAGTGGGATGGGAGCTTTGAATCGAACCCAGGAAAAGAGTCAAGAGCCTGAAAAGAGTGGAGCTGCTCCCCTGCAAGAAGGTGAGGATCATATGCAAATCATGGTGCCGGACCGCACGGTTGGTTTGATCATTGGCCGTGGAGGTGAGACCATTCGTGACCTTCAAGAACGGTCTGGATGCCATATCAACATTGTGGGAGAATCGAAGAGCGTCAATGGCCTGCGCCCTGTCAACCTCATTGGTACCGTGGAATCCGCAGCTCTCGCAAAAGATCTTATCTTGGAAATCGTCGATAGTGACACAAGAGGCGACGGGGCTTCTGCCGTCAAGAAGAGCGCGCCTGCTCCAGCTCGCGCGGAACCTCCGTCCAGAGATATGGGAGGAAGTTTGGGCGGGCCGGACAAAATTAACGATGCAGTCTATGTTCCGTCAGATGCCGTGGGTATGATTATTGGTAAAGGTGGCGAGACCATCCGCGAGATGCAGAACACCACAGGCTGCAAGATCAATGTGGCCCAGTCCTCTGGGCCTGGTGAAACTCAACGAGAAATTGCACTCATCGGTTCGCGAGATAGCATTGCACGAGCCAAAGTAGCAATTGAGGAGAAGGTTGATGCTGTGGTATGTCGCAGATGCCTCGGTGCCCCCAATTCTCAACAGGCCTCCTCAAGCATATATGCTGACAAAGAAACAACAGCGACAAAGAGCGGCGATCGTAGCGGGCCCCGGGTCGTGGACATCAGGATCTTGATAGACCGTCGTATTCGCAAGGCCCAGATACATCTGCTAACCCACCCCGAGCTTCATCCGGATCCGGAGACGGAGCTGACCCATATGCCCAATGTAAGTAATCTGGCTCTCTTTGAATAACTAGGATCCCAAGGGCAAAGCTGACCTGGTAATGCAGATGGTGGATACCAGAATTACGTCGCTCTTTGGTACCAGTCCCTGATGTACCAACAACAACAGCAACAAACCGGTGACGGGCCACCAGCAGGCGCACCTGCTCCTGGCTCTGGCTCATAGTGACGATGCCCCTCCTGTTATGACGGCGATTATTTGCACATCTTGACTGGGTGACCTTGATCGACCTTGCGCTGTGCGACGACACAGCATGAGAAACATCTGAGATGCCTTGACTTGACTGATACTACCTCTCTGACTTGGAAACGCATATGGCGCGTGAACTGTGATGGTGTCTGCGCATGTATAACTCGTTGCATTTGATTCTCTGACCTGCTTTCGTTTTGCCCTCAGGCGCTCAACAGGGTGAGGCTGCTGGGGTGATGATGCTGTTTTGCCCTTGATGAACGTATGCACACATTTCCTGATGACTTGGTTATGCTTGCCTTGTTTGTTGACAGAGCATCCTGGGGCGAACTAATGATCTGACCGGTGTCTTATCTGCGCCTCATTCGTCATTGCTTGCTCTTGCTCTTGTTCACCACTTTACTTCTATCATCGCCGACGATGCTGCTTCAACGTACTATTGATGCTCTTTAGACGTACAACCCCTAATCGTGTTTGAATGGTTGCGATTGAAGATGGGCCTAGTACCCATGTGGCGCTGCATGGACATGATATATGCCTTTAGACTCAGCCTCTCAGCAAAGTTGATTTAGATCAATGGTTTTTGGTATACGACGGCACGTGGCCTTGGACATGGCACTTTACAATCCATTACAGGTGCCGGAGCATCTCTTGACCTGACCTGATCAGCATGGCGATTGTTGCCAACGACAACTACATCAATCAAGTCTCTGGTGGTCCTGCGAAATCCATCGGTCGGCTTGACTTTATCACTAATTTGTGTCCTTGCATGCAAGGGCAATACTTTGAGGTGCCAAATATTGCTCAAGCTGGGACGTACAAGATGATGCATTCTCCTTGCCGTGGCATTCGTGCACCATTTCGTTGATTCTGTCATTGACACATGCTGCCAACGGATCATTTTGCGATACACTAGGCTCCCACAACTTGATGTGAGCCCTCTTTTGGCGTTTCTACCTCTGCTTATCCATATGGAATGGTTTTTTTTGTCATTTTTCCTTGTTATAGAACAGTGAATACCAGCAACGACGGATTGTTGTGGACCATGAAAGTCGAGTCGACGCCAGAAGAGACTAAATAATGGGGACTTTGCATCGTATTGAGGACGTTTGTAAAGCCGAGGAGTTTTTAGGGAGAGGCGAGGATTGGCATGCATGATAGTTAGGTAGGAGCCGCGACCGATACTAGTTGGGTACAGAGTGACGAGTGATGATGGCCTTACTGCTCATCTTCCTAACCCCATAGGTTTCATTCCTTGGAAGAAGGTCCCTTCATTTCTCCGTTTCTTAATCGTGCAGCAGGAGGCGTGGGCAGGCCGTTGGGGTATGTATGGTGTGCTCGGTAACGGCACGATGGGACTCTGTCAGGTGGTGCGGCGAACCTGTTTGAGTTTCTTCTAGTCATAAAGGCGGGCTAGTCCTTGGGAAGAGACTGGTGAGACAGGGGTTCAGGCCTATGAGATGAGAGCACTTGTTCAGACCAAGGTGGTTCGTTCCCCGAGGCCTCATTCTGGTCGCCGACCTGACAAGCCCATCAACAGAAGCAGCCCCACCCGCCGTACGCACTACGTCTTTTTCATGGTCGAATACTCCTCATGGCAAATCGAGGTTATCTGTTGCACCCACAAGGGCATAATTGATCCCGGCCGCACGATAGTCTCACTACTCAACTAGCTAAGACAAGAGTCCACCCCTAGCTAGTCATTTTCCAAGACCTCTGTAACTTTATAGTATGTTTTAGCACTATATAAGTACCCCACTAATAGTAAAGGTACTTAGGTATTTAAACTATAGTTTACACCCTCTTATAGGGTTAGATAACTTAATAGAGGTAATCATATTAAACCCTAGTATTACAGTCTAATATAGTAGTAATTACGTAGTGTTTATAATAATTATACCTTCTTCTAAATTAGTACTCTTCTCTTTAAATTAACTAATTATTTAATCTTTAAATAATTAGTATACATATAGTAAAAGAGAGGCCTAATTTATTAATATTATAATTAGGCAACCCTAGTATACTAGGAGTAATATAACTATCTATTAGTTTAATAATAATAACACTATAGGCATCCTTATAATATCTAAGGAGTTTTCTAAGAGTAATAAGCTAGCTATTAAGCTATAGGAGCCCTACTACTAAAACCTATAGTATAAGATAGTTAAGGTAAGAGCTATTAAAGATAAAATCTAAGTCTTTATTAATCCTAATTTAATTATATAGCTAGATTACCCTCCTAAGCCTCTAATTCTTATAGGAAATAAGACTCTAGTAAAGAGAAGGGTAGTAAAGACTACATAGAGTTAATTATCTATATTAGATACTATAGGAGTTTAAATGCGCTTATGTAGCAGCGAGGCTATAATTAGTAACATATAGTAACCCTAGGAAAGCTCTTCTAAAGGTTATAATATACCTAAAGAGAGTTATTTTTAGTACCCTTAATAACCTAATAATACTAAAGATAGCACCTAGTTTATAGTCCTTAGTAGTTATTATTAGGTATTTAATAGCTAATTCTAGAGCCTTATAAAGGCCCTATAAGAGTATTACACTTAGTTTATAGTAATACTTAGGCCTAAGTATAAGTAAATAACCTTAAGGTATATATCTCTTTATAATAAGATTAAAGAGCTTATAAGGAATATAATACCTTTAAGTAAGACTATTAAGTATTATACTAAAGTTAATTTTAATAAGATTATTAAATAAAACCTTATAAGGGTAAATATTAATAAGTAGCTTATAGATACTTTAATTAGCTATAAAGATACTTTTAAGTAAACTACCCTATTACTAAAGGTAACTTACCTATAGAAATAATTAATAATACTATTAGGGCATAATTCCCTACTATCTTAGCTTAAATTAGCTTATTAATTTATTTAGTAAAGAGCAAGGGAAAGGTCCTAGATTTCTATAGTATTATAAGTAGGATTAGGCACTTAATTAAAGCCTAAGGAAGATCTTAAGTAAAGGCTAATAATGCCTTTAAAGCTAAGCTAACTCTTAATAGTAAAGCAAAGAATAAAGCTAAAAAGAGAAGGTAATAAAGAAAGATTCCTATATTTACTATAAAAACATAAGATAAAGAAGTTAAAAGACTTATAGAAGATCTATAGAGCGCTCTACCTAATAAAAGACTAAAAATTAATAAAGAGCTATTAAAGAAGGCAAAAGAAGTAATAAATTATTAACCTAATAATATAAAAGGGCATATAATATATAGTTAAAGGATAATAGCGTAAAAGAACTTAAAGAAGATAATACTGTGTTTTTAGCTATAGAAGAGTTTATAGAGGCTTTCCTTGCCTAAGGTAAATCATAGGTTATACTTAATAGTAGCACTTTAATCTATATCTTTAATAATAAACACTAGTTTATAGACCTTAATTATAGCTAGTAACTGTTATGGACTGGCCCCTAGGCGACTGCAATAGGGCGTTGGTATGATATTAAGAAACTTAAGGAAAGGAAAGAGGAAGGTAAGAAACCTATCCTTACTAGAGCCCTTATACCCCTAGCTACCTTATATTAGCCCCTTTTCTATGTCCTTACCTGCTTAGGACTGTCCCCACTTGTGTGTACTATAGTGAATGCTTAGGTAAAGCCTAAGCCCTTATATATACCCTTACTCCTCCCCCTCCTACTATTCTTAACTATAGTTATTATAGGTGTTTACCCCCTTAATGTATTATAGAGACCTATTATTTTAATATTAGGTCTAGGCAGGGCGTATAATGCGTTCTCTTAGCCTTATATTATTATTATATTAATAGTAGCCCTACCCCTACTAGGGTATAACTTATTCTCTACTAGTGTAAAAACCCTTACTTATTACTTACTATTTATTTTTATTATATAACCTTACTTTCCTTATATAAAATTTTCCTAAAATATTATAGTACTATTACTCCTTCCTATCCTATTATTAAAAATACCCTTTATTTACCTATTAGACTCTTACTAAACATAGCCTAATATAATAACCCTTATAGCATTCCCTTATATACTCTAGCTACCCTTACTACACTACCTACCTAATCTATTAGTAAGTTCCTTATTAAGGGGAACTTAGATAATAAGGAGTATACTACTCCTAAGCAGTCTTCTAGCCCTATAGGCTATATATTAAAAAGTGCCTTACTATAGGCATATTAGACTACTACCCTCCTAAAAGTAGCTAGTCCTACCCCTATATTAGTAAAATTATATAACCTATGTCTAGTTAACTAGGTTCTTATTAGCTAACCCTAGCTCTAATATTATTTAAAAGACCTTAAGGCTATAATTACCTTAGGGATATATATTATTACGCCTAGCGTTATAAGGACTATAATAACTAAGAAGAAGATACTAGTGCTATCCTAAGGTTTCTATGCCTTTATTAGTTAATAGAATGCCCTTTTAAACTAGGCCTAATTTAATCTAGTACTAGTTTATTTAGCCCTTAGGCTACCTCCCTTCTCTAACTCCCTTACTATAAATATAACTAGGCTTAAAGTTATCCCTTTTAGTAATAGTAGCCTTATTAGTAGCTATAGCATAGGAAACTCTATATAGTAGGTTATAGGCATTTTATTCTAATAGAACTAGTAGATTATAAGTAGTTTAAACTCTATACATTAAGAATATTATAACTAGTCTATATACCTCCTTAAGGCTCTCTTACCCTACTACTATAGTAGTAGCTAGGGCTATTAATACATTAAGTCTAGGGATAAATCGCCCTCTTACTGCCGCTAGGAACACTCCTAACTTAGGGCTAGGTTAGGTCTAACTAACTATTATGCTAATTACGCTCTAGGTAGTAGGCGTTCTATAGTAATAAATACTACCTAATATCCACTCCTTACTAGAGGTTAACCTAAAGATAGGCTACCCCTAGCTTACACTTGCTTTATATTTACTAATTACTATTCCACTCCTACTATCTAGAACTATAGTAATAGCTATCCTATCTATTATAACACTATCTATATCCCTACTAGCTATAAGGTAATGCTAATTAATATCCTATCTAATAGTAATAATAACCTATCTAATAGCATAGGTAACCCTTACGCTATAGGGAATAAAGGATTCTAAGTTTATTTTAGTAGCTAGAATAAGTTAATAAGGTATAGAGTAAGCGCCTTATATACTATTAGAAGTCTCTATAGGTAAATAAGTAGTTTATAATTAATTTAGTCTATTATTATATTATATATCTCCTTACTTTACTTTAAACTTATTAAGGGCTTATATCTATATTATACTCTCTAGTAGTTCCTATATTAGCTATATATAACCCGCTTACTTAACTAGTATATTATATCTCCTGCCCTAGCCTAGGGTATTCTAGGTCACTAAGATCTATTTAACTTAGTATTCCTTTATAAGTTTATTATTATCCTTTACTAGGACTTATTCTAGCCCTAGGTAAGAGTCCTAAAGTCTCTAGCTAGGAGAGGGTCCTCTATAGCCTATTTAATAAGGTTTACATAGAAAACTAGGTAAATGCCCCTTAGGACATCTAACTATACTATAAGTAGTATTAGTACTTCTATAACTATATACTTTGCTATAACCTAATTAAGTTTTTATAAGGGGTAGTTAGTTTTAATATTCTTAAGTAAAAGCTATACCTTATCTCTAACTTAAAACTATTTCACTAGCTATTAAGAAGCTAATATAGCGTCCTACTATCTTTATTAAATATAGGCTATTATAGCTTACACTAGATAAGTACTCTCTTATAGGTATTTAAGGAATTATATAGCTTATCCCTTAGGTATTATTATAGAGGTAGACTAGTCTAGTTATAACTAGATTAGCTCTAGGTTATAGCTATATAGTAACTTATTTAGGCTAACTCCTATTATAAAAGAGGATCTATTATTAATTATAAGCTAGTAAGCTACTAGATGCTCTAGCTAATTAAACTATAAGAAAGAGACTATAATATATAGTATTACTTATACCTCCTAGTTTACCTACTCTATACTACTATTAGTCTATAGGTAGTGTAATATAAAAAGTAGCTAGTTTATCCTAATATAGGAGTATAATATTATCTAAAATTTTCCTAGCTAGTCTAACCCTTAATCTATAATAATAGATTAGGAAATCCTTAAAACCTCTACTAGACTATCTTAAACTATTTTACACACTCCTTAGCCCTAATAGAGGTTATAGCTTCTAACTATATAAACTTTAAGAGTCTATCTATAATAACTATAAGGTACTATAGCCTCTCTAGGGATACTACTAGTAAGTTTATTATAAAGTTAATAGAAATCTAAGACTAAAACTAATTAGGGATTAGTAAAGGCTTTAGTAAGCCCTAATACTATTAATAACTCTTATAACTACTAAAGTAGTAATAATTATAAATAAGCTAAGTAATATCCTATAATATCCTATCCTAATAGAATTACTATTATAAAATTTAAAATATAGTGTTATAACCTAGGTATCTTACTACTAGTAAGTTATAATATTATTATATAAGGGTTATTATAAGGGATTCCTAAGCTAGAACCTAAGTATAGCCCCTAAACTAAAGCGCCCTATATATACTTATAGAATAATTTATAACCTATTCCCTTATTAGCGCTTTAGGGGAAACTTCTAACCCCTTCCTAAATAGTCCTTAATTAAATACTATATATAAGGTCTAATATAATAGCCTAGTCCTATAGGGTCTAAAGGTACTTAGTAGTAAAAGAGCCTCCCTACTAGTAGTAGTAGTATATACATAAGATATAGCACTAGGCTAGTGCTATCCCTCTATACCTCTAGTAATAGTAAGAGTTATATAATAGTAATAGGCTATAGGATATGCCCTATCCTTAAAGCTAATCTATTCTAGTCCTATTCCCTCTAGGAAAGGGTATCTAGGCATTAAGCTTATATACTAGGCCTATAATAGAGGTAAAAGTTAAATAATATAAGTGTATTCGCTTACTAAGCCTATCTCTCTAATATTAACTAAGGGGTTATAAAGTATTCTAAGTTCTTATAATCTATATAGATAATAAACAGATAGGATATGCCCTAAAGCTTTGCTAACTATGCCTTAAGGCAAGAGATAATAGTAAGGAGTTTCTTATTATAAATTATATAGTTCTTCTATAGGGCGTAAGACTAGTAGAATAGTAAGTAACTAGGTATAAGACACTATTAGGACCTTATTATAAGAAGCACCTACTAAGGGCTTTGCCTAAATAATTAGCTTTTATTACTATTAAGTAGTCTAGGTCCTATTATACTAGTATAGGGTACGTAATAAAGGTGTCTTTTAACCTCTTAAAGGCCTTATCCTCCTTAGATCCCTATTAGAAAGGAATATTCCTCTTAGTAAGTTATATTAGCAGGGCTACTATCTCTAAGAAGTTACTAATAAAATTATAGTAAAAATTTGCAAATCCTAGGAAGCTATAAACCCTATATAGTTTTGTAGGTGCTGCTTATTCCTTATAGCTATAACCTTTATAGGATCTAGGCAGATTAAGCGTCCTACTATAATAATATATCCTAGGTACTAAACCTCTTTTATAGTAAATATAGATTTATTAAGGTTAAGGTATAAGCCTATAGCCCTTAAGTGGCTAAGAACTAACTAGACCTTAGCTATATAATCCTTCCTTAACCCCCTAAGTAGACTAGAATATTATTAAGGTAAGCTATAATAAAGTCCCCTAATATATCCCCTAAGGATTTATTAATATAGCGCTAGAAGGTTACTAGTGCACTAGCTAAGCTAAAGGGATAAACTAGCTATTTAAACAGGCTAAACCTTATATAAAACGCTATAAGGTGCTCCTTGCCCTTTACTATCTATAGTTTATAAAATACTATATAAATATTTACCTTTATAAACTAATATGCCTAGGATAGGAGTGTAATATCTCTTTAATTAGTAAGAGAGGGTAATAGTCCTATGCTATTATCTTATTAAGAGCATAATAGTCTACGTAAAAACACTATCCCTTATTTACCTTTTTAATAAGAAAGATAGGAGCTATAGCTAATAAGGAGCTAGTATAGATCTAACCCTTATCTATTAAGTCTATAATCTAGCGTTAAACCTCTAAGAGCTAATCCTATAGCATATTATATAACAGTCCCTATAGGAGTATTAGTTTAGACCTATCTAGGTTCTTATATATATATATATAGTGGTTAAGAGAACCCCTATAAGGGGCAAACCATTAGCCTTAGCCTTATTAAAGAGGTTTATAAAGTCCTCTAACTCCTTAGGCAGCGTTAATGTGTTAGGACTAGCTAGCTCTATCTTAGGCGCTATAATCTATAGTACTATTATTATTTCCTTTAAGCTTATAGTAATAAACCTTATAGTAGTGTCCTTATTCTATTATACCCTATAAGCCTTAGTAGCGTAAAGGGATCTAATAATTCCCTATACTAGTGCCTTTACTGCTAAGTAAAGGCCTTAAAGACATAAAGGCCCTCTATAGCTCTAATAACTAGTTATTATTTTACTATATAAATTACTATATTATATTACTCTAACTAAGGCATTCTAAATATTATGTCCTAAGTAAGACCTAGGATAATATATAAGTATATAAATAACTCCTAGCTATTTATATTAATTCTAGTGTGTACTATATAGGTTATAGAAGAGGTATCTTCCTTAACTTACTTCCCTCTCCTTTCTATTTTTACTATAGTGTAAATATACCTCTATTTTAGTAACTATATAAGCTCTAGGCTAAGCTATCTTACTACTAATTTACTTATAGCACTATAGTAATTATAACTATAATTAACTTAGATATTAATAAAATAATATATATTAAAGAGTATAGAAATTAAGAATAGTAATTAGTTTATATATTATACTACGCCCTATTCTATCTCTATATAGTGGTTATAATTATCCTATATTATAGTAGTTAACTAGCCTATTTACCCCTATATAAGACTTTACTTAGGGGCTACTTATTTTCTATAGGGGAATATTTACTTCCTTATCTACGCTTTCCTTATCTACCCTAGAAGTGTTAACGCTAACTTATAGGTAATAGGGTAGGAGAAAGGTACACTCCTAGATAAAGTAATCCTTAGACCTATATTAGAGGTAGTATCCCTCTTAATAGTATCTAGCTAAAACTGCTTCTAATACCTATTTTACCTATTATATATTTATAGTAGCCTTTATTTTCTTTTCCTTTTAGCTAGCTTATTTTACTTCCCTAGTTAGGTCCCTACTATATAAACCCTTATTATTAGAGTGTTACCCTTATGGTTAGTTAGGGTTAAGGACTTAGCCTATTAAAATCCACATTAGGTCTAATACTTATCCTCTAGGGCAAGGGCCTTAATATTAACCGTAATTTTATAATACTATATAATAGCTATATACTAATTAAGATAGCTAATACCCTAACCTACGCTAATCTCTCTTAAATGCTTATTAAGTGTGTGTTAGAGCTTTACTAGTTTTATATTATCCCCTAGTGTTCCCTCTTACTATTAAGAGCTTTTCTATAAAGTAAATAAAGAATATAAAAATACCTCCCTAGCCCTTATTCTATTTAGTTAAGCTCTATAAGGGCTATCTCCTACCTATATAGGTTAGAGAATATAGTCCTAAGGTATTCTAGGAAGTCTATAGGATTAAAAGTAATAGAGCTACTAGACTTAAAGTAAGTAGCTACCTAGGACTATACCTTAGAGGAGAGGTTCTAGTAAATAAATATCTATCTATTCTTATTAGTACTAATAAAGTCCTTATTTACCTATAACTTATACTCTATTAGGAGCCTTTATATAGTAAATAAAGCCTTATTACTATTATATAGGTTACCTATAGGGATTAGTTTCTATTTTATTTTAGGTATAGTAAGGGCTAAATTAGGGGAGTAGTATAGGGTTAATTATTAGGGCACTAGGCTAGGCTATAGGGGTAATTAAGTTAAGGGTCCTATATAATTTATATTTACTTACTCCTAGAGGCATATAATCTCTATTATTTACTTACTTAGTATAAGTTAGAGTGTTTTAAATTAGGCTTACTAAGCTACCTATAGTACTAAGGCATTAGATAGAGGAGTAACTATCCCTTAACTAGGATAATCCTATAGCTAAAGTGTGCCTATTAAATCTATTAATATATCTATTAGTATATCTATTATGTCTTTTAGTAGCTATTATAAGACTAAAGGAAGTTTCTTAATTATTATAGACTAGCCCTAGGTAACTATAATAGGGCGTTAGTATAATATTAAGAAACTTAAGAAAAGGAAAGAGAAAGGTAGGAAACCTATCCTTACTAGAGCCCCTTATACCTCCTAGCTACCTTATATTAGCCCCTTTTCTATGTCCTTACCTGCTTAGGACTGTCCCCACTCGTGTGCACTACAGTGAATGCTTAGGCGAAGCCTAAGCCCTTATAGTAACCTAGAATTTAAGCTAGTTATAGTGTTACTAAGGCTTACGGCATTAGCATAGCTTAGATTGTCTTAATAAATAGCTAGACCCTTACCTTATTAAAGGCCTAGTACTAACTAATATTCTTTATAAACCTTATATCTCTTTAGCTACTTACGTAAAAAGAAATAAGGTAGGATAACCTTACTAGAAGGGTAATAGACCTAGTAAGAGGTAATTAGGAGATATTTTAAACTTAGATTATTAGTACCTAGCTATATATAGAGGGCTTAAGCCTATTAGAGGTTTTCGCTATTAAGGGAGATTTATAAGACCTAAAGGCTATAATAATAACGCCTACAGACCTATAGCACGCTAGATTAGCATATCTAGGTAAGGATATAATAAATTAAGTGCTTAAGAAGCTTTAAATTCCTTTAAAGGAAAGAAGCGTAAGTAAATATAAGGTCTACTAGATAGCTAAGGCATAGAGGTAGATATTATAAGTCTTATAAGTAGGATTATTACCTTTAGGACCACTTTAGGTAGTTTCTTTTAATCTCTTTACTTAATTATTAGGGTATAATAAAGACTAATATATTACTCTCTTTACCTATAAAACTATAGGTTTACGCTATATCTTTATAATCCTATTAAAAACGGATATTATGCTTTACTTTAATTAGTTAGAAGCTATATATATAAGAGTATATAGTATTTATATTATAGTTATAATAACTAATAGTAAGACTACTTTCTAAACTAAAAAGCAAGAAAAAGAGGTTATAAATAAAGGTATTATTATTAGAAAATCTAGCCTAGCTTACCTATATTAAAATAGGCACGCTAAATAGTCTAGGAGGGTAATAATAAGGGTTATAATAACTCTTATAATATAATTAGGCTTCCTAGAAAACCTATAGCCTATAGCTACTAAAGTAGCTATTTATATCTTAAACTATATGCCTTAAAAGCTACTTAACTAGTAATTACCTTAATAAGTATTAAATAGGTAGTTAAGAGAGAATAAGCTTTAATAGAGTTACTTACTAGAGAATCTAGAAGCCTTTATAACTTACCTATAAGCCTTTAGTTATAAAGTATTTATAATAATATAAAGTAAGCTCTATAAGGTAGGTCTAAAGCTTGCCTAGAGAGCTTATATTAGATACCTAGCTAGATATATTTCCTCCATGTAATACCTAATTTAGGTGCTAATAATAAAAAGGAGCTACTAGTTCTTATTAAGCTATATTACCTTTAATAAGTTTATCTTCTATACTTAAGAGAGAGGCCTATTATTAACTATAAAAGAGATTAAAAACACTTCCTTAAAGAGCTAGTTAATAATAATAAGGATAAAAGCTCTAATATAAGGCTTTTATAGATAGCGTACCCTTTATTACTATAATAACCACTTAATTAGCTTTAATAGGTTAAAACTCCTAATAGTTATAATTATAAGGAAAAAGAAAAAGAAAGTTAAGAAATAAATTTACTAACTCCTCTAAATTTACCTAGATAATTTCTAGGTTTAATAGATTATACACTATTAAGTATTAATAATTTACTTAACTTACCTAATAGTAGTAATAATTATAAAATATTAATAAATATATAAGATTATAATAATCTTAAAGTATTTACTATAGCCTTTAAGCTAGGACTTAAAAGCAAAGAAAAGCCTTATATATTAAGGCTTCCCTCCTCTAGCTTATTATAATAATTTAGCTAGTTATCTAAAGGAAAAGGAATTCTATAAAGTATAAGATAAGGAATATAATAAGATTATTAATAAAAAGGTAGCTAAGAAGGTATCTAGAACTAAAGTTCCTATAGATATAAAGCTTCTAGGCCTTACTTAGGTCTTTTCTTATAAATTAGATAAGTAAGGCTACCTCCTATAATATAAAGCTTATCTCTATGTTCTTAGAAATTATTAACTAAAGAGTTATCTATTAACTTAAGTAATAACCCTAGCTACTAATACCTTTAGGCTATTTATAGCTATTATATACTACTTTAACCTAGAAGTATACTAATATAACTTTATTATAGTATTCCTAAATTTAGATCTTAATAAAGAGGTTTACTATAAGATACCTTTAGGCTATAAAGATAAATAAGCCTATCTAAAGCTTCTTAGAGTAGTTTATAGGCTATAGAGAGCGCCTCTCCTATAGATAAAAGAACTAATTAGCTAGCTAATTAGTAAAGGCTTTATATAAATCTTTAAAGATATTTATATATTTATTAAGAATAGATTAATTATCTTTTTCTATATAGATAACCTTATTACCTTATTTACTAAAGGGAAATTATATTTATATAATAAATTTAGAGTAAGACTCTTTATAAAGTATAATATTAAGGACCTTAGAGAGCTTTAATAGTTCCTAGGTATTAAAATTATTAGAGACTATACTAATAAAAAGGTATAGCTTAATTAGAAGTCCTATTAGGATAAAGCTACTACTAAATTTAATATAAAGATTTCTTAATAAAGGCCTATAGCCCTAATAATTACTATACTACTAGAACCTTTTAAGGGAGAGATTAGCGCTTAAGATCTTAAGAGATATTAATCTTTAATTAGAACCCTACTATATCTAATAATAGTTTTAAGACCTAATATTACTTTTATAGCTTTATAACTCTTATAATACCTATAAAACCTAGGGCTATAGTATATAAAAGTAGTAAAAAGAGCCCTTAAGTATAGGTATATATAAGTAAACCTAGTAATTAAATATAGTAATAATAACCCTAAATTAGAGATATATAGTAATACTTCCTTTACTAATAATCCTATAATATAAAAGAGCTTATAAGGCTATATTATAAAGCTCTTTAAAGAACCTATACTCTTTAAGGTAGGAAGGTAAGCTATTATAATAATATTATTAACTAAAGCAAAGCTTCTAGCGCTCTCTTACTATAGTAAAGAGCTTATAGCCTTTAGATAACTATATTAAGAGATTAGGCTATGCCTAGGTAATAATACGCTTAAAATTAAATATAATAATATATAGATAATTTACCTCCTTAAGGAAAAGTTTATTAAGCTTATTATAAAGCTTTAGTATATAGATATTTATTACTACTAGCTTTATTAAGAGATTATAAAAGGAACCTTTAATATTACCTAGATTACTACTAAAGAGATAATTACTAATAGCCTTATAAAGCCTTTTATAGGGAATACTTTTATAAGCTTTTATAAGGCATTAGGGCTTATATAACTACCCTCTAGTATACTTAGTAAAGAACCTAAAAACTAAGTATTATATAATAACCTTAATTTTAATAAGATTATAACTAATTAACTATATTTCTACACTATAGAATTAATTTAAATATTATAATATTAATTTAACTAATTTTATTAATTTAGAATTATTATAAAGAACCTTAAAATAAGGTCCCCTAGAGGGGTGTGTTATACCTATAAGGGCATAATTAATCCTAGCCATATAATAGTCTCACTACTTAACTAGCTAAGACAAGAGTCTACCCCTAGCTAGTTATTTTCTAAGACCTCTGTAACTTTATAGTATGTTTTAGCACTATATAAGTACCTCACTAATAGTAGAGGTACTTAGGTATTTAAACCGTAGTCCGCACCCTCTTACAGGGTCGGACAACTCAATAGAGGTGATCACATTGAACCCTAGCATCGCGGTCCAACATTATCCTATCCTGTCATGTGGATGCGTCTTGATTACTAGTGCTGCGCGGGACGGCTGCATCCGCACTGATCTTTTTCGGCCTTCCTTCCCCATGGTGGCCTGCCTGACTGACACGATTAATTATTACTAGATAGCGTAACGCCAACTTTGCCTCTCCTTCTCTCGCCTCTCCCCGCCTGCCATTCATTCATCTCTCTCTTTACCACTCTCGCTGGCCTCTTGTGTGTTTTCCCAAAAGTCGTCCTTCTTCCGTCGGACCTTGCCCTATCATTCATTGTGCACTACAAGCAACATACAACCCCTGGCGGCTAATACGGGGCAGCATATCAACGACGGCGTGACATAAATCAAATGCGCAAACTTGATCGGCTCGTCCATCAATCTCGCGTCTGATTTTGTTCCAATAAGAGACAACATGTGCCGCCTTGTCGTCTTTTTAGGAAGCTGCACCCGATGTGGCGACTCATATACGTGGGAAGACTTATCACAACAACTGGCTTGCCTGGAATCCAAAAACGCAGCAAGTTTCGGCCAATGCGGACGTGGCATCTTCGTCGAGCAACACAACTTTGACCAAGAGTGCGACAGATGTACCGAGGAGGACGAGGGCGTCGGTGATGTTGGCGAAGAAATTTATGCAGCACCGGAGAAACGCAGCGCAGACGACGCAGCCCATGGGCATCGCAAGAAGCAACGAGTCTGAGCCAATCGACGGACGCCCTACGCCGACCCAAACTTTGAACCGTCGAACCGTCGACAAGACGGCTGACGACACCAACCCCGAAAAACCAGGTCCCTGCGAATCAGGCAATGTCCCCAACGACTGGATGGAGTGACGTCAGCAGATGACTTATTTGGTCAAGCAACGACGAAATTCCCCGTGTTTTCTTATTATTGCTACCAAGTCTGGAGTCTTTCATCGGCTTCCATCTCCCCGCCAGTCATCTTATTGGTATGGGAAAAAAAGAAACCAAAACTTTGAAATGAAATCATTCACACCTTTTAGCTCAACATGACTCGGGTTATTTCTGCATGGCTAAGGAGTTTTGAATCTTTTCTTCTTTTTTTTTTTTGGCTGGTAACATGTCAGCAATGGCAGTTGGGCATGAGTTAGTTTGCTGGCGTTGGGAGGTTCAGGGCTTATGAAGTCGATATTCTATACCGGCTGTCAAGGGCAATGTAGCCACCGTGCTAAGAGGGAAGTCCGGGGTGACAGCAGGCAGCTCCTTTCCGGATGCATCTAAGAACCATCGCAGAGACGATTTACATGTGACGTTTTCACTATTTGATGGTGTCAAACTTAGACCTTGTCGGGTGTTGGCCACGACGTAAGAATAATGCTCATTATACGGGGTGCTGCGAGGTGAGAGCCAAGTTGGCGATAAAATTCTTTTCTCTAACCGCGTAGCCCCTGTATTTATAACCTCGAAGCTTGTTCCTATATCAGGTTCTATCTATCACTGCGGTCGCTATTATTTGTATGTTAATTATCATACTGGCTGGGTATCGCTAGCAATCGTCATGTTTCTCTTAAATTAGATGTGTGGAGGGAATGTGGCAAAGAGCGATGAGAAGAGAAGAGGATGTAGAATTGCTATCTAGGAATTCGGAATCTAGCAGAGGAAAGAGAAGCTTATAAGCTTTGAATCTACTGATCCAATGATTCTAGGTCTCTGAACAGAGCCTACGATAAATCTAATAGACAAACGCGATGCGGGAGGCTGCATTATTAAACAAAGAGAGGATAATAAGGCTAATGCCTAAGGCTATAATATAAGGCTATGAATATCCTTAACACTACCCCTAGTAGTATATCTAGCTATAATAAGGAAAGGAAAAGAAAATAATAAGAAAGTTAGGCCTTTAAGGCCTCTTTTAAAATATAACCCTTCTTAAAGTCCCTAGCCTTTATTATATAAAAAGGCATATAAAATTAGTATATTTAACACATTCTAAGCCTTTTATAAAGCTATTAGCTATTATTTAGTCTATCCTAATCTATTAAAGTTAGAATTTGCCTTTATAGGCTTTCTATATAATCTATTTATATTATAAATTAATATAATAAGTTTATCCCTTATACTTCTTATTAAGTATATTAGCCTTTGTGTTCTAGCTATTAGTAAATAGTAGTAATAGTTATAATTATTTAATCCTAAAGTTATTAAGCAGATTTGCTACCTAGAGTATAGATAGACTAGTTAGCATAAGGTTAATAAATTTTACTTTAGTTAAACTAAGTACTATAAGAGTTTATTTCTTTAATTACTAAAGGATTAATCCTCTAGCTAATATTATAATATAGCCTATAGTTAATTACCTAGTATCTAGATTATTAGTAAGTAAGGCATTACTAAATCCCTTTATATAAAGAACTAATTTTAGGTCTAAAAGGTCTAATTCTCTAAGAATAATCCCTAAATCTTCTAAGCTATAAAGGTATCTCTAAAGGTATTTCTAAAGATCTATATAAACTTACTTTAGTGTAGAATTCACACTATAGAGTTAATTTATTATAAACATAATATTAGGTCTTATAGATATAGAGAGCTAATTAAAGCTTTCTATGCGTTTTGCCTAGTTAGAGAGATTAAAGGCTATATTAAGTTCTTTCTAATCTAATAGGATTAAAGTCTTTAGAAGCTAAGGAATATTTAAAGCGTTAATATTCTTAATATTAAATTTCTTTATAATACTCTATATATAAAGCTTCTAGTAAAGAAGAATAGTTTAGTTAGTATAATTATAAATAAATTTAATACTAAGGAATAACTTAATATTACCTAGATACTTTAATTTATAGTGTTTCTATAGTTACTTAATAATATCTTTAATAATTATAAGGGTCTTTCCTATAATAATTATATTATCTATATAAAGGAGAAGTATAATATTATTATATTAAAAGATATAAAGCTTGCTTATTAACTAATAAAAGCCTTGCTTTTTAAGTTCCTTAGTAATATCTTCTAGTTACTAAAGAGAAAAATAGGTAGTCTATAAAGAGCTCTTTTAAGCTTATAAACTCTACTTATACTATTAGTATAGCTATATAGTTACTTAATATAAATATCTCCTTATACTTTAGCGTTAAGGAAGGTATTTATAATATTATATTACTACTATTTGTAGTTAAAGACTATAATAAGTATATAGAACACTTATAAAGAAACTAGGTATATAACTACTATATAAAGGTCCTTATTATTAAAGATCTCTAGATTCTAGTCCTCTCTTATAACTTACCTTGCCTTTATATAGGGTTCTTAATTAATTAGATATTTTACTATATATACCTATTAGCTATTAAAGATCTTTATATCTTTATTAGGGTAAATAAGATCCTAGTAGTTCTTTTATAAATCTTAAGGAGTTCCTTCTTCTTAGTAAGTCTCTAAAATATATAATAGTTATCTATAGCCTTAGCCTTAAACTAGTTAGATAGAATATTAATCTTTATATTAGCTATATTAGCTACTTTAATTATTAAGAAAGTATATAACCTAGGTACTTCTTTCACTTTATTATTGTTAGAACACTGCGAATTCCCCGAATTCGCTGTGGCCGGGGACGGCAAATGCGACTGGCCGGATATGCCTCTATCGCCCTACTATGCACTAACACATGTTTAGTCACATATCCCCTGTCGCCCCACTATACACTAACACATATTTAGTCGCACATCCCCTATTGCCCTACCTAGGCTAGCTATGTAATTAGCCCTTAGACTAATTACCCTATATTAACATCTAGACCTTATCTAACCTATAATACTATAAGAGTTAGTATATTAATAAAAGATAGGCTATATCTATAGCTTTAATTCCCCTATAGATAGATAAAACTATATGTAAATTAATAATATCTTTAAAGATACTAGTGTACTAGTAACTTATAGTTATAGGACCTAAAACCCCTAGGTCCTCCTAATACTAATTAGTAGTTACTTAATATAACTAACTATAGAGAAGTAAGGGATTACTTAGAAAAGGCGTTTACTATAAACCGTAGTCTAATATGCTATAGGAAGAAGATATTACCTCTATAATACTAGACTTCTAAAGGATTAAATTACTAGCCTTTATCTAATTAGGGGCTAGCGCTATAAGGATTTAATCCCGCTAACTACCTTAGAACCTTAGCTAATAAGCCCGCTAATAAGCCCGCTAAACCCCCTTATTACTATTATAACTCCTTAACTAGAAGACTCCTAAGAACCTCACTCTTATCTAATAAGAGAAAAGCTTCTAGAATAAGTCTAATAATACTAGAAAAACCTCTTAACTAACTAGGACTTAATAAGTAATAATATTAACCTAGAGACTATAACTATAACTAATCTTAATAATAAGATTACTTATATAATCCTTTATTATAAAGAGTAGAAGTATAAAGACTAGGAATAATAGGAGAACTATAGATTTAACTTTAGTAACTAGAATAGAGACCTCTTTAATAGAGCTAATAAAGGTCTAACTAAAGCACTATAAGACCTTCTCTGTAAATATAGTGTATATATAGGAGATCTAGTAGAAGGATTACTAAAGCCCTTAAAAGAGTGCTTAAAGAAGAATAATAATCTAGATAGCCTCTAGAAAAGGTTAATAAGTAACTTACTATAGGTAGATTTAATTTAAACCTCTACCTAGAGGTAAGGCTAGTACTAATAATAAAGAACCTATAATCCTCTTTATAAGCACTTATTAACACACTAGAATTATAGCTAATAGTATTAAGCCTACTAATTATATATACCTAGCGCCCTTAACCCTTACTACTCCTTAGATCTAAGTAAAAGTATACCTCTTACTACCTTCTATAATACCTTAAGCTTAGGAATAGTTAAATAATATAAGGAAAGTACTTAATCTAATAAAGATCTATAAAGAGAATAATAAGTATAGTAAAAAGATATTTAACTTTATTAAGCTAAAGGTTATAATACTATAAGACTAGTGCTAATAGCTTAACTTTATAGAAATAGCGCTTATAAAGGTATTTCCTATAATACTAACTAGTAATATAAAGAAGTTTTACCTTATAAATATTACTTTAAAGTTAACTACTATCTTTATATTTAATTAAATAGTTAAGCTTATTAGATAATACTTTAAGACCCCTATAAATAAATAATTCTATTAAAGGGAGTAGAATAGTATTACCTTATAAGGTACTATTATAAAGAACCTAGATAAGTTAAAGATAAAATACCTAAATATAATAATCTAAAGCTTATAAGATATCTATAATAGACTCTTTAACCCCTTAATAATAATATAGAACTTATTAAATAAACCCTCTAAGCGGTTAGAGGCATACCTAAATATAACCTTGCTAAATTCGCGGTTAATAACATATTTAAAGACCTTATAGGTAATCTATATAAGTTAATTAGTATTACTAAAACCTAGAAGGAAGTAAGCTAATAGTTTAATAGTAATAATTAGAAAGATAAGGCCCTATTTATAGACTATTAATACAAATAAATAAGGGACTTTAATTATAACTATAGCTAAAGATAACTATAATAATACTATATATATAGTAAGGAAGGATACTAGTTTTCTAAGCATAGTAAAAAGAACATATAGAGGCTAAATAAGAATAGTAAAAGAATAAGAAATATAGGAATCCTCTATCTAATAGGAAATTTAGAGTCTTCCTATAGGCCTATAAAGGTAATAATAATTCCTTATAGGAAGATAATAATATATCTAAAAGCAATAACACCTAGGATATATCTAAAGCATTTCTAGAGGAAATAAGCATAGGAAAAGGCAAAATAATAATTATATAGTTCTTTATAAGCATAGTAAACTAGATAAATAGAAAGGAGTCCTTTAGAACCTTAAGAAGGAGGCTCTCTATTATATATATTATAGGGAAGACTAGTTCTAAGCTAAATTAACTACTTATATATTAGAGGATTACTACTCTAATAAGATATTTAGAGGCATTATCCCTAATATAGGAGCAGTAGGATTCTTAACTACTAGAATTAGCTAGGTAAAGGCACTACTAAAGAAGATACCCTTACTAATAATAAACCTAATAGACTAAGAGTAAATTATTAAATTTAGAGTAGGATTAGCAAGATTAATTAGTATCCTAAAGGTCCCTATAATTTTCGGTTAAATTACATTCTATATGCTTAATATAAGCACACTATTCCTATATAGTATTAATAACATAGATAATATAAATATAAAGCTTAATAACCTTAATAATATCCTAATTTAAGGAGATTAAAAAGTCCTATTATCTAGAAATAGGGATATCTATGGTGGACTCTAGAGGCTATAGAGGTAACTACCTTTCTTCTATTAGAAAAGCAGATCTAAAGGCTTTACTAATAATTTAATTACCCTCTATATAGCGGCTTATAATAGTACTATAACGTGCTAGTAAAGATATAGAGAATAAGATAATTAAGAAGATTATAAATATATGCTACTACTATTAACTTAATAGGAAATCACTAGGATAATTCTAATTTACACTAAAAGATAACTATAACTTTAACTATAAGATAATTATTAATATAATATATCTTAATAGTAGCCTAGTACTCTATATTATTAACTCTATAACCTCCTTCTAGGCTACCTGCTTCCTTAAACCCTAGAAGTAAAAGGCATAAGATATCTAGAATGCGTTAAAAGAATACTAGATTAATATATATCTAGGTCCTCTAGACTAGATAGTCTATAATATAGGGAAGAACTTCGCTTTAAATAAATTCTAGAACTACATATATATTATAGTAATTAATATTAATAAAGTGCCTGTAAAAGCACACTAAAGTATTAGAAAGATTAAACGCTATTATAGCCTACTATAGAGAGCTTATAATATTATTATCTAAGAGCTAGGTATAAGTATAAGTATTATAAATTATTAGAAGCTTTAAATAGCTATTAAAGCTATAAATAACTTAGTAGGATTAAATAGTCTAGTACCTATGCTACTAGTATTTAGCTTATACCTATAACTTACTAATAATTTACTTCTAAGCCTCTTAATTATATAGTAAGCTATAATACTTCGAAAAGTAATAGATAAGGCTAGATAATTACTAGTAAAAGATAAGTAAACAATGCCCTTACTACCTAGAATAGCCTAGATATAGCGCCTATATATTTACTGCCTTTATAATTAGATATGTAAGTCTAGTGTAAAAAGAAGGCTAGAAAGGACTATTTAAGCTAATTACCACTAATAGTAAGGTGTGTACTTTATAAATACCTTATAGGCCTACTAAATTTTAAATAACTATTATTAAACCCTACCTTATTAATAATAATAAGCCTATAATTAATAATAAACATAGGCTAGAGAATGCAATTAATAGTAATAAGGCTCTCTCTAATATAACTAATAAGGAAGTTACCCTAGAGAACAAACCTATTATAAGAAAAAGGCATAGAAGACCCTAAAACCAAAACCTATAGCTAAGGTAAGTTAAATACCTAAAAGAGGTTATAGAAGGCCTAGGAAGAACCCTCCCTTACTTATAGAACTAACCTAAGATAAAATCTTTATTATAGTAAAGGAGAAAGCTAATCTTAAGCTTACTATCTAGCTATAAAAAGATAGAAAAATTATAATACTAGGAGACCCTTTTAAACACTCTAATAAGCAGGAGATTAATACTTTATAAGCCTATAAAGTCTTTAAATTTATACTCTTTAACCTATTTACATATAGTACCTAATAACTCTTTAATTCTTAATTAGTCTATAAAGTTAAGGGTAAAGGTATAGATATACTATATAAGAAATTATAACTAGTTATATAGGGCTATAATAATAGTAGTAAACTTAAGATCCTAACCTAATTACTAACTATCTAATAGGCTAGCTAATGCTTAATTATAGCCCTAGCTCCTCCCTTAAGAAAAAGGGTATCTCCTATAGATTTAAGATATTACATAGGCATATATATAGTTAACTACTACACTAAATAGGTTTATTATCTTATAGCTTCTAAAAGAGATTAAATACCTTTACCTAGAAGATATAGTAATAGAAGTAATTAAGCTACTTTATAGAATTACTAAAGTAAGCACATACTAGTAGTTAATATACTATTAGTACTACTATAATAAACTTAATATAATTATATTAACCTATAACCTATACTTACTAATATTAAATAATAAGAACTACTTTAGAATTATTAGAATATAAACTAATAATACCTTAGGACTTAGTAATAATACTTTCTATAAGCATAAAGAGATAGAGCTTTAAAAGGCTAGTTTTCTAGCTAAGCTAAAGTAGGGACTTATAGAAGAGGCACTACTTATCTTTAATAGTTATATACTAGCTAACTTAGAAAATAGATTATTAATTCTTTACTAGAAGGGGTAAAGTAAGAAGATCTAACTAGTAAAACTAGCTAATAATATAATAAAGTAATAATATATTAAATAATAGGCATATAGGGCATATATTATAACTATCTACTAACCTAAGGCTTTATATAATCTCTTTATTACTATATAGTAATAAGAAGTTATAGTTAATAATTCTAAATACCTAAATAAATAACTTTAGTAGTAAATAGAGCACTATAATTATAGCTTATGCTATATACTACTTAATCTCTTATATATAAGGCTATATATCTTTATTAATAGCTCTTTTATAAATAATAAGGATTTAAGCTTATAAATAGGATATATTACTATCCTAGGTAACAAAGAAAACCATAATAAAGCTAAGTTTATAATACAAGGAAATATTATAATATATAGCTCTATAAAAAGTAAGTAAGTAATAAGAAGCGCCCTTACCTCTAAGCTATATAGTATAGTATAAGGTGTTAATATAGCCTATGCTATTAACACTATGCTTAATATTATAATAAGCAAGCTATAGATGCCTAAGATCCTAATAGTTATATATATAGACTTCTTCTTACTATATAAATGCCTTATAAAGCTTAGTATAATAAAGGAAAAACGCCTAATAATTAATATTATAGCGTTATAATAGTTATATAAGCAATGTAAGATTAATAAGATTCGTTAGATTAATAGAAGGGATAACATTACTAATTTAATAATAAAGGCATTACTAAATAAGACCCTTAAGACCTTTATTAGTAATAATATAGTTAATATAAGGGTAAAAGGTTTAGTTAAATAACCTATAGGCTAGAGACCTATAAAAATTAATATCACAACTAGCACTAGAAGAACACAAACCTAGACTAGCTAGTTAACTAATCACAAGCTAGATATTATAAGATTAGATCCACTTATAAACACTTTTATTAAATTTGTTTTTATTATGTTTTTAAGCTCTTTAGCTAAAGGAGAAAAGAGAGATTATAAGAGCTTTCTATTAGATAATTTTCAGTTAGATAATTTTTAGTTAGATGATTTTCAGACTAGATCCTAGTGAGTCTAATGTAAGCACTTTAATTAGCTGCATTACTACAAAGACCCACTTTTTCTATGTACCTAGACCACTTAACTTACTTTTCCCCTTTTTCCTCCTTTAACCTATTTTTACGCTTTTAACCCCTTTTGTTTTTAATAGCCCTATCTTTAATAACAGACCTATAACCTAACTAATTAGAGTAGCGGAACTTGCTTAGTTATTTATTTTACATTATAAGAAAAGAGAAGTTACTAGTGTTAGAACACTATAAATTCCCTAAATTCACTGTAGCTAGGGATAGCAAATATAACTAGCTAGATATACCCCTATTACCTCACTATACACTAATACATATTTAGTCGCATATCCCCTATTACCTTACTATACACTAACACATATTTAGTTACACATCCCCTATTGCCTTACCTAGGCTAGCCACGTAATTAGCCCTTAGACTAATTGCCCTATATTAACGTCTAGACCTTGTCTAACCTATAATACTATAAGAGTTAGTATATTAATAGAAGATAGGCTATATCTATAGCTTTAATTCCCCTATAAATAGATAGAACTATACGCGAATTAATAACATCTTTAAAGATACTAGTGCACTAGTGACTTGTGGTCGTAGGACCCGAAAACCCCTAGGTCCTCCTAACAATTATTATATAAGTTATTATTATAATAATAAATTACTAAGTTTAATTAATAGGAGTCTTAAGGAAAGGCTTTCTTCTTACCAGAGGTTATAATATTAAGATAATCTTAATATATATTAGATTAAAGGGATTATCTTAGCGTTTAGGATTTAGATTTAAGTTATTAGTAAATATTAGAGTTATTATTATCTTTAGCTTCTTTATCTAGGAAGGCCTAGGATAGCTCCTTAGAAGGACTATATCCTTATTATTAATTCTTTATTATTTATATTTTATAAGATTCTCTTATTAAGGAGGACTCTTAGAGAGTATTAGGAGATAGCTCTAGGTTTCTCTAGGAGAGGAGGATTATCTTCCTCCTTAAAGAGTGGTAATTCTTATCTATTTCTAAGGTACTTAAGGGCTTTTTATAAATTAGACTGCTTTCTTTATAGTGCTAGTATTATATTAAGAATAAGGTTTCTTCTTTATTATATCTAGGATATTAATAATATAGTAACTTTCTTTAGTAAAGAAAGGATTAATAAGATCTATAATATAAATAACTTTATTATCTTTAAAAGGTATATATAAGTTAGTCTTATTAAATTAAATATCCTATACTTAAATAATTCTCTATTCTTTAGAGATCTAGACCTTATAGAGATAATATTTAGGGCTATCTATACCTATAAGTTAGCCTTTCTTAGCCCTTAGTGCTATCATTTAAGATTAAATATAATATTTATCTAGAATATATATATATATAATACATCCCTATATACGCAAATATTAGATTAACGTGGTATTATTAAGGCCTAAGATATTAAATAAAGCCTATTAAGGTAATTAATTATTCTTATTACTATATATAGGTAATAAGTTAGTAATTTTAGCTATATGCTTTATAGCATATAGCTAGAGAAGTTCTAGTAATTTTGCTTTAATTATTAAGGCTCTTACTATCTCTATAAGGGTTCTACCTATATATTTAATTATACCCTAATAGGTAGGAATATATAGGCCTCTAGTCTAATAAATAATACCTTTTTCTAATAGAAGGTCTTAAACTTCTCTCTAAGGAATTTAGTTATATTATCTATATAGAAGCATTTAATAGTAAATCCACTACTTATATTTTTAACTATAGTCTTCTAAGCCTATATTACTTTAACTACACTAGATCTATTAATAGTTAGAATTACCTAATAAAAGCATGTATAGATATTAATAGCGTGTAAAGTATACTTCTTCCCCTAAATCCTTTAGGTTTATATTTAATATAGTCCTAGAATATATAGGAAAGGAAGTTTATTATATTATTAGATTCCTCTAATAAATTATTTAGAGGGCCTTTAATAAAAAGCATACTAAGCAGTAAAAATTAGCTATAGAGGTAGGATTAACTAAGATCCCTACTTCTTTATATATAAGTAGGATTTGCTCTTTCCTATATAGCTAAGTCTCTTATATAGGAGTCTAAATTTAACTTATCTAGTAATAGATTTATTAGATAAGACTATAAAGTTAAATTAAGGTTCTTTATCTTAAAGGCTTAGCATAGAAATATTTAATTTCTAGGTATAGTTACTAATTACCTTACCTAAGGGTGCTAAGATTAATTAGTCCTTAAAACTATCTATAATAACTTTACCTTACTTAAGAAGTCCTAGTAAAATTATATTAACTTTAGCCTTTAGTGTGTATTAGGTATTTAGAAGTTCTAGAAATCCTTATTTAATAGGGAGTTTAATATTACTAATACCCTTAACATAGAGTTCTTCTCTATTACTAGCTATTATTAGCTTTATATTAATATTAGTGTTTAGATACGTAAACTATTTAGTTAAGTTAAATATATGTGTATTATAACTAGTATTAAGAATATAGTTTTCCTTAGTAAGATAATTTATAAGAGTTTAAAATAAATAGTCCTAATTAATCGCTATTAAAGCGAGATTACTTCCTATAGTAATAATATTAGGAGAAGCTATTATGTTAGTTATAGTTATTAAATTACCTTTTTCTTTATTAAATTAGGCTTCTTCTCTAGATAAAGCTTCTAGTAATTATCCTTTAAATAAATTAGTTATCCTAGAGAGATTAAATAACTATAATTTAGCTTTATAGCCTTAGAGGTTTTATTCCTCTTTATTAGAGCCTTGCCTTTACCTTTTATATTAGAATTATCCTTATTAGTCTTTTGTTAAGTATTAAAGTTAATCTTTTAGTCCTTCTATAGTTTATTAGCTTTATACGTTAGGTATGTGAGTATATTATCTTTCTTTAATTTAGCCTTAGAGAATCCCTTAATTTTCTATGTGTTATAAATCTTAGGCATTAAACCCTTAATAGCTTTAATTATCTATAAGACCTAGATAATATTAGGGATCCTTTTAATCTTATAGATTTAGTTCTAAAGGTTCTAATAGTAGTCTAGCTAAGCTTAGGTTATTAAGAAATTAGCTTTTCTTAATTAAGAGAACTATTAAAGTAGCTTAATAATAGCTAAATTTACCTTAAATCTATAATTACTTTTAATTAGTTATATTATTTTAGTAACTAGTATTATATTAGTCTATCCTATATATATTAAATTCTTCTAGATTTATAATAAGAGGCTTTACTAAATAATAGATAAAAGGATAGTATAGTACTTATTAGTCTCCTATAACTAAGTAATTACCCTAGTTAAATATAGTGTAAGTTATATAATATAAACTTATATTTAGATTAAGATTTCCTATTCCTTAAAGTTCTTTACTCCTTTAAGAGGTATAATAACTACTATTTTAGTATACTATACTTTTATAATATTATTAAGTTTAGTTAAGTTAGGTTAGGTAGCTAAAATAGTACTAGAAGTATTACTAGTATTATTACCTATATTAAAAAGAAGAAAGGGTTATATATTAGAATTTATATACTTCTATTACTATACTTACTTAATACTAATTAATATTAGTTTAGTTAAGTAAGAGTTATAGTAGTAGCTTTTAATTAATTAAATTACTATATAGTTACTAATATATAGAGTTATAAAGTTAAGAGTAGTAAGTATTCTTAGGCACTCTCTTAAAGTTTTACCTTAGCCTAGTTAGAAGGCACTTATTATACTTACTTTACTTACTTTACTATATATTATTATACCTATAATACTAATTACTACCTAAATAGTAATAGATCTAGATTATTAGTTTTAGGTACCTAAGGTAGTTCTATAAGGAATATCTTATCCTAGCCTACTATTTACTAAGATCTACCTAGAAGGGATTAACTTTTTATATATATTATAGAATTTATAGTGTTTTAGTGTTTATAATATTATAAGAAGGTTACTATAATTATAGATTAGAAAATAATATAATAAAGGTTATGCATTTAATTCCTAAATATATAAATTTTTATATATAGTATATATAAGATGATTTTATAATTAATTTAATCTTAACTTATATAATATTACTATTATTAGTTTTTAGGTAAGGAAAAAGGTCTTTATATTACCCTACTAGTTAAGTAATTTTGCTTTAACTAGTTATTAGGAAAAGATATATAATTATATATATAATTATAATAGTTAGATAAAAAGGAAAAATAAAGAAAAGGGCGTGGTTATAAGCGCTAGGCTTATAACCTATAGAAGGAATGTAGTAAAGAGCAATAAGAAGAGAAGAGAATGTAGAATTACTATCTAGGAATTCGGAATCTAGCAGAGGAAAGAGAAGCTTATAAGCTTCGAATTTACTAATCTAATAATTCTAGGTCTCTAAATAGAGCCTATAATAAATCTAATAGACAAACGCGATGCGGGAGGCTGCATTGTTAAACGAAGAGAGGATGACGAGGCTAATGCCTGAGGCTGCGATGTGAGGCTGTGAATATCCTCAACAAGATGCATTGGCCACAACCAATGACCCCAAAAAATATAAAAATCAATAAACGCAAAAAAAAAAAATTTATAAAATTATAAAAATTCGTACAACTACGCAGAAGTAGGGGATTCGCAGCCGATTCGTAGACCCGGAAGGAGCTCACGACGGTTTCAGCTCGCCGGCTCCCGATGGCGCTGTCTTGTACCCATGAGGTTCGAACAGCTTTCCAATAACGCTCCTGGTCGGCTCTCATGATGTCAACGTGCTTGGCGCCCACGAACTTCTCGAGCCTGACATTGAAGCCTGCTTCTCCGGCTCTGCGAGCATTGTCCTCGACGTCCTGCCACAGGACCAGGTCGTCCTTGGTCCCGTAGAGATACGTCCGCCTCGCCTCCGTGGCCAGCAAGCCCGGGGACCGGAGTGCCCTGGCGTTGCGGTCCTGGACGGCTGGCATGCGCCGCAGGAAATGATAGAAACAGACCATGGCGATGACGGAATGGACCACGGGGCCGGTCCACCATGGCAGCATCTGCATGAGGGCGTTGTAGGAGCTCATCCACCGGAAGTAGCCGGGGCAAGAGTCGAAGACGACGACATGGCGAGGCAGGCTGGTTGGCGTGGTGGTGTCGCGGGTTGCCCGCCGCGCCCGCGCAGCATGCTGAGGAGATGGCTCGCGGTGTGGACGCCGCCGTTGGAGAAGATATGCATCAGCATGCGAGGCGTATCATCGCCGGCCTCGGCCTGCAGCTCCGACACGTCGCGCAGATGGGGAGCGCAGGAGCGAGGTCGCGCCGCGTTCGCCAGGGGAAGACGACGTGCGTGAGGGGCATTGGGCCACGAGGATGCGCGAGGATGGGTAGATTCGGCGGTGCTGGGCGACGTATTTGGCTATATGGACTTCTCGGGCGCCCATCCACGACAGCAGGAGGATCAGCTCGGGGTCAGATCCGGCAAGAGATGGAGATGGAGACGGAGATGGCTCCTTTCGCGGATCGTGGTACGTTACGGCCGGGCTTAGTCGCGTCATCCAAGATAGGGCCATTGTTCATTCTCTTGGTTCTTCTTGGCTGAGTTATTTGATGGCTCGAAATGCAACAACGTGTGGAGCCTGGACACGAGGATATCGGAAATCGGGCGTAGTTCGAGGAGAAGGAGAAGGGACTGGACCGAGGCACGCCAGCTGTCTTTGTCTTCTGCGAGGAACGAACGGCATTCGGGGCGGCGCTCTCCCCACTGCCGCTGCCGCGGCCGCATCGCCGCACAGGCTTTTACTCCGTAGTTACAGTGGTTGAAAGTGTGCGACGGTGTGGAAAGTGATGATGATGAATTCAGCTATCCATGTAGGCTATCCACACGTGGCACAGCGAGGCTGTATAACGAGTGCAAAGAGGGTCTCTGCCCTAAGTGCCGGGGTCTCGCAATCAGCCGCGAAGAGGGAAGGTATCGCGAGGAAAGTGATGCCTAAGATATGAGGCTGCTACATCCAACAGAAAGCGTAGTTTGCTGGGGTTGCGGGTTTCGTGGTGCCTGCAGACACTCAATGGTCCATAGCTTGCTTTTGAGAATAGCAAGGATTTGAGTCTCCCGATTTGTTCCCCGCAGACACCAAGAAATTATCGTTTTCCGTATTCAGGCTGTGAAATGTACGCATTTGAGCATAGTGTTTTCTTGGGAAATGGTTTTTGTGTATGCCTAAGAATACACAATGACCCTTGTCTTCTCATGACCTCTGTTGAACTTGCTCATCTTTATTGTCAAGGTAATGACGTGTGTAAAAGGAACTGGACTTGCATGGTAATGTCGTCAATCAGATTCTCCGCGGATATGGGCGCAAAAACATCAATATGTCAAGGTCACAAATGGCGAATGCGTAGTATAGGGCAGAGTTCGTGTAAGACTAGGTTCTCGGATTCAAAGTTTGATCGTCCCGGGCCGAGACATTCGTTTTGCATGCCGAACCACTGTGACAATTCGGCGTTCGCAAGCGGAACGGGTGTCCAATCCAAGCATGCCGTGTGACCGGGCAGCCAGGGTGAGATCCGCACTTGTTTCGCACGCAATTCAGCCGTTATGAAGGGTATATGAGAAACGTAGCTTCTGGTGGCCGCGCCTGAAGCTGAGATTGAAGGTTCTAAATTTCCAGGCTGCGTGGCTGTAGATATCAACTGTTGAGGATATTCATAGCCTCACATCGCAGCCTCAGGCATTAGCCTCGTCATCCTCTCTTCGTTTAATAATGCAGCCTCCCTGCATTGCGTTTGTTATTAGATTTATTATAGGCTTTGCTTAAAGACCTAGATTTATTAGATTAGTAGATTTAAAGCTTATAAGCTTCTCTTTCCTCTGCTAGATTCCGAATTCCTAGATAGTAATTTAACATCCTCTTCTCTTCTTATTACTCTTTGCTATATTCCTCTATAGGTTATAAGCCTAGCGCTTATAACTATACCCTTTCTTTATTTTTCCTTTTTATCTAACTATTATAATCTTATATATAATTATATATCTTTTCCTAATAACTAGTTAAAGTAAAATTACTTAACTAGTAAGGTAGTATAAAGACCTTTTCCCTTACCTAAAACTAATAATAGTAATATTATATAAGTTAAGATTAAATTAATTATAAAATTATCTTATATATACTATATAAAAATCTATATAACCTAGGAATTAAATATATAACCTTTATTATATTATTTTCTAATCTATAATTATAGTAACCTTCTTATAATATTATAAATACTAAAATACTATAAATTCTATAATATATATAAAAGTTAATCCTTTCTAGGTAAATCTTAGTAAATAGTAAGCTAGAATAAGATATTCCTTATAGAACTACCTTAGGTACCTAAAACTAATAATCTAAATCTATTACTATTTAGGTAGTAATTAGTATTATAGGTATAATAGTATATAGTAAAGTAAGTAAAGTAAGTATAATAAATACTTTTAACTAGGCTAAGGTAAAACTTTAAGGAGTACCTAAGAATACTTATTACTCTTAACTTTATAACTTTATATATTAGTAACTATATAGTAATTTAATTAATTAAGAGCTATTACTATAACTCTTACTTAACTAAACTAATATTAATTAGTATTAAGTAAGTATAGTAATAGAGTATATAAATTCTAATATATAACCCTTTTTCTTTTTAATATAGGTAATAATACTAGTAGTACTTCTAGTACTATTCTAGTTACCTAACCTAACTTAACTAAACTAAATAATATTATAAAAGTATAGTATACTAGAATAGTAGTTATTATACCTTTAAAGAAGTAAAGAACTTTAAGGAATAGGAAATCTTAATCTAAATATAAGTTTATATTATATAACTTATATAGTATTTAACTAGGGAGATTACTTAGTTATAGGAGACTAATAAGTACTATACTATTCTTTTATCTATTATTTAGTAAAGCCTTTTCTTATAAATCTAGAAGAATTTAATATATATAGGATAGACTAATATAATACTAGTTACTAAAATAATATAACTAATTAAAAGTAATTATAGCTTTAAGGCTAATTTAGCTATTATTAAGCTACTTTAGTAGTTCTTTAAATTAAGAAAAGCTAATTTCTTAATAACCTAAGCTTAGCTAGACTACTATTAGAACCTTTAGAACTAAATCTATAAGATTAAAAGGATCCCTAATATTATCTAGGTCTTATAGATAATTAAAGCTATTAAGGGTTTAATACCTAAGATTTATAATATATAGAAAATTAAGGGATTCTCTAAGGCTAAATTAAAGAAAGATAATATACTTATATACCTAATATATAAAGCTAATAAACTATAGAAGGACTAAACGGTTAACTTTAATACTTAATAAAAGAATAATAAGGATAATTCTAATATAAAGGGTAAAGGTAAGGCTTTACTAAAGAATAAAATCTCTAAAACTATAAAGCTTAATTATAGTTATTCTATTTCTCTAGGATAAATAATTTATTTAAAGGATAATTACTAGAAGCTTTACCTAGAGAAGAAGCCTAACTTAATAAAGAAAAAGGTAATTTAATAACTATAACTAATATAATAGCTTCTCCTAATATTATTACTATAGAAAGTAATCTCACTTTAATAGTAATTAATTAGGACTATTTATTCTAAACTCTTATAAATTATCTTACTAAGAAAGACTATATTCTTAATACTAGTTATAATACTTATATATTTAACTTAACTAAATAGTTTATATATTTAAATACTAATATTAATATAAAGCTAATAATAGCTAGTAATAGAGAAGAACTATATATTAAGGGTATTAGTAATATTAAAATCCCTATTAGATAAGGATTTCTAGAACTTCTAAATACCTAATACACACTAAAGGCTAAAGTTAATATAATTTTACTAGGACTTCTTAAGTAAGGTAAAGTTATTATAGATAGTTTTAAGGACTAATTAATCTTAGTACCTTTAGGTAAGGTAATTAGTAACTATACCTAGAAATTAAATATTTCTATACTAAGCCTTTAAGATAAAGAACCTTAATTTAACTTTATAGCCTTATCTAATAAATCTATTACTAGATAAGTTAAATTTAGACTCTATATAAGAGACTTAGCTATATAAGGAAAGAGTAAATCCTACTTATATATAAAGAAGTAGGGATCTTAGTTAATCCTACCTTTATAGCTAATTTTTACTACTTAGTATACTTTCTATTAAAGGCCCCTAAATAATTTATTAGGAGGAATCTAATAATATAATAAACTTCCTTTCCTATATATTCTAGGATTATATTAAATATAAACCTAAAGGATTTAGAGGAAGAAGTATATTTTACACACTATTAATATTTATATACACTTTTATTAGGTAATTCTAACTATTAATAAGTCTAGTGTAGTTAAAGTAGTCTAGGCTTAGAAGACTACTATTAAAAATATAAGTAGTAGATTTACTATTAAATACTTCTATATAGATAATATAACTAAATTCCTTAGAGAGAAGTTTAAGATTTTCTATTAGAAAGAGGGCATTATTTATTAGACTAGAGCCCTATATATTCCTACCTATTAGGTATAATTAAATATATAGGTAAGACCCTTATAGAGATAGTAAGAGCCTTAATAATTAAAGTAAAATTACTAGAACTTCTCTAGCTATATACTATAAAGCACATAGCTAAAATTACTAACTTATTACCTATATATAGTAATAAGAATAATTAATTACCTTAATAGGCTTTATTTAATATCTTAGGCCTTAATAACACTATATTAATCTAATATTTACATATATAGGGATGTATTATATACGTATATATTCTAGATAAATATTATATTTAATCTTAAAAGATAGCACTAAGGGCTAAGAAAGGTTAACTTATAGGCATAGAAGGCCCTAAATATTATCTCTATAAGGTCTAGATCCCTAAAGAATAAAGAATTATTTACATATAGGATATTTAATTTAATAAGACTAATACATATACCCCTTTTAAAGATAATAAAGTTATTTATATTATAAATCTTATTAATCCTTCCTTTACTAAAGAAGGTTACTATATTATTAATATCCTAGATATAATAAAGGAGAAACCTTATTCTTAATATAATACTAGTACTATAAAGAAAGTAGTCTAATTTATAGAAAGCCCTTAGGTACCTTAGAAATAAATAAGAATTACTACTCTTTTAAGGAGAAAGATAATCCTTCTCTCCTAGATAAACCTAGGAGCTATCTCCTAATACTCTCTAAGAGTTCTTCTTAATAAAAGGATCTTATAAGATATAAATAATAAAGAATTAATAATAAGGATATAGTCTTTCTAAGGAGCTATCCTAGGGCCTTCCTAGATAAAGAAGCTAAAGATAATAATAATATTATTTACTAATAACTTAAATCTAAATCCTAAATACTAAGATAATCCCTTTAATCTAATATATATTAAGATTATCTTAATATTATAACCTCTAGTAAGAAGAAAGCCTTTCCTTAAGACTCCTATTAATTAAACTTAGTAATTTATTATTATAATAATAACCTATATAATAATAAAGTAAAAGAAGTACCTAGGTTATATACTTTCTTAATAATTAAAGTAGCTAATATAGCTAATATAAAGATTAATATCCTATCTAACTAGTTTAAGGCTAAGGCTATAGATAACTACTATATATTTTAGAGACTTACTAAGAAAAAGGAACTCCTTAAGATTTATAAAAACTACTAGGATCTTATTTACCTTAATAAAGATATAAAGATCTTTAATAGGTAATAAGTATATATAGTAAAGTATCTAATTAATTAAGAACCCTATATAAAGGTAAGGTAAGTTATAAGAGAAAACTAGAATCTAGAGATCTTTAATAATAAAGATCTCTATATAGTAGTTATATACCTAGTTTCTCTATAAGTATTTTATATACTTATTATAGTCTTTAACTATAAATAGTAGTAATATAATATTATAAATACCTTCCTTAATACTAAAGTATAAGGAGATATTTATATTAAGTAACTATATAGCTATATAAATAGTATAAGTAAGGTTTATAAGCTTAAAAGAGCTTTTTATAAACTACCTATTTCTCCTCTTTAGTAGCTAGAAGATATTACTAAGGAACTTAAGAAATAAGGCTTTTATTAGTTAATAAGTAAGCTCTATATCTTTTAATATAATAATATTATACTTTTTCTTTATATAAATAATATAATTATTATAGGAAAGACCCTTATAATTATTAAAGATATTATTAAGTAACTATAGAAATACTATAAATTAAAGTACCTAGGTAATATTAAGTTATTTCTTAGTATTAAATTTATTTATAATTATACTAACTAAACTATTTTTCTTTATTAAAAGCTTTATATATAAAGTATTATAAAGAAATTTAATATTAAAAATATTAATACTTTAAATATTCTATAGCTTCTAAAGACTATAATCCTATTAGATTAGAAAGAGCTTAATATAGCCTTTAATCTCTCTAACTAGGTAAAACATATAGGAAGCTTTAATTAGCTCTCTATATTTATAAGACCTAATATTATATTTATAATAAATTAACTCTATAGTATGAATTTTACACTAAAGTAAGTTTATATAAATCTTTAGAAATACCTTTAAAGATACCTTTATAGCTTAGAAGATTTAGGGATTATTCTTAGAGAATTAGACCTTTTAAACCTAAAATTAGTCCTTTAGGTAAAGGGATTTAGTAATACCTTACTTACTAATAATCTAGATACTAGGTAATTAACTATAGGCTATATTATAATACTAGCTAGAGAATTAATCCTTTAGTAATTAAAGAAATAAACTCTTATAGTACTTAGTTTAACTAAAGTAAAATTTATTAACCTTATACTAACTAGTCTATCTATACTCTAGGTAGTAAATTTACTTAATAACTTTAGGATTAAATAATTATAACTATTACTACTATTTACTAATAGCTAGAATATAAAGGCTAATATACTTAATAAGAAGTATAAGGGATAAACTTATTATATTAATTTATAATATAAATAGATTATATAGAAAGCCTATAAAGGCAAATTCTAACTTTAATAGATTAGGATAAACTAAATAATAGCTAATAGCTTTATAAAAAGCTTAGAATACATTAAACACGCTAATTTTATATACCTTCTTTATATAATAAAGGCTAGGGACTTTAAGAAGGGTTATATTTTAGAAGAGGCCTTAAAGGCCTAACTTTCTTATTATTTTCCTTTTCTTTTCTTATTATAGCTAGATATACTACTAGGGGTAGTGTTAAGGATATTTATAGCCTCACATTATAGCCTTAGGCATTAGCCTTATTATCCTCTCTTTGTTTAATAATATAGCCTCCTTATATTGCGTTTATTATTAGATTTATTATAGGCTTTGCTTAAAGACCTAGATTTATTAGATTAGTAGATTTGAAGCTTATAAGCTTCTCTTTCCTCTACTAGATTCCGAATTCCTAGATAGCAATTCGACATCCTCTTCTCTTCTCATCGCTCTTTGCCACATTCCTCCACATCAACTATCCCCGTAGAGATAAAAGCGTTGTTGATGTCTTACTTATTGGGGAAAAACTCACAGTGTCGAAACAAAAAGACGGGGGCGTACAGTACAGTAGGAGGCCGGCAAACTGCCCTTCAAACACTTGGCCCGTTGCACACGATGGGTGAATTAGACTCGGCTGAGCTCTGTTGAAGACGAAGAGTGATTTGGGAGTCTGGTGGTTTCAACATTTCGCCTCCAATTCCCATGGTGGTCCACTTGCGCTTGCGGGCTTGGATGGAAAGAAAAAAAGGCATTCCTGTGACGTGCTTCTTCTAGAGGTGAACCATCATACACGGCGCACAGCAAACTTTTCTCGCTTGGCAATGGACGGGAAACGGAAGTCGCGCATCACCTCCTTCCTCAGCTGCCACCTGCCGGTCATGACATGTTTGGTGTGTCGGTCGAACTGAGAGACAGACCGATACGGAACAAACAGCTGTACGCACTTCAATGTTCTGTGCCAACGTCAGCTTTCCGTCCAGACTCCAGCGTCTCCATTACTGGACAGATACCGGAAAACGATGACTTGACTATTTAAAAACCTTTGTCTGTCATCTCTCGCGGGGTCCTTGAACCAATTCATCTCTCTTCCCATTCACCCGAAATCCTTCTCCCGAGTAATTCTTCAATTTCAGTACAAGCTCGAAAGACTGCAGCTCGAGGAAGAGACAATGGGGTCTATTCTCGTGCTCCTTTCCATACTGGGACTTTGCTTCGCCCAAGCGTCACCCAGCGCTCCAAATGATCATGCAGCTCCGGCCAGCTGGGATCTATCCAAGCCAATGAATGGATTCACATTCGAGCGCGTCAAGGCTTTCTCCCAACCTACGACTGACAAGCAAGCTGCTCAGTTCTCCAGGATTTCCAGCATCAAAGGGCAAACGGGCAGCCACAATGCCGTATCCAGCCTGGTCAGCAGCATGCTTCGAACGCCGCCATCTCATGGGCAACATACGTACCAGAACATCAGCACCGCCGGCACCTTCTCAACCCAATATGCAATTCAATGTGGATGGGATGGTGTCCCAGTATGGCTCCTTCTCGACACCGGTAGCTCCGATACCTGGGCCGTGCAGAAAGGTTTCGAGTGTCATGATGCTCACGGGGCTGACCATAGCGAGTCTGATTGCGGATTTGGAAACACACATGTCAAAGATTTTCGTCAAGGTCCCATCGATAACCTTCACTTCTATCTCAGATACGGCTCAGGGAGAAAGTCTTCGGACCCATGGGCTACACCGATATTGCTTGTGGGGAGTTAAAGTCTCGGATCAGCAAGCTGGCCTGGCGAACTACACTTATTGGCACGGCAATAACTTCACAGTCGGCATTTTGGGCCTCGCATACCCGTCTATCACTAGTGCTTACTATGGCGAGATTGGGCAAGAAGCAACATGGAATGCTATCCAATATGTCCCTTTCCTCACCAATGCCATTATGCAAGGAAGCATAGATCCCGTGTTCAGCGTGACTTTGATGAAGAACTCTTCTGACGGCATTATCGGTTGGGGTGGGTTGCCACCAACCCACGGACAATCAGATAAATACGCTGCGACTGATCTCATTGTGGTAAGTCGGGGTGTTCTTGGATCGGAGTCAGAAGCACTTCTGCTGCCTGGAAGAGACTATTTCGGTTGACAGAAAGTTCCCTCTAGGCAAATCTCATCGGTTCAGCCGAAACGTCCTGGAGATATTCATTCTACACAATCATCCCTGACGGTGTCAAATGGGGACAGACGAGCGATGACACCAAATACCCGTACATCGTTGATACCGGGACGACGATGAATTACCTTCCTCCTCGTAAGTACTGCCATCTTGACATTCCGAAATCAACTTCACGGGAATGTAAAGCTTGCTGACACACCAATCAGCTCTGGCTGAGGCGATCGCCGCTGCCTTCCAGCCTCGTGCAGTATATCTGTATCAATGGGGCTCATACTTTGCACCTTGCGACTCCATCCCGCCCAGCTTCGCTGTGGTTATTTCAGGAGTTGAATTTTGGGTCAATCCTGCAGACATGATCTACCGCGACCTAATCGATCCAAAAACAGGCTACTGTGCCGTTGCAATTGCAAGTGGAGGTTCGGGTCCCTATATCCTAGGCGACGTCTTTCTTCAGAACGTGGTGGCTGTGTTCGACGTTGGAGGCGCCGAGATGCGCTTCTATGCCAAGAACTAGAGTGAATATGATGCCCCTTGCGATGTAGGATCCCCGCAGTCCAGATACATCATCTCCATAGAAATGAATTCAAGAGCATATACTCCGCAAGTCACCGGACTTTCAAGTTTGAAATGTGACCGCGTGACGTGCAAGGATATCCTACTTGCTGTTTCACTCACAGGTGCAAGATCCAGATCAAGCGATATTGGGGCCAGCCAGTGGCTGCGTGGAGCTTACTTCACTAGTTCCAGTGGCCGGCCGGCCGGCCCTTGACTCCGTGGATGGGCCATGTCAACATGAATTGACGCGTTGTTATTACAACAACAACAACCAAGCGACGTCTCACCTTGACAATCAACTGCCATCCATTCTTTCGAAGAAAATATCCTCCATACATACGAGTCTTGCCGATTTCAGGGTTGAGCAACCACCCGACAATACGCAGCAAAGAGTTTGCCCGCCGGTACACTCTTCTTGTTCTTTCATTCGTGACTTGGTTCACCGACCTTCCATCACCCACTTCGCAGCCCGCATCATTATGAGGGCGTCGCCGCAGGACCACCGACACCAACAAAGGCCTCGCCGTCGGGACGAGCGCGAGCAAACACGTGGAACTTCAGCAAGGTAAGCAGCGGGCCATTTTATTGATTCTACAATATCATGTTCCTTCGTCTAGACTGCGTCGGTCTCAGGCGCCAATCGTCGCCTCGTCGTGCAGCTCTCTCCTCTCTTGAATTCTGTGGATCGCGACGAAGGCATTCTCAAGTGAGTGACGACCGACAATGGCTATGAGCCATGTCATGGGCAGTGTAGCCAAGGCTGGCTTGATCGAGCCTGATCGTGGGGCCGATCCACTATATTGCTCAGATTGTTAAGCTCATTCCACCATGAATTGAGCTGGTCCGAGTTGATACTTCGAAAATTCGCTCTGTGCGATCTGCCAGCTGTCCGATCATCGGCAGGCGTGCCAGAAGAGCAAAAAAAAAAATTCAAAAATCACGACGCAAATGCTGTTCTACTTTCGAAAACGTTCTTTCGAATTCTCGCAACATGTTGTTCTCACTCATACGTGGCCGGCATAAGAGTACGGAGTACTTGTCGATAATACTTGTCGGACAGTCCCGGAGGCAGACCCTTGCAAGTAGAAGCCGCGCTCCTGCAGCAAGGATATATCTGCACGCAGCCAACCCGGAAACAAGCGACCGATAGCAGGGTCCAATTCCATTCCATACCCATTCGAACCTGGACCTCCCTCTTGACCGACAATCTCCTGATGAGGCCAACACGGGCCATGTCAAGAAAGACCCCGTGTTTGGATTGAGCATGTAGCAGCCAGGCTGGACTTTTTGCAGGAAGTGTAACGGGATGGATGACTCGGGGACTATTCTGACAACGAGTGGAGCGTCCCGCCGTGCGATGCGCTTCACGTCTTTCGACCACCATCATCCGGATCCCACCCACCAAGCGGCCGGAAGGAATACATGATCTTGGCCCAGTGTTTTCTTTGGAAAAAGTAGACACATGAGCCAAGGTGCTTATGATGGCGAAGTCGAAATTCGTCGATATTGTCAGGCCCGGGGCAAGAAGGCCACGACTAGCTCCTCTTTCAGGTCCCAGGGAGACACTGTTCTTGGGTTTCTGGACAAGTTTCCCTGTCGTTTGGGAGTACGGCCCGGTACAAGCTGGGAATTGCGATCAACATCATTTTCGACTGGCATGAGTTGAATGTTTCGCCATCACAACGCATAACATTCCAAATAAAGCCTCGTCTCGTCCTGCTCGCCTCGCAATATGTCCTCGAAACGGGTATCCAGAGATTGCGAGGATAAGTCGGGAAAATGGCAGATCATGACAATTCTTCCGTCCGCGGACAAGCTAGTGTGGACAAGCTCTTTTGAAGTCCCGAACGTGGAATATGGAGGAGTCTTGAGCGGGTCTGAGTCCGCTGCTTGGCCCCTTGTTGGCCCTCCTCGGCTTCTAGTGCCGGGCAGACAGGCAGGCACCGAGTTGGTTCCTTCCCGCCAAGCCCCAGCGCCGTCCGCCGCTGGTGCTGCCTCTGGACCCTTCCTCCCTCTCCCTGTCCCGCTTCTTCAACTCAACTTTCGTTCTCGTTTCTTTCCTGAAGCTCACCTTTCGCTATTCCTCCCTTGTCCCTTGTCCTTGATTAGGAGAGTTTGTTTCTCAACGTACTCCATATTCAAAATAAGCTACCAAACCCGCAATTATTTCCGCGTTGCGCGCTGGCCTGACCATCTGCCCCCGGCCGTCCTTGATTTTTTTGCTGTGCCTGCACAATTGTCCCACCCAATCAATACGGACCCGAATGCCTGTGTTCCCTTCTCCAGCATTTGTCGTGCGCCTGCGCAAAGTTGCTATTTGGTCATCGAAATAATGCCGTCCAAGACTAACAATGGTGTCGGAGTCCAGGTGGAAGACACAAAGATATGTGTTGTCATGGTTGGACTCCCAGCTCGTGGCAAGAGCTACATTGCGCAAATAGGTAAGAACTTGGATTTCTAGCTCAGACCATCTCCTTGTTTTGCGAGAGATTGAGACAGAGAAGCGTCGCAAAGCTATTCAAATGCATCCGACCTCGATTGGTTTCATCAACCAAACCGCTCGTTTTGGCTCTTTGTCCAGTTCACTTAGTTGATTTACCGAACCTATCTCATGCCTTCTTCTTAGGCCCCCAAAAGCTAACTCAATCGCCATAGCTCAGCGCTACCTGCAGTGGTTGTCTATACCCGCGCAGACTTTCAACGTCGGCAACTACCGGCGCAACGATGCGCCACAACCCACCGCCGACTTCTTCGACACTAACAATGCCGAGGGCGAGCGGAAACGCCGCGCCGCCGCAGAAGCTGCTGTCGCCGATATGTTAACCTGGTTTCGCACCGGAGGAGTCGTTGCGATCCTCGATGCGACCAATTCTACCAAAGAGCGCCGGAAATGGGTCAACGAAATCTGCGTCAAAAATGGCGTCGAGGTTCTGTTTGTCGAAAGCAAGTGCGATGATCAAGACATCATCATGGCGAATATTCGTGACGTTAAGGCCACCAGCCCAGACTATCGCGGCCAAGACCCCGAGGCCGCTGCTCAGGACTTTCTCAATCGCATAAGCAAATATGAGAAGACGTATAAGACCATCGATGAGGACGGAGATGAAGACGAGTATACATATCTCAAAATCATGAACATTGGCAAACAAGTCATCATAAACCGCATTCAGGATTATTTGCAGAGTCGCATTGTATACTACCTCATGAATCTGCATATTCGACCTCGATCAGTCTGGCTGTCGCGGGTAAGTGGTTTGGAATACTGCCTTGGATGGCTAGAAAACCTCTGATGCATCTGGCTTACTCTTTGCTTCTTCTCCCAGCACGGAGAGTCCATGTATAATTTGGACGGAAGAATTGGTGGAGACACAATGCTGTCGCCAAGAGGAGAGCAGTATGCCAGAAAACTGCCGGAATTAGTGCGAGAGTCTGTGGGGGTAGGTTCCGTCACCGGATGTCGATCAAGACATCCCTTCCGGTATAGCTTGCCGCGGCGACTCTGACAGTTAACGTACAGGACGACCGTCCCTTGACCGTCTGGACATCGACGCTGAAGAGAACCATTTCTACAGCCCGTTTCTTACCACCGCATTACAATCAACTACAGTGGAAAGCTTTGGACGAACTTGACTCTGGTGTCTGCGACGGACTGACCTATCAAGAAATCAAGGATCGATTTCCGGACGACTTTGCTGCACGTGACGAAGACAAATACAATTACCGCTACCGAGGAGGTGAATCGTACCGCGATGTGGTTATTCGCCTCGAGCCCATCATTATGGAGTTGGAAAGAAGCGAAGACATTCTCATTGTAACTCATCAAGCCGTCCTGAGATGCATCTACGCCTACTTCATGAAGAAGGATCAAGCCAAGAGCCCTTGGATGAACGTCCCGTTGCACACGCTCATCAAACTAACACCGAGAGCTTATGGAACCGAAGAAATTCGATATGAAGCAAACATTCCGGCCGTCAGCACCTGGCGTGGCAAGGGCAGCACGGCAAAACACGAAAACCCAACGCCAGAAAGCTTGTAGACGAGCAATGAAAGGACGATGGGATATGAGGCTCCGCAGCAGGCAAATACATGAGTCGATGGCATCAGGAAGTAACAAGTCCCATGTCAGGCCAGCCAGCGGCTGCTTTGCAGTGGAAATCATTGGATATATCGATGACGATGAAATACAGACATCAAGGTTGGCTCTGGACGACTCGAACGGATGATGATGACTCTGCTCGAATTAACGATATGTAACGAAGACATAAAGAAAAAGGGGCGGCCCGCGCGGTAGCAAGCGAGGGGAAAGGAGTGCGTGCGCATCTTGCTGTTGGCGTTATCGACTGTGAGCGATTGTGTACATGGTCTCAAAGTACACGGTACTATATATGCCATGACAGACGTAGTGCAAAGATTCATGTGCGACAACTGAACACATGACGCAGCTCTTTTACATTCAGTGGAAGATGACAAGTGGTCCTGCTGTCATGGCACAGCATGCATAATAATTCACCCGCATCTCCACGGGAAACTGATTCATGAGAGCAAAGTCTCTTCAAATAGATTTGACATCCCACCAGACACGGCCGCCATCTCGACTTCGTTTCTCAACTCTCAACACACCTGTCTCGCAGCTCTCCCTACTTCAGCACCACATGTTATATTATATACACGGTCCCCAATGTCATTCTACTTCCAGCCTCCCATCTTCGCCGTCTGCCCGACAATGCCTTCTCGGCCCCCCTCATGCAAATGAACACGGTCGTTCCCACGTACACGGTCCTTCAGCCGGTCCTCCAGCCGGTCCTCCAGCCGGTCCTCCAGCCGGTCCTCCAGCCGGTCGTCTACACGCCGTCGCCAACCCCACGGCACTGGTATATGCCATTCCTGCAAAAGTGAGTCTCCACGATGCACAAGCCGCATGCTCTGCTCGCTCCCACTTACCGTCCCCACGACTCGTCATCCAAATCATATACTATGGCCACGACCGCGTTTCTGTTGACGGAGAGGGCGATGCCGCCGGCAGGAGGATCTGGTGCCGCGCAGTAGATGCATCGTATGGCGAGGCCCCGACAAAGGCGAGATTGGCAGAGGATATATCGAGGCTCGCCGCACGAGCCGGCGTGAGGACGTCGGCATGGCGGCAATCGAGCATGTTCATCATGTATCCTGGCTCAGGGGCGTCAAGATATCCCCGGGGTGGGGCCGGTGGTGAACGAGGATGTGATGCGGGTGCTGGAGCTCTGGAACCCCAGGGCGAGGGGGTCCGGGGACGAAGCGGATGTCACGCAAGGAGAGTGGGATGGCGTGCTGGGCCGTTTGGCCAAGGGCCAGGTCGTGCTGTGCGTCATGGTATGCATGGACGAGGAGAGGCACGGGCACGGGCACGGCTTGGGCAGCGGATGTAGAGAGTCATCTGGCGCGGGGGCGAGAGTGTGAATGGGCATGGGACGGTCGGCGAGCGCGTGGATGCCGTGGATGCCGTGGACGCCGTGGACGCCGTGGACGCGGGAGGACAAGAGGAGAACGCTGTAGAGGCTTCGGAAGCGGCGGCTTCGACTTGTTGACGGGAGTGGTCAAGAGATGCGTGTTGCAATATTGGTGCAAGGGCTTGCTCTATTTGCTTAGTTATTACGTCTGCCGATCTGGTGCAAGGAAATCAAGGGTTCCCCGAATTCAAACATGGGGAGAATAAATCAAGTTGAATGAAAATTTGGTTGATTAGTAAATGTTTCATGATGCTAAGAAAATGCTTCAAAACTTGATATTGGATTTGCAATACAACAAGGACGCAAAAAGAATCTGCCACAAATCATATCAAAACAGAACTACCGACAAAGTCCATGCCCATCATAGACTTTCCCATCCTGAAAAAAAGACAAGAAAAAAAGGGACTTTATATCATACAGTTTTGTTTCTTTTCGGGCGGGAGGTGTAAGGATGAGTGATAAAGTGAGGAAATGAACAGAAAAGAAGAAAACAACAAGTTGTCCAGAACCCAAAATTATGAACCTCCACACCCCTGCACGGTCATTAACACGCAAACTTCGGCGCTCTGCTTGTAGAAACAAACAAACACAATCGTGGCTTGATCGACCCCCTGCACCGTTTTCTACTTCTCTCATGTGGTTGCAAAACCCGTCTTGCATGCGAGTGAACAAACACCATACACCGAATGCCAACGTCTTTTCTTGTCCCCCTTGCACCCAATGAGTTTGAGCCTCGCGCTCTGCCTCCGCAGCAACAATACAAACGACTCAACCACATTCTCGTGGCGTCGCGTGATGGCTTGCAACCCAGACTCCATCTGGCCTCCTTCATCTCGGACTCGACAAAAGCGGCTGCTCGCTAGAACATAGCTTCGCGCTGGGTATCAGTCGACCGAGTTGCCTCGATGGGTGGCCACGCCCTTCTTCCAAATGGCCGAAAACGAGAAACAGGATAAATACCTGCCTCCCCGTTTGATTGATTGGGACTCCCAAAGAAAATACCAAAGAGGAACATCAAAAAAATCAAACCACGAAATCTTTCAGAACCAGCCTCGCCCCAATGGCTTTCCAAGAAAATGATATGAGAATAAATAAAAAGTGTCAACCAAGAAACCCAAATCAACCAACCGACTAGGCTAGAATGTGAGACAAGTGCCGAGATAGACGCCGCCATGCTACATGAAGACATTATGGAGGATCCTGGAGGTTTTGCGTGAACCCCGGAAAACTTTGCACAAAAGACGACAAATTGTTTCTCATGACGGGTTTCCCTTGACCCGCTTGGGCATCCGGGGAGTCGCGGGTTTGCCTCGACCTTGAACCCCGTTGACCTGAACGCTCGCTGGTGTGCCAGCTCCAGATCCGTCGTCTTCGGTTTTAACCCCAGACGGCCGTCTTCGCTTGTTGGAGGCGGGCGACGTGTTGGCACTTGGACCACTAGAACTGGTTCCCTGCTGGCTAGGCTGCAGCTGCATACCAGGTGCTTGCATTTGGCCAGTGGCCGGACTGCCAACATGTGGTGATCCAGGAGATTCATGTGCGCAGCAGCTGGGCTGGCCCCCATGGGGAACTGACTGTAGCTGGGCGTTCTGGGTGCGCCCTGAGGTCCTTGTTGACCATTCATTGCTTGAGGTGCTCCATTGATGTACGTCGAGACATACTGCTCGAGAGCCGCATACGGGCCGACACCCGGGTTGCCGTGACAGAAGCCAAACAGGGGTTCATTTGACCCATGACTTCAACGATCTACACCGTCATGGTTAGCTTCATCACCAGGGCACAGTAGATGGAGATCAGCATAAATTCCACAAACCTCGAGAAACTGATGGACGGCGGCTGTGACTCCCTTGCTGTTCACGGCGGAGTCGGGAAGATCCACGAGGACCTCGGGAGGTTGCGTCTGTGGTGATTTGAGTTGCTTTGACTTGCTCTTCTTTGACATCTCGGGAGACGTCTTGCCGTCTTGAGAATTGACCTTGTGCCACTCCTTCAACCACATATGAGCTGGTTTGGCAGCGTCGATGACTTGCTTTCTGGAAATGTATTCCTCATGTCCCGTAGTGAGAAATTCGAATAATTCAATCTTTTGTTCGCTGTCGAACTGTACACGAAGCGTACCAGTTGAAACCAGCTAATCGCAGTTAGTTCATTTGTGTTCGGAAGCACAAGTCAACAAATCAGGACGTACGTGTGATCCGGATCAAACCAGTAAACAAGACTGGCCCTTTGGTTCTCAATGCAGTGAAAGTCTCCAGGTAAAGGTCTGTCAGTCAACCCCTTATCCATGATCAGCTGCATGCTCTTGACACCACTACCGAAGTGTGTGTGGAAATATCGCGCAATAGCAGGGTAGGCGATTTCATATTGCTTGTCCATGCTTTCTTCATTGTCGGTGATATGTAAAGAGTGGCGGAAGATGCCGTTGGTGGAGAAGAATCTCATGACGAAACCGTTCCAATATGAAAGATCGTCCCTTGCCTTGTTACCCTTGACAATGATTAGTTATTCTCTTTTCTTTGCGCAGGGCGATGATTCAGGAACTAATGGTGGGGCAGAACACTGGCTTACCGGAAATCCGCTCAAGTGCTCAGAAAATTGCATCAACTTCAGAAGACATTGTCCCTTCATGCCCTCCCTTCGCTGCTGTTGGAATAGATTGTTCGACATTGCGATTTGTTGCGCAGCCGCCGCAGCCGCCGCAGCATTCATCTGTTGCGGACCAGGTCCACCAGCCTGCTGAGGTTGTTGCTGCTGTTGTTGCTGGTGCGGCGGCTGCTGATGCTGCTGCTGCTGTTGTTGAGGGCCTTGTGACTGGGGTTGGTGCTGCTGCTGAGCATTCGGGCCAACTTGCTGGGTCGTTTGTGACGGTGTCGGTGGCGCTGGCGTTTGAGCTGGTGTCTGCTGGCCGCTCGGTGCCGGAGTACCTGCTTGCGAGCCGTGCTGCGGAGGTTGTTGAGCCTGCTGACCGGGCTGCTGTTGCTGAGCCTGCTGCTGCGGTTGCTGCTGTCCTGCTTGATGCTGACCCTGCCCAGGTTGAACTTGTTGTGGCTGAACCATTGGGTTCTGTCCCAAAGCACCCATCTGGGCCTGTTGCTGCTGTTGTACGTTTGCCATCCCTTGAGCATTCATTCCCATAGGCTGTCCTTGGCCCTGTGAGTTTCCAGACATCTGCTGATTCTGCGCGGCTTGCTGCTGCTGCAGTTGTTGCTGGTGCTGGTGTTGTTGCTGGTGCTGGTGGTGTTGTTGTTGCTGCTGGTGCTGCTGCTGGTGATGCTGGTGCTGCTGTTGTTGTTGTTGTTGTTGTTGTTGTTGCTGCTGCTGCTGCTGTTGCTGCTGCTGCTGGAGTGCCAGTTGGTGTGCCATAAGAGCTTGTGCCCTGGATGTTGACCCTTTGTGAAATGTTAGTCAGACGCATCTTCAATCATCCCAGAGAAAAGATCACGGGGGTGTGGGGAATTGCATACAGGCCCGATCCTCCCCGCCTGTCGAAGTTGTTGGATCTGCTGAGGGTTTAGTTGATTCAGAGGCATGCCCAGGGGCATACCATTCACCCCAGCCTGCATTTTCGCTTGGATAGCCTGCTGAGCCATGAAAGCCTGTCTCGCTTGTTGTTGTTGATGCTGAAGCATATGCTGCTGGCGCATGGCGGCCACTGCGCTGGGGTTGTTGTCTAATGCGGGTGAAAGTGGCCCCAGTTAGCCATGATCAGGAGTCTCACATGGGGAAGACGAGGAGTAGGAGGGCAGAGAGAGAAAGGTCACGAGTGTGTACAATACTCACATTGATTTTGCAGCTGCTGCTGATGTTGTTGTTGCTGCTGTTGTTGCTGTTGCTGGAACATTTGCTGCTGAGCGGGACTCAAGTGCTGCAAGGCGTGAGCATGAGGGTTGGCACCGGGGGCATTGCGCCCATCAAAGCAGGATTTACTTGTCCTCCTGGGCCTACGGCCATGTGAGCTCCAGCAAACTGCTGAGGCATCCCACCACCAGGTGCGCCTTGTGCAGAGTTGGGAGGCATGCCTGGGCCCATGGGGTGGCCGGCGACGCCAGGATGTCCCATCCCAGCAGGATGCCCCGTGAAATTGGGACCCATACTTGTTGCCATCATATCCTTTTGCTATTCGAGGTCGGCTATCCACAACGTGGATATCGACGAGCGACTTGGTTGCACTATCGTATGCACATGCGTCAGGAAATGGGGAGATCGAGAAGCGTGTGTGTCGGGAAACCGCGTGTCGACTGGTAAATCGGTGATGGGCGAATGGGCGAATAAGACAGGAAATCAATTCCCTGCTCCGTTTCGAAGGAGAGATCCGAGCAGAGAAGAGAACGGTGGGATATGATTGCGAGACGGGAAAAAGAATCCCAGTGAATTGTATTGGCGGGAAACGACGCCAAGTCGAGACAGCTGGTGAGTGTGCCTGGGTAAAAGTGCGCGATGATGCCACCACGCCGGCAGGGGACTCAGCGCAAGTCAACAGTCAAAACTCCAAGGTGCGATGGATTTGGCTCCAGAAAGAAGCAACGGCCGGCTGTGCGGCGAGATCTACCTGATTCGGTACGTCGGTGTGCAGACACGTCGAGGTGCGATGATGGCGATCTGCGCACGAGCAAGTTGAGCGAGGTCGGGACGCAACAGAAGAACGGGGATCGTCGTTCGGCCGTCCCAGCAAAGAGCCTTCGCCAGAGACCAGCTTGAGACTGCGGGAAGCAAGTTTCGCGGGCCGCTCGTGCCCAGCAGTTGGTGCAGAGCGCGTGCGTGGCAAGGTTTCGATGTAGCAGAGGCCTCTCTCTCTTTTTTTTTTTCGCTTCCTCAATCTGCCTTGGCTCGAGTGGTGAAGGATGGCGCGGGTTGATGTTGGAATGGATGCAAGTCCTGGGGGCCAGCAAAGTTGGGATATTCGGGGGTTCGCAGTACCGCCAGAGAAGACCCTTTGGGGACGCGGGCAATATGGCAGTCAAACCCAGCGGCGGGAGCGGCGAGATCTTCTCAACTCGTTGTGGGTGCCGCCAGAAAGGTGGGTATAGATGCAAGAAACAGGGAGCACGGGTCCACTCTGGGTGGGCATATGCAATAAATAACACGCTGATGCTCCGGATCAAGGGCGGTCAAAATAGACCAGGCAGCTTGCTGGTGTGCTCCCACACAAGGCAGAGTAGCTACATTTGTCACGGGACAAAAGTGGTGGCGGCTGGGCCGCGACGCTAATGGGTCTCTATTGGGGCGGCATATCGCATTCGGTGACAAATCGCTATAGCGATTTCTGATGGCCAATCTGTAAGTCATTGATTCTTGGATTTGGCGGTTTTCTTTTCGGACAAATAAAATTCCAATTCCCAAACACACGAAACTCTAATCAGTAAGCCCTGTCCTCACCACGATAAACATAGTCCGCCATTCAGCACCGCCATCTTGAAACACACCCATCGCCTTATCGAGTTTTCCCTCTCCTTAATCCGTACGCGCGACGCCACTATTTTTGGCTGCCGCCGCTATGTAAGGCTTGTTTACTAAAGTGGATCCATGTCACGTGTATTCCCACAGTGCGCAGCCGCTTGAAATCTCTGCACGCACTGTTAAGCAATATCTTGCCGAAAAGCAAGCTCGCGGAAAGATTTTCTTTTTCTTTTTAAGCTCCACGACGACAGCTCTCTTGCCGTGCCTTTTGCGTTTCGCACCGCCATCTTAATCTTGTCTGAACTGAAGATGGAGGCTTGAACCAAGCTCTCTTGCTCGGGTGTCCGACATGATGGCAACTGCGAAGCTCTAGACACTGGTCCTTTTCGGGCCAATCAATCGCTCATCGCTCCATACTAAAATCACGCTTCTCCCAGCTTGTTGTTCCAAGGTAAGCTCTATCTCTCACTCAATTGCAACACAGCACCCCTGTGTCTATTTGCCAACCCCTTCTCGAATGATGACATCGTTTGAAACGTCTTCTTTTCCCAACCGAATCGACCATGAAGAAATGCAGTCTTTTCGGGCCCAAGGCCTGTTACTTGCCAGTATTACTTGTCTGACTTTTTACTTTACACTTGAGACATTACTTTGCTTAACAAGATTACCTTGACTCGGTGCTAATTCGTCTCGTCTCTCAGACTAAACCGCCGTGATCTATAGATGGTCGTCACATACGATGCTTCAAACCCCAATTCGGCTATCGCACGCACTACCTACCTATTGTATTTGACTCGATCCATGAACAGACCTAATTTAAAAGCCCCTAGAATTAGCCCCCCTCCTTCTGCTTAAAATACCAGTGACTTGAAATCTAATGCCGGATGGTTTCTACAAAATGAACCATTTCGGCCCATTCGTTTACCTCATAACCCATGGTCATTCCCCACAGTGTGATGGAATACCACAGACTTCACTGAACTCCCATGTTTCCAAGTAAACAGCCTTGCGTCGTGGCTTCGTGAGAAATTGCATAATCCAAACACCAACGGATCATAATGTGTGCTCCCGAACAAAGCAGGTATCTCAAGCGACTCGTAACTCCTCTCTCGCCTCATCTCGTCGCACTCTCCCGCCCACAATACCTCTTCGGTTTCTTCCTGTCCGCCCCCTGCCAAGCCAATTCAGTTTCAGCATTTTACACAATTCTTCGATTCTCTTACAACCATCATCGTCGACGTCACCCGTGCCCCCAACGCTAGATAATACACTCATACATTGCAACATACGGCCAACCATATCGGTCACTTGTTTTGAATCTTCGACGTTTTGTTCCCGGACCCTGCTCAGACCCGGCAAACCGGAAGATGGCGTATAGGGACGAATGACTCCGGGGCCATCGCTTCCGTGGCTGCCAAAGCTAACATTGCTGACAGCACGGCTGCGACCTCTTTCAGAGTCTTCTCCCAAGAGGGTGGTGCTGGTAGAGTTGTAGCTGCCGACAGAGGGATCGATGGACATGGCTGTTCCTGGACGAGCCATGGAAGAATGTGACTCGGAAGGCGATGTAGACAGTGTGTGTTCCAGTGCCGGAGAGGCCAGGGCCATGTTTGCGAACGATGATGGTAGGAACTCGAGAGACAGACGGGAGAATATGGTCTTAAGGGTCTCATAACGAGGCAATACGACAATGTCGCGGTACGCGGTGAGAACAAGCCTCCCAACGTCGAATATGCTTGCAGCTGGCGCTCCTCTCGCCGGTTTAGTCGATGACGATGGCGAGGCAGTGATCCCTCCCCAGAACTCTCGAGCCTGCTCGGGAGTCATAATGACTCCACAGCCAGACACTTCCAATTCTAATGGTAGAAATACAGATTGCATATATGGGAGAATGGTCGTAAATGTGAAGAGCCAAAGCTCGACCAATGTGGGATGAAGCGATCTTCCGGCGTCAAGCGTAGAGTTCGGTTCAAGATGGAAAATCCGCTCGCCAGCAAATCTCTCAGATCGTCCAACATGGCGTTTGGGGATCGTTTGTGAATGCACCATTGGATATGAGTCTGCACGATGCGGTTGAAATCTTCCACGGGGAGTCGAAGGTCTTCGCCTTCAAATGCGACAAGAAGCTTCGATTTCAAGTAGGGCCATGCTTCGTCAATGCTAGATTGTGTTGGGCCACGATTTTCCCAGGATCTGCAGGGTCGAACAATGTTGATTGCTGTGAAAGGCTGGGTAGTCCGCTCGCCCCGACCACTCACCCGGTAAGTTGAGGCTCGACTCATTGTCGAGACGGCTGTCTGACCTCTCGGCCAATTTCTTATCCTTCTTGACTTTTGAGAAGGTCGACCCAGGACCAGGGCTCGGGGAAGGTTAAAATTGTACAGACTGCTCGGGGCGTTAGGATCCGTGGGCTTAGAGTTGCTCGACGCCGATGACAAAGGCAAGTGATATTCGTCCTTGAGCTTTTGTTTCTGTCTTGAGAGGAAATGGTGTTTCTTCTCCTTTTCCTTTACTCTCTCTTCAGTCGATGCATCGACGGGCCGAATAGTGGCAGACGAGGAGTTGTTCAAGCTGTAAATTGATGGCGCCGCCGCCGGGTCCACCAGACTGCTGGTACTGAAGTTTCCTCGTTGGAGCACAGACAAAGCACTGCCAATCTTGCCAGGGCTTTGCAGATTCTTGTCCTTGGGTTCAGCCTTGCTGCTACTGCTGCTGTTGCTGCTTTTGCCTGGTCGGGAGAATAGCTTGTGTTTTGATTTTTCTGCTTTGCTCTTCTCTGGGACAGAGGCGGGTACAGGGGAATTGGCGGGAAAGGCTGTGGCGATGTCGACTTCTCTCTGGGAGAATTATGACCCGACCGGGGAAAGACGACATTGGCAGCGGCCGTCGCGGCTGAAGAATGCAATCCGGCAGCCCTGTCATAATAATGGCCCCCTACGCCTCCAAAAGCGCTATCTCGTGGCGCGCTGGCCTCAGTGAGACTCAACGTCGGCGGGCTCATCGGCATCTTCGGTCCGCTCCCGCGGCGAACGCCATCTGCACCTTCACCGGGAAATGGCACAGTTTGCGACCGCTGCCGAGCATGTGAGCCGTTTTGATGAGACATGACAGCGGCCTGGGCCGCGATGTGACTTGCTGATAGTGATGTGTTGGACGAAGCGGCTGCGGCGGCTGCTGCCATCGCGGCAGCACCAGCGGTAGTATTCATGCTCACTTGCGAGAGGTTCGACGCATTGGTTGAGGGAGGGACGAGTCAAAAAAGCCTTGAGTGGCCGAATGCTTCCTCGAATGGTTCTTCAGGAGCGGCGACGACGGTCCAGGTGCCGCCAAACGACTTGGACCACCGGGGCGCGAGAAGTTCTGATGCAAGTTGGAGTTACTCGAGTTGGCATGCGCAGTAGAGAACTGGTTGTAGATGGGTGTCGCAGGGGATTCAGGTCGCCGTCTCGACTTGGTGACATTAACGGGAGGTGCTTCGACGTTGTCTTCGCTACCGGACGAGTCGATTCGCAAGGGAGGCGGCCGCGTAGGGGCTGATGGCCTTGGCACAGAGTCGACAGGCGGAATAGAAGCAGCACCTGGCAGTGGTGAGAAGCTGCCACGAGCGCGGGCTTGAGGTCGCCCGGATGATGGCGGAGGTTGTCCTTGGTGCATTGTTGGTGGTCGCAGATGTGTGCAAGTGGGTCTATTACATTTTGACTCAAACCCAGAACTATCAACGAACGGCAGGAACAAACAATGCGTCAAAAAAAAATGGGTTGATCGGCGCTGCGGGACTGCGGCTCTGTTGGAGAAAAGAAGATGGATGTCTGTTCTATTGGTGGAGACCAAGGCCGAGAGGCACGAGGCAGATGCTCTGCAATGAGCAACTACTCGATGATGTGGTGGAGGGCTATCTTGAAATGACGGGCGACAGACAGCACCAGGTTGAATTATCCAAGTGTCTTGACGGAGGAAGGAAAGAACGGGTCAGGAAAACCGGAGGATGGATGATGGGATGACGAAGGTTGGGACGAGCTGAGGATGGGGCTTAGCCGTCCCGATGTTCTCAGTTCGGATTAGTAGAACCTGGAGGCCGCGAATGGACGAATTGGACCTGGACTTGGACCCCAAAATTGAATCTCGTGGACGGGGCGGGTGGACGGCGCTGATGTCAGGTTCTGTCTGACCCCGCGCACCAACACGATTTGTGTAGGACCCTTGTCACACGATAGTCTCGGTGCTTAACCATCTGAGACACTAGGTCATTGCGCCCTAGTTATTTTCTAGGACTTTAATAAATATATAGTATATTTTATATAGCTAGATTATACCCTATATTATACAAGTACTTCGTTATTTAAGCAACTATCTGTATTCTCTTATAGGGTTAGATAACTTGATCCATGCTTATTGATCCAATCCTAGCTACGCGGTCCAACAATTTGACTGCAAAACCCCGCTCCCCGAAAGGATCCTCGTGCAAAAATTGATCCGTCCAACGGGGCCCTCTTCCCGACAGCGCGAAGCAGCACGACGAATACGGCAAACTCCCCCAACACAGACAATACCACGAAAAAAATGACTGCGGAGAAAAACAGACTTGTCTCACGGCGGCATACACATCACCCGATAATGAAGATTTCACCGTGACGAAATCTCTCGACACCCCGCCATCGGCTTCGGGTCAAGACAAGGCCGCGTACCTGGGAGCCGTTCGCAAGGCAGTGACGGAGACCCAAGAGCAGATCAACCAAGAGTTGACGTCACGAATGGAAGAAGACAAGACCCGGGGCTCAGGCGCTGGACTGACCGCCACACTGGGGGTGGACGAGGATAAAGAGGAAGAAAATTATGGCGAAGAGGTACAGGAAGAGGACTAAGCTATTGTTCGTTCGTACAGCGATGCCTCGTCGTCAGACATCAGAGCTTTGCAACTACGAAGGGTGGCATGTAATAGCAGTAACGAATCAACATGTATCATCGTCAGCCAATGCAATCGAGTCATATGGCCGCCCCCTTCAGAAACCGACGTCCGTTCACGGAAGACTCCTCACAACCATCGCCTTTACTAGGTCGAATCTTTGATCCAGCCTGCAGCTTTCCCGCTTTCCGCCTTCTGGCTCAAAGCTCTATTCAGGCAGCCATAATGCACTGCGGTATTATCGGGCAGGACGGCAACAACGCTACCGCCGATGCGCATCCCTCCGCCCAGTTTCTTGTGGCACACGAAGCAATGGCGCTCATCGGTGATGGTGACGTGCCGGTTCCGACCTATTTGACCATTCACAACACTGTCGCCAATGTTCAAGCGAGCGGCGATAGCAATCTGCTCTGCCTTGCGTAACCCCGCGACGACCCGAGATTCGTTGACCAGGCTATTTGCTGAACGAATGCGACCACGAAAGTATGCTTCCAAGGATTCCACGGCAAGATCATCTGGAATCAAACTCAAGGTTGATGTTGCTGGCAACCGAGAGCCGTGTTTTGATAAAGGTTCAGGGCTGGCTCTAATTGCACCCGTGAGGAATAGGAGGTTTCAAATAGAGTGACAGGAGAGTATGATAGATCGATTGCGCAGGATCGTCAGTGTCAATGGTTGCGCTGTCTTTGGAATTCAGAGGTGACGAAAGCGTTGTGTCTTGTGTCTTGTGCACTCGGTTACAGTATCTGGGAAAGTCAGTCAAGGAAAACCACTGTGTATCACATCTCCAGCTTAACAAACATACTCCTCGGCTTTGCCATAATCTTGCATTTTGAACACATAAATCTCCAATGCTTTTCTGTGTTGGCCCATGTTACTAAGTATGATAGCCTGCGCCTCAAAAACCTTGCATCTTTGCGAAAAGTCCATGTCAGTCATCAACCTGTCTCTGCACTTTGGGGGCCGTCCTTCTTCTTACCGTCCTTTGATATCATTTCCAAGCTCTTCGTCAAACTGTAAACTTGACGAGAATCGCGAAGAAATGTAATAAACTTGGACATGGTTTCGTTCCATTCGTCACCATTGTCCATCCGCTTGAGCTCTTGGACATATAACTCCACTAGACGGTTGTGGAACTCGCGGGTCATGTCATCCAGTTCGTTAATTATGTGTTCCAGGTAAAGTCTTTCAAACTTGGCATCTATACTGCGCAGGAATGCAACTACTCTGTCACGCGGCAGAGTTTCTGCATTCTCCGTATCCCCAGTGAAGATCTCTATTGCATAGGTTGGGTTGCTCTTCAACGTCCAGCCCGCATATTCAAAAATAAGATCAATCTCTGAAGGCGGCAAGTTTTGCAGATATTGTATGGCGCGATCGGGCCCGTGCAAGCTCGGTGCTGCCTCATCAGGTTTTGCGGGTGACCCGAACCTATGGAGCAAACCCAGAGCCTGCTTGTGAAGTTTTTGCCGTAGAAGAAATCGATCAGCTCCGTGTATCTATTATGCTCCAGCAAGGCGTCATTCACAACATCTGGGTCGCAAAAGTTGGGAATCCGGAAGAGGAGCCGGCCAGAGATGGTTGAGAGAACATGTAAGCACGGAAGAGCGTGGTATCGACCAAGCGGAAGGTATTTCGCAGTTCTTCTTCGAGCTTCTGCTCTGATTCAGTCTGTCTTTTTCGCAAAAGCGCTCCGCAGCCTCTTCGATGGATGCCCGTTTGTCTTCCTGGTCCTTCAACTTTCCAGTGGCTGGGTCAATGTATCGTTGAAGTCGAGCTCTCGTACCAGCAAGGTAACTATTTAGTTCCAAAACGGCATTCTTGAGGTCCTTACCCTCCAGAGGCCTGCCTTCGCCATCATGAGCCTCTTTATTGCTCTGCGTTTCGTCCGCTTCGGCGTCGTTTTTGGTGCCGTGGTTGTAGCATCTAATGCGGCCTTCTTATGACCGCCCAGGAATAACTTGGCAAGTCCACCTCCCATGTTGGACATACTTGAAGCGTCCCCTCCGGGGCCTACGGTGTCTCGGTTGCCTGGCCTTTCATCTTTTTGAGCTTTGGAAGTTTCCACATCGCTGTGCACGCTGTGCTCGCTTTGCGACGGTTCTGCGGATTGCGACAAGCTACCGGAGATCCTAGGAGGGAACAATCGCAAAACCCGTTCCGGGGAGCGTGGACAGAATCCTCGTTCATCAGATCCATTGCCTGACGAAATTTCTTCTTCTTGAACAGCATTTCAGCCTTGAGCATCTTCACCTCCCACAGTGTCTCTGTCTTGCTTTTCAGCAAAGCATCCTCCAGCATATTTAAAATACTGATTGCCTCATCGAAGTTCTCAGTCTGAATCAGTTCCTCAACTTGAGAATCGTAATCTGTGGCACCCATCTTCCAGATACACCGATCACTAGAAATGTGAAAGCCTTTTCCAGCATGGGCTAGACTGTAGGTTGGTGGCGGAATGTGAAGTTGAGCTGCACCTGGAAGCGAGATGCTTTGCAACAGAGACAAAGTGTCCGGGTTTCGAACTTCGAGGAGGCCCTTGGCCGGTGGCTGAAGTGCCAGAATGTATGGATACGAATAGTCAATAGACTCTGGAGCCGAGGACCATGGAATCTGTCGCTTCTCCAGCGGTTTGCCCTCGTCATCAACGAACAAGGTATTGATATCTCTTGCTAGTAGCATCTGGCCATCGGAGAGCTTTGCTGCCAACGGCTTCGGCGTGTATCCTCCCAGACCCATGTAGCCCATGCCAGCTGTGCTGACAGCACCGAACCGGCTCCCCGACCCGTTAGCACCGACAGTACCTGGCCCAACAACGTCGACAACTTCTTGAGTAAGCACATCGACAACCACGTAACCACTGTTCATTCCACAGACTACTCTAGTGGCATTGGCCCATGTGGTGGATCGAATCGAGTCGGACAGCACAACCTCGGTAACTTCGTGATGGAGTTCGCTTTCATGCCATTTCCATAATAAAAGTCGTCTTTCACCGCGACCGCTAGCCGACTAATGATCTCAGGAATGCCAGTGTCCGGGTCTTTGACAATATTGGAAGTCACCGCAAAACAAGAGGCGTTCTTTGTTCTATTGAGCGTCTCTATATGCTCGTAAGTTTGGAGATCATATAGGAAATGTGGTAATTCGAGAGGGATATGATAACATTGGCCTCTTTGATTATCGCAAGCTGATCGATGGCTCGCGTCGAGAACTTTTCAACTTCTCGAAGGAGGTCTGTCGGCTTCGCTGGGGAGGATTGGGAAACTGGACGGTCGCTGTTCGGTACCGAGGATTTGCTTTGAGGTTCTGCATCGGCGAGTGGGAGCGTTTCATCCTGTTGATGAGCAGGTAGCTCATTTAATCTGTAAACGCGCAAGGCGCCACTGTTGAGTCCGACGAGAATGCGATCGCCTGCAGTTTCTGCAAGTTAATAAATGAATAAAGATACTTGGCATGATTCTGCGGGCGCTATTTACGCACCATACGCTAAGATGCTTTCGATCCTGGACTTGTCTCTTTGTCGGAGCTCGATAATCGGGCGAGCAGTGAACGCGGAGAGCATGGCGCCAGAGGGCCAGTGAGCCAGCCCGGAGCTTGCCAAGCTATGATGAATTGAGAAGCATCAGAGCATACAAGAGTTGATGTATGAGCTGCAAGTCCCAAAGCAGGATTTTGCGCGCGAATAGCACAGTTTTGGGGCGGATGGTCGGAGCTCTGCCAGCCAGGTGAAGGCGATGATGGATGGCCTGGTTGCTGTCGACGTCAATGCCCAGACCGGATCAAGCTAAAACACAGTCCAGATACTGTACGGAGTAGACTTGATGTTTGTCAGCACAGGTCCGAATGGCGCACATACACAGTGTATATTGGGGCGCGCGCACTATCCAGGTGATCACCGGGGGGTAATAGATATTCTAGCTACGTAGGCAGGTAGGTCATGATCCCGAGACATTCGAAATATGCAAACGCTGTATCAATGATGCCGCAGCAAATTCATATGCTGATACGCAAAACCTCCTCACACGTCGTCTACGACATTTGAATAAATGCTGCTCTAATCTAACCCAGCGACCTGCATGATACCGTAACCGAGAGTGATGACGACGATGAGAGTAAGCATACTGCTCGGAATGCCGCGAGTGATGAAATGTTTGACTCGGAGATATCGCTGACCGGTGGCATCTTCCTTCATGATGGCAGCTGCATCTTTGTTAGCACGTGTTTGACAGCTCGGCTTTCGTGGCTTCGAATAAACTCACTCATGTTGGGAAGCCACTGGTAGGGAGACCCATGGCAGCACTGCACATCAAGACGCCACCCATGACCAAAAGGTTCAGGTGCGGCTGGTCCATTGACATGCCTACATCAAAAACGAGGGTAGGAAGATGAGTGCAGCAACGGTATGACTGATGAAAGTCGCAATGACCAAAATCAGGGTCGAGAAAACGACCAACACGACGTAAAGACTCATGCCCTCGACATTCTTGGAGACAATCTCGGCGACTTCATGCAGAAGACCTGAGGATCGGACAACCTTGCCGAGGGAAAGTCCTCCAGCAGCCAGGATGATGATGGTCCATGGGAAGTTGTTGAAGTCTTCCTTGGTCAATATGCCGATGCCAAAGAAGAGGACAATGGGTATGATTGCAATCACGCCCATATCTCCAAAGATGTGCTCCATCTGATGACTGGCACACCACAGTCCGATTGTGACGATTGTCACGACGGCCACAAACCACTGCACCCCGTAAAGCGTTCTTTGAGTGGGCGAATCGGTGCAATGACTGTCCCTTTACCAGGCTGGAAAGTGACCAGCAGCAACATCCAGATTGCAAGTATGGAAACAGCTCCTACAGGGATGACAATAAAGAACCATTGCAACCAGGTCGGCTCTGGCTTCATAACTCCCATAGCCACCACGTTCTGGGGAGGCGATTGGTGAAAGCATACCACCTATATTGGAGGCCAGAGCGATGCCGATAATTACCGCTTTCGACATGTTCGAGTCCGAAGGTAGAGTTCGAAGCATTGGCTGCAGAAGACAGTTAGCCAGTCATTTCATTATTCAGAGTATTGCACCGCAGGTATGTGGACATACTTCGATGATGGAATAACACAGAACAGGGGCAGCAACGTTGCTTATCAACATGGATGCGAATGCGGCGACAAACATGTTGGCCACCAGAACAGTCCTTGGCTGTGTGCCGGCTTTGCTCAGGATGAGGGTTGCGAGGCGTTTATCGATCTTGCACTTTGAGAGAGCGGCGGCCAGTGTGAAGCCACCGAGCAGTAGCATGATGACGGGACTCCACATGGCTGCGAATATGGCATTTGTAGCTCCCTTGGCATCAAGACGCCCGTGTTTGGGACTGTCCTCGTCACAGACTACTCGCAGCACCACAGACAGGAAGGGAATTAGAAGGGATGTCACAAACAAGGGAATGGTCTGCATTGAAAAGAAAGAAATGAAAATAAAACTGTCAGCAATTGATTGATGGACGAGGCGGGCAAGCGGGAGCAGGGAGTTATACCTCAGTTGCCCAGAGCAGACTGACAAAGACCAGCAGCGCCAGGCAGTTTTGCTCTTCGGGCTTGTCCATTATAGGAGCGGCGAGGAGTGCACAGAAGACAGCGAGAGAACCCAGAAGAGTCAGCATAGATGTACCGGCCATCCAACTGGGCAGTGACAGTCGCCCTAACGGCGTTTTGAATTTCTTGGATGTTGCGGCTTCGTCATCGTCACCTTGCAGTCGTTTTGGCACGACAGTCTGACTCTGTCCAAGAAATGACTGGCCGAGCCGAGCGGCTTCAGCACGCCGCTCAATGCCAATAAGATCTCTCCATACAGTGTTGCGCTCCCAAACGACATGCTCTCTGAGGTGAGATCGCAGGTCCTTCTTGGCCAGTTCCCGATCGCCTCCGGTAACCACATCTGCGTAAGCATTTTCCATCTTCACGATGTTCTCCTCAATTGCCTCCTTCGTCTCATCTTTGAAGGGGTAAGCAGTGTCGACGTGGGCTTTCATATAAGAGCTCTTGAGCTCTTTATCCAATATCTTGTCGAACTTTTTCAGGACCTTGCTGAAACCCGTCTTGTTGAGCTGGGCATAGGACTTGAGCTCGCAAAGCTGGACATAGAGGCTGATGATGCGTTTCTTCAGCATGATGCCAGATGAGAAGAGGCCCGATGAGAAAATGACAGACTGATCACCATAGTCATTAAATGCGCTGTGCCGGCGTGCAGAGCGACCTAATTCGGATTCGGCGGCCAATTCAGCCATGTGCTGGCCTATGCTGGCAACCGTTCTCCTTCGGCCACCGTTGCTCCTGGGCCTGTTCAAACCGGTCGTCTCGTCGTCATCGCTAGCACTGTCTTCGATATCGTCGTCCGAACCTGGACCGACAGAACTAGTCGGTCGCATAGGTACACGATGTGCGTCACCCGATGACATGCGCCGTAAATCGGTTCCGTCTAGCGATGGCCGCTCCCGGACATCCCGGACGAGCTGATTGACCTCATCGAGAAGTTCACCTTCCTTGGCAACATAGAATGAACATATTTTCTCCAGTTCCACGCCGAGCGCTCTGCTGAAAGCTTCTGTTGGGTCTTCACCGGAGATGATGAGTGGTCGGGATTCTGAATCGCCGGCTCGAGCCTGGTGTGCAGTCTTTTCAAGCTGGTAGATACTACGACGGGCGGGTATGCGTTAGCGCGAGGTGAGCCATGAAAGTGTTACGTTACCCAATGCCAGAGGGCAGTTTGACGATTGGCGGAAGTTACGTACAGCTTTTTCAGATTACTGTAGGCAATATAATGGCTGCTCCAGTCCGGAACAGCATTGAACTGAATGCTATGGGAGAACTTCATCTCGTCTCGTGATTCAAGCCACTCGAGCTTGCGGTTTCGCTTCTCCTGTCGTCGATTCTCTAGGTCGGCGGCGTCTTTCCAGGCTTGTACTTGACCGTAATCAGCGAGCTCGAAGGTATCACTCCCGCTGCGGTGTGGCACAATGACGAGGCTGCCCGAGTCAGTGTAAGCGCTCCCTCCTCCTTCGCGATGACCGGTCGAGATGGAAGAGTTGTCGGTGCTCTGAGTAGCGATGCCAGCACCAGCAACAGAGGAGGGATTCTCGGGATGAGAGGGAGACGAAATTGTGGAAGCCGGGCCGGAGCAGCGGTCACGACATGGAGGTTGTTATGGAGCGTCTCTGGTTCGTGTGGTCGAGGAGGGTCCGAACTCGTAGTAAGCAGTGACAGAGCCAACGATTTGCGGGACCAGACACCATTAGTAAGTAATCTACTCCGTACCGCCCAGCGACAATGCAAAAGCTATCAATGATGCTGCTAAATTGATGCCGTACACGTACTCTCGGTAGGCCAGAGGTGGCTTTTTCAGGGCTTTTCGCTTGATGGCGTCGTGACTCGTGGGGCACCCACTTCAATGGAATGGGCAAATCCACCATCGCTGATTCGTCTGCGTGACAACTTCAAGGTGACGGTGATTGGCCGGCAGCCCTGAAGTCAATGCTGGCTGGGTGCGGCAACCACTTGCGAAAGCCTGCGGGCCAATGCGGTTGATCCACGTTCTGTCTCCTGTCTCCGAGGTTCCGAGGTCAACCCTTCATAATACTGCGTGTGCCCTCGGTTGGTTGGTTGGTTGGTTGTATTCATTACGCCGGCTAGAAACCCTAGGGTTACGTGGCGCTACTAGAAAATTTCTAGTGGAGTAGTAGCTATAAGACCTAGTCTCCTACTCTAGTCCTTGTTCTTTCCCCCTTTTATAGTATATAGTAAATTATAAGCTCTTTAGCCTCCCTTTTAGGCCTTTTAGGGGATTCTAGAGAGCTTTGTTTTACTTATGCTTATACTCTTAGAGCTCCCTAGTGCTCTCTAGTCCCCTATACTCTCTAATTACTCTTTAGATCCCTGTTGGAACACGCATGATATTAACCGCGCTTGGCAGCCGCAATTGTGTGGTCGGCAAAGTGGTTGGCCCGCGGGCGCGAGGGCCCCACACGCGACCCATAATGCGGGCCTATGATAGGGCAGGGCTTATTGTCACGTGACCTATATAGCCCCTTTGCGTTTCATATCTTATAAGAAGAACCCTTACTTTTACCCTCTCTTTTCTCTCTTTCTTTAGTAGCTTAAAATAGATAATTAATAATAATACTATTCTTAAGGCTTATAATAATAATAACCTAATATTAGGTACCCTATATAACTAATACTAATAAGTAGTTAACTTTATAATCACTCCTAAACACACGTGGAAAAACTATAAATTAGTAAGGTTAATATTAAAAGAGACTTTCCTAGAAGTAATATAATTTTACTAGCCTATTAAAGTATAAGAGTAGCCTAATTACTTAAGATCCTTAATTATACTAAGGAAGAAGTCTATCTAGCTTACTTATTAAAGTATAAGAGTAGCTAATAATAGTTAGAAGCCTAAACCTTAAAGAAGAGTTTAACTCTAGTAATAAGGTTTATCTTATTATTCTTTTTCTTAGTATATTTTATTATATATAAAGCTAACTACCTAGCCTTATAATTCTTTATAAATCCTTTCTCTTATAAGTAAAACTTTCTTACTACCCTCCCTTACCTAAAAACTATAACTTTTCCCTATTTCCTTTCTCTTTAAAAACTATAAGTTATAATAGCTAATAAGAAAGAATAAGTATAAGACCCCCTAAGAGTTAAGAAGGTTCTTAATTAGAAGAAATCTTTATAAAAGCTACTAAATAATAAAAAAGAGTAAAGCTAATATCCTTTCCCTCCTATATATCCTAAATTCCTTTTATAAGTATATTATAGAAAAACTATTCTATAAGGCTAAAAACTTTAATAATAAGGAAAATAAAATACCTAAGGTACTTATAGCCTATATTCTTATTAAGGCTATAAACTATAAGGTAAGGAAGATAGCTAGGAGAACCCTATTTATAGAATTTACCTAAGACTTCTATAATTAAACCTAAGAAATATTTCTTTAAATACTATTTATAATCCTAAGGTACTTATAGGATTACCTTATTAATAATAGAGTATATATAATAATTAACTAAACTACTAAAGTAGTAAGGAATCTCTAAGAAGTTATTAACTAATAAGAATTTTACTTCTAATTATAAGAAAAAGTAAAAGATATTTAAAGGAAGTATATAGACTTCTAAAAAGCTTTAGGAGAATAATAACTTCCTAAATAACCTCTATAATAAGGGTAATATCTAAAAATATTAAATTATAAAGACTACTTAATCTCTTTACTAAGGCTTATTAAGTATTACCCTATTAAGGTAACTATATAGCTATAGGTATAATCTCCCCTAAGAGGGTATATATTAGTATATTAAAAGCCCCCTCTAGGTATTATATCCTAAATCCTAACCCTATTAAGGTAGCACTAGTAAGCCCTAATTCCTATTCCGTAGTATAAAAAAGCTATTATTCTTACTATTATCCCTATTAACTAACTAATATAACCCTTAAGACTATTACTAAAGTAAATTATTAATTTAGCTAAGATATATATACTAGAATAATAATATAGTGTAAATAACTATAATATCTTTAAATTAAAGCTTTAAATATTTTAAAGGAAATATAAAATCCTAGATATTAGACTAGAATAAGTAAGCTATATATTTAAGGCTATGCTTAAGGGTAAAGCTCTAAGGTATTACTTAGATAATCTCTTAAAACCTAGATAACCTTAAGATTTACTAAGCCTTATTACCTAAATAAGATAGAGGTTTAAGACTAAGGATATAAGGTAGTAATACCTTTTAGAATAGTATAATATCTCCTTATAAAGGTAATTAATAATAATAAGGAAAAGTTAAAGACTAAGTGCTTTAATAATCTTATTAAGAAGCTTACTACCCTCTAAAGAGCTATCCCTAATATTAGCTAGATAAAGTAAGCACTCTAGAATTAAATTATACATACTTATAGTAAGATCCCTAAATATAAAAGCTATATTACTTATTGAGAATTGGAAGGGAAGATATTAGAGGGATAGGAAGACCTCCTAATAGATTCCTAGATAGCTAACACAATGAAGGGCGCAGTGACCTATAGATAACTAGATTACGATAGATTATTCACTTTAAGAGCTTAGATGTTTGAATATAGTTGATTTCTAGCGTACGGACAGTCTAACAAGCAATAAGAGGATATTTCAAGTCCCCTTATAGACTTACTAACTATATTAATAGAAGGGGGTTACTAGGAGGGCTTTATAAGCTACTTTTTATTTTCTATAAAATTTATTTATATAGTAAAAGTAAAAATTAACTTATAGCTATACAAACTAGACGCCTATGTAAACTAACTTATTACTTTTAAAGTGTACCCCTATAAATAAAAACCACTATTAAATCTAGTAAAATTCAAGGATTTAAATAGTATATGTTAGCCTTTATATAACTACTAGTTCCCTAGTTATAGTTAATTTTAGCTTCCCTATAGGGTAACCTAGTTAGCTTAGATATATATACTATAGCTTGCTTTAGTGGTAACGTAAGTTATGTGGTAACTAACGCTATAACTAACACTATAGCCTAGGTTATAGTAACGCAACTAGGCAACTAGTGGGCCTATAAAATAGTGCTATAAATAGCATTATTTTAACACTCCCTCTAGAAAAGTATGAGGTAACTAATTTAATACCTAATGACTTAGCTCTTCAATAGATATCTAAGTTATCTATAAATTCTAATAAATTTAATTAACTTTTTAACTATAAATCTAATAACTTTTTAACTAGAATTCTAGTGTTTTTATTAATTTATTATTTTTAACTGTTGTCAGTTACACAGGGTGCCTAATATCAGGTTATTGATGTTATGAGCCTCGAGAATAGTATCGTTGTTAATTATCTATTCTAAGCTACCAAGGAAAGAGGAAAAAGAGAGGGCAAAAGTAAGGGTTTTCTCGTAAGATATAAAACGCGAAGGGGCTGTGTGGGTCACGTGACCACAAGCCCTGCCCTATCATAGGCCCACATTGTGAGTTGCGTGTGAGACTTACGCGCGTGGGCTAACCACTTTACTAACTATATAATTACAGCTACTAAGCGTAGTTAATATTATGCGTGTTCTAACACTAGAAACTCTCTCTATTAATATAACTATTAATATATAATATTAATAGTAAAGAAGAAAAGAAATAATAAACTATATTATAGTTAATTAGGGATATAGGAAATAAAAGAATAAAGATACCTATATAAGTATAGTAGGTAAAAGAAAGGAAAATAATAACCTATAATCTAGGGCTCTTAAATTAGAATAAGAGGGCCTTCTCTGCTTTCCTTACTTTACTAAATAAGATTAATCTAGCTATATACTAATCCTTCCCTTACTACTATAGCGCCCTTACTATAATAGTCTTTCCTCCTTTATACTCTATGTATATTATATAGGGATTAAAGAGACCACTATAGGTCTTCCTATAACTCTTATTAGGTTAGGAGTAATAATAAGTGTAGCTCTTATTAGAATTAGTAAACCTAATAAGAGTTATAGTCCCTTCTCTTTCTTCCTCCCTAGGAGGATTTTATATCCTCCTATAGTATTAGTATTAGGACTAAACCTCTGGGGATGTTATTCGTAGTGACTATCCTCTGCGTGGGTAACCTACCCTTCTATCCGGATTATTATCTAGTTACTTAAGATAAATTACTTAAGGGCCTTATTTAGTAATGCCTTTATAAAGGCATTAGCTAAGTTATTACTTCTATTAATCTAATAGATTTCGCAGAGCTTATAGCGCTTATATAATTACTATAAGGCTATAATATTAATTATTAGGTATTTCTCCTTAGTAATACTAAGCTTAATAAGGTATTTATATAGAGAGTATAAATCTATATATACTATAACTAGGATTAGGGAAGCTTTAGTTAACCTATAATTAATCTAATTATTATTATAATTATATAGGCTATATTAATACCTATAACTATACTATAGATCTCTAAGGTAAGTATACTTTATATAACCCTCTTACTCTTAGTTAAGCTAAAGTATATAATATTACCTTTAATTATAAACTTACTATCCTTATTATCTTTATTACCTAGGATTAGTATATATCCTAGCTATAATATAAGGTCCTAGTTATTAGTAAATAATCTATTTATAAAGGTATAAATCTTTGCTTTAGTAAGGTTAATTAAAATAAAGGTTAGGCCTCTCTCTAGGTAGTTCATTTACTACTAGATTTAGTGGTTAAGGGCTTTAATATTCTTAACTATTAGTTCCTAGTATTATATAGTAACTAAGAGATTAAAGTAAGCTTTTAGTTAGTAAATTAAAGTAATATAAGGGCCTTAAGCCTACTACTTAATATACTTTTACTTTAAATAAGTTAATAGGATTAATTTAAGCTTACTACTTTACCCTTTTATTATAATATAATATTCCTATTACTTAGGGTAATAATTTCTCTATTAAATATAAGTAAGTTCTTCTCCTAAGGAATTACTTTAGCTTTATAGTAAAGGTAGTAGTAGCTAGTTAAGTTTTCTCTTTCTTAGAGAACTCCTTATCTAATAACCTAAGGGTATTATTAGTTTATATACCTATATAAGTAAATTCTAGGCTCTCTTTTATTATTATAAGTAAGCATAGGTTATATATAAAAGTCTCTATCTAGAGCTTCTCTCTATAATACTTATAATATATTACTTACTAGTATATTCTAGCTTTTATAATACTATAAAGAGGCTTAATTATAATTATAATTATACCTTCTAGGTACTAGTAGTAGATTTAGATTAGGAGCCTAGTAAGGATAACTTAGCTTAAGGCTATATATAACTAGATATACACTTATATAATATTATAAATCTATATAAGGTATCCTATTATAAGTAAAGAAAAAGCTATTATAAGGATAAGTTATTAACTAGCCTATTAGATTATTAGGGCTTATATTAAGATTAATTACTTCTCCTTATCCCTAAATCCTTAGATTATAAGCTATAACTTCTTATATAGTTAACTTATTTTTCCCTTTACCTTAATAATAATATAGGCATTAAAGATTCTTAGGCTATAGTGCTTCTCTCTATTAAATATAATAAACTTAAAGATACCTTACTTAATTAAAGTATTAATTTTAGTCTTAGTAAAGAGCTTAAATAGCTTCCTAGGGTTATAATAATACCTTTCTTATATAACTAGATTATAAGGTTAAGGTTAGCCTTCTCTTTTACTAATATAAAGATTATAATATTAGTCTTATTAATAATAGCTAGAGGGTTCTTATAGAGTCTTCTAGGTCTTTACTTTAGTAAAATCTCTAGTCCTAGGGCCTTATATTTATCCCTAGTCTCTAGTAACTCTCCCTTAGCCTCTATTATAATACTACTTTATATTAGGGGTAAAGGTCTTTCCCTATAAGGATCCTTATAATAGAGTCTTATAGAGATTAACCTAAAAGTCTTAGGGCCTCTTAGGAGGTTAAGTATATAGCTTTCTCTATTAATAGTAAGGAGATTATATAGGCCTTACTATCCTTTACCTTTATACTATACTTAGACTAATAATCTAAGTAAGAGATTAAGGGTTACTAATATATCTAGGCTATTTCTTATTATAAGAGCTTTAGTAACCTTCTAGAGAGTATATAGCTACTTAATCTCCTTTATAGCCTTTTATACTATAATTATATATTATAATATCTCTAGGGATAGAGGATTTACTTATTATCTATAGGTAAGCGCTAAAAATAAGGAGAGTTAGAATAAGGCTATTTAGGCCTATAGTATTATTAAGGGCTTTAATAGCTATTTATAGGGCTATAGGCTTAGGGGTTATTAGGTATTTACATTAGATAATATTATAGGCTCTTTAAAGAGGCCTATAATATCTCTTAACCTTACTAATACTATAGTGTGCTTTAATAGGGATCTCTTTAATAGAGATTAATATTAATACTATAAATTATTAGAATTCCTTACTATAGAAGTTAGTGCTAGTATTAGTAATAATCTAATTAGGGGTCCTTAGTATATATTAATCTAGTATACTCTAAGGGCCTCCTATATTATTCTAGCTAAGATATCTTTAAGGAATCTTACTATATTAAATACTATAGCTATATTAATAGTATAAAGGGTAAGATAGTTACTATTAAGATATGTAATATTTACTATTACTTTAAAATTAAATATATATTTATCCTAAAGGGTAAATTTAAAGTAGTAGGGCTATTAGTATTTATCTAGTATTGTTAAAATAATGCTATTTATAGCACTATTTTATAGGCCCACTAGTTGCCTAGTTGCGTTGTTGCAACGTTAGTTACAGGCGTTGCTTACAGCGTTGTGACCTGCGTTCCCACAACCAACCCACGGCTTGTATGACTAAGCTAACTAGGTTACCCTATAGGGAAGCTGAAATCAACTGTAACTAGGGAACTAGTAGTTATATAAAAGGCTAATATATACTATTTGAATCCTTGAATTTTCTAGATTTAATAGTATATTTTATTTATAGGGTTATATATTAAAGTGCTTAGTTAGGCCACGTGGGTAGCTAGATTATATGGTTATAAGTTGATTTTTACTTTTCCTATATAAATGAATTTTACGGAAAATAAAAAGTAGCTCCTAAGACCTCTTTAGCAACCCTATTCCTCTAATATAGTTAGTAGGTCTATAAGGGGACTTAGAAAATCCTCTTATTACTTATTAGACTGTCTATATAGCTAGAAATTAACTATATTTAACTATCTATGCTCTCTATCTTAAAGAATACAACGTATTATAGTGAATCTAGAAGCCACCGCAATAGAATCTACTAGGAGGTCTTCCTATCCCTTTAGCTAAATTCCCTTTTACTTTTAATAGGTTATAAGCCTAGAAGGCCTATAGATTACTACATTACTACGTTATTTTACTGCGATTACTACTAGATTTTTAGGTACTAGTTGCTCTTTACTACACTATAGGCTCTTAGATTACAAAGGAATTCCGCTAGAATTTAAAGCTTTTTATCCACTAGCACCACGTATTATAATATCAGACCCTTAGTGTTAAAATTTATCTATAGCCGCACCCATAACCACTATATTACACCTGTAACTATCTAGTTATAACCACAATATCTAGTAATTCTATTCACTATTACAACTATTATATTTAATACTATTTATAACAGTAAATACGCTACATCCTTTAAAATCATTAGATATCTAGTATACCTATACTAGGCTTTTTAACCTATTATACTACGTTACATGCACTGCGTTGCACTACACGTTCTATAATATCTACTATTTACTATAATTCCTATTTTTAGTGTTAAGAAAATTTTCACTAAGAATCTTCTCCGGCCCGTTTCTGCCCGCGCATACTAAAGACCCACTTTTAATCCTAAGGGGCTACCTTTTCAAACAGTCCTGCCACACAATTTGCATACGCAATAAGATTGTAATATAACTAATTTCTAGCGTGCGTTATTTGCAATAGGAACAAATTTAGAGATTTTATATAGGAGATCTTTTTAAGATTTAGAAGATAGCACTACCTAATTTTAAGGGTAAGGGCCCTACTATAGGACCTTTAGGACCTTCTATAGGCCCTTCTAGCCCCCTAGGGACCTAATAGGATGGATATAGAAGGTTAACTAGCTATTTAGGCTAGTGCTTTATAGCTATAGATGTAAAGCTAAATTAAATATTAAGGCAAGACCTTAAATAATTTTATTAAGTATAGTAAAGAAAATTATCTAAAAATAAGGCTAGTATTAATAATCTCCTAGATAAATTAACACAAACTATAACTATTATATAAGGTCTTTAGGCTTTTACTAGACTTAAGGAAGAAAATACTAAGGTTCCTATAGAAGACCTAGCCACTACTTCTATAAGTTTACCTTCTAGTAACTTATAAGCTACCTTTAATATAGGTACTATAAAGGAACTAAATAAGAAGGTTTACTTTATTCTAGAGGAGCTAAGCTAAAAGGCCCTAAAAACTATAATTAGTAAAAGCAAGCCCTAAGCATTTAATTTAGAGCCCTAGGATTACCTAAATTTATAGATAATCTAAGCCTAGTAGGCTATCTAGCTAACTGTGATTAAGCTATTCTTTTAATAATATTAAGAGATAGTTACTAATTAGAACCTTAAGTAGCTATATATTAGTAAAAATCCCCTAAAGAAGCCTATAAAGTCCTTATTAGGTAGTATTTATAGAGTGCTAAAATCTAGTGTAGTACGCTATACGCTAGCTACTATTCCTAAATTTTTAAATTATAAGGGATCTTTAGAGGCTTTTAATGCTAATTTTAATAATTTACTAGCTAGACTATAACTTTATAGTGTAGAGATTACTCCTATTAATTAAGTAAATTATTATATTAATGCATTAAAGCAAACCTTCCCTAGTTAGGCTAAGAGACAAAGATTTACTATTAGAGCTTCTAGGGCATAGGGACTGCCTATAAATACCTTAAATTTATAGTTTCTTATAGCGGATTTATTAGAAGAACAGAGGGATAAAACCTCCCCTATAGCTAAAGCTCTTAGCTATAAGGCTTCTAATAATAACAAGGGAAATTCTAAGGACTAGGAAAAGAAATCCTCTAATCCTAATACTAAGAAGGACTCTAACGCTACTAAAGAGCAGGATAAGAAGGATTTAAACCCTTCTAAAGCCTCTAAGAAGAAAAAGCCTCTAAGAAGAGTGGTAATAGGGATAAAGATAAAGGAAAAAAGCTGCTTTTACTTTAGGCTATACTCTAGCCATAGGATACGTTAAAGAATTAGATTCTAGCGAATCTAGCAATAATAGTAGTGATTCTAAATCTAATTTAGATACTTCTAGTGCCTCTACCACTAGTAACACTACTAGCAAGCCTACTTTTAGCTACTCTAATAATATGGTTAAAAACTCCCTTTTATATAATATAGGTTCTTCTTATTATATTTATAATAATAAGGCTTCCTTTAGGGACTTTAAACCCCTAAAGAAAGGTAAAACTAGCCCTATAATTACAGTAGGAGGACCTATCTATCCTAAAGGAAGAGGCACTACTGTTTTTAACGTTCTAGTTAAGAAAAATCCACTAGAATATAGGCCTCTAGCTCTATTAGATGCCCTATATTTTCCTAGTATAAATCCTAACCTAGTTAGTGGTTTATCCCACTATCTAAAGGGAGGATATCTAGCTAAAGACTAGCTATTCTAGCCAATAAAAGCCCCTGTAGGTTATTAGAACCTACTAAACACAGCTTCTTTTTACAAATTAAAGGGCAACTAACGCCTAAGATTTGCAAGCATTTAACCCACCTCTCCTTTATAGGCTCTTAATATTACAACTAATAACAACCTAGAGCCTATAAGACTAAATTAGGTTTTCCTACCCTATAGAGGTTTAAATTCCACAGCCAGCGTTTAATCCCAAGGAATATCAACAAATTAAAGAGCTAGAAGACAAAGATTCAGCCCTATATCCCACTAAAGCTCCTCCTAGTTAGGCATCTTCTACAGGGGGTTTAGAAGGTCTATACCCTAATAACTTAGGTAATAATAGTGGCCGTCTAGTGCCCCTAGAGGCCTGTGATCCTTAAGAGGCCTGGCAATAGAGGGAGCTAGGGGATAATAGCCTAACAAATCTTCTAAGCTAGATTCTAGTTATAAGAAGTTACTAGATTTAGCCCTTCTTTGGCATATTTAATTAGGCTACATAGGCCTCCCTTTACTAAAGAAATCGTTAAAATTAGCTAAAGGGATCCCTGATTTTCCGCTATTAAAGAAAAGGATTTTAACTACATAGCCTATACGCAATCAAAGGCTATTAGACAACCTAGCAAAAGACCTATCTAGGATCCCCTAGAGTTCTAGATATTCTAGAGGAGATACCGTTAAAATTGACCCTATGCTGTATAATAAGAAGGCTCTAGTCCTTATCCTTATTAACTAAAAATCCCAGTATAAATAGTGCTTTTTATTAGTTAATAAAGAAGGTTAGACTCTTTATATAGCTATTAAGGGCTTCTTTAAGGCCCTAAAAACCAATATAATACGTATCCTAGGCACCTTCACTTTAACAGAGGTACTAAGATTAATAATAACCTTTAGTTATAGTTAGCTTCTAAAGGAATTTACTTTAGCACCTCTTGCCCCTATATTCACGAATAGAATAGGCTAGTTAAGAGGGCTATTAGGGTTATCCTAGACTAGCTTAGGGCTACACTTTAGTAGTCTAAGCTACCCTATATCTATAGTCTTATATCCTTCCTACTATAGTGGACTTAGTTAATATTATAGCTAATATAACTAAACCTTTAACCCCTAAGTAGCTATTTTTAGCTAACTTAGAGCCTAAGACTACCTATAAGCCTGATTTTTTAAAGATTAGGGCTATAGGGTCTTATTATAAGGTTCTAATACCTCTGGAGCAGAGATCTAAGCTTTAAATGCTAGCCCTAGGACTATCCTAGCTAGCTGCTAGCTACTCTAGGTTCTAGTATCTATCTTGTTTATATTCCCTCTAAAGGTTAGTTATAAAGACTAGCTTTATTAAAATTATAGAGGATATAGGCTCTATAGGGTCCCCTAAGCCTTTAGGGAGCTATCCTTTAGAGGAGAAGCTAATATCTTATAAGATAATCTAGAGGTTTAGGATAGTTACTTAAAGCCTAAAAATCTAGCGCCCGCAGCGCCTGTAGCGCCTGTTATAACCGCTATAACGCCTATAATGCCCCTACGCTACCCCTAGAGAGCCTAAGCTCTAGCGCCCCTAATAAGGAGCTATTAAAAACCTATTTTTAGATTTAAATTCTTTAATTAATTCTAATTCTATGGATATTAATGATTTTAATATATCTTTATACGTTAAGGAGATATACTTTAAGGCATAACAAAGGGCTAAATTATCCACTAATAACGACTTAGATACCTCTAAGATCTAGAAATAAGCTTTAAAAAGTAAGGATAGTTAAAAATAGATAGATGCTATATTTAGCGAATTTAAGTAGCTTCTAGCTACTAGAACCTTTAAATTTATAGGGGTAGACTAAGTCCCTAAGGGCTAGAGGGTTCTAAAGAATAGGCTTGTTTATAAGCTTAAGAAGGATAAAGAAAATAATCCTCTAAAATACAAGGCCTAACTCATTGCTAAAGGCTTTATGTAGATAAAAGGTTAAGATTATATTAAAACCTATGCTATAACTAGCATTCCCCTAGTTAGCGAATATTACTAGCCCTAGCTACTTATAATAACTGGGAAGTTAAGTAAGTTAATTTTATAGGGCCTTTTAAATAGTTTACTAAAGGAAGCTATCTATATATAAATTCCTAATGGTTTTACTAAATTTGCTAAAGCCACGCCTAAAATAGCTAAATTACTTAAAAGTATAGCTATAAACCCTCTTAAAAGCAGGTTATTTTCCTATAAAAAGCTTTATATAGATTAAAACAAAGCTCTAGAGAGTGCTAGTAGGTTTTAAAGGACCTTCTTTAGAAGCTAGGCTTTCACCCCTTATATCTAACCTAGCCGTCTTCTTTAACCTAGCTATATTTACATATATAGTGACTTATATAGATAACTGTCTTCTAATAGGACCGGACTTAGCCTATATTAATAGGTTAAAGAAACAGCTTTATAAAGCCTATCCTATAGAAGACCATAGTCTAGCCGAATTTTCCTAGGCATTTAAATCACTAGAAATCGAAAGAAAGGGACCCTAACTATCCACTAGTCCTAGTATATTTCTAAAGCCCTAGAAAGGTTTAACATAAAGGATACTAGGCCTGTTTAAATTCCCTTACAACCTAGAATTATAAAACAGGCAGCCTACTTAACTAAACCTCTTTCCCCCTAATCATAAGCTATATTAGAGTATTATAGGGACTATTATATACCTAATGCTCCTTACAAGACCTAATATTGCCTTTCTAGTTTAGTGGCTTTCTATAGCACTATCTAAGCTATATATAGAGCATTTAAATGCTTCTAAACATCTGCTTAGGTACCTTTTAGGCTCTATAAATTATTCTATAACCTATAGAAAGTCTAAGTTTGCTACTAAAGTCTTTGTAACCCTTATTAGCTTTTGTAATAGTGACTTTACTGTTAATAAGTCCTTAAGATTAACCTATACTTATCTATATAAGCTAGCTAAAGGACCTATTAGCTAGAAATTAAAGAAAGTAACTACAATAGCTTTATTAACATTAGAGGCTAAATTAGATGCCCTATGTAAAGCTATTAGGGAGCTAGAGTGGCTTTATAGTCTCTTTAAAGAGATAAAGCTACCTATAGCACCTCTAGTCCTAATTTTTAGCAATAACTAAGGCGCTATTATAACCACTAATAACCTTGCTTTATATAGTAAAATAAAGTATACCCTACTAAAATTCAACTATACTAGAGAAAAGGTATAGAAGGGTATAGCTAAGGTTATCTATATTAGCACTAAGGAGATGCCTGTAAATAGTTTAACTAAGCCCCTACCTAATAATAAATTTTAATAATTTATCTAACTATTAGGTCTTATAAATATAAAGGCCTAGTTTAAAATTAACTAAAAAGTTAAAAATTAAAAAACAATAAAAACACTAGAATTCTATTAAAAAGTTATTAATTTTAGTTAAAAAGTTATTAGATTTATATTAGAATTTATAGTTAACTTAGATATCTATTAAAGAGCTAAGTCTAGGTATTAAATTAGTTACCTTATACTTTTCTAGAGGAGTGTTAAAATAATACTATTTATAGCACTATTTTATAGGCCTACTAGTTGCCTAGTTACGTTATTGTAACGTTAGTTATAGGCATTGCTTGCAGCGTTATAACCTGCGTTCCCACAACTAACCCATGGCTTATATAACTAAGCTAACTAGGTTACCCTATAGGAAGCTGAAATTAACTGTAACTAGGGAACTAGTAGTTATATAAAAGGCTAATATATACTATTTAAATCCTTAAATGTTTCTGGATTTAATAGTATATTTTATTTATAGGGTTATATATTAAAGTGCTTAGTTAGGCTATGTAGGTAGCTAGATTATATAGTTATAAGTTAATTTTTACTTTTCCTATATAAATAAATTTTACGGAAAATAAAAAGTAGCTCCTAAGACCTCTCTAGTAACCCTATTCCTCTAATATAGTTAGTTAGTCTATAAGGGACTTAGAAAATCCTCTTATTGCTTGTTAGACCGTCCGTATAGCTAGAAATCAACTATATTTAACTATCTATACTCTCTATCTTAAAGAATACAACGTATTATAGTGAATCTAGAAGCCGCCGCAATAGAATCTACTAGGGAGGTCTTCCTATCCCTCTAGCTAGATTCCCTTCCACTTTCAATAAGTATTAGTAGCATACCTTTATTAGCTCCTTAATAGCTTTAATATTAATCTTATACCCTAATTTATATAGGAGATTATAGAGTTATTAGACTAAAGGATAACTAAATTAGTAATATAAGCGCTATAATTTAACTTTAGTAAGGTAGTTCTATGCTATTAACTTCTTATTTTACCCTAGTAATATTTATATATACCCCTATTTATATATAAGGGGACCTTAATATTCCCTTACTATAGTATATTCTTAGTAATAATAAAGTTAATCTTTAATTAGCCTATATCCCTAAGGTATATTAAGAAAGATATACTTATAGTAATTATATAGAAGGTAATATTACTAAAGGGAGTAGGTATATTAACTAATCTAATTAAGATAATTAGTATACCTTTTCTAAACCTAATAACTGCTTTACTTACCCTTAATTTATTAAGTTAGATCCTTAGTATTATATATTATAATACTAGGAATTATAGGTAGCCTACTATTAAGTACTTAGTAGCTCTAGTATCTAGTATAATACCTTAGAAGGTCTTAGAAGAGTAATAATCCTAAGTATAAATATATAGGGTGGTTAATTAGATAGTCTATTATTAAAAGGGCTCTTTTTACTTAGGCTATATAGTATTACTTAATTTATAAAAATCTTAATTACCTTCTAGCTATTAAAGGTAGTGCTATATATAAAGAAGCTTATAGGAATTAAGCTATCTTTACCCTCTTAAGTATTAGTAAATCTAAGGCCCTATATATATTAGGTATTTTTATTATCTTCTAGGATTCTTAGGGTATTATTAGCCTTAGGTTCTCCCTTATACTAAGTAAGGAATATATTATATACTAGTAGTAAAGATTTTAAAGAGTTAATAAGGTAGTAACTCTTAAAGTATTAATATACCTTCTTATAGTTCTCTTTAAAGTGCTTTATTAACTAGTATCCTCCTTACTATAAATATAGTATTTCTCTATATAAGGGGAGGTTTTATATCTCTAGACCTTAATAAAGAGTATTTTAACTATTTACTCTTACTATTATCTTATTAATTAGTTTAGAATTACTTTAGGGTATTAGCTTTATTAGGGAATTAGTGCTAATTACTAGATTTCTCTTTAATAAGGTAGATTATTATTCTTACTTACTTATAGAACTCCTAAAGGCTATTAGGGGGTTAGTAATATAGCTTCTATATTTAGGGATCTTACTATAAGTATATATAATTTAATTCTAGAGTACTTACTCTATCTAGCTAATATTAGGGATAGCTCTTTAAAGGGTAGTAAGCTTTTAATAAGGTTATTAAAGCACTTAGTCTTTAACTTTTTCTTATTCTTATTAATTACCTTTTATAAGGAGGTATTATACTATTTTAGGAGGTATTATTACCTTATATCCTTAGTTTTAAACCTTTATCTTATTTAGATAATAAGGGTTAGTAAGTCTTAGGGTTACCTAGGTTTTAAGAGGTTATCTAAGTAATATCTTAGAGCTTTATCCTTAAATATAGTGTTAAATATATAGCTTACTTACTCTAGTCTAATATCTAGGATTTTATATTTTCTTTAAAATATTTAAAGCTTTAATTTAAAGATATTATAGTTATCTATTCTATATTATTATTCTAGTATATATATCTTAGCTAGATTAATAATTTACTTTAGTAATAGTCTTAAGGGTTATATTAGTTAGTTAATAGGGATAGGGGTAGGGATAGTAGCTTCTTTATACTAGGGAGGGGATTAGGGCTTACTAGTAGTACCCTAATAGGGTTAGGATATAAGATATAATGCCTAGAGAGGGACCCTTAATATATTAATATATACCCTCTTAGGGAGATTATACTTATAGCTATATAGTTACCTTAATAGGGTAATACTTAGTAAGCCTTAGTAAAGAGTTTAAGTAGTTTTTATAATTTAATATTCTTAGATATTACCTTTATTAAGAAGGTTATCTAGGAAGTTACTATTCTCTAGAAGCTTCTTTTAGAAGTCTATATACTTCCTTTAGGTATTTTTACTTTTCTTATAACTAAAATTAGAATTCTTATTAGTTAATAGCTTCTTAAAGGTTCTCTACTACTTTAGAGGTTTAGTTAATTATTATATATACTCTATTATTAATAAGATAGTCCTATAAGTGCTATAGGACTATAAATAGTATTTAGAGGAATATTTCTTAGGTTTAGTTATAAAAGTCTTAGGTAAATTCTATAAATAGGGTTCTCCTAGCTATCTTCCTTACCTTATAGTCTATAGTCTTAATAAGGATATAGGCTATAAGTACCTTAGGTATTTTGTCTTCCTTATTATTAAAGTTTTTAGCGCTATAAAATAAGTCTTCTATAATATACTTATAAAGGGAATTTAGAATATAAAGGAGGGGAAGGATATTAGCTTTATCTCCTCTATATTATTTAGTAGCTTCTATAAAGGTATCTCTAATTAAGAGCCTCCTTAACTCTCTAGGGGTCTTATACTTATTCCTTCCTATTAGCTATTATAACTTATAGTCTTAGGAGAGGGAGGAGGAAAAATTATAGTTTTTAGGTAAGGGAGGGTAGTAAGAAAGTTTTACTAATAAGAGAGGGATTTATAAAGGATTATAGGGCTAGGTAATTAGCTTTATATATAATAGAATACACTAAGAAAAAGAAGAATAGAATAGACCTTACTACTAGAGTTAAACTCTTCTTTAAGGTTTAGGCTTCTAACTATTATTAGCTACTCTTATACTTTAATAGGCTAGCTAGGATAGACTTCTTCCTTAGTATAATTAAGAATCTTAAGTAATTAGACTACTCTTATGCTTTAATAGGCTAGTAAAATCACACTACTTCTAGGAAAGTCTCTTCTATTATTAACCTTACTAATCTGTGATTTTCCGCGTGCGTTTAGTAGTAGTTATAAAGTTAACTACTAATTAGTATTAGTTACATAGGGTGCCTAATATTAGGTTATTAATATTATAAGCCTTAAGAATAGTATTATTATTAATTATCTATTCTAAGCTACTAAGGAAAGAGGGAAAAAGAGAGGGCAAAAGTAAGGGTTCTTCTTATAAGATATAAAACGCAAAGGGGCTATGTGGGTTACGTAACCATAAGCCCTGCCCTATTATAGGCCCGCATTGTGGGTCGCGTGTGGGCCCGCGCGCGCTAACCACTCTGCTAACCACACAATTGCGGCTGCCAAGCGCAGTTGATATCATGCGTGTTCTAACACTAGGGCTTTATATTTATAAAGCCTAGTAATTTAATAAATTATTAAAATTTATTTATAGGTAAGGGCTTAGTTAAGCTATCTATAAGTATATCTTTAGTGTTAATATAGATAACCTTAGCTATACCCTTCTATACCTTTTCTCTAGTATAGTTAAATTTTAGTAGGGTATGCTTTATTTTACTATAAAGAGTAGGGTTATTAGCGGTAGTAATAGCTCCTTAGTTATTACTAAAAATTAGGACTAGAGGGGCTATAAGTAGCTTTATTTCCTTAAAAAGGTTATAAAGCTACTTAAGCTCCTAATAGCTTTACATAGGGTATCTAATTTAGCCTCTAAGGTTAATAAAGCTATTATAGTTAATTTCTTTAATTTCTAGCTAATAGGGCCTTTTACTAGCTTAAAAAGATAAGTATAGGTTAATTTTAAAGAGGTCCTATCTCTAGTAAAGTCGCTATTATAGAATCTAATAAGGGTTATAGAGGCTTTAGAATTTAATATAGTTCTAGACCTTTAATAGGTTATAGAATAACCTATAGTGCTAGAAAGAAATCTAAGTAAGTGTTTAGAAGTATTTAAGTGCTTTATAAATAGCTTAGATAAAGCTATAGAAAGCCACTAGACTAGAAAAGAGATATTAGGTCTAGTTAGAAGCATTAGGTATATAATAGTCCCTACTATACTCTAATATAGCTTGTGATTAGGGGGTGAAAGAGGTTTAGTTATTGCTTATTTTATAATTCCGGGTTATAAGGGAATTTAAATAGGCTTAGTATTCTTTAAATTAAACCTTTCTAGGGCTTTAGAAATATACTAGGACTAGTAAATAGTAATAGTCCCTTTCTTTTTAATTTCTAGTGATTTAAACGCCTAGGAAAATTCAGCTAGTCTACAGTCTTCTATAGGATAAGCTTTATGTAAAAGCTTCTTTAATCTATTAATATAGTTAAGGTCTAGTCCTATTAGAAGATAGTTATTTACATAAGTTACTATATATGTAAATGTAGTTAGGTTAAAGAAAATGGCTAGGTTAGATATAAGGGGTGGAATCCATGCTTATAAAGAAGATCCTTTAGAGCCTGCTACCACTCTCTAGAGCTCTGTTTTAATCTATATAAAGCTTTTTAAAGGAAAATAACCTGCTTTTAAGAGGGTTTATAGCTATACTTCTTAAGTAATTTAGCTAATTTATATATAGCTTTAGCAAATTTAGTAAATCTATCTAGGATTTATATATAAATAGCTTCCTTTAGCATGCTATTTAAAAAAGCCCCTATAAAATTAATTTATTTAACTTCCTAGTTATTAGAAGCTACTAGAGCTAATAATATTCGCTAACTAGGAGGGATACTTATAGTAGCATAGGTCTTAAGATAATCTTAACCTTCTATCTACATAAAGCCTTTAGTAATAAGATAGGCCTTATATTTTAAAGGATTATTTTCTTTATCCTTTTAAGCTTATAAATAAGCTTATTCTTTAGAATCTTCCAGCCCTTAGGGACTTAGTCTATCCCTATAAATTTAAAGGTTCTAGTAGTTAAAAGCTACTTAAATTCACTAAAAGTAGTATTTATCTATTTTTAACTATCCTTGCTTTTTAAAGCTTGTTTCTAGGTCTTAGGGGTATCTAAGTTATTATTATTCTTAGTGGATAATTTAGCCTTTTCCTAAGCCTTAAAGTATAACTCCTTAATAAAAGAAGTTATATTAAAATTATTAATATCTATAGCATTAGAATTAGCTAATAGATTTCCTATAGGTACCTTATTAGGGGCTATAGGGCTAGGGCTCTCTAGGGGTACTAGATTTTTAGGCTTTAGATTATCCTAAACCTCTAGATTATCTTATAAGGGATTATAAAGATTATTAATTCCTCCCTCTAAAGGATAACTCCCTAAAGGCTTAGGGGTCCTTATAGAGCCTATATTCTCTATAATTTTAATAAAGCTAGTCTTTATAACTAACCTTTTAAAGGGGATATAAATAAGATAAACATTTAAACCTAGAGTAGCTAGTAACTAACTAGGGATAGTCCTAGGGCTAGCTTTTATAGCTTAGATCTTTGCTCCGGAGGTATTAGAACCTTGCAATAAGACCCTATAGCCCTAATCTTAAGTTTATAGGTAGTCTTAGGCTCTAAGTAAGCTAGATATAGCTGCTTAGGGGTTAAGGGCTTGGTTATATTAGCAGTGATATTAACTAAATCCACTATAGCTAGTAGGATATAAGACTATAGATAAAGGGGTAACTTAGACTACTAAAGAGTAGCCCTAAGTTAGTTAAGGATAACCCTAATAGCCCTCTTAACTAGCCTATTCTATTTATAAATATAAGGGTAAGAGGTACTAAAATAAATTCCTTTAGAAGATAACTATAACTAAAGGTTATTATTAATTTTAGTACCTCCGTTAAAGTGAAGGTACCTAGGATACGCGTTATATTAGTTTTTAGGGCCTTAAAGAAGCCCTTAATAGCATTATAAAGGGTCTAACCTTCTTTATTAGCTAATAGAAAACACTATTTATACTAGGATTTTTAGTTAATAAGGATAAGGACTAGGGCCTTCTTATTATGTGGTATAGGCTTAATTTTAACTATATCTCCCTCTAGAATATCTAAAACTCTAGGGGGTCCTAAATAGGTCTTTTGCTAGGTCTTCTAATATCCTTAGTTTACGTATAGGCTAAGTAGTTAAAATCCTTTTCTTTAATAGTAGAAAAATCAGGGATCCCTTTAGCTAATTTTAATAATTTCGTTAGTAAGGGAAGCCCTATATATCCGAGTTAAATATACTAAAGAAGGGCTAAATCTAGTAATTTCTTATAACTAGAATCTAGCTTTTTAGGGCTATTATCCCCTAGCTCCCTATCTTGCTAGGCCTCTTAAGAATCACAGGCCTTAGGGGATTCTAGATAGCTACTATTGTTATCTAACACATTAGGATATAGACCTTCTAAATCCCCTATAGACGATACCTAACTAGGAGCTTTAGTGGGATATAGGGCTAAATCTTTGTCTTCTTTCAAGTTAATTTCTTTAATTTATTAATATTCCTTAGGATCTAGGGTAGGCTATGGAATTTAAACCTCTATAGGGTAGTAAAACCCTATATAAGTCTTATAGGCTTAATGTTTAGTCTAACTTTAAGAGCCTATAAAGGAGAGGTAGGTTAAATGCTTATAAATCTTAGGGTTACTTACTCTTTAATCTGCAAAAAGAAGCTATATTTAGCAGGTTCTAATAACCTATAGGGAATTTTATTAGCTAGGAAAAGCTAGTCTTTTATAAGATAACCCCGGAAAGATAGTGAGTTAAACCACTAACTAGGTTTATATCTATACTTAGGAAATATAGGGCATCTAGTAAAGCTAAAGGCCTATATTCTAGTAGATTTTTCTTAACTAGAATATTAAAGATAGCAGTGCCTCTACCTTTAGGATAAATAGGTCCTCTAGCTATAATTATAGGGCTAGTTTTACCTTTCTTAAGGGGCTTAAAGTTTCTAAAGAAAGCCCTATTATTATAAATATAATAAGAAAAACCTATATTATATAAAAGGGAGTTTTTAACTACATTATTAGAGTAGCTAAAAGTAAGCTTGCTAGTAGTGTTACTAGTAGTAGTACTAGAGGTATCCAAATCAGATTTAGAATCACTACTATTATCGCTAGATTCGCTAGAATCTAATTCTTTAATATATCCTATAGCTAGGCTATAGCCTAAAGTAAAAGTAGCTTCTTTTCCTTTTCTTTAGCCCTATTATTACTACTCTTCTTCTTCTTCTTTTTAGAGGCTTTAGAAGGGTTTAAATCCTTCTTATCCTACCCTTTCTTAGTATTAGAGTCCTTCTTAGGGTAGGATTAGATAAATTCTTTTCTAATCCTTAGAATTTCCCTTATTATTAGAATCCTTATAGCTAAGAGCCTTAGCTATAGGGGAGGTTTTATCTCTTTATTCTTCTAATAAGTCCGCTATAAGGAACTATAAATTTAGAGTATTTATAGGCAGTCCTTATGCCCTAGAAGCTCTAATAGTAAATCTTTGTCTTTTAGCCTAACTAGGGAAGGTCTGCTTTAATATATTAATATAATAATTTACTTAATTAATAGGTGCGATCTCTACATTATAAAGTTATAATCTAGCTAGTAAATTATTAAAATTAGCATTAAAAGTCTCTAAAGATCCCTTATAATTTAAAAAATTTAGGGAATAGTAGCTAGTATATAGCATACTACGCTAGATTTTAGCACTCTATAAATACTACCTAATAAGGACTTTATAGGCTTCTTTAGGGGATATTTACTAATATATAGCTACTTAAGGTCCTAATTAGTAGCTATCTCTTAATATTATTAAAAGAATAGCTTAATTAGAGTTAGCTAGCTAGCTTACTATGCTTAGATTATCTAGAAATCTAGGTAATCCTAGGGCTCTAAATTAGATATTTAGGCTTACTTTTACTAATTATAGTTTTTAAGGCCTTTTAGCTTAGCTCCTCTAGAATAGAATGTACTTTCTTATTTAGTTCCTTTATAGCGCTTCTATTAAAAGTAGCTTAAAGGTTACTAGAAGGTAGTATAGATATAGAAGATTTAGTAGCTAGATCTTCTCTAGGAACCTTAGTATTTTCTTCCTTAGGTCTAGAAAAGGCCTAAAGACCTTATATAGCTAATATAGTTTACGTTAATTTACTTAGAAGATTATTAATACTAGCCTCGTTTTTAATATAATTATCTTCACTATGCCTAATAAAATCAGTTAAGGTCTTGCCTTATTACTCAATTTAGCTTTGTATCTATTATTGCAAAGCACTAGCTTAGGTAGCCAAAGGTTGCTAACCCTCTATATCTATCTAATTACAGTCCCTAGGGGGCTAGAAGGGCCTGCTACAGGTCTAGAAGGTCCTATAGCAAGGCCCTTACCCTTAAAATTAGGTAGTGCTATCTTCTAAAATCTTAAAAGATTTTCCGTATATAATCTCTAAATTTCTTCCTATTATAAATAACGCGCTAGAAATTAATTATATTACAATCTAGTCACGCACGTAAAATATATAGTAGGGCCGTTTAAAAGGGTAGCCTTTAAGGTTAAAAAGCAAGTCTAGTATATACGCGGACAAAAACAGGCTAGTGAAAATTCTTAGGAAAATTTTCTTAACACTAAAAGCCACAGATAGGAATATAGGTAATATTATAGAACATATAGCGCAACGCAACGCAACGCAATGCAATGCAGTGTAACGTAATATAATAGGTTAAAAAGCCTAGTATAAATATACTAGAAGTCCAGTAATAATTATAAGGGAAGTGCAGCGTATTTACAATATAGATAATATTAATAACAGTTGCAATAGTAAATAAAATCACTAAAAAGAGGTTATAGTTATAACTACTGGTTATAGGTATAGCTTATAATGAATTTAACACCAAAGGTCTAATGTTATAATGCGTGGTGCTAGTGGATAAAAAGCTTTAAATTCTAGCGGATTTCCTTTGTAATCTAAGAGCCCATAGTATAGTAAAACTATAACTAATAGCTAAAAATCTAGTAATTATAGTGGAATAACGCAGTGTAATAAAGTAAATCTATAGGCCTTCTAGGCTTATAACCTATTAAGAATTAAAAAGGGAAGATATTAGAGGGATAGGAAGACCTCCTAATAGATTCCTAGATAGCTAGTATAATAAAGGGCGTAGTAACCTATAGATAACTAGATTATAATAGATTGTTCACGTTAAGAGCTTAGATAGTTAAATATAGTTAATTTCTAGTGTACAAACAGTCTAACAAGCAATAAGAGGATATTTTAAGTCCCCTTATAGACTTACTAACTATATTAACAAAGGGGGTTACTAGGAGGGCTTTATAAGCTACTTTTTATTTTCTATAAAATTCATTTATATAGAAAAGTAAAAATCAACTTATAGCTATATAAACTAAACGCCTACGTAGACTAACTTATCACTTTTAAAGTGTACCCTATAAATAAAAACCACTATTAAATCCAGTAAAATTCAAGGATTTAAATAGTATACGTTAGCCTTTTATATAACTACTAGTTCCCTAGTTATAGTTAATTTTAGCTTCCTATAGGGTAACCTAGTTGGCTTAGTCATACATGCCGTAGCTTGCTTTAGTAGCAACGCAAGTTGTGTGGCAACTAACGCTATAACTAACACTATAGCCTAGGTTATAGCAACGCAACTAGGCAACTAGTGGGCCTATAAAATAGTGCTATAAATAGCATTATTTTAATATTACTAACCCCTAATAGCCTATAAGAGTTCTATAAGTAAGTAAGGATAATAATCTACCTTATTAGAGAGGAATCTAGTAATTAGCACTAATTCCCTAGTAAAGCTAATACCCTAGAGTAATTCTAGACTAACTAATAATATAATAGTAAGGGTAAAGAGTTAAGATACCCTCTATTAAGGTCTAGAGGTATAAGACCTTCTCTTTATATAAAGAAATACTATATTTATAGTAAGAAGGGATACTAGTTAATAAAGCACTCTAAGGAAGACTATAAGAAGGTATATTAATGCTTTAAGAGTTACTACCTTATTAACTCTTTAAAATCTTTACTACTAGTATATAATATATTCCTTACTTAGTATAAGGGAGAACCTAAGGCTAATAATACCCTAAGGATCCTAGAGGATAATAAAGTTACCTAATATATACAGAGCCTTAGATTTAATAATGCTTAAGAGAGCGAAGATAGCTTAATTCCTATAAGCTTCTTTATATAAAGTATAACTTTTAATACCTAGAAGGTAGTTAAGATTCTTATAAATTAGGTAATACTATATAGCCTAAGTAAGAAGAGCCTATTTAATAATAAATTATCTAACTAGCTACCCTATATATTTATGCTTAGAGATTATTACTCTTCTAAGACTTTCTAAGGCATTATACTAAATACTAGAGCTACTAAGTACTTAATAGTAAGCTACCTATAATTCCTAGTATTAAAATATATAATACTAAGGATTTAACTTAATAAATTAAGGGTAAGTAAAGCGGTTATTAGGTTTAGAGAAGGTATACTAATTATCTTAATTAGATTAGTTAATATACCTACTCCCTTTAGTAATATTACCTTCTATATAATTACTATAAGTATATCTTTCTTAATATACCTTAGGGATATAGGCTAATTAAAGATTAACTTTATTATTACTAAGAATATACTATAGTAAGGGAATATTAAGGTCCCCTTATATATAAATAGGGGTATATATAAATATTACTAGGGTAAAATAAGAAGTTAATAGTATAGAACTACCTTACTAAAGTTAAATTATAGCGCTTATATTACTAATTTAGTTATCCTTTAGTCTAATAACTCTATAATCTCCTATATAAATTAGGGTATAAGATTAACCTTAAAGCTATTAAAGAGCTAATAAAGGTATACTACTAATATTAGATAAATACTAATAGCTCCTACTACTTTAAATTCACTCTCTAGAATAAATATATATTTAATTTTAAAGTAATAGTAAATATTATATACCTTAATAGTAATTACCCTACTCTTTATACTATTAATATAGCTATAGTATTTAATATAATAAGATTCCTTAAAGATATCTTATCTAGAATAATATAGGAGGCCCTTAGAGTATACTAAATTAATATATACTAAGGACTCTCTAGTTAGATTATTACTAATACTAGCACTAACTTCTATAGTAAGGAATTCTAATAATTTATAGTATTAATATTAATCTCTATTAAGGAGGTCCCTATTAAAGCACACTATAGTATTAGTAAGGTTAAGAGATATTATAGGCCTCTCTAAAGAGCCTATAATATTATCTAATATAAATACCTAATAACCCCTAAGCCTATAGCCCTATAGATAGCTATTAAAGCCCTTAATAACACTATAGGCCCTAATAGCCTTATTCTAACCCTTCTTATCTTTAGTGCTTACCTATAGATAATAAGTAAATCCCCTCTATCCCTAGAGATATTATAATATATAATTATAGTGTAAAAGGCTATAAAGGAGATTAAGTAGCTATATACTATCTAGAAGGTTACTAAAGCCCTTATAATAAGGAATAGCCTAAATATATTAGTAACCCTTAATCTCTTACTTAGATTATTAGTCTAAGTATAGCGTAAAGGTAAAGGATAGTAAGGCCTATATAATCTCCTTACTATTAATAAAGAAAGCTATATACTTAACCTCCTAAGAGGCCCTAAGACCCTATAAAACCCTCTAGCTATTATTAATAAGACTAATATTATAACCTTTATATTAGTAAAGGAGGAGGCTAGCCTTAACCTTATAATCTAGTTATATAAGGAAGGCATTATTATAACCCTAGGGAAGCTATTTAAGCTCTTTACTAAGACTAAAATAAATACTTTAATTAAGTAAGGTATTTTTAAATTTATTATATTTAATAAAGAGAAGTATTATAGCCTAAGAATCTTTAATGCTTATATTATTAATAAGGTAAAGGGAAAGATAAGTTAACTATATAAGAAGTTATAGCTTATAATCTAAGGATTTAGGGATAAGGAGAAGTAATTAATCTTAATATAAGCTCTAATAATCTAATAGGCTAGTTAATAACTTATCCTTATAATAGCTCCTTCCTACTTATAATAGAATACCTCCTATAGCTTTGTGATATTATATAAGCCTCATATCTAGTTATATATAGCCTTAAGCTAAGTTATTCTCACTAGGCTCCTAATTTAAATCCACTACTAGCACCCTAAAGGTATAATTATAATTATTATTAAACCTCTCTATAGTATTATAGAAGCTAGAATATACTAGTAGGTAATGTATTATAAGTATTATAGAGAGAAGCTCTAGATAAAGACTTCTATATATAGCCTATACTTACTTATAATAATAAAAGAGAGCCTAGAATTTGCTTATATAGGTATATAAACTAATAATACCCTTAGGTTATTAAATAAGAAGATCTCTAAGAAGGAGAAAGCTTAACTAACTACTACTACCTTTACTATAAAGCTAAAGTAATTCCTTAGGGATAATAACTTACTTATATTTAATAGGGGAATTATTACCCTAAGTAATAGGAATATTATATTATAATAGAAAGGGTAAAGTAATAAGCTTAAATTAATCCTCTTAACTAATTTAAAGTAAAAGTATATTAAGTAGTAAGCTTAAGGTACTTATATTACTTTAATTTACTAACTAGAAGCTTACTTTAACCTTTTAGTTACTATATAATACTAGGAACTAATAGTTAAGAATATTAAAGCCCTTAACTACTAAATCTAGTAGTAAATAGACTACCTAGAGAGAGGCCTAATCTTTATTTTAATTAACCTTACTAAAGCAAAGATCTATACCTTTATAGATAGATTATTTACTAATAACTAAGACCTTATATTATAGCTAGGATATATACTAATCCTAGCTTATAAAGATAATAAGAATAGTAAGTTTATAATTAAAGATAATATTATATACTTTAGCTTAACTAAGAGTAAGAGAGTTATATAAAGTGTGCTTACCTTAGAGGTCTATAGTATAGTTATAGGCATTAATATAGCGTATATAATTATAATAATAATTAGATTAATTATAGGTTAACTAAAGCTTCCTTAATCCTAGTTATAGTATATATAGATTTATACTCTCTATATAAATACCTTATTAAGCTTAGCACTACTAAGGTAAAGCACCTAATAATTAATATTATAGCCTTATAGTAATTATATAAGCGCTATAAGCTCTATAAGATCTATTAGATTAATAGAAGTAATAATTTAGCTAATACCTTTATAAAGATATTACTAAATAAGGCCCTTAAGTAATTTATCTTAAGTAACTAAATAATAGTCTAGATAAAAGAGTAAGTTACTTATATAGAGGATAGTTACTATAGATAATATCCCTAGGATTTAGCCCTAATACTATAGGAGGATATAAAATCCTTCTAGGGAGGAAAAAGAGAAGGGACTATAACTCTTATTAGGTTCTAATTCTAATAAGAGTTAAACTTATTATTACTCCTAACCTAATAAGAGTTATAGGAAGGCCTATAGTAGTCTTTTTAATCTATATATAATATATATAGAGTATAGAGGAGGAAAGACTATTATAGTAAATAATGCTATAGTAGTAAGGGGAGAATTAGTGTGTAGCTAGATTAATTTTATTTATTAGATTAAGGGAGGCAGAGAAGGCCCTCTTATTCTAATTTAAGGGCCCTAGATTATAGGTTATTATTTTCCTTTCTTTTACTTACTATACCTATATAGGTAACTTTTTCTTTTATTTCCTATATTCCTAATTAACTATAATATAGTCTATTATTTCCTTTCTTCTTTTCTATTAATATTATATATTAATAGTTATATTAAAAGAGAGAGTTTCTTGTGTTAGAACACGTATAATATTAACTACGCTTAGTAGCTATAATTATGTGGTTAGTAAAGTAATTAGCCTACGGGCGCACGAGGGCCTTACACGCGACTTACAATGCGGGCCTATAATAGGGCAGGGCTTATAGTCACGTGACCTATATAGCCCCTTTGTGTTTTATATCTTACGAGAAGAACCCTTACTTTTGCCCTCTCTTTTGCCCTCTCTTTTCCTCTTTCCTCTGTAGCTTAGAATAGATAATTAATAACAATACTATTCTTAAGGCTTATAACAACAACCTGATATCAGGCACCCTGTGTAACTGACAAGTATAAATAGCTTTGAATTAATTAAAATTATAATTATAATACTTATATATATATATATTGTATACTCTAGTTAGCTATATAAATATGGCTAGTACTAGTACTCTATTAGGTTAGCTAATAGGAAAACCCTTAAATAGGAAGAAAACCCTATTATATTTATTTGCAGTCTAGTGCTAGCCTTGCTATAGGTTTACGCCGCTTAGTAGGTAGCCTATTATATATGCTTATTACTAGCTTACACTAGCCTTATTCCCTTAATCTAAAGAAAAGAAAAGAAAAGAAAAGAGGAAAATACCCTTTCTAATGTGTGTCTAGGCCTAGGGCACCCTAGCCCTAGCCCCCTTATAATCCCCTATAGGAAGTAAATCTAGGCTTACTATAGCCTCTTACTATTAATTTACTTTCTTACTAACTCTTCTATAGCCTTACTTTTTAGCTAAGTCTAACCTGCCCCTAGTCTAGTTATATTATAAATCTTAAGCACTGTGACGGACTGGCCCCTAGGCGGCTGCTATTAGGCGTTAATATAATATTAAGAAGCTTAAGGAGAGAAGAAGAGAAGGTAGGAAACCTATCTATACTATGCCCTCCTTATACTCCTTAGCTATCTTATCTATCCTCTCCCTATCCCTTACTATCTTCCCTAATAGCCTTATCTCTAATCCTTCTATCCCTCTTTCTTATTCCTTCTATTCCCCTTCCTTATTTCTTTTATTCCTTATCTCTAGACCTTTTATCCCCTTATTACTTCCTATTAGCCCCCTAATATCTATATTTTAGCTAATACTTAGGCAAAGCCTAAGCCCTTATATATATCCTTACTTACCTATCTTAATATTACCTTAAAGACCTAAATCTATAACTAAGAGTAATACCCTTAAATGCCCTCTTTACCCTATTATAGCTTAGTTATAGGTAATATATATATTATTATTAGGTAGTGTATATAGTATATATACCTAATTATATTATAGAAACTTATAGAAACTATCCCTATCTAGTGCAAAAACTTATAAAACTATCCTTATTTAGTACGTAATATTTATATTATTATCTAATATATATAACGCATATCCCCTAACCCCCTTTATTACTATAATAACCTCTAACCCCTTCCCTTACCTATTTATAACCCCTTCTCTATAGTTATACTTCCTATATAAATATCCTATTTTCTTTTCTCTATATAACCCTCCCTCCTTTATATAACCTTTATCCTATAAATATTATAACTCTAATATACCTTCCTATCTTATTACTTCTCTTATTTTTCTTATTCTATTTATTTACTTACTAAAATACATTATCCTTATTATCTTACTCCTATTCCCTTATAAGTCCTTATTATATCTCTAGCCTATACTATAGGTAAATTCCTTATAAAGAGAGACTTAGATAATAAATAGTATACTATTATTGAAAGTGGAAGGGAATCTAGCTAGAGGGATAGGAAGACCTCCCTAGTAGATTCTGTTGCGGCGGCTTCTAGATTCACTATAATACGTTATATTCTTCAAGATAGAGAGCATAGATAGTTAAATATAGTTGATTTCTAGCTATATAAACAGTCTAATAAGTAATAAGAGGATTTTCTAAGTCCCCTTATAGACTTACTAACTATATTAGAGGAATAGGGTCGCTAGAGGGGTCTTAGGAGCTACTTTTTATTTTCTATAAAATTCATTTATATAGGAAAAGTAAAAATTAACTTATAACTATATAATCTAGCTACCCACATAGCCTAACTAAGCACTTTAATATATAACCCTATAAATAAAATATACTATTAAATCCAGAAAAATTCAAGGATTTAAATAGTATACATTAGCCTTTATATAACTACTAGTTCCTAGTTATAGTTAATTTTAGCTTCCTATAGGGTAACCTAGTTAGCTTAGTTATATAAGCTATAGGTTAGTTATAGGAACGCAGGTTATAACGCTATAAGTAACGCCTATAACTAACGTTATAACAACGCAACTAGGCAACTAGTGGGCCTATAAAATAGTGCTATAAATAGCATTATTTTAACACTCCCTCTAGAAAAGTATAAGGTAACTAATTTAATACCTAGACTTAGCTCTTTAATAGATATCTAAGTTAACTATAAATTCTAATATAAATCTAATAACTTTTTAACTAAAATTAATAACTTTTTAATGGAATTCTAGTGTTTTTATTGTTTTTTAATTTTTAACTTTTTAGTTAATTTTAAACTAGGCCTTTGTATTTATAAGACCTAATAGTTAGATAAATTATTAAAATTTATTATTAGGCAGGGGCTTAGTTAAACTATCTATAGGTATCTCCTTAGTGCTAATGTAAATAACCTTAGCTATACCCTTCTATACCTTTTCTCTAGTATAGTTAAATTTTAGTAGGGTATACTTTATTTTACTATGTAAAGCAGGGTTATTAGCGGTTATAATAGCGCCTTAGTTATCGCTAAAAATCAGGACTAGAGGTGCTATAGGTAGCTTTATCTCTTTAAAGAGACTATAAAGCCACTCTAGCTCCCTAATAGCTTCATATAAGGTATTAGATTTAGCCTCTAATGTAAATAAAGCTATTATAGTTACTTTCTTTAATTTCTAGCTAATAGGTCCTTTAGCTAGCTTATATAGATAAGCATAGGTTAATTTTAAGGACTTATTACTAGTAAAGTCACTATTATAAAAGCTAATAAGGGTTGCAAAGGCTTTAGTAGTAAACTTAGACTTTCTATAGGTTATAGAATAACTTATAAAGCCTAGAAGGTACCTAAGCAAATGTTTAGAAGCATTTAAATGCTCTATATACGGCTTAGATAGTGCTATAGAAAGCCACTAAACTAGAAAGGCAATATTAGGTCTTGTAAGGAGCATTAGGTATATAATAGTCCCTATAATACTCTAATATAGCTTATAATTAGGGGGAAAGAGGTTTAGTTAGGTGGTTAGCTACCTATTTTATAATTCTAGGTTAAAGTGGAATATTAATAGGCCTAGCATCCTTTATATTAAATCTTTCTAGGGCTTTAGAAATATACTAGGACTAATAGATAGTTAGGTCCCTTTCTTTTAATTTCTAGTGATTTAAACGCCTAGGAAAAATTCAGCTAGCCCACGGTCTTCTATAGGATAAGCCTTGTGTAATAGCTTTTAGCCTATTAATATAAGCTAGTTCCGGTCCTATTAGGAGACAGTCATCCACATAAGTCGCTATATATGTAAACGTAGTTAGGTTAAAGAAGACAGCTAGATTAGATATAAGGGGTTAAAAGCCTAGCTTCTGAAGAAGGTCCTTTAAAACCTGCTACTACTCTCTAGAGCTTTATTTTAATCTATATAAAGCTTTTTATAGGAAAATAACCTGCTTTTAAGAGGGTTTATAGCTATACTTTTTAAGTAATTTAGCTATTTTAGGCGTGGCTTTGGCAAATTTAGTAAAACCATTAGGAATTTACATATAAATAGCTTCCTTTAGTGAACTATTTAAAAGGCCCCTATAAAATTAACTTACTTAACTTCCTAGTTATTATAAGTAGCTAGGGCTAGTAATATTCGCTAACTAGGGGAATGCTAGTTATAGCGTAGGTTTTAATATAATCTTAACCTTCTATCTATATAAAACCTTTAGTAATAAGATAGGCCTTGTATTTTAAAGGATTATTTTCTTTATCCTTCTTAAGCTTATAAATAAGCCTATTCTTTAGAACCCTCTAGCCCTTAGGGACTTAATCTATCCCTATAAATTTAAAGGTTCTAGTAGCTAGAAGCTACTTAAATTCGCTAAATGTAGCATCTATCTATTTTTAACTATCCTTGCTTTTAAAGCTTGTTTCTAGGTCTTAGGGTATCTAAGTTGTTATTAGTAAATAATTTAGCCCTTTATTATGCCTTAAAGCATATCTCCTTAACGAATGAAGATATATTGAAATTATTAACATCTATAGAATTAAAATTAATTAAAGAATCTAAATCTAAATATAGTTTTTAATAGCTCCCTTATTAGGGGCACTAGAGCTTAGGCTCTCTAGGGGTAGCGTAAGGGGCATTATAGGCGTTATAGCGGTTATAATAGGCGCTATAGGCGCTGCGGGCGCTAGATTTTTAGGCTTTAGGTAACTATCCTAAACCTCTAGATTATCTTATAAGATATTAGCTTCTCCTCTAAAGGATAGCTCCTAAAGGCTTAGGGGACCCTATAGAGCCTATATCCTCTATAATTTTAATAAAGCTAGTCTTTATAACTAACCTTTTAGAGGGAATATAAATAAGATAAACGCTAGAACCTAGAGTAGCTAGTAGCTAGCTAGGGATAGTCCTAGGGGCTAGCTTTTAAAGCTTAGATCTTTACTCTAGAGGTATTAGAACCTTATAATAAGACCCTATAGCCCTAATTTTCGAGAAATCAGGCTTATAGGAGGTCTTAGGCTCTAAGTTAGCTAAAAATAGCTGCTTAGGGGTTAGGGGCTTAGTTGTATTAGTAGTAATGTTAACTAAGTCCACTATAGCTAGAAGGATGTAAGACTATAGATATAGGGGTAGCTTAGACTACTAAAGTGTAGCCCTAAGCTAGTCTAGGATAACCCTAATAGCCCTCTTAACTAGCCTATTCTATTTGTAGATATAGGGTAAGAGGTGCTAAAACAAATTCCTTTAGAAGATAACTATAGCTAGAGGTTATTATTAATTTTAGTGCCTTCGTTAAAGTGAAGGTGCCTAGGATACAAGTTATATTGGTTTTTAGGGCCTTAAAGAAGCCCTTAATAGCTATATAAAGGGTCTGACCTTCTTTATTAGCTAATAAAAGCACTATTTATACTAGGATTTTCGGTTAATAAGGATAAGGACTAGAGCCTTCTTATTATGCGGTATAGGGTTAATCTAAACGGTATCTCCTCTAGAATATCTAGAACTCTAGGGGATCCTAGATAGGTCTTTTGCTAAGTTATCTAATAGCCTTCGATTGCGTACAGGCTAAGTAGTTAAAATCATTTTCTTTAATAGCGGAAAAATCAGGAATCCCTTTAGCTAATTTTAATGATTTCTTTAGTAAAGGGAGGCCTATGTGGCCTAATTAAATATGCTAAAGAAGGGCTAAATCTAGTAACTTCTTATAACTAGAATCTAGCTTAGATTTAGGGCTATTATCCCTAGCTCCCTCTGTTGCCAGGCCTCTTAAGAATCACAGGCCTCTAGGGGTACTAGATGGCCACTATTATTACCTAAGTCATTAGGGTATAGACCTTCTAAACCCCTATAGAAGATGCCTAACTAGGAGGAGCTTCGGTGGGATATAGGGCTAAATCTTCGTCTTCTAGCTCTTTAATTCGTTGATATTCCTTGGGATTAAACGCTAGCTATGGAATTTGAACCTCTATAGGGTAGGAAAACCCTAAATAAGTCTTATAGGCCTCGTGGCAACGTTAAGAGCCTATAAAGGAGAGGTGGGTTGAATGCTTACAGATTTTAGGAGTAGGTTACCCTTAATCTGTAGAAAAAGCTGTGTTTAGCAGGTTCTAATAACCTATAGGGGCTTTTGTTAGCTAGGAATAGCTAGTCTTTAGCTAGATATCCTCCCTTTAGATAGTGGGATAAACCACTAACTAGGTTAGTATCTATGCTAGGAAAATATAGGGTATCTAATAGAGCTAGAGGCCTATATTCTAGTGGATTTTTCTTAACTAAAACGTTAAAAACAGCGGTGCCTCTTCCTTTAGGATAGATAGGTCCTCCTACTGTAATTATAAGGCTAGTTTTACCTTTCTTTAGGGGTTTAAAGTCCCTAAAGGAAGCCCTATTATTATAAATATAACAAGAAGAACCTGTATTATATAAAAGGGAGTTTTTAATCACATTATTAGAGTAGCTAAAAGTAGGTTTAGTAGTGTTACTAGTGGTAGAGGCACTAGAGGTATCTAAATCAGATTTAGAATCACTACTATTATTACTAGATTTGCTAGAATCTAATTCTTTAACGTATCCCATGGCTAGAGTATAGCCTAAAGTAAAAGCAGCTTCTTTTCCTTTATCTTTATCCCTATTACTACTCTTCTTCTTCTACTTCTTTTTCTTAGAGGCTTTAGAAGGGTTTAAATCCTTCTTATCCTACTCTTTAGTAGCATTAGAGTCCTTCTTAGTGTTAGGATTAGAGGATTTCTTTTCCTAGTCCTTAGAATTTCCCTTATTATTATTGGAAGCCTTATAGCTAAGAGCTTTAGCTATAGGGAAGGTTTTATCCCTCTGTTCTTCTAATAAATCCGCTATAAGGAACTATAAATTTAAGGTATTTACAGGCAGTCCCTGTGCCCTAGAAGCTCTAATAGTAAATCTTTATCTTTTAGCCTAACTAGGAAAGGTCTACTTTAATGTATTAATATAATAATTTACTTAATTAATAGGAGCAATCTCTATACTATAAAGTTATAGTCTAGCTAGTAAATTATTAAAATTAGTATTAAAAGCCTCTAAAGATCCCTTATAATTTAAAAATTTAGGAATAGTAGCTAGTGTATAGCGTACTACACTGGATTTTAGCACTCTACAAATACTGCCTAATAAGGACTTTATAGGCTTCTTTAGGGATTTTTACTAATATATAGCTACTTAAGGTTCTAATTAGTAACTATCTCTTAATATTATTAAAAGAATAGGTTAATTACAGTTAGCTAGATAGCCTACTAGGCTTAGATTATCTATAAATTTAGGTAATCCTAGGGCTCTAAATTAAATACTTAGGGCTTGCTTCCACTAATTATAATTTTTAGGGCCTTTTAGCTTAGCTCTCTCTAGAATAAAGTAAACCTTCTTATTTAGTTTCTTTATAGTACCTATGTTAAAGGTAGCTTATAAGTTACTAGAAGGTAAACTTATAGAAGTAATGGCTAGGTCTTCTATAGGAACCTTAGTATTTTCTTCCTTAGGTCTAGTAGAAGCCTAAAGACCTTATATAATAGTTATAGTTTACGTTAATTTATCTAGAAGATTATTAATACTAGCCTTATTTTTAGATAATTTTCCTTGCTATGCTTAATAAAATTATTTAAGGTCTTGCCTTAATATTTAATTTAGCTTTATATCTATAGTTATAAAGCACTAGCTTAAATAGCTAGTTAACCTTCTATATCTATCCTATTAGGGTCCCTAGGGGGCTAGAAGGGCCTGCAGAAGGTCCTAAAGGTCCTATAGTAGGGCCCTTACCCTTAAAATTAGGTAGCGCTATCTTCTAAATCTTAAAAAGATCTCCTATATAAAATCTCTAAATTTATTCCTATTATAAATAACGCGTGCTAGAAATTAGTTATGTTATAATCTTATCGTATACGCAAATTGTGTGGTAGGACTATTTAAAAGGGTCTAAAAGTGGGTCTTTGGTATGCGCGGGTAGAAAAATAGCGGAGAAGATTCTCTAAGAAAATTTTCTTAACACTAAAAATAATAATTAATAGGATTATAAATAATAGGTATTACAGAACGTGCAGCGTAATGTAACGTAATGTATAGTACATGTAATGTAGTGTAATAGGTTAAAAGCCTAGTATAGATATACTAGATATCTAATGATTTTAAAGGATGTAGTGTATTTACTATTGTAAATAATATTAAATATAACAGTCGTGGTAGTAAATAGAATCACTAAAATAGTTATAGGTGCAATATAGTGGTTACGGGTGTGGCTATAGATAAATTTTAACACTAAGGGTCTAATATTATAATATATAGTGCTAGTGAATAAAAAGCTTTAAATTCTAGCGGAATTCCTTCGTAATCTAAGAGCCTACAGTGTAGTAGAGAGCAACTAGTACCTAAAATCAAGCAGTAATCGCAGTAAAATAACGTAGTAATGTAGTAATTCTATAGGCCTTCTAGGCTTATAACCTATTAAAAGTGGAAGGGAATCTAGCTAGAGGGATAGGAAGACCTCCTTAGTAAATTCTATTGCGGCGGCTTCTAGATTTACTATAATACGTTATATTCTTCAAGATAGAGAGCATAGATAGTTAAATATAGTTAATTTCTAGCTATACAGATAGTCTAATAAGTAATAAGAGGATTTTCTAAGTCCCTTTATAGACTTACTAACTATATTAGAGGAATAGGGTTACTAGAGGGGTCTTAGGAGCTACTTTTTATTTTCTATAAAATTTATTTATATAGGAAAAGTAAAAATCAACTTATAACCATACAATCTAGCTGCCTACGTGGCCTAACTAAGCACTTTAATATACAACCCTATAAATAAAATATACTATTAAATCCAGAAAATTCAAGGATTCAAATAGTATACGTTAGCCTTTATATAACTACTAGTTCCCTAGTTACAGTTGATTTTAGCTTCCTATAGGGTAACCTAGTCGGCTTAGTCATATAAGCCGTGGGTTGGTTGTGGGAACGCAGGTCACAATGCTGCAAGCAACGCCTATAACTAACGTTGCAACAACGCAACTAGGCAACTAGTGGGCCTATAAAATAGTGCTATAAATAGCATTATTTTAACAACTATACTTATATTAGTTTTTTATTTTTATAAACCTTATATTAAATAGTCCCTAACTACTAGTATTTTAGAATATTATCCCCTAAGAGTAAGGAATCCTATCCTTCTTACTATTATAACTATATAACTTATATTTAGTTAACTAGGTTCCTATTTACTAACCTTAGGCTTTACTATACCCTTAAAGATCTAAAGGTTATAATTACCTTAGGTATATATATTATTATACTTAATATTACTAGGACTAAGACTATAAAGTAAAAGATACTTATCTTATCCTAGGACTTCTATACTCTTATAGGTAAATAGACTATACTACTAAACTAGGTATAGTTTAATCTAGCTTTAGTTTATTTAGCCCTTCCGTTTTACTAATATACCTATATTAAATATAACTAGGCTTAATATTATCCTTTTATAAATAGTAGCCTTTTAGCTAGCTATAGAATAGAAAATACTCTCTAATAGGTTACTAGTATCTTATTCTAGTAAAATTAGTAACTTATAAGTAATATAATTACTATATATAAAGAGTTTTATAACTAATCTATAGTAATAATTAAAGTACTCTCCTTTATTATTATAGTAATAATCTAAGCTATTCTTAACTTATTAAAGTAAGTAATAATTTACCTTCTTACTAATACTAGTATTACTTCTATCTTACCTCTAGCACTAGTCTTATTAACCCTATTTCCTTACCTTATTAGAAACCCTTATATTCCTATTATAGCTAGTAGCTACTAGAGAAGTAAGGCTTTATCTCTATATATTTACTATATACTTACTAACTATTATTTTACTTATACTATCTAGAATCTAGGTAAGGGCTATAGCTAGTAATATTACCCCTAGTAGAGATTATCCTATACCCTTTCTAAATATTAAGTAGGATTATCCCTAGCTAATCTATATATAGTAAATAATAATATAAATTCCTATAGTAATCTAAGTAAGCTAGAAAATATAGTAAAGGAAGTAAGGTAAGTCTTTTAGGGATATATAAGTATTATTAGGTAGTAATATATATCCCCTAGAGTTTTATTTATAATCTCCTTTAGTAAACTAGTTTTACTTAATTAATTTAGTTTATTATTATATTATATATCCCTTATTCCTTTTTAAACTTATTTAAAGCTTATATCTTTATTATATTCTCTAATAGTTCCTATATTAGCTATAAGTAACCTATTTATTTAACTAAAATATTATATCTATTACCTTTACCTAGTGTATTCTAGGCTACTAGAATCTATTTTATATAGTATTCCTTAATAAGTTTATTATTATTCTTTACTAGGACCTATTCTAAAGCTAGCTAAGAGTCTTATAGTTTCTAGATTAGAAAAGGATTATTTACTACCTATTTAATAAGGTCTATATAAAAACTAGGTAAATACCCTATAGTATATTTAGCTAAACTATAAGTAATATAAGTATCTTTATAATAGTGAATTTTACTATAACTTAGTTAAGTTTCTATAATAAGTAGTTTATCTTAATATTCTTAAGGAAAGCTATACCTTATCTCTAACCTAAAAGTGCTTTACTAGATATTATAATACTATAGTTATATCCTATTATTATTACTATATATAGGCTATTATAGCCTAGGCTAGGAGAGTCCCTTCCTAAAGGTATTCTAGGAACTAAATAGCTCTTCCCTTATGTATTATAGTAAATACTAATAAGTCTAGTTAGGATTAGATAGGTTTTAGATTATAGCTATTAAGTAATTTATTTAGGCTTACCCTATAACTAAGGAGGTTTTATTATTTATTATAAGCTAGTAAGTAGCTAAGTATTTAAGCTAATTATATTAAGAGAAGGATATTATTACTTATAGTATTACCTATACTTCCTAGTTTACCTATTTTATACTACTATTAGTCTATAAATAGTATAATATAGAAAGTAACTATTTTATTCTAACTAATAAGTATAATATTATCTAAAACTTCCTAACTAATCTAAACCTTAGTCTATAATAATAAACTAAGGGAATCCCCTAAATCTTTACTAAACTATTTTAAACTATTTTACACACTCCTTAGCTTTAATAGAGGTTATTACCTCTAGCTATATAAACTTAAAGAGCCTATTTATAATAACTATAAGGTATTATAGTCTCTTTAAGGATAAAGTAAGTAAGTTTATTATAAAATTAATAAAGATCTATAACTAGAACTAGTTAAGGACTAGTAGAGGTTTTAGTAAGCCTTAATATTATTAATAGCTCTTATAGCTTTTATTATAATAGTAATTATAAATAAACCTAGCTATATCCTATAATATCCTATCCTAGTAAAATTACCACTATAGGATCTAGAATATAGTGTTATAGCCTAGGTACCTTATAACTAGTAAATTATAGTATTATTAAATAAGGGTTATTATAAGGGGTTCCTATGCTAGGACTTATATATAGCCTCTAAACTATAGTGCCCTATAAGTACTAAGTAAGTAATCTATAACCTATTCCCTTATTAATACTTCTAGGGAAACCTCTATACCTCTTCCTAAATAGCCCTTAGTTAAATATAATATATAGGGTCTAATAAGATAGCCTAATCCTATAGAGTCTATAGGTATTTTATAGTAAAGAGAGCCTCCCTAGCTAGTAGTAAGCTTATATATAATAGAGGTAAGTCCTAACTATAATCTTCCCTTAAATCTAATAGTAACTAAGAGAGCTATATAATAGTAATAGGCTATAGAATCTATCCTATCTTTATATTAGTGCCTTTTCTATCCTACTCCCTTTAAGAGAGAGTATCTAGATATTAAGCCTATATACTAGGTCTATAATATAAGTAAAAGTTAAATAAAGCTAGAGTATTTACTTACCTAGCTTACTATTCTAATATTAAGTAAGGAGTAGTAAAGTATTCTAGGTTCTTATAATCTATATAAATTATAAATAGCTAGGAAATACCTTATAACTTTACTAACTATACCTTAAGATAAGAAATAATAGCTAGAAGCTTCTTATTATAAATAGTGTAGTTCCTTTATACTAATAATAGGCTTATAGAGTAGTATATAACTAGGTATATAATATAGCTAGATCCTTTTTAAGATAAGTACTCTCTAAGAGCTATGCCTAAGTAATTTGCTTTAACTACTATAGGGTAGTCTAGGTCTTATTATATAAGAACTAGGTATATAATAAAGGCCCTTTTAGCCTCTTAAAAGCCTTATTCTCCTTAGGCCCTTATTAGAAAGGGATATTTCTCTTAGTAAGTTATATAAGTAGTGCTACTATCTTAGAAAATCCTTAATAAAGTCCTAGTAAAAGTTTATAAATCCTAGGAAGCTTTAGACCCTTATAACTTTATAGGTACTAACTATTCTCTTATAGCTATAACCTTTACTAGGTTAGGATAGACTAAGTAACTTACTATAATAATATACCCTAGATATTAGACCTCCTTTATAGTAAATATAGACTTATTAAGGTCTAGATATAGCCTTACTACCCTTAAGTAACTAAGTATTAACTAGACCTTTACTATATAGTCTTTCCTTAATCCCCTAGAGTAAACTAAGATATTATTTAGGTATACTATAATAAAGTCCCCTAATATATCCCCTAAGGACTTATTAATATAATATTAAAAGGTTACTAGTATACTTACTAGTTTAAATAGGTAAACTAGCTACTTAAATAGCCTAAACCTAGTCTAGAATACTATAAGGTACTCCTTATCTTTAGCTATTTATAGTTTATAAAACACTATATATATATTTACCTTTATAAACTATTATACCTAGAGAGAGATTAGAGTATTTTCTTATTTAGTAAGAGGGATACTAGTCCTATACTATAATCTTATTAAGGGTATAGTAGTTAATATAAAAATACTACTTACTATTTAACTTCTTAACTAAAAGAATAAGAGCTATAGCTAATAAGAAGCTAGTATAGATCTATCCCTTATCTATAAGATCTATAATTTAGTATTAGATTTCTAAGAGCTAGTCCCTTAGTATATTATATAATAGTCCCTATAGTAGTGCTAGCTTAGAACTATCTAGGTTCTTATATATCTAGATATAATAGTTTAGGGACCCCTATAAGAAGGTAAACTATTTACCTTAGCCTTATTAAATAGGTCTATAAAGTTCGCTAGCTTCTCTAGTAGTATTATTATATTAGGGCTACTTAGTTATAGCTTTAGGGCTATAAGCTATAGTACTAATATAATTTCCCTTAGGCTTATAGTAATAAAGTAAGTTATAGTGTCCTTTCTTTATTAGGCCTAGTATACCTCTATAGTATATAGGGATCTAATAATCCCTAAATAGGTTCCTCTGTCTCTTACTCTAAGGCTTTAGATATATATAGGCCTTCTATAGCCCTTATAACTAACTATTATTTAGCTATATAAATTACTATATCTTATTATTCTAGCTATAGTATCCTAAAGATTATATCTTAAGTAAGGCCTAGGATAATATATAAGTATACTAATAACTCCTACCTATTAATATTAATCCTAGTATATACTATATAGGTAATTAAAGAGATATCTTCCTAATATACTTCCCTTACTTCTTTATTTTTACTATAGTATAGACTTATCTTTATTTTAGTAATTATATAAGCTCTAGGCTAAGCTATTATACTACTAGTTTACTTATAGCACTATAGTAATTATAACTATAGTTAATTTAAATATTAAGGTATAAGTATATATTAAAGAGTATAGGAACTAAGAATAGTAGTTAATCTATAAAATATTCTATATCCTTCTTAGTCTTTATATATTAACTATACTTATCTATAACTATAGCTACTAGCTAGCCTTTCTACCCCTATATAAGGCTTTACTTAGGGGCTACTTATTTTCTATAGTGTTAATATTAACCTCTTTATTAGCGCTTTTCTTATTTACCCTATATATATTAATAGTAACCTTTAGTTAATAAGGTAGGAGAAGGGTATATTCCTAGATATAGTAGTCCTTAAAGCTATAATATAAATAATATCTCTTCTAATAGTATTTAGCTATCTTAGCCTCTAATACCTATCTAGCTCTCTATAGGTTAGTATTCTTTTTTAACCTTTATTCTCTTTATCTAACTTATTCTTCTTTCCTAGCTAGGTTATTATAGCTTAGACCCCTATTATTAGTATGTCTCCCTTATTATTAATTTACTAGAGTACTAGGTAAGCTAGCTAAGGTTTATATTAGTTCTAATACTTATTCTCTAAGGTAAGGGACTTAATATTAATTATAATACTATAGTATTAGGTAATAGTAGTATAGTATTTAGTTTAACTAACTCCTTTACTAATAGAAATTTCTCTTATTTATTTATTAAGTACTTATTATAGCTTAGCTACCTTAATATTATTTACCTTATAGGCCCCCTAGCTAGGGAGAGTTTTTACTTAAAATAAATAAAGAATATAGTAAATATCTCCCTAGATACTTATTCTATCTAGTTAAGTTCTATAAGAGCTATTTCCTATCTATAGGGATTTATATATAAGGTCTTTAGGTAGTAAAGGAAGGTATTTAGGCTATAGTTACTTAATTCTCTTACCTTAAAGAATATAGTAATATAGGCCTAGACCTTAGGCACTAGGTTTTAGTAAATAAATATCTACTAGTCCTTATTATTTCTAATAAAGTCCTTATCTATATCTAACTTATATTATATTAAGAATCTCTAAGTAATAAATATATTTTTATTACTATTATATAGGTTACCTATTAGGATTAGTTTTTACTAAATTAAGATTATATTAGAGACTATTAGTTATATAGGAGTATCTAGTGTAGTAGTAGCTTAGGGCATAAACTTTAGATTTATATATATATTTTATTATAAAGAGTTAATTACTCTAGCTTACTATTCTAATATTAGTTAAAGTATTTTAAATTAGGTATTATAAGCCCCTAGTAGTAGTATAGTATTTAATAGGGAGTTAAAGTTCCTAGCTAGGTAAGTCCTATAGTTAAAGAGAGTCTATTATATAGTTTATTATTTTTAGTAGTTTTCTTTTTAAAACTAAAGGAGGCTTCTTAAATATAATAGACTAGCCCTTAGGTAGCTACTATTAGGTATTAATATAATATTAAGAAGCTTAAGGAGAGAAGAAGAGAAGGTAAGAAACCTATTTATACTATGCTCTCCTTATACTCCTTAGCTATCCTATTTATCCTCTCCCTATCCCTTACTGTCTTCCCTAATAGCCTTATATCTAATCCTTCTATCCCCTTCCTTATTCCTTTTATTCCTTATCTCTAGACCTTCTATCCCCTTATCGCTTCCTATTAGCCCCCTAATGTCTACGTTTTAGCTAATACTTAGGCAAAGCCTAAGCCCTTACAAGCACTTAGTTTTATTTAGGTAGTAAGGGGAAAGGGTAAGTTTAGCCTAGTCCTAGGTTAGTCCTAGGGCTATACTAGTCTTATAATATTACTTATTAGATTACTTTATACTTTATTTTTAGGCTACTATAATAATTTACTCTCCCCTCTCCTTATAAGTATAAGAGAAAGCTTCCTCCCTAGGATTCTAATCTCTTTTCTCTTTCTTTAATAAACTTCCTATAGGTTTAATTTTCCTTTTAGCTTACTAGCGCTATTCTAGGTTAGGTATAGATTAGTTACTAATATCTATTATAGTTCTTTTTAGTATCCCCTTAGTCTCTAAGTTACTATATTACTATTATCTTTACCTATAAGTTCCCTATTATTTAGCGCACTTCTAGCACTAATTTACCTAGGAACTAATACTCTTAGAGTATTATCCTTAAAAACTCCTAACCCTTAATTAGCTAAAGTAAGTATTAAAAAGGGAACTTTATATAAGTTTTCTTTATCTTTAATCTAGGCTATTCTATATCTAATTTAAAGTAGCTAGGTAAACTATAATAGTTTTAGTATATCTCCTATTATTTATATTCTATAAAGACTCCTAGGCACTAGTGCTATAATATTATTAGTATAGTCTCTTCTAGGCTAGGTAAGCCCCTATAATAAGGCTAATAGTATCTAATTAGGTACTATAACTAATATATATTTTAACTACTAGGTATATAATAATAGTTATAGGAAGGTATTATTTATCTCTAGTCTAGGTCTCTTTTACTACTAACCTACCTCTAGCTAAATATAATAAGCTATTAGGCTAAGCACTAGTAGTTAATAGATATCTAGGCTACTATAGTTAGTAATAAGGAGGTAAGTGCCCCTAGTGTAAGTTAATTTTATATCTATACTAGGTCTAATAAGTGTTTTTATTAGGTCCTAAGTAATTATACTAACTATATAAAAATCTATATACTAAGAATAAAAGTAAGAAAAAGCAAAGTGTATTTACTATAGGTCTAGACTAATCTAGTTCTAGCTTTAATAGGGACTAATATAATAAGATAGTATTTTAGATATATTAACTTAATATATAAATAGTAGAGATAAACCGCCTCCTAGTCACTGCCTTACCTATAAAGGGTGCGCTAAGATTATAGAAAATACTATTCCTATTCCTAAGGAGAAGTAATAGATAGTTAGGGCTAGCTTATTAATAGTATAGGGTAGGGTATAATAGCTTATAATACCTAGTGTTAGTTATTTTTTAATCTAAAGACTATCCTAGATATATCTATTATCTCTTACTCTATTATAATTATACTATTTAGCCTTATTTCTAGCTCTCCTATACCCTATATAGTCTAATTATATCCTATAGTTTTATCTCCCCTTAGTTACTATACCTAGTGTCTTAGTGTCCTCTCTATTAGTATAGGCCCTCTAGAAATAGGGTAGTCCTAGGCCTATTCTATAGGAGGTAAGGGTTAGGTCTTATACTAGCTTATAGTAGCTAAGTCTTCTAGTCCTTAGGAACTATTTAGTAATATACTTTACTTATAAGGGATTATCTAGGGCTAGCCTTACCTCTTATTTATCTCTAGGCTAGCTTTATAGTTATATATAATTATATTTACTATAATTTACTATTATATAAAACTAGTCTTTCTTTACCTAGCTATAGCTATATATAGGCAACGCTACCTTAGGTATACCTTTATAAAAGAGAAACTTATTTAGTTTTATCTTCCTATATATAGCTATATTATTATTAAAGAGACATATTTATCTAAGTTTATATAAAACTTCTAGATCTCTTTTAAGTTATAGCTTAGTAGTTAGTTCTTAATAAGTTCTCTAGTATATTAGTATTAACCTAGGCACTCTCTATTATACTACACTTCTTACTTACTTTTCTATTCTTTATAGGGTTAGTATCTAGTTTATCCTCCCTAGGGTTATACTATCTCTAGACCTATCTATAGTATAGTATAGTCTTTACTAACTATAATATAGCCTAGATTACCTTTACTATTATATTATTAGCTATTCTCTCTTTAAACCTTTACTTAATTAGATTTAGGTATAAATTAAGGGTAGTACTACTATTTTAACTTCTAGTTATATAATAGAAGTAGCCTTAAATACCCTTACTATAATCTAGAGGTAAGCTAATTACTTTACTATAAAACTTTTAACTATCCCCCTAGGGTTTTCTTTAGCTTTAATTAAGAGTATAATAAGCACTTACTCTATAGGTAATAATAGGCTAGACTACTTATATATATAGAAGTCTAGTATCTCTAAAGCTATAGCCCTATACTAATACTAATAATATAGTAAGAGTAAGTCTTTACTAGGCTAGTTTCCTTTAAGGATATTCTTATAGGCACTCTAGTTAAGTTTCCTATTTACCTAAACTCTAAGGAATTAGTAAGACTCTATAGGCACTACCTCCTTATCTCTAAGCTAGACTTTAGTCTAGGGGGTTATTAGGATTTACTAAAATATATAAGTTTAGTTTTAAAAGGTTAAACTTTACCCTTACTTCTTTTACCTATTTCTTATAGACTTTCTATATAGCCTTAAGCCTCTTTTATATCTAAGCTATATTCTTCCTAAACACTATAATATTAGTATTATTAGTAAATCCTATAATAACTATACCTAGAATAGAGTAAAGTTATATATAAAGCTTAGTAAAGTAAAATAAGAAGAGAATAGGAGATAATAAGGATTCTTATAGAGTACTAGCCTTAATCTTAAATAGTCTTAAGAAGCCTCTATTAAAGCTAAGCTAGCTTATTCTCCCTATAAGAAAGCTATAGATTACTACTATTAGCTATAGTAGGATACTTACCTTTAAAAGTAAGGTAATAAGGTATAGGTAGCTAACTCTATTAAAAGCTAATAAGATATTTATTTATACTAGTAAGGTAAGGCTACCTCTTCCCTAGGCCTCCTATATATATTTAATAAGGGCCCTAATAGTAGTTTCTATTAACCTATTTTTCCTATTCCTTATTTATAGTTCTAGGAGAAGGCTATTAGCCTTAGTATAGCTAGTAAGTTACCTTATAATTACTACTTCTATAATCTTTCTAATAATATTAAGTAGTAAGATAAGCCTTTATATATTAGCTCTCCTTATTTCCCTAGTTATCTTACTAGGCTTTCTAATAATTACTACTCTTATAGTCTAAAAGTAAGCTAGAAATAGCCTACCTTAAGGACTATATTTAGTAGCCTAGTAATTATATTCTTTACTAGGTTACTATAGGCCTTAATAAGGCCTATAAGGAGCTTATTTTCACCTAGGCTTTCTAACTAGCTATACTAGAGAGGATATTTATAATCTCTTCTCTTATAAATTATTCTTAGGCTAGAAATAGTATATTATTAAGTTTTAGAAAGGAGAGGTCTAGGATATAAGAGAGGTTTACTATAGGTTTAGGGAAAAACCTCTATATAAGGACTTTTACCTTATCTCTATATATAGTAGCTAGATTAGGGTCTTCTTTAGTTCTCTCTAGGTCTAGTATCCTTAGGAGTTCTAGGGAGGCCTAGCTTTAGAGTCTAGCCTATCTTTCTAGCCTCTATACCCCTCTATCCTTTTCCTATATATTAGCCTTATTTAGGGCCTCTCTCTATATATTCTACTTCTTCTCTCTAATAATATAGTCTTAGTTTACTTCTACCTCTTTATATATAGTCTAATTAAAGTCTATCCTATAGCACCTCTATACCCTCTTAGCTTATCTAGCTTTAGTAACTAATTCTTTTACTCTCCTAAACTACTATACTTCTAGTCTAGGGGTCCTTAGGGCCTCTATAGGGCTACCTTCTTTACTATTTACTAGAGGTTTATAATAAGCTAAGTTATATATTTATCTATCCTATTTTAGTTATAGGGGCTTAGGTAAGTTCTAGCTAGAGATATACTACTACCTTTACTACTATAAAGGGTTTATTTATTACTAGCTAACTATATTTTAATATTAGTAGGGTGTAGTCTTAATATCTAGTATTAATACTAATTAGCTATAGAATATAGTTAGAACCTATTAGTTTTACTACTCTATTATAGTAAACTTAGATATCTAGTGTTACCTAGGCTAAGTTAATTATACTATCTCTATCCCTATTATATTATCTTATAGGTTCCTCTAGGAGTTACTAGTCTAAGCCTTTACTAGTTTATAAACTCTAGTAATTTCTTTACCCTATTACTTATTTTAGTATACTTATCCTATAGGGGTGTTTTTAGTTAAAATCTCCTATAAAGACACTTTTACTCTAGGGCTCTTTTATATTAATAGTTTAGATAGGGGTATTCTAGTTATTACTATATTTCTTAGAGTAAAGGGAGTAAATATTAACTCCTTAGATTTCTATTAGGACTAGGTAGTTCCTCCCTAGGCTAATTATAATCTTACTCTATACTTCCTATTTATATATATAGTATTACGCCTATTATAGTGTATAAGTTAGAATCTTATAAGGCCTAGAGCTAGGGCTATGCCTACCTTATATATTCCTATTCTTAGATTATAATTATATCTATATTAGTCTAATAGTAAAGTGTAATATATATAAGGTTATTCTTCTTATTTATATTCTAGAAAAGAACTTATAATATTACTATATAGGTCTAGGCGGGGGCTTTACTATCTTATACTAGTAGCTCTGTCCTAGCCCTAATTAGCTCTATATATCTCCTAATACTTCTAGCTTTAGGCTATCTAGCGCTTTACTCTATAAGTATTAGATATTCCCTCTTCCTTTTAGATAGGCTAACTAGCTCTAGGGTAATAATAGGTTATCCCTATATTAGGGCTAGGCTACTAGTAGGGGAATAAGTAGTAAAATAGAATAGGTATTCTTAGTAGCTTACCTTAGCTATATTCTATTTTTCCTTTAGGATTAGGTAGTCCCTAGACTAGGCTAGGTATAGGCTAGAGTATAGGATATATTTCTCTTATAGCTATCCTTTAACTATTAGGTAGGATTTCTCTTTATCTTTATATTAGCTAGCTTTATACTTACTATACCTTAGAGCTACCTTATAGTACTTAGCTATATAACCTATCTAAAAGTAGTTATAGTACTATCTAGGTTATAGTATCTTATTATAGGGTTTAGTTTAGAATAGCTTTACCTTAAATACTATTTTATCTCTATATATCTTATTAGTATCTTTTACCTTAGCTAAACTAAGGATAAGGGTAGTCCTTAGTGTATTTTTACCTTAGGATTATCTTACTATTACTCTAATTATAGTAATCTTATTAGCTTTTCCTATTTTTATTATAAGGTTCTCTATAAATATATATTTTATAGGAAGCCTTTAATAATAACACAGTACTTAGTAGTAAGATTTACTTCTAAGCTAAAGGCTATAGTAATCTATTTTTAATCTTCCTTATATTAGGTAATATTTCCTTTAAATATAATAACTATATCTTTACTAAGGAGTCTCCTAGTTATTATTACTATAATTTAACTAGTAGCTTTATTTACTATAGTAACTATATCTTTAGTGCTTTTAGATTAGAGTAACTCCTAAATAAAGTTTACCTTAATAAGGACTTCTATGCTATTAACTAGGTATCTATAGAGGTAAAGGAGTAAGGTTTAATTACCTTTAGGTCTATCTAGTAGTAATACTTACCTAGGTTAGGGGCTAGTATTCTTACCTCCTTTATTAATAGCTTTCTTAATAATCTCCTTAAGGGCTTTCTTAGTAGTGTAAATATTATTATTATTCTTTATTTTATTTTAGTTTAGGTATAGTTTACTACCTAGTGTGTGCCATAAAGGGCGCGCCTAGAAAAACACGATCACGATAGCAGGCACTAAGGGATTATTAGGATAGATTACATAACAAGGGATAACGATATTAGTTATCTAGGTAAGGGACTATTTAATCTATAAAGAGACTACCTATAGCTAGATTCTTTTACTTTAGCAAGCCCTGAGATTTTTGTGTTTATGCCTAGCTTTGCTATAGCTAAGATTATACTTATATTTATGTTTACTATAGAAAGATAAATTAAAGAGATTATTTTCCTAATTTAATTAAAAGGAATTTCTAATCTAGTAGACTATTTAATCTAGTCTATCTCTACTTGTAGAGATAGACCTAGCTATTATTGTGATTGCTGCAGTTAAGTTAATTAACACCTCCGGCGTGTGCAGACGCTAGCGCTACCTACGACCGTGGGCTAGCATTGTGTCTTTGGGGTGTTGTTTTCCACTTGACAAACTAGTTAGTAATAGCCTTAGTAATACGCTATACCTTAGCTACCTTATTACTAGGGATAAGGCTAGCTATTTCTTTATAGTATTTCTCCTCTTCTAGGTATTTAAATTAAATCTAATCTATCTTTAGGTTATTATTATATCCCTAGACATTAAACTATCCTATACCTATATTTAGGTAGTAGTAGCTCTATGCTAGCCCTATTTCTCCTTTATTAATTTCTATTAGTATCTTATTCTCCTACCTACCTCTAGCTCTATTATAGTGTGATATTATAGGAAGGGGTAAATAAGGGTAAGGATTTTAAATATTGGTTTGGTTTGTATTTTAGAGGCAATTCCAGACCTATAGGGCGGTGCGGAAAGATTCATGAAACTCTAAACTAATTATAATACTTAGTATATTATTATAATATATAAGGAAGAGGGAATTACTATAGAAAATATTAGGTTTAACTACTAGGTTTACTATAAAAATTTACTATAAGCCTAGTATTAGTTACTAGTAGTTACTAGCCACCTTTAGGGTGCTAATTACGCAGAAGCGTTTGCCTAATAAACACGCCCTTTTTTTTTTGCTTTTCCTATTAGCCAACCACACTAGCTAGCGATATCTGATAAGCCACAGTCAACAAGCTAGTTTCACGCAGTTTCACGCAAAAGTCATCATGAAACCTCAGGTGGTCTTCTATTCACGAGAGTATGACTTATTGTCTTGTACACTTGGTGTGCTCGTAATTGCCGCCCCGAAAGCGTGGGCCGATGACCAATTGCGCCCGACGTCGGAGGAGGGTCAGAATAACATAGCTCGGCGACGCAATCCCTTATCTCCTCTGCGCGTTATCAATCAGATCTCGGCGACCGCCGCATCAGATAAAAATGGCACTCTACCTTTGCCTTTCCAAGCCGCCCGTTCTCATGCAGGGTTGATCTGGTCACGCTCAGCAGCGGCTCCAGCTCTTCCTTGGCCCGGTTGTTTCCTCTCACACGGAGGTTCCATCCACCAACACAATACATACATATATGTACCTAATCAATCTCTTGGACCCTCTCTTGGACCCTCTCTTGGACCCCTCGGACAAATGCGTCTCCACGTGAGGGGCCAAGACTCCTCCGACTTCATATTACCTGATCCCTTCAACAACCTCGTCCAATCTGCAACTCGAGGACGTCCGGTCTCCGTCGCCTCCTTTCTCATCAAAGATTCCAAGACGCCCTTCGAGCACAGTCATCATCTCTGCTCTCTCGCACGCATAATAAAATGGGCTCAGTACCGTCCCCAAACACACATGGTGGTGCCGCCCCCACCGCCGTCCGGGTCTTTATTGCCGGCGGCTCGTATGCTGGCTTGTCCACGGCTGTAAATCTGCTCGATCTGGGACTGGGCCTGTCACCGCGCATGTCCCAGAAGAAATATGAGCACCATCCCGAATTGGCACGGGTCGACTGGGACATTACCATTGCTGACGAGAGATGGATTTTGTAAGAAAGCCCCCTGCACTTCTCGGGGGCCAGAGAAGAAGAAAAGCACAATACAACAGTTTCTAACAATGCCCCTGTTGTCCAGACCACTTGATCGGCTCACCTCTCGCCCTGGCAGACACAGAGTACGCCAAGAAGACGTGGATCAAGTTCCAGGACCTACCAGGCCTGGACAACCCCGGATCAAGTTCGTCCACGGCTCCGTCAGCCGCGTCGACTGTGAGGCCAAGACGGCCACGACCGTGGACAAGACGACCAGAGTCGCAACCACGCACCACTACGACTACTTTGTCGCCGCCACCGGCCTCCGGAGGGCCTGGCCCGTCGTGCCCCAGTCCCTGACCAGGAAGCAGTACGTGCTCGAGGCAGAGGAGCACGTCCACGCCGTCGCCAACGCCCAGCACGGCGTCGTCGTCGTCGGCGGAGGCGCCGTCGGCATCGAGATGGCCGCCGAGCTCAAGATGGCCAAGCCCGGCGTCAAGGTCACGCTCGTGCACTCGCGAGACAAGCTCCTGTCCTCGGAGGACCTGTCCGACGAGTGCAAGGACAAGTCACTCGAGCTGTTGAGAGAAGCGGGCGTCGACGTGCTGATGAACCATCGACTGGCCACCACCAAGACGGCTGAGACGACCGACGGATCGTCCAAGTACGAGATTGAGTTTGCCAACGGACATGGAATGACAGCGAGCGTCGTCATCATGGCCGTGTCAAAGAGCACATCAACCGCAACCTACCTGCCCCCATCCGCGTTGGACGAGGAGGGCTTCGTCCACATCCGCCCCAAGTCCGTAAATCTCTCCCTTTTTCCCCTCCCTCATCGTTTGTCATGAAATAATGAAAGAATCAAAGAATGAAAAATCTATATATATATATATATAATATAAAACAAATCAGCCACTAACAAAAGGTACCACAGCGCCATGTTCTCCCCGGCAGCCCCAACGCCGAGAACCATTTCTGCGCGGGCGACCTCACAAAATGGTCTGGCATCAAGCGCTGCGGCTGGGCCATGCACAGCGGCCACTTCGTCGCCCAGAACATCCACAAGGCCGTCGTGCAAAGGTATACAAGCCAGGAGCCCAAGTTCATGGAGTTCGACCACGTCGCCCCCATGATTGGCCTGGCTGTAGGCAACAAGGCTGTTGCTTCTGGGCCCGAGGGCACAGTCTTTGGCGAGGACGTATTGAAGGCATACTTTAAGCATGACCTTGGCTTCACCAGTGAGTTTTTTTTTTTTTTTTTTTTAGAATACTCGAGACATGCTCTGTTCACCTTGCTGACTGGGACAACTCAAGTTTGCTGGGACTGGATGGGCCTTGCGGGGCGAAGGAAGGAGGAGCCCGCTGCTTGAGACATGGACAAATGCATGAGCTGAATGCGAACATGGTCAGAATTTTCTGGGTTTCAGAGGGATGGCGTTGGTGGCAAATTTTGTTTGCCGAGTACGTGCTCAAGACGTGTTTCAAATTTCTGTTGGAATGGATATCTTTGGATAAAGGAAGATTGCATGCATTGCCATAGGGACTGGGGAGGCGCGCGCACGCAAGGACTGTGTTATCTTATCCCTTTCATCTTGTCAGATAAATTGCACGGAAATTCAAACTCATCTCCAATATACCCTCTGCATCTACCCTTGACCTCTCAGTCGACAAGTGATGTACTTTCATAGTCTGACGTATTGTGGGAAGGTAGGTATCTTTTTTGCGATTGCGGCTTGAACGGTCAACGCCCGAGGAAGAAAATAAGGGGTGACAACAATGGAAATGGGAGACGGGTCAGGGAGGATGAAAGAGGGAGAACTGCGCCGGCGGGTCCTTCGAGCAAACAAGTTTGACATGTATTCGTAATCTGTCATGATAGATACAAACGCCGTTCATGCTTGCATGGGAGCGTGTTTTTCCGTCGCGCTCCTCTCTATGCAATCATGCTTCATGCAAAACCCCAACAAGCAGGGAAAATAGCCTAAATGACATTTCCTCTAACCTGCTCGACATGCTTAATGTTGACGTCGCGCCAGAGTGCGACGGCAACAAAGAGAGCACCAACACAGCCGTACCACTTGCCAACATGGCTCGTTGGCCGTCACCATATGCCCTTTGGATTGCCATCCGGGTCGGGGTGCCAGTGGGGTACGAGAGCTGTACATCCAGTTGCCCGTATATCTCGGTGAAGTTCTTCATGGCAGACTCGGGAAGATACTCCTCAGTTTCTGCGGGAAAACAGATTGCCAAATGGTCGCCGACACGGTCAGGCCAATGGCGGCACCGATGGCCGAGAACAGCGAGTCAACGGCCAGAACCACGGCAAGAAACTGGTGTGAAGCTGCGGCCATGGCGGCCGTTTGCTGCGCGATGACAAGGTGCCGCCGGCGCAAGCAATCAATATTTGACACAAGATGATGTAGCCGATATGGGCATCCGGTTGGAGGAAGTTCAACATCAGCCCGACGCCAAGAACAATCACCGGGGCGCCAAAGTACAGCGAGATTCGCTTATATCGCCCTGTTTGTCGAATCAAGATACCGACGAATACGGCCGAGAAGCAGGATCCGATGCTGTAAATGCTGCCGATGTAGCTGGCTTGCGCGACGGAGAGTCCGTTCACAACTTGGAGGAAAGATCGAAAGTAGGAATTCCAGATGTAGAAGCCGATGAATGATACGGCGGCGAGTGCGCAGGCTCCAACCACGGTACGGTCCGTGAGAAGCTCATAGGGGAGGAACCTGACGGAGCGAAATTCTTCTCCCAGACGGCGAACGCAGTGAGAAGCAGCAAACCAATGACCAGCAAAGAAATGATCATGGAGAGCGCCAACCGTCTGCTTGGCGGGTGTAAATGTTGAACGGCAACAGAAACAGAGCAAGACCTGCTGAGATGAGCAAGAGACCAACCATGTCGAACTCTCGAGCGTAATGAACTGCCGACTGCCACAGGGTGAGATTGCTCTTTCGTGGGGCAATTAGACCCTGCTTCTTGGCCTTGTAGTAATTCAGCATGAACAGTACATAGAGCGGCAAGGTGATGCAAGGAGTGATGACGGCAAAGATGGCGAAACCCCAGCGAAACCCGAGGCCTTCCAGAAGCCGCTGCGCGAGGGGACCCGATAACCAGGTTGTGATGACATATGGGGATGTGGTGAAGGCGAACATGAGGCCTCGGTTTTGCAGAGACGACGTATCCGCCACGAAAATGCTCAGACAGTAGCCCAAGCTATTGAAGCCAACCCAGTAAAAGACTTGTGCGGCAGCGAAAGTCTCAACGTCTCGACACAAAGCCATCATGACGAGCCCGAGGGTTGTCAGAATGATGGAAAGAAGATATCCGTGTGGTCGGCCAAAGACATCGAGAACCTTGGCGAGCGTGAGCTTGAACACTCCGCCAAGGATGTTGCTCATGATGCTGACCGTCGGAGTCAGCGAATGCTGCTTGAAGGCAGAAGTGACATATGGTGTCAAGTTGCCCGTTGTGGCCTGCTGAAGCGAGTCGACAAAGTAAATGACCCAAATCATCATGTAGGCTACGACGAGTGCTGTTTTGGTCCACACAGAAGTGATGGCTTCGATCTTCTGAACCCCTTCCTGCAAATCGCCACCCAGCAGTCGACCTTGTTCGCCGGTTCCCTCATCTTGTACCCCGTGCCGATCTGAACCATTGCAGCTGTTCAATGTGCCTGCAGTGGCATGTCCAGTTCCGGTACCCGTCTCCGTGACAAAAGCTTGGCGCGGCTGCCGCGACATTTTCTCCAAGATGCCTACTCTTACTCGTGTCTAGCTCTCTAAAAGTCGCTGGCGGAGGAAATGCTTGGCGGCGATCAGGTCAAAGATGAGGAGGTGAAGAACATGAGATAGGGGGACCGACCAGGCAAGACCTGGCAGTTCCTCGGGGAAAGAAAGCGGCACCAGCCGAATCGTATGGCGATAATTCCGAGCTGATGCAAGTCGTGGTTGCTTTGATCCGCCAGTTGCTTCCCAACTTTGAATGATGCCCGCCCACGCAACGCATGCGCAGTGGCGGGCGGTAAACAACTGCCTGTTACCGAGTGCAGCTGCAGGTAAAGGAACCAGCGACAGGTTACAGCAAAAAGCGGGCCAGTGTTACGAGGAGATTGGAGGAGATGGAGGAGATGGAGGAGATGGAGGCGTCTGGTGATGCCATGGCGCGCCGGGTTGGCCCAATAAAGTTATCAGATCCGCCCCACCCACCCCTCCAGTTCTGACTCTGGTTGGCCCGTGGGCAGGGCGGGAAGCGGGAAATGTCGCACAATCAACGGGGTCGTGGCCCCGAGTCACGTGGTCGCCCCGTAACGCCCTTCCTTTCTTGGGGCCATGTACCGGTACTTTCTGGTTTTCTGAAGCCGCCTGGGGCGTGGATAAAATAATGACGATGGTCCATCCATGATCCCACAAGCCAATCCTGAATTAGCGCCTCGCACGCCGCAAAGCGAGACTCGGCCCGGCTTGGCTTGGCTTCATGCTCCGAGTAGGAATCATGCTCCGAGTAGGAAGGAAGCTGTGGTCTCCAACAAGGATCAGGGAAAGAGAAGAAGAAAACCCTTCTACGTCGTCGTGCCTCGACGGGCCGTGGGACGGCTTTTCTTCTTCTTTTTATTTTATTTTTGAAGCTGGCCAGCCCATTGAAGTTGCTCGTGAACCCTGGACTCGATCATCCTCATACCTCGTCCATGTACTTGCGCTTGTGAATGTTTTCCTCCTCTCTTATTCTTCTCACATTGAACGCTTCGCATTGTCGATTGATATATCATCTTTGAAAAAAAAACGCAGTACAGACACATAGTGCACGCAGTCTTCTGAAGCGACTTGTCGCAGAAAAAAATGTCCTCCTCGTCGGTGGTCCAGCTCTCGTCTCTGTCCGCGGACGAGACCGTTCTGAAGCTCCCCATCCATACCTCACCGAATACGCCGTCCAGAAATGTGATGCGCCGTCGGGGAACCAGGCAATCGCGGCCAATGTCCCTTTTATCAGCTGCGCGAGCGCCGTGACTCGTCCAAGCAGCAACTCCCGAGCGCCTTGCACAATGACAGGCTCGTCTTCTCGGAGCCGGCTGATTTGAAGTCCTCCGAGCTTCCTCCAGACTGTGACAACAGCGCCTGGGCGAGAGCCAGGAGATCACCTTGCTCTACCGTGGCATGGGGAGCGGCGAATCTCCTTCGTTGGCGCAAGCCTGGCTGCTGCTGTACACCCTGTTCACTGTCCGTCCTGGGATGGAATCATTGCGCTTGGAGCTCGCTGGCGCAAACGCCGCGACGGTTGCATCTCAGCTGAGAGACGTGGTGCTCGCCATTGATCATCCCTTGCCTCCTCGACAGAAGCGCAGTGAGGCCGCGAGTCTGATGAACACGTCGTCGTGGTAGCATTGCGAAGCACGTTCTGGCAAGGCGCCGGCTCGCCTTTTGGTCCTCGGCCGGCGTGGTGTCCGGCCGAATCGCCCGCTTCCCTGTCTGGAGCGGCCAGCCCGTTGGCTTCCTATCCTCTCACGCCCGTCGAGCACATCATGACCATCCTCTCAGCTGGCCATCCTCGCGACCCCGAGCGAACGCAGCAGGCTTTCCATCCAATCCGACCCGCCAAGCCTGCGCCCGGCGCTACAGTCTACAGCCGATGGATCCCGCATCTCAACGAGACTTTCTCAATGGTGTCTCTCGACTACGAAGACGACGAGCATCTGGGGCTGTTCCACGAGTGGCAGAATGATCCTCGCGTCTCTCAGGGCTGGAACGAGACCGGCACACTTGACCAGCATCGGGACTATCTGCGCAACATCCATGACGATCCTCACCAAGTCGCAATCCTGGCCAAATGGGACGACACCTTCTTTGCGTATTTTGAGGTGTACTGGGCCAAGGTACGTACGAAACGATTGACCCCCTTTCCCTCCCCTGGAATACAATTAGTCTGGCAGGAAAAAGAAAAACCTAACAATGTGCTCCTATTGGGTACGTACTCTACAGGAAGATCGCCTGGGCGGCTACTACAACGCCGGCGACTTTGACCGCGGCCGCCACTCTCTCGTCGGCGATGTTCGATTCCGCGGACCTCACCGCGTCACAGCCTGGTGGAGCAGCCTGGTGCATTATCTCTTCCTCGACGACCCGCGCACCATGGATGTCGTAGGCGAGCCGAAGAGCACCAACTCGACCGTCATCATGTACGACTTGATCCACGGCTTTGGCGTCGAGCACTTTGTCGACTTGCCTCACAAGAGGAGCGCGTGTGTCCGGTGCCCGCGAGGGCGCTTCTTCCAGCTGTGTCCGCTGGCCGAAAGCGACAAGGTGGTGGGTGGCCTGCGGATCGGGCTGGTGCCGAAGCTGTGAAAAGTTTGTGTGCAAAAAGACTATATATATAGATGGTATTCTCACGGGTTAAAAAGGTTGTTTTGACCCCAGCAATCTAGGCAACAAGAACAGAACAATTCCCATGTTTAGCTTTTCCTGCAAGACTAAATATTTTGTTTTCTCTACATGACAAGACACGAACAGCTCTTTCTCTTTCTCTGGCTCTAGAATAATAATAATAAAAACCCCGTGTATATATATTATATGTATACATGTACCAGTCTGCGTGTCACAGCTTAGCCGCAAGTCTCCTCGCCAGAATGCCATTCCCTAAATTCGCCATCTCAAACTTCCTCACCTTGCCGCTGCCCGTCAACGGCACGTCGGCAGGAACCCCGTTCTGGCCCAGCCAGAATACATGGGCCGGCGACTTGTGCTTGCCCAGCGTGTTGCGAACCCAGTCGCGCAGCTCTGCATCTGCCGGCTTGGGATGGTTGTCGGATTTCTCGACAAACGCGCCCACCACTTCGCCGTAGTGCTCGTCCTTGAGGCCGACGACGATGGCGCGCGACACGGATGGATGGGCCATGAGGCGCTCTTCTACCTCGAGGGGGTAGATGTTCTCTCCGCCTGGGGGCATTATTGCGATTGATTGATTAGCGCATTGTTTATATATAAAAGGGATATTTTGGGTAAAGAGGGGGAGAGGGTGGGACGAACAGAGACAACACGCAACTTACCTCGGATGATGATATCTTTGAAACGTCCGGTAATAGAGCAGTAGCCGTCATGATCAAAAACAGCTTCATCGCCCGTGTGCAGCCACAACACCCCGCCGCATCTCGCACCATGGTCTCATTCGTCTTCTCCGAGTTGTTCCAATACCCAGCCTGCAGCTGGTATCCCGCGATGCACAGCTCCCCCTGGCACCGACAGGCACAATGTTGCCGTCGCGATCCACGATCTTGGCATGAGCGTGGGGCATCAGGGTGCCCACGGTCGTTAGCCTCCTGCTCATCGCGTCGTCGGTGAAGGCGTTGAAGCACGTCGGCGACGCCTCGGTCAGACCGTAGCTGCTGGTGAACTCGGTCATGCCGAACCTCTTCACCAGGAGCTCCATCAGATACCGTGGCACGGGTGCTCCGGCGATGATGCCGGTGCGGAGGTTGTCGCAGTTGAAGTTGGGCGGGAACTCGGCCTGGAAGAGAGAATCAAACATGGCGGGGACGCCGTGGACGGCCGTGCAGGCCTCCTCCGAGATGGCCTGCAGAGTGGAAGGGATGTCGAAGACCTCTGCTGGATAGACGATCTTGCCGCCGTGGGTGACGATGGCGAGGAGGCCGAGGACGAGGCCAAAGCAGTGGAACAGAGGCGGGGGCAGCACAGAACGTCGTCGGCTGTGAGCCTCATCCTGTCGCCGATGAATCGAGAATTGTTGACCAGGTTGCTGTTTTGTGGCAAGAAACAACCGTTAGTCTATCATATCAGTCTTGTCTTCTTCAGCTCTTCTCGATTTCTTCCCTTCATAGGCAAGCGACGTCTGTAATTGCTTACTGGTGAGTGAGCATGGCAGCCTTTGGCAAGCCCGTGGTGCCGCTCGTAAACTGCAAGTTGACGACCTGGTGCGGAAGGACCCGTCGCATGGCCCTGTCTAGTCCATCCTGGCTCTTCCGACTGCTCGACTTGATCAGGTCATCGTAGGTCTGGTAGTCGCCGCCTGCGTCGCCTCGCAGGATGAAGACCCGCGGGCCGTCAGTCTCTGCCTTCAAGTCACCGAGCAACTTGCCATTGTCCAGCCTGCCGATAGTCTGTGTCGTGAACAAGACCTTGCAATCCGAGAACTTGATTCCATACATGGCCTCGGTGGGCGTGTACGTATTGTTGAGGATGACCAGAATGGCCCCGATCTTGGCGACTGCGAAGAAGACGGCCGCGTACTGCTCGCAGTTGCCGGCCATGATGCCGACGCGGTCTCCGACGCCAATGCCCGTGTCGAGCAGTGCCTTTGCGAGCGACGAGCTCTGCTGATTCAGCTCGTTGTACGTCCATCGTGCGCCTGTCCACGGGATGACTATACATTCTCTGGTCCCGTGCTGGTAGGTTTGCAGCTCGAGCAGCTCGCCGAGCGTGAGGTCCACGAGCGGAGACTCAACGGGGCCTTGAAGAACAGACAGCTTTTGGGTAGCTGGTTGCGTACGCGTACGCGACTCCGTCAATGTTGTGTGCGTCGACATACTTGGCGATGCTGCGAATTGTCTCGCACCGATGCGTGTCTCAATAAGATACAATCCAACAACAATCCGCGAGGGGCAAGGTCAAATCACCACTACTTACGTCTAGTCTACTCTTGTGTGAGATGGTTGGACTAGCTTCCATGCGCCGAACAGCGGCGATGCGACTCCATGTCATGGTGGCCTGCGGGAGGGTACCTTCATCAGCGTGCAACCCAAGTCCAGAGTGGAGAGTCCGTTTCGAATCGCCGAGAACATTGAAGTATGGTCCGATTTATGCCGAGGTGGGATGGGATGCACACATGGGCCGCGCATCTAATCTGATCATCAGATAAGATGGCGGACATCCAGCGAAGCGCATTCGACTCGAAAGCTGGCGTATCAGACAAACAGACAAAAGGTCCAAAAGAGTCCGCGCCTCGGCATCTCCTTTTCTGCCTAATTGTCAACTTGTCAAGAACCGGTTGAAGTTCCACTTGTTGGCGGGCATCGTCGTGATCAAGCCTGTGAGAAAAAAATTCTATCCCATGCCGCCCTTGCTTCCTTCCGCCCCCTGTTATCTGATCCGCCTGCGAGCCCAGAGGCGGAACCCAGCCCACACGCTGTGGATACGAAACACTGGAAGCTGAATGATTAGCGCCTCGAGACATGTATGTACCTGTACTTGGGACAAAGATTCTCACCCCGTACCACCCCGCCCCGTTTGTTCTTTATCAATCAGTCTCTTCAACAAGCTCTCGGCTAAATCGTGGCGACTGAGACCTCGTCTGTGCGTCAACGACCCCACCCAACAAATTCATTTTCAAGCGTGTCATGTTGGCATGGCACTTGTATGTTTTTGAGACATTGCCCAGACCCTTGAGAATGAAAGTTGCTTTCAACGCAGAAGACTACCGTACCGCGTGCATCCCGTTTATTACCCTGTATGGCATGTGCTTGAAGTATGATAAATAAGCGACAGACACCATGCATGTCGTTGATAGCAACGGAATGGCCGCGTAAGTCTGTTTCAAGAGTCGCACGTCACAATCGACCCTCTACAGACTGATCTTTCCAAAGTGCCAGACAATGTCGACGACAGGCCAGATCTCGGATCATCTCGAACAACTCAGACCTGGATCAGATCCGGTTGTCCTACCTATCGTGAGGTTGTTTCACTACCAACGCTGCCCGCAGGCTGCCCGTGGGTGTCAAGTGGTTAAGCAGCATGAGTTAGTCGAACCATCACCTCGTTAAGCTCACCAATGGTCGCTTATGTTGATTGATACTTCCATTTTCAACGGCGAGTAGTCGCGTGGAACCCGTCTATCCGCATGCAGAGCCGCTCCTAGCATGGGAAATACGGCCTCTATAGACGGCAGCAATATGATTCGGGGTTCGTGACTGTAGGTAGATACAGAGTTGGATGGAATTCGCACAGCATCGCCTCCAGGACCTTGGTCCCCGGGTAGGTAGATGATCCTAGGACTTGTACTTCTCCACGGTTTTCTTCACTGCTCTGCCTATTGATGGTTAGCTTAGTTTTTTTTTTTTTTTTTTTCACATTGGAAATGTGGTTTATACGTACCTTTTTTTTTTTTAAAAAAATTCTTGTCAACATTAGGCGATATGATGACTAGCCGAACCACACGAATTGGCTAGCCGGTCTCGTCCGAATATGTCCATCGCTCATCGCGAGGTTTATAATTGCATGTCACAGTCCGAGTCTCAATGCGAGAGAAATGAATATTATTCAACTATTCGAAACGCGTTAAATGATTGACCACGCCACCAATCGTCGCTCAAAAACAGAATCTCCATGCCCGGGGTATATGCGAATAAACACGTATGCACTCCTGCGCCGATTCGTCTTGGAAGTATGCTCCAATCATGAAACAAATACACGTCCAGTTCACAAAAGGAAACAACTTGGCTGCCGAAAGGCTCGTGCCCTGATGTGGGTCTCTCATCAGCATCACCATGCGTTGCGTGTGCGCATCACGCCAGTGTCTGCGAGTCCATGGGCGCTCTCAGCCGTCCATGACACCTACAGCGCCAATGCCAAGCGCTCGCTGCAAGCTGCGTCGAATGGCTTTGCCGGTACCAGACTCGTCGTGATTGTCGCGGCCGAGTAAGCCAAAACTCATACGTCTGGCAACGTTGCCGGCTTGTTCATTCGTTGAACTTGTGGCCCTCTTCTTCCTGCGGGCTGCAGCCATTGGCTCTGGAGCAGACGGGCGAGGAGGCCACTCGCCGTCCCGCTTCCATCCAGCAACACAGGAGCGGAGCATGTCCGAGAGGTTCACAGGGCAGGCTGGCTGAAGGTTGTGTAGAATGACCTTGTCAAAAAGGCTCAGGTAGACTGTCGGGGAGATGGATGCTCGTAGCGGGTTGCTCGGTGGCAAAATCGGCTGTCCAATAGGCAACAATGTCTCCACGGGATAAAGCTGTCCGCGAGAGGACTCGGAAGCCGATGAGTCGACACTTGGATGCTTTTTCAAATCCTTAGTTGAGCCTTTGCTCACCGATGAGGTATCGGAGATTGCTGCTGTACTATCGCCGTGATGAGAGAGAATCGCAAAAGTTGGTCCTGTTGGACCCCTGGTGGTGAGCCCGACATTGAACGACGGAAGAAAAACCGCCTTGGTGACCGTGGTGATGCTGGTGGTGTCACGACGGGCTTGCTGCGAAGACGAACAGTTTTTGCGCCAGTCCAAGCGTTGCGGCGTGCCTCGAAACATGCGAGGCCGTCATTCCAAGACATCTCTTCCCGAAGAGCACGTCGTCTTCCAGACTTCCTAGCCTCAGTGATTTCTTGCACGGTTGACTGCACAGCGTCGGGGTTATCGAAGCGGAAGGGTGAGCATTTAGTAGACACCTCGTCATCGTCAACGTCTGACAAATCTGAGGTCCATTCAGTTCGTGGTCTAAAGTGCGCCGCATCCTCGGAAACAACACTATACACCGATTCCGCATCGTCATCATCTATGTCACCCTCATCCGTATCAGATTCAGTTTTCTCCAGCTCAGTATCTTCTTCCCTCTGGTACCCGTCTCCTCTCAATGGAGAAGTTTGATTTGTCCCGTCCAACTTGGCGGTAGCATCACTGTTTCCAATCTCGATGGTTGTCAATTGTTGGCTCGTGGCTGAGGCTGGTTTCTTTCCAGGCATCGCCGGCGGCCAGGTGAAGGTCCAGTCGTTGCGGACCTTGTCCGACAAATATCGTCTGACAGCATCTTTTTGCTTCGCTTTGTCCCGGCTCAAAAGGTCTGTGTATTCATCTGAGACCCATTCTGGCGTTGAAGTGAGAAGATGAGCTGGCAATTGAGGGTGGTTCGTGCGGAGTTTCGATAGAGGCGACCGAGGACTCCTGTAGAAGTCTGAGAAGATCATGGTTGAAGGGTTGGTCGACTGTTGTGTTATGGAACCGAGTTTTGGTTCTAATAGGCCTGGTTGTGTTGCTATGGCTTGAGGCGACGCAGACAGGGATCCAGTCGTCTCGTGTTCTTCTTGTAGTGTGTTAGATCAGCGTAACCCACGACGACCCTTGGCTGAAGCGTATACGTTCATGTACGAGGCCAGAGCCAAGAAAAGAAAGGAAAACTCGAACACCAGAGTAGGGGAAAATGAAAATGAACAAAACCCCAGGATTGCAAGAAAGCCGGAAGTTTTGAAAGTAATGTGAATAGGAAGGGCAAGGGTGAGGGGAGGGGGGTATCTCGGGACGAATGTGCCGATGAAGATTCACACGCCCAGCCAAATGCGGAAAGATGGGAAGATAAGACAGCAAGAACGCTCTTGTTTGCCTCGGGAGCCTAGGCGAGAGACACTTCAGTCATATCCTTGGCCTGTGATCCGGCAAAGACTATGACTGTTCGTCTAATCCGTAAAGATATTCTACTCGTCACGGACCTTGAGACAACAAAGGAACCGGCAGGCTTGTCGACAAGATCCAATTGTGCAACGCCAGAGGTCCACCACGAGCAAGTCAATTGGCCAACGATAAGCAGGATAGATAACAGGGCGAGGCAGGCGAAGATAGTCCTTGATGCGAGATCAATTCGCAAATATTTTGTAGAGAGAAGAACGAACAATCGGATGAGGCAGGAGAAGTGCAACCGAAAGATGAAAAAGACAGGCGAAGCGAAAGAAAAAGCTCGATGAAGTTGGTGTTGCGTGTGCAATCAATGGTAGCACGCTGCGCACAAGACACCGACGGACCGGACTCGACTCAACTCGGCGATGGGTCGATGTGGGTGCAGGTGACCTGGCGGCAGAGAGAGGAATGCGGGCAGTCTGCGAGTGGGCAGGGATCAATTGATGGATGAACGAGGCTTGTGTAATAATAAATGACGGCACTGTCTTCCGTTTCCGACTTGATGGTACAATGTAAGAAGAGGGGATGGAGGGATGAGGAATTGGATGTTCCTGGACCGAGTAGATGAAGAACGCAAGGAAAGTGATTTCCACCGATAACAGAACAGGGCATGACAAGAAACGAAATGCGTCGCAATCATGATCAGACTATACTTACTTGGTGACGCGTTCTGGACCATGGCGGCGCCGGCCTTCGGTTCTGGCTCTGACTTGAGCTGGTGGTGGTTGTTGGTGCGTGTGTGGCGGCCGATGGTTCCGTCGCAATCACCTGTCGCGATCATGGTGGGTGGGCGACTCCTTCCTTTCGAAAATTCAATGTTAGAAGTCGGATGGAGGAAGGAGGTACGGACTACCAGCCACGAGAAAAGACGGCCGAGGGAGAGCAGAGGAAGTGGGAAACTGCAGGGCAGACTGCAGGGCAAGGGCAGGGTGAGTGGATGGCACAAAGCCAAGGGCGATTAACGAGACGGGCCGTTGTTCAATCCAGGACAGGACTACTCCGTATTAGCAGGGGTGCGTATCATTCAGTGCGGCCATTTCGTGATGGGTGATGTTTGTGCGCGTTTTTCGAAACTGCCAATTCGACCTAGGGCAGAATTTTGCTCGTCGCTTTCCCATTCCCACCACTGCGACGTCGGCCCGGCGAATCAAGAAGAAAGCAGTTGCTTTACGGATTTCAGTACTATCGACGCCAGCGGGTGCCAAACCCCACGCAAGACACTTATGATTAACCCAACCACACGAGACACAGACAGTACGTTTGTACTCCGTCGTCGGCTGCCAAGTTGTACAAAAGCAGGGGGCGCAAGTTGACAAGCACAAGCATCGGGTTTGCTGGGCGGGTCCGTGATTAGTGGACGCGTCTGCGTCTGCGGGGAAGAACGAGGAAGCCACGATGATAGGTGAAAAGCCTCGCTTTCCGGAGGATGGAAGATATGGAACGATGATAGATTGGCAGCTGACATCCAAGCAATCAGATACAAAGCAATGAACGATCAACGATCGAACTGGACATGACACCACACCACGTTACGGCAATGGCAATGGCACGCCTCGGACGCGCACTTTCGCTTTTCTGCTGGCTTGCTTGCTTGCACTGCCACTTGACTGACAGGGCTTGCAGCCATCAGATTTGCTGGTTGCGAGGCCCTGCTTGCTTGTTGTTGGGTTTTGCTTATCTAAAATGCCACGATTTGTCGAATAGGCTGGGTCTTGTGACTCGGCCGCACTGGCGCGTCTGTCTTGGCTACCCTCTGCCCTCCTGGTCTTCACATGGACCACGTCTCAGGCTCGATTCCAACCGGTGTCGAATACACGACAGGGAGGTGGCTGCAGCAAACTCGCACAGAGGGCTGGGTTGATGAATGGCCGCCGATCTGGGGTTTGGAAAAAGACGAGATGGGTGGGATGGATGGTTAATGGCGGATGCCGACTGGCCGCCCGCCGTGGATCCAACCAGCCAGGCTGTCGCAAAGTGAGCACGAAAGCCACCCAGCCATACATATGTATAACGGTTGGGTACGTGACATTGCGACAAGGAAAACCAGGCCAGACCAGACGTTGTAATATCAGACGGCGGCAGCAGCTGCATGCGTGTCCAGAATATTAGGAGTGCTACCCCAATTTCCTAAACGAGTGCTACAGGCAAATAGATAGGCAGATGGCCGGGGCACAGGCATCAAGCCGTCAGGATCCAATACAATGTATTACGGCGCAGCCTCCTGACATGAAGACCAACATGGAACACGGAGGAACAGTCTCACCAAGAAAGGGGCCAGAGAAGAGAACGAGACCGAGAACCGAGACCAAGACCGAGACGGACGACAAGAAAATTTCGCGCGACATCAACGACCCTGGCACCTCTTTTCTGCATCGCATCCTTGTTGCATTTCGGCTCTGGTGCCACGATGGGCGACCTCTCTGCCTCTTTCTTTGCCTTTCCGCCAATTCCGCCATCCACTCGATGTACACACACATATATATATATTACTCCGTAAACACTGGACCGACAAGGGTTTCTCGTACCCCACTTGACGGAGTACATACACATAACATGCTTCGTTGTCTCACTGTCTGTGGCATGGCACTGCAGGCTGCACCGCAGCGTTACAGAACAGGAACAAAGCCTCAAATGCAACATCGAGTCGAATGGTGGTGGCCTGTGGAACTGGAGCCGCAATGCCAGTGGCAGTGATACTGGAGTGTTGATGCGTTTGTTACATCCATCTCTGCATCTGTTTCACTCGTAGTATGTCGATGTGACCTGACGTTATCTCCTTATTTTTATATAAGTGTTTTAGGTAAAAAGCTAGAATAAAGTAATAGGGTTATTAGGAAAGTCTATTATAATAAAATTATAGTTAGGTAGTTTAAAAGATTAAAAATAAAGCTATAGTTTATAATCACGCTTAGCTATTAGTAGCATTATAACTAGTGCCCTATGCTACGTACTACCTAAGGTAACCGCCTAATCTAGCTAGGAAACATTATATATAGGTTTTATATAATAGCTTGTTTTAATTAGGAGCGCGTACCTACGCGGTCACTAACCTTGTGGCAGGGGGCTGTGGAGGCCCCGTAGCCCCACAAGCTGTAAGGAGATACAACATGTAAACGCCCCAGATTCGGTCATCATCCGTGCTCCTGCGTCACCAAATTGTAAACGTCCCGTGAACTTATCCGGCGTGTCTTTAAAAGCAGTTGTTTTATCCCGGTGGGAAGCGCTTCTCACCGTCTGTCCGTCCCTAGAAGAAACGACGATCCTGTCGTCCATTCCCCGCACTCAAAGTCCCCGGCATTGACCACTCATCGTACGGATTATGCCGGCTTGGCTAACATGCAAGTTTGAACAAGACATGTCCGTTCTTGAAACAACAAGCTGCACGGTAGGTTGCACGGCAGAGTCTAGCTACCTATTTTCTTCATGCTTTGGGAAACCGCACACCGACTAATTTGATTTATCAAAGCTCCTAGGGGGCTCGTTCCTAGCTTCTTTCCCAAGCAAAAAGCTATGACTAAGTCTGATTGGCGTTGCTGGGCCTCCAAACTAACGACTCACCGCTACCCAAACTATATGGATGGACGATGCAATACGATTTCACTCGCAATCATGTCAGAACCCGTGTTGTCGATATTCACAACGGACGATTCCTCCATCCCACCCCCATTGAAGGCTCTGAAAGAAGTCGTCCTCTCGCGTCTGCCGATCACAGTCGTCGGCGTCGATCCCATCGCTCCCAGGTAACGTGCCAATCCGGCCGTCCTGTTGGCCAACATGCTCATCACCACCCACGGACATGTCTCCTTCCAGAGACGCCCATCTCCCACCCGACTTGCTCGTCGTGGTTTCAGTAGCCTGTCCATTCGTAGCTTCACAAAAAGCAGTCGTGTCAGTCTCTCCTCGTAGCGCCGCCCCGTTTGACCTCCGACCTGAACTCGCTGCTCCTCTGCTTTTCGCTCCTCGAGCCGCCTCAGCTTCTTCCGCGCCCGTTTCTCCGCGTTCCGCACCACTGGGTTCCACTCCGGGTGATCCTCTGGAGTGATCTGGAATTGCTGTCGTGAATGGCAGTCGTACTCCTTCATGGCGACCCTGCGGCAGTCCCGGTCGAAGAGCAGGTGGGACTGGTCAGCGAGGTCCATCCTGTCTACTGCTTCGCGCACGGCACTATATATGCTCTCTGCTCTTGGCTTCATAAAGTCACGTATCAGGCTGTGCGGCATGCTGCTGTCGAGGCGAATCAGTTCCTTGACTCGTCGCCTGGACGGATCGTCGGGCTGCTCCGACTCTCCTGTAGTTCCTCCGTCTGCCGGAATTTGCTGAACATGTCCTGTTTCCTCTTCCTCTTCCTCTTCTGTTGCCCCGCCTGCCCTCTCTGGATCCGTTTCGACGCCGTCCTGACTCGGGGCGCATGCAATGACCCTCCAGTGCTGTTCGTGACCGGAGGCTCCTCCTGCCGGCTGGCTCAGCGGGGAACCCGGTTGACGGGACCCTGCCCAATGTGCTGCTGATTTCATCATGTTTTTCGTATTCTCCGGTGTCGTGGTTGACTTGTGAGGCCGCAGCGTTGACCGTGCCATCATAGCAGTCGACGCCCGGTACATGATGCGTAGAGGAACTGCTCCGTTCGATTTCCCCAATCTGACTCGTCATCAAGCCAACAGGCGCCCCGAATGCCCCGACTTCCTCGACCTCCTCCCTATCATCATCCCAGCCGTCTCTGTCGAGTGTGGCTGGGAGGTCCTCCTGTCTTTGGCTTTCTTGGGCATCGACCCGTGCAAAGGCGCCCGTGAAGCCTTCCTCTTCCGGATCGAAGACGGCGTATCCTGAGCTCCAGCCGCCGTATCAGATATCTCATCATTGCAATTACTCCCAGCAGCCGCCTCTGTCTCTGTCGCCGTTCCACGCGTCGTCTCGCTCTCCTTTCGCACCTTCTCTATGCGCCAGACACCATCGTCACACAACTGAGAGGTGAACTCGATTCCTCCATGGCTATATGTCCTTGTTCTCGATCGGATACCATTGGCGGTGTCGCTGTCGTTGTTGTATGCGATCCCTCTGGCCACGTTGCCGCCACGCGGCCGAGGCTTCCGCGCCGCTTGGCAGCCTGCACTTCAGGTAATACCACCTCCCTTGTTGTTGCGCCGGTCTCGTGATTCTGCGATCCCGTGTGCTCGGCTGGTTCAGTGTCTTGCCGTCGCTTCTAACGATGCAAGTCGCTCCAACTCACCTTGCGCATGTTGTCTCGAATCTCCTTTCGAATCTCGTCGAGTTTTTCGTCCTCGAGCATGTTCTCGTTTACCCTCTTGTAGCACTGCGTCATTCGCTTCTCAATGCTCTTGGCCATACCCGTGGTGATGCAGTCATTCTGTAGGATGACGTCGATCCCGGCAACTGTCTTGTTTTCGTGGAGCTCTTGCTGAAGAAACGTGTTGATCTTCGCATGGGCCTGTCTACATCCCGCCGCGAATGCATTTCTCAACCCTCGTTCTATGACCTCACTTATCAAGGCGGCCTGCTCTTGACTAAGTTTCTGGAGTGGTCCGGGAATCTCCTTGACCTTGGTTGCGCTGCGCGACCATGACCTTGCCACTCCTCGTTTGAAAACGTCCGCTTCGGCGCTTGCGTTTGGGACTGGTTCACATCCCGCGTGGCTTTTGGATTATTGCCAAGACGAGTTCCAGCCGGAGTAGGCTGTCGTTGATATCCTGCTCTTGGTGTTAGCGGTGTACGACGTGATTGTGAGCGCTTAGGATAGATAGCATACCCGGGTTATTATTGCACGTGGTTGCATCGCCAAAACCTGTTTACCGTGTGTAGAAACTCGTCCAGGTTCATCAAGCTGCACCGGCTGTTGCGGAGCATGGCTCTTCTTCGGGTTGTAAATCATAGGCTGGGCTACCGGGTGTCTGTAGTTGTGACTCGATATCTGTCCATACTGGTCGTAGGATGAAAGCAGGGCCGTCATCGGAGAAGGGAAGCTTCCTGAGAAGTCTCGGGTGATTATAGATCTGAGGATCGGTTGTTTGTGATAAGCTCGAGGTAGGAAGCGGCGGCATTAGACTCGTCGACATTGCACGGGCATCATCGGAATTAACCCCGTCATGAACGCATACGGCGCACCACCCCCGCTTGCCCGGACAGCGCCTCAAATGAGCCAGGGACGCGGAGATCTGAGATTCCAGTAGTTTGAAGAGACATTGCCGGGTCCGAGAGATAATTGTAGTCGCCACTTAAATCTGCACCCATGTCGTCACCGTAGTTGAGAAGGGTTTGTTGAGGAAACACGGTCGATCCGGAAAAATGAGAAGCAAACGAACCCGAATCAGTCTGTCCCTGATTAAAAATAGGCTGTTGAACCTGGGTTCCAGTATTCAAACCCGGATACTGCTTTTTTATTGAGAACAAGTCAGCTTGGATCTCTCTCCCCAGGTGTGTGTGAATACTTATTTCTCACCATCTGCGGCGGAGCGAAGGGCCGTGAACCTGCCATCATTGCATCGGCATGGTATTGCGGTGCACCCCAATTCATCATCATACTCTGCGGCTCAGGTACGAGCGATCTGTCCCCTGGGGAAACGGACGGCAATTGCGTATTGCTATAATCCGAAAACTGGTTGCTCTGCACCCTTTCGTCATCTCTGCCTCGTGGCGTCATCTCGAGCCGTCTTCAGGCCGTCTTCAGGCCGTCTTCAGGCCGTCTCCCAAATCCTCTTCTCTTCTCTTCTTATCCAAGGACCGAGCCGGCAACGGGTTATTATAAGAAGATGAACGGGCTAGGAAGCTTAGTTTTAAAAAGAGTAATTCAGCGTTGGAAGCCCAGCGTAGTAAATCTGACTGGTGCGCACAACAGATGTCGTGACAAAGTTGGCGGCATGTGTTGAGAAGGGAAAGAAGCAACCCCGAGAAGGGGAGAGGAGGGCGGAATGAAAAGCCAGTAATTGGAAGGCTGGCAATGGGTTTAAAGGACACAACGGCTCACTCATCAGGCCTTTGATCACTTTTCTTTGGGCAGAGGTGAAAAAGTGTGGATTGATGCTGTGACGTGGACACAAAAGGGTTGATAACAAAGTGAGAACAAAGTCAGTCAGTCAGGTAGGTGCTGGACTGTGTGGCCAAAGGGGCGGCAAGCAAGCAACAACATTCGGTCGAGCAATGAGCTCAATGAGCTCTGACCAAGATGCGGAATCTTTATTCAGGGCCAAAAGTCACTTCTTTCAAACCCCATACTCCTCATCAGTGGATGGCTGCTTGTCTCGTCGCGCATCTGCCTGCTTTTCAGTCAGCTGTTGTCTGGGTGGTGAAGTGAGTGAGTGATTCAAGGCACAAACAAACAGCAGCGTCTGGGTGCGGGAGCCACCAAATCAACGCAGGGTCCATCTACAGTCATGTAAGTAAAGCGAGTCAATCATCCACTGGAACGAGTCGAGTCCATCACAGAATCATCCTCAATGATGCTATTTGCCAACGCCATGTGATCAAAGTTGCCACATATCGTGAAGCATAGTGATAAACCCTCAATTCCCATGGCATGCATTCTTGTCCAGGCACCACCACTACATCACTGAACCCAGCCCTTGACACCGAACTCCTGATGACTTGTTCACAGATCCGAGGGATTTGCCATTCTCCCTTTCAACGCCAAATTTTCATTTCACACAATCTTGTACCTCAAAATCCGCCCTGGTTGCTGCGCGCTGTCGTGTGTTTTCTGTACAACACTAAGAAACCTCTTCCACCATCTTGCCAGAGGATGATAGCCCGCCGCCCCTTGAGAACACTTGGCCAGCTGGGCCGGACAGAATGTCCTCGGGCACCGATACGTTGCTTCCGTTCTTGTTGTTGATCCATCGTATCAAAGTCGAGTTGGATTTATGTTCCCCTTCGTCAGGGCTCTCACCTCGGGCAGCTGCGGCGGCAGCCTTTCGATTTACTTTTGGCGCCTGCTTCTTCAATAATTTATTGATCGTTTCCATCTGTGACCCTGGGTTAGTCACAGCTCGCCTCGCGCGACAAAGTGCGCGACAGAAATCCCCATCATCTTACCTTGACTTCTTCAGTGCGCTTCTCACTGAGATTACGACGACGTCGGGCCATTTCCTGTCGTCGCATGGACAGCTCTTCAGCTGTAAAGTGCTTCTTCACTTGCACCTCTATGGAGCCCATCGTCAGCTCTGCATGCGGCTACGGCGCGTTGGGAGTATGCTCTTGTGCTTACCATCAGACAGCTTCATGTACTCCTGAGGCTCATCCTCGAATCTAGCCCTTTGACGCTTCGTCATCTTGGTGAGGTCTGGATACTCTTCTTGGCTGCCTTCATCGCCATCAACTTCAGCAGCACCACCGCCAATTCCCACCTCGCCCTCGCCCTCGCCCTCTACATCGGCATCGGCATCGGCATCGGCATCGTCGTCCTCCTCTTCGTCTTCTTCGTCATCTTCGTCATCTTCGTCATCTTCCTCTCCTGCCACTTCAATTTCTTCGCCTTCAGCGTCCTCGTCAGCCATCGTCTCATCGCCGAACCCTATAGTTTGTTCCCCATCGTCACTGTCCGCAGGATCACTTAAATCGTCCTCATCGTCCTCATCGTCCTCGTCGTCCTCGTCGTCCTCGTCGTCCTCGTCAACGGCTATCTTGGCCGCACCAGCCTTGGCAGCAGACCTGGGGGCGGGTTGTGACACCCGGATTGTATGGCCTGCGCCAGAGGTGATGGAAGCATCCATGTCAACATCTCCTTCGGCGTCTTCTTCCCTTCGGCATCGAGTTCCTCTCCTTCGGCGTCGACTTCCATTTCATCGCCCTCTGCATCTTCATCTGCTTCTCCTACCCCATCAGCTTCGGCGTCTTCGTCATCATCGTCATCCGGGCTAGAATCGATGACATAATTCTTCCTACCGCCTCGGTTTCTGGTACCATGAACAATTTCAGCAGCGTCGGAGCGTTCATTCCGTCGATTAGCGCCTCGTGTTGACCTGGAAGTCTGGACCGTGACACTTTCGTCAGGAGATGATGAGGGCATGTCTCGAGCGGTACCCGCACCAGATGTGCGGCCGGATCTACGAGACGACATTGGGCTTCTATCAGCTCTATCACTTGCGTCAGCCCATCTTGCATGTACAGAGATCGATTCATTTGCTCTTGTAGCAGCAGACCGCCGCGGTCGCGTGGCCATAGCGGTCTTTTTGTTGTGATGTCTCGAGGGCAGTGCGGCAAAGGAAGCCTAGCCCTCTGCAGGGGGAGTGTGCGTTGTAGACACAGAAATACAAATGCAGGAATGCAGACACAACAGTTGAGCTTAGAGCAGTCAAGGCCGTTCTTGCGAGGGATGAATGAAAAAAAAATGAGGGCAAAGGGGAGAGTGGTGCGGGTGCGGGTGCGGGTGATGGCCAAGGGGGTTCAACTATAGTCGCAAGCTCCGTCTAGATGGCAATATTGCAGTATGGCAACAGGGTTTCAAACGTCAAGGAGAAAATTTTGAGACGAAGTGCAAAGAAGACGGGGAAATTTGACAATTGAACTTTGTTGAACTCGACCAGGCATTAACCAATTCAAAGCAGCAAAGGGCAGTGCAGACTGGAGAAGAAGCGTTCGACAGGATGAAGTGAATGCAAACCAAGCCCCAAACCCCAAAAACCATTGGCCAGCTGTACCACCAAAAAGGCGGCCACAGACAGACAGGCACGTGTGCCTCGAGTAGCACGGAGTCACAAATTTGGACTGACGAACGACACGGCGACTGAGCTTTCCCACCCAGACGTGACAGTGACTGCCCACGGTGACAGCCTCGATGTTGCGCGGACCAAGACGGGGACCAAGACGGGGACCAAGACGGGGGCTGGTGCAATGAATGCCGCAGACAGCGATGCCAGGTGTCCAAAGAGCCACCAATGAAGGATTCTGCGTTGGGCGTTGGGCGCGCGCAAGATGGGGTGGGGTGCATCCAGGTGAGGTGTTTTGCGCAACAGCGAACGTTCCGTGACAATGGCAGGAACAAAAGACAAAGAAGAGACTCAATGGCTTGCTTACCTGAATAGGCACGATAGTCTATCGCGAATTCGTCAATGAAGCGACAATGCCAAACTCCTCCTACTCCGTACTCCTTCCCGTATCTAGTAGGTCAAGGGACAGACAACACAAGTTCGCGGCGGACGAGCCTCAACCTCAGCCTCGTCCTTTGGACAGCCAGTCGGCAGACTGGTCGAGAGAGTCGTTGACAGGTTGATTGATTGATCAAGGATGCCGCGATTTCCTGCTCCTGGCCACCTGTCGACTGAGCCAATCCTGCCCTGGCCTGGCCTGCCCTGGCCTGCGTGGGATATCCGGTATGCCGGGAGATGTCCCAGAACCAGAAGCTGCCTGGAAATGGGGAGGGATTCAGGCAATTCTCAATCTCGAGAATCCTTGTTGGTACCTTGATCAGGAGATCAAGGCTGCATATATCGATACCTTCGGCGCAGTGAGACGACGTTGTAGGTCCAGGGACTCTCGGGGACGCAAGAGCCGTGAGTACGTGATGCCGTAGTCAATCGTGGACAGAGGGCACAATCGAATGCGTCGCGTAGAGCTCTACAATGGAAATAAGATCCAGATGCCGCTCCCTTCGGATAATGCCTTCAAAAAGGACCTGAACGACGCGGCTTGTGGTCGTGGCTGGTGGGCCAGGCCAGGACCCGGTTTTCATCCTCTGCTGGCAGGCCATTGGCCCTTTTTCTTTCTAATACTGTGACTCTCTATTTATATTTGGGCAGCCGCTGTGCCGAGGCACCTGACCATATCCGAACGAATTCTCGAGCAACATACTCACATTGCCTTACCTAACTCACATAGTCTCTGCAACGTCTTCCAACGTCATCTCCCCGGTCCTGCGACCTATCGACAGTCGCAATCAAAGTAAACCACGCACTGTCCCAGCCATGAGCGACACAGACGACAAGCCACGCGCCGCCGAGCAGGAAAAGCCCGACCAGCAAGACACCCAACCCGACCAACTAGAAGTCGCTCGCAGATTCCTTGGCGAGGAGCACGTAAAAGCCTCATTCCGCGACAAAAGATTGAATTTCTCAAAGCAAAGGGCCTCAATGAAAGCGACATTGAGAGGCTCTTGGGTCAGGCGGAGGAGTCCAACCCAGCAGCATCACAAGTTCGTCGCACAATAGCTTAACCCCCAACCGTTCAATTCTCTCCATGACCAAGCCTGACCTCGAGCAGCAAGAGAAGAGCCTCGAATCAGAGACTACCACCACACAAACTCCTACATCCACAAGCCGATTCCCACCTTCGATCGCAACCAACGACCGACCGCCCATCGTCACATACCCCGAGTTCCTCGTTAAGCCAGAACGGCCACCTCCATTGGTGACCAGACATGGTCTCATAAATACCTTGTACGCCTTTGCTGGCCTATCAACCATACTGTACGCCACGAGCAAGTACCTCATCGCCCCAATGGTCGAGAACTTGACGGAGGCGCGAACCGAGCTGCATCATGTTGCAGCCAAGAAACTTGACCACTTGGTGGCGCAACTGGAGAGAACGGTGTCAGTTATCCCGTCCGCCTATGCCCAGTCTACAGGATATGATGAGAAAGACAGTATTGATGCCGAGGATCCTACGGAGATGTTCCATCGGGATGTCGGCACGCAAACTTCTTTAATTGACAACGCTCCTGCACCAGCAGCCGCCAAGTCGGTAGAGACCGCGTCCAAAGGTCACGCTGATAACTTGGCGTCTTTGACCAAAACATTGTCTGTCCTCAAGGATCAGTTCAGAGCACAGAGTGAAGGCTTCGAGGACGTCAAGATGTTACTGGAGGTCTTCCGGGACGAACTTGACGGCATGACTTATGGTGGGGCCACTGACCTCGGTGGTTACGACGTGTATGGAACGTCCAAGAAGCACGAGCCCGAGGATGAGATTCGCAAAGTCAGGATAACATCCGCCGCGTCAAGGGTGTTCTGTTGAGCACCAGAAACTTTCCTGCCTCTACTAGATGATGACTTGCGGTCGGTGGCGATGGGGAAAATGGGTTCACTCCTTGAGACGAGTCATATTTTACATCAATGTACATTTGAATGTCCTCATGACTAACATCTGCGTCTATCCACCCAATTTCCCACTTGCAGGTTAACACATAGCAAAGTATACCCTCATTCCTGCTTCAAATCGCCATGGCACTCATAGTATCACTCCGATAAGAGTGGCCGGGTGATATCATGTTCAAGTCTTCCATCTCCCCATGACAGTTCGTGGAGGGACAGGCTCTTGACGGCATATGTCATTCTTTTCAGGGTCATGTATCCCGTAACGAGTAAACAGCGATTGCCATGTTGACACTACAATGTGTTGGAATCCCATTCCCGCTTCGAGTTGTCTTGTGTACCACTTCAAGGTCGGCCGGAACGTGAACGGTATGCGACCTGGTCCTCGGTGGCCCAAGATCGCATCCCGGAAATAATTTCGGCATGGTGCGGCCTGCGAATCCGCGGTTGCACCCGGGGCGGCTCTAAAATTGCTCTTACCGGGAGTGACTGTGAGCGACGTGGATCCAGGCTCACTGACGAGGGTGCATTCGCTACCGCTTTGCTAGCAGGCCGAGAGCCTGGGTTAAGACATTTCCATCCTCGGGTTGGAAGACAATTGCTGGCGACTGGAAGCTTTTGTTTGATCGAGTCGGGAAGCTCCTTGATCCAGGATAATGCACGATCAATGTCATCCCCATATCCCTTGTTTTCATCTTGAAATTCGCCAAACGGTCCGAGCCAGACTCGATCGAGGGGAGAGCGCCTTCTTGGTCTCGAGTTTTCTTTTCAATCAGATCAATGAGCTGTCGCTGAGGCCTCATCAAATCCTCATCATATAAGTCCTCTGGTTCTGCGACCCTTGCCGCCAGATTGGGATCCCATATAAGCAGTTCCATTTTTTCCCACGGCTTAGTATAGATGTTGCTAGGTCGATAAATAGCAATCCATGGTGACCACTCAACTTGATGCGGACCCAAATCAGGGTTCGGAGGTTGATCGTGAGTTGTAGTATAAAACAACCCAACAAAGGTATTCTTATATGGGGAGAAACCCTTTGTTCTGATATGATGGATTCTCCCAAAAGGGGCTGAGCAAAGAAGCTGAACCATCTTGTAAAGTTTATCAAGCCTGTGTCTGGCTCTGTGTGCTGAGGAGTGTCTGGAAACTTGCCCATGACAGCATATCTGTAAAGAACCATGGGGCAAAATTCCCTAGACTTATAATCTTGTTCAATGTCTGTCAGTGAGTCCCGAATTCTCATGGCATCCACGTCCGGTTTGTTCTGTAGTTGCGATGAAGAGTCCATGCGGCCTTGGCTCGAGATATTTGCAGTTGGTACAAATTGAACTGGTTGTAAATTTCGTGAAAGCCGTGTTTGGGACTGATTACTAGACCCAAGGACCAAGAATTTTCTAAATGGATGGTTATGGGATACTGTCCATGAACCGAACCAGTTCACCAAGCTTTGCTCATCATTTCCATCTAGGATATCGGGGCGTATATGAAAGGGGAGTCCTCGCAATCTCCCGTTTCGTCAATCAGCTGTCGCACTAGATTGAAACACTTGAAGAGAGCCTCCTCACTGGCCTTGGCTCGTTTCTTTTGGCTGGTGTTAGAAGCCGCGAATCGTGACGACGAATCAGCTTTTTCCATGGCCAGGTCTAATAACCAATGAGATACGTCATACGCGACAGCCAATTTTCCCAGGCGATATTTTGAGCTGTGATGAGTGTAATTCTGCCAAAAGAATTTGACAAAATTATAGGCCTGCTCTGGCTGCGATACCAGAAAGCTCGGCGTGACTAAGATAACTATCCCCAAACTGAATATTTGACGCAAGTGATAGTTACTCGGACCAGGAGTAAGATCGTTTCCTTTTGAAGACAAGTGATAACGAGAAAAGCACCAAAACTGATCTTCTTCCCTGGTAGCCATGTAAGATTGATCCAAGGTGCGGCATCGATCGGATTGCCCAGATAGCGTCTTCGTGAAGTATCACGTTTCCTCTATCGAGAAGTGTGAATTCTGACCATTGGCCAGATAAGAGGCTGGTTTTAGTTGTGCAACTGCTGTCTGACTCTCGGAGCCATTGAGAAACCATGACTGCTTCGTGGTAGGCTGCTTGAGGAAACACTAGGAAGAAGTTCTGCGTTATGCCTTCGGATGCGCTATTCTTGAACAATCTTTCGTACGTGCCGCCGAGGAAGAATTCGTATGCATTTAGGTCTCTTTCTTGATGGGCAACTGGAGGTAGGGGTGCTAGCATCGATCGCGAGACTGGGAGCTGTGGGAGGAAGATCAAGTAGCGAAGTTCCACGAGCCCTTCTCGAGAATGACCGTTGTTGCTGAGAAGGTTTTCTGCGGACAAAGCCTCAGGAACATGAATGGCAATCGAGATCCCATCCAGGAGGCATGTGGCAGCAAGTTGCCCTACCTGTAATCTCTGGACTATAGATTCAAACAAGATTTTGCCTTCATCGTTTGCTTCAATATTACCTTGACAGACAGTAACCTCTTCGAGTGCCCCGTGTTCCGTCTGTGATCTGAGATCATGCATGGAACACAGATGAGAAAAAAGTAACTGGGGCCGACTCCTTAGGTGACAGGACCAGGGGATTTGTCGTCTGTGGTCCATCCTGAGAATTCAAGCCCGACAGCGACTTCGCGGTTGGGCCCAAATTGACAGACTTTGAACATGTTTTTGAAATCCGTCAAAGGGGTTTCGGTAGAATTATCAGGAGATGAATGGATAGCGAGCGGTACCTCTTCGTCCCGGTTTAATGCACTGGGGTTAACCCTTTCGATTTCTCAAACTCCTCTTCGCCTTCTGACACAAACAGACTCTCAAAATGGTCAAGAGATTGTTCTTGCTCTCCTTCTAAATCATCCGCCCAGCGGACCTTTTCTTCTTCTGCCCATTGTATTCTGGCAGATGAGAATGGTCGCTTTGCTGGAGTACCTCGTCATTTTGCCAGTCCCTTGTGAAGACTTGTCTGCATTCAAAGTTGTCCCAGCGCGAATTGGAATTAAAGGAAGTGATGCAGCTGCTTGTGTTGGAGGTGTAATACCTTCTTTATCCCTCCGTGCCTTCTCCACCATCCATATCTTGCGATAATTGAAGAGTTTGGATTTGCGACTATGGCTAGATACAACATCCAAAAGGTTGCGACGGGGTTTCCGTTTCTTACCACCAACAAACACGTTGAATGTTGAGCTAGATCCCGTGCTCTCTGAGTTGTTTCTGGTCAATGCTTTCAACGGGGTTTCCCGCTTCATCTTTCGATGGCAGAGCGGCTGAATCTTTCCGGTAACCGAATTTACCGGCAAGGTTTGACAAAGAGGCTGTACGACTGCTGCTTGCCTCTGTTGGTGATGTGGGACTCTTCGCAGGAGGACGCCTCTTCTTGGCTAAAGAAGCATTTTCTCCTTGGGGACTCTTGGATCTCTTGGGTCTTCTTGAAAGCTGTGGCTCTTCCTGATGAGTCTCTGGGGATGTTGAGGGGTTGGTGTTCCAGCTGAACTTGTGTCAACAGCCTTCTCCCTTCGAGCTGTCTTCAATTCAGCAAGGGTTTGATCATCTCGCTCATGTTTGTCACAAATTTCATCTTCGGATGGACCTTGTACACTGTCTAGCCACTCCTGCAGGCTATATGGAAGACGCTTTTCCCTCAGCCCGGCAAGTGCTCGCTTCCGGTTCCGGGCCTCATGTTTGGCGTATTGTGAACGGATATCGGCATTCACGGCCTCCCTCCAGTCGTTGATTTTGAATCCAGGGACTGTGGTTCTACCAGTCCGTTCCACCGCTGCCTTCCAGTCGGTCAGCAGCTCTTGGCTCAAATGCTCAGCTGGTTCCCAGGTGGCATCGCAGAGTTCATACCCTGACCATTCGATAAGATATTTCTCTTGGCCATCAATTTTGGCCTCGGCTAGTATTCTTGTCACGGCCCACTCATCTTCCAAGTTCACATCTTCCGACGTAGATGATAGGACCGAGCTGTCGCTGTCATCGGCCGAATCATCTGTGACGGCAGATGAGATTTGAGAGACCTGATTCATGGAGCTAAGAGTGATTTCGGACAAGATTGTGGCAGCGTGCACTCGGTGACAGTTATGCTGGACAATCGTAAACAGACTGGTTGCTGAGATGCATGGTTGGTCGCCGGGTGCTGTGCTGCATACATGTATATCTGGTATGGCAGAGCTGTATGTCACAATCAGTAGCGAACGGTCGCGTGGTTTTAAGGACAGTGTACAGTACGAGGTGAGAGGGAAGTGCAGGCGTGCACCTTCCCTCCCACATGTTAACCCACTATATCCTGATTCCGCTACCACGTAGAGTTTTTCTTTTTTTTTTTTTTTAGCTTCTTATATTATCAGAATTTAATTTAATTCAGTCATAATCTTCTTCTTTTCCTTTTAGCTTCGTCCATATCTTTGATTTTTAGCGACCACGCTAGGAGACTTAATAATTAACAAGCTTCCTAAAGCTTCCTAGGGTCTTTTATTCTCATTAAATTAAGGTAGTATTATTGTTTTCTTTAATCCCTATTAGTATTATTAAATTCCTTATATCTATCCTTAGCACCTCTTTACCTACTTTCTAAATCCCTATATTTCTCTCTATATTATCCTATTACTTACCCTAGATTTATTAAATTAAAAGGAGTTCTAGTAAAACTTATAGACCACTAAGGTATTCCTACCTAAATTATTAGCTTTATAATTATTATTACTAAGAAGTATTCTATTAAGAGAAAATAATTCTCTTATAGTAGGATAGAAAATAAGGTAGTACTTTAACTTACTAACTATTTTAAGAAGCTAAATTCTCTAGTTATACCTAAGATACCTTTATTTAACTAGTTAATAATATTAGCTTATAAACTCCCTTCTTTAAGAGATATTAGGACTTTTAATAGAACTATATTTACTAGTTATTAGTTAAGTTAATTATAATAGGTATTTAAGACTATTAATAATAGTTAAGACATTAATCTAAGCACTTTTATCTAAGCTATTAATATAGCTTTAGATAGTAGTGCTACTACCTTTATTAATAGTTTAGAATAACTAAGAATAGTAGTTTCTAAAGCTAAGTAAAGCTTAGTAACTAATAATAATCTAATTATTCTTTAGTGTTTATTATAGGAATAGTACCCCCTAATGTTATTAATAAAGAGATTAAAGCTAGTACTAATATTAAGATATATTAGAGTAAGGGTAAGGCCCTTACTATATATTATTTATAGGTACTAAATATACTCTATTAGGCTAGAGGTAAAGATAAACTAGTTACTTCTAATAATCCACTTACCTTAATTAAAAGCTACACCCTTAGGGATTTTATTTAATACTTTATTTAGGGATTATATAATAAATTATTAATATAGGAAGCTATTAGTTAGAATATCTTAGCTACTAATAGTCTTAGGGAAGCTAGAGAACTAATTAAATAAGCTACTATAATTTTAGAGGTAAAAGTGGATTTAGTAAAGTTAACTACCTAAGATATAAAGATCTTACTAATAGAAGAGTTTATTAAATACTAGAGTAAATGCTCTACTAATAAGGTATTATCTTAAGTATATAAGTTACCTCTAGGGTTTATAGAAGTCTTAGGAGGATAAAAGAGATAATCTATACCTATTAATACCTTAATTACTTAACTCTAACTATTTATATTATACCTTAGACTCTTAGGAGAATAGGGTTACCCTAACCCTTAATAGTTTAATAGGTATTAACCTATGCCTTTAGTTAGCTAAAATCCTACTCTAACTACTTACTAGTAGCTATAGACTTAGGTATAGAATAGGCCTAATATTAACGTAGGAAATAGAATGCCTATTAATTAGTAAAATCCTAACTATTCTAGCCTAGCTTATAGAGAAAATAGTGCTCCTCTATATTAGAATAATACTACTAATTTATATTAACTACTATAGGGTATACTAATAGTATTAGGTCCTAGTCTATAGGGATATACTTTAGAATTAAGACCTATATATAAGTTAAGGAACTAGTATATTAATAGCACTACACTATTACCTTATAGAGGTACCTATTTTAAGTGTAGTGTTACTAGACACTACGCTACTAACTATATAGTAAGTAAAGATACTTTACTATAATAATAGGAGTCTTTATAGTTAAAGTTAATAACTCTTCCTCCTTAGAATAATAACTCTTAGGTTCCTAGGTAAGCTTACGCTTAGTTTACTTAGATATATTTAACTAGGGATAAGTGTAATAATATTACTAAACCCTAAGTTATTAAAGAAGTATTACCTAATACTATAGTTAGAGTTTATTATACCCTAATTAAACCTAGGTTTATAGTAAACTCTATAACCCTATCTAGAGATTATTAACTTATTTAACTTAGGAAGACTTTATTATTTACCTCTTAGTAATTAGTAATAGTAGCTAAGTTATAGAAGCTAGGAGCTAGAAAAGCTAATATAAAGGTATAAGTTAAAGATATTACTAATAAGGAGGCACTACTAAAGCCTCTTCTAAGGAGCCTTAAATAAGCTAATATAAAGACACTAGAGTCTATTGCTTAGGGTGCTCTCTAGGTTATAATATTAATCTCTAAGGCTAAGCTACCCTTAAAGAAATATAAGGGTATAGTAATTAGTAGTATATTAGATAATAATAAGACTCTATAGCCTAAAGCTATACTATTAGTAAGGGAGAAGGTTATTAAGTAAAATATATAAGCCCTAAGTAAAATTTAGGGTTATAAGGGTCTTAGTCCTATTAACTAGAAAGCTCTAGTAAGTTATATTTTAGTACCTATCTTATTAATAGATTTATAGTAAATTAGTCTAGAGATATCTAAATAATTCTAGAAGCTATTATTAAGGGTAACTACTTCTAAGAAGTAACTAAAGAAAAGGTATTATTCTTACTTAGGTAAGTTCTATTTAGGCTACTTCTAGTAAACCTAAAATAGGCCTAATACCTAATAACTTTAATACTAAGTTACTCTAGGAATATTAGTTAGGTACTAAGCTATTTAGAATTACTATTTAAGCTTATATAGGATTTTAGAAGGAGTAAGTATTTAATCTTAAACCTAAATAAGCTATTGCTAACTAAGGAGCTAAGATTAATATTATATCTTATGCCTTTATTCTAGAGGAGAATATACCTATTTATAACTTAGGATCTATTAGATTCTAAGGACTATAAATAATTAATGCTAATAGTTAGGAGAATATAGTTACTTACTTTATATTAATAAAGGTAATTTACTATAGGGTTATATAGTTAGTTTAGGCTATTATTACGCTAGACTATTAACCTAAGAATTAGACTATCTTAATTTTAGGGTTACTATAGCTTTATAATATAGGTGCTAAGTTTGATATTAGAAGGTCTAAGCTTATAATTAGAATTAAAGATTATAAAGATAAGGTTATTTCTATTAAAGGTCTAGAAGTAGCCTTATCTAATAAATAGAAAGTTATGCTTTATCTAGCTAAGCTAGAGATCTTAAAGAAGTATATTAGATAGGATAATATAGATATATTACTAGATAATACTTTATCTAACTCTAATAATAATTCTAATAATTTAGAAAACTAAGTTCCCTATAGTAACCTAGTTAAGTTAAAAAACTAAATCTAATAGCTTAGAATAAATATCTAAGTAAAAGTCTTTAGGAGTTTCTATTTATTTATTTTTAGGCTAAACCTATAGTGTGGTTCTTAGGACATATGCCTTAAATTACCTACCCTATATTAGTGCGTAAGAAATATTAGCTTATAAATTAACTTAGTCTTTATACATACTTATTAGAGGTAAATATACTTAGAGAAGAGAAATATATTATAGACTTAAGGGATAATAACTATAGAGATATAATCCTATAGATAAAAGATAATTAGCCTAGACTAATTGCTTAAGAACCCTTATTATTCCTATTTCTAACTAATTAAAGGGTCTAGTAAAGAGAAATAGATTAGAAGGTTCTAATAGAAGTTATATTTACTTAGTTTAAAGGTTATAGGGTAACCTTAGGCCCTCTAGTCCCTAAGTTAATAGTAGAAGAGATTATATAAATGTTTTATACCTATAGAGACTTAAATGCTTTATCTATTACTAATATTCCTACTATAGACCTCTATATATATATACCTTAACTAAAGGAGAATATAAAGCCTTAGGTATATTCTCCTAAGAGAAGGTAGTCTAAGCCTTAGAAGTATTACTTAAATTAGTTAGTAATTAAGGGGTTAAATCTAGGATATATAAATATATAATAGCTATAAATAGGAAGATATTAGACTAGTATGTAGAGCCTATACTAGTGCTAAAGGATAAGTCTAACCTATAGGCTAAATATTAACTTATATTTAACTACTCTTAAGTTAAAGAAAATATACCTAGTAGTTAGTTACCTTTATTAGCTAAAGTTTATAATTAACTCTTAGACCCTTAAATTAATTCTTATAGTATATTTAACCTTAAATATACCTACTAGTTAATACCTATAGCTACTAAGTTAAGATATATATTTGCTTTTAATATACCTAGATTTAGTTAGCTATAACTAACCTATATGCCTTAAGGTTCTTAGTTAGTAGGGTTTATAATAACTAAAGTATTAAGGATTACTCTAGGTCTAATTCCCTTACCTTATCTAAAGCTATCTCTTTTATACCTTAAATACTAGGTAATCTAAGTGCTTTAATAAGCTATATAGATAATATATTCTATAAATATACCTCTTTTATTAAATAATAATCCTATATTAAAGATTACTTACTACTAAGACTACTATAGACTCTCTTAAAGTTAAGTTTTAAGAAGGTATCCCTAGGTATAAGTTTAATTACTATAGTTAGTTAGATTTATAAAATTAATAGGAGGATATATATTAAGCCTAACTAAGCTATAAAGCTAAGGGAGTAACTAATGCCTATAACTTAATTTACTATCTAGTCCTTCCTAGGAGCTATTAGACTATATAGATAATAGATAAAGAACTATACTAAAATTACTTAACCTCTTAATTAGCTAACTAGGAATATAAGCTAGTAATAGGGTAATTTAGAAGTATTATTATTTTCTATATTAAGGAAAAGGCTACTACTACTATAAGTATATATAGGTATATATTTAACTTACTTACTTAAATATATTCTAATACTAGTAGCTTTAGAGATAGGTATATAATTATTTAAACTTATAATAAGGTCCCCTATCCTATCTTATATAACTCCTTCTTATTTATAAGAACTTAAAGGAACTATAGTACTTATAAGTATAAGCTATATGCTATTATTAAGTTCTATTAAAAACACAAACACTTCTTTAAATTAAGGTTATAGTTTACTATCTTTATAGATTATAAGCTACTTATAACGTTTATAATAGCTACTAGGTATAAGGGAATATATACTAGGTAAGTTATAGAGCTTAGGCTATTAAATATTAAAATCTACTTTATATAGGGAAAGCAAAATACTACTACTAATAGACTCTTATACACTATATTTCCTTTAGATTACTACGTTAATAACCTAACTAAATTTAGATTATAGGATATGGATAAAAATCAGTAGGTCTAGAAAGATAGAGCTAGAGAATATAAGGAAATATTAAAGATATTAAAAGCTACTAAGGCTTAGAGGGAGTCTAGGTTATTAGCAAAGCTAAGTTAAGGCATAAGATAGGTAGAAGTCTCGCTAGGATTTAAATTATTATAGAGAAAATACTTAAATAAACTATAGTATAAGGAGATTATAAAGTTCCTAACCACTAGATAATATAGTAAGGGAAGCTATAATTATTATATAGCTTAAAGAATAGTAATAATAGTCTAGCAATATAAACTAGAGAATAGGATCCTCTAGTATAAGGGGAGATATACCTAATAACATTATTTAGTAAGGGAAGAAGTAGTAGGTGCCCTTTAAAACACTTATAATAACACTAGATATTTTAGAGCGAATCTAACTTAAAGGAGGCTAACTTAGGTAGTGTTCTAGCCTAGAATAGGAGCTAATATTATTAAATACATCTTAGGATATCTACTATGTACTTAATATAGCCCTTAAAAGAAAAAAGCACTAAATTAACCTATACTAGTAAACAAACCCTCTAAGTTATTAGTATAGACTATATTAGACTATTCCTAGAGTTAGGATAGGGTATTAAGTATATGCTAGTTATAGTGGATTATTTTTCTTAATTTATTTAGTTATTTCCTATAAGTTAACTAGAGTAATAGAGGTAGTAAATTATCTAAAAGCTTAGATAAATAGATTATTACTAGCTCCTAAGGGTTTCTATACTAATCCTAGACTAGTATTTAGGTTAGTAAAGTTATTATTATTTTTAAAAGAGAGGGAGTAAGCCTAGTAAATACTCTAAGGTAGTCTTATAAGAGTATTAGACTAGTGGAAGTCTTAAATTAAATTCTTTAAGGAGTATTAAATAAAATAATAATAGATATAACTAATTAGGACCTTTAACTTCTAAAGGTAGCTAAGGCATTAAACTATTATTATATCTAGTTTATAGGGTATTCTCCTATTAAAGTTCTATATAAATTAACACAAACCTTAGGAATAAGGCTAGGAGCCTTTTAACCTAAACTTTAATTAACTAGAGTAATAAGTTTTATAAGGCTTTAACTTAGCTATTAGAGGAATTTATAGATAGAGATATAGTAGTGTATTAGGTAGGAAATATTAAATCTTATTATATAAGGATTATAACTAATAGATAGTTAGAAGTAGCTATTTAGAAAGATTACTATAAATAATAGAAGGTAAAGCCCTTTAAGCTAGGTAAAATAGTAATAGTAGTTACTAAGAGGAAACCCTAAAGTTATAACTATAATAGCAAGGCCTATTTTGCATTAAAGCTTAAATAAGGCATGTATTCTATTAGCTTATTAATTTAGATAGATTAAAGATTTAGGAGGTTAGGATTTAGACTTCTATAAGGACATATTAAAGCCCTATAGCCCTTAGACTAGCTATCTAAGAACGCTATAGGATAGATTATTATTAGGAAAATAAGGCTAAGAAAATAGGAGGGTTATTAGGGAGAAGGGAGTAATATAGCTATAAATTAGTGGGTAAGAGAGAGATTTTTAGCGGTGTAACTTAGGAGCGAAAAGTAAAGGAAAAGTAAGAATTATCTAAAAGCTATATTACTATGTATTTCTTTCCTTTTCTTATATATTCTATCCCCTTCTATTCTTTCTTATAACCTTTTTTTCCTTTACTATATTTTATTAATCTATCTATACCTTCTTTCCTTTTTTTTTTTTTTATTATCCTATCCTATTCTTTATCTCTTTCCTCTCTTTTAAAGGACTCTATAAGGAGAGTAAGCATATCTAAGGATATTAAGGTATTAGTTAAAAACTTCCTCCTATAAGAAGGACACTTAATATAGTTAAACTTAAATAGTATAATACTAAAGTAAATATAGTAAGAGGTTACTCCTAAGTTTAGTAAGAGATAGTATAAGTAGAAAAGGTTCCTATAGATTAACTACCTTTTAAAGTAATAGGAGTCTTTTTAGTCTATCTCTAGAGCTAGAGGATATTACTAGGGCTTACTAGAGATAGTAGTAAGGTATATAAGCATAGTAATATAGATAAATTAAAGGAATTATAATAGAAGTTAAGGAGAGTTATCCTATCTTAAAGTATAGGGATAAAGTCCTAGCTAAAATAATTAGTAATATAAGGGAAATAACCTATTCTTAGTTCTAGGGTTTTCTTATAAGAAATAGGTTAAAACTATAGTAGTTAATTATTCTAAACTCCTCTATAAAACTAAGAACCTAATAAGTTATAGAAGGAGGAGTATAATATAAGAGTCTTTACTAGTATTAATAAGAGGTAAAGGCCCTAAAGCTATAATAAAGAGTCCTACTTATGTGTTTATAGGGTACTATACTAAGACTATATACTCTCTAGTAATATAAATTACTAATAAGAATTAAAAAAGGTTACTACTAATAATAATAACTATTAGGCTAGTAGCTATTATAACTTAATATATAGAAAGAGCTATATATCTCCTAGGTTAGTTATCTTACACTAGGATCTATTAGTTAAGGGGAACCTAAAAGTAATTTAAGGTTTAGTTAGTTAGATTACTAAGTCCCCTTTAAGATTAACTACTACTATAAAAATAAAGAAGTTAGGATTTAGGTAGAAGTCTCTAAGTAAGAAAGGTATATTAACCTTAGAATTACTCTTTACTTAGTGTAAGACTATATAATATTAATTAGTAAAGGGAAGCTAGTTACCCCTATTTACACTAAGTAAAATCTAGTAGTTAATATAAGTGCCTAGGAGAGGGCTAGGATACTAAAGAGGGTAATAGTCTTATAGGGCATATAATATAGCCTACCCCTTATAATAAGAAGGCTCTAGGAGTCTTCTAGAGTGCTTTTCCTTTAGTAGCTACACTAAACTTTCTAGATAGTCTTTTAGATATACTAAAGTAGTTTATTAAAGGGCACCTATATAATATTTTTATACTTTTACCTTATTAGTAGTAGTAGTAGTATAGGGAGACTTAATAGCTACTTTAGGATTTATACTTAAAGTATTTTAGTATATCTAAGAAAAGAAGATAAAAAGAGTAGTTCTTAAGTTAGCCTTTATTAAAGTTAAAGAATTCTATCTATATTTCTAGTATTAGTTAAGGATATACTATAACTTAAGGCTATTAAAGTTTCCTTACCCTTTTAAATTATTTTACTAATAGTAAGAAGAGTTAATAAAATAGTAGTTAGAGGGGACTAGATAAGGGTCTTAAGGGCTCCTAAGCACTCTCTAAATAGTAAGAGAATCTAGAACTAATTAAGACTTATAACCTTATAAGTAAAGGGATTAAGTCCTAACTTCTAGTTACCTATACTACTCTTATTCTTATAGGAAAGTATTTAAGGAGTACTAGTATAAATAATAGGACTTAATAACCTATCTAGAAGCATACTATTAATAATAGTTTAAGGTTTACTAGGATTAGAATCCCTTATTTTATTAGTTTACTAGTAATTATAAAGAGTAGACTATAGTAATAGATCTTCTTGCCTAAGGAATATCTATAATATTATTATTTAACTATAACTCTACTAGGCTACCTAGAATTAGGTAATGCATTTAAGGGTAATATAAATTAAATTTTTATAAAACTAAATCTTAGGAGTTAGCCTATTTACCTATAGAAGGTAAATAGACCTCTAAGTATAGAGCTACCTAATAATATTAAGGGTAATAGGAAGATTCTAATTACCTTAGCTAGGGAAAAAGAAAAGGAAAGTAAGCTAGCTAACTCTTAACCTAATAACTTAGATAAGTTAAATAGAAGTAGCTTTAGTAATAGACTAGGTAACCTACCTTCTCCTTCTAACCTACTACCTCCTTTACCTCCCTTAAATCCTTTATTATTATCTCCTTCTCCTTTATTACCTCCTTTATTACCCTTACCTTTCTTAATACTATAGAATAATAGTAATACTAGTAAGCCTAAATAGAAATAAAAAGCTATAAATAACTCTAAACTTAAGCTTCTATTAATAAATACTAGGAAGGGACTAATAATAAGAGCACTAAGGATTTAATTACTTATTTACTAGACTTAGAGAGATCCTAGGTTAAGAATCTAATTTAGTAATTAGTAAAGAAACAGAAAGTGTTACTATCTTTAAACCTAACTAATAGTTAATCTAACTCTATAGCTAGAACCCTAATAATTATAAATACCTCTATATAGGTAAGTATAACTCTACCTAGAACCTTATATAATCTCTAAGATATATTTTTATTTAAAGTTACTTCTAAGTTAACTAAGGAAGTAGTATAGCTAAGTAAAGCGGATATATTACTATAATATTATATATTTATAAGTTTATTAGATTAGGCAAACTTAAGTCTAACTTCCTTTATAATCTTATTAGAAAGGCTAGTTATTAATAGATAATTTAGGATATATAAGACTTACTAGGGATAGTAAGAGATCTTTACCCTTATATTAACCTAGAGAGGTTCTTCTTTAATAAGAATAGTAATCTTATATTATTAGGCCTACTAGTATTATTAGAGATAAGGGCTATGTTTATATAGGAATACTATAGGCTAGTAAAGGAGAGGCTTAAAGCTAAGCTAAAGTTAATATCTTCTCTTACTTAGCTAAGACCTAAAGTAACTAAGGGTTAGATTAAATAATTATTAGAGAATCTATTTCTAGGTTAAAATATAGAAATTTTACTTATATAGCCTTAAGGAATAAAAGATATATAAACCTAGCTTAAAGATAATTTACTAAGGTATAAAGGGGTAAGATAAAAGCTCTTAAGGTACTAAGGGTAATCTTAAGGGCTTACTAACTATTCTATATAGCCTTAAAGGGGTTATAGGAACTTATAAAGGTTTATAAGGAAACCCTTAAGTTTACTAGCTATAAAGAGCTAAGTTTAAATATAATAAGGAATATAAGGAGAATCCTTATAGCCTAGTTAGGTAACTAGGGAGAGTTTACTATATTAAAGGAGTGTATTAGGTTATTATATACTAGGGAGATTAAGGATAATACCTTTATAATTTATAGTCTAGGTAAGTAAGCTAATAATCTAGCTAATAATAAATCTAAGGATTATAAGTTTACTATATAGGCTATAGTATAACTATATATAATCCTTAGAGGATTAGGTTCTCTTAGGGGACTTAGTTAAATTAACTAATTAGAGGATTTAAAGAAATATCTAATAGAATTAGGGGCTTTGCTAAGAGAAAATTACCTATTAATAGAGGTAATTACTATTTATAGGAAATATTTACAGAGGAGGGAGGGTTAAAGTTAGGATTAATAGACCTAAGGGATATAGGGATATTATTAGGACTAGTTATTAAGGTTTAAGAGGGTGCGAATAGCTTTATTAATTTAGATAGTTAGGGACTATTATTATGCTAGTGGACGTAAGAGGGGAAGTGCAGGCGTGCACCTTCCTCCCACATGTTAACCTACTATATCCTGATTCCGCTACTATGTAAAGTTTTTCTTTTTTTTTTTTTTTTTAGCTTCTTATATCATTAGAATTCAATTTGATTCAGTCACAATCTTCTTCTTTTCCTTTCGGCTTCGTCCACATCTTTGATTTTTGGCGAGGAGGGCGCATGCATGGTCAACCAGACATGACTGGTCCAGTTTGCTGGGCCAACCCCGCTCACTGACTCATCACTTTCCACAGACCGGTGCGGAATGGGCAGGCACGATAAATTCATTCATTTCTCTGCACTCACCTGGATTTTGCATCGACCAGACGCTTCATATCTCCTCCAGGTCACCCAGATCATCCGCACCAGCCTTGATCCTACCATGTACAATTTTGGCACCAGAGTCTGCAAAACAATATCTGAATAAGTGCTCAGTGCTACCTTCTTCTCCTTGAGCATCTACTTTTATGGAAAAAGAAGAAGAAAAGAAGGCGCAGTCATTGTTCTGAGTTGCGAGCTACCACTTCGCACTCCGTCAATATTTTGTCTGCTGCATCAGCTCTCGTGCGAAGGGCTGGGAACGGCAGAGGTTCCCTTGTTTCACGATTTTGTCAAAACCTCTGCCAGTGAGGCGATGGATGTTGTTTTTACCCTCAACGCATGAGTCACTTGTAGACTAAGAGGCCGTCGCGGTTCAGGTGGGCCGGGAACTTGAGAATTAATCAACATCACCGGCCTCTCTTTCAACGCCCAGCGTCGTTAGAGTGTGGTTGATTGTTCTTTGATGATGGACACAGCACCCCGCTCGGTCAAAATGTTCGAGCGCACTGACAAGTACCTTTGAAGTTGTCTGGTTTTACGGATCCGTACATGTAGTCAATTCAACGGGCACGAGGACTCCGTACTCACTACACCACTGTAACTGACAGGGTTGCCATGCTCCAGTGTTTCGGTTGTGCTCGCGCCCCCTTGCACCACGAGCTTGCCAATCAGCCGACGCCATTTCCCTCTTTTCCTCAGGTTCTATGCTTGAGGTGGGCGGACGACAAGTTTGACCAAACCACACACACGCACACCACTGGCAGTGACCACAGACCACAAACCACAGACCACACAGTATCTCTTCCCTCTACAACTGCACCCACATCCACCACATCCACCTCACGCCCGACGCATAATACCGTCTCTTTTAACCACCTTGTGATTCCCCTTCGGTCGAGCTTTTGATATTCCCAGCCTGTCGAGTCATCATACAGCTCCAACATCGCCGCCATGGCCAACGACGAATACGATGTATGTTATGCCCTCTCTTAACCCCTCGGACTAGTCTCGCGACCGCTAACGATAGGGGTTTCCGTCACTCCCGGCAGTTTCTCTTCAAAGGTATTGCTCCCCACACAGACAGCATTCAAGCACCGTAACTAGTTCACATGGGCGAAACCAAACTAACACTTCGCTCAACAAGTCGTTTTGATTGAGATTCTGGTGTCGGAAAATCCAATCTTCTCAGTCGATTTACGCGAAACGAGTTCAACCTCGACTCCAAGTCTACCATCGGCGTCGAATTTGCCACGAGATCCATTCAGGTCGACTCTAAGACCATCAAGGCGCAGATTTGGGATACTGCTGGACAGGAACGCTATCGCGCCATTACTTCTGCCTACTATCGCGGAGCCGTCGGAGCCCTACTTGTCTACGATATCAGCAAACACCAGACCTACGAGAACGTGACCCGGTGGCTGAAGGAGCTACGGGATCATGCTGACGCCAACATCGTCATCATGCTCGTCGGAAACAAGAGCGATTTAAGGCACCTCCGAGCTGTTCCCACGGAAGAAGCAAAGGCTTTTGCGAGTATGTGCTGACGCAATGGATGGTGGAGTATGAACATGATGTCACGAGAAGCTTGCTAACACCTAAGGCCTCAGGTGAGAATCACTTGTCTTTCATCGAGACGTCAGCTTTGGATGCCAGTAACGTCGAGCTCGCCTTCCAAAACATTCTGACCGGTATGTGGCTGTCTCTCCAACCGAATATGATTTGTGTTCGCGAAGTGATGCGGTATCTGACGACATTTGACCACTATAGAGATCTACCGAATCGTATCTAGCAAGGCTCTCGACAGCGGCGACGGTGCTCAGGCCACTATCGGCGCCGGCACCAACATCTCTCTGAGCAAGCCGGCCGATGACGACTCTTCCAAGGGTGGCAAGTGCTGTTAAACGATGCCGCAACAGAGCGCCGCAGTCTACTGATGTGGAAATGACACTTTGTGTTTCAATCGACCCCAGGAGCTGATGTTACGTATGGAAATAATCTTTTGGCGCAGAATGGAGGACATGAGGAATGGTGATACGTCTTTGTCAAAACTTAGAAGGCGGTGACGCTTTGACTTTCTTTTTTGTTCCTTGTTTGTCACGACGGTGATCGGGCCTAATGTTTTGGGCAGTCGCTACGGGAGGCAATGTTCCTCTATCTAAACGTATCGCAGTTGAATGAATCTTCAATGATCCTGCTTTCTTCCTTGTGTTCCCAGATTGACCCTAGTCTCAGATCTCAGGGTTATGCCTGGTCTGATCCTCAGTGGAACGAAGGTTATAACTTTTTTTTGTCGTTTCTTGTATGGTCAGAAATTTAGGATCAAGTGCTTGTAATATATAGCTCGTGAGAATGCATCAATATTACTGAAAGCTTCGCGTGCAATAGTTCAGCCGCCAGAACATACGCTTCCAGGTTTCCTCCGCTCAAGTGTCAACAGAACTCCATTGTTACTTCTAAATAAAATGACTTGTTACACTGCAAAACAAGAAACGCGGAAAGGCATGTGCGGTGTGCTGGTATCATTCAGAACTAATAGACAAGCTGTTTAGATAAAGTCGTCGCTCGCAGTGGGGCGCATGATGCCGGACTATGTCTTATCGATAAGAGCCGCTACCCTTCGTGTTGGCATTTTTTCTGGGAACTGCAGCTGCTCCATCCAGAATTTGTCTTTGGCTTACCACTGCCACAACTTTTGTCAGTTTTAACAGCCTTCACTTTGTCAGCTGCTTCTTTAGAGATAGAGTGAAAATGGCATCCGTCTACAAGTCGTTGTCGAAAAGTGATGCGCAACAAAAGCCCACAGCGGCTAGCAATGGCGTCAAGAAAAACAAGCAACGAATTTTGGTCCTCTCATCTCGCGGCGTGACCTACAGGTTTGTAATGGCCTCGGATATTTCAAATCTTGATTCTTATATACTAACCACTCTGTCCGTATGCAGACACCGGCATTTGCTAAATGACCTTGCTTCTATGTTGCCTCATGGTCGCAAAGACGTAAAGTTTGATTCCAAATCTAAACTGAACGAACTCAACGAACTTGCCGAGTTATACAACTGTAACAACGTGCTCTTTTTGAGGCCAGGAAAGGAAAAGATCTCTACATATGGCTAAGCAAGGTTCCCAACGGCCCGACCATCAAGATGCACCTCCAAAACTGTAAGGAATACAAGAACACATTTGCCAATTCACAGCACAACTAATGCTTTCCTGTGCAGTGCATACTATGGAAGAGCTGCATTTCACTGGAAACTGCTTAAAGGGCTCTCGTCCGATTTTATCATTTGATGCTGCATTCGACGAACAACCGCATTTGCGACTCATTAAAGAAGTCTTCCTACACACATTCGGAGTACCTCAAGGTGCCCGCAAGTCTAAGCCCTTTATCGATCATGTTATGGGTTTCAGCGTAGCTGATGGGAAAATTTGGGTGCGAAATTATCAAATCAACGAAGAAGAAGCCTCGCTCCTTCAGTCAGGTGATGGCGAAGAAGGCAGCAAGAAGTCCAAGGTGCATCCGCCAAAGCCGGCGCAAATACGGAAATCAAATTGATTGAGATCGGGCCCCGGTTTGTCTTGACGCCTATAGTGATACAGGAAGGCTCCTTCGGCGGTCCAATCATCTATGAAAACCGCGAATTCATTTCACCCAACCAAATCCGTTCCGACCTTCGAAAGGCAAAGGCCTCCAGACACAACGCCAGAGTGGAACAGAGTGTTGAAAGATTGTCGAGGAAAGGAGAACTGGGATTACGCTCCAGTACCGGCGTCCGGCCTGTCAAAAATGAGTTGGATAAGAAATCGGTCTTTGCATAGAGAGCGACAATGGATAGAGATTCGCAACTTGTAGATGGGCCAAACGCGACGCTGGAGTTTTTGATCATTGTTTACCATTGCAGACTTACTCGTGGAAAGTGCGACGTGTACTAGAAATCAAACTAAAAAGCAATATTTTTCCAACTTCGGTACCAGGTGTTTAATGGGTTGGTCACTCTGGAAGGTTGCGATCCAAAGCATGCTGCACATCTCAGCGCATAGTAGATCGTAAAATTGGTGTGGTCAGACTCTAATCAATATTGATCCTTTTTTGAGTGAGGAAAAATTGTGAGTAAGTTAATAAGAACACGCTTTTGAAATCAAATACTATAAACCATGCAGACAGAGTACTCCGTAGTTCCAAGTAATCGCTGAACATGTTATGGCCAAATCTGGGGTCGATGGTGTGTCATTGGTCGCTGATCTTATGGGGTCGCAGCAGGACTTGAGGTAATAAGGTGTACGGAGTAATCCGTACGCCGGATAATCGGACGCGCCAGCAGGCAGCGCTACGGAGGCTCTCCAGCGATGGGTGGTGACTGACTCTCTTCCTTGTCCCCTTCTTCCACCCCTTTCTTTTTCCCGCAACACTCATCAGCATCAAGTTACAACTTCCACAACCATGGCTTTACTGGTTGTGAGAGACTCATTCATTACGATGGAGCTTCTTCGCCGCGCAACCCGCGCAACTCCAACATCAACTCCTTTGGGCTTTGTCTGCCCTCGTTCCAGCCCCAACGCCGGGGTTGCAGAACAATAGACCTCTCATTACTCGCTTCTGTTACTTATCGAGTATCACGAAGCCATTGTGGAGTGTATAGAAGCTCCGGAATTTTCCCATCTGGCGTGCTAAGGCTTGCCGTCATATCAAAGCTCAAGCTCTATCTTTTCACTGGGGTAGCTTTGAGAAGGCATCTGAAAGCTATTTTCCGAACACCACACAAGGGTAGCGACTTAGCCGCCCCATCATACAGCAACAGCAACAGCAACATCAACATCAACATCGACATCAACACCACATCGTGGGGCCCTGAGGTGAATACTTATATACCATGCTTATCAGATCAAGTGGGTTCATGTGTTCTGGAGTAGTTGACGACAATTTAACAGTTTCCAGATTATCTCAATATTTCGGCGTCTCGAGATTGACCTTCATTACAGCTTCGTTTGGCGTTTCTTTTTACCCAACAGGCACAGAAGAGTCTGACATTCGACCATTCACTCCCAAGGGAATATTACAATCTACTGCCAGGAAACAATTTAAAGCAAACAAACACAAAAATTAAGGGGAAGATACGAACGCAAATCAGGAGAGAGAGAAAGTGAATAAATTACTACAGCAAGGAAGCCCATTTCGCTTCTATACAACTCAAAACTAATCAAGGACTACGCCAGCCCGGCTAGTGCCACGAGCCCAATCGCTCTCCAAATGGCAGGATCGCACAGACTTTACGCATGCCTTGCAGGCTTGCCGGTCGAAATTCTCCTCGAAATTTACCAGCAGTTGGACTTGCAAGCTATTTTGAAGCTCTCCATCGCGAACACAGAATTCTTCCAGTTCTTTCAGCGGCGCAAGATTGACATTTTGCTCCCCGTTCTGCAGCGGGACTTTAGCCCATTCGACGAATTTCTACAAGCATACACAGCGTCCGCTGGTGATATTGTCAATGGCGGGCAGTATAAGCCACGAAAGATTGCATTCAAACGATTTGTTGGCGATGCAGGGCTGGTTCTGAGTGGGGAAAGTCAAAATGTTGCGGCATCTGACAACGGATCTGAGAGCAGATTTTTGCAGGTCAGCAAAGTTCACAAGACGCCAAAGGTCTCTCGAGCTCTAGCCACTACCGTCTTCCTGACCGAAAGGGATGTCCCCGGCTTGCTGAAACATTGCCGGCTTGTTCGTGAATGGGAGGAGCTGTTTCCTCAAATGCGATGGTTCCACCAGCCTGAAGACTGTCGACTTCTTCGGGCCCATGAGCAACTACGTTTTCGAAGAGCGCTCTACCGCTGGTGGATGTATGGTGTTCAGTTCCACGGCGATTTTCCCAGACCACAAGTCGGTCATCCGGAACCTTACGTAGACGACATACGCACAAGTCAAATGCGATACCACTCAACAGCCGAGCTACTGGAATTGATGGATTTACTTGAAACCATCAAGGACGTGATATTGCATTACATCTGTCCTCGCTTGACCCCAACTCCGCAACAGGTGAGTTCATCGCTAGTCAAGCCCAAGCCACTCCCCATCAAGCCAATCATGAGTGCTAATATTCTACGCAGTTCACGTTGATTGAAAATGTCAGCAGAGGTCATTCCCTGGCTACAAGCTGGAACGACCAAAGCCACTGGGGTCGCATCATCAAAACATATGCAAAACTGGGCCCAGAGGAGCTGCTGCATTATTTCAACAATATTTACAGCTACCCGCGAAAACGTCTCATTACTGAAGTCCAACTAGGACATCCCACCTTCACCTTTGATCAAGAGTCGATACAAATCGCTTTGCGGTGTGCACTAGACGAACGAAACTGGATGGACAAAACGTCAATTTGGCAGAGCACGGAGTTGGAGGCATTATCGATTTTGACGATGAACGCGATGAAGACCGTCTCAGGCTACAAAGTGATGCTAGTCCTGACGGCCGACTGCCGAATGGGTCAAGATTTCTTGCCTCACACTCACGGTATTCTCCAAGGGGCGATGATGGGTCATTTTTGGACGATTACCTGCGCGTGTCAGACTTTGACTCCCGAGTCTCTACAGATACACCTGTTGCTTTGGAAACCCTGACTTGACGACGGAAGGTGGTGTTTATATTTCTGAGTATGTACGCATGCGCGAGACAGACATTGGTCTTGGTGATTCAAGATACCCTGGGTAAGCAGGGAGGCTCAGCGATTAGTCGTATTTTATAGATGAGCCTAGAGCAGGAGCAATCAAACCTAGTGGTGATGCCGAATGCGACTGATTGATTGAAACAACAACGATGTGGTGTCTGCCGGTCAGGACCGTAATAGTGGCGGCCCAGCTCGCACAGCAGCGCAGCGCAGCGCTACGGCCCAGTGCAGCGCGCCCAATGGTGGGGTCCACGGCCAACCTGCCAACCCGCCAACCCGCCAGCCCGTCTAACAAGCCAAGTCTTTTCAGCTGATACTCACCGGTTTCTTGTATATGCATGCCCATGTGCTGCGCGGCTTCCAGTTACAAAACAATCAACATTCAGCCCGGCTGGTGCAGCGGGCCAAGTAAGCACCAGACTGCTCTGCTCAATTGCTCGACGTTTTCCGGGTAAGTTGAAATTTAGTGCATGGTCCTCCTACTTTCATGCGTTGCTTTGTCTCTTGTACTTCTCGGACCACAACGAGCCCTTCTTGTTTTGCAGTCTTTCGTTTCGTTCTGTGTTTCCTGGAGTCGTGGCCTTGTTACGAAGATGGACATTAGCAGCAGACGTCTCAACTTCAACACAAAACCCCAGTTCAGATTTTTTTTTTTGAGATTGCTTCATAGTGGACGTGAACCAAAGTCTCATACTGACCGAGTTCTCGTTGCTGATGGCTCGTAGTCTAGGTTTTACTCTGCCGGTGGTCCACGGGTCAACTGGCAATCAAGGGAGTCTCTCTGAACGACCACCAAGTTGCTCAAGATCCCCTTGCGCTCACATCTGGCGCCTTTTCTTGGTCTCCTTTTTATTTCACGTATTGATGGTCCGATGTTCTTATAGCCAAGCAATTGGATAGTATGGATCATCGCTCAGAAATGGATATAGAAGATCATCGGATGCAAGATGCCGATGTGACAAACGGCGTCGTTCAAGGCACCAGCCCCGAGCTGAGCACGATGACGACACAGCTTCTGAGGATGCCATGTACGATGATGGCAGCGACCCTGATCCCCAGGATCTGGCTTTGGAACAATTACGGAGGCGCGGACTTCTCCCCACCGGCTGTTGCTACGATGATCGCATGAAGCTCCATATGAATGCCGACTTCAGCCCAAACACGCATCACCCCGAGGATCCACGACGTATCCATGAAATATTCAAGGCTTTCAAAAGAGTCGGTCTCGTGTACACGGGTCCAGAAGCGGAGCTACCAAAGATTCTCAAAGAGTGCCCGACACGATACATGTGGAGGATACCTGCACGTCCAGCAGCTCGCGAGGAAATTTGCCTGGCGCACTCCACAGAGCACATGGCCTGGGTTGAGCATCTGGAAACACTGAGCACGGCAGAGCTTCGTGAACTGACAAAGCGGTTCGATCAGGGCCGCGAGTCCCTGTACGTTGGAAGTATGTCGTACCCTGCAGCGCTTTTGTCTGCGGGTGGTGCCATAGATACCTGCAAGAACGTCGTGGTGGGCCAGGTTAAGAACGCATTCGCTGTTATTAGACCTCCGGGGCACCACGCTGAGTTTGATGCACCCATGGGTTTCTGTTTCTTCAACAACGTACCAGTCGCCGTTCGTGTCTGCCAGCAAGACTACCCTGATATCTGTCGCAAGGTCCTTATCCTCGACTGGGATGTCCATCATGGAAACGGCATTCAAAACATATTCTATGATGATCCAAATGTTCTCTACATATCCATCCATGTCTACCAAAATGGGCAATTCTACCCGGGAAGCCTCCAAACCCAGAGACCCCGGATGGAGGCATCGAGAACTGCGGCGCAGGCGTCGGATTAGGTAAGAATATCAACATTGGTTGGCATGATCAGGGCATGGGTGACGGTGAATACATGGCAGCTTTCCAAAAGATTGTCATGCCCATTGCCAAGGAGTTCAACCCCGACTTGGTCGTCATATCTGCGGGTTTTGATGCTGCAGATGGTGACGAATTGGGCGGCTGTTTCGTAACACCGCCCTGCTATGCGCACATGACGCATATGCTCATGTCCCTCGCAGATGGCAAGGTAGCTGTATGTCTCGAAGGTGGTTACAACCTTTCCGCAATTTCAAACTCGGCTGTTGCCGTGGCAAGAACCCTCATGGGCGAACCGCCTCCAAAGCTGGCAATTCCCAAGCTCAACAAGGAAGCTGCCCGGGCCATCGCAAAGGTTCAAGCATTTCAAGCTCCCCATTGGGAATGTATGAGACCTGGCATTGTCGACATTCCTTCGATGCAATCCCTCCAAGCTAGCCGTTTGCATGACGTTATTCGTAACGCTCAGCGACAAGTGCTCCAGGAAAAACACAGCATGATTCCATTGTATGTCCAACGGGAGCAGCTATACAAGTCGTTCGAGAACCAAATTCTCGTGACACCATTGTTACACAATTCAAGGAGACTGCTCGTCATCCTTCACGACCCGTGAGTACTAGTTCATTATAACACCGCGGGGGACAACACGTAATATGAAAAAGAGGAGTGGAGGTGTTAGCTAACATTGCCTTCAGGCCTCAGTTGCTGGCACAGTCGGATGCCATTGATTCCTCGCTAGAGCCTCACAATGCATGGGTTGTAAGTCCATTGAAGCCGTTCAGTGATCTGCCGTCCCAAGCTAAAAGTGTGAAAACAGGTCGATGGCGTGACTCAATACATTGATTGGGCAATTAGCCAAATGTTTGGAGTCATGGATGTCAATATTCCGGCTTATGTCACCAATGAAGAGGTATGGTAGTATCTTTCCTTCTTCTTTTTCCGATGGTTCAATTCGCACGCAATTCTGACCATTGTTTCAGGACGCCGACGCTTATATACCAGGGTACAAAGAAAGGGCTCTTCAAGAGCAGATCCAGCAGCTGGTGTGTTATCTGTGGGACAACTTTTACAGTTATACGATACCGACGAGATATTTCTTATGGGAGTAGGCAATGCCTACTTGGGAGTCAAGGTCTTGTTGATCAACCGAGGTACGAGAACGAGAGCTCATCTCTTGGAGGCTCAAACGACTAACATTTTTGCGCAGCAGACTGCAAATCGAAGATTGCGGGCGTCATCAATTACGTTACAGGAATTTGCGACCCGTCAAGTCAGATATTGACCCGGACCTTTCCTCATGGTACAAGGAAAATTCAAGAGTCTACGTCGCCGGCGATCATGCGTGCTGGTCTGACCATGATCTTACTAAGAAAGTGCAGAAACGGAGATTTGGTTCTGTTGTGCGCAGTCCTAAACTCGGCCTCAACGAGATGATGCAAGAACATGCGGTGGAGGCGCAACAATGGATTCTCTCGCGAATTTCGGCTTCAAGCCAAGGTAACACCACAGAGGATGATGAGGAGGATATTGAGCATCTAGGCGACTCGAAGAGCAATTGAGTCGTATGGGCTGGCCACCTTTCCCTCGATGTTTCTTTTTCTGGCCCTCTACATTCGTAGTCGGATCTGCATTTGGACAATGGTGTTTAGGATTGTGTATCTCGAGCAAGGCCAAAAGGGATTCTTGGCTTTGCTAATGGTTTCAGGGACCCTTTTGTTGCCTTTTTTTCTGCTTTCTGCTTTCTGCTTTCTGCTTTCTGCTTTCTGCTTTCTGCTTTCTGCTTTCTGCTTTCTGCTTTCTGCTTTCTGCTTTCTGCTTTCCGCTTACATGTTTCTACTATACCTATACCATGAGTGAAGAAGTAGAGTATTGTCTTGTTTCCAGATTTGAACAGCTTGTCACTTACGTGCTTGCCCTTTGCTCTTCATACACGTAAAATGAGTGTTCAAGTGAAGGGGACGAAACGTACAGTGTCAATAAAGAAACATGTGCGTACTATGCACTGTCCCGAGGCCCGGCATTCGGCCCAAAGTTTTGCCGCCTGGATTTTCTCGGCGTGCAACCATTCACTTCACTTCGAAACCCCATAACGTTGCAACTACCTACTACCTAGTCCTAGTCGCAAAGCACGTCCACGCCGCGTCGCGAAAGCCTCTATATCGAGATGGAGCGCGATCGAGATGCGCGAGGAAGAAGGTTCGTGCTATCCTGGTTCTCCCTCGCTGTTGATTCTAATCCGCAACCCAGGTATGATGATGGCGAGGTCGTCAGATACGGCGCAGGGGAATCGTGGAGACCTACTCCGCGAGGCGGTCCTCCTGGGGATCGATCCCCTCGAAGACCGAGGAGTCCCGTGAGAGATAGGCCGAGGAGCCCTGTTCGAGAGAGACCGAGAAGTCCTATTCGAGACAGGCCAAGGAGTCCTATTCGAGACAGACCGAGAAGTCCTATTCAAGACAGACCGAGAAGTCCTCTTCGAGACAGACCGAGAAGTCCTCTTCGAGACAGAGTGAGAAGTCCTCTTCGAGACAGAGTGAGAAGTCCTATTCGAGACAGACCGAGAAGTCCTATTCGAGACAGAGTGAGAAGTCCTATTCGAGACAGACCGAGAAGTCCTATTCGAGACAGACCGAGAAGTCCTATTCGAGACAGAGTGAGAAGTCCTCTTCGAGACAGACCGAGAAGTCCTCTTCGAGACAGACCGAGAAGTCCTCTTCGAGACAGACCGAGAAGTCCTCTTCGAGACAGACCGAGAAGCCTCATTCGAGACAGACCAAGAAGCCCCATTCGAGATAGGCCACGAACCCCTAGAGCACGAAGTCCTCGTCCGCGAAGCCCCGTCATCTCAGGTTCCGATAGCTACGTCCCAGGTCGATATCCACCCCGACGACGGTCAAGAAGCGGCGGTGATAGATTCGCGCGAAGAGAGCGATCTCGTGAAAGAGCAAGTCCGCCACGAAGACGAGAGCGTACACGATCGCCGCCCATGAGGCGGTCGCCTGGGCCTCCGCGACACAGCTTGTCAAGACGAGGGTCGCCCATTCAAGATATGAGATTTGAGCGGCCTCGCTCACCTCGTAGGGACTGGGAACGCGATCGGGAGCAAGAACGCGATAGGGAGCGCGACTGGGATCGAGACCGCATGAGGGACAGAGATCGTGTTTTCGACAGACGTGAAGATAGGTTGGTACACCTTGTATAGTGCTTACTTTTCGGGAAGGTATATTTTGAGGCTAACGACATTGACCATAGGCGGAGGTCCCGTTCACCATATGGCCGAGAAAGACGCGATAGAAGCCCTATTGTCAAATCACCGCTCATGGCGCCTCGCGGGGATCATATCGGCCAAGTTCTAGATCACCGAGCCGAAATCGAATGGGGAGAGATACCTGCCATTCAGACGAGCGTCGCCGGTTCGAGAGTCGGGAATTTCATCAGCCATCACATCCCGGCCCGCTTCTGAGAAAGCATCCCCGCGACCTAGTTCCATAAGAGCACGTTCACCGCTGCCCTCGCGAGAACAGTCTCCTCTTCGCACGATGGCCTCTGGCACCGGATCGGTCAGAGATACGCCTCGCTCTGGCCCTCTTGATGCTCCTTCTGCGTCCATATCGCCACCTCGCGGCCCAGCCGCCCTCAGAGTGCCTCCAGCACCTCCTGCAAGTCGAGGCTTGTCCTCGTCTATTTCATCTCCATTACCTACCAGCGCCAGACATCCGCCCACCCCAATTCGCACCGATGCGCCCAGTCCGACTAACCCTCCATCCGGTCCACGAGGCTACGTCCCGCCGTCATCGAGGGGCGGCTATCCCCATCGAATGGGTGGTCGGCCAGGATGGAGTCAACCGCCGTCTCGACAAATGTCAGGACTGTCTCCGTCGCCCACTACCCCAGGCGGATCTACTGCCATCCCGACCGGGCCTCGCGGTGCGCAGTCCAACGCCGGCGGATCATCTACACCCACACAACCTCGGCCGTTTAATCCGCCCACGGGCCCCGCGTCACAACATGGCAGCGGCCCAAGGCAGACCCTCGCCCAAAGCTTGCTAGCAACGATGCCTCCCATCGTCCCCGGCGGAAAGCTCGATCCTCCATGACCCCTGTCACCCTTGGGGTAACCCGCGAGCTGGAGCCTCACTACCGCAAACTGCGCGATGAGGAAGAAAAGGTGCGCGACGAACTCCGCTCCAGGCAAGAACGTCTCCGGAAGTCCTTGTACATGTGGGATCGGCTAGAGCGAGAGTCTCGCGCGTGGGAACTTCGAAGTGACTTGAGCGACAGGAGCATGAAGAATCTTGCCGGGAGGGCATAGGAGGTGCTGCGTTCTAGCGGGGCACAACAAATCTTCTCAATCGTGTAGCATACTAGCATTCAGTGGTGTTTTGGTGTTTCAGGGCGATTCCAAAGGGGACCCCATCTCTGAAAAAAAAAAAAAAAAGATTGCGGATTCTTCTCCATTTTTGCTCTTGTCTTTCCGTTTTATTGATTTATATGCCCTTTTTTTAGCAAACATTATTATCAATACGCTGGGTACAAAGGTGGTTCGTTGTTATACCCAGCCTCGAGGAACAATGACAATAAGTGTGCTTCTTATCGTAACATGACACTACTGAGATGGTATCAACACACACAGTTCTTGCTTCTCGGGGTGGGATGCATGTGAGTGCCCGCTGACAGAAATAAAGTAGGGGAGAGAGCACTGTACTGGATGACTTGGTTCACCTGGTGCTGTCTGTTTACTCCGTATAGTTCACTTCTTTGTCCAGTTTCATGTCATGCAAATTTACGCTTCAAAAGCCTCCAGTGAAAGGCGGCTGCTGGCTTTCTAGAAGACGACAAAGCTTCCTACATCCTCGTAGTCACTGACCCATTCCTCCTCCGAGTCGGATTCGTCTGAGCCAAAGTCCTCCATACTGTATTGCAACTCTCGTACTTTTTGATTGTCGAACAAAATGTTGACGGTTGTACATTTGCCATGTATGAATGTAGGAGTCGCCTCATTGGCATTGGGCGACTGATGACGGGTGGTAATGTTATGACCATCTTTCCCCTCATTCATCTTCTCGCCTGGCCCTTCTTCTTCTTCATCTTCATCCGAGTTAAACTCATCTTCATCAGTATCTGGCTCCTTGTATGACGGCTTGTTGTGATGCTGACGTGTGGATCTGATGGGGACCCTGCGTGGGACTCGGACAGTTCGCTGTTGGACGCAAGCCTGCTGCTACGCCGGGATGGCGAAACTGCCAATTCGAGCGATTGCTTCTTCTTCAACGCCGGCGCCTCTCGATTAGACGGGGGCCGTAATGTTGTGAAACAAGTAGGTGGCACATAAGGCCGAAGGAAGACGTTTTCCATCTTGTCACGCCACTTGCGGCGCAAAGTGGCTCGCGCCTGCCAGGGTATGTCGAGCATGGTTTTTATTGCCAAGTACCTTAAATCTGGCAGATCCGCCGCACTGTCAATGATGGATTGGAAAACATCTCTGCAGTCTCCACCGACCAATCTCGAATGTGCTCGATGTTGAGGACCCTGAGGCTTGATGGCCATCTGGGGACTTGGCTAGGGAGTAATGCTTGATCATACATGGGGTCCGCGTCGTTCACGCAATCATGATGGCGATAATACGACAAGTTCATGTTGAGCTCTCTCAACTTCGGACATGTTTCATTCAAATCGGTCAAGAATGCCAGGTCGAGAGACTGATTATGCAACAGACTCAGCGTTCGCATTTCGCTACCATGAGTACGAAGGAAGGCGGCAAGATCCTCCGATTTGACCTCCCAGCAGTTAATGAGCTCAAAGTGTACCAGATTCTTGGGTAAAAGAGGGAGAAGGCGATCGTTCATCACGGTCGAGGCTTCAAAAACGAGGTGCTTCAATGCACCCAGCTGCGAGATAGCATTTGCTACAGATTGGATGACAGTGCCGTCCTCATGGTAGGTCTGCAGCTCCTTTTCTTCAGAGGTGATTCGCAAATTTTTCAGCGAAGGTACCTGGAAATTGGTCAAACTCAACCTGGTGAGTTGTGAAAATGACGCGGTTTGATGGACCGAGGTCATTGCATCAAGATTCGCCACACACCCACCAATGAACCTGCCACTCCACTCCCAGCTTTTTAAGCTCGTCGCAAAGGGCTTGAAGCCACTGGTTGTTGACGTGGCTTGACTGGCTTCCAAAGCATCGAATACATCTTCAGGGTAGTGCCAGCGCATTGTTTTATCAAGTTCACGGTACGGAGGCTGATCTAACTGGGTGTAGATGATGAGTTCCTGGAGGCGAGTAAGTGGGTGTATTAATTGAAACAGTATCCCAGGCTGAACGATATGGATGTTGATGTGTAGGGTATCAATCTTGGCGCGGTAATTGAAGAGCATCTCCGAAACAGGTCGATCGAGCAGGGCGGCCAGACGCTTTGCCTTGGCTGCACTTTTTATGGCAGGACAGCGATAGATGGCGGTCAATGCAGGCTCTGTGAAGGCTTTGCATGTAGTAGCTGCATGTATGAGCCAACCTGTGGAAAGCGCCTCGGTTGATCCTTCTCGAGCAGCATAAAGAAAAATATCTACCCAACAACCGAACGGTATCCTAGGGTCTGTCCAGTCAGGGATGATGGCATTTGGGTTGTGGTCCGATTCAGGAGCACTTGACGCTCCAAGTTTGCGGCGTTTGCCAAGTTGCGGCCGTGAAGTACGCTTTCGTTTCTGTCCATTTTGGAGTTTCTGTTTAACGGTGTTTCTGCACCCTTGTCTGACATTCTTTGACTCTCTGATCGCAAACGTCGAAGAATTTCCGATAGACCGCGAGTCCGCTGCGGATTCTTTCGCCGTGCGGGTTGATCGGGTTGATCGGGTTGATCGGGTTGATCGGGTTGAACGTGTTGAAGAAGGTACGATCTCGCTCACAGGGCTGTTTTCAAGGGAGGATATCGAGTGTACATCGGAAAATTCATCTGCATCTGACGAATCTTCAGCATAGTTGAGCCTTTCACGTCTTTTCGGACGAGAAACGCTTTCTCGGGAGGCGCGGTTCGAATTGCGGCGATTGCTGGGCTCGCCGCGTTGCTGCGTTCCTGACTTGCGTGTGACAGCCATAGCTCGGTGTCGGTGGATAATCCGACAAGATTTGTATGAGTTTAAGCGAGAAGAAAGGCTTCTGTTTGGAAGAGTGGGACGATGGCCGATTGACGTGCCTTTGCTGATGAGAGATGCACTCACTGCACGCCGAAAGTAAAATTCACACAATTTAACGCAACCGGGTCCGCTCCAAAAGGCTGGGATGATCAGCAAGATGATGGAAGAATAGAGACATCGACCAGGCTACATGTTGGCCTGGCGCCTTTCATGTTGCCCCTTGAGAGAGCGCGGGAGATTATAGTTCGACGAAGCTGTTGTGTTGCGACTGACGAGAGGTGGTGAAGCAGCAGCAGAAGATGTCGACACAATTAATTTGTTGGATGCGCCAAGGTTGGTGGGGCATGAAAACAGAAGTGCATTGATGACTGGTGACTGACAATTGGGCAAGTTGGCAGTTGGCAGCTGGCCTTGACATTCCACAACTTGGTAGCGTCAAGTTTAGAGCAGGGGGTCTGATCTGGGGTGTGAATGCAATTGGTTTGCGGGTTTCGATTTCGATTCCGATTTCAATGTCTGGGCAGTCAACATTGACGGCAAAAGGAAGGAAGCAGGCGGGTTCCTTCTTCCTTCTTGCAGCCATCAGCACAGTAGCCCTTGTTCGCACTTGCCTTCCGTCCATCCACCTGCATGTGTCCACACTGCGAGGTGCGTCTAGTGCGTCTAGTGCGTCTGTGCCGCCACTCACGTCTGGCCTGGCCTGGACGCACTAAGCCTTCTTGGGCGCCGCGGCAGACGACGACGACACCCCCTGCAACCCTCACGCGTCTCGGGTCTATTCTCCGTGAGCCTCAATTCTCCCATACACAGAACCCTCGATACTACTTTCCATCTTTGTGTGTTTTGTGCGGGCAGCATTGAACCTCGCAGAGGCCCCAAGCCTCCGGCCCGCCAGCCAGCCGTCTGTTTTGTCGCACTAGATACGACAACCCGTTTCGACTGTCTCTCGCACCGCACCGCACCGACTGACCGACTGACTGATCGATCCTGCGTGGTCAAAGTCTGATCTGGTAAACATCACAGCCTCGGGTACCACCGCCTCCCGCCCCCAGCGCGCAGGGACAATGCCTCAGCTCGTCTCATGCTCCCGACACGTTCTTGCATACTAGCCACCTCGGTTCGCTTCCCGACTGTCCTTTGCCGGCGTTGCCGTTTCATGAATGGGCTTCAATCATGACGGCGCAAAGCCCTTGCAAGCGGACAGCCCCTTTCTCCAGCGCAACTGGCTCAAGAATGTCAAAGCCCTGCAGAACGCGTCAGTCATGGGCAACATCATTTCTACTCCCATGATGCAGAAGCTGTCCTCTGATGCCGATGGCGACGACACCAGACCCGCCAAGCGTTGTCGCATCTCATCGCACGACTCATTCGACATTGATCATCTCATCGCTTCGCCGCGCATGTCTGAGTCGGGCTCAACACTGCGCATTGAAGTTCTCAAAATACTTCACAAGGACTCCAAAAGGTCAAGTCATACCAAGCAACAGCTCCCGTGATGTACTTACTACCAAGGCACGCTGCAAAGTTACAATCTTCGACACCAGTTCAGGACCGCCACAAGTATTGCACTGTCAAAGCCAAATGTGCGATCTCATCACGTTCGAAAATCCCGCTGGGCCTCATCATGTCGCGCGCGTTAATTTGCCTCGACCCTTTTCGTCCCCACGATAGCATTCTTATAAATCGACCAGATGATGGAGGTTTCGATTTATCAGATTCATACCAGTTACTCATAGAAATAGAAGCAGCAAATGCTCTTCACTGGCCGCCTTTGAATCCGCAGGACTTGGGGATACCGACCGAAAGCTTGTTTCCGCCATGGGGTCGACTCAACACTGGATTTTATCTAGCAAGTTTGACAAGGTATTTGGACGTCTTAAGATCCCTTTGAACCTGTCAGCTAGGTATCCCTCCAACCAATCCAGCCATCAGACCAACTATGTGATGGATGTCGATCTTCGATGGACCGCGGGCTTCAAGGCCTTGAGGAGGCTCGACAAGGGTTCGAAGAACTGCATTACTGCCATCGACCCTGATGCTGTCTACAGTGATGAAGGATTGAGCCCCGGTGTCCCGCCAGTAAATGGGATACATAGTCACACCGTCACGACCGAATCACCCACACCCAATGACCAAGAAGACGACTTTGGAGGTGACCAGACTCCTCTCGGTCCCTCAGAGCGCGAGAGAAGAACAAGATATACAATCTGAAGGTGCTAAGCGACCAACAGCTGGGAAGGGAACGAAAACAACCTGCTCGCAATCTCAACGTTTCTTCAAACGAAGGTCGAATACAATACGTGCTGCCGTTGTATCAGCCGGTGTCGTTGGACTATTATCGTTGCATCAACTGTGGCGCATATCACGAGTCTATGGACCAACTGCAACTACATCTCCAATTGTCACACCCAACCTATGAGTATATGCTAGAAGATTCCAACGACGGACCGCTTTTTCGGGTGTCCGCCCTTCGAGAATCGACAATGTCACCGCAAAAGACTTATCATCTCGGGCGCAACATCAAGCCGTTCCACATCCGAACAATGATCTCAGGAGACCAGACTTGGCTCGTGTCACGCTTTGGGCCCGACATGGACGAATCTCTCAAATCGCCCACCAAGAATGCTTTGGGCCGGATGAGAACTGCCTCGCCAATTTCAAAAGCACAGAAGATCGTACCACGGCGACCGGAAAAGCCGAAGCCCGTCAAGGCTGTGGTCCCGGATATCCCACAGCCTCTCTTCCATCCCATTAGCAAGGCAAGGCTAAAGCCTGGCCAGGACGTGCCCCAGAACGCCCCAGACAATACTTGGCTTATCCAAAAGCACCGAGAGAGTATAGGCGACTTCTCTGATGTGACACCAGCAGAAAAGGAATATATATGGGAGTGGGATGGTTTCATTTTGCGTCAGAACGTCATGTCCGCCGCGTACTTCCTCGCGCTTGGTTGAGTTTTGTCCAAGGCAAAGCCTCCTGGCTTGCAAGCGCAGGGCAACGCATGCTCGAATTTGCAAAGCACTCCAGCGTGCTCCTAGCCAGGAACGCGCTCGATGATGATGACATGCAACAGGCATTTAAATTCATAAACGAAGCACGAGCAAAACGTTCACAAGCCGCGAATCAACAAATTTCTGAAGACACAAACCCGTCAGCAAAAGATGAATCAGCAAAACAGTCTCCGCGAGCCTCGCAAATCCGCAAGTGTGCTAATGGGTGCCAAATATGCCAGCTCCCAGTTCTAAGCTCGCGAATTCTATTATGCTCCAATACGGCGAGTCTCCCATTCTCGTTTACCTTTTAAAAACTTTGGAGGGAAACCCTTCCTTCAGTCCGTCACACCCAGTCCACATGTAAATACTAACACAACTTCATCTCTAGGCTTGTTCAAAGCGACTGTATCATGCCGATTGCATCGCAATGTATGCTGCAATGCCTGTGACGAGCCCAGAGTGGCTGTGCAATGATTGCTTTAGCAGCAAAGCATCTGACTAGAAGTCCAGCTCATTACACATGAGGGTCTCATCACGCAGTAATCCCAGACTAGCTGAGGAAGCGCGAATATCGTTCTTCAAGCTGAACACGAAGCAATGACTTGTTGTATCATAAATAAACACGTACATAGCTTGCTACAACATGAAAGCCTTTGCCTCAGCGCAGTTGAGGCAAATTTGAAGGCCACGAGGGGTTGGCCTGTACCAAGAATCATCGATGATGCTGGTTTTTTTATTCTATTTTAATACATCAAGGCCAGCCTGTCTTGGGGCGCAACAGCAGTGACAGTCCGACAACGTATGGTCCCATTGAGCACGCCCCCCCAATCGTGGTGCGATGAAAAGAAAATGAATATATTACATGTCCAAGTTGCACCCAAAGACCAATTTTCTCCGACGCCACGGAATGTTTCGAATTGGTCGGAATAACGGAAAAGAAAGTCCATTCTCATAATGGAAGTCCGTCCCGTACAATTTTTCCGGCCAGGGCATTTCCCTATTCGTGCGTGCTTTACAATACTCCTGACGTGTGTGATGCATTCTCAGCTGCTGTTGTGACGGGGCATGCCAAAAGACTGCCCTCAGAACCTATGCCGACTCTCCTTCTTCTTCTCTCGCTGCTCCTTCTCAGTCTTTTGCCGCTTGCGACTCTCCTCGGCAATAAGATCAGTCAGGTCATCGTCGTGAGCCCACTTTGCACCAATCCCCTCTTGCCTGTTCGTTTCTTCAAACTTCTTTTGAGGGAGTCCTTGTTGATGCCGTCGTGCTGGTTCAGCGAGTCCACGTCGAGGGCGACGTCAACATCACCGGGCTTCTTCCGCTTGCGAGAGTCATCCTCTGAGCCGAGGACCGGCACGCCTGCTCGCTGTGCGGCCTTGAGATCATAGACGCGATCGCTGCCAAAGAAGCCTTCTGCGCGGACTTGTCTTTCGGGTAGGACTGTGTATGCTGAGCGGGGGCGGACGACTCTTCGGTATCGTAGCCTCGGCGTTCTTTTCGTAGATCCATTTCCCGCCGATGGACGTCTCGACGCCGCTGCCGTATTCGTGCAGGGTGCTCGAGTAGCCACCAGGTGTTTCCAGGCCGCTGGGGTTTCGAGTCCTGCGGTATTGGCGTCCTCATCCTCGTCCTCATCCTCTTCCTCGGATTCTTCTTCCTCGGACTCTTCTTCGCGGGGCTGCAACTCGCCCCATAGGGTCCGGTCAATGGATTCGCCCAGTTGCTGCAATTGGGCTTGGGCTTGCGATTGCGCTCCATTCTGGGCGAGGCCAAAGACGTCACCGCCATATAAAGGCCGGTTGCTCTCGTCCACAGGCGGTTTGCCCCAGCCACCGGGGTGGAATCCCCATGAGCCTCCTGGGGAGGAGGTGCGTTGAGACCGGGTATCTTCAACGTTGGATACGACGGAGGTGGCCCATAACGCTGTTGGTTGATCAGCCACGGAGGCGGTGCCCCAGCGGGCATCCCAAGAGCTTCCTTGGTGGCTTCACTGAGCTCACCTGGCCGAAAGTGTTGGAAATCAACTTCTGCCTCCTTGCCCTCGTAGTACACCTCGCCGAATCGAGTGAGCACGGGCTTGGTTTGAAAGCGGAAGAACGCATCGTATAGTTTCTGATAGTCGATATCCAGCCTGCCCATCTTTGGCGCGACTCGCTCCCTTTGTTTCTGCTTGAGGGTTTGCTCCGCTTGTTTTTCCAGCACAGCATCGCGCATCTCCGTGATTCCCGTATCGGCAATGAACTGAGGTAAGCGAAAAGCGGCCTTCTCGACACCCCTTTTGGACGACAAGTACTCCTTTTCAAAGACCAATGCGACGGAACCGGGACGACATTTCTTTGGGTCTTGATCTGAACAAGCACTCTGGGATCCGATGAGGATACATCCTGCCAGTCGACGACTTCTGGAATAGATACCAACGCCTTGAGCTCTGCGACGGACAGCTTGTTCAACTCCTTTCGTTTCTTCTTGGATAGCTTCGGCTTATCCTCGTCCTCCTCGTCCGGGATAGCGTCGTCGTCACCGGTCATGACAACCCCTTGATTTCCGGCGTTCGCTTCCTTTGCTACTTCGTCTTCGTTTAATGAGGCGCCAAACTTGCTGAAAATGTCTTTGTAGACGGCGAAAGCCGGATCATCCTCTAGCGAATCGTCATCAAGACCCGTTGTGTCAGTGACGACAGTAGGTTCAGCGACATCAGTACTGCTGTTCGTAGTCTTGGTTGTCTTTTGGATCGGCGACGGATTCGACTCTGTCTTGATCTTGCACTTGATCTTGCTCTTGACCGTTGGTAGTCTATTCGCAAGTCAGCTTTTGATCTAGCCCACGTCTTACAACTTTGCATCGTTCCAGCCATAAAGCAGGAGAATTCCGACTGGCTCAGTTCAAACATACCTGATCTTGCTGTACCTTCTTCTGTTCCTTCTTTTTGCCCTTCGCATTTGGTTCTTGGTCATTTTTGGGGCGGCCATGACGACAATAGTGTTTGCGACGACGCGCCGCCTCGGTACTCGGAAAAGTATGACGGGTTGGATGGACGCCTGGGTCAGGAGCGCGAAATTGCGACAGACCCGTGACAGCAAGTATATACTGCTTCGGGTCTCGTCTCATAGCCTGTTAGGTCGATGATAGGATGAATGGGGCAATTTCGACGAGGTAGCGCTAAGTCTAGCTTGATCATGAATGTGCCGGCTGGTCTGCGACGGCCACTGGTGTGCGGGACGCAGTCGCTTTCAGTTGGAGAAAGATGGCTGTTGCATACACGCACAGAGGTAATTCCAGCGACGTTAGACGGCTCGATACGAGTTGGTCGAAATTGTGAAGCGGAGCGCGAGGAGGATTCGGACACGAGAGGCGTCGCGATAAATCTTGAACTTGTGCTCGTTGGCGTCGAGTCGGGAGATTGCCGGGTAATGAATGATTGGCAAGCACGCTGGGTTGGTGGTTCCGCCGGACGGGACGCTACAGGGCGCTAATACGGGCGCCACAGGGCGCCACAGGGCGCTACATGTGGCCTTTGAACCCCCATCACCCCCATCACGCATGTCTGAACTGTCTGAATCCGCCATTCGTCCCCGTGGGCCCCGTGGGTGGCCCCAACAAGCAGCCAACAAGCAGACATGGTCAAGTCGATCGTGTTTACCAGTCGTGATAGAACGTCTCAGAAGTAACTTCTGTCTTCGCTTCCTGTCCTTCGTTTCTCGGTGCCTTTTTCTTTCTGCTTTCTTTCTATCTTTATACGCCAGCCTGCGTCTCCGACCGCCCGGGCCAAGAGTCATCGTTATCGCGATCGCAATAGCCGTACTGACTGACGTATCTCGAACATTACTCGAACATCACACCTGTGGTTCTGTCTATACTCTCTCCATCGACTCCGCCAGCTGCTAGCTGCATGCTGCATGCTGCGATGGAAAAGTTTCCAGATCACATAGACGCGCCACGTATGGCTAATGGCATGTCCCGGTCTCCAAGTCCCCTGAAGCCTGCTTCGGGCTATGGCCTCCCAATGGAAGCAACATGATCCGTTCAGATCGACGACCGGCGCCTTTAACCAAGACCCAGAATGGCAACGCTGCAAATGGCCAACATCAAGGGCTCTCTCCATGGTCATCATCCGGCGGGTCAGCGCGTGGCCATGGTCGTCAGAAGAGCTTGGGTGATGCCATTCGAACTATTCGCACAAGAAAAGGAAGTGTCAGCCAGAATGCCCACGAACTTGCTGATGCACTGCGGGCTCCAGTCTCCCAAAGCTCGTCGTATGTAACAATGACCTGTTGTCGAATCTCTCTCTCTCATATATCCTCATTGGCGCAATGCCTAGAAGGTCGCCCAGTTGCTGATGGAGTCCTCGGGTCTAGATACTGTGCGTAATGTGGTACGCATCTTCCGCCTTAACCAGTACATCCTCGAAATCCATCCTCAATGCCTTCGACAAGCCGGCAACATTGACACTGGTCCAATTCGCCTTCGTGTCATCTCTTTGTGTCGTCGCGGCATGGCTGGCCTCTATATTTCCCGTTCTTCGCCAAAAGTCTCAGCCCTGAAACATCCTATTCGCCAACCATCTCGAGACATAATCATGACAACCCTCCCACTCGCCGCCTTTCAAATAGGCGGCCATTTACTCAGCTCGACTGCGACTGCCAGGATCCCGGTCTCTCTGGTTCACACCGTCAAAGGCCTATCGCCTTTATTCACTGTTCTGGCTTACAGGATATTTTACGACATTCGATACCCCCAAGCAACCTATTGGTCACTGATTCCCTTAACAATCGGGGTCATGTTAGCCTGCTCTGGCAAGACCAGCTATGGCGGACAGATGATTGAGTCATCCAAGCCTTGTTGGCAACACTCATCTTCGTCATGCAAAATATCGTATCCAAGAAGATATTCAACGAGGCTGCTAAAGCGGAAGTGGAGGGCCCCGGTATCCCATCTAAGAAACTCGACAAACTCAATCTGCTTTGCTACTCATCCGGCATGGCGTTCATCGTCACGTTGCCCATCTGGTTCTGGAGTGAAGGCATCACACTCCTCAAAGACTTTGTGCACGACGGCTCTCTCGACTTGAGCAATAAGAAGGACGCCATGGATCACGGCCGTCTAACCATTGAGTTCATCTTCAATGGCGTCTTTCATTTTGCTCAGTGCATGTTGGCATTTGTACTTTTATCCATGGTTTCCCCAGTCACCTACTCTGTGGCCAGTTTGATCAAGAGAGTCTTTGTCATCGTTTTGGCCATTCTCTGGTTCCGCAGTCCCACAACACCCGTACAGGCCGTGGGCATTGCATTGACGTTTCTCGGGTTGTATCTGTACGACCGTACGAGCGAGAGCAACAAAGCCGATAGGAAGGCACGCCTCATGACGGAATCCCGCACGGGAACCCCGTTGCTGCCCTTGGAAGAAACTCCGGATAGGTCACCCACCCACGCACTGGAAGCGCCTGCCGCTCGTGCCCACAGCGGAGGATGCCTCAGCTCTTTCGCAGGGGGCAACGGTTCCAAGAAATCGTTTGATTAGTTTTTTTCTTGTTCGGCATTAACAACAGGCGGGCAGGGCCAGCCTTTTGTCATGAGCAAATACAGAGCTGAATCTCGAACAGATGATTCATTCTCGATCTTTTCTGAGGGTAGAACCTACATAATCTCTCAGCTTCGAATTTTTGTGCCACGACCACGGCTAGGTACTGCATTTGCAAAAAAAAAAAACCATTACAACGGGGCCATTCAGGCGTTGATGTCATTATATTTATGGTCCAGAATTTCGCAAATTCTGCGCTTACGTTTTGAAATTTTCCCAATTCCCTCGGGCATAGAAGAAGGAAAAAGACGAGACCACGTTGATTGTACGGTCGCTCTCACGCATGATGGATGTATGGCATGTCTTGGATTTTTTTGCGATATTCTGGCGGGCGTATTCAGAAGTCTAGACGAAGAATCATATCAACATGGTTGTTTTTGCCGAGAAAGGGCGTGCAATTGTATCTGTACATACATGTATGTATTTCTACTTCAGGCCATTTTGTCCGTGTGCGAGAGCAGTAGCCGGGACATATTATCTTATTGCCATTTACGGATTATAGACTTGGCCTTCTCTTGATGTTTCGTCACAACAAGTCTGTCGTTGGCCCTGGCCGTCAAGTGTCCTGGGGTCGTATTGTTACATATCGTATACGTATAGGCTTCGCAATACATCACTCGATGAGCCATTCTTCGACTTCGACACCAATACTTCTGCCTATGCCCCTGATGGCCTCCCAACCGACGTTGATGCGCCATTTGCCCGCCCTGTCCATCAAGTCTCCTGTGCCAACGCGGACCAATAAGCGTAGACTTGCGAGCGTGGCGATGGCCATGCCGACGTCGCCATCAAGACCGCTTGCACCGACGGCGCTCCCGTCGGGGCCCATTCGCCCCGGACGGCCTCGAATATGGCCATCATGCGCTCTAGGACAAAGGCGTGTGCGCCGAGTAGTTTCCTTGCTATCTTGCGGTGCTTGCTTCGAGGCGTGCCCCTGTTGGCGACGAAGCCGCCGCCTCGCCGGCGCTTCCGGCCATGATGATACGTTGAGAACAAGGTGAGATCGTGCTTCGTACCATTGTGGGACGCAAGATAGGCTGCCAAGAGGAGGAGGCGCGCTGCGATGGGCAGCAAGGCCGTGAGATCTGCGGCGGCAAGAGACGTCGAGGTCGTGGGGTTGGGGCGAGTGTTGCGGCCGTCTTTGCCCGTCGCATGGCCATGGCCCGGTGTTGATGCAGAGGCGGCATCGGGGCGAACGGCAACGATGCTCGGGTTCAGCAATGACTCGTCCTGGAAGTGAACTCGCGCGGCCACCAGGAGCTTGGAGAACTCCTTGTGTGAGTTTGTCCCAGCCAGCACGGGCGCTATGAACCGCGGCCACAGGGCCTGACAACTGTGTCGAAACGATGGCAAGGTACGAGATGCAGAGCGCACAAAGGCGTCGTGGACAGCTGCGCAGAAACGCGTCCACAGGTCGTTTGCTTCTTGCTGCGTCAAGCTGGATATCGGTGCTGGTGGTGAGAGGAGAGTATGCGGACGAATTCGGGCTTCGTGTATGGAGGAAGTGAAGATGCGCGGAAGCGGGCGTTCGAAGAAACCCGGCTGGCGGGGCTGTCACGATGAAGATACATGTGAGGCATGGCATCTACGAACACGGAGCGTTAGAGTAATATACAGGAAAGAAAAGGGGGAGAGGGGGAGAGGGGAAGACGTACAATTTCTGATAACCGAGCGAGTCCCGGCAGCAACGTTGGCGGCGCATCTCTTTGCCTATCAATCGCGTCCAAGACCAGGACCAGCCTCCATCTCGGATCCCTGGTAGGGTCTTTGAGCATCGTGCTCATGGCGACACACAACTGCGCCAAGGTCTCGCATCGTCTGTGCCTGCGCAGCGTCCAAGATGATTCACCCAAATCTCCGTCTGATAGCAGGGCATCGGCTACTGAGCCCACGATGCGCTCGAATAAATGTCGACCTGTGATGCATTGCGCGGCCTTCACAGTAACATGTTTGCATCGTCCGCTTTGCGACGCCGTCTTGACAGAGCCAGCCAGCCGCACGAGTAGTTGCTCTGTTATGCTCGACTTTCCCGTGGCTTCGGTGCCGTGAAGGACAATGTTTCGGCATTGCGCGCCGTCGGGCTGTGAAGAGTGGACAACTAACTTAGTACCATGTCGTAGGAATCACGGCCATTTTCCATTTTCCACATAAAGGAAAAGGGGGACGCCTGGGGTGCCTGCTCTTACATGTACAAGTGTTGCGAGCGATCGGATTTGGTGCTCCCGGCCTGGGAAGCTCGTCAACAACGGGGCAAGAAGCTCATCATCCGGCAGACGGAAAAGTGAACCCATACTCGCGGAGCTGAGCTCCCAACAGACAGACAGGTTTTTCTGTTTCACCCGCAAGGCGTGGAAGGGGTGAGAATCAAATGGACTGGATCGGGGAGATGCTCGAATCTGGTGAGACGCGTCTGCCAGATCGGACCACCCCGCGTTGAGTGCCGTCAACTACTCCAACTACTCCAACTAACTCCGTACGGAGCACTAACTAGTTCGCGGGACCCACCTAGCCTGTCAGCCTATCAGCCTATTGTATTGAATAATTATATTTTATACATATAAAATTTGTTTTCCATCCCCTCAACACAAACGCCTACTTCTAATGCTTCAGGAAATCCTACCAGAAAAACGCCTGCCAATGCTTTCAAAAACATCGCCTACACCATGGTTTGGACACGTCGTTCCATTCAATCTGCGCCACCACCAACACCACTCTCTCGTTCGGTCATATATATCATTCATGAGCTCCTTGAACCCCCATTGCGCAAGGGCCAGTCCGTCAGACCCTCCCTTCCTCGGCCCCTGTAAATTGATCCAAATGGCTTCAGTCGTCACCCTCCAACTCTTTCTTACATCTTGCATCATGTTCTCCGTAAACGTCTGTATGTCTGCATCGAATCCATCTCTTTTCACTTCCAGACTCTCCGGCTCTGCAAAGAGCCTGCTAGCGGGTATCCCTTCATTGTTATCCCATTCATCTGCGCCCATCTCCTTCAAGTAGCCCTCAGTGATGCGGAACACGCCCCATAGACTTTCCAGCATTTCCCTTAAGCTCGTCCAGCTTTCTGGCGTGGGCTTCGACGCTGAAAGTACGTGGATCGACGGCCAAAACAAATTTTGGAGTGCAAGCATTTGTCTGACCAAGTAGAGCTGTCGTAGTGTCAGGGCCTCAGTCGTTGTCCGAATATCTCCCATCACGTTCCACACTGTACGCAACAGGATACAAATTGCCGCTGTGTCTTCGTGGAGAAGCTCGCGTGAGATCACTTTAGCCGCGAAGCATCGCCGCAGGGCCTCCAGGTATATGTCGAGTAGTGGCGATGCATCGGGCTCTGCAAAGGCCACGTTTATGATGGAGGGCAGCATTTTGCACAAAACGAACTTCTTGATATTCCCGTTGAGCATGCCCTTCAGCAACATCTCAATCTGCTCGTCGACCTTGTTCTTGACAATTGAGAGTTTTGCGTTGTTGAAGAGGAGATAGAACAGAGATTGGCTGATGCGACCATCGCCATCCTGCAACCTTAGGCCATACGACACAAGGCTGGCCACCTGTAGTTGCGGATCTTCTGCAGGAGGTGAGTATTCCTTACTGATCAGATAAAAGTAATTGTCCACTGCGCAAATTTCAGAAGCATGCGTCTTGATCAATGAAATAATGTTCTGAGCAAACATCACATAGCTGGTGTGTTCCGTAGGCATCTGGCTCGTTGTCCTGAGGTCGCTTTTCATCTGCTCCATGGCCATTTTCAGGGCCGATGAATACTCTGCTGATAATGTCTTGTGCAGCGTTGGTCCTGCATCTCGCAACGATTTGCGCATGTATGAAATTGAGTACTCGAACAATTCCCGAGTCACGTTGTAATCAGGCAATGTGCACAAACCAGCAATTGTATCCGGCACCAACGCCACGCCATGGCGACAAAGTTCTTGGCCAAGCTGTAATTCGTAGCGCAAAGACATGCGAGGCTTTACAAGGCATGAGACCCAGAGTTCGGTAAGATCAAACCCGGCATTATCGAAATCGTCAATATCATATTGCAACAGGGTGGAAATGAAAAGTGTGAGATGTCTTCGGTGATCCAGGTCCAGCTGATGGGGTAATGCGTTGAACAGCTGATATTTGCTTTTGTTGAAGAGTTCGTACAGCCGTATCAAGCCTCCATTGACAAATCGCATGCTGATTCTAGCTGCAACTATCACGACATGCTCCATGCAATCATCATGGCCGGTTTTGGCAGTCAAAGATGAGTTGGCTTTGCCACGTGTCGAAAGCACACATCTTGCCATGCTGAAAAAGCTCTGGGACAACTCCTGGTCTAGCGCCAAAAGTGCGTCGTCTGCCACGGCTGAATTCAGCAGTTGACTTTCGCTTTGCTGGCTTCCTTCGCTTGCTTTGAAGTCGTCAATTTTTGTCAACATGATTTCCAGAGTCGCCAAAGATGTTCGCAGTATTCCCCAATCCAGGTCAGGCGGTGAGGCTGAAAACTGAGTGAAGATGGTCCGCATCTGAACTCTGTTCATGGCGAATGTCGCAGAAGCTAAATCGGTAGCATGTCTCACCACATCGAGAGAAGCACTTGCAGATGCGTAGAGAATATCCATCAAAGCAGCCTTGTTGGCAAAAATCGTCGCTCGCACCATTTCCTTGCTGATAGAGTTGCTGGCTTCTTTTCCCAGGGTTGCAAGTTGCAGAGCAACATCGGAGGCCACTGAATTGTATTGCTGCAGGACTTGATCGAAAAACGCGTTCCTCCAAGTATGAAACGGTTTCCACAACGTCCCAGCTTCTCCGGACGCAATTATGTATCGACAAAGTTGGTTCCAAGCGCGCAGGTTGATTAGGCAAGTTTCTTTGTGGGACGTTGCAGGAACCACAAGATGCTGGATGAGAGTCGGAGACGGGCGATACTCAAGCGGCGCCGCCCAAAACAAGGTGCATAGCAGATCATGGTGATTCCTCAGTGCTGCCAGGTCGCGTTCGTGAACTTTTTCATCTTTGTTGTGTTGTCGGATGTGATTGGGTACTGTTCTTGCTACTAGGTTACCGACATCCTTTAGACACCCCGCATCACGCGACTTTCGTATAGCAACTGCAATGAGTTTCAGGAAAACATGAAAGCACCGATCTTCTGGTTCAATATGTAATGTAGGTCGGCCAGCCAGGTTCTCTAGGAATGATGGAGATTTGTATACCTCTTCATTGCGAAGATGGGCAAGCTGATGAGCACCAAAGAAGTCAAAGATCAACCTGATCACACTTACGCACTTTCGCCATCCCCACTCCTGGACAAGAAAATGACACCGTCCTACAAGAGCCCTGCAGTAGCTGTTGAAACTGGCACCTTGACGCGAGTTGGCATTGTACAGTTCGAAAACCTTCTTTATCAACCCTTGCGGAATTGCCCAGCCATCACATGTCGCCTCATGTCGCTTGCCCGCCAACAGAACGCCTGAGTGGCTGAACTCGACGAGAGGAAGCAACATGAACATGTTCTGCCAGATACGCTCGTGATCTTGTGCATTGTTGCTTAGTGCGTTCCTCTTAGGGCCGATATGTTGTTGCAGCAAATCCCAAAACGAGCACCTGGGTATCTGAGCCAACTCCAACACTCTCATATTCATAAGCCAAGAGTGAACCGCTGGAGTCTCATCGCGAATGCCAACATCCCTCATGTCCGGGTTGCCCAGTTCGATATATAATGATTGAAGATTTTCGAATCCAAGCTTCGTAAGTATCCACATAGAAACATTTGCGATGCTTTTAAGTAGATCTTCGAGAGCAAAGGACTCTGCAACCAGATTTGGGTCCATGCGGCAAATTTTGAGGACGACCAAGGATATCAAAAGAAGCCTGTCGTACAACTGCGAGATAACTCCAATGTTTTGATCATCATCCCAGAAAGCGGTTTGAACGGCAGAGCCGATGCGGTCGTTGAAACAATGTATGCATTCGCGAGTTCGGGATACAAATGACAATTTGTGACTTTCTTCCACAAAGCTTAGGAACCTTTGACATAGTTCAACAAAAAGTCCATAGCTTGAACTGGAGTCGGATCATTATCATGTGCTTTGTGCGGGTCCGCCAGTTGGGTTTCTAGCTGATCTGCGACGAAATCTAGTACCACACCGAATTCCGACGATACCTGGGCGTTCCATGGGCCCCATCTGAGGACATGAGTATTCAAGTTCAGGGAAACACGAGGCCGTGATTCTGTCCAGTCTATTGAAAGCTAAGGGCGGCGCAGGTTTGCAAGTGCCCACCTCCAATAAGTGTGGACTCATGAAAGAACACGCCCGGTTGAAGTGGGAAAATTTCGAAGTGGTGGGTGTATTGAGTACCGTAAGGGCCTAAGCCATGCAATTTGCCGGCAGCAAGATTTGTGACGGGTGGAATCTCGGCAGAGTATCCGTGAGGCACTGGGTCGTTGGCATGACTGTACTGCGGTGCGCTGATATCAATTTTTCGGGGCAAAGTCCGTTTACGGCACCTTGGCCCAATTTTGTCCCTCCTAAATTGTTCGGGTCGGGGCCTGAAAAGATACTTGACTGTACCGGGAATGGAAATGAGACGGCTTCGGCATCAGAGGGATATCTGGTATCGGGCTCCTTCAGCGACGGCGTGGAGATGCCATGTTGATATAGATTGTCGAGAAACTTTTTCCTCGAGTGAAACCCAGATTTTGTCATACGATAGGGCTCGTCTGTTTCTAATTGTGCCGGGCGTGTCGTGGCTTTAAGTGCCGTCGAGTCTTGCGCATCGTTCCTTCGCCGAACATGCTTGACGGATGATCTTCCTGACTGGCTATGGCCTGTTAAGTATCTGATTGAGCCCCTGCGCTAACATGTTTGACAAATTTTCGAGACGCGACGATTTCCGCCGGCGGAGTTGCAACATGACGAGCCTGGTTTCCTGACGATTCTTGAAGTGCAGTGCGGCTCTTCTTAGTCTTACGAAGGGACTTTGCCACCTCAGTGACTGAACTACGCTGCTTGAGCGATCCTGATCGCCACTGATTCAGAACAGATACCGCATCGATTTGATCTTGCCGAGTAGCAAGCTGTATTGTCTTTGTCCGAGGGCAAGAACGGCCTTGACTGATTCGACTTCTTGCCGTTCGAGCGGCAATCTTGAGGAAATGGGGTGCGTCCGGCTGGATTGTATCCAAAATGCCAAGTTTTGGCGGCCGTCGCTTGACCTGCTTTGACTTAGTTTTCGGAGGAGCTCGTCCTTGGTCGGCCCTAGAAATGGTCTTTTTCCGCTTTGCGGACGACCATGCTCCTGCATCGTAATATCCAGGCTCGGTCAGATGGGCAGTGATTTTTGTTTGCCACGACTTAGCAAGGCGACGACTAGGGTAGGAACCCCTCTGGATGATGTATTGTTTTCTCATCATTCGTGGTAACAGATAACTTTGATCGACGCTTTTTAGATACTTTTGGCGGTGCCATGAAGTCGACACGATTGTCCTCGATCACGGAGTCACCGTCATCATCTTCGTCAATAGTCAGTATAGTCGTGGTATTCGAAGAAGTTAGACTCTCCACAGCATGGAGAGCTGATTTCATTGAGACATCAACATGGTCCTCATGAGTTGCGAGGGGCAGACTACTGCTCTCGTTATCTGAATACTCAAAAAGGTCTGGTATGGCGGTGCTACCAGGTACTGTGTGTCGTAACTGTGCAACTCCACGTCTGCCCTCTTTCATAGAAGCTCCACGTGGGCGGTAATTATTTCTGACAGTCTTTTCCGCCTTCTCGCGTCCAGTCTGTTGATCCAGCCGCAACCATGATGCAGGAAGAACGCCTCGTATTCGACGACTCATAGCAGTAACAGCTTCCCCTTCGCTTTCAGAAATGGTCGCTGAGTCAGACAGCTCAAGATGGTCATCATCTAAGACTATCGCCATAGTTATGTCGTCCTCGTCGGAGATTTCATTAACATTATGCTGCTCCACAAATTCTCTGGCTCTGGAAAGCTCGGGTTCTTTATGAAGACTAGGCAAGACCAACTTCTCACCAGCACCAGGATGTAAAGTGCGTGATAGTGAAGGGCTGTCTGGAGGTGGCGAATTTGGGGAGAGGCGATTCGACATAGCAAGAAATGAATCTGAGTCAATGGGATCGCTGTCGATGATGGTTCGTCTCCTTCGCTTCCTGGTGGAGGATTTTGGGGAAGTTGCATATCGTTTCTCAGTTTTTGATTTGAATAGTCTCGGTGGTTTTAACAGCAAGTCATCCAAGGCAGGCAAATCCTGGTCAAAAAGCTAGTGATGTCTGTTTCCGCTTGGGAGCTCGGCGGGCTACTGGTGTTGATATGGCCCGATGTTGGTGAATTGCGTAATGGTGCTGAAGATGACACACCCAAACCGGCAGGCACAGGTCGGATGATGTCTTTGCTAGGAGATAAAGATGTTGAAGGAGGCAGTTGGGGGACTCCTGACTATCCTCTTCGAAGCCTCTGTCCTGGGAAATTCTTGACAGTTCATCGCCCTTTGTTCTCTCGAGTTCTGAGGCCATTCTCATGGGCTTCAAACCATGCATTTTCCAAGTGCTACTAAACTGTGCACTTTCCAGCAAATAGGGATGTTCTTGTATCGGTTTTCGTGGACGAAGAGACCGCTCATAGCGAACTGCAACCCGAAGTGCTTCACTATTTGCATCCCGACCCGTTTTGGATCCTCATAAATAGGCATATCTCCGTGGGCGACATTGGGCTTCGTTTGAGCTGTAGATTCGACAGGCGAGTCTGGATGGAGTAGACTTCGGCTTGAGACGAGGGAGCGGTAGCAGGCAGGTTCGGTCGTTGAGTAGGTGCTGAGAATCCATCACTCAGGTCGTCGAATTCCCCTGCAACGTTTCGAAAACTTCCTCACTAGGCACCGATGACAGTGGTGACGAAGATGCTGAGTCGAAAGTCAAGTCTTTGACAGGGAAAACGTGAGAAGTGGGAGTGTTCTCATCATGCTCGGAATCGGGAAAATCCCAAATGTCTCGCTCCAGGTCGGTTTCTGAAGATATTGCATGGCTTGTCTCGACCAACTGAGATCCAGACTGCTGGCTCTCGAATCCTGCCTCGTCTTCCGAATCTGGGATTTCACCCAACTCTTTCCAATTAACCATGACGAGAACTCGACATGATCTCTATTGCAGCAACTGCTTGCAATGCATAACTGCAAAGTAGACACGGTACTTCTTCCAGGCTTCGAGTTTGGCGGCTAGAGTCGTGCTCTTACAGAAAGAGTCGTGATGCTTGCTGGCTGGGCAATTCTTCCTGTTTGTTGTATCTTTCGTCCGAGAATGTCAAATCCGGAGTTTCTTAAGCTGGGATGTCAACGCGATTAGCTTGCAGCAGACGCGTTCCGGCAGCTTCACGCGCTAAGTGGAGAGACTTTTGCGGGAGCACGTTATTAGTTTAGGTGGACTAGAGCAATCCGTAGTGGCGACCTGCCAACTCACTGCCGCCAGGCCACATGCGGGCCACATGCGCACCACATTCAACTACTAACTACCGAAATAATATTCTTTACGACAAACAGACACCCTAACCTACTGACTTCAATAGCAGATATGAGCGGGTTTCAGAGAGCGCTTCCGGTTGCACTAGCAGTGTTCACCGGTGTGCTAGGAGGTAGTCCGCCAAATTTCAATTTCATCCATCCATTTTTATTTCTTACAAGGTCTACATCTTCAGATTGCTCACAGCTTTAACAGGGTACTACACCTTCCAGCCAGCTCTGGTACAGGACAGAAACTTGCACAACAATGCCACAGAGTCTCTGTAGGTGGTCCAGGAGAGGAAATAGGAAACTTAATGCCTGATTGACAAATGAAAGCAGATCACCCGTCACCACACCCGACCCTTCTGGCTTGAGGAATCTAAAACCGGACGATGGGGGTACAAGAGATGCAAAGTGATGATGGACGGCTTCAGCACAGCATTCTCATTGCTTTCTCATATGGTTCACTATGGTGCTATGATACTTCGAATGGATGAGTAGGTTTGATGGTCTGTCCACCGCAGGCACCAAAATTTATTGTCCCAAATCGTTTAGAATATCATTTCGGCATATAAGAACAGAAGTCCTTATAAATCTCAAATTCGTCACAGGATAAAACTGACCCAAGTTTCACATTATACAACTCGAGTAAGTACGATCTATCGAAATGCAACTTTGTTCCGTGTAATGTTTCAACAAAGACTGTACGCAACGAACTATGATGTCATTATTTACGCTACATAATTGAGCAACATGTACCTTCGCATCACCGGTTTTTTTGCGTCTCAACACAAGTTATCGCCCGGCAAGTTTCCGGAACCATTGACACTTAACTGAGACCGCAATACATTCTCTCACACTCTAGTAAGGACAAAAGTAAAAAGCAGCCATGACAAATCCATCAATGCCCCGAGCCTGGCTCCTCGAGTGCTAGGACCTGTTCGATACTGTCAGTGAATGTTTCTTAACTTGAATCACTTGGTCACGAATCTGCTCACCAATGCTGTTCGGCACGGTATGTACACCTGCGCCCAATTCTTTCGCCCGTTCCACTCCATGGGAGTCGTGAAGAAACGGGTGCTCTCATCTATTCTGTTGAATCCACCGACGTCCTTGGCGTCGGTGTTCAAGACGATACGGTATGTACCTGCAACCTCAACACCGACCCGGTAATCAGTGAAGCTCGAGGAGTGGTGAAAATTGAAAATGAAAACCAAGCCTGCTCTCTCAAAGACTATGACTTTGTCTCCCTCATGTTTGAGAGAAATGTAGGCCTGAGGAGCGCTCAGCCAGTGGTACTTGGCTTCAGATTGATTCATAGCTCTGTCGAAATTGTTGAGATACTGATATCGAAGCAGAGGGTCGTTTGTAAGATTCAGCTGGCGACGGGCATACCAAAAGGAATTTTTATTGCCTTCTCGAGGAAAATCGAGCCATTCTGGGTGACCAAATTCATTACCCTCAAAGTTGAGGTAGCCTTCGCCTCCGAGTGCGTGTGTTATAAGTCGAATCATTTTGTGAAGTGACATGCCTCTTTCGATAACGGGGGTCAGTGGAGACAGATTCGACATGTTCGTGTACATTTCTGCATCGCAGAGATGCATCATGAGTGTTTTATCGCCCACGAGACTTTTCCTTGTCAGTATCGCGATTCCGTTGTTCAGGGATTAATCAACTTACGCTTGGTCATGGCTTTCGCAGTATGCAATAGTCTTCTCTCCATGCCGTCGATTTGTCAATGTAAAACAGATGTTTCCTATGTCCCATTCTTCATCCTGTAGCTCTTTCAGAATCTTGATCCACATATCAGGTACCGCCATGGCTAGGCGATAGTCGAAGCCAACACCACCGAGAGCAACGGGCAGGCATAGAGCCGGCATGCCTGAGACATCTTCTGCTATAGTTATAACCTCGGGATATAGAGAGTGCAACATTTTGTTGGCGATCATGAGATAAACAACGGCCTCTTCATCAACATCGGAGCCGAAATATTCATGGTAGCCACCGGAGAAGCCCCTACACACGTGTCAGTCGATGGCAAGATAGCTTTCCACAGGGACAACTTACGCTCCGACGCCGTGATGCACATAAAGCATGCTGGTTACACCATCGAATCTGAATCCATCGAAATGATACTCGTCCATCCAGAATCTTAGATTGCTTAGAAGAAAACGCATGACTTCGTGATGACCATAGTTGAACAGTCTGCTATCCCATTGATCATGGCGACCTTTGCTGCCGCCATGAAAGTACTGATGGTCCGTACCATCGAATTCATTCAGTCCGTCCAGCACATTTTTGAAGCATGGCTGTGAACCACATCCAAAAGCACCGTTATCCCCATACTGTGAGCTGTATCAACTAGCTCCTTTAGATCTTCCGGTGGGCCGTATCTGCTACTGGCAGCGAAGAAGCTATTGATTTGATAACCAAACGACGCGTAGTACGCATGCTCCATGATGGCCATGAGTTGTATAACGTTATAGCCAAGATCCTTGATTCGTGGCAGCATGTTCGTTGTGAATTCCTTGTAAGTCGCCACCCTTTGCTCTGGAGTGGATATACCGACGTGAGCCTCGTAAACCCGAGTGCTCGCGGGCTTAGCAGGTCTCGGGTGCTTGAAGACATATTTTTCTGTTGCGCTTGGGTTCCAGAATCGCGCCTCATAGGCTGGGGAGATACTCAAATCCTGAGTGACATATTTGATCCAGGCCGGGAGACGATCGACAAATTCTCCCGTGGGTAGTTCAAGAGAAACCTGGTGTGACAACACTGCATTAGTCAATGACTGGAAGGAGACTGTCACGTAGGCTGACCTTGATCTTTGAGTTGTGTGTTATGGCGGGCTGGCCATCTCTCGCAGGAATAACGATCTCGAAAACACCGAAGTCATTTTTTTCATTGGGTGAGACTTTCGGTCCCAATCATCTGAAGTTTACATCGGTGAGTCTTTGATCAGTCGTGTGATTGACGGTAAGAACGCACTGAACTCGCCGATAATAGAAGCTGTTATAGCGTTGGGAGCCCATTCTCGGTAGGTGATACTGTTGTCAGAATTCACATTCAGACCAAATTTCTCGAAGCCCTACATAATGGTCAGATGAAAATGACCTTTTCAGGTGGAAATCAGCTTCGGTTATCTTACGCGGGTGAACTTTTCCAATCCACCTTCGTTGGCTTCAATCGTGCTAATCCACTCGTTCGCTTTGGCATAACGTCGTCTGAGAGGCTCGCTGAAAGGCTCTAGCCATGGGTCGAGTTTTACCACACCTGCAACCTCAGTCAGCTTGGTCAACATTGTGAGTGTTTGCTATCAAGACAAGCTACCCACCTGTGCCATCTTGAGGTAGATCTTCCGCTTTCAGGCCGGACAACCCGTGGGCTTCAATTGCTTTCTCAATATCCGTCATGGTGTCGAGAAAACCTTTACCCCTATTGCGTGGATTTTTTCCCAAGTTTTTAGGTGTAGTGTGTTTGGTCCAAAGGTTGAGAAGCTTGGGCGTGGGGAGCTGAGGAGGTGGGGTAATCAACGTAATAGCAGCGTCACTCAAACGAAATTCGAGGGGAAATATGTAGTCGAGGACAATCAAGGTGGTGAAGGGTCTAGAATTTGATACGCTTCCAAACCCGCTGCGAGAATTTGATCAATATTATAGGTGTGGCAATTGTAGTCCGTGAGTAGGGAGGTAATATGCTGAGCGACATCTTGATGGCTGCCGTGCCAATGGTCCAATGCCTGTTCTGGGAAGCAATCGATACTGATAATGAGCTTTATCGCAGCTATCAGTGTGGGTCTGAGCATTGCTTGTAATAAATTGACAAGGTTCCGAGGAACTAAACTACATATGCATGTACTCCGTAATGGCGAGCGCTATTATGCGGAGGCGCTGAATGACGTCGAAGTAGCGCCAAGCGGGCAGAGGTGTCTCAATGCGCAAAAGTGCCAGCCAACACTCTCAAGGTACCTAATTACATTACCTACTCCGTACAGTGGGTGTACGTGCCTGTACCGTTCCGGCCTAGCCCACCCATCGTGCTTTCCCCGTTTCCCAATAGCGGGTTACCCCAGTCCGGCTTATGCAACCACTGGGCAATTACTTGTTACTTATTATTGCTCTGGTAAAGAGTCAAGCACTCGAACGATATAAGCCCATGCTTTCGGTGAAAGCGTACGCAACCATCCAAGACTCCTTTGGGCTCTCTTTGGCTTGGTGATACTCACAGAGCTATTCCGTCTTCTGGATGTTTGATTAGAACCGGCGCACAGATCAAAGGCAGACGAAGCAACCACCCCACCGCTCCTACGACCCATTCTCCTACGAATGAAGCTACGAATGAAAGAATGAGCTATGCGTAGTCGTTTCGCAGGTCAGGATGCTTGTGCAATCTAGGGCATTGCTTCGCCGTGGCTCGAATAGTAGACATCATGTGCGGCGAGTTTCGACAACATCCTCTCGAGGAGTATCAAGCCGATCTCCGGACCTGAACTCGGGATTTACAAGAAGTTATGATCCTACGGTTGAATCTGGACGGGGCCCGATGTTCGATAAAGCCAAGTTTGGCGTCCCCAATTCTATCCGAGAGACTTGAAGAAGCGAGTCGATGAATATGTTGTCGGTCAAGAAAGAGCGAAGAGGACTATCTGTTCAACACTGTTCAACCATTATCAGAAGCTCAGACGATGGCATCAAAATGAGCATGAGCGTCGAAACCTGCAGGATAAAGTGATGCGTCAGCGCTTTGCTCGCGATAGGGAGCAGCATCAGAAGCAAAAGGAGCCACACCGTGTTGAAGGTCTGCGGCTATTTGAAATATTTTCTGTATTCCTGTTCGCAGCACATCGAAACTGACTGTAAATCTACTTGAATCTAGATGAGTTCCCGTGGCATAATGAGTCTGTTCGACCTCTCCACGAAGCGAACGAATATGAAGATGATCCTCTTGATCATCTGTATATCCCTGAGGATCCTTCCGTGCCAAACCATGTGAAAATCGACAAAAGCAATCTTCTTCTGATTGGTCCAACCGGAGTTGGCAAGACCTATATACTAGAGTATGATCACCTTCTCGTCTCCTGCGTCGATGTTTATCGCTGACTTGCAACAGAACCCTCAGCAAACAAATTCATGTTCCCTTCTCAATATGCGATTGCAATTCTTTGACTCAAGCTGGCTACATCGGGCAAGATGTAGAAACTTGCATCGAGCGCCTTCTTATAGAATCCAACTATGACATCAAAGCTACGGAGTATGGTATTGTCGTCTTGGATGAGTTTGACAAACTTGCCAGAAGGGAGTCACCTACCGGTCGTGATGTTGGGGGAGAAGGTGTGCAACAGGCTCTACTCAAGTTAGTCGAGGGCACAAAAGTCACTATAAACGTGAAAGACAATCGATCATCGCGCTCGAGTCCTCCAATTACCACCAACTACGACTCTGCTGGTTCGGGTTCTTCCGCGACACAAACAGCGCCTCCAGGGGGCAAGGTTGACCAGTACATCATTGATACAAGCAACATACTGTTTGTCTTTTGTGGTGCTTTTGTCGGTCTCGATAAGGCAATACTGCAAAGAGTAGCCAAGCCATCTATGGGTTTTGGTGGTGAGTTGAGAAGCCAATCATCACTTTCAGGCAACAAGAAGCAGCTTCTCCCACCAAGTCTATTCACCCACGTCGCACATCGTGATTCCATGCCAATCTCTTCTTTAACTCCTCTAGACCTAGCAATACCTGCCGACCTTCAAAACTTTGGTTTCATTCCTGAGCTCATAGGTCGTTTACATAACATTTGTGCTCTCAGCCCCTTATCCTCTGAAGACTTGTTACGAGTTCTTACAGAGCCGAGAAACTGTCTTGTTGCTCAATATACGGCTCTTTTGAAACATACCCGTCCCGGCTGTTCTTCACTGAAAAGGCGTTGTATGCCATAGCGGAGAGCAGCCACTTTTGGAACTGGAGCAAGAGCTTTGAAGATGGAAATGGAACGCGTCCTAGCCGAGCCCATTTTTGACGCACCAATGCCTTACGTCCTCATACACGAAGCTTGTGTCAATGGGTCGGAACAGGTTCTCTATCGGGGCAAGGAAGGTCGATTCGAGGTCGATCGGCGATTGCAAGAGGAGGCGATGAATCGTCCATCTCCACTGCCTCAAGTCAGTTTTGAGCGTTCGAGAGAGGTTGGGCAGACCGGGGGTAGATCAATCCAGTCTTCAATGGCGGAGAAACAGTCGTAGAACAAGGCGCACAATGTAGTCAGGACTCAATTATGGGAATAGCTGCTCAGCATCAAGGCTCCATTTGAATGACATGAGACATGCACAGCAAAGTAGCGTAGGCTTAATGAGCAGTGGGACAATTGATTCCTTTTTGTTGCATCCTCCGGCGTCGTACAGTATTTACACCCTCTAATGAATCCGCCTCCTCCATCTTGCAGCCTTGCATCTCGATTCCACGGCGCACTAGGACAATATTACACATGGTGGAAGACCTCCATGGGTTCACCTATACTTCTAACACAAAAGAAATTACATGGAAGTTTTAGAGAGTGTTTAGTGGCCCTTGGGAGGAGACTGAACCAGGCCCTTCCCACTGTAATTCTCAGAGGTAATACCGGTAAGGGGATCGGCTTTTGTTGCTACAGAAGAGGTAATTAGACATTTTCCATCCACGACGGAATGACTTCGAATCCATGGCACAAAACTTACAATGAGAAGCTCGTTGGAAGCCTCCTGGTATTCCTTAGACATGGTTGAGGGTTCAGGTTTGGCGAATGATCGGATGGCGGCGAAGATGGCGAAACTGGTAGCAATGCCGACGGCGACGCCCCAGGCAATGCGGGCGTTGGTGCCAGGAGGGTCGACAGCACGAGGACCATGGGGACCGAAGGCAATCCAGTATGCTGCAGAACAGTCGAATTAGTTGATGTGTGTCTATCGTGAGGCCATATGATTATGGGATATGAGGGTGTTTATGCAAGCCACCCAACCCAATCGAGGCCGGAGCGAGTAGATTGCACGGAGTAACGTTGCAGAAGAGCCATTTCTGAGTCTTCCTAAGGACGACGACTCCTAGGTGCAAGCTAGTGGTATTGTGGCTGTCTACGCCGCGTTGCGAGAGAGTCGTGGTGCATGGACGGGTCGGCTATCCGGGAAGTATTTTCGACGGAAAAAACCCTTTGGAACAGGGAAAAGGTCAACCTACCGGCCTTCTTCTCCTGCAGCGTCAACTCGTTCCAGCTACCCTTCATACGGTCACGAAGGGCCATCCATAGGTCAGCCTGCTCCTGAAGGGGCATGCCCTCCCATCGCTTCTCAATGTTCTTGAGGGTAGGGTTTGAAAGTGCCTGGGTGGAAGATGCTCGGGAGGCGGCAACAGGGACACTGCGCACCAGGCCCTTGCGCAACAGACTAGACGCCGGGGTGCGCAGCATTTTTACAGATCTCGACTTCGAAGTGTGAAAATGTCAATTGGCGCAGTTTTCGGCAGGTGGAGGGTATATCGAGGCGTCTCGGGTTCGGAATCAGTCGTATGATGGATTTCCTCCGTTGGCCCCTGCGAAAGAAAGCTCAGGTTTGGGTGACTAAGCACCCGAGGATAGTCAGAATCACGTGGGTCAGACCAATCACTGTTGGTGGATTTGTCGTTGATACGTTTCCTCTTCCCAATGCTTATTCCCATCGCACGACAAATCGCCAGTCTCAATTTACTAAAATTGTATCCGAGACTTGACGCTCAAGTCGCACTGACAAATGAACGCATTACGATAATGCATTTTCTTGATACATATTACTGTGAAGTGGAGCAGTGCACAATTGCTTCATGTCGATCCCGACTAGCTCAAGTTCCTACAACCCCTACGCACAAGTTATAAATTCTCGGGCTCGGCAGTGCGAATCCGCGCCAGCAGAGTTTTCGATGATTCTTCCTTGCCTTGAATCAAACGAAATGGAAACGAGAAGCCAGTATATTTCACGCGTGTTCGATCATCTCGTGTGTTAGTTGGTATTCGTTTCGTTTCGCACCAACGTGGTTCAGTATCACGCAAAGGCTTGCCTGCGCATATTTGACCTCCGCAAAGACTTCACTGAGAAGCCACAAATATCCATATGCCCCCATGGGGTGTTGCAGCGCAACTGTGCCATGTCGGAAATAAATCTTGGTAGATAAGAATATATCTATACAACGAACAAGATGCAGTCTGTAGAGTGAGTGAAACTCCACATCAAGATGGGGAAAACGATATCTAATTGGTCCTGCTCTGTACGTTGGGACTCTCAGACTTACATTCCTCCTCGTCATGCACGTTATTTTCTGCGTGGCCCCAGCAACTCAAAAAATTGTCGAAGAGTAATGAGAAGAGTCTCACATATCACGAGGATTGTCGAAACACCATTTGCATATTCGAGAGAAATGTGCCTGAAGTCTGCTCGCATCATCATATCTGTAGAAAATCAGCTGAGGAAAGAAAACCTAGCCCTTGTCTTGTTCCGGCAGAGAATGAATATGGTGCTTCGAACCGCGTTCATTGCAACTATCGCACTGGTACTTGATGCCTCTCTTGGAGGTGACGCCGAAATTGCTGCCGCCAGGGTGAGGAGGTCGCGGACGCTTGGAGGATACTGGAAGAGGCGAGACACCAATCTCCCGTGGCAGCCAAGTTACTTGAATTGCCAGTTCAAGTGCTGAAGAAGCAGAGAGGAAACCACCCAGCCCTGGATGCGACCAAAAACGTATATCTGGTAGGTTTGGCCAAAAGGCCGGGTCGTCGCCAATGACCTCAGACTCTGGGCATCGAGAAATCGGCCTCAAAGGCATGCTGCCACAGCAGGCAAATCCCGAATCAGAGACAGCTTACCTCGAGCAACAGTGACAGGCGTTGCAAGACACGATGGATTTAGGTGCTATCGATTGGAACAGACTTTTCTGGGGCCTGGATGCATCCTTTTATATGATCATATCCGATACATGTTTTAGCTCATTTGGTGATATTCGACGACATTGCAGGACTAAACCCGGAGCAGGGAACATAGATGTAATCCGCTCAGAAGTATAATTCAACTAATGATGACGCTTGTTCCTGATCGCAGATCGAATTCGGCCCCGCTTTTAGAAGAAGCAATCGCCTAGCACGAAGAACCACCAGTCAAGCAATAAACCATTTCTTTTTCCACCCGAAAGTTGTCGCTTGCCCGGCACCATTGGCAGTCATGTGTGCATGTGGGCTCCGGCTCGTGTGTTGTTTCTGAAGAAGAGAAAGAGGATGCAGAGCCTCAGGTACAAACAGCCATGGAACGCCAGGCACCTCCTCACTACAGTTGGCCGGGGCGACAAGGGGCGGCTTGATCACACTGTGTACGACTTGGCGATGCTGTGATTGTGGCTAGTACTACATTCTGTATGGCGACACTTCCCCATGAGCCTCAGAACTAATGATCGATCGTCGAGGTTATTCTCTGTGTGAGACTCGTCAATTATCATGACTTCTTACGCCGACTATGTTTCATTGCAAGATGTTCTTTGCTGAAACCTTGGAAAATATGTCCGACGTGCTAGCTTGAGTTCTATGCAATCGTAGGTACCTGGTAAAGTGTGGACCACGGAGTAACACTGTTAGCGTTCCTGCAAAACCCGACCGCCGTAGACATAATTTCTGGGTGGCACATCACGTGATTAGCGAGAAAGCTCTAACCGACGAAGTCGTCCGCTCCCGAGCAGAACTGCTCTCTCTGCAAATTCTCCCCAGTTTCAACCAACCTCACTCCACTCCCACATCTGATCGCTCTCTGTCATCTGGCAAGATGTTCAAGAGGTAAGTTTCGACTGCTGGATGTACATTGTGATGTTTTTGGGGCACCGAATGCGACAATTGAGGTCGATTTCGTCAATTGAGCTGACCTGTGTCCGCAGCGGCATTTCCTCCTTCGCCCGGGCGGCTCGCCCAACCTTCTCGGCCGCCGCCTCGCGACGCGCCATCAAGCCTGCCGCTCTTCGATTGCCTTTGAACAGCAGATTCGCCAGCTCTACCAGTGTTGGCGACGGCAAAATTCACCAGGTAAGGAGTCTTCCGCCAGTACCGAAACAGGAGGCCATTTCAAGACTAACTATCCTCAGGTCATTGGTGCCGTCGTCGATGGTACGCCGATTTTGTTTGTTTAATCAGGCTCTTGAAGCCTGCCACGGCACGATCAATCTGTTACTGACTGTTGTATAGTCAAATTCGACACTATCAAGCTGCCTGCCATTCTGAACTCCTCGAGACCGACAACAATGGCAACAAGCTCGTCCTCGAAGTCTCCGTATGTTACATCTCCAAAATGTCAATGATTGATATCTCGAGTGCTTAAACTAACTATAACACAGCAACATCTTGGTGAGAACGTAGTTCGATGCATTGCCATGGACGGTAGGTCATCACAACCCCAGTTGCCCCGAGATGCTGAATTGTCCTAAATGGTCCTGCTTTTAGGTACTGAGGGTCTTGTCCGAGGCCGCAAGGTTACCGACACTGGTGCCCCTATCACCATTCCTGTCGGTCCCGCCACTTTGGGCCGTATCATGAACGTCACTGGTGACCCCATCGACGAGCGTGGTCCCATCAAGACTGACAAGTTCCTTCCCATTCACGCCGAGCCTCCGGAGTTCGTTGACCAGTCCACCTCTGCCGAGATTCTGGTCACTGGTATCAAGGTCGTCGATTTGCTCGCTCCTTACGCTCGTGGTGGAAAGATCGGTCTCTTCGGTGGTGCCGGTGTCGGCAAGACTGTGTTCATTCAGGAGCTCATCAACAACATCGCCAAGGCCCACGGTGGTTACTCCGTCTTCACTGGTGTCGGCGAGCGTACCCGTGAGGGTAACGATCTGTACCACGAAATGCAGGAGACCTCCGTCATTCAGCTTGATGGCGAGTCCAAGGTCGCCTTGGTGTTTGGTCAGATGAACGAGCCCCCTGGTGCCCGTGCCCGTGTCGCTCTGACTGGTTTGACCGTTGCTGAATATTTCCGTGACCAGGAAGGCCAGGATGGTGAGTTAATCTACGCTCCGTGATGGCACCTCGACAAGACTAACCATGTTGCAGTGTTGCTCTTCATTGATAACATTTTCCGATTCACCCAGGCTGGTTCTGAAGTGTCTGCTCTGCTCGGTCGTATTCCCTCTGCCGTCGGTTACCAGCCCACCCTTGCCGTCGATATGGGTGGTATGCAGGAGCGTATTACCACCACCAAGAAGGGATCTATTACCTCCGTCCAGGCCGTCTACGTCCCTGCTGACGATTTAACGGATCCTGCCCCTGCCACCACCTTCGCTCATTTGGACGCCACTACTGTCTTGTCCCGTGGTATCTCCGAGTTGGGTATCTACCCCGCTGTCGATCCTCTTGACTCAACCTCTCGTATTCTTGACCCCGTATCATCGGTGACGAGCATTACAACACCGCCACTCGTGTTCAACAGATCCTCCAGGAGTACAAGTCTCTCCAGGATATCATTGCCATTCTGGGTATGGATGAGTTGTCTGAGGCCGATAAGCTTACTGTCGAGCGTGCCCGTAAGATCCAGCGTTTCCTGAGCCAGCCTTTCACTGTCGCTCAGGTTTTCACTGGTATCGAGGGTAAACTGGTTGATCTCAAGGATACTATCGCCTCATTCAAGGCCATCTTGAACGGTGAGGGTGATAACCTCCTGAGGGTGCTTTCTACATGGTTGGCGACCTGGCCTCCGCCAAGGAGAAGGGTACCAAGATTCTCTCGGATCTGGAGAAGAACTAGGCTGTCTTGGCTACATAATACCTGGGGACGTGGGGAAGGAGCCTGTGTATAGAACAGAGAAACCGGGGGCTGTGGGAGGTTTCCTCTTTAGCTCCATCGATTTAGTCTCTTTGTGGGCTGTGTATCAATGATAAAAACATCCTCTTTACATGCGATGATGTGCACAATCCGTGATGGGTCGAGGGCTCAGCTCCCGGCGTTGGCGGCGGCTGTTGTGGCGGCTGTTGTAACACCTGTCGTGACCCCATGGAATATATTGCAAAGTGTTTGGTCTGGCTCAAAAGGGTCAATACTTGGTCGACTTGCGTTGCCTCATGCGACTTTGACAGCCAAGGCGTCTCGTCGCATCATCGAACCCTTGCGTACTCCGTAGACTGATTGATCTACTTCCCTTTGATCCAAGTCTTGTCCACATGGACATGGGCTGTCTCGCATTCGGGCATTCATTGCGAACGGAGAATAGAAAATGTTGAATCTGAAGACCCTTTAGAAGGCAATCTTCAGTCGAGAACAGGAGCATCCAGCTGGAAGGCAGACATGGCACACGCTGCAATGTGTATGTTCAGAGTATAATAGTTTGTATTGTCTTACGAACCCGCCTATTTGAATATGCAGCGAGCTATGCAAAGTCGCTGTGAATCTCCGCTGTGTTGGCCGCTCTTTCTGCAGACATTTTCATCCAACGCAACCACTCGGAGACGGACAAAATGTCTGGTCATCCCGCTGGGAAAGTTCCAATAGTCTCATGTGTGCAGTCCACTTGTGGCATGTGCCGATCAATAACACTACACAAAGGCCATGAGCGTTGCGGAAGAACGCAGGGCTATTTATCGATGTGCCAAACTGGCTCTTCACCCGGCTCGCTTGGCTCCGCGAGCACAATGGTTCCCGCATCTTCCGATAAACGAATGGGCCTGCCCTCGTCATCAACCAGGCCGAGTTGCTTGGTCTCTCGCTCTTGGTCCGCATCCTCCGTACCAACGGGCGATCTGCGAGAATCCCAGAAGGGGTCGCCAAGAACCAGCCTCGCCAGCTCAGTTGTGTCTTCTATGCTAATCGCCCGCAATGGAACATTGAGGGCAAAATGCCAAGCCGGGCCAAGGTGTTTGCATATGTCCCGAAGAGACCTATTACCAACTCCAACAAGCCACCAAACTCCAGCGGTCAATTTGAGGAACACGGCATAATGTGCCAGGATGACCAGAGCACGCTCTCGCCTCTTACGGAATAGCTCGACCAAACGAGAGGGCAAGAACGTAAACCATGTGATGATGCGCAGTCTCATCACGGGCCCCAGACCGCCCTCCCGCAAATTTTGGTACAAAGAACCGAGATACTTCAATCCGTGTAAGTAAGCATCTTGGCATAAAATTTCAGGATCCTGCGGAGGCATAGACATGATTAAGCTGATTAGATTTTGTGGTATGTGTTTGGCTGCTTCTTTGAGATTCATAGAGGGCCGGTGGAAAAGCTGTGCTAGCCCTGTGCTTGACAAAGCAGTTCTTTGGATTTGCTGGAAGATCGCCCGAATGCCGCGCCATACTAGAAGCCATTGAAGGATATAAAGATCTGGTGCATGTGGATCCCGAAAAGTTTGAGCTGATGTGGCCGTGATGAGCAAAGAGTTGGCTAATAGTGCGCCAAAAGTTCTCGGTTCTGCAGCTTCAATGGCTTGCCGGTACTCATGCAACGACTCGTTCTGGTACAAAAGGTGTCTTGAGGATCGCCCATGTCTTCGCCGGTACAATTCGTGGCATGAAGACATGATAAAGCCAAGACAGATCGGAAGAGAAATCTGACGTCGAAAGCGTGCTTCATGACATGTACTCGCATTACATTTTGCGAATTACCACCGTCAATAGAAAATGAAGAGCATGTGTTCGCCATGAAGTGCCAAATTATCTTCATGTCAATTGGATCACACCCAGGTAGTGAAGCAACGGGCTCGTTTACGACAGCGACTGGAACGAGGCCGTGGGACTTGTCGGACGCTAAAGATGAGGAATTTGACGACGCTGCCTGTAACCGTGAGCGCCTCTTGGCCGCCCATAACGATTTTGGTGACGGTTTGTGTCTGAACGGGATAACATAGACGCATTGTTCCTTTCGCAGTATACACGTTTGACAGGATGGACGATTCTCATCACATTTGACTTTGCGAGCTTTGCAATTCTGACAGCCCATGCGAGACTTTCTGTGCCGGCGTTTGGGGTGAAATGGCTTATCTTGACAAGGGCCAGAGTCATCCTCGGATCTTGGCAGTTGGTCCATTTCGCCTTCAAGGGGTCTTCTCAGGAGTAGAAGAAATGATCTGAAGCAAAGTCACTGAATGTGATTGGTCGCCAGTTATCCTGATATGTGAAATGTCTGGGGGCTCTTTGATCGTGTCGAATATGCAAATACAGTTCGGTTTGGCAGAACGGACAAAGACATGGGCATAAGAATATCTCGTTTATAGGTGCATCAGGTCATACCACCAAGATGATGTCGCTCGTTCGATATGAATGAATGAATAATTGTAGCAGAAGAGAGTCGATGGCGTTAATGAGGAGACGTTGATAAAAATCGTGGGAACGCGCAACGTTTTGGATGGGTGTGATATGATCAGCACCTGCCAACTTTGCGGGTTTAATGACTTGCCTTCCTCAAGACTTTCGCAGGAAGCTTGCAAGTTTTAAGGCAGGATCATAGCCAAGAGCATGACCAGGCAGCCAATACCGGCAAATCATCAGACGTGTTGCTGCGGTCATGGTGTATGTGATCTTGTGTGGCATTTCGTTGGTCCACGCGCTTTACAGAGAGATGCCTACCTTCTACCTTCTACCTCCTCGTTGCAATGTCCAGCGCCTCTTATGCGTGACGAAGCAGTGGAACGATTCTCATTTGGATGAATATGAAAATCATGGAGAATATAGGATTCCTGTCTCTTGTTTAAAATGGGATTCCATCGCAGGGGCGGCCCCAGCACCCACCCCTACCTAGCCAGGCCGAATTGATAATTGATTAATTGTGGACCGACTGACTGTCACACCGTAAACCGTGTCTTCCCTTTTATGCTTCAAAAACTGCACACGATATCAACCATGCAGCCTAGATGTTTTGACAGCGGCATCTTGGTTGGGCCCTGACTATTCAAAGTCAAACTGTTTATTTCCTCCGCGCAGTCGTTGCAATATTTGCGCGTCTGTTGCCCACCCGCCCGGATGCCGACATTATTTCCACGATCGCTACACCCCAGTTCTTTGACGGTATCGGCGTCCCTGACGACGTCTCGGCGAGCCTTTCATTCGATACCCTACCGACACAATTCGAATGGCGCCGGCTCGGGTGGGAAGCCAATTGACACTTCAATAACGGAACATGAGAACGAATCCGAATCTTCAGCCGTTGCTGAAACAACAGGTGGTCGCACCAGAGGTCTTTCCTCGGGTGCCTTGAGAAGTCGCCAGGCTCGACGACGGACTGCATCGGCTCTCCCTCCTGTCAAGCTACCCCGAGTTTTATCTGCGAGAATGTCTCGATATATACCCCAGGACAGCAACCGCGTCTGCCCGATGCTCTCGTGGAAGATACGATGCACACGAAGACGTCGCGGCTTCTGGTGAACCAGGCACCCCTTTCACTGCAGTCTCATCGAGCAATCGGGTCATATTTCGATGCTGCTTTGGCATTGCTGCTGGAGAGGAGTTGCGAGCTCACAAGTGATTTTGATCGGTCTTATCATGCCGACAAGAACCTCGAATGGAATGGAGTTGATCAGATAGAGAGGTTCAGTCGACTTTGCGACATGATTTTAGACTCAGCATGGCATCTTGTCGATTCCATTTATCCTGCCAGGCAGGCCGAATACTCATACAAGATACGGCCATTTTGGTGGTGGAACGTGTACAAGGATCTCAACTTCGGAGCGCTCAAGTCAAGAGACCAATTGCCCACCCTACCTACGACTCTAAAGGAGCAACTACGTCGCGCCGAATCCCTCGTCTATCCCTGGCTCAAGCTGTCGCAGACTTACCCGTGGACACTTTAATGGGGATCCAGAAGACTTTGGACCGCGAACTCCAAGCCAGGCCGTCCCCGAACTTCGACCCTCAAACCTGCAAGCGACCAATTACGATCCTCTCAACGTCTGGCTATGGAGGGAAGGCTATTGCTGAGGCTGTAGGACAGCATGTGGCATTCTGGAACCAGGCAGACCTGATTCACTTGGATGCGCAAGGTCTGTCTACGCTGATTGGCGATTATCTGGGTCTGAACTGGGCATACGCCCGTGGTGCTGTATCCATGATGGGATTTCGCGCAGCCGAGTTAAACGGTAAACTCGCACGAGACGCTGGTTTTCCATCTCTGCCCAACGAAGAGGACGATCATGACGCCGAGACCGGTATACTGGGACTTCGGGCATCCGCTGGCTCCTTCGAGGACGAGTTGCAGAAAATCCGACAAGGCGAGTACGATTGCTTCAGCAAATGGGAAAATCTGAAAATCGACAAGATATTGGATCACATTATACGTGCCTCGGAGCTCAAGGCATCGGTTGTTTCAAGACAGACCCCAGTTCTCATTCACCTTCACGACATTATCGAGCTAAGCATGACCCTGGAGGGATCTTTATTGATCGGTCGTCTGAGAGCGTTGGTCGATGCTGCGTGGAAGCAAGGAACGCAGATTGCCATCATTGGAAGTTCATCTTGTGAGAACCCCTCCGACGAGTATCAAGATGCAGTCAAGCAATTTGCAGCTACGGATTGGGTCATCACTCGCCACCTTGAACCGGATCAGGTGGATAGGAGGGCAATGGGAAGACACAGTCTACCGGAAATCGGCTCACCCTTCAAAATGCGGACTACTTTTCAGAAAATATCCGTAACATCAACCGAATGATCAGAGCATTAAGTCCTGACGACTCTCCGCGAGTTTTAGATGTCTCCAGTGAGGGTGTGAAATCTTGCTTGCGGTCCACAGACCACAAGTTTTCGATCTTGCGGGACTCCATCCTACCAGCGCCTGAAGTGTACCACTTGGCTTGCGCTTTCACGGCTCTTGAAGAGGGTCATCAAGTAGGGACGGTCGCCACAGTTTTATCAGAACGCTGCTCAATGGGACCCCTGCAACAAAAGCCCGGACAGCGCATTAATGATGAAGCAATGAAGGAAAATCACGGTGAGGCTGGCGAGCGCCATCCGAGTCATGAAGATGTAAAAGCCGACTTTCGAGGTTCAACCAAGCTGAACGAGTACGAAAAAGAATCTCGGCGGGCCAGATCAACCGTGAGAATCTGCGAACGACGTTTGCAGATGTCCACGCCCCGCAAGAGACCATATCTGCCCTCAAATTGCTCACCTCCCTGGCTCTGGTGCGTCCTGATGCGTTTGCGTACGGAGTTCTGTCGCAAGACAGAATTCCCGGCTGCCTGCTCTACGGACCTCCTGGCACCGGCAAGACGATGCTTGCCAAGGCTGTCGCCAAGGAAAGCGGCGCCAACATGCTTGAAATCAGTGGCGCTACCATCAACGACAAATGGGTCGGTGAGAGTGAGAAACTCATTCGCGCAGTCTTCACCCTAGCCAAACGCCTGGAGCCATGTGTTGTTTTCATCGACGAAGCCGACTCACTACTTGCGAACCGTAGCATGTTTAGCAATCGCGCTTCGCACCGTGAGCATATCAATCAGTTCCTCAAGGAGTGGGATGGATTGGAGGAAACAAACGCCTTCATCATGGTCGCCACGAACCGCCCGTTTGACCTGGATGATGCAGTGCTGCGAAGACTGCCTCGTAAAATCTTGGTGGATCTGCCACTTGAAAATGATCGTGCGGAAATCCTGCGGCTACTCCTCAAAGACGAGTCCATGGATGGCACAGTATCGCTCGAGGACCTCTCGAAACGGACTCCCTTTTACTCTGGCTCGGATCTGAAAAACCTGTGTGTCGCAGCTGCCATGGCCGCCGTGGAGGAGGAGAACGAAATCGCTTCCAAGCACCAAAGCCCCGAGCCTTACCAGTACCCAGACCGCCGTGTACTGCGGGGCGACCACTTTGAAAGCGCCCTGAGGCAGATTCCAGCAAGCATCAGTGAAGACATGGCGTCGCTGAAACAAATACGCAAGTTCGATGAAGACTACGGCAATGGACGACGGGGCTCGAGAAAGAAGAGCTCCATGGGGTTCGGCATCGTGGGGATAAAGCCAAAGCCAATATGAGCGAAGCGAGAATTCGCCCATAGCCTTGGCAATGAGGATGGTCGATGTTTTGCATTTAGGATGGGAAGAAAGAAAAAATCTACAGGGACGTGAACGGCGCCAGGGGCCGTGACGGCGGGCTAGCTGGCACGCGATGGGTTGTGCTGCGACAACGTCATTTGGCAGTGCATTGTAAAAAAAAAAAAAAAAAAACTATATCTGTACATGATAGAAGAGACCCGCCCGCGACAATATGCCAATCCGCAGGGCCTGTTGATACCCAGGTACGACGGCAAGAATCAATGGAGGTTGTTGCAGCAATCAATCCATTGGAACATGTCCCGTGTCGGACCGATCTCAGCATCGTGCTCGCTCAACCTTCCGTCGAGACTTGAATCCCTCTGCAGCCAAGGCCCTGGAATAATCGTCTTGTCCTTTCTGCAGGGCGTCTAGCACCGGCTGCATCAGTTTCAGCACCGCATCTCTGCCCCACCAACCATGTCAGACTTCCACCTGATCTTCTTGCCCGTCCTTTCAAAGTGGTCACGAATCTCCTGTTTGCGTTTACGGATGACGTTCTCCCTCTCAACGTCTGCCTCATCCGCCACGGCCGAGATACGGGCCGCCGATCTTTTCAGCGACTCCGCTAGGTACTGGAGCTCGGCTGCGCGATCTGCGTCACCCGACAGGAAGGCTGTCCAGAACTGGTGAAGGAACTCGACAGTAGTTGCGTGGGTGAGAGCGCATTTTCAGCAATGGATTGGGGCAGTCCCATGGGGTGGTGGCATCGCTGGAGTGGCCGTACTTCTGTGCCCTTTGCTGAAGGACCCCATCCATGACTTCCTGCTCGGCGGCTTTGATGGCGCCCCGGGACCTGACTTGCGTCGACTCCTGGCCCTCTTCATCACTATCGGTGTCGTCTGCGAAAGCGATTGCGGCTTGGAGGCTGGCTCCCTCTGCGGAGTCTTTCGCAAAACTTGTTAGGTGCTGCCCACCTTGGAGAGTACCTCATCTGGCTTTTGGGTCGCAAATATCCGGGCATTCTTGGATGGGGCTTTATCTTGCTTGGAGAAGAACTTGTTTTGCTCCTTGACATTGAGCATGATGCGGTGGTCTGCCGCATCGCCCCGCAAGTCGCGGAGTGCTAGCTCGCTGAAATCGTCTCGATTGGCGTCGTTTTCATAGTTATCGGATGGAGACACGTTGGCCATGATTTTTCGCTGAGGCTATTCAGAGTCTTGACGATGGGTATGTTGGCTCGTGGCCGCATCTCGACGTCCTTTGCGTTGCCGCTTTTGAAGCCTCCTGGTTCTCCTCATTTGCTTCCAAATCAATCATGTGCGGAACACTTTGGGCCATGATCTTGCTTTGCACACCCTGGGTGTTCTCGCTGGCGTCGTACTTGTCGAACAGAAGATCCTGAGTGTCATTTTCCGTCACTCGCTCTCCTCTGAGTTTCTTTGACAGCCGGCTGAGAAAGAATCTGGACCAGAATTCTGCTTCAGAAACCTTTGGTACGTTTTCGTTGTAAACCCGCTTGATGAGCGGGTGTTGGGCGAAGATCATCTGGACTTGCTCAACGCTGATGTTTAGTTTTAATTCACCGTCGACGGTTCGAGGCTTGACAGTCGACAGGACATTGTAGGGCCCTTTTTCTGATTGATCTCGATGGCGTGAGCTCTCAGTATATTGGTACGCGTCGACCAAAACTGCGTGTTGAAAGCTGGCCCGGATATTGACTCGGGCTTGGTAGACATGGCTTCCACGTATGTTTGGTGCAAGCTCTTGTCCTTCTTCATGAGCGATTGCTGCAGTTCGATATCATTCTTCAGCTGGCTGTCGTCGAACCACCTTTGTGACGAACCAGACTGAGAATTCACTGCATTTGCGAAGGCCATGGATGACGATACACTCCCACCACCGGCAGCCCCTGCGATGGATGTTCCTCCATTGGGTCGAGGTACGCTGGAGTCATTACTTCTTAGATCAGCCAGTATTTCGGACAAGACATCTTTGACGGCTTTTGCCTCTAGTTTGGCCTCGGGAGTGTTGAAATGGAAGAGGTAGGTAGCAGGTTCATTGCCGTTGTCGGATTTCTCAAAGACCTTAAGCATGACCTTTGCGGCAGTCTCTGGGGTCTGTTGAAGATCTGACAGGGGACGATGCTTGAATTAGTCAGAGGCCCGGAGATGGAGAGAGAGTCTTGAGAGCTTGCTTCCTTACTAGTGATGTTTGACACCGGTAATGACACCGTTGGCGGCCCACCAGAATTCGGCGTCAAGTGACAGTTTGGCGGTCACTGGTTAGCGTCAGGATACCATCCTTCTTTTTGAACAGTGTGCGACCGACTGGGATAGCCATGGTTTTCTAAAGCTATATCGCCGAAATGCTTCTATCCTTTTCTTCTCCTCAACTCAGTAGCTCCAGCCGCCCTCATGCTCCTGTTCTCGGTCTTGCTTCGAACAGTCCCTGATTCACGATCATGTACTGGCATTCAAAGCAGCGCGGGTCCAGGCTTTGCATCAAGTTTCCCATGCAAGGATGGTTTCGACTGGTGTCAAGCCTAAGCCTCGACCGGCTGTTCACCGTAGCTGCGTGGACCAGGGTCTGTGGTGTATTGCAGTCCCAGAAATCGAAAACTGATGCGAGAAGCTGTCATGACAAGGCTCTAGGCTGACACGCGCCAAGAAGCTGTGTCCGTGTCAAGTGAGGCTGGTGACAGGTTGCTGTGGCTTGTTGAGCTGTCTCAAGGTGGCGTCGGTAAAAAGCTGTGAAATTGGCACCTTTGGCCGGCGTCCCGATAACTCCCTACAGTCCTGTTGTGGGCAGGCGCTCTTGCAGCCAACACGGCGCCGAAGGATGGCCGGATACTGTGGCCCTGGCTGTGGCACCAATAGGCAGATATCGATGCTGTGAGTGGCTGGGAATGCCCTGTGGATTCACCTTTTCCCCCTTCGGATGGGATGCACCGGCGGGCCCGAAACCAAGTTGGTCTCTGGCTCACCAGGAGTGAGTAGATTTTCCCGTAATTGACTCCTGGTATGGCAGCTTGCAACTTCGCCTACCTTGCCTCCTAATCCCTCAATTCATTCACCAGCTCTGACGTCCGGCCTGCGACTCGTCCCGCTGCTCTTTTCTTTTGGGACATTCACGATCGATAGAGAACAGGGAATGTGTCTTTTGATTGAGCTTTAATTTTGACCCTCACTGTTTCGTTGCATCCAGTCTCCTAAACCTCCTTACACGTCATCAGCCTCGCCATGTTGAGGAATCCGCTCTGTAGAGCTAGCTCACGGCTGCTGCGCGGTGCTCGATGCTCCGCTTCTCTGTCGAAAAGCTCCGTCTCGACAATCTCAGCTCGAACTTCGTCATGGAAAATCGCTGCCACCTGGTCCTCCCTGCCCGCGACGACTGCGCGGTCATACGCAACCGATGCGACTCAGTCGCCACCGGATCCTAGCGACAACTTCCTGTCCGGCGGTGCTGCGAACTACATCGATGAGATGTACATGCAGTGGAAACAAGACCCCAAGAGCGTTCACGTCTCTTGGCAGGTCTACTTCAAAAACATGGAGAGTGGTGACATGCCCATTTCTCAAGCTTTCCAACCGCCACCCAACCTGGTTCCCAACATGACTGGAGGAGTGCCTCGTCTTGCTGGCAGCCTGTCTCTCGAAGACGTGTCTGATGTAACAAATCACCTGAAAGTTCAGCTGCTCGTCCGAGCTTATCAGGCCCGTGGACACCACAAGGCCAATATCGACCCCTTGGCATCAGGAACACGGCTGAAGGCTTCGGCAACATCAAGCCCAAGGAGCTTAACCTCGAACACTACGGATTTGGCGAGACCGACCTCGATACCGAATACACCTTGGGACCTGGCATCTTGCCTAGATTCAAGCGCGAGGGCCGTGACAAGATGACCCTTCGAGAAATCATCGCTGCTTGCGAAAGAATCTACGCCGGATCCTGGGGTGTTGAGTTCATTCACATTCCCGATCGTGAAAAGTGCGACTGGTTGCGTGAGCGTCTCGAGGTCCCTCAGCCTTTCAAGTACTCGATTGATGAGAAGAGACGTGTCCTTGACCGACTCATTTGGAGTTCTAGCTTTGAATCGTTCCTTGCTACCAAATACCCCAACGATAAGCGTTTCGGTCTTGAAGGCTGTGAAACCCTCGTCCCTGGTATGAAGGCCCTGATCGATCGCAGTGTGGACTATGGCGTCAAAGATATTGTTATCGGTATGCCCCATCGTGGCCGTCTCAACGTGCTCAGCAACGTTGTAAGGAAGCCCAATGAGTCCATCTTTTCTGAGTTTGCCGGTACTCTTGGCGCCGAGGATGAAGGCTCTGGTGATGTCAAGTACCATTTGGGAATGAATTTTGAGCGTCCTACTCCCTCTGGAAAGCGCGTTCAGCTTTCACTTGTCGCCAACCCATCTCACTTGGAAGCCGAAGACCCAGTTGTCTTGGGCAAGACTCGCGCCATTCAGCACTACAACAACGACGAGAAGACGCACAGAACTGCCATGGGTGTCCTGCTGCACGGTGATGCTGCGTTGGCTGCACAGGGAATTGTCTACGAGTGTCTTGGTTTCCACTCTCTACCCGCTTTTTCCACGGGTGGCACGATCCATCTCGTTGTCAACAACCAGATCGGTTTCACTACCGATCCACGATTCGCCCGATCCACTGCTTACTGTACCGACATTGCCAAGGCTATCGATGCTCCCGTCTTCCACGTCAATGCCGATGATGTTGAGGCCGTCAACTTCGTCTGTCAGCTGGCTGCCGATTGGCGAGCCGAGTTCCAACATGATGTCGTCATTGACTTGATCTGCTACCGAAAGTACGGCCACAACGAAACCGATCAGCCTTCATTCACGCAGCCGCTCATGTACAAGAAAATTCAGCAAAGGAGCCTCAAATCGACGTCTACGTCAACAAGTTGCTGGAAGAAGGTACCTTTACCAAGGAGGACATCGAGGAGCACAAGCAATGGGTCTGGGGTATGCTCGAAGAGAGCTTCAACAAGTCCAAGGACTATACCCCAACATCCAAGGAGTGGACGACTTCGGCATGGAACGGCTTCAAGTCTCCCAAGGAGTTGGCGACCGAGGTTCTGCCTCACAACGATACTGCGGTTGACAAGACCACTTTGGACCATGTTGGCGAAGTCATTGGTTCAGCCCGGAAGATTTCCACATTCACCGTAACCTGAAGCGTATTCTCACCAACCGAACCAAGTCAGTGGTTGAAGGCAAGAACATCGACTTCCCAACGGCCGAGGCCCTTGCTTTCGGCACCCTCGTTACCGAAGGCTACCACGTTCGCGTGTCTGGCCAAGATGTCGAGCGAGGTACCTTCTCTCAGCGTCATGCCGTCTTCCACGACCAGGAGAACGAGAAGACGTACACCCCTCTGCAACATGTCAGCAAAGATCAGGAAAGTTCGTCATTTCCAACTCATCCTTGAGTGAGTTTGGTGCCCTTGGTTTCGAATATGGTTACTCGCTGCAGTCGCCAAATGCCTTGGTCATGTGGGAAGCTCAGTTTGGTGACTTCGCCAACAACGCTCAGTGCATCATCGACCAATTCATCGCCTCTGGCGAGGTCAAGTGGATGCAGCGAACTGGACTGGTCATGTCCCTGCCGCACGGGTATGATGGCCAAGGTCCCGAACATTCATCTGGTCGCCTGGAGAGATACTTGCAGTTGACCAACGAAGACCCTCGTATCTTCCCGAACGAAGAGAAGCTTGCCAGACAGCACCAGGACTGCAACATGCAGATTGCATACATGACCACCCCGGCCAACTTGTTCCATGTCTTGCGACGACAAATGCACCGACAGTTCCGAAAGCGTAAGTGCCCAAAAAGAAGCCCCTTTTCACGTAGCGGCATGCATTTATTTTCACACACTAACACGTTTCTCAGCTCTCATCATCTTCTTCTCCAAGTCTTTGCTGCGTCACCTCTTGCTCGCTCAAACATGGATGAATTTAATGGCGAGAATGCTGGCTTCCAGTGGATCATTCCCGACCCAGAGCACCAGACCGGCAACATCAAGTCTCCCGAGGAGATTGACCGCGTCATTCTCTGCACGGGTCAGGTCTGGGCCACTTTGCACAAGTACCGCGCTGACAACAAGATCGACAACGTTGCCTTCACCCGTATCGAGCAGCTGAACCCCTTCCCATGGCAACAGCTCAAGGAGAATCTCGACATGTACCCCAACGCCAAGACCATTGTGTGGGCACAGGAAGAGCCTCTCAACGCCGGTGCTTGGAGCTTTACCCAGCCTCGTATTGAGACTCTCCTCAACCAGACCAAGCACCATGACAGAAAACACGTCATGTACGCTGGTCGCAACCCCAGTGCCTCCGTAGCCACTGGTCTGAAACACGTGCACAAGAAGGAAGAGCAGGATTTGTTGGAAGACGCCTTCACAGTGAAGCAGGACAAGCTCAAGGGCGAGTAAGAAAGACGCCTTCTTAATTTCATTATTTAGAGTCGCGAGATGGAAGACGAGGCGACACTCAACAAGACGTCGTCGTTCACCTTGAATGTCTGAGATGTGGACTGCATTTCGCATGCTGGACGGCGTGAAGAACGAAAAGAGAGGTGGCTCCTTTGTGTAGTAACTGTACCATTAAAATCCTCTTTTGAGGAAATCAGTAGTGTCTGTACCATAGCGTGGCTTCGGTACGGCAGAGAATAGCATACTTTGGTGTTTGTTTTTTCTTTTCTTTTCTTTGCTTCACCTGGGTGTGTGCACCTGCGACGACAATAACAAACCCAAAACAACATTCACTTTGGCAATATACTGGCAATATACTGAAACTCACGTGCGAGTCAATGGAAGGTCCTATTTCTTTTCCATCTACCCTCAACACGGGGAATTTATGTTTTATGTGATTTGCCCCGCGTCTGCCCCTTTTCATTGTCAATCTTGACCTGCCACGATCTCACTACACCGTCGTCACCCGTCGTCACCAGCATTTCCTCTTCCCCTCGCCTCTCAGCAGCAGCGGCGTCATAACGCCGGCACCAAGTGATGTGATTCACTTCAAATGGTCCGTGGGCATTAGGCATTGTTGTCAATAGATTCCATGTCTTTGACGACGACGACGACGCCGTCGTCGACGCGGCCGGCTGGCCATTCGTGCCGTTGGACATGACTTGATCTAGTGGTTCTGCGGTCCCAACCTCGTCCCCGGCAGTTGATTTTGACGCGTCTGGCCCGCCGTCGTTTTCTCTGTATAAAGCAATCTTGCCATCGCGTCCGGTGCTGGCGACCAACCCTGTCTCCTTGCTCCACGACACGGAATAAACGTCACGGTCATGTGCCGCCGGCAAGACGGAAGTGCATGTCCACTCGTCGCGTAAAGATGTCCTCATCGTGTTGGGGATGCCCCAGGGGCCTTGACCGGCGCCGCCGCCAGAACCTGCCTCGTCCTCGTCCTGCAGTTCCCAAATGCGTATGGTACCGTCGGCAGAACAGCTCAGCAGTCGAGGGAACCGGTCGTTGCCCGGTCGAGGCTCCCACTCGACGCCCCATACGGTCCCCTCGTGGCCCTCCAGGACGGCAACGCAAACCCATTCGCCGTCGCCGTCCTCTCTCCAGATCCGGACCGTGTCGTCGTAGCTGGCGCTGGCGAGAACATCGGAGCTGTACTGGCGACGGGCATTCCTCCCGGGACGTCGGGGCACCAGGCGACGGCCTTGACGTCGCCCTCGTGCTCGTTGAGCACGGCAATCGTCTCCCACTCGTCGTCCGCCTCCGACGCGCCTATGTCCTCCCAGATCCAGACGGATTTATCTCGCGAGCAGGTGGCGAGGTATGCGCCCGAGGGGGCGAACGCGCAGCATTTTATTTCCGAGTCGTGGCCCTCCAGCACCAGCGTGAACTCCCAGTCTCTGTCGCCCGCCGCTTGGCTGGCGGCGTCGCTATCGTCGTCGTCGCCGGGTCCTTCCCTCGTCGGATTCGGATTCGGATTCGGATTCGCCGGGATTTCGGTTTCGAGCGCGTCCGTCGTCTCGACGGCGGCAGGATTGGGGGCCAGGAGTCCCCATCCCCATCCCAGCGCCACAGCCCGGCCGTGGCATCGAAGCTGCCGGATACGAGACATAACTTGTGAGGCGGTAGGTTGGGCTTCCAGGCTGCGGTTCGGACAGATCGGGTGTGGCCGCCGGTCAAAGTGCTGTGGGAGGAGAGCGTCGAGAGCGAGAAGACGGTGACGGCCTTGGCGTGGGCGGTTGCGATCAGAGGAAGAGTCGGGTGAGGTATCGAGGCCCAGGCTCGCTCGTGCAGATCTGGTCGAAAAGGCTGGATGGGCACTATCGCTACCGCGGTAGTCGTGGGAGGCACCATCGATGGCATCTTGGTGCACACAAGAAATTGGTGACGTTTTTTTCGCAAAGATGTGGCGGCGAGAAACTGAGAAACTGCCGTTGAGTGTTTGGCCCCGCCGATGTCGAAGTGATTCTCAGAAGTAGAACAGCAGACACATGTTGGACGACAATGGTGTTCAACAGTGATAACAATCAAGGGTTTTGTTTATATATTTTCTCTACAAAGAAGAGTCTTGCATGAAGATTCATAAAAGGTCAAAATAATTTTGTTGTTTGCCAACCCAAATTTACCTAGCTAGTTATGCTGTGTAAAGGTAAAATGAGAACTTTTGTACCTAAATCCCTGTGTGTTTTCTTTCATGGAGAAAGAATATATCAGTAAAGATTGAGAATGCAGCTTCACACAAAGTGGTGCCCGGCTTTGTGGGTTATCTACAATTTGATCTGATACTGGTTGATCCCCAAGTGCCCGTTGCTGCTTCCCACGAGATTGTGAATAGCCCCGGATTCTCAGTCTGACACGGCCACAAGGTTGACCAGTTCGGCATGCCCATAGTATGCAGCCAGCATGAGCTTTGCGGTTCGTCAGTGTTGCGTAACCCGTCTTCACGACCCTAAAGGGTTTGCTCACTAGGGTATCGGGATCGGGATCGGGAGGCTTGGCTGAGGAGTCTCGGGTCTGTGGGTTTCGTTTATCGTATGTTTAAGCTGAAGTCGAGGAATCGCCTTATTGACTGAACCGTCGGGAAAAGTACGGACGGAGTAATAGGGCCGACATCATTGCGAAATGGTGTCGAGCTTGCTTAGCTTATTGCACAGGTCCAGCGGGGCGAATCTCTCATGCCACCAAACAATGGCATTGGACGAGTCAGGGACTGAACATTGACAATCAGGCCACGATGGTCAAACGAAGGATTTCCGTTGCATGTTCTTTCCAAGGGCTACCACGCATGCAGACGTCGCCCGACAATTCTGGTGTCGGTCCTTTGATTCGTGGCGCTGCAATGGTGGCATTAAAAAGTGGCCTTTTTCTCTCTGACGGACCTTGAAAGAGAATCTTGGCAGCAGCCCACCACAAATTGATTGTGACGTTGTTGCACCCACAAGGGCATAATTGATCCCGGCCGCACGATAGTCTCGCTACTTAACTAGCTAAGACAAGAGTCCACCCCTAGCTAGTTATTTTCTAAGACCTCTATAACTTTATAGTATGTTTTAGCACTATATAAGTACCCTACTAATAGTAGAGGTACTTAGGTATTTAGACTATAGTCTGCACCCTCTTATAGGGTTAAATAACTTAATAGAGGTAATTATATTAAACCCTAGCTTTATAGTCTAATATAGTAGTAATTATATAGTATTTATAATAATTATACCTTTTCTAAATTAGTACTCTTCTCTTTAAATTAACTAATTATTTAATCTTTAAATAATTAGTATATATATAGTAAAGAGAGGCCTAATTTATTAATATTATAATTAGGTAACCTTAGTATACTAGGAGTAATATAACTATTTATTAGTTTAGTTAATAATAATACTATAGGTATCCTTATAATATCTAAGGAGTCTTCTAAGAGTAATAAGCTAGCTATTAAGCTATAGGAGCCTTATTACTAGGACTTATAGTATAAGATAGTTAAGGTAAGAGCTATTAAAGATAGAATCTAGGTCTTTATTAATCCTAATTTAATTATATAGCTAGATTACCCTCCTAAGCCTCTAATTCTTATAGGAAATAGAACTCTAGTAAAGAGAAGGGTAGTAAAGGCTATATAAAGTTAATTATTTATATTAGATACTATAGGAGTTTAAACACACTTATATAGTAGTAAAGCTATAATTAGTAGTATATAGTAACCCTAGGAAAGCTCTTCTAAAGGTTATAATATACCTAAAGAGAGTTATTTTAGTACCCTTAATAACCTAATAATACTAAAGATAGTACCTAGTTTATAGTCCTTAGTAGTTATTATTAGGTATTTAATAGCTAATTCTAGAGCCTTATAAAGGCCTTATAAGAGTATTACACTTAGTTTATAGTAATACTTAAGCCTAAGTATAAGTAAATAACCTTAAGATATATATCTCTTTATAATAAGATTAAAAAGCTTATAAGGAATATAATACCTTTAAGTAAGATTATTAAGTATTATACTAAAGTTAATTTTAATAAGACTATTAAATAAAACCTTATAAAAGTAAATATTAATAAGTAGCTTATAAATACTTTAATTAGCTATAAGAGATACTTTTAAGTAAACTACCCTATTACTAAAGGTAACTTACCTATAGAAATAATTAATAATACTATTAGGGTATAATTCCTACTATCTTAGCTTAAATTAGCTTATTAATTTATTTAGTAAAGAGTAAGGAAAGGTTCTAGATTTCTATAGTATTATAAGTAGGATTAGGTACCTAATTAAAGCCTAAGGAAGATCTTAGGTAAAGGCTAATAATACCTTTAAAGCTAAGCTAACTCTTAATAGTAAAGTAAAGAATAAAGCTAAAAAAGAAGGTAATAAAGAAAAATTCCTATATTTACTATAAAAATATAAGGTAAAGAAGTTAAAAAACTTATAAAAGATCTATAGAGCGCTTTACCTAATAAAAGACTAGAAAATTAATAAAGAGCTATTAAAGAAAGTAAAAGAAGTAATAAATTATTAACCTAATAATATAAAAAGAGTATATAATATATAGTTAAAGAATAATAGTATAAAAGAACTTAAAGAAGATAATACTATATTTTTAGCTATAGAAAAGTCTATAAAGGCTTTCCTTACCTAGGGTAAATTATAGGTTATACTTAATAGTAATACTTTAATCTATATCTTTAATAATAAACACTAGTTTATAGACTTTAATTATAGCTAGTAACCTAGAATTTAAGCTAGTTATAGTATTACTAAGGCTTATAGTATTAGTATAGCTTAGATTATCTTAATAAATAGCTAGACCCTTACCTTATTAAAGGCCTAGTACTAACTAATATTCTTTATAAACCTTATATCTCTTTAGCTACTTATATAAAAAGAAATAAGATAAGATAACCTTACTAGAAAGGTAATAAACCTAGTAAGAGGTAATTAGAAGATATTTTAAACTTAGATTATTAGTACCTAGCTATATATAGAGGGCTTAAGCCTATTAGAGGTTTTTACTATTAAGGAGATTTATAAGACCTAAAGGCTATAATAATAATACCTATAGACTTATAGTATACTAGATTAGTGTATTTAGGTAAGGATATAATAAATTAAGTACTTAAGAAGCTTTAAATTCCTTTAAAGAAAAGGAGTATAGGTAAATATAAGGTCTACTAAATAGCTAAGGCATAGAGGTAAATATTATAAGTCCTATAAGTAAGAATATTACCTTTAGGACTACTTTAGGTAGTTTCTTTTAACCTCTTTACTTAATTATTAGGGTATAATAAAGACTAATATATTTGTTATAGACTGGCCCCTAGGCGACTGTAATAGGGCGTTGGTATAATATTAAGAAACTTAAGGAAAGGAAAGAGGAAGGTAGGAAACCTATCCTTACTAGAGCCCCTTATACCCCTAGCTACCTTATATTAGCCCCTTTTCTATGTTCTTGCCTACTTAGGACTATCCCCACTTATATATACTATAGTAAATGCTTAGGTAAAGCCTAAGCCCTTATATATACCCTTACTCCTCCCCTCTTACTATCCTTAACTATAGTTATTATAGGTGTTTACCCCCTTAATATATTATAGAGACCTATTATTTTAATATTAGGTCTAGGTAGGGTATATAACGCATTCTCTTAGCCCTATATTATTATTATATTAATAGTAGCCCTACCCTTACTAGGGTATAACTTATCCTTTACTAGTATAAAAACCCTTACTTACTACCTACTATTTATTTTTATTATATAACCTTACTTTTCTTATATAAAATTTTCCTAAAATATTATAGTGCTATTACTCCTTCCTATCCTATTATTAAAAATACCCTTTATTTACCTATTAGACTCTTACTAGATATAGCCTAATATAGTAACCCTTATAGCATTTCCTTATATACTCTAGCTACTTTTACTACACTACCTACCTAATCTATTAGTAAGTTCTTTATTAAGGGAACTTAGATAATAAGGAGTATACTACTCCTAAGTGGTTTTCTAGCCTTATAGGCTATGTATTAAAGGTACCTTACTATAGGTATATTAGACTACTACCCTCCTAAAAGTAGCTAGTCCTACCCCCTATATTAGTAGAATTATATAACCTATATCTAGTTAACTAGGTTCCTATTAGCTAATCCCTAGCTTTAATATTATTTAAAAGACCTTAAGGCTATAACTACCTTAGGGATATATATTATTATACCTAGTGTTATAAGGACTATAATAACTAAGAAGAAGATACTAGTGCTATCCTAAGGTTTCTATACCCTTATTAGTTAATAGAATGCCCTTTTAAACTAGGCCTAATTTAATCTAGTATTAGTTTATTTAGCCCTTAGGCTACCTCCTTTTTAACTCCTTATTATAAATATAACTAGGCTTAAAGTTATTCCTTTTAGTAGTAGTAGCCCTATAGGTAGCTATAGTATAGGAAACTCTATATAGTAGGTTATAGGTATTCTATTTTAATAGAACTAGTAGATTATAAGTAGTCTAAACTCTATATATTAAGAATATTATAACTAGTTTACATGCCTCCTTAAGGCTCTCTCTCCTTACTACTATAGTAGTAGCTAGGGCTATTAATATATTAAGTCTAGGGATAAATTACCCTCTTACCACTACTAGGAACGCTCCTAACTTAGGGCTAGGTTAGGTCTAACTAACTATTATACTAATTATGCCCTAGGTAGTAAGTATTCTATAGTAATAAATACTACCTAATATCCACTCCTTACTAGAGGTTAACCTAGAGATAGGCTACCCCTAGCTTATACTTACTTTATATTTACTAATTACTATTCTACTCCTACTATCTAGAACTATAGTAATAGCTATCCTATTTATTATAATACTATTTATATCCTTACTAGCTATAAGGTAATGCTAATTAATATCCTATCTAATAGTAATAATAACCTATCTAATAGTATAGGTAACCCTTATACTATAGGGGATAAAGGATTTTAAGTTTATTTTAGTAGCTAGAATAAGTTAATAGGGTATAGAGTAAGTATACCTTATATACTATTAGAAGTCTCTATAGGTAAATAAGTAGTTTATAATTAATTTAGTTTATTATTATATTATATATCTCCTTACTTTACTTTAAACTTATTAAGGGCTTATATTTATATTATACTCTCTAGTAGTTCCTATATTAGCTATATATAACCTACTTACTTAACTAGTATATTATATCTCCTATCCTAGCCTAGGGTATTCTAGGCTACTAAGATCTATTTAACTTAGTATTTCTCTATAAGTTTATTATTATTCTCTACTAGGACCTATTCTAGCCCTAGGTAAGAGTCCTAGAGTCTCTAGCTAGGAGAGGGTTCTCTATAGCCTATTTAATAAGGTTTATATAGAAAACTAGGTAAATACCCTTAGGACATCTAACTATACTATAAGTAGTATTAGTACTTCTATAACTATATACTTTACTATAACCTAATTAAGTTTTTATAAGGGTAGTTAGTCTTAATATTCTTAAGTAAAAGCTATACCTTATCTCTAACTTAAAACTATTTTACTAGCTATTAAGAAGCTAATATAGTGTCCTACTATCTTTATTAAATATAGGCTATTATAGCTTACACTAGATAAGTACTCTCTTATAGGTATTTAAGGAATTATATAGCTTATCCCTTAGGTATTATTATAGAGGTAGCCTAGTCTAGTTATAACTAGATTAGCTTTAAGTTATAGCTATATAGTAACTTATTTAGGCTAACTCCTATTATAAAGAGAACCTATTATTAATTATAAGCTAGTAAGCTACTAGATACTCTAGCTAATTAAACTATAAGAAAAGACTATAATATATAGTATTACCTATACCTCCTAGTTTACTTACTCTATACTACTATTAGTTTATAGGTAGTGTAATATAGAAAGTAGCTAGTCTATTCTAATATAGGAGTATAATATTATCTAAAATTTTCCTAGCTAGTCTAACCCTTAATTTATAATAATAAATTAGGGAAATCCCTAAAACCTCTACTAGACTATCTTAAACCACTCTATATATTCCTTAGCCCTAATAGAGGTTATAGCTTCTAACTATATAAACTTTAAGAGTTTATCTATAATAACTATAAGGTACTATAGCCTTTTTAGGGATATTACTAGTAAGTTTATTATAAAGTTAATAGAAATCTAAGACTAGAACTAATTAGGGATTAGTAAAGGCTTTAGTAAGCCCTAATACTATTAATAACTCTTATAACTACTAAAGTAATAATAATTATAAATAAGCTAAGTAATATCCTATAATATCCTATCCTAATAGAATTACTATTATAAAATTTAAAATATAGTGTTATAACCTAAGTGCCCTACTACTAGTAAGTTATAGTATTATTATATAAGGGTTATTATAAGGGGTTCCTAAGCTAGAACCTAAGTATAGCCCCTAAACTAAAGCGCCTTATATATACTTATAGAATAATCTATAACCTATTCTCTTATTAGCGCTTTAGGGGAAACTTCTAATCCCCTTCCTAAATAGTCCTTAATTAAATACTATATATAGGGTCTAATATAATAGCCTAGTCCTATAGGGTCTAAAGGTACTTAGTAGTAAAAAGAGCCTCCCTTACTAGTAGTAGTAGTATATATATAAGATATAGCACTAGGCTAGTGCTATCCCTCTATACCTCTAGTAATAGTAAGAGTTATATAATAGTAATAGGCTATAGGATATGCCCTATCCTTAAAGCTAATCTATTCTAGTCCTATTCCCTCTAGAAAAGGGCATTTAGGCATTAAGCTTATATACTAGGCCTATAATAGAGGTAAAAGTTAAATAATATAAGTGTATTTACTTACTAAGCCTATCTCTTTAATATTAACTAAGGGATTATAAAGTATTCTAAGTTCTTATAATTTATATAGATAATAAATAGATAGGATATGCCCTAAAGCTTTACTAACTATACCTTAAGGTAAGAGATAATAGTAAGGAGTTCCTTATTATAAATTATATAGTTCTTCTATAAGGGCATAAGACTAGTAAAATAGTAAGTAACTAGGTATAAGATACTATTAGGACCTTATTATAAGAAGCACTTACTAAGGGCTTTACCTAAATAATTAGCTTCTACTACTATTAAGTAGTCTAGGTCCTATTATACTAGCATAGGGTATATAATAAAGGCATCTTTTAACCTCTTAAAGGCCTTATTCTCCTTAGATTCCTATTAGAAAGGAATATTTCTCTTAGTAAGTTATATTAGTAAGGCTACTATCTCTAAGAAGTTACTAATAAAATTACAGTAAAAATTCATAAATCCTAGGAAGCTATAAACCCTATATAGTTTTATAGGTACTACCTATTCCCTTATAGCTATAACCTTTATAGGATCTAGGTAGATTAAGTGTCCTACTATAATAATATATCCTAGGTACTAAACCTCTTTTATAGTAAATATAGATTTATTAAGGTTAAGGTATAAGCCTATAGCCCTTAAGTAGCTAAGAACTAACTAGACCTTAGCTATATAATCCTTCCTTAACCCCTAAGTAAACTAGAATATTATTAAGGTAAGCTATAATAAAGTCCCTAATATATCCCCTAAGGATTTATTAATATAGTGCTAGAAGGTTACTAGTGCACTAGCTAAGCTAAAGGGATAGACTAGCTATTTAAATAGGCTAAACCTTATATAGAATGCTATAAGGTACTCCTTGCCCTTTACTATCTATAGTTTATAAAATACTATATAAATATCTACCTTTATAAACTAATATACCTAGGATAAGAAGCGTAATATCTCTTTAATTAGTAAGAGAGGGTAATAGTCCTATACTATTATCTTATTAAGAGTGTAATAGTCTATATAAAAACACTATCCCTTATTTACCTTTTTAATAAAAGGATAGGAGCTATAGCTAATAAGGAGCTAGTATAGATCTAACCCTTATCTATTAAATCTATAATCTAGTATTAAATCTCTAAGAGCTAATCCTATAGTATATTATATAATAGTCCCTATAGGAGTATTAGTTTAGACCTATCTAGGTTCTTATATATATATATAGTAGTTAAGAGAACCCTATAAGGGTAAACTATTAGCCTTAGCCTTATTAAAGAGGTCTATAAAGTTCTCTAACTCCTTAGGTAGCGTTAATATATTAGGACTAGCTAGCTCTATCTTAGGCGCTATAATTTATAGTACTATTATTATTTTCTTTAAGCTTATAGTAATAAACCTTATAGTAGTGTCCTTATTCTATTATACCCTATAAGCCTTAGTAGTATAAAGGGATCTAATAATTCCCTATACTAGTGCCTCTACTACCTAAGTAAAGGCCTTAGAGATATAAAGGCTCTCTATAGCTTTAATAACTAGTTATTATTTTACTATATAAATTACTATATTACATTACTCTAACTAAGGCATTCTAAATATTATATCCTAAGTAAGACCTAGGATAATATATAAGTATATAAATAACTCCTAGCTATCTATATTAATTCTAGTGTGTACTATATAGGTTATAAAAGAGGTATTTTCCTTAACTTACTTCCCTCTCCTTTTGTTTTTACTATAGTGTAAATATACCTCTATTTTAGTAACTATATAAGCTCTAGGCTAAGCTATCTTACTACTAATTTGCTTATAGCACTATAGTAATTATAACTATAATTAACTTAGATATTAATAAAATAATATATATTAAAGAGTATAGAAATTAAAAATAGTAGTTAATTTATATATTATACTACACCCTATTTTATCTCTATATAGTAGTTATAATTATCCTATATTATAGTAGTTAACTAGCCTATTTGCCCTTATATAAGACTTTACTTAGAGGCTACTTATTTTTATAGGGGAATATTTACTTCCTTATTTACACTTTCCTTATCTACCCTAGATATATTAACACTAACCTATAGGTAATAAGGTAAGAGAAAGGTACACTTCTAGATAAAGTAGTCCTTAGACCTATATTAAAGGTAGTATCCCTCTTAATAGTATTTAGCTAAAACTACTTCTAATACCTATTTTACCTATTATATATTTATAGTAGCCTTTATTTCCTTTTTTTTTTAGCTAGCTTATTTTACTTCCCTAGTTAAGTCCTTACTATATAAACCCTTATTATTAAAGTGTTACCCTTATAGTTAGTTAGGGTTAAGAACTTAGCCTATAGAAGTCTATATTAGGTTTAATACTTATTCTCTAGGGTAAGGGCCTTAATATTAACTATAATTTTATAATACTATATAATAGCTATATACTAATTAAAATAGCTAATACCTAACTTATACTAATCTCTCTTAAATGCTTATTAAGTATACATTAGAGCTTTACTAGTTTTATATTATCTCCTAGCATTTCTCTCTTACTATTAAGAGCTTTTCTATAAAGTAAATAAAGAATATAGAAAATACCTTCCTAGCCCTTATTCTATTTAGTTAAGCTCTATAAGGGCTATCTCCTACCTATATAGGTTAGAGAATATAGTCCTAAGGTATTCTAGGAAGTCTATAGGATTAAAAGTAATAAAGCTACTAGACTTAAAGTAAGTAACTACCTAGGACTATACCTTAGAGGAGAGGTTCTAGTAAATAAATATCTATCTATTCTTATTAGTACTAATAAAGTCCTTATTTACCTATAACTTATACTCTATTAAAAGCCTTTATATAGTAAATAAAGCCTTATTATTATTATATAGGTTACCTATAGGGATTAGTTTCTATTTTATTTTAGGTATAGTAAGGGCTAAATTAGGGGGAGTAGCGTAGGGTTAACTATTAGGGCACTAGGCTAGGCTATAGGGGTAATTAAGTTAAGAGTCTTATATAGTTTATATTTACTTACTCCTAAAGGTATATAATCTCTATTATTTACTTACTTAGTATAAGTTAAAGTGTTTTAAATTAGGCTTACTAAGCTACCTATAGTACTAAGGTATTAGATAAAGGAGTAACTATCCCTTAACTAGGATAATCCTATAGCTAAAGTATACCTATTAAATCTATTAATATATCTATTAGTATATCTATTATATCTTTTAGTAGCTATTATAAGACTAAAGGAAGTTTCTTAATTATTATAAACTAGCCCTAGGTAACTATAATAGGGTATTAGTATAATATTAAGAAACTTAAGGAAAGGAAAGAGAAAGGTAAGAAACCTATTCTTACTAGAGCCCTTATACCCCTAGCTACCTTATATTAGCCCCTTTTCTATATCCTTACCTGCTTAGGACTGTCCCTACTTGTGTGCACTACAGTGAATGCTTAGGCGAAGCCCAAGCCCTTACAATATTACTCTCTTTACCTATAGAGCTATAGGTTTATACTATATCTTTATAATTCTATTAAAAATAGATATTATGCTTTACTTTAATTAGTTAGAAGCTATATATATAAGAGTATATAGTATTTATATTATAGTTATAATAACTAATAGTAAGACTACCTTCTAGACTAAAAAGTAAGAAGAAGAGATTATAAATAGAGGTATTATTATTAGAAAATCTAGCCTAGCTTATCTATATTAAAATAGGCACGCTAAATAGTCTAGGGGGTAATAATAAGGGTTATAATAACTCTTATAATATAATTAGGCTTCCTAGAAGACCTATAGCCTATAGCTACTAAAGTAGCTATTTATATCTTAAACTATATACCTTAAAAGCTACTTAACTAGTAATTACCTTAATAAGTGTTAAATAAGTAGTTAAGAGAGAATAAGCTTTAATAGAGTTACTTACTAGAGAATCTAGAAGCCTTTATAACTTACTTATAAGCCTTTAGTTATAAAGTATTTATAATAATGTAAAGTAAGCTTTATAAGGCAGGTCTAAAGCTTGCCTAGAGAGCTTATATTAGATACCTAGCTAGATATATTTTCTCTATATAATACCTAATTTAGGTACTAATAATAAAGAGAAGCTACTAGTTCTTATTAAGCTATATTACCTTTAATAAGTCTATCTTCTATACTTAAGAGAGAGGCCTATTATTAACTATAAAAGAGGTTAAAAGACACTTCCTTAAAGAGCTAGTTAATAATAATAAGGATAAAAGCTCTAATATAAGGCTTCTATAGATAGTATACCCTTTATTACTATAATAACCACTTAATTAGCTTTAATAGGTTAAAACTCCTAATAGTTATAATTATAAGGAAAAAGAAAAAGAAAGTTAAGAAATAAATCTACTAACTTCTCTAAATTTACCTAGAAAATTTCTAGGTTTAATAAATTATATACTATTAAGTATTAATAATTTACTTAACTTACCTAATAGTAATAATAATTATAAAATATTAATAAATATATAAGATTATAATAATCTTAAAGTATTTACTTGTAAGGGCTTGGGCTTCGCCTAAGCATTCACTGTAGTGCACACAAGTGGGGACAGTCCTAAGCAGGCAAGGACATAGAAAAGGGGGCTAACATAAGGTAGCTAGGGGTATAAGGGGCTCTAGTAAGGATAGGTTTCCTACCTTTCTCTTTTCTTTCCTTAAGTTTCTTAATATTATACTAATACCTTATTATAGTTACCTAGGGGCTAGTCTATAATAATTAAGAAACTTCCTTTAGTCTTATAATAGCTACTAAAAGATATAATAGATATACTAATAGATATATTAATAGATTTAATAGGCATACTTTAGCTATAGGATTATCCTAGTTAAGGGATAGTTACTCCTTTATCTAATGCCTTAGTACTATAGGTAGCTTAGTAAGCCTAATTTAAAACGCTTTAACTTATGCTAAGTAAGTAAATAATAAAGATTATATGCCTCTAGGAGTAAGTAAATATAAACTATATAGGACCCTTAACTTAATTACCCCTATAGCCTAGCCTAGTGCCCTAATAGTTAACCCTATACTACTCCCCTCCTAATTTAGCCCTTACTATACCTAAAATAAAATAGAAACTAATCCCTATAGATAACCTATATAATAGTAATAAGGCTTTATTTACTATATAAAGGCTCTTAATAGAGTATAAGTTATAGGTAAATAAGGACTTTATTAGTACTAATAAGGATAGATAGATATTTATTTACTAGAACCTCTTCTCTAAGGTATAGTTCTAGATAGCTACTTACTTTAAGTCTAGTAGCTTTATTACTTTTAATCCTATAGACTTCCTAGAATACCTTAGGACTATATTCTCTAACCTATATAAGTAAGAGATAGCCCTTATAAAGCTTAACTAAATAGAATAAGGGCTAGGGAGGTATTTTCTATATTCTTTATTTACTTTATAGAAAAGCTCTTAATAGTAAGAGGAAATACTAGGGGATAATATAAAACTAGTAAAGCTTTAACACACGCTTAATAAGCATTTAAGAGAGATTAGTATAGGTTAGGGTATTAGCTATTTTAATTAGTATATAGCTATTATATAGTATTATAAAATTATAGTTAATATTAAGGCCCTTACCCTAGAGAATAAGTATTAGACCTAATATAAACTTCTATAGGCTAAGTCCTTAACCCTAATTAACTATAAGGGTAACACTCTAATAATAAGGGTTTATATAGTAAGGACCTAACTAGAGAAATAAAATAAGCTAGCTAAAAGAAAAAGGAGATAAAGGCTACTATAAATATATAATAGGTAAAATAAGTATTAGAAGTAGTTTTAGCTAAATACTATTAAGAGGATACTACCTCTAATATAGGTCTAAGGACTACTTTATTTAGGAGTGTACCTTTCTCCTACCCTATTACCTATAGGTTAGCGTTAATATATCTAGGGTAAATAAGGAAAGTATAGATAAGGAAGTAAATATTCCCCTATAGAAAATAAGTAGCCCCTAAGTAAAGTCTTATATAGGGGCAAATAGGCTAGTTAACTACTATAATATAGGATAATTATAACTACTATATAGAGATAGAATAGGGTATAGTATAATATATAAATTAACTACTATTCTTAATTTCTATACTCTTTAATATATATTATTTTATTAATATCTAAGTTAATTATAGTTATAATTACTATAGTGCTATAAGTAAATTAGTAGTAAGATAGCTTAGCCTAAAGCTTATATAGTTACTAAAATAAAGGTATATTTATACTATAGTAGAAATAAAAAGGAGAGGGAAGTAAGTTAAGGAAAATACCTCTTCTATAACCTATATAGTATATATTAGAATTAATATAAATAGCTAGGAGTTATTTATATACTTATATGTTATCCTAGGTCTTACTTAGGATATAATATTTAGAATACCTTAGTTAGAGTAGTGTAATGTAGTGATTTATATAGTAAAATAATAACTAGTTATTAGAGCTATAAAGGGCCTTTATATCTCTAAGGCCTTTACTTAGGTAGTGGAGGCACTAGTATAGGGAATTATTAGATCTCTTTATGCTACTAAGGCTTATAGGGTATAATAGAATAAGGACACTACTATAAGGTTTATTACTATAAGCTTAAAGGAGATAATAATAGTACTATAAATTATAATGCCTAAGATAGAGCTAGCTAGTCCTAATATATTAACGCTACTTAAGGAGTTAGAGGACTTTATAAACCTCTTTAATAAGGCTAAGGCTAATAGTTTATTCCCTTATAGGGGTTCTCTTAACTACTATATATATATATATAAGAACCTAGATAGGTCTAAACTAACACTCCTATAGGGACTATTATATAATATACTATAGGATTAGCTCTTAGAGGTTTAACGCTAGATTATAGATTTAATAGATAAGGGTTAGATTTATACTAGCTCCTTATTAGCTATAGCTCCTATCCTTCTTATTAAAAAGGCAAATAGGGGATAGCGTTTTTACGTAGACTATTATGCTCTTAATAAGATAATAGCATAGGACTATTACCCTCTTACTAATTAAAGAGATATTACACTCCTATCCTAGGTGTATTAGTTTATAAAGGTAGATATTTATATAGTATTTTATAAACTATAAATAGTAGAGGGTAAGGAGTACCTTATAGTGTTTTATATAAGGTTTAGCCTATTTAAATAGCTAGTCTATCCCTTTAGCTTAGCTAGCGCACTAGTAACCTTCTAGTACTATATTAATAAATCCTTAGGGGATATATTAGGGGACTTTATTATAGCTTACCTTAATAATATTCTAGTTTACTTAGGGGTTAAGGAAGGATTATATAGCTAAGGTCTAGTTAGTTCTTAGCTACTTAAGGGCTATAGGCTTATACCTTAACCTTAATAAATCTATATTTACTATAAAAGAGGTTTAGTACCTAGGATATATTATTATAGTAAGACACTTAATTTACCTAGATTCTATAAAGATTATAGCTATAAGGGAATAGGTAGCACCTATAAAACTATATAGGGTTTATAGCTTCCTAGGATTTATAAATTTTTACTGTAATTTTATTAGTAACTTCTTAGAGATAGTAGCCTTACTAATATAACTTACTAAGAGGAATATTCTTTTCTAATAGGGATCTAAGGAGAATAAGGCCTTTAAGAGGTTAAAAGATGCCTTTATTACATACCCTATGCTAGTATAATAGGACCTAGACTACTTAATAGTAGTAGAAGCTAATTATTTAGGTAAAGCCCTTAGTAAGTGCTTCTTATAATAAGGTCCTAATAGTATCTTATACCTAGTTACTTACTATTCTACTAGTCTTATACCCTATAAAAGAACTATATAATTTATAATAAGGAACTCCTTACTATTATCTCTTACCTTAAGGTATAGTTAGTAAAGCTTTAGGGCATATCCTATCTATTTATTATTTATATAGATTATAAGAACTTAGAATACTTTATAACCTCTTAGTTAATATTAGAGAGATAGGCTTAGTAAGCAAATATACTTATATTATTTAACTTTTACCTCTATTATAGGCCTAGTATATAAGCTTAATGCCTAAATACCCTTTCCTAGAGAGAATAAGACTAGAATAGATTAGCTTTAAGGATAGGGTATATCCTATAGCCTATTACTATTATATAACTCTTACTATTACTAGAGATATAGAGAGATAGCACTAGCCTAGTGCTATATTTTATATATATACTACTATTACTAGTAAGGGAGGCTCTTTTACTACTAAGTACCTTTAGACCCTATAGGACTAGGCTATTATATTAGACCTTATATATAGTATTTAATTAAGGACTATTTAGGAAGGGGTTAGAAGTTTCCTCTAAAGTGCTAATAAGGGAATAGGTTATAGATTATTCTATAAGTATATATAGGGCGCTTTAGTTTAGGGGCTATACTTAGGTTCTAGCTTAGGAACCCCTTATAATAACCCTTATATAATAATACTATAACTTACTAGTAGTAAGGCACCTAGGTTATAATACTATATTTTAAATTTTATAATAGTAATTCTATTAGGATAGGATATTATAGGACATTACTTAGCTTATTTATAATTATTACTACTTTAGTAGTTATAAGAGTTATTAATAGTATTAGGGCTTACTAAAGCCTTTACTAATCCCTAATTAGTTCTAGTCTTAGATTTCTATTAACTTTATAATAAACTTACTAGTAGTATCCCTAGAGAGGCTATAGTACCTTATAGTTATTATAGATAGACTCTTAAAGTTTATATAGTTAAAAGCTATAACCTCTATTAGGGCTAAGGAATATATAAAGTAGTTTAAGATAGTTTAGTAAAGGTTTTAGGATTTCCTAATTTATTATTATAGATTAAGGGTTAGACTAGCTAGGAAAATTTTAGATAATATTATACTCCTATATTAGAATAGACTAGTTACTTTCTATATTACACTACCTATAGACTAATAGTAGTATAGAGTAGGTAAACTAGGAGGTATAGGTAATACTATATATTATAGTCTCCTTCTTATAGTTTAATTAGCTAGAGTATCTAGTAGCTTACTAGCTTATAATTAATAATAGGTTCTCTTTTATAATAGGAGTTAGCCTAAATAAGTTACTATATAGCTATAACTTAGAGCTAATCTAGTTATAACTAGACTAGGCTACCTCTATAATAATACCTAAGGGATAAGCTATATAATTCCTTAAATACCTATAAGAGAGTACTTATCTAGTATAAGCTATAATAGCCTATATTTAATAAAGATAGTAAGACACTATATTAGCTTCTTAATAGCTAGTAAAATAGTTTTAAGTTAGAGATAAGGTATAGCTTTTACTTAAGAATATTAAGACTAACTACCCCTTATAAAAACTTAATTAGGTTATAGTAAAGTATATAGTTATAGAAGTACTAACACTACTTATAGTATAATTAGATATCCTAAGGGTATTTACCTAGTTTTCTATATAAACCTTATTAAATAAGCTATAGAGAACCCTCTCCTTAGCTAGAGACTCTAGGACTCTTGCCTAGGGCTAGAATAAGTCCTAGTAAAGGATAATAATAAACTTATAGAGGAATACTAAGTTAAATAGATCTTAGTGGCCTAGAATGCCTTAGGCTAGGGTAGGAGATATAATATACTAGTTAAGTAAGTAGGTTATATATAGCTAATATAGGAACCGCTAGAGAGTATAATATAAATATAAGCCCTTAATAAGTTTAAAGTAAAGTAAGGAGATATATAATATAATAATAGACTAAATTAATTATAAACTACTTATTTACCTATAGAGACTTCTAATAATATATAAGGCATACTTACTCTATACCCTATTAACTTATTTTAGCTACTAAAATAAACTTAGAATCCTTTATCCCCTATAGCATAAGGGTTACCTATACTATTAAATAGGTTATTATTACTATTAGATAGGATATTAATTAGTATTACCTTATAGCTAGTAGGGATATAGATAGTATTATAATAGATAGGATAGCTACTACTATAGTTTTAGATAGTAGGAGTAAAATAGTAATTAGTAAATATAAAGTAAGTATAAGCTAGGGGTAGCCTATCTTTAGGTTAACCTCTAGTAAGGAGCGGATATTAGGTAGTATTTATTACTATAAAATACCTACTACCTAGGGCATAATTAGTATAATAGTTAGTTAGACCTAACCTAGCCCTAAGTTAGAAGCATTCTTAGTAGTGGTAAGAGGGTAATTTATCCTAGACTTAATATATTAATAGCCCTAGCTACTACTATAGTAATAAGGAGAGAGAGCCTTAAGGAGGTATATAAACTAGTTATAATATTCTTAATATATAGAGTTTAGACTACTTATAATCTACTAGTTTTATTAGAATAGAATACCTATAACTTACTATATAGAGTTTCCTATACTATAGCTACCTATAGGGCTACTATTACTAAAAGGGATAACTTTAAGCCTAGTTATATTTATAGTAAGGGAGTTAGAGAAGGGAGGTAGCCTAAGGGCTAAATAAACTAGTGCTAGATTAAATTAGGCCTAGTTTAAAAGGGTATTCTATTAACTAATAAGGGCGTAGAAACCTTAGGATAGCACTAGTATTTTCTTCTTAGTTATTATAGTCCTTATAACACTAGGCATAATAATATATATCCCTAAGGTAGTTATAGCCTTAAGGTCTTTTAAATAATATTAAAGCTAGGGTTAGCTAATAGAAACCTAGTTAACTAGATATAGGTTATATAATTCTACTAATATAGGGGCAGGACTAGCTACTTTTAGGAGGGTAGTAGTCTAATATACCTATAGTAAGGTACCTTTTAATATATAGCTTATAAGGCTAGAAGACTACTTAAGGAGTAGTATACTCCTTATTATCTAAGTTCCCTTAATAAAGAACTTACTAATAAATTAGGTAAGTAATATAGTAAGGGTAGCTAGAGTATATAAGGGAACGCTATAAGGGTTACTATATTAGGCTATATTTAGTAAGAGTCTAATAGGTAAATAAAGGGTATTTTTAATAATAGGATAGGAAGGAGTAATAGTACTATAATATTTTAGGAAAATTTTATATAAGGAAAGTAAGGTTATATAATAAAAATAAATAGTAGGTAGTAAGTAGGTACTAGTAGAGGATAAGTTATACCCTAGTATAGGGCTACTATTAATATAATAATAATATAGGGATAAGTTATACCCTACTTAGACCTAATATTAAAATAATAGGTCTCTATAATATATTAAGAAATACCTATAATAACTATATAATAGTAGGGGGAAGAGTAAGGTATATATAAGGGCCCTAGTAAGTGTATATAAGGGCTACTATATAAGGTATAAAAAGGGGCTAATGAAAGGTAGCTAGGGGGTATAAGGGGCTCTAGTGAGGATAGGTTTCTTACCTTCCTCTTTCCTTTCCTTAAGTTTCTTAATATTATACCAACGCCCTATTGCAGTCGCCTAGGGGCCAGTCTATAACATTACTATAGCCTTTAAGCTAGGACTTAAAAGTAAAGAAAAGCCTTATATATTAAGGCTTCCCTTCTCTAGCTTATTATAATAATTTAGCTAGTTATCTAAAGGAAAAGGAATTCTATAAAGTATAAGAAAAGAAATATAATAAGATTATTAATAGAAAGGTAGCTAAGAAGGTATCTAGAACTAAAGTTCCTATAGATATAAAGCTTCTAGGCCTTACTTAGGTCTTTTCTTATAAATTAGATAAGTAAGGCTATCTCTTATAATATAAAGCTTATCTCTATATTCTTAGAAATTATTAACTAAAGAGTTATCTATTAACTTAAGTAATAACCCTAGCTACTAATACCTTTAGGCTATTTATAGCTATTATATACTACTTTAATCTAGAAGTATATTAGTATAACTTTATTATAGTATTCCTAAATTTAAATCTTAATAAAGAGATTTACTATAAGATACCTCTAGGCTATAAAGATAAATAAGCTTATTTAAAGCTTCTTAGAGTAGTCTATAGGCTATAGAGAGCGCCTCTCTTATAGATAAAAGAACTAATTAGCTAGCTAATTAGTAAAGGCTTTATATAAATCTTTAAAGATATTTATATATTTATTAAGAATAGGTTAATTATCTTCTTTTATATAAATAACCTTATTACCTTATTTACTAAAGGAAATTATATTTATATAATAAATTTAGAGTAAGACTCTTTATAAAGTATAATATTAAGGACCTTAGAGAGCTTTAATAGTTCCTAGGTATTAAAATTATTAAAGACTATACTAATAGGAAGGTATAGCTTAATTAGAAGTCTTATTAGAATAAAGCTACTACTAAATTTAATATAAAGATTCCTTAATAAAGGCCTATAGCCCTAATAATTACTATACTACTAGAACCTTTTAAGGAGAGATTAGCGCTTAAGATCTTAAGAGATATTAATCTTTAATTAGAACCCTATTATATTTAATAATAGTTTTAAGACTTAATATTACTTTTATAGCTTTATAACTCTTATAATACCTATAAAACCTAGGGCTATAGTATATAGAAGTAGTAAAAAAGCCCTTAAGTATAGGTATATATAAGTAAACCTAGTAATTAAATATAGTAATAATAACCCTAAATTAGAGATATATAGTAATACTTCCTTTACTAATAATCCTATAATATAAAAAAGCTTATAAGGCTATATTATAAAGCTCTTTAAAGAACCTATACTTTTTAAGGTAAGAAGGTAAGCTATTATAATAATATTATTAACTAAAGTAAAGCTTCTAGTACTCTCTTACTATAGTAAAGAGCTTATAGCCTTTAGATAACTATATTAAGAGATTAGGCTATGCCTAAGTAATAATATACTTAAAATTAAATATAATAATATATAGATAATTTACCTCCTTAAGAAAGAGTTTATTAAGCTTATTATAAAGCTTTAGTATATAAATATTTATTACTACTAGCTTTATTAAGAGATTATAAAAGAAACCTTTAATATTACTTAGATTACTACTAAAGAAATAATTACTAATAGCCTTATAAAGCCTCTTATAGGGAATACTTTTATAAGCTTCTATAAGGTATTAGGGCTTATATAACTACTCTCTAGTATACTTAGTAAAGAACCTAAAAACTAAGTATTATATAATAACCTTAATTTAGATAAGATTATAACTAATTAACTATATTTTTATACTATAGAATTAATTTAAATATTATAATATTAATTTAACTAATTTTATTAATTTAGAATTATTATAGGGAACCTTAAATAAGGTCCCCTAGGGGGTGTGTTATACCTATAAGGGCATAATTAATCCTAGCTATATAATAGTCTTACTACTTAACTAGCTAAGATAAGAGTCTACCCCTAGCTAGTTATTTTCTAAGACCTCTATAACTTTATAGTATATTTTAGCACTATATAAGTACCCTACTAATAGTAGAGGTACTTAGGTATTTAGACCGTAGTCCGTACCCTCTTACAGGGTCAGACAACTTAATAGAGGTAATCACATTGAACCCTAGCTTCGCGGTCCAACAGACGTGTATCTTTTACCCGTTCTTACCCGTTCTGGTGGCGGGGCACCTGCCATTGCTCCAGTTTGCCTGATCAATTATGTCATGATTCTCGTCCTTCCAGGTTGTCGTCCGTCCCTCATCCAACACAACTTTCGAACCACGGTCACGGATCCAAAGGAACGAAGCAATGTGGCATTGCACCTCCTCGACATCCGGCCAATCCGCATCCTCTCGACGAATTGACTCTTGTCTCCGACGTGGGGACCTTCAACCCCTCAACCACAAACGTTCGTTTGTTGCCATGGCACAACCTTCGCATCATCCAAACCCAAATATATCTAGTCCCTTCCTCTTGCCGCTACCTGTCTGCAGATCGGCAATTATAGGTGGAAGCCCGGCAACTGCCTGTATCCATAACTATTCCGAGTATCGTCTGCTCGTCACGTCATGACCTGTCATAAGGGCACGCCCGTCATGGTTATTGCATATGGAGCTACTTTTCCGTTCCATGTACTCCGAGGTACCTGATCTCTTTTCTCCAATTCCGCGACTACGTAGTCTGTAGTGGGCTCCTCGTACAACATCAGTCGCCAATGCCTTAGTAGCCTACTTGCATTGCGACTCTTTCATCGTTCTTTGAGCTTCAAACTCAAACCATACAAGCTTCAACTTATCATTCCGAGCTTTCTCCCCTTCGCTTCATCTGCAATGGGAGACGAATTGTCCATCCGGGCGTTCGGGCCTGCTCGCTCTACCGTCAAGGGAAACCCTTTAAGTGCATCTGACATTGATCTCTACAACGACTACTTCAAGGCCAGTTGCTACTTGGCACTTGGTATGATCTATTTGCGAGAAAATCCTCTTCTTCGCGAACCACTTCAGAAAGAGCACCTGAAGCTTCGTCTTCTCGGCCACTTTGGATCTGCTCCCGGTCAGATCTTCACCTATATGCATTTCAACCGTCTTATCAAGAAATATGACTTGGATGCTTATTTTGTCTCCGGCCCGGGCCATGGTGCCCCTGCTGTACTCTCTCAGTCCTACCTGGAAGGTGTTTACTCTGAAGTATACCCGGAAAAGTCTCTGGACATCCAAGGACTTCAAAAGTTCTTCAAGTACTTCTCCTTTCCAGGGGCATTGGATCTCACGCCACGCCCGAAACTCCCGGTTCCATTCATGAAGGAGGTGAACTGGGCTACTCAATTCACATGCGTTTGGATCAGTCTTCGACCACCCAGACTTGATTGCACTCACCATGGTGGGCGATGGCGAAGCTGAGACCGGTCCTCTCGCTACATCCTGGCACTCGACCAAGTTTCTCAACCCAATCACGGACGGTGCCGTCTTGCCCGTGCTTCATCTCAATGGATACAAGATCAACAATCCAACTATTCTTGCTCGCATTTCCACGATGAACTGAAAAACTTGTTCATTGGCTATGGTTGGGAGCCGTTGTTTGTTGAAGGCGATGAGCTCGAGAGCATGCACCAAGCCATGGCTGCCACACTGGAGCATTGTGTTAGTCAAATTAAGAAGTATCAGAAGCAAGCCCGCGATAGCGGCAAAGCATTCCGCCCCGGTGGCCCATGATTGTTCTGAGAACGCCCAAGGGATGGACTGCTCCCGAAAAGTCGACGACAACTATCTTGGAGGCTTCTGGAGAGCCCACCAGGTACCCATTACCGATGTGAATACCAACGCTGATCATCTCAAGGTTCTTGAGACCTGGATGCGAGGCTACGAGCCCGAAAGATTATTTGACAAGGATGGTGGCCCCATCGCGGCCCTGCGAACTCTCTGCCCTGAGGGAAACCGCCGCATGAGTGCCAACCTCGTCGCCAACGGAGGCCTACTCAAGAAACCACTGAAGATGCCCGACTTCAGAGACTATGCCGTCAAGGTTGACAAGCCGGGTGCTACCATGTTTGGCAGCATGACCAACATGTCTGTGTTCTTGAGAGATATCATGGCGCGGAACATGCACAACTTCCGACTCTTTGGACCGGATGAGACCGAATCCAATAAATTGGCCCGCGTATATGAAGCCGGTAAGAAGGTCTGGATGGGTGACTATTTCGAGGAGGACGAAAATGGTGGCAACCTCGCCATGGCCGGCCGAGTCATGGAGATGCTCTCTGAGCATACGTGTGAAGGTTGGCTCGAAGGCTATATTCTCAGCGGTCGTCATGGCTTGCTCAATAGCTATGAGCCGTTCATTCATATCATCGACTCCATGGTCAATCAGGTAAGAGAACAGGAACATCACCCCTTTCAGCAAGGCGGTGCAGTTTGACTAACTCATAGGTGAAGCATTGCAAATGGATTGAAAAGTGCCTCGAAGTAGAATGGCGTGTCAAGGTGGCTTCGCTGAACATCCTTCTTACTGCACTCGTCTGGAGGCAAGATCACAATGGATTCACCCATCAAGACCCTGGTTTTCTTGATATAGTTGCCAATAAGAGTCCTGAAGTTGTACGGATCTACTTGCCACCGGATGGTAATTGCTTGTTGTCCGGTAAGCCATCGTAAACCCCAAGGATGAAATATCGAAGAGATCAACCACTGACCAAGAGAAAACACAATAGTCATGGACCACTGCTTGCAATCCAACAATTACGTCAACGTCGTGGTGGCAGACAAGCAGGACCATCTCCAGTATATGGATATGGAAAGCGCCATTCAGCACTGCACCAAGGGCATCGGTATCTGGCCGCGATTCAGCACCGATGCGGGATGCGAGCCCGATGTCATCATGGCCTCTTGTGGCGACATCAGCACACAGGAGTCTCTCGCCGCCACCGATCTGTTGCTAACCCAATTCGCTGACCTCAAGATCCGATTCGTCAACTGCGTCGACCTCTTCAAGTTGATTCACCCGTCGGACCATCCCCACGGTCTAACTGACCACGAGTGGGTGAGCCTTTTACTGACAACACACCCATTATTTTCAACTTCCACAGCTATCCATGGATGATCCACAGACTCACCTACAAGAGACCGGGAAGCAAGAATATACACGTCCGCGGCTACCGGGAGAAGGGCAACATTGACACGCCGCTTGAGCTGGCTATTCGCAACCAGACTGACCGATTCAGCCTCGCCATGGATGCCATCGACCGCATACCCGCGCTGCATAACCGAGGTGCCTCGGCCCGGCAGACACTACAGAATGAGCAAATTGCCGCGCGAAACATGGCCTTCGAGTCTGGTATGGATCCCCAGCTTTGACCAAGTGGACGTGGCAGCGTAATGGCTTGTGGAAAAGGCGGCCGAGACGATTAGCTTGCACACCAAATAAACGTCGTGGGCGTGGTTTCTTGTACAAGAGATGGTAGCATGTGGATGTTTCAAGTGTTTCCGAGTACGTTGAAGTCGTGCGAGAAGTCGACCTGTACTTGATGGAGTAAATGGAGCATATATGACTGTCAATTCAAGAACCCTAAGCACCTGATGCTCATCCATTATTGAGTACGGTCTGTAACGTGAGTATATCTCTTAGGATATCAAGCTCCGATGCTTTGGAATGCGGGTAGAGTGAAGATGAAGAAACGTCTGCCTGAATGCATTTCGTCATGACAATATTTGGAATTGGGTCCCGACGCCAAGTCACAGGCCCATGGCCAACAACGCATTGTGCATGAAGGTTTCATCAAAGTCCTCTGGCGACCACCTTCTACATGAGGAACATCTATGTGTTGGTACCCTCATTATATGATTCGTCACAGACCAATATCAAGTTCATGCTTTTCTTTGAAACTGGCCTTTTCTAGACCCATCATCACTGTGGTATGGTTATATACAGCTTTGACTTTATGGGGTTCGAGGATTCTGAGCAGAGGGTGTAACAGCTCGTGGGCTATACTCCGTACACCATGCAAGATTGCAGACGCCACGTCTCCTGGGGCGCAGAATGCGAGAAAGAACATTTTGTCCCTCGCCACATGCCGTGTTACAAAACACTAATTAATTACAGGTATAGTCGCGGCGGATCCCGATTGCGAATACAGGTCCTAGAGTTGCTCATGGACATGAATGCTAACATCGATACACGTTCGCATTCACATCTGGTCCGTTAAAAATACAAAAAAAAACAAGAGTTTTGACTGCCAGCTAAGATGGCTTTACCGCAGAGAATCCTTCAGCTGCTTTCCTTCCTCAAAACTACCTTGCCATCCGTCTGTACCGATGCGACATGCAGGTTGCTGGCGGCAACCTCTGCTTCCGACTCAGCCTCCTTCTCTAGCAAACCCCGGCTTGCCTGCCTGCTCCATGGCGGCAGGAAGAGCGCCGGCAGGAGCGTCAGCAATCTCGTTGATTTGATCGCCGGACAAGACATCGGCAACTCTGACACCCCGACTTGACATGAGAATCGTGGTGGGTCCTTTGAATTGAAGGAACAGACGATCTCCCAAACTGTGCGACGTGCCATGGTTCTGACGTTGTACAAGGATGTCGCGAGGAACTTGTAGACTCCTGAACTGCGCACAGTCTTCATGAACTCGATTTCCGGCAGCCACCGAGTCAACGAAGGGATTTGAAGACGCAAGCTCGTGCTTTTGAACCGAAAAGGCTGCGGCGCAGTTCTCGAAACTGCGTAGGCTACGACACTTCCAGGGTGAGCGACAAACTCCTCTCCCTCGCTCAGCGTCAGTTGGTAAACCTGCCCTGGGGAAGACAGAGCAGCCAATCCTCTGCCGGTCAGGTGAGTGCTGCCCCAGTGCGCCAGGGCGAGCTTGCGCTGGATTCGCGACGACGGCGTCAGGGTGTGCCCGGTCCATGCGAGCAGAGCATTCCGCTGCGATACTATCCAATCAGTCGTTCCATCGAGATGCAGTACCGAGAATGTCGTCGTCGGTGATTTGGAAGAGATGAGGGCCGTGATAGGTGTGGTCGAAGATATGCGTTGGTAGAGGAACGGAACTCCAAATGCTGCTCGGGGAGGGGTTCAACAGCGACAAGGTAGATTGAGCCTAGTGCACAATGTGTCAGTGACATGAAGTCCCACTTCGTCCAAAAGTGAAAGAACCAGCTCTCGCCGAACATGATTGATTCTGGTTGCCATACGTACATTATCTGGCTTGCCCGCCACGGCAACAAGAGTGCCCTGCCTTGTGTAGAGCTTCTGGGAAGCTGAAAGTGTCACGGAGAGCATCGAGTATGGTGATCCAAGAACTTCAAATCGAGCATCTTCGAGATAAGAATACTACACGTCAGCAAGGGGCTAAGATAGTCTCGCGCTCTGTAGGGAGAGCAAGCTTACCTGCCATGTCTCTCGAGCTGTCAAAGGAGGCTCCGAAAGCATCGCTCGTCACACGCGGCGAGTCGGTGCTTGGTGCGGCGCTGATTTGAATGGTGCGGCATTGCCAGCACACAAAAGCCGCCGACCTCTGGACTCGGAAGCCATGGGTAGTAGAGGATCTCACCAGCGACGATGAGCCTCGCATCATCATGCCTGTGCTCGTTCAGAGAGACACCGTCTCCGTTTGGCAGTCGCGACAACAAGAGGCTTGATTTTAATTGACGTCGACAAGCCTTCCGCCAGGCTCGGCTCGCAGAACGGCTTTTTCCGATCCCCGAACCAATAGGGCCGGGATTGGCCAGACCCGGCGTTGCCCGGGCAACCTGACGACCAATCTCGCTTTTGTGCTCCGTATTGGCGCCAACAACCAATAGACCAACTACTACTGCCAGCGAGCCTTGATCAGTACAAGTTATCACGTAGCCCTGTGGTGCGGAGCAGCGGTCTGTCGTCCCCTTCGTTGGTATTCTTTCCTGATCGCGTTTCTGTTGTATTTTTGCTTGCCTTGCATGCATTCGTTCCTCGTGGTCCGCCATGTCTGTCCGCGTCGTTGCCAGGATACGTCCGCTCTTGGAGAAGGAGCTGGACAAGGACATCATTGTCCGTCCTGATTCTGCAGAGCCCGGCAAGCCAAACACAGTCATCAAGATCCCTAGTCCCAAGAACGGGGCCGAAGAGTTCTCGTTCGCGTTCAACGCTGTGTACGATCAATCAACATCGCAGGAGACGCTGTTTACTTCCGAAGGTACGGTGTGAGCCCAGAGTTGGCGCCGAATGGCCACGCATCCCTCCTCAAAACGTGCATCGGGCACGCGTGTTTCTTCACAAGTGGCATGGCTAAAACCTTGGGCAGTACAACCGCATCTCAAATCATTGTTTCAAGGGTACGATGTCACGATTTTCGCGTACGGTGTGACGGGCACAGGCAAAACGCACACGATGCGTGGTGGCCTCAAACTTGCCGACAGGGGAGTCATTCCTAGGCTTCTTTCTGGAGTGTTCCGCAGAGGAAAGAAGATCACCAAGGATACCGAGGGGAGCACGACGGTAAAAGTCAGCTTGTCGTACTACGAGATCTACAACGACAAGGTGTTCGATCTTCTCGAGTCACCCGACAAGAGAACTCCCTCGGGGCTACCCCTTCGAGCAGAGGCCAATGGTAGAACTGTTGTTGCTGGCTTGTCAGAACGAGCATGTGAGGATCTGCGGGACTTTGAGAAGATGTACATCGAGGCGAACAACAACCGCGTCACCGCGTCCACCAAGCTGAATGCTCACAGCAGTAGAAGCCATGCCATCTTACGCGTCAAGGTCACGCAAATGTCTCAGGAAATGATCAAGGAGAGCACTGTGTCTGCGATTGACCTGGCAGGCTCGGAAGACAATCGCCGCACCGACAATGGCAAGGAGCGGCTGGTCGAATCGGCGGCCATCAACAAGAGTCTGTTCGTCCTCAGCCAATGCATCGATGCTATTTCCAGAGGCGACAAGCGAATTCCGTACAGAGAATCCAAGATGACCCGCATTCTGTCCCTTGGTCAGAACAACGGCATCACTGTCATGATCTTGAATCTTGCTCCCCTTCGAAGCTACCACCTCGATACTCTTAGCAGCCTCAACGTCAGCTCCCGAGCCAAGCGGATAGAAGTTCGTGAGATTGAAAACGAAGTCGTCTTCAAGCAATTCCCAAGATCGTTCAGCTCCAATACCGTCCAGCGACAACCCCTCCGGCCGCTGGCTAACGCTCTCAGCGCACACAACGTGCATAATGGCAACGTGGCTGCCAAGGCGACCGTCGACATGGCGCGGCCGATCAAATCGTTCAGTGTTTACACAGACAAAGCAAGGCAATCTCCAGCAAAGACCATGACCATGTCGACCGCGCTTCCTCGGCCCGTGGTCAGTATGAGCTTAGTTCCTCGGCCAAGTGCAGTTCACAAACGACCTTCGGATCAGGACTCGGGCATTGCGCGGCCCAGCAAGATGGCTCGCCCCATGACAGAAGAACCTTCCATCACAGTGACGGCCTCCCAAATCGAAGCTATGGTGGAGAGGAAGGTCGGTGAGATTCTGGCGCTGCGCTCGGCCGCCGAGAACACCATCCAACAGGAACAGTCGCCTGCGCAACCTGGGATTGGCGAGGCGATGCAGAGGCGGCTCGAGGCCCTGGAGAGGCGCATAGAAAGCGAAGAGAGGCGCGAAGATTCCAAATCCGATGGTCTGCGGTACCTTTGGCTGCAAGGCAACACAAAGAAAAGGGCGACGATGCGTCGGCGCTCCGAGCATATGAATTGGCGCTCCCGTACTTTCCCGGACAAGCAAAGCTGATTGGGAAGATTCAGCGCCTGCGCAACCGGTTGGGGGTTTCCAGTGAAGACTCCTCCGTCATGCGCAGTCCTATGAAAAGTCCTCTGCGGCATGAGAGGAGGATAAGGCGCCCTCGTCCTACCAGCCACTTCGAACGTGCTGGTTCGGATCAGGACGACGCAGATGTTGAAGAAGAACTGCTTGACGATCAAACCATACGAATCCAGCCTCGAAAATCAAGGTCCAAGCCAATGGCTAGACTGCTGCAGGTGTACGACGACGCTAATGAGACGACGACAGCGCTCGGTGCTCGTGATTTTGCTGCATCACGAGGGCTTGTAGGCTATTGACAGGATGTCATGGCTCTTTATGTCTTTCTTTCTTTTCTTTTTTCTTTGTCGAATAATGTGAAGGCGTTTTTATCGTGTCATATTTTTGTAGAGCAGAGTGGTAGTGTTTTTGCATAGGCTTGCCTGTGAAGCAAGATCAGGCGTTGTGGCGTGGAACGTGACGTGTTGGGGTTGGGAAAGACGAGAAGGCCCATGATTTCAAGGCGTATTTGCAACTCTGTAATGAAGAGACACATAATATTCCGAAGAGTCATCAGACTGCGTTGAAATCCCGCGAGTCAGTGCGTGATCTCGTGCCTCGTGCCTTCACTTCGTGCCTCGCTACCCTGCATGGTGTCAGTAAAGTTTGGGTAAATGTCACTCGGCCAGCACCTGAGGCAAATCTGCAATATATACTCCGTACAACTTTGCAAAAGCCTACTCTAGTTGATCCCTAGAAGGTAAAGACAAATAGCTCCATTCACCGAGCCGTGAATTCAAACGAGCAACCACAGCACAACCCTCCCATCCAACCAACTCCCGCACGATGACAAATCCACAGACAGCATAACCTCACATGCCAACCTATTTTTGTTAAAACTAAGCATTGGTCCGCCATTCCCAATACTTACCCCACACCAGAAAGATCATGCATTAATAGGAAAAGAAAGTCGAGATCGTGTTCCCCACTGTTTCAGAGCGATAGCCTGTTTCACCAGCCGCGGGGATGCTAGGTGAGTGGCTTTGGTTGTTGCAAAATGGACGAGACTTGGCAATTTCAGGAATGGTGGTGCTGCATGGCGAGACAGGAACTGGAACCGGAACAGCGGTATATCCTCCATTCAACATGCTTCAACACTCGACTGCCCAGATTCATGCTTCCTCACGTGTTCGATGCTGGAGCATCAATTGCTGCTGGGTGTCTTGGAAGGGTTCAAGATTGTGGCATTCGAGGCATCCATGTACAAAGAATCAAGTGATTACTTAAGTGCTACTGCGCGATAATGCTCCCAGAGAAAAGAAAAAGAAAGTAAAACCACAGAAGGAAAGTCAAAAACAAAAAAGTACATATAATGCCACAACACCATTTGCCCCCAACTGCTTTTTGCAGGCGTGTCGTAACAAAGGTATCCAATGCCCTGACAGCCGTAACGTAACGCATAACCCAAAATGATTAAGTATTTTCCAACACCCGGAATCCATATACAGCCGGGTGGTTTCATGAAAGCGTCGCGCGGTCTGCTCAGCGCGACCTGAAGATACGTCATATAAAACTCCCCTCTTCCCTCACGGGGCCAGAGCCTGAGCACTGTTGCCCCGTGTCTTGACGTATATAGATGCAAGCTATACCGCTCCTGTATGCAGTGAGAAACACGGTCGTGGGGCCTCATCCCCAAAGTGCCACATCTTGTGGCTGTGATGGTTTATTTCTAGTTGCATTTGTTTCGAGGGGATCAAATCTCATCAGCTGATCATGCCGGTGCGTCGCTCTACCAATGCGGTCTTTCTTTGGATGCAAATGTGCCACCCAGGCTGGCAATGGAGCTGAAGCGGTTCAGTCGCTTGCGTTGAGGCGTTGCAACATCGCGACGAACGTCGGGCGAGAACGTGGTGACGGGTGTGGTTTTGGCTGGTGAGACCATGTCGCCGTGGAGAGCATCGATGCGCACATTGCTGGACTCTGCGGAAGAGCCGGTACTGTTGGGGGTCTGGAAGACGTACTCTCCATCGACATAGATGGCATTGGACTGGAAGGTTGATCGGCGATTGCGGCGGCGAGTATATCGTTGTTCCAGGCGGAAGAGCTCCAGTTTCGCCTGGATTCGGTCGAAGATGCTTTGGCCCATGATTGGCAAAGAGGATGATTGTGAAGATCTAATCAGAGGACAGGAGAAGATAGGGAAGGAGAAAGAGAGACGACGAGAGCCAGCTAGCAGCTTTGAAGCAAGCAATGACAAATGAACGATCGAAACGAGTAAAGTCCACAAGCTAAGCTTGAGCTTGAGGCCAAGGATACAACGTCGTCGGTGGATTGACGGGATGTGCGGCAAAGACGGTCAGATAGACCAATAGTCTTGCTTTCCGATGTGCCGTTTTGTATTAGTGAAATGAATGTAATTAAGCAAAAATGGGAGACTGGGAATCGCCAGGAGTAAGTTGTATCCCACAGAACGCCGAATGAAGTTTCAATTTCTCCTGTAGTCTAGGATGAAAAGAACGGCAGCACAACCGCAATGGAGGTGCCAGGGGATAGATAGTAAGAGTGATAAAGGAGGGACAAACGGATCATGTGGGTGGAAGAGGAGAAGAAAGCCACTACGGAGCAGACAACGAAGCAGATGGTGTGGATGGATGGCGACTAACTGACTCTGACTGGGGAACAACGGATGGTGGACATTTGGGGGTTCCCAGGTTCCCAATGCTGCATTTGGGAGCGGCGGGGTCAGGACTCAGGGGTGGTCAGGCAGGGTCGAGACCCCCATGGTCGAGGATGGATTGATTGATTAATGGATGGGCGGACGGCTTGATGGAAAGCGTTGCCCCGGCGGCTGGCCTCATTCGCATCAATCCCGCCATCCAGGCAAATCAATCCTGTAGTCGATGAAGAAAGCCGACCTGCCACAGGGCTCAAGTCAGTCAGGTCCGGTTGAGCGTTTGGTGGTTTGGTGGTTTGGTGGTTTGGTGGCCACATGGTTCGCGCGGCAGGCGCGGCAGGCACCGCAGGCACCGCAGGCACCGCAGGCATGGCAGGCGCGACGGGTTCCTGGGGAGAGGAGAGACTGGAAGAAGACAGACACGTTCTAATATTTATTCGAATCACTTCAAGGCGCCGCGGTGCTAATAATGTCTGCTTCCTTGAGATACATCTTCATTACGAATATACTATAGCTGATCATTGGCGCAAGTGTGCCCATTCAGCGCGAACACTCCGTGACGTGAGAGATTAACGAGACGTGGAAAGAAGGGGATGCCCAACAACGCCCCCAGTCGTTCCGTCGTGCCCTGCAATTTTTTTCTTGACTTTGCAAGTTGAGCTCGTCGTCGTCCCAACATGAAAACATGGCGCTTCAATTTACTTTGCCGTCCATGTGCCTGAACTGCTGGCGGGCAGGTGCTCGTGAGCGGAACTGTGGAGTGCGGACAAACGAGCGGTCCTCGATAATAATATTGGCGCCAATGAAAATTATCCACCGAAATTCTCGCTTCTTTGGTGGGGCTTATCCTCATATCAGTGGCAGTGTGTGCGGAGTTCGGAGTAGCTACTTCAACTCCGAATACTTTGTGCGATTATTATTCTTCGCGCAGTCTATGCAGCTGACCATGTCAGCCAAGCACTTTGTGAATTCGACTCGGCATTCCTCAATTTTTTTTTTTCAACGGCTATTGTTAACTCGGTCGATAGAGTCTCTCGAGTGACCGAGGACGTTACCAGGAAACCTCCGTGTAAAACTGGAGAACCCTCAATAACGAACTATGAGAAGGTGGCTTTGATTTAAGAATTACTAGAGTTACTGGTCTATAATATCGGATCATTCGCTTTCGCAATAGGACAACCCAATCCCTGACGTACTTCATCGTACCATGAAAACGACGCAACATTAAATCTGAGCATTCCTTTCTGGTATCGGACAGCCTCTCGTCCCGGTCGAATGAATGGGTGCCCCAAGGGTAGTCCAATGTTGTCGCACAATGAGTGAGCGTTTTACCGAATGATGTCTGGTCGCACGCGTTTCGCCATCATTCTCTATTGGACTGAGTGTGATGATGTATGAAAGTGCCGTCGCTGTTGGCCGAGCACACCAAAAGCTGGCCTCGTTCTACGATCCTGAATAGTGAACAACAGAACCCCAGAGCCTGCAAATTTTGTCACGCTGATTCAGGTCAAGACGTTGCGCAACCTTAGCAGTAAAATCAACATCGTAGGAGATTTGATAACTGCTTTTGATGCCTGCGTAACATGGCTCCTGATGAACACAGATGAGCCCTTCGTTCCTGCTCAGCCTGCTCGAGGCGGTAACATACGGAAGCTCCTTCCTTGGAAGTTGCAATCACCCCCTCGTGCTCAACCAGATTCTCGTCCTAGGTAAAAGTAAATGCAGCAAACGCTGTCTGCCGTTCAAGGATTGGAGATATTCTGGCCAACCTCAGTCCTGGGACTCTGCAAAAGTGGCGAAATTTGCAGCAATCGACCAGGTCGTCCCTTCAAAGGTCCAGCATTTGTTTGTGACGTCTCACCAATCTGATCAACACGACACGCGTACCTATGGGAATCTATTTTAACCCCTCTCGTTGATATTTGCACGGTTCTGCCATAATATTTCGAGCTCCTCCAATAATCTTTTATGACCAACTCTCCTAACAACCGGTCTTAGCCCAGCCTACACACTCTCACCCATCAATATGTCGAACTGCGCCGTCGTTCTTCTTTTCACTTTAGCCGCTCAAGCTGTCATTAAAAACTACTTGTCGGCCGATTCTTCTCTGAAGATAGATTCCTCAGCAGGTATTGGAATTACGCAAAAGTACATCATCGAAATATCTGAAGTCGGTAATTTTCGGATTTTCGGTCATGCTAGCAGTGGTAGACATCTGGTTAACGATTTCCTTAGGGATCATCCATTGACTTTGTTACTCAGTCATTTGACCGTCTTCATACCGGAACCCAGGAAAATTCGACTGTCACGACATCTTCACTGGTGCTGTAATTGAAACGTCCTTGGAGAACGTCGATTCTCTGCAACAGATTTCAGGCATAGCGAGGGTATGGCCTGTTCAAACGATGTCAATTCCGCGGTCAATTCCCTCCGAAAGGGCTCCATCAATGCTGAAGGCAGGAACATCTCGGTTCATCAGTGGACAGGGGTGCACGAGCTTCATGAATTAGGGTTCAAGGGCAAAGGCACAAAAGTTGCAATTGTTGACACAGGAGTTGATTACTCCCATAAAGCTGTAAGCTAGCCAAGATTATCTACACAACCGAAAGCTGAACTTGCATCTGCAGCTTGGTGGTTGCTTCGGCACAGGCTGCAAAATTGCCGGGGCTATGATCTTGTTGGACCGAAATGTACGTTTGTGACACAAAAAGCATGCATTTCAGGGCTTTCCACTTACTGCTCGCTTTGAAGGGGATTCTCGTTCTGAAAGAGTTCATCCAAAGCAGCCCGATAATGATCCCATGGACTACAAGGGACACGGTACACATGTTGCAGGCATCATCGCAGGCGAGAATGAATGGCAAGATTGTCCTCTCCTCTCTCTGTGCAGTGGTTAGTTACAGTTCACTAACAAAATCGTCAAAAGGTTCTCTGGAGTTGCACCTGAGGCGGAGCTGTTCATATACAAAGTGTTCTCCGATGTATGTTGAGCAGCTGACATACAACGTCTAATGCTTATACGTTGCGCTAGGAGCCTGGACAGTCGGACACCACTGAAGACGTCCTGATACAAGCGTTTTGTGACGCTTATAGTGCTGGAGTAAGTTTCAATCTGACACAAACACGAGTATCATGCTAATAACGGTACAGGCAGACGTCATCACTGCCAGCATAAATCGACCAGGAGGCTTTGTCGATAGTCCATGGGCCCTTGTCGCGAGCCGTATAGCTCAGAAAGGAGTCTTTGTTTCCATAGCTGCGGGTAACGATGGCGAAATCGGTCCTTTTACTCTGGAGTCGGCTCGAATGGACGGCATGTTGTATCGGTGGCAGCCATTAATACTACAGGCGACCCCGAATTGCACAAAGTTGGGTCAGCATCGAAACCTGTCGCGGCCTACTTTACCTCGTGGGGACCAACCAATGAGCTGATATTGAAACCGGATATCGGCGCCCTGGCTACGATATCATTAGTACTTACCTCGATCATGGATTTGAAACGGATAGTGGCTCGTCTATGGCTGCACCTTACATAGCTGGAATTGCAGCTTTGCATGTTTCAGAACATGGTGGTCGGGAACTACATGGTTCCAATTTCGCAATAGACCTCGCAAGTAGAATAATTGCTAGCGGACGAAACGTCGCTTGGAGTACCGGCGAGATCAACTTCAACGAGTCAGCACCACCTTTTCAGGTGGGAGCTGGCCTTGTTGACGCTCGCAAAGTTCTATTATACGAGACCCAGCTGTCATTCGACTCTATTTCACTTTTAGATACTGAACTATTCAGGCCGGGCTGGGACATCAAGGTAACAAATCTTGCAAATCGGACGGTTCTTTACACTTTTCAGCACGAGCCTTTGCCTGGGGTGGAAATATATGATGGAACTGGTGCAATTAAGCTGTTGGCTAAATTGCGACCACGCAACATATCAGCCGTCGTTTCTCTTCCACCAGCTTTGAGGATCGAGGCTGGCCAAACAAAGACGTTCAAGTAAGATTTGACTATGATGACTTGGCATGGCATACGCTGACTATCGTGGGGACAGTGTCACGTTCAAACTCCCTCAAGATGTTGACGACAATATGCTCCCTTTGTATAGCGGCAAAATCCACATCAAAAGTGATAACGGCGAAAAGCTTTGCATTCCGTATGGAGGGAAGTTATTGAGCCTTGTCAGACTGTGAGGTTTTCAGCGAACTAACATTTCGAGTTCAGGTGCGGCATATGACACAGAGAAAGCCTTCGACACCATGTTTGATGGCAAACCGATTATTAATGGATGGCACGAAGGAGCCAAGTGAGGCACCCGGGTTTTTTTTGGGGAGGGGCGCGATTCACCAACGCTAATGTCTCATGGTAGCTGGTCTTTCGATCCTGAGCGACGGCCGACGGATTTCGCGGATCTAAGTCTTCGGCTCAGCTATCCTTGTGTTCATCTGCGATGGGATGTTGGTGTTCTATATGACAGTCCCTGTACCAAGCACATATACTGACATTGTTCCAGATATTTGAGCGAGATTGGACCGAATTAGAGTGGCAATACCCTCTTGTAACTGGAAAAGGGGATATATCGGCTCAGCTACTTCAGTTCGTGATGCTGATAAGTTTCTGTGGTTTGATAGCTCGTTGGTGGACATTAACGATACCATATCTTTTCCTTTAACAAGAGTCTCACGAGGACATCAGCGATTCTGGTGGTTTGGGAAGCTATCAAATGGAACGAAGATAGCACCTGGGAACTACAGGTTACTACAACTCTTGTGTTATCAAACCATTCCCCAGTTTCCTTTGACTAACTTGAACGCATAGCATGCGGATCGCAGCTTTGAGGCCGTATGGAGAACCCCGAATATCTGATCACTGGGATATCATGAATCTGGATGGACATAGCATACAAATTTTGCCAGGTAATGGAACCAACGCTACATATGTCTTGGCCAAGGATTAGGTGGATAGCGAGGAGAAAACCGGAACAGATGTTGGAACGTTGATCATGGCGCAGAGAGAGACATTATAAATTTTCTAGTCAAACCCATCTGTACTGTAACCACGAGCTCGCTGATTTCAAGCTGATTTCATCATTCAATGGGCGTATGCCCACAAGGTTTTGTGTTGATTGAAATTCTGATATTCACTTAAATGCAGACGCACTCTGTCGTAAGGAATAATTAATAAAATACTATAGATAAGTCTAGTATAATACTAGTTAGGTACTAGTAAGATGCAAAACTGCGGATAGTCCTGATATCATGTCATTGCATGTTGCCCGTCATGCCTTCGCATTCTCAAACCTGTACCATCATTGCGTCTAAGCCCATTTACCGAGGAGGCTCATAACCGCCATACCAGTCATCAAGGCTGCGCCGCCCAGCACAACGGTGAGCGTATCCGCGTCCGCAAGCTCTGCCTTGTGGCCATGAGAACCCACCATCCAATCGGCCGCCCACATCTCTACTACGCCGGTCCAGACCAGGATACCTGCCGACAGAGCGTCTAGCGTTCCAATAGCGATGATGGTGGACTTGTCGTTGCCGTTGAACTTGTCCAGAACGCCGATACCGATGGCCATGCCAATGGGCGTAACAAAAGCAAACAAAGCCGCCAGACCCAGCTTCTTCTTCATGGACAAGGTGAGGGGTTGCTTAAGCTGGAATGTTCCGTCGGTAGCCTCCTCGGATGGTGAAATGACGGATTTGTCGGCGTCACTTCCACCATCTCTGCTGGATTGGTGAGTGACAGGTGGCAAGAGATGTACGTCGGCGCTGGTGCCAATGGTTGCAATTGAGTACCCAGAGCCAGACCTTCGAAGATCTGGTGGAACAGGATGACGACGAATAAAGTAATGAAGAATGAGTCGCCTGCAACGACCAACGTGAGACCAATAACTTGAGGCACACGCTAGTTAGCAAAAGTCAAGTAGACAAGAATTCTTCGTCTCCTTCTTTTAATGAAATGGCTCGACTCTGTACCATTGAGGACAATGACTTACGAAGAGAGTGGAACAAGATTCCAGCTTCCATGACCAGGATGCTCACGACCTCGTTGGAAAGCAAGGCCTGGGCTTGTTGCTCACGACTCAGATGTGATGTGGCTTTGGTCCTGGCAAGCACGATGCGCTGACCGATGTATTCGATGAGGAAGGACAGGAAGATACCGGCCATCAAAATGGCGGCGGTCGTGCCCTCGTAGCCAAGGTCGCCTAGACATTTGTTTCCGAACATAAGGGTCGCGTGGACGAAGAGCTATGTACAGATGATATAGTCAGCTTTTTAAAGACTTTTCTCCCATCCCATCTCTTAGAGTAGATCCAGCGGCCAACTTACGTGGACAAAGGCCGTGGAGATGATGATTCCCGTGCCGAATTGTTTGAGAATAGTAAAGATGAGAGAAAGCTTCTTGGGGAGAATGTTGTGGAGGAAAATGGGGCCAAAAACGCCTGAGTCCAGATATCTAGGTCAGTACGAGGTTTTCCATCGGCTGCTCGATGTATCCTCCAAGGTGGTTCGGTCGTCACGTACCTAGCGCGCTGGTACCCATGATGACGAAGAGGAGACCGACTCGAAGACCGATGTTGTAATCCCTCGTGCGAACGCCGCAGTTGGGTTGGCTGCTTCCTCCGCCCTCGCTCTCTCCTTCGCCAACGCAGTGTCTATGAGACGTTAGTTTGCGCATGGTTGGGGATGGGGGTGTTTGAAAATGAAGAGCGAGAGGAAAAGAGGACTTTGTTCGGATTCGCGTGGACTTACTCGACTCCAGCGTGGAAATGGCAGTGCTTGTGTCCGCTTCCACTTTCCTTGCTGCCAGTGTTGCCGCCGGTGTTTCCTCCCGTGTGGCCCCCTTGTTGCCTCCGGAGTTGGGCAGGTTGATTTCCACATCGTCACCGTCCGGGGCGATGCAAAACCTGGATGGATGAGGTGTCAGTGCGATGACTTCAAATGCGAGTGGGACGAATGGGATGATTTTGTGGACTCACAGTTCGGAGCCATGGCTGTGGCAGTCTGTGTACGAGGCTGGTAGATCTGTTGTCTGGGTTGGCGTCGTCTGGACTAGATATTCAGTCTCTCCGGGCCCCATGCAGTACCTGATGGATCTTGAGTCAGTTCGATGATGACACGTCGTGATGGCAGATGCTGTTTGTTGGGGGTGTATTTGAAACATACACTTGAGAACCATGAAGATGGCATCCCGTGACTGCCGTGACTGCCGGTGCTGATGCGGTCGTCGTAGGAGCAGGCGTCTGTCTGGCGAACAACTGCGCGGCTGCGACACCAACGAGGGCGAACGACGCCAATGATGGCAAATACATGGTTGCGATCACAACACCGCCGTCAACTGGAACTCGTGAAATCTATGTCGCTTGTTGTCGTGCTAGAACAAAATGGTGTCGTTGGGCCGATTGGGTTGACGCGGGCGGGGCGTATTATATATACCGCGATCTGATTTAAGTTTTCGTTTAAGTTTTCGTTTAAGCTTGTCGTTTAAGCTTGTCGTTTAAGCTTGTCGTTTAAGCTTGTCGTTTAAGCTTGTCGTTTTAGCTTCAAAGGCACGTCGGGATGGATGTGTATTCGGCTTTGCGATCACAGATGTAGGTCCAAATCACTCGAACCTGCAAGCCACGCCCAGAAGAACCAGAAAGCGAGAAAATGAGGTCAATTATACACCTACAGATTGCAAATCTGCCAAGACCTTGATCAAGCAAATTTTCGCATTTCCCACTTACTCATAAGTAACACATATTTGCTGACCCTCCTCTCTCTGGCCAAGCCATCTCAATCATTCGTAGCGTGGTCCATGCGCACTGCAGCCCGCAATGCGCGAAACCCAATCGGCGAAAAAAAGAGGACAGAAAGAAGCCTGGTGATGGTGAACCTTGATGGACAAGACGGCCGAGAGTGGGCCGGCACCCCCTGATGGCACAGGTATCGTATCCTTGTTGCCAAGCCAGGTGTACGGAGTAAAGTGACGGTCAGTGATGGTCAGTACTCCGTATTGTCACCATTGTCACTTCTCGAGGCTTACTCGAGGCTTACCCATGGAAGTCAGCCCGGTCTCTTACCGACGCCCCCAAGAAGGGAATGGAGATCCGGGAGTCGGACGGAGTGAACGCCACAGGGTGTCGTTGGTGTCGTTGGTGTCGTTGGTTCGTTGGCCAAGACCAGATTGAACCATCAAAGTTGTCCATTAAATCTTGGACGAAGCTTGAGTAGATCTTGCGCCTCCACAGGGCATACGGGTCTCATACCAGGTAGAAACAGTTACCTAGCCCACCAGAGGGATAAGTCCATCCGCCATCGGTTTGTCCGACCTGCGTCAAAAAGAATGCAAGAGGAGTCCCTTTCTCAACATCGCGTATCATGAATATCCGCTTGGTTGCGTTTAGAAAGGCTCGTACGGGGTATGGGCGAGATTTTCGTGTTCATCTAGTGTCATCAAACATGACAGTTGGTCCTAACCCGATAAAAGACGATCTGTCGGTCCAGTCGGACACTTATGGTCGTCGGAAAAGCCGTTGGAATATGAAAGGCCCTGGCAAAGCGTGACGTTATTCTCCCTGTCAAGTATTCCATGCACATCATGGTAGGCTTTCAGCTTTGCTTCCTAAGCTGGCAAGTGCTGCCTGAGACTCGGCGCACCACCTCATCTGAAGATTCAACAGTTAAAGGCCGTCTTGCAAACGGGTGAATCTGAAGAAAGACCCCAACGTGTCTTGTCTGATTACTGAACAGCTCACCGGCTTCACATCATGCGTACTCCGTAGTCGATTGTCTTTCTGCTCTTTCTGCGCCCAAGCCGCGCTCCACACAGGTGAGCCTGCCTCATAAGTCCGATTTCTGAAAATATTGAGGTTTTGTATTCGGATGGAAGGAAGGAACCAAAGTCTGTTAGAAAGGGAAATCGTTTTCTTCTGGCTGTGTGCTTCCTCTAGAAGTGGTTGCTGGGAAGAGAGGTGACAAGTTGCCGCCAGCTGCAGACAGCCGACAGCCGACAGCCGCCAGCAGCCAGCAGCTAGGCCGATTACGGAAGACCGATTGATTATTCGCCAGATCAGTGGGCCACGGCGCGGCACTTATTAAATTGATCTGCCGCCAAAAACGCGTCTCCCGGGGTCAGGTGGGTTGGGGACGCGACTCGGATCTGCAGGAACTTTCGAGCCGTGCTGTGTTACACTCTTCTGTCGTGGCCTTCACATAACGCTCATTGACTGACTGGCCTCTGGACTGGTCCATTACAAGCAGAGCAACTCATCATGGCTTCCCGACCAGAATTGAAAGTCAGTGGGCGACCGCCAACACAACTTGCCCCCTTCTGCAGGGTGTTCGCTTCTGTACTAACGGAATTGCACAGCTCGAAGATGAAGGCGGTTTCATCCGTTTCTTCAAGTCACTTCCAGATGTGGGAGAGGACACAGTCAGGATATTCGATCGAGGCGATTGGTACACAGCACACGGCGGTGATGCTTTCTTCATTGCAAAAACAGTACTTTTCCAATTGGGCCCGCCGCGCACCCTATCAGTTCTAACACTTTGAGCCAGGTGTACAAAACCACGTCAGTCGTCCGACAACTCGGCCGAAACGATCACAGTGGACTTCCATCAGTGACAATGACCATGACCGTGTTTCGTCAGTTTCTCCGCGAGGCTTTGTTTAAATTGGGCAAGCGGGTCGAAATCTGGGAAAGTGCCAGCGGACGGATGAATTGGAAGTGCGTGAAGCAGGCTTCGCCGGGCAATCTCCAAGATGTCGAAGAAGATCTTGGCGGCCAAATAGAATCGGCACCGATGATTATGGCAGTCAAAATCTCTGCCAGAGCTTCCGAAGCACGAAATGTAGGCGTCTGCTTTGCGGATGCCAGTGTTCGGGAGCTAGGCGTAAGTGAATTTTTGGACAACGATTTATACTCCAACTTTGAATCGCTACTCATCCAACTCGGTATTCGAGAGTGTGTCATTCAATTTGACAAGGGCGAAAAGGACAAAGATCCCGAGTTGGCCAAGCTAAGACAGATCATGGACAATTGTGGAGTTGCTGTCGCTGAGCGGCCTGCTGGTGACTTTGGCACTCGAGATATTGAACAGGATTTGGCGCGCCTGTTGAAGGACGACAAGTCCATTAATCTCCTCCCGCAGTCTGACCTCAAGCTGGCCATGTGCTCTGCTGCCTCATTGATCAAGTATCTCGGTGTGCTGCAAGATCCTTCAAACTTCGGCCAGTATCAACTCTACCAGCACGACTTGGCGCAATTCATGAAATTGGATGCGGCGGCATTGAAAGCTCTCAATCTGATGCCTGGCCCCGAGACGGTTCCAAGACGATGAGCATTTTCGGTATGCTCAATCATTGCAAGACGCCTGTGGGAAGTCGGCTGCTGGCACAGTGGCTCAAACAACCCCTGATGGACAAGGAAGAGATTGAGAAACGTCAGCAGCTGGTGGAGGCATTCTTCTCTGACACCGAACTACGACAAACGATGCAGGAAGAGCATCTTCGTTCTGTGCCCGATCTATATCGATTATCGAAACGATTCCAGCGCGGCAAGGCTAACCTGGAAGATGTTGTCCGTGCATACCAAGTTGTCATCCGATTGCCTGGATTCATCGGCACATTCGAAGGCGTAATGGATGAGGCATATCGCGACCCACTGGACGTGGCCTACACCACCAAACTGAGAGATATCTCCGATAATCTCGGCAAGTTGCAGGACATGGTAGAGCAGACTGTCGATCTGGATGCACTTGATAGACATGAGTACATCATCAAGTCCGAGTACGACCAGGGCCTGCGCGTTATTCGCAAGAAGCTCGACCAGCTCGATCGTGACATCAGAGCAGAGTTCCATGAAGCTGCCCAGGATCTTGGCCAGGAGGCGGACAAGAAGATCTTCCTGGAAACCAGCCACAAAGTCCACGGGGTCTGTATGCGATTGACCAGACAAGAAGCAGGTTGCATTCGGAACAACTCGAGATATCAGGAATGCTCTACGCAGAAGAATGGCGTATACTTCACCACCAAAAGATGCAGTCCTACCGACGAGAGTATGACCAACTATCGCAGAACTACAATAGGACGCAAAGCAGTCTGGTGAACGAGGTTGTACACGTTGCATCATCATATTGCCCCGTATTAGAACGACTCGCTGGCGTACTTGCCCACCTGGATGTCATTGTCTCAATGGCTCACTGCTCAATCCATGCACCCGAGGCCTACGTTCGGCCCAAAATCCATGCGCGGGGAGAAGGCCAGACGAGATTGATTGGGGCCCGGCATCCATGCATGGAGCTTCAGGATGATGTGCAATTCATCACCAACGATGTCGAATTCACAAGGGACAAGTCATCGTTCCTCATCATTACTGGGCCGAATATGGGCGGCAAGTCTACCTACATCCGCCAAGCGGGTGTCATAGCTCTCATGGCACAAGTTGGTTGCTTCGTTCCTTGCTCTGAAGCCGAGCTTACCATTTTGACTCCATCCTTGCCCGTGTCGGTGCCAGTGACTCGCAGCTGAAAGGAGTCTCTACGTTTATGGCTGAGATGTTGGAAACGGCCAATATTCTCAAGTCTGCCACCAAAGAGTCACTGATCATCATTGATGAACTTGGCCGCGGCACGTCTACTTATGACGGGTTCGGGCTGGCCTGGGCCATTTCCGAGCACATCATCAAAGAAATCGGCTGCTTTGCCATGTTCGCAACCCATTTCCATGAGCTGACTGCCCTAGCAGAGCAATATCCACAGGTCGACAACCTCCACGTCACAGCGCATATCAGCGGTTCCGGGTCGGACAACAGCAAACGCGAAGTGACATTATTGTACAAGATCAAACCAGGCATCTGCGATCAAAGTTTTGGCATTCACGTCGCCGAGTTGGTCCGATTCCCAGACAAGGTTGTGCGCATGGCCAAGCGCAAAGCCGATGAGCTGGAGGACTTCACCACCAAACACGAGGACAACGCACTGTCCTACAGCAAGGAAGACGTGGAGGAGGGCAGCGCAATGCTGAAGCAATTGCTGAAACAGTGGAAAAGCAAGTCAGCACCGGAGAGGAGATGAGCCAGGAAGAAAAAGTCGCCAAGCTCAAGGAGCTGGTGGCCGCTGACGCAAAGTTGCTGGCCAACCCTTTTTCCAATCTGTCAAAGCCTTGTAATGGATTCTCGGGCATCGTCTTTGGGCTTTGATCAAAGCATGTGCAATACTTGGACGTTGCGGATCTTGGCGTTGGTAATACTGGATTGTGGATTGTATTGTGTATATTTTCTTGGGACATGGGAGGACGATATATACTATGAATATAGTGGTGCTCTGCCCTAGATGCCTACCAGCGCATTTGGAAATTGTAGGTTTTTTTTCCTTCCACACATTCTTTTTGATACTTGAGTACTAGGCATGCTGGTGAAACGGCGTTATTGTGGAAGGAGCATTGGTCACACATATCAGGTTCGTAGAAAACACAGGAAACATAGGACTTCGGGTATGCATGCTAGTTCAAGGGCTCGAAGCAAAGGGCTTGTTGGCCTTCTCTTCGCCCCATTCCGAATCTGCATTCAACACTCCATCGCATGAGATATTTAGGCAAAAAAAAAAAAAGCGCCCGGACTACGCATCTTGGAATGTAGAAGAGGGGCGCATTAGAAGAAGAAGAAAAGAAGGAAACTCCAATTTCTAGTAGTGACATCTCTTCCTCCCGCCCCGGAAGAGGTATATACATGTCTCTGACGGGTAGCTCTTGATTCGTAGCATATTCCCTATTATACCCCTTTATTGGCTGCCCTCGACCGTCGCGTTGACAGGGTTAATCTCAAAACCGTACTTTTCCTGGATGCGCTCACGTCGTCTCTCCTCGTATCCAGCAGGCGTGATGCCTATTTGCAAAGCCAATAAGTCAGCGCCCCCAAAAAAAAAAGACGTCATCACTGCATGGTAGCGCCTTGGATCTTCCACTCAAAACCAGGCATTGGGGTGGGAAAAGGAAACAGAGATAAAACGTACCTCGTCCCTCACCAATCTCAGCCACAGTTTGCTCAACAGGCAAACGAGTCGTCCGTCTCAGTCTCTCTTTGCGCTCGAATTCGTCGGATTCCTTTTGAAGGAGTCGATGCGGCCGCCGAGGAAGTAGAGGGTGCCCTGAACAAGACCAACTCCAGCGCCGAGACCCATGACGACGGGCATTCGTCGAGCTGCCGTCGCACAAAGGGGTTAACCATGATCAACTTTCACAATCGAAGCAAGTTCTATCCCACTGCGGACTGTGGGGAAAACTCACACGGGAGACCGAGAACGCCTCCGCACATGAAACCACCAAAGGCGGCGGCCCAAGCATCCTCTTTTTCGCGCAAGTTCATCGTAGTCCGGGAGAAGAAGGCATATGCAGCAGGTCCGGCGGCTATGAAATAGAAGAAGAAACAAGAAACCCCTGATTAGTAAGCCCTCGTTCCTGACAATGCATTTCGCGCCTCAATTGGAACGGATGGGATGGGCCGGAGGGGTAAAAAGATGGGGGCAAAAGTCGTACCGCATATTCCAATGATGGGGCACCGCGGGTGAAGACGCCAAAGGCGCCTACGTTGCGCTTCGACATGGCGTTTCGGATGGACGCGAGGAACAAACCGCCTCCCAGACCTACAGCCGCCGTCTTGAGCGTCTCGTCGAGAACATCGTGAGGGAGTAGGGCTCCCTGGGTATTCCGGGGAGCCTGGCGGCTCGGCGTCGACTCGTGACCCATGGCGACCGGAATTGACGACAACTGGAGCTGACGACGACGGAGGGAGAGAGAGCTGCTCTTTTTCTTGACTTGCTGGAGAGCATCTTGGTCGATAATTAATGGGACGGGGGAAGGTTGACGTCTCACGTGATTCGTGAGCAAATGAGCGCCGCGGATTGGCTGACGAGGAGAGCTTTCCGGAGAGGTGGGGGTCACTGCAGGCACTTTTATGTACTTGTTGAACTTGATAGTAAACAATGTTTGAAAGAAGAAGAAAAAGAGTGCTGGAGGCGACAGATACACAAGTCCATGCGAATGGAATGAAACTTTATCAATAAAACAAAAGCCATATGCTATCCCATTCTTCCAAATTGACAGCTTGCAAAAGCGAGAGTCTCACAATTTTCCGAGTCTCGTTTAGGGTGACGACGGTCATCTCATGAGTTTTCTCTCTGCCGGGCCGCAACAAGCCACTCACACCCATCGACAAAACATATCAACAATTTGTGGCCAGCACAATGAGCTCAATAGCGGCAGACCACGCGCTCGCCATCCCGGCAAACGAGGCGGAGGCATCACAGCCCCCAACAGACGCAGCGTCAACAGTCGCAGCAGGAACCACGGCCACGGCCACGGCCACGGGACCCAACGCAGGCGAGGCAGAGGCACCAAACATGTCCAAGAACGCGCTCAAGCGTCTCAGGCGCATGCAAGAATGGGAGGACGGGAGAGAGGACCGCAAGAGACGGCGTCGGGAGAAGCGCACGGCTACCAAGGCCCGCCGGAGGGAGAGCGCGCCGCCCTGCTGGCCGACGGCGGCGCCGACCCGGCCGCGCTGTTTGCCAGGAAGGCGAAGGCGCCCGCGCAGCTCGTGCCCGTCTCGATCATCCTGGACTGCGACTTTGACGAGTACATGACGGACAAGGAGAGGGTGTCCATGTCAGGCCAGGTGACGAGGTGTTATTCCGAGAACCGCAAACACAAGTACAAGGCGCACTTCTGGATCAGCGGATGGGGCGGCAGGATGAAGGAGAGGTTCGAGACCGCCATGGAGAGCCAGCATACGCATTGGAAGGGCGTCGGCTTCGAGGAGGGCGACTTCTTGGCTGCGGCGGTCAGGGCCCGCGGGGCGATGAGGTCGGACAAGGGGGCGAGATGGTCGATTCGCTCAGGAGGAGCGCCGGAAGCGAGACGGACGGGCGGCGGAGGGGCGACAAGGAGCCGTTCCCCTTGCCGGGCCGTTGCCGGAGCTGGACGACCAGTACAGGGACGTGGTGTATCTCACGTCCGAGTCGCCGTATACGCTCGAGCGGCTGGAGCCCAACACGAGCTACATCATCGGCGGGCTGGTCGACAAGAACCGCGAGAAGGGGCTTTGCTACCGACGAGCTGTGGAAAGGGGGTTCGCACGGCCAGGCTACCGATTGGCCAGTACATGGTGATGCAGAGTCGGCAGATTCTAGCTACCAACCACGTTGTAGAGATCATGGTCAAGTGGCTGGAGTGTGAGGATTGGGGAACTGCCTTTGCGCAGGTGATCCCGAAGCGCAAGGGGGCAAACTGATCGGGCAAGAGGACGGGGAGACGGCTACGGTCGAGACAGAGGCGGTAGGGAGCAAGGATGATGATGATGATGATGATGATGATGATGACCATGATGACCATGGTCAGGGTGAAAATGAGGGTGGTGAGGCCGACAGGGCGAGGGAAGCAGACACCGCGGAATAAGTGAATAATATGAGGGCAAGCAATAAAGTCAAAATATTGAAATGGCATGATGCTGCACCGAAAGAAAAATGCTGACTGGATAATGTCCCCTGAACACGCCGCTAAACACTTGATGTAACAGAAATAGCAACACCTGAAAGAGAGAACAAACACATCTGCCGCCCGGTCCGGAAACCACCAGACTCGTTACAAAATATGCCATCATTATAATGCATCATATACCGTAGACTTGTTCCAACGCCCAACGACCAACACCCAACACCCAACACCCGACACCCGACACCCACAGCTAATCCATCTGTCTAAAACTCCATCGAGTCTTCGTGCCTCTCCTCTTGACTCGCACATCCTTCTCATCCTTCATGATCCCATTTACGAACGATCTGAAGTAATCGACATATGGTTTGAGACTCGTCTTTTCCCAATCAGAGACGCCCTTGCTCTTATCGACGTCTTCTCCATCATCATCAACATCATCATCATCATCCTTCCAGGCATCAATCTCACCCAGCAATTCCTGTACAGTGGGCACGGCTAATGGGTCAAAGTCCTCGAGCTCCTTGATATCGATTGGCACGCACACGCGGCCAGTCCCTGGGTGCACCACAAACGGACTCTTGAGCAAATGGTTTAGTTTCTTGCTGACTTCGATGTCCAGCCGAGGGTACGTGTATTCGAGGACGATGTCTTGCTTGGCCTCGAGGAGTGCGCGGGCATCGAGGCTTTGCTGGCGCCAGTCTTGGCAACGGCGTCTATATCCGCCCATTTTGATGTTGAAGCTCTTCCGGGAGCAGCGTCCCACTTGCGGCGGAGGGACTCGTTCAGATTTCGGTCGGGAAGTAATTGGAGGAGCTTCTCGAATCGCTCTTCTGTGCCCCAGGGTCTTGGACCTCTAGCACATCCTCTTGGAAATGGGTCTTGAGAATTTCAAGACTTCGTCTGTTAGGGGTGGTCAGAACTAGTCGTCTTGCATGCCAAAAGGGTACTTTTTTTTTTGAGAAATTTGTGCAAGGGAAACGCTTACGCAAGATGAGGTGCAGCGGCCGGCGCACGACCCTCTTTTACCGCTCTGCGCACCACCCTTGATCACTTCGAGATACCCAGCAACCGCTTTCCTTTTCTGGTCGTCTAGACCACGGACTTTCCTGTCGCAGACCCAAGCGTGGACACCGCGTCTTCCCGAGTACACCCACATGATGTGCTTGAAGCCAAAGTCTTCGCGCAAGGCCACATCCACCACCTTGATAGCCATGGTCATAAATCTCCAGCACTTGTTGCATATGTTGGCCTTGTCGCAACATGTTCGGATGTCGTCGTAGTCTGTCAAATCGATGTCAAAGCACAGCTCTTTGGCAAGCGGCTTGAAGGCGGATGAATTGCGCAGCGTCTTGCGATCTCGCGGGTTGGTGCTGTAGACGGACCTATTTCAAAACGCGAGGGCATCAAACGGAGGACATCTTTCCGCAGACTGGCAAACGGGGTTCTCATGTCAGTGATGAATCCCCGAAAAGGTGATCAAAGTCCCAAGTGAGGAATGGGGCGTTGTTTCGCACACACAAGGTCAAATGTACATACAGGTCAGCCGTGGCAAAGGATTGATATCGTAGGTAGGCATCGTTCTGAAGAGTGAATGCAAACTCTCGATTTCCAAAGTCGTTTGTCGGCGTCGGGCTATGATTGAGCCACTGGAAGAGTTGGCGCCATGGGAATAATCGTTGGTAGAAACTCCGCATCACCTCGGGGTCGGACGCCTTCATGGTGGCCGTTTCTCTGCGATTTCCATGTAAGCATCAATTGAGAGATTCTGGTAGCTTGGAAAACAGATGCGAGGGGTGCGAGGCAGATGATCGGGGCTTTTCAGCCAACTCACATTGGCGACGCTATTCTCGCAGGCGGGCTGGAGGGCTGCTGCTTAATGGGCGCAGAGCTGGGAAACTCTTCGTCGTCGGAATCATGGCCATCGAAGAGCTCTGTCAACCTGACGTTCTGGGCGGCGATGCCGTTGTTTTTTTCTCGACATGGCCCTTGACATGGACGTTGTTGTCGTCTGCATCGTCCATTGGGTCGTCTTTGACGTCTTTGGCGGCGCCTTGGGACGACATGGCCTCGGCGGGGATTGAATGTGGCATTGACAAGCTCAAGGTACTGAACGTGACGGAAATCAGGAAGTCGTTTCTGCGAGAGCTTGCGTGGAAGAACGCGTCCAAACGCGTCCAAACGCGTCAACGGGATCTAGGCCGAGTAACGTGTCACATGACGCGTAAATTGATCCGCTGGACTAGGAGGACTTGTTGAACAAGCCACCAGAGACCAAAGACTCACAAGTTACGGATTATTACAACCCGCGCAGACCAGGTTGTTGTTCAAGCCAACTTCCTCGATTGATTGATGCCACCACGACAAGCCACCTCAGAACCCAAACTCAAGTCCAGACCCTTCCATGAAACCCATCGTCGCTCAGGCCCCATGACCATGTCAAAGTCGAGACCCCAGCCATGATGACCAGGCACATCAAACCGACCGCCGGAGTCGACAACTCCTCATGCAATACTCCGTATGGCTGGGTCATCATCAACCTCATCAACCTCAACCCCAAACTGCCGTTGCCTGCACTGCACCGAGGACAACCCGCCAGGGTCCTGAAAAAAAGAAAAAGAAAAAGAAAAAGCCCGCAGACCTTTTCCCGCCCCTGCACAGCCGCCCGCCCGTGCCGTGCAATGCACCCACTCCTAGTCCTTGCTCATAGCTAGGGATGCATTGTATGATTGTATGTACATGTACGGATTAACGCGTGAAATCGTGAATGAAACTGCCGCCTCGGACGTCACTTTGGCCCCCATGCATCAAAAGTATGCCAGGGTGTGCGCAAAGGAAAAAGGGGGCGTTCGGCAAACCGGTCCCCGTACCAAGATCGGTCGGTGAATTCTACTGGCTCGCGGGAGGGCCTAGATCGTCCGTAGACCAGAACTTCGTTTGCTGCAGTCCGTAATCCGTATGTAGTACATACGTGTAGAAATGTGGCCGCCGCCGCTTTTGGTTTTCCATTCAATCAACCAACTGTCTGTATTTCCCAGGACAGCCACTTTTGTTTGCTAGGCAATCAATCTACCCTGTACTTTGATCCCGTACGGACTACTCCGTCGTTTGTTCAGGCAACCGACCTGCTCTGCTCTGTTCCAAGTGATTCGATCCTTCCCCAAAGGTGCCATCAATGTTGCCGGTCCCCGTGCAAATACGCAAATACATACTCTGCAGGCAGGGGCTTGTCCGAAACCACCTCTCTCGGCCGGTAATAAAAGAAAGCGTCTCGTGTCTTGGCCGCTAGCACCCGACAAAACCCCCGCCTGCGCGCCGGTCCAGACCGTGATGGACTCCAGCCCGGAGCCGGGGTCCCGGGCAGGCGCATAGGCGCCACAACCCAGTCAACCCAGTCAACCCAGTCAACCCAGTCAACCCAGTCCGTACTCAGTCCTTTGTTCCTTCGTCCTTTGTCCCTACATGTATGTAATCCTTCACTTCCCGCGGTTCATTCCATGGCCCTGCTCCCTTTGCTTCCTCCATGCCCGCCTATTACATCTCCCATTCTCTCTCCTCCTTTTGGTGCCCGTCCTGAACTCGCCTTCCTAGCACTTTCTATCATCTCCTGGCAGCTCCCATCTCACCCATCTCCATCATGTGCGGTGCATACGGACGTATTTATTATTCACCCTCGAAGCTGCCTCTTCGCCCTGAATAACGCAGCCTCTTGTCGCAGGGTCGCAGGGTCGCAGGGTCGCAGGTTTCACTTCGTGCACAATCATCATGGTAAGACACGCACACGTCTTTCAGATGGTCTCACAACTAGCCCAGGTTTATTCTGGGGTTTTATTGATGTGAAGCGCGCATAAGCAGGTTCTTTCGGAGATGGCTTTTCCATCCAGTACCCCGGTTCTCCATGATGGCGTCATCTGATAATGAATCGTGTGTCCCAGACATCTCAAGGGTACTGCTGATCGAATCATTCAACGTATCCGAGCATAGTCAAGCGGCCCTACTCCAAATCAATCACACAAGACTCCTCACCCCACACAACGTGCGCACACCGACCGGCGACGTATTACACTCGGAAGAGCACACTTTCCAGCCCCAATCCTCACGTACTGACCCACAACCCACATAAATGGGAGTAGGAAGGAAAAGTAACTCGACTTTTGCATCCGTCAACAAGCAGATGGTTACACCCCAATCGCGCGACCCTGCTCAGCTTTCGACAAGTCGGCCCCAGCCAAACGTGAGGAGAAACGATGACGAACCGAGTCCGATACTTTGTCATCGCAACCTAAATATCACCATGTCGCCGTCATCAACTATAGTTGGACTGGGTAGCGTCAAGTCTTTGCCGCTTTTCTGGTGGGCTGTCGTGGTCTGAAGGGAAATTCGACCGTCCCATGCTATAGTGGTTGGGGCCTCCGTTCATCATACCATTCCATTGGTCGACGTTGCCCTGGCCCAAAGGACCCGGGGACCATCCAGAGTTGTTGCCTCCGGGCGATGTTGACTCAAACTTGAGAGACGCCGGCGCACCCATGTACGGAACGTGGCTCACCACGAATCCCGACTCATCTGAATGCGCCGGCGGGTTCTTCAGAAGGTGGGCGAGATTCGTCTTGATCGATTTCAGCATCCCCTCCTTGGTGAAAGGCTTTGCGAGCACTCCGTTCATGCCTGCACATGAGGCAGTTGATTAGCAAAATACCTCATCACGGAGAACAACTCGGCGTCGCATGCTTTCGACATCAACGCCGTCGACTTCCAGCTTACCGTGTTCAAAATATCCATTCACCTCGTCCGGCCTGATATTGGATGTCATTGCGATGATTGGGGTGGAAGGACAATGCTGGCGAATGTACATGGTCGCTGAGACGCCGTCGAGGCGTGGCATGATGATGTCCATGAACATCAGGTCGAAGTGATCCCGGCCAACATTGCTGACGCGGGTGTAGGCGTCGGCACCGTTTTGCTACGTATAGAAGAATAAGAGGCATCAGCGATCCGGCGGTTCCACGAGGAGAATGTGTCACATTATCCAACGCTTGCCCACGGGGCGTCTCGCCATCGCCAACTTACAGCATGTTCAACTTCACAGCCCATCGAATTCAAGAACTTGATACCAATCTTGGCGCAAGTTGGATCGTCCTCCACCAAAAAGACTCGAGGCTTCTTCGCACCCCATAGCGGTGCGGACCGATCTGTGCCAGGAGTGGCCGTAGCCGATGTCGCGGCAATCGGGGCAGGAGCTGAAATGGCCGTTTCCGAAGATATTGTGGTGCTTGGGGTGCCCTCGTTGGGGATCGCGAATGGAATCTTGTGGATGTGATCAGAATGGAAAGGATCGATACCGACAGTCTGGCCCACAGGATACACGGGTACCGACTCAGATCCGTCATGGGATCGTGTAACAATGGCATGGAGACTGGCGTGATCATCGCGGCAGACTCTGAAGGAGCTGCGTACATGTCATGAAGCCGCTCCAACTCCCTGTCGGACGCGGTATCTGGGGCGACGCTAGACAGGAGCTCTCGAGCTCTGCGCAGTTCCGGTACACCGTCATCTACGTCTCCGGCGCCGTTTGAATTCATCGACTGCCCGATCATGCCTCTATTGCGTCCGTCATACGGAGACAGGTGGTTGAGCATTTCATGTTGAGCCTGTTTCTGAGCATTAACCATTTTCTGCAGCGTCATGACTTCGTTGACCAGCAAGCGGTTGGTCTGGGAGACCTCGGCATACAGTTCCTGAAGCTGTTGGACCTGCTGCTGCGTAGCTGTCAGTTGCTCTGAAATGACACTGACGTGCTGGCTGGTGGTGAAATCCTCGGTGACCTGTGGTTTCCTCGGAGCCGGTGCTTTTCGTCGGATGTTATCCAAACCATCCTTGCTGTCGGCGCGGAAGTATGGATGTTTGAACTCGAGTACCTTGAAAGGTGCATACAGGTTAGCCCTGACAATGGATCCATGCATGGTATCGTGATACTTCTCGCACGCGCGCGCTCTACGTACATTGCCGCCTGGATTCGACGACTCACTGTCGCTCGAGGGCTTCACTTTGTGGAAGTCGTATTTGTTTAGTTGTCGAATAAAGCTTGACATATTGCTGTGCTTGAAGTGTTTAGGGAGAATGGATCGCGTGAACTTCTCGCCCTGTGTGAACGGGTGTTATTACTGTCAGCTCATCATTTATGTCACCGACCCTACGGCACCCTACGGCACCCCTACGGCACCCCAACACTGGGCAAGATCATACCTCAACTACGACAAAACTGTCGCCGTCTTTTCCCATCGAGCGACGTCTTGGTGGGTGGGATCCTCCAACATGCTTATACTCTGCAGTCAGTGCGGGCTCTCAAGACTCGGGCTGGAAATCAAGATGAATACCGGAAAAGTTTGCGAACCTAGATCAGGACATATTGTGAGCGAGGCTCCAAGGACAAACAACTGCGAGACTCTTGACGTTGCGGAGGACTCACAAATTCGCTGGCATTATTGCTGCCGCCGGTAGTGGCCGCTACCTCGGCTCCTGACATGGTGGGATTGAGATGACTTTTCCCTTCAAAATCACCGGAGCGGAGCAAAAGTTACTGGTCGACCACCGGATGTAGAGCTGAAGTCCCGTACAGCCGGTCTAGATTGAAGAGGCGACGGGGAGCTGTTCCTGCCTTCTGCTTGCGCAATATCCTATTATTGCGCCTGGAAGAGTCAATCGGCGGCAACAAGAAGAGCAGATTTCGTCGACGACAAAAGTCACACGTCGCCGGGGACGGGACGACCGGTCGTAGCTCCACCGTAATGTAAATGTCCCGCGTCGCAGCTCGGGGGTGGGCGAAGCACGCACGTCTCGGGTAGGTGAAGAAAGGGAAGTCGGGTGCGAAACTGCCGGGCGATGAATTGGCGATGTCGAGATGTTGGTCCGGGCGACTCGAAATGTACGGACGGAGTAGGTCGTTCAGGTTGCAATGGAAGGGGACGTGAACGGATTGGCTCGTGGCATCAGTCAGTTGTGGGCCGTGGGCCGTGGGCCGTGGGCAGTGGGCAGAGGAGACGGACAGGCGGACGGATCAGGTGAATGCGGCAGCCGGTCTTGGACCAGGGGATCGATCAGCTCAGCGCCCCGGCGGCAGGAGCAGGAGCATCCGGGCAGTGCAGGATGGGGCTGATCAGTTCAGTACAAGTTGGTTAGAGGCTGCGCGCAAGACGCTATTGTTGACGCCTCCGCCTCCCAACCATGGCACATGCGGTGGCCTAACCAGGAACGGCATCAGCAAAAAAAAAAAAAAAGTTGTTCAATAGGAGACTGTTTTGCGGCTCCCAATTCATACACGTTATCAACTACCCTGTAGGTCTTGCATGGAATGAATGGCCCTACCCTGGGTGTAAGTCGAGCATGTATTATGTTATCTCCTTGGTTCAGTCTGCTTCCGCATTGGTGCAATCTGACTTGGAATACGCATCGCTCATTGGACGAAGACCTCGTTGCTGAAAGCGAGACTATGCAAACTTACTTGTTTCTAAATTTGGGCTGGACCGAGTGAGGACAAGTGGTCAGGAATCGGCTCCAGTAATCCCCTCGACGGTGACAATGTCTCGGACAGGTCGTGGGACCCCTGTTCAGCTAGGAGGGACGGAGTTGGGTTTTGTCTTATTAATACAAGTTCATTGATTTTTGTTGCACCCACAAGGGCATAATTGATCCCGGCCGCACGATAGTCTCACTACTTAACTAGCTGAGACAAGAGTCTACCCTAGCTAGTTATTTTCTAAGACCTCTGTAACTTTATAGTATATTTTAGCACTATATAAGTACCCTACTAATAGTAGAGGTACTTAGGTATTTAAACCGTAGTCTACACTCTCTTATAGGGTTAGATAACTTAATAGAGGTAATTATATTAAACCCTAGCTTTATAGTCTAATATAGTAGTAATTATATAGTATTTATAATAATTATACCTTCTTCTAAATTAGTACTCTTCTCTTTAAATTAACTAATTATTTAATCTTTAAATAATTAGTATATATATAGCAAAAGAGAGGCCTAATTTATTAATATTATAATTAGGTAACCCTAGTACACTAGGAGTAATATAACTATTTATTAGTTTAATAATAATAACACTATAGGCATCCTTATAATATCTAAGGAGTCTTCTAAGAGTAATAAGCTAGCTATTAAGCTATAGGAGCCTTACTACTAGGACCTATAGTATAAGATAGTTAAGGTAAGAGCTATTAAAGATAGAATCTAGGTCTTTATTAATCCTAATTTAATTATATAGCTAGATTACCCTTCTAAGCCTCTAATTCTTATAGGAAATAAGACTCTAGTAAAGAGAAGGGTAGTAAAGGCTATATAGAGTTAATTATTTATATTAGATACTATAGGAGTTTAAATATGCTTATATAATAGTAAAGCTATAATTAGTAGTATATAGTAACCCTAGGAAAGCTCTTCTAAAGGTTATAATATACTTAAAGAGAGTTATTTTTAGTACCCTTAATAACCTAATAATACTAAAGATAGCGCCTAGTTTATAGTCCTTAGTAGTTATTATTAGGTATTTAATAGCTAATTCTAGAGCCTTATAAAGGCCTTATAAGAGTATTATACTTAGTTTATAGTAATACTTAGGCCTAAGTATAAGTAAATAACCTTAAGGTATATATCTCTTTATAATAAGATTAAAAAGCTTATAAGGAATATAATACCTTTAAGTAAGACTATTAAGTATTATACTAAAGTTAATTTTAATAAAACTATTAAATAGAACCTTATAAGGGTAAATATTAATAAGTAGCTTATAGATACTTTAATTAGCTATAAGAGATACTTTTAAGTAAACTACCCTATTACTAAAGGTAACTTACCTATAGAAATAATTAATAACACTATTAAGGTATAATTCCTTACTATCTTAGCTTAAATTAGCTTATTAATTTATTTAGTAAAGAGTAAGGAAAGGTCCTAGATTTCTATAGTATTATAAGTAGGATTAGGTACCTAATTAAAGCCTAAGGAAGATCTTAAGTAAAGGCTAATAATACCTTTAGAGCTAAGCTAACTCTTAATAGTAAAGCAAAGAATAAAGCTAAAAAGAGAAGGTAATAAAGAAAGATTCCTATATTTACTATAAAAATATAAGATAAAGAAGTTAAAAGACTTATAGAAGATCTATAGAGCGCTCTACCTAATAAAAGACTAGAAAATTAATAAAAGCTATTAAAGAAAGTAAAGAAGTAATAAATTATTAACCTAATAATATAAAAGGGTATATAATATATAGTTAAAGGATAATAATATAAAAGAACTTAAAGAAAATAATACTATATTTTTAGCTATAGAAGAGTTTATAGAGGCTTTCCTTACCTAGGGCAAATTATAGGTTATACTTAATAGTAGCACTTTAATCTATATTTTTAATAATAAACGCTAGTTTATAGACCTTAATTATAGCTAGTAACCTAGAATTTAAGCTAGTTATAGTATTACTAAGGCTTATAGCGTTAGTATAGCTTAGATTATCTTAATAGATAGCTAAACCCTTACCTTATTAAAGGCCTAGTACTAACTAATATTCTTTATAAACCTTATATCTCTTTAGCTACTTATATAAAAGGAATAAGGTAAGATAACCTTACTAGAAAGGTAATAAACCTAGTAAGAGATAATTAGGAGATATTTTAAACTTAGATTATTAGTACCTAGCTATATATAGAGAGCTTAAGCCTATTAGAGGTTTTTGCTATTAAGGGAGATTTATAAGACCTAAAGGCTATAATAATAATGCCTATAGACCTATAGCACACTAGATTAGTGTATCTAGGTAAGGATATAATAAATTAAGTGCTTAAGAAGCTTTAAATTCCTTTAAAGGAAAGGAATATAAGTAAATATAAGGTTTACTAGATAGCTAAGGTATAGAGGTAAATATTATAAGTCCTATAAGTAGGATTATTACCTTTAGGATTACTTTAGGTAGTTTCTTTTAACCTCTTTACTTAATTATTAGGGTATAATAAAGACTAATATATTACTCTCTTTACTTATAGAGCTATAGGTTTACGCTATATCTTTATAATCCTATTAAAAATAGATATTATACTCTACTTTAATTAGTTAGAAGCTATATATATAAGAGTATATAGTATCTATATTATAGTTATAATAACTAATAGTAAGACTACCTTCTAGACTAAAAAGCAAGAAGAAGAGGTTATAAATAGAGGTATTATTATTAGAAAATCTAGCCTAGCTTACTTATATTAAAATAGGCACACTAAATAGTCTAGGGGGTAATAATAAGGGTTATAATAACTCTTATAATATAATTAGGCTTCCTAGAAGACCTATAGCCTATAGCTACTAAAGTAGCTATTTATATCTTAAACTATATACCTTAAAAGCTACTTAACTAGTAATTACCTTAATAAGCGTTAAATAGGTGGTTAAGAGAGAATAAGCTTTAATAGAGTTACTTACTAGAGAATTTAGAAGCCTCTATAACTTACCTATAAGCCTTTAGTTATAAAGTATTTATAATAACATAAAGTAAGCTTTATAAGGCAGGTCTAAAGCTTACCTAGAGAGCTTATATTAGATACCTAGCTAGATATATTTCCTTTATGTAATACCTAATTTAGGTGCTAATAATAAAGAGAAGCTACTAGTTCTTATTAAGCTATATTACCTTTAATAAGTCTATCTTCTATACTTAAGAGAGAGGCCTATTATTAACTATAAAAAGGTTAAAAGATACTTCCTTAAAGAGCTAGTTAATAATAATAAGGATAAAAGCTCTAATATAGGGCTTCTATAGATAGTATACCCTTTATTACTATAATAACCACTTAATTAGCTTTAATAGGTTAAAACTCCTAATAGTTATAATTATAAGGAAAAAGAAAAGAAAGTTAAGAAATAAATCTACTAACTCCTCTAAATTTACCTAGATAATTTCTAGGTTTAATAGATTATATACTATTAAGTATTAATAATTTACTTAACTTACCTAATAGTAATAATAATTATAAAATATTAATAAATATATAAGATTATAATAATCTTAAAGTATTTACTATAGCCTTTAAGCTAGGACCTAAAAGTAAAGAAAAGCCTTATATATTAAGGCTTCCCTTCTCTAGCTTATTATAATAATTTAGCTAGTTATCTAAAGGAAAAGGAATTCTATAAAGTATAAGATAAGAAATATAATAAGATTATTAATAAAAAGGTAGCTAAGAAAGTATCTAGAACTAAAGTTCCTATAGATATAAAGCTTCTAGGCTTTACTTAAGTCTTTTCTTATAAATTAGATAAGTAAGGCTACCTTCTATAATATAAAGCTTATCTCTATATTCTTAGAAATTATTAACTAAAGAATTATTTATTAACTTAAGTAATAACCCTAGCTACTAATACCTTTAGGCTATTTATAGCTATTATATACTACTTTAACCTAGAAGTATACTAGTATAACTTTATTATAGTATTTCTAAATTTAGATCTTAATAAAGAGGTTTACTATAAGATACCTCTAGGCTATAAAGATAAATAAGCCTATCTAAAGCTTCTTAAAGTAGTCTATAAGCTATAGAGAGTGCCTCTCCTATAGATAAAAGAACTAATTAGCTAGCTAATTAGTAAAGGCTTTATATAAATCTTTAAAGATATTTATATATTTATTAAGAATAGGTTAATTATTTTCTTTTATATAAATAACCTTATTACCTTATTTACTAAAGGGAAATTATATTTATATAATAAATTTAGAGTAAGACTCTTTATAAAGTATAATATTAAGAACCTTAGAGAGCTTTAATAGTTTTTAGGTATTAAAATTATTAAAGACTATACTAATAGGAAGGTATAGCTTAATTAGAAGTCCTATTAGAATAAAGCTACTACTAAATTTAATATAAAGATTCCTTAATAAAGGCCTATAGCCCTAATAATTACTATACTACTAGAACCTTTTAAGGGAGAATTTAGTGCTTAAGATTTTAAGAGATATTAATCTTTAATTAAAACCCTACTATATCTAATAATAGTTTTAAGACCTAATATTACTTTTATAGCTTTATAACTCTTATAATACCTATAAAACCTAGGGCTATAGTATATAGAAGTAGTAAAAGAGCCCTTAAGTATAGGTATATATAAGTAAACCTAGTAATTAAATATAGTAATAATAACCCTAAATTAAAGGTATATAGTAATACTTCCTTTACTAATAATCCTATAATATAAAAAGCTTATAAGGCTATATTATAAAGCTCTTTAAAGAACCTATACTCTTTAAGGTAGGAAGGTAAGCTACTATAATAATATTATTAACTAAAGTAAAGCTTCTAGCGCTCTCTTACTATAGTAAAGAGCTTATAGCCTTTAGATAACTATATTAAGAGATTAGGCTATGCCTAGGTAATAATATACTTAAAATTAAATATAATAATATATAGATAATTTACCTCCTTAAGGAAGAGTTTATTAAGCTTATTATAAAGCTTTAGTATATAGATATTTATTACTACTAGCTTTATTAAGAGATTATAAAAGGAACCTTTAATATTACCTAGATTACTACTAAAGAGATAATTACTAATAGCCTTATAAAGCCTCTTATAGGGAATACTTTTATAAGCTTTTATAAGGTATTAGGGCTTATATAACTACTCTTTAGTATACTTAGTAAAGAACCTAAAGACTAAGTATTATATAATAACCTTAATTTAGATAAGATTATAACTAATTAACTATATTTCTATACTATAGAATTAATTTAAATACTATAATATTAATTTAACTAATTTTATTAATTTAGAATTATTATAAGGAACCTTAAATAAGGTCCCCTAGGGGGTATATTATACCTATAAGGGCATAATTAATCCTAGCTATATAATAGTCTTACTACTTAACTATCTAAGATAAGAGTCTACCCTAGCTAGTTATTTTCTAAGACCTCTGTAACTTTATAGTATATTTTAGCACTATATAAGTACCTTACTAATAGTAAAGGTACTTAGGTATTTAAACTGTAGTCCGCACCCTCTTACAGGGTCGGATAACTTAATAGAGGTGATCACATTAAACCCTAGCTTCGCGGTCCAACAATTTTACTCCTAGTTCTCTCTATAAGCTGCCTCTTGGACTGATGTACTCTAGGTAGGTTGGATGCTTTTCGGGGTACGCAAGGTGTGCGGCGGTGTGCAGACCGAACCGACCTCGCCGAGGTGAGAAATTTCTCGGCCGCAGCCCTGCATTAGAAGTGGACTAGGCAACAATCTCGCACCCCACGTTTCTCGAACTCACGTCGGACGTTCCAATTCCCATTTCTTTGGCCCCAAGCCTTTTGCCCTCACAATGTCGCAAAAGGGCAAGAACAGTGCGGGCAAGGGCAAAAGCCTGCAAAGGCAGCTACCGAGAGCAAAGGCGAGGATGTCTTGCAGGCAGTTGTACGTAGCATGGATGGCGGGGTCCATCTTCTCGAGGGTAAAACATTGAAGCTAACGATGCCTTGCGCCTAGATTCTTGCCGACTCGTTCCAGGACCGCTTCAGGCCATTCACGATACATACACCGAGAGTAAGTTGCTGGTTGTTCCTGAAGGACTTGCGATTATTCTTTCAAGCCTCGTTCAGCTCACCGAAATTGACTGCTTAGTGCCTGCTACCACTTGCCAACACCCCGCTCATCGAGTACACCTTGGAGTTCCTGGCCATGAACGGCGTCACCGAGGTCTACATTTACTGTGGTGCTTTTACAGAGCAAGTTGAGGATTACATTAGCCAGTCAAGGTGGGCCACTGCATCTCGGTCCTGTCCCTTCTCTGTGGTCCAGTTTGTTCGTGTGTCTGATGCTCGGTCCGTCGGTGACGTGCTGCGGGACCTGGATGCGCGGTCACTGGTTGACGGAGATTTTCTCGTCGTTCATGGCGATCTTGTGTCAAATTTCATGCTGGACGGGATATTGGCGGCCCACCGCAAGCGAAGGGAAGCTAGCCCTGCCAACATCATGACAGTCGTCTTGCGAAATGGTGGTGTCACAGATCATCGAACGAAAACAAACGGCATCACGCCAATATTCGCTGTCGATGCGAAGAGCCAACGCCTTCTACAATACGACGAGATGAACCCACTCCAGGCTGACCATTACCTCGCCCTGGATTCCGCCATCCCCGACGAATTGTCGACCGAATTTGAAATACGAGCCGATCTGATAGACGCGCACATAGATATCTGCACACCCGAGGTTTTGGCCTTGTGGTCAGAGAGTTTTGACTATGAACTTCCTCGAAGAAACTTTCTTCACGGCGTACTGAAAGATTGGGAACTGAATGGCAAAATGATTTATGCGGAGATAGTAGAAGATGGATATGCGGCCCGGGCGAGCAATCTTCAGATGTACGATTCCATCAGCCGCGACATTCTAGGGAGATGGACGTTTTTTTATCCCCGAGAACAACCTCGTACCAAAGCAAACATACGAACGACACGCCAATGGATTGGTCATGGAACACAACGTTTCACGCACACGATGCTCGCCTTCAGAACGCTGTCATCGGTCGAGATACGACCATTGGATCGAGCTCCAAGATTTCCAACTGCTTCATTGGCAAGGGTTGCAAGATTGGTGCAAATGTCACAATAGAGGACTCCTTTATTTGGGATAATAGTACTATTGGAGATTGGACCAAAATAGTGTATTCCGTCATTGGAGAGTCGGTCGTCATAGGCAAGGACTGTACCCTACCCATTGGCTCTCTGATTGCATCCAGAGTCCAAGTCGGCGAGAAAACAAAACTGAGCGAAAACACTACTTTATCAACTCTGACACTGGATGGTCAGCCGATTTCCAAGGACACAAAGCTGTTGGGCCCGAGCACAAATGCCGCTCACTTCATCGACTCAGACGAGGAGGACTTGGACGAGAGAGATCCATCTCGACTACAAAATCTCTCATTTACTCTCTCGCCCATCTGAACATCTCTTCGTCATCGGTGTCGACCCTAGCCTCGGAAGTAGACTCTGACGACGACAGGGATCACCAACTATTATCGGAACATGGAGACTCCAAGCGTTCGCGACACTCATCATTCGCCTCCGACGACTCAGCTGGAAAGCTGTCCTTCCACGCCGACGCTGTCCATGGCATCCTAGATGCCTTGCGAGCGGGATCCGGAGACTTTGATTCAGCCAAGCTCGAGTTCATGGGCTTGCGCCTCGCCAACGACGCTTCCGACACCATGATGCGAAAAGCCGTGGCTACAGCGTTCGCTCGACGTGCCGCCGAGCTGCTGACACCTGAGCACGGATCGTTGGATGCCTCCAAAGCAGCAGAAAAGGCCTTGACAGCTAGCAAAGGCGCCACGACCTTCATCGACGAGGTGGGGATCGGCGGCGAAGAGGAGGAGCAGATTGAGTTCATTCTTGCTCTGCAAAGAGCCCTCCAGCACGTTAAGAATCCCGAGCAGGCTAAGCTCGGCACGTTGATGGCTGCTATGCTGCAACAACTCTATGCTTTCGACATTCTTGAGGAAGACGGTATTCTGGGATGGTGGGAAGACGACAGAGCTGTGGAGGGTGATGTCATGAGCGCACTCAGAGAGAAGTGCAAGGTTCTGGTCGAGTGGTTGGAAAATGCCGAGGAAGAGGAAGATGACGATGACGATAGTGACGAAGAGTAATTGTAAAAGGATTGCATGCGGATGGCCTGGAGACGTGTCTCTCTCAAAAGACCGTGAAAGCTAAGAAAACACTGAACATGATGAAATAAAGAAAGAAGAAAGAAATCATGGGTTCCCTTTTCACATCCCCACCTGAGTAGAGTACTGTTTGGCAAAATAATGGGATTTCATCGAATGCAATCCTCGTATAGCAGTTTCTTAAGAGCCTAAGAGATATCATATTCGAGGATATCAAATAGCAAAGCCAGGGCAGGCCAGGACAATACAGGTACAGACATATATTTTTTTGTACAGAAACACAACCAAATTCGCCTTGGATGCCTGCCTGCTCAGCGGAGGCAAGGTGATTGGAATTGAAAAAGAGCCATGTGCTCCCTGACGCCAGACGAAATAGTTCCTTCTTTCGGGTTTCCCTTGTGCTGATTAATTTTGACTTGGAACCAAAAAAATAGAAAAAATGGAGGGATTACGACTGATGGTATGTTGCTGCATGTTTGAGATTTAGTAATAATTTTGCAAGTCCGTGGTATCAGATGTTTGTCCTCCAGCGATGGACCTGCCGTTTCCTCGACCGCCTCCGCGGCCATGGAAGGAGGCTCCACGACCGAAGGACCCTTTCGGCCCGACGGGGAGCTTGGGGCCGTCGCTGCTCCTGTTGCTGCTGATTCAAAGGCGGGTATGCATCGTCGTAGCCGATTTGCGGACCATGACCGCCTTTCTGGTTCTTGGGCTCGACGTCGTCTAGGGACCGGTAGTGAAAGCCGGCTCCTTTGCCTCTGCCACCACCGCGGCCACCACCTCTAGTGCTGCCGCGAAATCCTCGACCGGCGTTGGCGTTGCCTCTGCCGCGAGAGCCTCCCGCCACGAGAGCCGGACTGGTAGCCTCGGGACTCGTTTCGGCCGCCGTACTGGCCGTGCGTGTTCTTACTGGCCCGGCCTTCGTCCCCGGCGTGTTTTCGCTTGGAGGACTTGTTCGCGATTAGGCTTTCGCGTTTACCTTCTCGAGGATCCTCCTCTTCCACTACTCGCAAGATAACCTTTTCGCCCACAGTGGTCTCGAAGACGAACGACTGTCCGCTTGGCAGCGGCTGCCACTGAGTGATCTTACCGGCATCGACGGGGCGAGCTCCTTCTTGAGTGCCAATACTACCAATGGGACCGGTCTGTCTGTGTGATAGACTGCCGTTGACGGTACCGGCCGTGCGCATGCCGCCCAGATGCTATTATCGTAGCAAGCTGTGCCCGTCACCTCCCAGAGCATTTTGCGTCCCATGCCGCCAATTTTCTCAAGTATGCTGGCTGGGCACGGCCGTGGGCAGATGAGGATGTTGTTTGCATGTACTTTGAGCTCACGGCTGGCCACATTGGATGGAATTTGAGCTAGTTTGAAAAGTTTCCTGCTATCCTCTGTATTAACCATGTAGCTGGTGAAGAAGACGGTTTTCTTGATCTGTAGCCTGTTCTTCCGCGGGTGCGTTGGTTGGCGCGTGATGGCTTCATTGTGTGAGTTGATCATATGCTGGACTTCGGCGACCTCTGTGACGGCATCCAGCGTCGTTGATGTTTCGGCAACCTGGATCACCTCTGCAGCCAAAGGGCCGCGAGTCGGCGAGATGCCCTGTCGACGATTGTATTCTTCAAAAATTGCGAAAACCAGCCGTGTGCTTTGGTCGATCTTCGTAGACCCGGATCTCGGTTGCCTGGCTATATGTTTCCATGAGAGCGTTGAGAAATAGCTGCTTGAAATGCATGGTGCTCTGGAACGGCTGGTTCGTCGGACTGACTTGCGGCTTGAGGCTGACAATGTCGAAGTCAAGGCCCTTGGCGGCAACCATCTTCTTCACCAACTCCGCGAAACCCTTCTCCGACCGACCCGTCAACAGGACGCAAAGAGCATCCGGCTGCTTGATGGTAAGACGAGCCAGCTCCACAACTTTTCGTTCCACCATCCTTTCCATGCACGAGGCTCTTCTTTTTCTAGACCCTGGCCAGTTGCGGCAAGAATCCGATTATCATGCCACCAGCCTCCGTTGCTGAAAGCTGCTTGAGAAGCCAACAATCCTATCGTAGCTCCGTTCCAAAGCGCCGGGTTCGGCAGGGGGTTCTGAATACTATGCGTCTGTACATTAGCTGTATTCGGAAGTAGCCCAGCGACATGGCATGGCCGCAAGGAGAGGCATGACGTACACGTATTGTCAAAGTCGTAAACGTGAAGTGCTTTGATTTTATCTGCAGCTGGATATCGTGTGTCAGTAAAAGAAATGCCACACCTCATGTCCACAGTAACAGTAGTAAGAGGTATCATATATGAGGGCGAAACTTGTCCACACATCTGGCAGCGAAAAACATGACACACACCTGGAAGTGTCTTGCCCAGACTGGACCATCTGCTCAACGCGGTGATGGTATACTGGGAGCCATTGGAAGCGCCATGGTGCACGCTGTAAGCCGAGGCCATGGCGCTTGACAGAGGACTAATGCGACGCAGATGGGCTGCGATCATACCATGTACATGTGGAAGGCGAGGCGAGCAGATGGAAGGAAACCGTATGTACATGTAATGACAAAATCTCGCGAGTATCCACAGACGCGACCCGGACAGGGATGTTCCGGCAGCCTGGCCCAAGCTGCTCGCTCTATAGCAAGATTGCCGGACTGCTGACAGCTGCGCAAGAGCCCCGCCACGTTGGCCAACTTGTCGAGGTCAAAGTCCCCACCCAGCCAACCCAACCAACCCAAACCCGGGCGGGGGTCGATGTTCGCTTGTCGGCACTGAAGCGCAGCGCATGATGCCCACCCATGTAATCGATTAATCCATGATACCCTCGCACAGCGTCTCTCTGTTCAATCTCCATCCACCTTCGGCATTCAATGGCGTCGTCTGCCGCCATCAGGTTCCTCGCCAATAAGCAGGGCTCACCATTGCGGGGATTTGTTCAGCTGCGATTGCGTGTCAAGCCCGGTGCTAGCAAGTCGCACGAGGGCATTTTGGCCGTGACCAGCAGTGCCGTGCAACTTTGCGTGGCGGCCCAACCAAGACAAGGAGAAGCCAACCAGGCTGTGTTGCAAGTGCTGAGCAACACCATTGGCATTTCCAAATCGCGGTTGCGAATCGTCAGTGGGCTGAAGTCAAAGGACAAAATTGCGACCATTGACCATGACCATACCCAAGGAGATGGAGAAGCCTACGCGGAAACAATTCTCAGCGTGCTCCACAGAGCAAGCCATGCAACGTCTCCCTAATCGGCCAGGCGTCGTTGTTTGCTTGTTGCAAGTGCTTACTTATTTGCATAACAAGCATACCGAGTGAGTCATCCGGCCACCATCAATCACATCACTCCGCACGGGGGCTGGCGTCGAACCAAGACAAGTAACATGGAGAGGCCACGAGCAAGCGACCAACTATACTTTCAAGTCGGTGACAATCCAGGACTCAAAACCCAAAGCATTCATCTACTTGGTCGCGATCACCATCTTCACCATGGCCAACCCAACATTCACTGTTTCTGCCGTTCAATTGGAGGATGTATCTGAGATCGGGCAGATCAGCGCTGATGCATTTGTCGGCGACCGACAAACTCAGATGAAGAACCTGGGGAGCAAACCGTACGATATGAAACAAGTAACCATGGAAAGCCTGCCCGGCTTGCTGCGCAACCCACGTGCCTTTGCCATCAAAATCACCGACGATGCCACGGGGAAATAATGGGTTACTGCAACTGGGGTTTCGGGATTCAAGCCCGAAGAGCTCCCCAAGTTGGCTGGCAAGCCAGAGCCGCTGGAGGAGCCAGCAACGCTGGAAGCGGATTCAGCAGAGCAGGCCAAGGAAAAACAGAAAGCTCATGACGGACCCAACGGGCCCGAATCCAGGACGGTTGATGATCCCATCGGGAGACTTCAGACTCTCACGGGTAATGATATGGAGAGATGGATGGAAGAGGTCATGCCAGAAGGAACGAGATGTCTCTACATTGTCGGCCTGTCCGTCTCGCCAAAATACCAAGGCCGCGGCGTTGGATCGGCACTCTTGCGATGGGGTACCGGTATTTGCGAAGAAAAGAATGTGTTCGCATGGGTACACTCATCAGAGCCTGCCTGGCAGATGTATGAAAAGAGCGGCTTCCAGATCATCCGAATCCTCGACATCGATTTGGATGAGTACGCCCCTGTGCCTCGGCCAAATGAGGGACCTGGAGCAAAATGGGGACACTACGTTTTTCGGTACATGAAATATTTACCTGCCCAGATAAATCGAGCCATGATGAAATCCGGAGTAAGCAAGCAAGCAGAGAAATGAAAGCAACGAGCTGTCAAGAGACAGTAACTGATCCATGTTGAATTGATCCCTTTCCCATCGTATTGGTCCTGGTCCAGATGGCAGGCAGCAAAGCAGGTGGGCCAAAGAAACGCTTCCTGCAGATAATTCTTTCTGTCCGTGGGTCGGCGACACCTTGATAATCCACATTTGCTCGCTCCTTCTCATCAACCCATCGGAAGCCCCGTTGGCTCAGTGGTAAAGCGTGTCACTAGTAATGACAAGATCACTGGTTCTGATTCCAGTACGGGGCAGGCGATTTTCTTTGGCTCATCTTGCTCCTGGGTAATCCTGCCTTGATGAGAATTACCCTTTTGCCATTATTAGTATGTGTGTTGAGAGGGGAGCCCTGATGAGGCCCCAGCCCCACCATTATTAGTCTAGCATTATATATTCACAAATGTGTCGAATCATGGACTCATTTACTGATTGCGCATGACCCTCCCTCGAGCATTCATTCATTCATTCCTACCTGTAGTATGTTCCGTACTTTGAGCGGCCTTGCACAACCTCTATAAAGTGCTTGGCGTAAATGGTCTCCATGCGCTCCGAAGGATGCAATTCGTCGTACCTAGACATTTTGATAAGTTAGTCGCCAGTGAGACCCTGCAAGGGAACCTGCGAGGGGAAAAAAAAAAAAAGACGGTTGTTCTACGGATTTTGCGTCCTAGTGCATAGACAAGGCGTGAAGAAAGAACGTGCAACGCACCACATGAAGCTTGACTTGGGCTCTTTGGAGTCGACGCAAGTATCGAGACAAACACGGTACGGCGCCTTCACATCAGCGGGCGCATCGAGGTACTCGTCAGGTTTCGCCATGACGTCCATCATGAGCGAGTGGATGTCGAAGATGGAAACCGTCGCGCCGGGCCACCGCTGCTTCACCAGCAGGTAGAACGGGACCCCGTAGTCGTACATGGTGTTGGCGCCGGCCGTGTACTCCCGGATCTTGCTCGCGTACTGCGTGGTGTTGTAGGCGGCCCCTTGCTTCTCCAGTACTCGCTGTTTCCCCTGCCGGCCTCGCCTGGCGTGGCGTACATGGGCGCGTGCTCCAGAGGAGCCATGTTCATCAGCACAAAGTGCCTGCCGCCGGTCCTGTAGACGCGGTCGAGGACCTCCCAGGCGCAGTCCAGGTACGTCGTGATTGTCGTGCCCTCCTTGTTCTTGTCGCCGAGGAGGCCGTCGATGCCCAGGTCGTTTGTTCCGATCCAGAGCGCGTAGACGGTGTTGTCGGACCTCCTGTCCGGGTAGAGGTCTTGGTGCCGGACGTCCTGCTCGAAGACGGGCACCTCGTACTCCAGGACGGAAGGGAACGGCGCGCCGATGGCGTCTAGGTTCCGGGAGTCCATGTTGTTGGTGCACTGGGCGCCGCTGACCGCGTAGTTGTAGTAGTTGGCTCCTGTCGCGTTTGCGACAACCTGGCCCTATGCGGCTCCGCCGCTCGCCGTGCTGTTGCTGGGGCAGCATCTGGCCCACTGGGGTGCCTTGCGATGGTTGATAAAGTAGGAGAACCTGCCTTCGTCCGTGTAGCTGTCGCCGAAGGTGACGAGGTTCTCCAACCGTCCGGATGAGCGGATGGACACGGGCCCGGCGGCGGCGGCGGCCCGGAGAGCCGCTGCGATCACCAGGTCGGCGAGCATGGCATGGATGGTGTTGCCTTTCGTTCGTTTGCTTCCTGGTCGTTGGGATGATTTTCGAAGAAGCTAGATAGGATATTGTTGCTGCGTTGGAGAGCGAGAGAAAATAAACGCCCCCTCCTCCGGGTTTGCCGGGCGCTCTCTTCTTGTCAAGACGAGCGCTCGAGCTGGGCTGTAGAATAAGACAGCACGGATTCCCTGTTGCTCGAAAAAATAAAAAAATAAGTAGAGGCGCAGGCGACTTGGCCTCTCTTTATTCCGTAGTTGTGCGTTTATCATCCCTTGCATGTCTCGCATGTCTTGCAGCATTGGCCAGGCCAGCCAGCCTCATCGGCGGGTGAAAAGGTGAAGCTTCTTTCCCGGATGTCCGGAACCGACTCCTAATACGCTCCGCTTTCCGCTTTCCACTTCCCGCATGGTGAGCATTCAACGTCACGAGGTGCGATATTAATGACTACCGACCATGTTTCCGTATCACGCGGAATATTTGTGAGTGGCACCAAAACGTGGTCAAAGTGAAACTTGGTCCTGATTGGCCAGCCCGCCTTTATTAGCGGGTCCCTTCATATGAATCAAGAAGGGGTTTACTAATGATTTACATAATAGTTGTTTACCGGCATGATCCATGCATGGGGCATACAACAATGATGCCGCACGGGTGTAACGCATGGCCATGCGTGCAACGTGCCATGAGGTTGATACGGGCAAGTCGCCAGGTGTGCCACATGACGCGGCCTCCTCAGCCATTGATTGGTATAAGAGCTGCAACACGGCGAACCTCATCGATTGTGATAGCTCAGGCATGACTCCGGCATGACTCCGGCATAGCTGGAACAAACCCACCTCGGGCGCTTGAATAGTGACCGATGAGATTGAAAGCTGGGTCGTCTTCTCGCATCCTTGTTCTTGAGCCAATCTGGGAACTCGTGCAGGGCATGGAATACATCCATCTGATAGATGCAATTCCATTCTGGATCCGTTGGCGACTTGGCCGAGGGTCGTAGGCCCTGCTCGAGAGCCAACTGCGTGTTCAGGAAATAACCCAACCCTCCGGTACCAAGAATAATCCTTGAGTCTCCAGAAACGATGCCAACATGAACCCCCCAATCTCGATGGCGGGCATGATGCGAAGAGAGATTTTCCCTTTGTCAGCTCGGCCGGCTCAAGGCCAGGGTCGTCTGGGGGCGTTTTCTCTTGAATCCGCTTTTCAGCCTCCGCAGAGGTTCTCTGCAAGGTTATTAAGACGCCACCATTCCATTTCAAGTAAGCCAAGTGTTCCAGAACATTTCGTCGAGACTTCAAGAGTGATTGAAATGGAATAAAAAGTACTCCAATCAAGCACAAACAGGATATTCAACAAAAATCCTTATCCCAGAGTCCTCCATGCCACCAGCGTTGCCGCCACCGACCGATCATCCTGACGCAATGATAGGTATGGTAAATGTTGGCAGCGTATGAATCAATTTTCCTCCTGCCATCATTCATGGACCTGTGAACCCGCTTCCACGCATACATGCAATGCGCCACGTGCCAGTCAAGGTCCCTGTTGTCGATCCCGCCCCTCGTACATACATACATGAGCTTCTCGTCCTCGACGTCCTGTTCGGCGAGACAGACCTTTGACAGACACGCGTGGAGGACGATGCTGTATTGACAGCCCAGTCCCCGCGGCGTTCTCGGGTGAATTGCCGGAGTCGCCGTGGGACTAGCTCAGGGCAGTCCGGTCTCTGCATCGCTGCCCTCCCGAATTGCCGGCAAGTTCCTGTTGGGCCGTGTCTCCGACGCGGGCACGGGTCGCGAGATGGTGGCGTAGAACGAGGCCATGGTCAGGATGCCGAGGATGAAGGAAGCTGACTGCCGTTGACGGAACCAACAACCAAGCTGGCTGGGGCAAGTAAGGAGACATTTGAAGACGAAAACCTTCCATGTGTTGCAATGCCGACAGAATGCCGAACAAGTCATGATGCGTACCAAATTCACAAATCAAGCCCCTGCGGGTTTTGGATTAGGCTTGCATCATCCACTCTTTAGTACACTTCAGGCTCATAGAGTCATAGTATCAATCCGAATGAATGAATGCATCTTGGGGCGATGATAAGCCCTAGCAGCAGATCAACAGACTTGCCGAGCTGGATTGTCTGTTGGTCTTGCAAGTCCAGGAGCTCTTCCATTGCGAAATTATTTGCTACTTCCATTCCATTGCCATGTCTGTCACCTTTTCACATCAACCAAATTTCACCAAATTAAACGTGCGGTAGTTCCGCATTCTGCTGCTAGACTCCCGGAAGTCTTCAACGATGCCACGTGTGTGTATGTCTCTGGATAAACACAGCCTCAGCGGTCAATTTATGTTGTTTTCTAGCGGTGGTTGACTTTCTTCGTTTGACCCGGCCCCTGTTGTCAAGGGATTCCAAGTGCTTGTTAATTTTGTTACTTGGAATGCACTGTCCGTCGAAGGTGTCGTCTAGACCACCGCGGGTATTCTTGAAAACAACAACAACAACAACAACAATACCAACATGAGCTAGCCGCAGATCAGGCAAACTTTCCGGCAGCCGCAAATGTTCTACCCTCGCACAGTCGACATGACGTGGCCGCACGCGCAAAGACGGCATGGCCACGGGTAGATCGAGCTCAGGATACGGTACGACTCGGGAAGTCTCCCGTCCGTCTCAGCGACCGAGTTTGACCGACAGCCGGTGGGTTGCAACTTGCGACGACGATGGGGAACAGCAGAGCCGAACTGGGCAGCGCTTGGCCGTTGCTGGCCACCAGACGGCTGGCCACCAGACGGATCAGGAGATGGATCACGAGATGGATCAGAAGATGAAAAAGCCAAGTTTTGGTCGTGGTTCGTCCCGCCACAAGAATGGGGGAATGGGGTGGGGACAGTGGGAAGCGGAAGGAGCGACTTGGCCCTTTATCGACTAGCCTCACTCACACTCTCTCACTCTCTCTCACTCTCTCTCTCACACACACACTTTCTCTCCCTGTGCGTGCCTTTGTTGATTTCCTCCCTTTCCGCGCTGCACCGCTGGTGTACGTCGGATGCCTATCTTGCATTATTCTGACCATCTGCCTACTCAGTTACTCAGTAGCACGCACACCAGACATGTCCGGCGGAGAGGATTCGAATATGCGGCCTGATTCCATCCAACACAGATGGCGACCCCACCCGCTGCGCACCCGCTGCGCAGTCAGTCCACAATGCGGGGAGGGAAGGGAGAAAAGGAGAAAGGGAGAAAGGGAGAAAGGAATAGGACCCCGAGATGAACAACCAAACCTAAAACGGTGCACGCTGCATTGTGCTGCCCAGAGAACAACATCCACCTGCCTATCACGGCTACCCAGCGGCTTGGCGCGGGCCTCTTCCCGTCCATTCTTCCATTCGGAACAGGATGCCTTAGATTTCCTCTACCCATCAACGATTGCCAGTACACGCCAGTTCGGGTGACGATGGACCGAATTACCCCGGTTTCGCATCTCCCGCCTCCGCAAAAATGGGGAGAAATCCAAGCGCGCCTGTCAACGCAGGTACATACACACAGAATGAGCCGTGTCCTTGCCGACTTGCATATCATAATCAGAGTCGTACACGTCTCGTCTCGTCTCGTCCAGGTTCTTGTCCAGGTTCTCGTCCAGGTTCTCGTCCAGGTGGTGTGGTTTACTCCATTGGGCAGCCCCCAATCCTGAGCGCTCTGTCTCGTTCATTCTGCTTTTGGAAGCGATGCCCGTGTGTGTGCCATCAGCTACCGGGCTAAGAGAGCAAGCAGCAATGCCTGAACTCAACCGACATGATCCTCACAAGCCCTGTTGAGCACGCCCAGATGGTCGACTATATAGATGGGAGCGTCTCCCTTCAAGTCAAGGCAGTAGGTTCAGCCCCGTGGTGTTCACTTGAGCCTTCATCTGAGACATCCAACACAACTTCTTCCATCTTGACTTGAGGTCATTGTCATGTTATATTTCTTTTCTTCTTTTGCCTCCCTTTGACCAGTTTCTCCTCAATCCCACACACAACCTTTTCCACTCATCCATCTTCACTTTCCACTCGTCCATCTTCACGATGAAGTACAACGCCATCCTCCTCGCTCTGACCTCCTTGGTCCTCGCCGCCCCCTCAGCAGACGTGGCCTCCCTCAAGCGTGAGGACATCACTACCGTGACCGACGAGCTTCTCTTCAAGGCGACTTTGCCTCAGTTCCAGGCTCGTCGCAACACCAGGAACCCTGGTACGCTGGACTGGTCCTCTGACGGCTGCACCTCATCGCCCGATAACCCTTTTGGTTCCCCTTCGTTGACGCCTGCCAACGCCACGACTTTGGGTACCAGAATTATCGTGTCCAGACGCGTTTCACAAAGGCGGCCAAGGCCGAGATTGATAGCCTTTTCAAGAAGGAGTACGTGTACTCACACTGAACCTTTGGTTCAAATCCCCACCCCTTTTTTTGCCCATGTCTCGTGCAAAAGTTCGATGGCGCTGACATTATCAAAACTAGCTTATACTATCAGTGCCAATCCGTCTTCGCCCAGACAGCCTGTGAGAGACTCGCAGACGTCTACTACGCTGCCGTCAAGATATACGGTGGCGGCGATGCCACCAAGCGCGAGGAGACGGAGCCTTCGTACGAGAAGGCCGCGGAGGCGTACGAGAAGGCCGCGGAGGCGTACGAGAAGGCCGTGGAGGCGTACGACAAGGCTGTCAAGGAGGCACAGGCCGAGGGTCTATTGCCTACCTTGGAGTACTAGGGTGCATGCAAGGTACAAGTGGAAATTCGCGCATCTGCTGTCTTCCTACGGATTAGGAAGAGGACGTTTGGTATAAAGGGACAGGGAGGTGACAACTGTATATATGGATATAGTTGGTAGCTTGTTGATAAGTTTAGAAAGCGAGTACATACGACGTTGAATGACATTTCTACCGAGTCTAGTTGGCCAATTACTTGCCAACCTGATGTTTCATCTTGTGAAACGGACAGGTAGTATGATGTGTCTATCTCGCAGAGAATAGGGAATCATGATGTGATTGGTCATTGTCGGATGTTGCATAAAGATGGATGCAGGGCAAGCGTACACTACACCCCTGCATGACAAGAGGAAATTAAGCAAATGAGACATTAGCTAGGAAATAAAGGAGACAGGGCTAGGACATAGGGTGCCTTTTATTACTAGTAACCCATATAGAAATAGATGTATTCTTTTATAGCGCTATATGCCATGTATTTTCCTTATAGCTCTCTAATGATAGTATTATCTTATAGCTAATTATAGCTCCTGGAGGAACGAAAACTAGGGCATGTAGATTTGTAAAATAATTCAGGGGTAGAGTGTAATGAAAGAAAGAGCAACGCGTCTGTCTACTCATTCGAAATGTATCCATGTATCCATGTATCTATAGAAGTAAAAATAGAATGTGTAGCCTCTTGTCATCCAAATAACAAAATATGCAACTGCACTTACTTGCTCTAGCGGCTGTGAGGCAGCCACGGAATAGGATATGTCCCATAACCCAGCGGCGGCGTGTCCTGCCGAAACTTGGCCAGCTGCGGCAGCGTAAACGGCTCGTTACCACTCAAGCTGTGCACCCTGCCCAGCAGCTTCTCCAACTGCCTGAAGGAGGCCGTGGGGCGTACTCGGGCCCTTCGTGGCCGGCCAGCGCGGTGACGACGATGGTGAAGCCGCGCTCGGTGTGGGTTGTCCCGGCGACGCCCGACAAACCGGGAAGATTGGAGCCGTAGAAGGTGCCGTTCAGCTCGCCCGCCCCCAACGAGGCACGTAGAAGGGATCCGTGGGCCGCGACTGGAAGCCCATCTTGCCGCCCCAGGTCATGTTCTGGACGCCGAGCAGGAGGCCGCTGGGGGCAGTATGAAGTCCATTCCGCCCAGGGCGTAGATGACGTTGTGCGTCTTGTCGATGACGTTGGGGAGCTCGTACTTGGAGGGGGCTCCGACTTGTCGCCCTTGCCCAGAAAGGCCGTGTCGACGCACATGCTCCATTTCACGTCGAGAGGCGCGTGGATGGCCCTCTTGACGTCCTCCTGTCGAAGTAGGGTGAATCGAGGATCGGGTCGAACAGCGTGGGGCAGTAGTCCCGGATGTTGTACATGTTGAAGCACGGATTTTGCCAGATGGCCTGTGCGACGATGGACTCCACAGGCGGCCGCAGTCGGGCCTGGGACCGATAGTCCCGTCGGGGAGCTTCTTCATCCAGGGAAGGATGGCCGGCTGCGGGCCCGAGGGAGGATACGTGTAGTACTTCTCCAGGTAGTCTCTGTAGCCGCACGCCTTGGAGTAAAGGCGCATTTGTTTCATGCTCTCGTCGTCAAAGGCAAACAAATTGAGTTCTGCTCGACGTAGGCCGCGGCGACGGCCTCGGCCTGCACGTCGTTGTTGAAGCTGACGGCGTCGACGACCATGAGGCCCCCGAGGTTGTAGTACCTGGGGTCTTTGGCGTTGACAAAGTGGCTCGCGATGTACGGGGCATAGTAGCCGCCGTAGGACTCGGCGACAATGAACACCTTGTAGCCTTGCATGCTGAACGTCTCCATGAAGTTCTTCCAGAAGCCCATGAACTGCTCGGCGAGCTCATCCTCGTTGTGGATGGTGGATGTTCCGGTGGAGAAGCCGACCGAGACGGGCTGGTCGATCCAGACGGTGTTGGTGAGGTGGTGGAAGCTCCAGGGGTTGGGGATGGGCTTCATAGTGCCGGTCGGCCAGACAAAGGGCCGTTTTCCTTAAGGAGGCCGAGGAGAGATGAGCAGCCGGGCTGGTGTTGTTTGCCGAGTTAGTTCCCAGATTGCCGGTAGAAGGAGGAAAAAAAAAAAGGTAAATAGATGGGCATCGGGGGAAACTTACTCCGCCGTTGAGCCAGATGGTGATTTCCTTCTTCTTCCTGTGCTCCTCATTGTCCGAGGGGAAGAACCAGAAGAACAAGTTGTTCTTCTCATCCTTCTTGCCGCTGATGGGCAACTGTCCGGCGTACGACTCACCGACGTCACCTTTAAATTCGGGAATATTTTTGCCATCGACGGAGAATCCTGCATCGTTTCTTTCATCAGCAATGTGGCCAAGGGGAGGGAGGGGTGCCCAACCACAACATCACACACACACACACACACACAGACTCACTCTTTGTCTTCTCATTCAAGAAGTAGTGCGGGCGCGGGCTGGATCCCGACCCGGATCCCGACTTGGAATCGGCTCGGGCCGCAACGGAGGGCACCTGCTTGGCCTTGGCGAGGTTGTGCAATTTAGGCGTGTCATGTAGATCTTTGTGAAAATGCTTCAACAGTCGAGCGTGGCTCTCGCTGCGGCTCGCAATGGCCGACGTGGCGAAAAGGCCCAGCAGGGCCAGGAGTTGACTCCTCATTGTGTCTGGGGAGGCGCAAGTAAGGCGGAAAAGATGAGGATGGAGGCAGGAACGAGAGACGCCTGGACTAGTTCAAAGTTGAAGGCGCCGTTTGCACGACGACGACTGACTATATACATACATTCTTTGATGATTGCCCTCACTCCTCGGCATGTATCATGGTTACATGGCCCGGCACTCATTCTGCAGGGAGCAGGATCACCGACGGACCCGAAGATCAGCCTCAAGTACGTCGGCTAGGTGGTGGAAGCACTTGCCTGATCCTAATCTCTAGCAAGACAGCCCGACCATGACCATGACCATGTATGGCAACCAGGTCGTGCCATCGTGGTACCCGGTGCATCTGCAGGGTTGTGAGGTTGTGAGAGTTCCGGTCCCGAGGCCGACGAAGCCGACGAAGCCGGGCTGCTTAAACATGCCGGACTTGGAAAGACAAAGGATGGTCTGGGACGCCGAAGATTCCGTCTGATTCAACCCGGCATTTTGCAAGTCGTTCGGGAGCATAAACCCCGCAAAAGATTAAAATTAAAATTGAAATTTAAGATTGTCATTTGTCATGCTCCCATCAGCTGACAACGGACCGAAATCCCCGCCCCCATTTGCCGTCCTCACACATCGCACGCATGTAATACAGCCCGACCTTACGAAGCTTTTTGGAAACATGGCATATTAACCATGGCATGTTCTCTGACACACGCCAACGCTGCCATGGCAAGATTAGAACCGTGCCAAGCTTTTTCTGCGCCCAAGCGCCCCGGCTATTTTTGGCTAAATTAGTAAGGGGACTTATTACGGAGTATTATTACTCCGTACTACATGTAAAGTGGGCATTGTCTCACGCCGAGGGATCGCACTTCCATTGCATCACGTGCAAGAGTTATGGGCCCGGGAGGTCTCTTATCCCACGCAAGCTTCCTGAAGAAAACCACCACGCAGGAAGCCCCAGCAAAAATGGCTCTAGGTAATAATTTACTACACAGGAGCTAGGGATAATAAACGCGCATATCACAACCTCCGACCCGTTCCCGACCCGTTCCCGACCCGTTCCCGACCCGTTCCCGACCCGTTCTCGACCCAACACCAACATTGCCTCCTGGCTGGGCAAGACGAACCCAGGCTCTGGAATTTCATCGTCCACCTCACCGGCGGCTTTGACGCAGCCGCTTCACGACGACCCATGCCAAGTGGGCGGCGGGCAAGAGCGACTTCACCCTTTGACGGCGACTGGGACACGCACGTTATATATTCCGCAGAAATTAAGCTCGTGGGAGGCAGCGAGCTCGGGCTCGACCCGAGGCTGCGGAGTTCTGGTCAGGGGATCACCTCTGGCAAGTCAAGCACAAGTCGCGGGCGGGCGGCCAGACTCATCAAGGAGACGAATCATATCGGGGTTGTTTGTTACCACCACCGTGACGCGCTGGACGTCTTGACGCGATGCCAATCTTGCCGAAGAACTTGAGGAGCGGTCATGCCGAGCCCGGACGCCATTCGACAAAGGCCATCTCTGCCCGACGTATTACAAGTCCGTGGTCGACAACGGGTGAAGGGTCCAAAGTCCAGGCATGAAGAGGCGCTCTGTATTTCCCGACCTCATGAACTTTCGACATGAGCGCGAGACACTGATCTGTGACTTGGTGTGTCAAAGCCAGAGTAATGTCAGGGACGAGGCCATCATTGCGTATATGGCATGATCAACGTCGAGACTTGCACTCTCCTCAAATTACATACAGATTCATCGGGGAAGAGGCTAATCAAATTAAATCAAATCAAATCAGGGCGGCCTGGAAGGTGTCCTTGCTGTCTGTGAATGACACACACACACACACACACACACAGAGCAACGGCCATCACAAATCAAGTCGTCGAGAGATTCTCGTCGCCAGGATGGGGCGTCTTAACCACCAACTGTGGCTAGGCTGAGTTGCTGTGGCTTGCGTGCGGCTTTCGAGGGAGCAACTTCTTCCGAGCAGCATTTAATCCGTGCCTTCTTTTCTCGTCGCGTGCGCTGCTTCCCAGATTCGTCTACGGGGTCCATTCTCATTGGCCCGCTGGAACTGTGCAACTAACAGAGAAATGGCCAAGACCAAGCCAAGTTGGATGTCTCTCGTCAACAGCGCTGGTTGGATCGCCTAGCTCGTGGCGCAGATTGTTTTTGGGGTGTCACGGGGGGTAGAAAGTGGCTTTCATCAAAGGGGCAAACGGCCAACTCGACGGAGAAACATATCCGGGGATTCCTCTCACGAGTCATGAACCCCCGTTGTTGTCGATGATGCAGAAGCCTCAATGTACATGTTGTACACGCAAGCAGCGGCCTACATAATGCCGTGCGTTTGCGCTGAAACATTGTCGAATTTTAGCCTGCCTTTTGAAGAAGGAGACGAATTGTCTTCATCAATGGCTGGACCGCGCGGCTCCTATAACCGGTCAGCCACACTACAACCGCGCCGTGGAGAAAGTTCAACCCCGCAACCAACTTGCTGGGAAGGTTGCTGTTGATTACGAGTTCCAACAGCGTCTTATCGCACACACACCCTCCCTGGGTTGCTCGTTGCCACATGGGGGCGGGGGCGTTTCTCGTTTCCCTCACTGCTAAAGCCACACCGCCGAAGCCTTGTTAGTGCGAAGTAACAAGAACAATAGAGGGGCATCTAACTGTGGCTAGTGCATGTGGCCACCCCCCACCCCTAGTGCCCCGCTGCACCCGCCACACAATGGTTTGCATAAATACAGAGCGGGAACCTTTGTTAAGCCACATGAAGTGGCGGAGCTAGGTCCGCCGTAACTCTGCAAGTAGTTTAACCTCCCGCTCATCTCATCTTATTTGTACGGATCATTTGCACGGCAGCCGCGCTCGCTGTTCACCCTCTCGTCGCGACCCGGTGCTCTGTCCTGTAATTCGCCGTCCTCGACCGCCTGTGCCACCCGTCAAACGGGCTCTTGCGTCTCGCTAGGAGGAGATGCTCCTTTGGGGAGGGGGACCAAATGGGCATCATGCTAGTGGGACTGTGGCACAGTACTCGGTGTTTTTTTTTATAAAGCCTATATTCTTTAAATACCCTAAGGACCAACTAGATTCTAATTAATAGTAATTTAGCTATATTATTATAATTCATACTAAGCTAATTAAAATGAAAGAATATAAAATAATAATAATAAACACCGTGAAGCGCGCGTGCATACCGCAGTCCTCCTCATTGCTTTTCCCCCTCTGCTGCTTCCTTTTTCCCCTGACGTGCATTTCGTCAAGAAACTTTTCTTCTGGCGGATAACGGATAAGCATAGCCCACCCAGCGCATCCTCATCCCCACCCCCACCCCCATTCCATGTCCCTTGCTCAGCCACACGTTACCGTCATGTTATTCCGTCCGTAACCCTTCTTCCCCATGCACTTGGCCCGATTCTGCCCACCAGACCCCTCTCCTCCCGGCAACTCGCTCCGCCATTTTCGTCGACTTCTCCGTAGGGCCCATGGGAAGGAGGGGGTTCTCATCCCGTGGCTACGAGCAAGTCAAGTCAACTCTTTGTTTCCCTCATATCTTCGGCCCTGGCCCCTTGAGGTCAGGCCCGGACGGCGGACGGGACACTAGCGCCATCGGGCAATTCCAAGTATGTATACAATAAAAAAAAAAAAAAAATTAAGAACCAGAACTGGACCGGGACGGCCCATGTTTCAGTCCCGCGCTTGCAAACCCACCGAGAAAATGCCTCCTTTTCCCACGCGTGAGCCACAGCCGCCCCCCCAAACCTGAACGACATGGTCCGTACGGGATGAAAATGTCTACGTGCGTTTTCGTCCCACCTCCGTCCGGCCTTTGTCGCCCCCTGCCACTTGGTCCATACAATGCCGCCTCTACGGATTCGTCTTGACCCTACCAGACTTCTTCTCTACGCAAGGATTACCCAGTGGACAAGGACCTTGGCAGGAGTGGAGAGGCTTGTTCATCACGTTTTCAAACGCCTCGTTGGAAAAAGGTAGTCGGTCGCTACAATGAATTGCTAGTAGTTGTCTTGAGATGTTCTTCCATGTTCATGTGAGGATGCTGAAGAAAGGGAGACGGGGAAAGGGCAAGGTTTCGCACGTCTCTTGGGGATTCGTCACATGAATCCCTATATGCCAGTGCATCATCATCCATCCGTCCCTGTCAATATCCCCGAGTTGGTCGTGGCCGTTCGTCATGCCATTAATGTGTTTCGATCCGCCAATGATACTCCAACACCATGGATCCATTCATTCCCTGACCTCCATACTCCCTGTATGGCGTATGCAGATGCTTTGGTAAGATGAGAGACAAGAAATTACATGGTTTCTCCCTTTGTACAAAGGCTTGTTGTTTTCAAAAGATCCGGCTATTACACCAAAAGTTCAGGTATACACAGTATGCCCCAAACAGCCAATCTGAGACGTGCGTGGTGACATGACGGAGAAAATTTTGCGTCACCCCAAATCCATGTGCTTTCTCAGTGGCCAGAAAGGTATGCGTGCGAATAAAAAGAAAATGAACAACAAAAACAGGAAGAAAAGAACACCGATGTCGAGTGAACGGTCTCCTTGCGTGGTATCTCGCAATTGCCACAAATTTCACCACAAAGGTTGCTCGGCCGAACCGCCTTCGTGCTTGGTATCTCCTAGCCAGTAGTAAAAGACAAGACGGAAGATAAATCGTTGAAAACGCCTCAGAGAAACAGTTCTCCCCTCGTTTAAAGGGAGAAGAAAGAAAGAAAGGAAGAAAGAAAGAAAAAGACATCGTGTACGTATCGGTAGTCTTCATGGACGAAAAAGAAAAGGGGGATGAGGGGGTCGGCCTCGGTACGACCACCAGAAGCATGTGCCAAACTACCAGTGATCAACAAGAGGACGGAGAGGGGCCGTGGCCCGTAGTGGCAAAGCAATCATTCACACTCCTGCTCTAAAAGGTCAAACGCAGAACAAAGCCACGGGCTGGAGGGGCGCTACCGTCGCTGTCTCTGCCTGTGTCATCTACAGACATATCCCATTCGCGTTTCATCGGTGGAGGTTGCTCGGTCACTTCTTCAACCTCCATTCGCATATCTTGCCCTTCTTTGAGCTCTTGGATAACGTCGTCGTCCATTTCAATTTCCGGTCCACCTTGAATCATGTGTATGGAACGCAATATCTTCGATGGTTCGATTCCCCATTTGCTGGCAACTCTCCCGTTGAATTCCTCCACAGTACGCTTCGATAGGTATATGGCGCGGTGATATGAGGGCTTGTCGTCATCTGATTTGTCGACATACTGTACATAAAAGCAGGCGACGGGTTTCTCGACCTGCTCTGACGGAGGTCGATACGACGGATCTACCCCTAATGCTTCGATCCATCCACTCAGTGTCCCTGCATCATCGGTACGATTGACTCGTGACGGCTGTTCGAGATTTTTCCCGATGTAGCGGCATTGTCCATGTTTCGCCACGCGCCAGATGCTTGAGAAGCAAGCGAGAGAGAGCTGGGTGAAGGCGAAACCATAGAGTCAGTGACGGAAGATTTCGTGCTGCGGGCCTGCCAGATGGGACCTTCGCGAACCTCCAACTTGTTAGGAGGGGACATGTCTCCGGGAAGAGAGACTGGGTTTAGGTCAGGGTTGTCCAAGTCTTCGCCACGGAGGTACAGGATGCTGACGGGTCGTGTGCTGGTAAACATGTCTTGAAGTGTCTGTAGTTTCATCTGCAAATCCTCTTCCAGCGTCATCTTGCTTCCGCCACCTCCAGCGGAGCTTGCCGACGACATGGACCAGGTACGCTTGTGTTTCTGGACTTTCCCAGGTCGCTGCGAATCAGTGATCTTGGCAGCGCTGCTCAACCGCTTTCTCTTGCCGACATCTTTCATGCCACTTTCTATCTGGTCGAGCTGCTGTTTTAGCTTGTCGATGGACTTCTTGACGTGAGCAACGTCGTTGGATAGTTTCCTTTCAGCGCCATGGTCTCGAAACAGCTTGACCTTGCAGAAACACACTTCGGGGCTCGTTTCATCCTTCACTGATTCGTCAGCGGGGATGAGGCTTGTCTTTGCGCAGAGACGCACAGGTATTCCCTTGACGCCTTTCGAGTGACTAAAGTCTGTTGACAAAAAGTTGAACCTGACGGCAAGATTGAGCTCGGGGCCGGTGGGCTGCTGGTGTCCATGTCACGCAGAAACCGTCAAACGAGGAGCTCTCAACTTCTATGCGTGGTCGCTTATCGTCTGCATCGGTAGGTTGGCTAGCTTCGACATACTCAACCGCTTGCAATTTGCCGCCTCTTTGATGAGCTTCGTTAGTACCTCTACCTTCCTTCCACAGTCCCCAACATACGCTCGGTTTCTGCCTCTGTTCCTCTTCTTCGAATGAAATCCGCACAAAGGTTCTGTACTTGCTGCCGGGTGCTAGTCGGGTGTTCTTGACTGTATCAACAACGGAGAGGGCGTATGCCTGTCCCTTGTTGAGGTAGGTAACGGGAATCTCGGCTGCTTGTCTTACCATGGCGGTGGGAGCGTTCAGGGTGGAGTGGAAGCGAAACTTTTCGGCATTTGGTGGCAGTTCATGGCCTATCAGCATCCGGCTCGCCGCCTTCTGCTGCTGCAGCAAAGTTCCTGGCGCCATCGAAGGAAGTCGATGCTGCGGTGGAAGTGGTTCCAACGCTGGGCCGTCCTGTTCCATGGTCTCGTATCCTGTATCCTGGTGAACGAAAGAGGTTGGCGCATAGGTTCTGCGGCGCACCCTGAATGAAAGGGTTGAAGTGGTGAAATTGATGCGGCTGTAGCGCCTGAAAGCCTGACATGTCCATGACAGCGGCTCCGGCCTGCAGAGAGTCTCCCGAGTTCGGCATCGATAACGGTGTCCCAATACCGCCGACTCCCAGCGTTGGCGTATGCAAGTCCCCTGCTTGCGAGTGGAACAGTGTGTTATTTCCGCCAGGGGTTGGAGTGTAGTAGCCAGGTTGTGCGTTGGCAAAAGCGTTGAAGGCGTACGAGTTCGTATCTAGAAGTGATGGTGTGAATCTCCAAGGTTCGTGAGATGCCCTGGGTGTGGGATCCTGGTCATGAAATGTATCGTTGTTGTCGATATTTGACATTCTACGGCGCCAAAAACAAATTGGTTAGAGATGCAACCATAACATGATCCTAGCCGGCAAGTCTTCATTGCCGTCAACTTTTGGAGAGTGCACACCTTTGGTCGTGGGAAGACAAGTTGAGCGCAGATTTATCGGCGGCAGTGGCTGTCTGGGCCATTGAAGGGCGGATCCTTCAGAAGTCACCGCTGCCACCTCGGGAAACTGTTGCCTGAAGTTGGCAAGCAAGTCATCGCCCGGCTTTTGCGAGCTCGTTCTGTGTTGCGTGACGGTGGGTTAACATTTTATCTGAGAGGAGACTTGTCTCGCGCTCGGACAGAGGGAGAGATTCGTCCTTCGAACATGTAATGAAGATTTGATGGGAGGGAAAGCTACGTCAGAGTTTGAGGACAAGTAGGAGGGGAAGCATGTTGTACGAAACGAATGTCAAGAGCACGGGTAGTCATACCTTTGCCGAAACATGGTGGCTTCGCTGAGCGGTTTTGCGGTTTTGCGGTTTTGCCCTTCGCGGGTATCACCGGCTGCCACAAATGAAGCGACACTTAGGACTTTTCAAGAAAATCCGTCGCTTTCGAAAAAAATAAAAATAAAAATAAAAATAAAAATATCCTTTGTCGAACTCTCACTTGGAGGGTTGGCAGTCGAAACGAGGCCAAATGTCCATGTGCGTCAAGTCAAGTATTCGAAGGGTTATACCGAAAGGAGATGGCTTACGCGGTCTGAGGCGAGCGCATGCAACGTGGACAGCGAGTATCAGGAAGATGCGAAAGACAGAGACGGCGAGGGCGAAGAATGACGGCTGAAGTGGAGGTGAACGAGAGGGTCGAAGGGGTAAGAAAACGGTAAGAAAATGGCCCGAAAGAGAAATAACAGGAGGGGAGAATAAGGGAGAAGAGGAGAGAGGTTGAAATTGAGGAGGGCCTGGCGTATGAAAAACTATGAAAGACTATGAAAGAAGACGGGCCCCGGACGGAAGCTTACTCCTTACTCGCTTGTGGTGAGCCAGTGGTGGGGCATATATAAGCTGGTCCTGCGCGCTCCGTTCTCCAGAATAATTTGGCTTTTGCTTTTGGTCCTTTGCAACGCCCGGGAAGGGAATCAACGGGCCTGGTATGTTTTGCACCGGCCTGGTGTTATGTAGCTCAAGTTTGGTATAAGAAGGAGAGGCGTGTGAGGCGGCGTGTGTGGTCAAACGGGTCTACTGGCCCGTCTGGTGCTCCTAAGCATATCCACCCCGGTCGGGTCCAGTGTGGCTCTCTAAGACTTGTGGCTCAGATGCTTTGACCGACCGATACGACGGCCAAAGGTCCAGGATTAGGCAGGGGGAGGGGGTGCTGCGCTGGGTGTGGCGGGACTGTGGCGTTGCTGAAACGCCCGTCTTATATTAATGTACAGCCGCGGGAGGGGTGCGAGCAGGCATGTACACGGACTAGGTGTACGGACTATGTGTATGGACTACCCGTTCGGACTACATGTGCAGCAACGATGGCAAGACGTGGCGTCTCAGCCTTTTGGAAGTTTCTTCCCGTGCCCATTAGCCCATGTTCGTGGCGTGGAATGGGGTCGAGGGATGGATACACACATCGGTGGCCATTTTGGGCCATCCAGCTGCATGGGAAGGGGGATGATACTGTACATTACATAAGTCTCTGGTTGGGCTTGCATGGATTGTACAAGATACAAACAAGCATGGGCGTTGGGTCGGGTTCGAGTCGGGGTTTTGACGAATTTGGCTTTTAAATCGATTTACCGTAGCCTAGTGGGCAGGGCAGCCAGGCTCAAGCGCCAATCATGTAAATGTTTCGTAAAAATGTGAGGGAATCAATCGATCGGGTGGGGACCGCGGCACTACATTGTGGCTGTGAAAGACACCCCGTCCCGTGTCAGGATTTTGTCACGTTGCCGGAGTTTTGCCGCGCCGGTTAAGTGGTTAGCTTGAGGGAGGCGAACAAGCCACGTCACTAGCCACATCTTGGTCCTCCTCGTGAATCCACAGACCATGGTCTGGACAAACTAATGTCACAGACTAGAGTGACTTAGACACGGCACCTCGCCGCTTTGCCGAAAGACAATAATCTAGCACAGCCACAATGGCTCATACTTTTTTCTTCTTTCAAAAAAAAAAAAAAGGCTTCGCTCTTCTTGTCTTGGATAGAGCGTCGGGCATCGAGGGGGTTCAGGCTTGGGATCTAGCACTAATAATAACACGCCGGATTCTGGTGTACCAGACACATGTGTCTCAGGGCCGTGAGCCCGTTTTCAGGGTCTTTAAAATCTATTCCGACGTGAAGGAACATTCATGTTGCCATGGCCGCTGGAGTACCATCGCTGATAAATCACGGGCGATTCCTGATGGACTCAACGGCCAATTGATGTGGGCGATGGGCAATCCGAGTCTGCGACCCTGCCGATCGAGTTCCCGGCCGGATGAATGGAGCCCGTTAGCAGAACATAAATTGACTTGTATTTTCTGTCCGACTCAAGCTCTTGTCACAAAAGCGTTATTGGTTTGATTACTGGGAAATTGTACACATTGCATCCAACAACGTTCTCGTTCCAGCTTCTGGGAGGGATGAAGTAACCGTCGGGTCCAAGGCAACAATCTCAAAGCCACGAGTTCGTGTATTGCGTGGCACCAGCCACAGTGGCGCTGAAGATGGAGAGTTCAGGTTGCACAGTGAGTGGGGCAGTTCAAATTGCGTGTTGCTCACGACCGGTGAAATCGTGCGAAAGAAACTGACGATTCACATACGACGGGCAGTTTGTCACTTCGTTCACACACTTGAGGTAACACGGAGCAGCACGGAGCAGCACGGAGCAGCACGAAGCAGCGCGAAGCAGCCCGTTCAAATGCTGGGTCGGGGCAACAAAATGACCACCAAGCTTATTCATGCCCGGGCGACAAATGTGGTGCTGCGAGACCAACTTGATCAAAAGAGCATCACATTCCAGGACTTGATGATATGGGTATGCCAGTGTTGCAAATGCACCTTTTTACTCCTTCTGCTCATCTTGTTTCAAAAGGGGCCTGATGGCGTGCTCTAATACCGACACCGCTTCGTTCCATACATAACACGATGAGGCATCCATCCGACCTCGCTATGCCGCCGACCTCGCTATGCCGCAGAACGAGCGATTATATGCCTACTCAATAAAGTGCGCAGAGCCAGGTATGAGGCATTGATCACATGGGTAGGGCGCGCAGGCTAATAAAGAGACGCACAAATCAGCAATTCGGCCGAGTCGCCCAGGTGCAGATTCCCCACCCGAAACGCAATGCAAAGCGAGTCAGTCAGACGGGGTCAGATTTGCCTCGGGCCGGTTACTTGGACTTGTCCATGGCCGCGGTTGTGATGTGTCCTGTCTTATAACAGATGATCGCCGTGAGACAACTGACTGCCAGATCAGAGAACAAGGCGCGGCCAACAGAAGAAGACCAAGAAGATCAAAAGCGACATGAACAAGATGGCATCGCCCTCGCTCTCTTCCTCTTCCTCTGACAACGAGTCGCCGCAGCTCGAACCCGTCAGGACTGCCCACGCGAACCGCAGTCGTGATTCCGTTGCAAGTCCGGATGTAGAGACCGAGGCTGAGCGCGTGGCTCGCGAGCCCGTCACCTACACCCGGAGTGGTGATACCAGCGTTGGCAGTGGCGGCACCACCGCCTCCCGGCCGCCCGAGTTCGAGGTGTACTTTCAGGAAAACGACCCGGAAAACCCCATGGACTGGCCATTGTGGTACAGGTGCTGGTGCATCTTCTGCGTCTCCTTCGCGACATGGGTTGCCACGCTGTACAGCACCAGCTACACGTCGTCCACGCCCGGCCTGATCAACGACTTTGACTCGTCCACAACCATTGTCACTCTGGGTATGACGACCTATCTTCTGGGCCTGGCTGCCGGCACCTTGGTCGTTGCTCCTCTGAGCGAGCTGTACGGTCGTCGACCGGTGTACATTGTGTGTCTGGCGTTGTGGGCAGTTCTCATCGTACCCTGCGGCCTCGCTCAGTCCTTGACAACCATCATTGTCGTTCGATTTTTCGGGTAGGCTTCCGCTCTTGGAAATCATGCAAGACTATGCACCATAAATATGGCACCGCGACTAATTGACAAACGGTGTAGCGCATTCTTTGGCGCCGTCATGATCTCCAATGCCCCAGGCACCGTAGTCGACGTATCCAACCCCGACTATCTCGCAAGGAGCATATCCCTATACAGCATGGCACCTCTCAACGGACCGGTGACGGGTCCCATCATCGGAGGCTTCGTCTTCCAGTACCTTGGCTGGCGATGGGCCGACTGGATTGTGCTCCTCATGGCTGGCCTTACCATCGCCCTCATGCTCACTGTCAAGGAGACGTATGCGCCCACGATTCTCCAGCGCAAAGCCGCGAGGATGAGGAAGCAAATGGACGATCCCCGCTACTGGTGCCAGTACGATCAGAGGGTGTCGACCTTGCGCCTACTCAAGGTGAATCTGAGTCGGCCGTTCATGCTCTTTGCCACCGAGCCTATTCTGTGGTTCATGAGCTTTTGGTAAGCCAAGCTGTCTGTTGTTGTATGTATATATTTGGTCAAACGAGCGGAATCATTACTAACCGGCTTCTCTTTTCTTCTTTCCTTGTTCGCTGCATCATGAACAGGATTTCCATGGTTTACGGTGTTCTCTACCTCTGCTTCGTAGCATATCCAGTCGTCTTTTCACAGCATCGAGGCTGGGGACCAGGCACTTCAGGTTTGGCCTTTTCGGGCATCGGCATCGGGGTTCTCACGGGCATCTTCGCAGAGCCGCTCTTCCGACGCATCATCAACGCGCAGGCCAAGGATCCCCAGACGGGCAAGCCCTACCCCGAGGCACAGGCGTCCATCATGGCCATCGGTGCCATCTCGACAGCGTTCGGCCAGCTGGGCTTCGCTTGGACGTGCCTCCCGCGGTCGATTCACTGGGCGGTGCCCGTCGCCTTTGGCATCCCCTTTGGCTACGGCAACACCATCAGCTTCGTCTACGGCTGCAACTATCTCGCTGGTGCGTACGGCATCTACGCCGCCAGCGCTTTGGCCGGCAATGCCGTGGTTCGCAGCATCTTCGGCGGCACGCTCCCCTGGCTGGCCCCAAGATGTACGCCACACTCACGCCGCGGTGGGCTGGTACGTTGCTCGGGCTGCTCGAGGTGGCCATTATAGCGATTCCCTTTGTGTTCTGGAAATACGGTGGTCGGATTCGCGCCAAGAGCAGGATCCTTCGGCAGCTCCGCCAAGAGCAGGAGAGGCTGGATGCTAAACGAGCCAGAGGCCTCACGAGAATGGAGACGAGAGCGGCCAGGTTGGCTCGTGCCGCGAATGGGACCGCTGACGCAGGCAACGACGCTGGCGGGGAGAAGGTTTAACACGGGGCCAACATTCCTCCAAGACGGGTGAGGATGGAGGACCATTTATTTGCGCATTTTCAATCGTCACAGCGTCACACCGTATGTACATGTGCATAGTTTGTCCAAATACACGCACGCAGACAACAATTCTGTTCCTCTTCCTTCATGACGAAAGTTGACAATCTCAGACGCCTCTAAAAGTCAAATATCTGCCCATGGCGAAAATAAGACGGGCAGGAAGATATATGAGCTTCCTCCCTCAACAAGGACAAGGGCAAACAAAACATTAAATTTTCTACAGCAATTTTAATAAATTGATCAGCCACAAAAAGCAGGGGGAAGCTCCAAGCTCCCAAAAAGAGTTGTCAATCGTTCTTATATAGGAACAGCCCGATGCGGGGGTCGAACCCGCAACCTTGAGATTTCGTGCACTCATAAGAGTCTCACGCTCTACCGATTGAGCTAACCGGGCACCGAATCCTCGATGCGATGTTGAAGAGCCGTGCACTGTTTCGTTCTATACGTCTTTTGCTGCTCTCGAGTCCCCTTTAAATACAAGTTTACGCACGTACGAACATCGTTGTGCGAAGCGATGCAACAGGGTTGTAATGTACAATGCATCCCTTGAGTTATTCTACAAATCTACATGACTAATTGAGCCAATCAGATGTTAGCTAGGAAATAAAGGAGATAGGGGCTAGGATTAAAGGTACCTTTTAGTACTAGTAACCTATACAGAAATAGATGTACTCTTTTGTGGCGCTACTTGCGCATTTTCCTTGTAGCTCTCTAATAATAGTATTGCTTATAGCTAATTATAGCTATGAAAGAGAAACAAAAGCCAGGGCCTGTAGATTTGTAAAATACTTCGCGGGGGGGCAATTGTGATTGAGCAACAATTCGCGTTCCATTCACACATCCGCCGCACGAACGAAACGACAATACATCCATCCATCCCCTTCAACAGGAAAACGCCTGGTTCCGCTGCGAACTTGTTTTGTTTTACAATACAAGACCCACTTTATATAGCTGGTAAGTCCCTCATCTAATAGCTACAGGCCGGTGGTCCATGCGTTATCAGGAAAAGGGCCGAAAAAAAAAGAAATCACGAAAGAGAGAAGGCGTTGTGGTTTTGCAACGGATAATTATGACAGGTAAACGCGGACAACTAAACGCGCATCCATTAAAAGTAAATGCGCATCCGCCGTTAGTCCTAATCCGTCAGAACGACCCACCTACACTTTCTTAATGTGGCTAAGAATAATGTTTATGATTCTTCACACCCAGGGGCCTATCACGGTGCCCTGCTGGCAGATTGCTTGTTGTGTTATATTACAATGAAAAGGTAAACGCTGACTGGCATGGTCACGGTGGCAAGGCGCATGGGTGATGTTATTAGGTGTGATCCAATTACGAGACTGCGCCGACCTGGATCGCATCCGTAGTTCATATTCCGCTCTTGGTATTAGGCCAAGGTTGTTCTGAGATACATGTAGGTTTGCTGTTTCAGAATCTGCCGCAAATCTTCATTTATTATCTATCGAGACTCGCTGCTTTTTCTTCTTCCCTCCTTTTTGTTAAATTTTTTTTTACCCCTGTCCTATCTCGACTTGATAAGAATGCTTTTCATTCGCGTGCAACAGCCCGAAGACGGGCTTGAGACATCCACCAAAGCGATACCACCTTATTTTCCAAAAGAATACCAAAGACGACAGCACACACAAGTATGCGTGCATATCCAGAGTGGTCGGTGTCCGTCATGACTTCCGATCAACATTTTTGGGTCTTTGTTGCCACTGGAGGACCTCATAAAACCCAAGCCTGCTCCCTCTCCGACTTTCGCGGATTCTAGTGCCATGCCCACCTTGGCAATCTTGCTACTACGTGTACAGATCGCGTAGCAGAAGGACAGCTCTAGGATTCCCTTTCCAATGCCTCCAGCTCCTTCATCACAGCAGACTTAGTGTTGATCTTCTTGACCTGTGTATCCTCGAGCTTTTCGCCACCAGCAAGTCGCATCTCCAAATCTTCGATTGCGCGAATCTTTTCTGGAGGCTGCGGACCTTCTTAGCGCTGGGGTTCTGGCTAGCATCAGCTGCTTCGGGGCGATAGCTGCACCGCCCTGCTGAGCAGCAACATTATTCTGGTTCGCAGGATTGGGGCGCTGGCCATGATGTGTGTCGCTGCGGCTTCGGCTGCCGCCGTTGGTTCGTGATCGGCTCCGGTGATCACGACCGTTGCCATTAGCAGGGCCCCGTCTTTCAGGGCTTCGTCCAGTGGCACCGGCGCGGTTGTCGTACGGAGTAAGGCTCGCACCACCATTTGGCTCAACCTCGGGGCGACCATCTTGATAGTTCTTCTTGCCTCGCTTCTTCTTATTCTTCTTCCCGCCATCATCTCCGACGGCTTCAGCACCCGGTATGTTTCTGGATCCCGCAGGAGCCTCTACCGGTTCCGCGCCAGGTACCCTGCGGCGAGGACGGCCGAAGCCACTGGGGCCGACATTCTGCGTGCCGTTACTCACGAAATGGGCAGCACCGCCTTCGTCCTCGCGCTTGAAGTGAAGGGGTGTGGCAAGGCCGCGGGCCCCAGGTGGGCGATAAGCTCCAGCAGGCTTGCTGGGTGTCTTAACCGTGCCCAGATACGTGGTCGCCGAAGGATGAGGTGTCGGTATGGGATTGAGCGGATCCCCGCCGGCCACATTCTCGGGGCGGCAGGACGCCACACGACATTGTACAATTCCACCATGTCTTCATTGTACATGATAGTGCCGCCGACGTGCCAAAGCTTCACGCCATTGTCGACTCGGAGACGAGGGGATGTTGTGGCCGTCATAATGTATCGACTGTCAGGACTCCACTCGCACACGCTTGGATTGCCACTCTCAATGGTGCAGACCTTGCGATAGTCTTTTTCGAGGTCAAAACGTCAATCTGACCAGCCAAGTTACCGAAACCGGCGACGAGGACGAAACGAGCGTTTGGGGAGAATGTAATTGTGTTGCGCGGTCCGAGAGGAAACGAGTACTTAGCAACGGCGCGATCGTTGAAGATGGTGGCTTTGGCTGGCATGTAGCCGTAGACAACTCCGAACTCGCGCGAGTTGGAAGACCACGAGACGTCGTGGATGGGACCCTCCTTGTCGAGAGTTACGCGGGCATCAAACGCTCCGTTGGTGCTGAGCAGATACAGAGTAGTCTCACCATAGTAGCTCTTGCCAGATCTATCGACGTCTGTCTGCGCAAGCACAAGCAAGGAAGACCCGCGCTTGTTCCACTTGAACTGAACCTTGTCGCCTTTGAAAAAGGTCTTTGAGAGATGGGGTTGTGGAACAGGGGACGTTGAAGACCTTGACAACAGCCGGTTGGCCCTGAACGGTGGAAAATACAAGTCAGTAGAAATGAATCAAGTCGATCCGTCGAAGCGGTGGGCTCACCTTTCTCTCTGGAACAAAGACGGCCACGGCATGATTCTGGCTTCCGGTGCAAGTGCGAAGTTGGCCGCACCCTCCACCCTCATCTTGTTCCAAACGGTGACAAGATCATGGCTCTCATAGAATTGCACCTCGTTGGTGACCAGACGTGCGCAGTACTTCTCGTCGGCGGTGTACTGAAGGTTCCACCCGCCCTGCTGCTTTTGCACAAACCGGCCGATCGGCTGCTTGTCACCGCCGGCAACGCTGTCTTCGACAGTGCGCCAAACTTTGAGGTTTTTTGTGGAGTCACCGGCCTCATCCTTTGCTGGCCGTTCCCAGGTGATGACAAAAGTGCCCAAAGGTGAGAAACCGAGCTCGTAGACATTGACCAGTGGTAAGACCAGCACAACATTGCCAACAGAAGTATCGACAACGGTGACCGATTCGGGATTGGCCCAACCAAAGTAGCGGCCACAGGGCGAGTACGCGCTGCACCGCAAAATTCCTTCAGGTTTGTTGAAACCAGCGAGGGGTTGATAGACCGGAGCGGCATCAAAGACGCCAATGGTCTTCTGGGTTCGATACGCAAACTGCAAAGGAGACGCCATGGCTAGTCAAAGTCACAGGGTCTCGGATTGATTGTTTTTGCAGTCAGCCTGGGACGCTTGGATAGGTATTTTCGATCGGTGTATTCTCGTGGCGATGCAAGGCTCTTGCTGTGCCCTGTCTGCTTTCCTGTTCTGCGTTTTCTGGATTGTTCCGGCGGATGCTTTATCACTCTCTTGTTTGTGTTTGGACGGTCGGAGCGGAGGGAGCGGAGGAGCGGCGCCAAGTGCGACCAGAACCAGAATTGAGTTGTCAAGGTTGGAGGCCAAGACAATGCGTCTGAGCACTAAGACGGACAGAGTTGTTCTGAATGGCTTCGCGCAAGTTCTGACGAGGAGGGCTGCACGGCGATGGGTGACGCGAGAGGCGGTCTATGAACGAATAATGACCGGCGTGGGTATGGATGGCAGTGTCGATCAACAGCCAAGCAATTTCGACACGTCGAGAAGAAGAGAAAGGAGAACAACAGAGTACAGCGAGAAGAGAGTACAAGGAGGAAATGGCAAGCACCCAGGGGGCGGGAATTGGCGACGTCGGCGGCGATGCCGTTGTGCTGTCGGGCTGGGATGGGGAGGAAGAGAAAGCAAGAAAAGGACAAAGAAAGTGTGGGCAAAATGCTTTGCATGCCGCATGTTTTTTCTAGCCAGTCGCCGTCCTTGGTTTGGCCCGGCCGTTCTCCAGTGAGCCCACAGCACGTCCGGGTGGACACTTATTACTAGGACTGAGGGGCGGCCACTCAGCATCTACTTTAAGGTGAAGCTCGTCCACTTCTCATGTTGTTCCATCATGCCTCTATCATGCCTCTGATGACAAGCTGCTTTACAACCGCAATTAGATGTCCTTCTTCGGTTAGCTGTTAAGAGGGACAAGGATAAAGGGAAAAAGCGGAGGGGGCTATGGATGTATGGTGAGGAGCGCGCAGCTCTGGAGGATCGACGTTTCGCTCGCTATTTAGGCGTTTCAAGCTGATGAGGGACGGCTGTGGCACATGATACATACGTGCGGGCGATCAGGTAGATCAGGACGAGGGCGGAGTAGACATCCATAATCAGAACTGCTGCCACGCAGAGGCCACACAGAGGCCTCCCTCCCAGCTATTGACTGCAGGCAGTGAGTGCAGCCTAAACTTGAGCTCATCCGGATGTCGAGGTCAACACCAAGATGTGAGTAGCGAGAGAAGCAACATATGGCCGACTTGAACGGTTTCAGTCGCAGGTAGCTCCCAAGCATCACCCCAAGAAATGTCGGCAAGTATGGAATTTTCTATGGCTTCAGCGGCCCTTGAACTTTTCCTCCAACCGCCTCTCTCGAATAGCCACAGGGCCTCGGTCGCGTATGCTCTACTACCACGATGGCCGCCTTCCCCGCCGCCGCCTCCATCAAGCTCTCGAGAACTCTACCTTTCTTCATGGCAGTCCAAATGCCCATGGCAATGGGATGGTCTTCGGTTTTTCCCCATTCGCCCTGGCCTAGACGATACAAAATCCTTCCAAGGGTCTGATACGCCATGCACCTTTGAGCAGGCACGGCGCTTCTTGCCAGACGGGACAGCTCTGCGATTGTGTAGCCTGCTGCTTCTGGTGCCTCTCCATGATGATGTAGTCCCTTTGTAGAAGGTATAGAGCGGCTAACTCTAGGCGAGAGAAATCGACCGCGGAAATCGAACCGGAGAGCCGATACAGCGATCTCAGGGTGGGGGTAGTATGGTGAATCCTTGTCTGCGACACTGTCCTGAGTTGGTACTGGTGCCATCCAAGCGAGCTTACTAGGGTCAGCGGGCAAGTTTGGGAAGTATTTTTGATGCAAAGCTGCCAAGAAGTCTGGGTCTGATGGATCGAGATCCGGAAGACTCGGTGGCGCTGGAAAATGTGTTGACTTGGGCTGATCAGTAATGGGAAATAAGTCTTGCGGGATTCGAGCTGGTGCCTGATCCTCATCGTAGTTGTCTACAACTTTCTTTGAGGGTTTTCAAGGCCATCTTTGACGTCTGAACTCGAACGGGTCTCGCTGACGGCGTCCCCGACTCTGCACTGGGAGCTTGCTCAGAATTCGTTGTCCTAATCTGAGGTGATAGAATCTGTGGCTGTTCTGCAACCTGTGCTTCTGTGCCATTCTTTGGGTTGGGTTCTGTCGAATGGGAAGGAGATGATGAGGCTTCATCGATGTTGGCGCGTTGGAGAAGTCGTTGAATGAGGCCGGAATTCAGGCCATTCAAAATATCGTCCTGGGCTTGGGCGATTTCCTGTGGACTCATGCTAGCCAGCTTGTGTCTGTTCTCTTGGTCGATGCGAACTTTTTCCAGCTCGTCGAAGCTCTTTGCTTGCCGACCATCTTGAGTCGAAGCTTTGTTCTCGTCCGTATGCGCGCTTGAGGCACCGCCAGAGCGTTGTTGCTTGAACGCCGAGCCCTTCCAGCGCCTCTTGTGTTGTGGGAAACCAGTGGACGAAGATGACGCCACAGGAATTCAACTTGCTTGCTCTCGCGTGAGTCCTCTCTACGATATCACCTATGAGAAGTGTCGGGTCCATGTTTTATGGCGCTGGAGGTGTCGTTGCTGTTGGGGTCGAATTTATTAGCGGCACCTAGAAAAAAAGAGGGCAGCGTGGGGCGACTTCTTCTTGCCGTCAGCGCAAGCACGTGAGCAATTTAGGCGACCAAATCATGTGCAAGTACATAGGCGACAAGATTGAAGAAACGCGCAGCCAAAGAGAACAGAGCTCTATGATCGCTTAAGCCATTATGAGGAGGATTCGGCTACATGCAATAGTCATCATGATCAAAGGTCTCTAAGAGTCTGAGACTGTGGAGGATCCTTCAATATCTCAGAGGTACCTTGCGGGTGTGGTACCTTGCGGGTGTGGTACCTTGCTTCAATGCGCTCAGCAAGTGGAGAGTTTGTGCGATGGGTTGCGTAAGTACATTTGCAAGCGCCAGCATGATAGAGTCTCGTGTTCCGTGACAAATACTCGCCTGGAACGGTATGCTTAATTGGCCTGGCCCGTGGATAACCTTGCATCTACTCCGTATAATAGTAAGTTCAACTTTGTCGTGCGTTGACTTGGTGGCTGCCGGCCTCGAGCACCGCCACAACAACACTGGCGAGGATCCCAGAACAAAACGCAGGGATCACGCTTACATAGCCTAGGTAGTCACAACCGCGATTGTTAGGTGGCGGTGCAAGTGGGTTGAAAATGTCTCATTTCATGTTGATCGACGGACGGTGCAAGACGACCCTTCGTACGACGTGACACAGCGTTGCGCGCCATGGATATGTACTGTGCTCCTCGTAAATATTCCGTTCTTGTCACACCCTGGCGAACAGGACAAGCTGTGCGCGAGGTGAACATTTTTGCTGCGGCATGTCCTGCAAGCAGATAATTAGAGCGGAACGGATCAGTATGAATCACAAAAGCGCAACAGTTCAGTGATGTATTTATTGTATTGCGTTGCAACTAAGCAGATGCTGGGTCGGCTCGACTCTGAAAAACTGCGTCATCTGCCCTTTCCCAATCGACCGGGTAGGCGGGTGGGCGCGCCGCGCTTATCTGACACGAGACATGGGCTAGATACGGAGTACCTTAGCTTGGGTAATCCGTAGTTGGGGAGGTACTCGGTACTCTTGTGTTCCGCCGTTGTACGGAGTACGGAGTAAACGAGTGAAGGTGGTTTCTGCTGTTGCAGTTCGAAAGCCCCTGCTGCCACCCCGCAGGTCTGCAACACAGCGTTTCTTTTGAGTACATACGGATTACCGATTACCAGAGTGCATACGGAGTAATGTACACAAATGCTGTGGGCGCGCTGGGGTGCGCTGGCAATTGACTGCTCAGGTGGTGGGCGGACTAAAGAAAGGCCCGCTACGCGACCCGGGCACCTCTCCTGGGCAACGCCAGAGGAAAACGCCCTCTGCCCTGGTTGGCCAGCCGGAGCAACCGGGGCTTAAACGGGTGTGTGCCATCTTGCATGGCTGGAAGCTTCTTTTTAGTATTTCTTTGCCCCTGCCTGTGCGTCTGATTGCTTGTTGACGTCTGCAGCCCCTGTGCCCCCACCCATCTCACAGCCCTCTGGTCGATTCGAATGCCGTTTGGTCCGATATTGTCTGCTGGGCTGGGCCACCAAAGCCTGAGCTGCAGTCAGTCAGTCAGTCAGTCAGTCAGTCAGTCAGCGCCCTCACTTCCTCACTCCCTCCACACTCCAAGACTAATAAGAATGCGAACGTGAAGCTAGAATGCATCTGGATTTGGCGTCATGCTGCTTGCTGTCTGTGATTAATAACTCGTTGCTGGTATCTTCCTCGGTTGGCTGATGACTTGCACCGGGCTTTCCCATTTGCCTTTGAACCCCCCATCCTGAGGCTCCTGATCTCCCTTACGCATCTGTAAACCCTGTTTAGGTTGGTGTTTTGTCATTTCTTCAATCCTTTTCGGCCTGATGCTATTGCCAATGCAGGTGGTGACCCTTTCTCGCTTGGCCAAGTACGTCCTCCTGTCCTCCGAGGGCAATCCCGTTGTCGTGCCCATCTCCCATCTGTTGACTCTGGCGTAGCTGCATTTTGTTCCCATTCCCATCCCCATCCTCGTCCCCGTCGCCGTCTTCTCCTTCCCCTCCTTCATGGTATACGGCGGTGCTTGGTGGTGCCTGTAGTTGCATTCATATCCTCGGATGCTTTGGAGATCCTTGAATCGTGGTGGCTATGACTTGATGCCCGTGAGGTTGTGCTCATGGTCATTTATTCTGCCTGATTGAGCCGTCACGCCCCGTTTTTCCATCCTGACGAGTATAGTGCATGTGGAATAAGAAATGTTGTTCGTGGTTCCGAAATTGTAGCCATCCCCAAATTCCAGCCCCATCTTCTCGCCGTCCCCCTCGGTTTTCCCATCCCTTCTCTCCTCCCACTTTGACTCCTTCACCAACCAAACCTCCCACGACGTTCAAAACCAACCTCGCGCATCACACGATTGCATCGATTTGTCGTCGTCGCTGCGCTTGCGCCATCGCCAAATTGGCATCATTTTGTGCAGCTGTCACTTCCGCATTCGAACCTGTCCCCAGACTTGCCGCAACACTGCTGCACGTGCGTATTTTCGCGACCTTGGCCGGTAGAGTCGACCGTCAAAGAGTCCCTGACCGCTCATCGGTGGTTCGTGAGGCTATTCGCACCTGGCTTGCACCTGGCTTGCACCTGGCTTGCACCTGGCAGCTCGAGCCGTGTCTCCACACAGCAGCTGCGCGCGCACCCGCATTCTTTTTTCTGTCCAGTCACGTTGCTTGACCCTGCGCACTGCACCGGCAGCCAGTCACCTTCGTCCCTTTGATCGATAACCTGCGACTCCATCCGGGAGCCACACACCATCATCGCATTCGAGACGATACACCAACCCAACCCCTAGCTTTCGCTTTTGCATTTCGCCATCTGTTCTACGACACGTCTTGGCGCCCCTGCATGAATTAATAGCGAACTGTACTGGACGAATCAAAGTCCTCTAATAATCTATACCATTTCCACACTTTCCTGTCTCATTCCTCTTTCTGTCGCCGTTGTGTGTCGACTTGGCGTCCTGTGCCACACAGCCGACATACCACCCGAACTACGGGACTGCCGATTATCTTTGCGCCGCAGTTTTGAAGGGTTGATGGGAGACTTGTCTCTCTGTCCAGAACTCGCGCCCTGGGCTCTCATCGATTACCGAAACCACCCTCACTTGATGTTTCATTCATCGCGCGCGAAGCCATACCTTCACTCATAGAGGTGGCCCGGCCACTTTTACGGCCCTTCGACATTATTCTCGCTCTCACACGGGTAATATCAAATCAAATTGTTTGCTCTTTGAAATAGAGGCCCTTCGACGATCGACAACGAGCTCCTTTCACCAGAAGCTAGCCATTCGCGCATCAGTATTGTCGTCATGGACGAAGATCGGGGCGAGATCGTCGTGAACGATCAGCCTCAAGGGGCACGTCCGCTAACTTTTCAACAATATCAACAACCATCTCCGAGCAGTAGCACAACTGGTGGCCGCCCTCCCGCTCAAAAACGCTATGAGCTAATTGACGGGCAATGGGTGCAACTCACCGCCGCCGGCTTGCCGCGCAAGAAGCCTGGCAGAAAGCCTGGTTCAACTGTCAAGCCGAAGACTGCCGATGGCTCCGACCCAGCAAAAATGCGCAAACCAAGGAAATCCCGCGATCCAGATGCGCCGCCGATTCAACGTAAACGAAAATGACTTCTGCCTCGGATGGAGACGGAGGAGATTCTGATGCTTCAAGGACCGCCTCTGGGCACCGTCACATCAGCACCTCTTCGCCGTCACAGCAACATCAACATTATGAATCCTCACCCAAAATACCCAAGAGGGAGGGTTACCCAGGATCGATGCAGAGCATTCTTAATGCTGATTCATCATCCACCACGTCTCCATCTGCCAGCACATCGATTCCGGTGCGCAGCAGTGGGTTGAGCTACGATCCGATTCGCGGCAACTATGACCCCGTGCGAGGAACTCTAACATCTCGCATATCAAACTCATATCCTTCGACGTCCGGGTCGCCACGAGGGCCAACACACACAACAGCGAATCAATCTCCTTCGATAGCGAGCATGATTGAATCACAGGGTCGCACTGCAACGTCCCCACAACATGCTCACCCGCCAGAATCAGCCCATGGGCGATTGCAGAATGGAGACCCGTCGTCCCTGCCACCATCGCCCTCATATAGGGCAACTTCAGGCCCCGGGGCCCGTCAAAACAATGCATCAGAACTGAGCAGAGAGAACGCGATCAATTTTCCAGTTCAAAGACCGGTTATCAATCAAGCCAACTTCACTACGATATCCAATGGCCCGATTCGAAGAGCATCACCCAAGCTCAAACTTACTACAGGCGTGTCCACGCCTAGAACGGACACTTTGGACGATTTCCAGGACAGTGAAGGCCGATCCATCCTGGATTTCGGCAAGGCACGCCCCGGCGAGGAGTTTCAAGCCCCTACCATCGCCCTTAACATTCCTATCAAGGTTGGTGAGACGAATAAGTATGTCAATTTCATGCGTCTGGCCGAGGATCGATACGGCTGGGATGCCCTCCATCCGCGACTGGCTGCCAACCGAGATCGAAAAGCCCGGATCGCCGCTGCTACGGCATCATTAGAAAAGGCCGAACTTGGCCGTGATTCTGGCGATGAAATGTCCCTAGATCTTTCTGATGGCGAGGCTAGCAACCCCGAAAACGGAGGGACGAGCGGACCTGACGCACAATTGAAGCCAAAGAAGAAGAGAAACTTCAAAGAAGATCAATACGATGTCGCGGATGACTTCGTGGACGATTCAGAGCTGCTATGGGAAGCTCAGGCAGCTGCCAGTAGAGACGGCTTCTTTGTCTATTCGGGTCCCCTTGTGCCCGAGGTGGAGAAACCTGCCATGTATGTTACATATACTGTTACCCCCTTCCAGCATGGACACTTTCATTCATACTAACACGCGAATTTTAGTCCACATGAGAGACCGAAACGCGGCCGTGGCAGTCGAGGTGGCCGTGGCAGCCGAGGAGGCTCGACAAGGGGCGGCACGTCCGGTCGTGGTGGCGGTCCTGGGTCTCGAGGAGGATCCATAACCCGAAAGCCACGCATCACCAAAGCAGAGAGGCTGCAACGCGAACGTGAAAAGGCGGAGCGAGAGAACATGGCGCAAATAAGCAAGACTCCCACGAATGGCTACGTCCTCCAGCCCCGGCAACTCCAGCCTTTTCTGTAAGCGAACTCGGCGCTTGAGTACAACAGCAACACGCGTTCCGTGGATTTGATCTTGGTCAGAAGAATGCCTCGCGACGATCCATGTACAAATTCCTGTCCTTCTATCTCATTGGGGTTTTCTTAGAGTGCTTGTTGGCGCCTTCTCAATTCTGTCCGGAGACCCACCGAAGCAGCGAGCGATTCCTTCTTGGCTCGTCTCCCCCTCATCTTTCCATTCTACCCTTCTTTTGCTCGATTCTTTTCTTTTTTTTTTGGGGCGGGGGCTGAGTTATTACCATGGGAACCAGCATGTCGCCCCGTAATGCAGTGCTTCGTTGGGGATTCTGTATCGCAGGAAAGGCTTGATAAACCATGTTGCTTTGTCGTCTGGCGTTTTTGGCGTGGGGATCATATTCTCTTCTGCTCATGATAGTCGTAGGTATAGGTAGGTCCGTTTGGCCGCAACCAAGTAGAGGAATTGCCCGTGTAAAACAACGCTGTTTTGAAGAACATGGAAGGCAGAGAATAGACTTGATACATTGACGGTAGACTCTTGCGTGGAACAAGGATGAATTGATGCAGAACGAATTGATGCAGGTGCGACATTGATTTTTAATCTCTTTGCTCTCTTGGAATTTTCATTTATTTGGGGAACAAGGGAGGAAGAAGACGAATCTTTGAGAGGGACATGCATAATGCCCCTTTGATGAAATGCATCTCACAACTCTTTTGTGCACTAGTGCCTGGGCAATCATGTTTCTTGGTCCATCAGCCACGGATGTGCTCTGCTGTTGCACAAATACAAGGACTCGAGTGCAGTTCTCCCATCGCATCTTATCGTAACCCCCTCCCCCTGTGACCAGCTGTGAGATTATGCAATGCTGAACTCGGGAATCTGACCCATCTCATTCTTCTGCTCGGTACCAACTTTGTACGTGGCTCGCCATCTCAACTTGACAGACTCTACTTTTTGCGCCTGGTTGCCCGAGTGCCAAACGTTGACTTCTTGGGTAATGCCACGGATTTGCTTGGGAGCGAGGTCACGACCTGTTTGCGGTTTGAGTTGCAGCTCGTAGCCCTGCGAGGTTTGGACTAGTCAGTGCCGTGTCATGCTTGCAGATGCATCTAGCCTCGCGCAATGCGGTTTTTTCTTTCTTTTCTGGGAGGACATGATTTCCCACACGGACGAGGAGGGTTTGTTTGGGCGAACTCACTTTGGTGACCGCCAGCTGGAAATGGAGCTCCGTTACAGGCTGAGCAGAGTTGTTGGAAAAGGCAAAGGTGATGTGGATGGAGTTGCTTGCGCCGGTGGTACGTCCGGCGAGGAAATCGGTGCGCAGGAGAGACTGGTTGATTGTGCCCTTGTGTTCCCTAGGTTTGCTAGACGCGGCGGGAGGTAGGGACGAGGAAAAGCTCCATTCATCATCGTCGTTGTTGGACGCGGCTGCCCGTTGAGATGGTGGAGGTGGAGGTGGAGGTGGAAGTGTTGAAGTGGCTGCCAGAGAGGCAAATGGGTCGGCGGCCACTTGGTAAGCTGGGGCTTGGTTTGCTGCTGAAGCGAAGGCTGAGGAGTGCCTGAATGTGAGGGCGTTGGTGATGTGAAGGATGCAAACTGCGAAAAGGAAGGGGTTTGGTTGGACACGTTGCCACTCGCGCTGTTGTCCTGCGTCACAGATGACAGCAGAGCCGGGCCTGGTATGTCTTGTCGCCGTCATCGTCAGTAAAGAGGAAAAAAAGAAAGAAAAAGAAAAGAAAGAGAAAAATGGGAGTTGAATATCAACGAGGCTCTGGAGGAGGAGAGAATGAGGTTCGCATTGCCGCCAAACTTACTTGAATTGGCTCCAAACCCGAGGCTGATGTTGCCCCTTGACCAAAAGTGCTTGAACTGCTGCTATCAATATCGAGACCCAACAGGTCGTTTTCCAGACCACCTGCCTGTGATGCACCAGCTGCAGAAGCGCCATTGCTTCCATTGGTGGCGCCACTTGCATCGCCATCGAAGTCGATCAGAGACAACTCGGTGGCCGCGTTGGCCGAAGTCGATGAGGCTTTGGATCCTGATGGAGGAGGAGCAGCGCCAGATGCAACTTTAGCTGCCCCTTCCATGTCACCCTTTTTCATCAGCTTATATCTCTCCACAGTTCGATGGATGCTGTCATTGATCTCGAGCAATCGAGCGACGGCCTCGTGGTCTTCCGATTCCTCTTCGCACATCTTTTGAATCTTGGGCTGCGCACTCTGCAGCGCCGAGGCAAGCTCGCTGAAGACATCGCCGTCGGACATTTTATCGCCTGGCTTGAAGGCTTCCAGACGTTCTTCCAGCAATCTTGCCTTTGCTTGTATCTTGGACACTTCCTCGGCTGCCTTGGCCCGGTAGTCCGTCTTGGATCGGGTATCGTAACCGGCCATGACTTTCATCAAGCGATTTGCCTCTCGAAGATCCTCGGGCGATCCGCGGCGGATGAGTTCTTGAAGTTTGGCCGACTGCGCTTCCTTTTCCTCCTCCTCCATCTCTTCGGCAGACTTCAGGTTCTGCGGGTCAAGTTAGTACCAATGGCAAACGACAAACGTCTCTGGAGCCGAGTTTTGTTGTACTCACGTCGCTTGGATTCAGGACGGCAGCATCCTCCTTCGAACCTCGGGGAACATGTAGCCCTTGTAGCTCAGCAAGCGATGCATATCTCTGATGAAACCCAAATCCTCCTTGTAGCGACTGGTGTCGCATATTGTCACGCGCCATTCCTCGATGGCCTCGAGGATCTTGGCTTGCACCCTCGTTGGTCGCATCGGCGGTCGCTCAGGAAATCTGCGGACGAGTTCATTGAGGAACTCCTTGGTGCTGATCTGCAGGTGAAAGGGGTACCCGCAGTTCTTGACGCATATGTCGAGTAGGCCGAGGGCCAGAAGCGCAACGTTGGGGTTCCGATGGTTGATGTAGCTGACGATGGTGGTGGCTGCCTCGCGAGGAGCAGACCCTTTTCTGCTGTTGATCAAATCGGCAATCTCTAGACACAGCGCCAGGTTAGGCTCGTAGTTTTCGGGGCTGCAAGCGCCTTGGATGAAGCGCTGGAGCTGCGAAGGGCGTGGCCAAACTCGCTCCAGCGATCTCGAGCGGCTGCCCTTGCCGAAGCAGCCTCCATGGTCGCCGATTATGCCGATTATGCCGATTATGCCGATGAACAGAGTGCTCAAGAGGCTTCTTGGTTGGTTGGACCTATTTGTAGTTGCGTGATGGGAGTCCAGCCCGCAGATGACAGCAAGTGGACCTCCAAGAAGTGGCCGAGTGCAGCCGAAGTCGGGTTGCTGCGTAATAAAGAAGACGAGAACAAGAAGCAAGGAGGGGGACAAGGATATAATTCTTGACTCAATTACGAGTCCTTGATGGCTGCTGGGCTGCTGGGCTGCTGGGCTTGCTGACTGACTGACTGACTGACTGACTGACTGATCCAGAGAGGCCCCGCCCGCCCCGCCCCGCCCCCACCATGTCTTTTTGCTGTGCCACGACGGACGGAGAAAGACCAAGAACGAAGTATCCATCACCAGCCCATCACCAGCCCATTGCCGAGCACTCGGGATTTTCGTCCTCTTTCTCGCAAGACACCGATTTGTCCCACGCCGATGGTCCGACACAAGAAGGATTTTCCCGCCAGGGGCAAGAGAGGCGGCCGGGGCGGCCGGGCGGCGGTTCAAGACAGCCCTGCCGGCATGATGACCGCCAGCATGATGACGATGACGAAAATAGCCAGCCTGGAACACCTGCTTTCAAAGCAGCCTGTTGGGACCTGGGCCACTGCGATCCGAAGCGCTGCTCGGGGAAAAAGCTGATGAGACTGGGACTCATGCGTCATCTTCACATGGGCCAACGGCACAACGGAGTCATCATCACCCCCAACGGCCGTCAAGTCGTCTCCCCAGCCGATGGAGAATTAATGGACCAGCACGGCGCCGCCGTCGTCGAGTGCTCATGGGCCCGGACGCAAGAGGTCCAGTGGAACAAGGTCGGGGAAATGCGAAAGATTGCTGCCGTATCTCGTCGCCGCCAACACGGTCAACTATGGCAAGCCATGGCGGTTGAACTGTGTCGAGGCTCTGGCGGCGGCCTTCTACATCTGCGGACACCCGGACTGGGCGGAGCAAATACTGGCGCCATTCTCGTACGGAGAGTCATTCCTGAGCATCAACTCCAGCATACTCGAGCGATACGCTGCCTGCGAAGATGCAGCGGGCGTGAAGAAGACGGAGGCAGAATGGATGGAGAGGCTGGAGCGTGAGTACGCAGAGAGCAGAGAACAAGGCAGCGGTGACATGTGGACAACCGGGAACACCAACCGAAGAGCGATTTCCTCTTCTGACGACGACGACGACGACGACGACGACGACGACGACGACGACGATCAAGGCTCCGAAGACGACGAGGAAGAAGACAGTGGCGCGAGGTCGGACCGTCGAGGGAGCCTCGATGGCATATACCTGGGCAAACGACCACTGGGCCCCAAGCCCGGCGAGGCCCCGCCACACATGGCAGATGGAGAGGCGAAGCGTGACAAGGATCCCTTCGACATCACAGATGACAGCGACGACGAAGCCGCCATGGAGGAGATACGGCGCAAGGTTCTGGCTTCCAAACCATTCTTAAACCCGAACCCGGAGACGGAGCAGAGGAGAAAACCTGCCACGATACCCAAGCCTCGGCAACGCCAGCAGTATCAGGTCGATCTCGACGTGCAGCCCGATTCGGACAATGAGAGACGTGTAGGCGACGACGACGACGACGACGATGATGACGATAGTGGTGCCGGGCATGATGATGACTTCGATAACATCATGGAAGCGACGCCGGTTACCGACAAGATTGGGTTGGCAAAACTCGAAAAGGAACGGAGACAAGCCACCACCACCACCACCAGGAGCTTCTCATTGAACTCTGTTTCTGCACCCAACCGATGGTAGCAAAGATAGCATTCAAGGTGAAACAAATATGGCCATGTGGAACCAAGATGAATCTTGCTGTTTTTATTGTTGTTACATGGTACATGCATGGTTGATAATAGTACACGTCTGTGAGAAGTTGACCTGTTGTACATATTTCCACCCCTTTTGATGTCATCGCAAGGACCCTCTTCACAACATAATACCGTCCGTCTAATCCGTATGCGTCCCTCTATTCTCACAAGAGTGTTCGCTCCTCCCTCACCTCTTCGTATGTCTGAATCTGGTCGTCCACTTGGAAATCTTGAAAGTCTTCCAATCCAATACCGCACTCGGTGCCCTTGCCCATCTCCATGACATCTTTCTTGACGTGCTTGAGCGTATCGATTTTGCCTGTTATAGTAGAGAATTAATTTTCATAAAGGGTCCCTATTGCCTCTCTTCTTTTAACTAGTTGCTCACCTTGGAAAACGACTTTGCCCTTCCGTATCACCTTGACCAGGGAAGACTTCTTGATCGATCCGTTTCGAACTCTGCATCCCGCGATATTCTTCAAGACCCTCTTTTTCACGTTGATGGGGAAGATCTGCAAAATGTCCGCTTCGCCGCTCACGCGACTCGTGACGTTCATGGGAAGAAGTGCTGACAGGGCTGCTTTGGCATCGTCCACGACATGGTAGATGACGTTGTGGTCGAGGATTCTCACCTTGGCATCCTCGGCCCGCTGCTTGATATGGGGCAGAATGGGCAGATTGAAACTGACAATGACGCTGTTGGAGGCCGCGGCGTGGTCGATGTCGTATTCTGATATTTGGCCGGCTGCTGATCTGAGAATCCTGGGTCGCACCTCATGATTGCCTAGTTCGAGAATACTCCCGCACACGGCTTCCACCGAGCCAACGGCATCGGCCTTCACGGTGAAGTTCCGGCATAGCACGCCGCCAGGCTGTTCGGCTGGCTCCCGCTCCGCTTGGTCGGCTGAGGTGATTGCTTCGGCGGCAGCGTCGGCGGCTGCCTTCTCGCGCTGTCGCTGCTCTTGCTCTGCCAGCTGCGCCGAGCTTTCTTCACGCTCCGCCATCTCCATTCGATACTCAACCGCCGTCTTGGCCCTGCCTTCGTCGGGCGCCTGAAGCACTCGTTGTCCGGCATCCGGCAGCTCTCGCCAGCCCAAAATTTCAACGGGGCTGCCAGGTGGTGCCTCGGCGAGTTCCTTGCCTGCCTCATTTCGTAGAACCCGAATCCTTGCCCACGTCTTGCCAGCAACAATGACATCTCCCGGACGAAGAGTTCCTCTCTTGACGAGAACAGTCGCGGCCTTGCCGTTCTGCTTGACACTTGATTCGAGAACCCAGCCCTCGGCCATGCCATCAGGCTCGGCTCGAAAATCGAGGATTTCTGAAAGCGTAACAATGTTCTCCTCCAAGTCAGCCATACCCTGACCAGTCTTGCCGCTGACGCACACAACTTGCACGTCGCCACCGTAGTCTTCGATTTCGACGCCATGCCGCGCGAGATCAGCCTTGACTTGGTCCACCCGGGCGTCCTCCTTGTCGATCTTGTTGATGGCCACAATGATGGGCACCTTGGCCGATGTGGCATGCTTGAGGGCTTCAATGGTTTGTGGCATGACGCTGTCATCTGCTGCCACGACGAGGACGACGATATCTGTGACATTAGCTCCGCGCTGGCGCATTGACAGGAATGCCGCGTGGCCCGGTGTGTCCAAGAAGGTGATTTGCCTCCCGGTGGACATTTTTACAACAAATGCACCAATGTGCTGCGTGATACCGCCGTGCTCCTGTGCGGCAACGGAAGACTTGCGAAGCCAATCCAGAAGCGTTGTCTTCCCGTGATCGACGTGACCCATGATGGTGACTACAGGAGGTCGACTGGGGAGAGAGGAAACATCGTCGGGCATCGGCCGCGCTCTCAAATCACGTTGCGACCCAGAGTCTACTGAAGGTTCGAGCCCGTACTCCATGGATATGAGCGCAGCTGTTTCGCCAGTCATGATGGTGTCAGGAGTTACATTTTCAAAACCCATCTCTTCCATGTCAACCAAGAACTGTTCGGGCCGTTGCTTGAGGGCTTGCGCCAGATTCGATGCGCTGATGTACTCTGGAAGAGATATTGGGACAGCCGGCTGCTCTTCTCCAAGATGTTTCTGTCTCCGAGCTTCCTTTTCGGCGTTTCGGCGTTGTCTATGTTCCCATCGATGAATCGACTCGTCATCCCAATTCTCGTCTTCCATTCGGCGTGCCCTCGACGACTTTTTAGATTTCTTGGAACGTTTCTCATCTGCTCTCGTCTCTTCTTCTTCAATCTCAAACCGAGACTTCCATCGTTCGCTTCGCCGATCACCATCCCTGGAGGCGTGATGTGCAGATGTGTCGCGGCCACGCAATGCTCCATCACCTTCTCCCGAGTTTTTCCTGAAGACTTCTTGGTCAAGCCATCAGCTGCTGGAACCTCCCGTCGGCCTTTCCCTTTGCCCTCTTTCAAGTCTGCCACCCTTGTGTCTAACTCGCCCCAGAAATCCTGGGTAGCTGAAAGAACCCCCGTCGCCGAAGATGTTGCTGCGGCCGTGTGGCCACTGGATAGTATCTTCGTTTTGTGCTGAGACTGGGCATCCGACCTATTTGATCGCGTGATTTCTGACCGAATAGTTGAATCGTTCCCGAAATTTTGAGCGTCAGTTGGCACCTGAGCTTTGCGATTACTGAATGTGCCCCATCCGACCTGCCTGGGGCACCACCAGGGGTTGTTTCGTCGATTCGTAGTAATGCGTCTTGCGCTGGCCGGAATGTGCTTTTCCACCACAGAATTGCCATGATGAGGACGTATTTGTAGCGCCTGGCGCAAACCTGCTTGTGCTACCTCGGGCCGGTGGACTTTGACTGCTCGCGGGCGTCGACTTCGCAGCCGAAGAAGACTGAGGCTCTCGAATAGACCTGAACACATCGGAAAGAACCGATTTGGACTTGTTCACTTGCGCTTGATGGTTGTCACGAAATGGCGTTTCAGTCTTGAGCTGATCAGCGCTGCTGCAGGTGGTAGGCCTACGATGTCGGTTTGGGCTGGTCTTTGCCTCAGAGCTGGCGGTCCTGTTTCTTGCCTCTCTCGTGCGGCAGGAGACTATCGCCCACGGAGCTTGATGTGTCGTGCGACGTTTTGACGGAGGCGAAAGAGCCCCAGGAGCTTCCGGGGATTGGAGCCACGGGCGAATTTCCCAGCGAAACTTGATCTCGGGCCTTCGTTCTCGTTATCATTCGAATTGCGCGGGTCAGATGTCGTGCAAAGTAAACGGGCGGGCCATGCGCGTTGCTGGCTCAATAGGGAAGTCGACGACAAATGAAGTCGGCAAAATGTACAAATGAACGGATGGCCGCGGCCCTATCGACGAAGAATCATAAGCATTGCATCGTAGAATCGACTCATGGTGCAGCATGGAAACTTACCTTCCAGGCACGGGCTCTTAACATCACCGCAGTATATCCTAGACCAGCAGGCAGCGAATGGTGTCGAACATTTGCCTGGTGCGAAAGCAGAGACAGTCGCTCATTTCGACGTGGAGCTACTTTTTTTCCAGCCAGGGAACGGACCTTGTTCTGTTCTGGACAACGTTGCTTCCAACTTGCTGACTTTGACGTGGGGCCATATTACATGATAATCATGATAACATATCATGCAAGAGAAGCTTCTCGCTCGCTCTTGCCAGCAGTCAGCACGCAGGTCTATTAACCATCACCCTCGACGAAGCAAATTCCAATTCCAATTCCAATTGCACAGCACGGCATAACGGCATACACCGCGCCGGCCAATTTCAGCAAATGGCACCCACAAAACGATCTGGAAAGTCAAGAGTCGCCAAGTCCAGCGGCGCAGACGGGTCGTTCCGTCACCTTTCAAGCAGCCCCTGAGGTCTTGAAGCCCTTCATCGACGGACTATCCGAAAAACATGTCTACATGACGCACATTGACTCCAAGGAGGCCTTCTTCAAGCGCAAAGTGTTTCTTGTCCCGGTCGCCATGAACGTAGCGGTATCTCTGCTGTTTGTATGGCGAATGTATTCCATATTGCCATGGTACTGGAAGATTGTGCAGTCCGGGCTCGGCGCGCAAAACGAAGCCACCTTTCCTGTACACGATGCGACGTGGAAGGAGTTCGCTTGGGAAGTGCTGAAACGCGGCATCACCATGTTCATCGACTTTCTCCTCTTCGTCTTTGTCTGGCCATGGCCAGTGGAATTTGCTGCAGGACAAGCTCATGGCAATCCAATGCTCTGGAGGCGCAAAGTTGGATTCCGCGACAAAGAGATTTACGTGCGACGAAGCCGCGGCTGGGACCGTGTTTTGGGGATTTCTTCAAAGATGCAGACTCGAGGAAAATCCTGCTCGCATACATCAACGCGGCAACGTCGCCCTTGTTGCAGGAGCAGAAGACGGGTTATCTGCTGATGAATGGACAATGGGACCTCGACTGGGCCAGCATGGTTCATGCCCACGAACTGGTGGACCAAAAGGTAGCCGGTCTCGAGGCTTTCGCGAGTGTAGTCTTGGTTTTTCACAAAGACTTCGGCTGGATGTGCTATGATTTGAAGACCAGCATTGCTGCTGAAGGAGATGGCAAAAGAAGACAGGTCTTCGCCTTCAGAACCGCTCTCGCAGCAATGGGCAAGGAAGACTTGTTCTACCGATGGGTGGAGATGGTGCAGTTCGATGCAACCCAGCCTGGAGGATTCGGTCCCGAGCAACAAGAGGTCACGGCCAAAAAAATCCGAGGCATGTTTGAGGAGGCTGGCATCAACTTTGACGAACTGTGGAAAGAGGCCGTTAGGGACGTGGGCCTATAATAGAGGAAACCGAGCTGCAAACGATGAGAGGCTTGCAAGTTGCAGCAGCAAAATAACAATCTATACCGTTGGAAATTGTTGCTGATTGGTGGGTTGAGTTGAATAGAGTCATTCCCACCCGACACGACTTCACGCCCCTGGCCCCTGTCCGTGCAGCTCTGCATAAGTTTTAAGTCGCTGTTGTCAATTTGCTGTCAATTCATGTTCCCGCACGCGTTATTAGGGGTTGACAGCACCACCAGGCGGCCGCTGGCATGTTGCTCCGAGCTCACCGCCCAACCCACCACTGCCACCAGTGACCAGTGACCAGTGACCACTGACCACTGACCACTGACCACTGACCACTGACCACCCTGCCCTGCCTGCCTTGTTGGCCCATTAAACAAACGCCCATCAATCAATCAACACCTGGCCACGACTGAATCAGACCAGACAGAACCAGACTTTGATACTTTTTTGCAGACGCAGCCATTGTCATCCTTCGAGCGGCCGCCCCTTCACCCCAACACCTGCCTGCCTGTCTTGTCTGCCTCGCCGTGTGACTCCTAAAACACCCGCACATTATTCTGCACCCACGAGTCCACGACCTTGCTCGTATTTGTCGCGTCCCACCCCTTTCCGCACCACGCTCGAATTTGTTGCTATCTGGACAGTTCCGTGACCTTGCGACTGAGCGGCGCATTGACTTGTCGGCGCTGTGCTCATACCCTCGGCGACCCTGGTTCTCTCTCTTCTTCTCAAATTGAAATGTCCTCGTCTGGCCTGACACGGCGCCGTGGCGCTGGCGGAGGCGGAGGCGGTTTGAGCAGCACCGAAGGCGAGGCCAGCAATGCTGCTTCCAGAACCAATTCTTCCGCCAACGTCAAGGACGCCGGCCCCGAGACGAGCTATGAAAACAGCGAGAATGGTCACAAGATCGCTTTTGACCCCAGGGATCTCAGCGAGAGTGCTGAGCGAAGTAAACAGCCCAAGTTGACCATGATGGAAGAGGTCCTACTGCTCGGGCTCAAGGACAAACAGGTACAGGAACAAACAGCCCGCCCCTACCGAGATAGTAAATATCGCACCAAGTATCAATCAGTTCGGGGTTGGACCATTGATGCATACTTCATATCAGGATGCACTAACATGTGTTGCGAAACAAAGGGTTACCTTTCTTTCTGGAACGACAACATATCGTATGCTCTTCGAGGATGCATTGTGCTCGAGCTGGCCTTCCGTGGCCGTATCAGCATGGAAAAGGACCCTTCCAGGCGACGACTCCCTCCGGCCGACCGAAATATTGAAGTCATAGATGATACCCTCACTGGCGAGGTTCTGCTCGACGAGGCTCTGAAGATGATGAAACAAAGCGAGAAAATGAGCGTCAGCTCTTGGATCGACCTGATGAGTGGTGAGTGTCTGGTCTCTGTCGATACTCTCTCTCTCTCTCTTCTCTCCCCCTCGGACTGACATTGAGCATGCAAAGGCGAAACATGGAACTTGATGAAGATGGATACCAATTAAAGCAAGTTCGAGAGCGATGGCCAAGGGCCTCGTTGACAAGGGCATTCTTCGCACCGAGAAACGCAACTTTCTCTTATTCGACATGGCCACTCACCCGTCGCCGATGGCGGAGCCAAGGAAGAGCTCCGTCGCCGCGTCCGCAATGTCTTGACCCAAAGAACGGTGGTCCTCGCCGGCAACCAATTCCTGCCCGAGAACCTCGAATTCCGATACCTGCGAACCATATGCATGGTCTGTGCTGCCTACGCCGCCAATGTCTTGGAGAATGCCCTATCGACACTCGGTCATGAGGCGAGAGAAAGGGCATTTGCCCAGACTGACGAGCTGCTGGCCGACTACAGCCAATGGCCATTTGGCAAGAAGGCAACAAGTAATGGCATCGGAGCAAACTTGCCCCAAGTTATCTCTGAAGTAAGCAATATGCCCCGCTTGCTCGCTCGGCAGCGAACGAACGAATCTTCCACTTTTCCTCGTCGCTATTTCTTTCGTTGCTGGAACACAACCGTATTGACCGTACATGCTACAGGAAATGGGCAAGGCCAAGGATAAGGAGCTGCAGCTGGAAGTTGTCGCGGCCTGCCTGAGTGTCTTCACACGCCTGGACTCCCTTCTATAGTCAACCCTCTTCTCATACAATACACTTGCGACGCCGACACCCGCGAAACCGGACAGCGATTTCTGTGTGTTGCGGCACCACTACACGATATTCGCGGTTGATACTCTTGCAGCCCTTCGGCAAGCCGGCATGGTATATATCCCTTTTCAAGCCTACCTTGTTCTCCCCAATCCCTAGCACGTCCGCCGAATTCAGCAACACGTGCTTCTATTATGATTTCAGCATAAGATAGGTTGGGCCACCGCTCCGAATATCGCTGCCCTGAATGAAGAAAAGAAGAGGAGGCAAACGTACTTGTTCAGCAGCAGGAAAGGGATGACAAGAGGTCGGGAGCGGAAAGAAACTCATGGGCGGCTCCAAATATTGAGGAGTATCATATTTCTATCTGCGGTGCGGCGGAGAAAAGGAGGAAAAAGAAAAGAAAAGGGGACATGGGCTCACGAGGGTCGGCAAAGGAAATGGAAAGCTTCTTCTCAGTAAATTGTTCTTGTTATATGCCAAATGTCACTCTCGTCTCTTTCATTTCTCTCCCTTGAATTCAACCTGACGTTTTCACGGTCAAGCCATACGAGACTTTTCTTCCCTACCTGGACGCCGACTTGATCGGGGACATCGGGACGTCAATGAATCGTATATCACATTGGGCACGTTGATTCCCTTGTTCAATTCCAAGCGAATAGTAGTTGTATGCACACTCGCTGAGCACGTGCCTGGTATATACAGTGTTCTTGACCAAATACCGCGTTTGATGACGACAAGATTCCCCGACTTCATTGCGCAACTGGATTGCGCAGCGTCGGATCGCCCACTTGAGTGATTCCGTGGTCATGCCCGCTACTGAATCGCTGCGAGCACCCAGGGACCCAGGGGCACGAACGATGCCAAGCACTCCCGGAGTGTTCTCGGCAATGTCACAGGTTCGAACGATGCTCAGTTTCGACAAGGATGCAATGCAATGCGTGCACCGCTTCCGATTGTTTCATCATCTAGAATAGACACCCGAAATCAACACCAACTTTTGCGTTTCTTCAAACCCGACCAACCTCATGTCAACCATCGGAATGGCATCAGCTTCCCCCTTCACAGTTGGAACAAACAAAAAAAAAAAAGGAGAGAGAAAGGGAGAGAAAGACCGAGGTCCCAGACACAAATGAGATGTTCTCCACGCCCAACGCCGATAGCGGTCGCAAGAAAGACCCATTTCAAACATGAACAACAGTTGAAAGACGCCTGAATCAAGGGGCAATGATGCAATGATTGCAAAGGAAAAAATCTTTCATATACGGGTGCAAATGAGACAAGCAGGACGTATCCCATCATCGGGAGAAACAAGGGCTCAGTTGTTCCAACTAAGCTCACTTCCGCCGCCGCCGCCGCCGTCGCCGCCCCCAAAGCTGCCTTCGAAGCCGGGTCGACCACCCTTCTTCTTCTTAGCACCCCCTTCTTTTTCCAGCTTTGCCGAGCATCTTGTCTTCTTTGCGCTTCTTGATGTTCTCTTCTCGCTTCTTCTGTTTTTCTTTTTGAGCAAGCCCTACGCCTCTCGCCCGTTCCTTCCATTCCTTCTTGCTCTTCCTCTCGGCGGCTTCTTTGCGGTTCTTGGCCTTCTTCAGGCGAGCCTCGCTGTCGTGGATCTTTTCGCCCTCGGCTCTTCGTCTGGCGTTCAACCAGACGTCCTTTCCATGATCTCGGCGCGCTTCTCAGGTTCCATATCCTCTAGCCTCTTCTTCTGATTTTGTACTTTCAGCAGTGCCGTCTTCACATCCGATGGACCCTTCTTCTTGCCTTGTGACAACACATAACTCAAATCGTGAGACATCTGTGTGCCATCCCCGAATGCTACTCGACCAAAGGAGAACTTGCCGCTAGCCGGGTCGTCCAGCTCCACGGCAGGACTCATGACACCGGGAGAATTGGAGGCCAGTGCCTCTTCCCGTAATCTTGCCGCCTCTTGCCTGGCTTTTTCTTCTCCTCCTTCTTGCGCTCCGCTTTCTGTGCCTGCTTCGCTCGTCTCTCTTCGAGAAGTTCTTGTCGGTTTCGAGGGCGAGTTGCTTTCGGGCAGCGCGCAGAGCCTCAATCCTGGCAGCAACGCGGGCCCGCACAGCAGAACTGTCGGCGGGGATTTTGATATGCTTGGGCTTCTCTGATGTCGGGATTGTGGATGATATCGAGGTTGTGGTGCTGGCTTGCTCAGCTGTTGTCTCGGTGAGGGCTCGGAGGCCTTATCAAATAAAGGTGATTGTGGTTCGGACTCGGATGCCGATATGCCATTGGCGTCTTCCTTCGTCTGGGCAGGAGACTATGCGATGACGCTTCCTTGCTGCTCTCGGTTTTGTCTCATTGCCAGACTTCGTTTCCTTTCCCTCTGTATCCTCGTTTTGTGCAGCGCCATGCTCTTGATGCTTGACTTTCTTCTCTGCCTTCTTCTCGGCTCTCTTTCCTCGCTTGACCTCTCTCTTAGCCTCCTTCTTGGACAATTTGGGTCCGTCCTCAGCTGCCTTGGGAGCTTTTGGTTGTTCCACTTCTTCTGTCATGAGTTTCCGCTTCTTGTTGCTATCTTCCGTCTTCTTTTTCAGGCCATCGCCAGGTCGCTCGGGCTCTACTCCCTCAACGGCCTCGTATGAGTCGTCACTGACGTCGTCATTCTCCTGTTCTTCCAACTCCATAAGTTTTCGTTTCTGTTGAGCTCTCTCGTCCATGACCTCTTTGGCATTCCGGTTCAGCTCGCTGTCAGGGTCAAGTTTCCCTCTTCGAGCGGCAGCCGCTTCCTTTTAGTCTGTTTCTTCCTGTTCCATTGGTTCTAACCGAAGACACCTGGTTAGTTGATACTTTTGCAATGTAATACATTATGTGGTAATAGCATTGGGAGATAAAGGTTGGAGAATGCGCGCGAGACAAGTAGAGAGGCGAAGACTATGTTCCACGTACGCTGGTATCTTCACCGTAATAATGTTTGGCGGGAATCAAGCTCAAGAGGCCATTGAAGGCCTTCGCATGATCGCGCAAGCGATCCTATCGTTGTATATTAGCTCCATGCTCCAGGCAAATTGGCGTCAGTAGGTAGCAGGGCAAGCCGTTGCCTGACGAACCTTTAATGACGATTCAGCCATTGCGTGGTGCTGTCGAGATCTGAATCGAGGCCTTTCCAAATGACTGTCTGAAGCACGAATATCTCTCGCACTGTATCGAACAGCACAGGGACGAAAAATACAGGCGTTGATCTGTTCGTGAAGCTGGCTGTGGCGAAGCAGCTCGGGAGGCGAACAAAAATATGCGGCAGGTAAAGGCGGTCGGGCACTTTTTTGGTGGCTCTGGATTTTTTTCTTGTTTCTCCACTTAAAGCCTTCGCAAAAATGTGGGGTCTGCTGGCTGTACCCATTTGTCGCCGAGAGCGAGCCCAGCTGCAAGACGATCCCTCGGAGAACAGAAACAGTTGGAAAGCGCCAACGTCTGATGCTATAATAACAGTGAACGAGCTTCAGTTGCGAAGTACTACGGCGCCGCTCGCGTTTGCCTTCCGCCTCGTCATGATTGCTACTCGGCAATTTACTAGTTAGGCATTTGCTTCGGTGATCTACCTGCTTACAACTTTACCTCATCCTATATGCTACCAGGTCGAGCAGTCGGGTCTAGTCTTGGGCCAGATGCATGCAAGTCACAATTCAAGTTGACGGACAGGGCGCGGACAAATTCGCACCCATCGGACGACTTTCCAAGTTGGGAATGTAATAATATGTGGTAGTAACTCGCCGCCACCCCACCGTTCCTTACACGATAACATCCAACTACAGATAAGAAGAGCCTTGCTTAAAGTTTCTTCATTTCTTCTTGCTGGCTTTCTTAGGTCCGGCGGCTGCCTCACGCCTCTTGGCTTCCCTCGCCTCAGTATCTGCTTTACGAGTCTTCTCTTGCTCTTCTTTTTCTTCTTTCTCAGCCTAAAACGTACAGAAGAGTCAGCAAAAAGCTCAACAATGAAAGAAGAATTACCCGAGCAAGCAGGCTCTGCTCGCCAACATGCGTGGTACTTACCTGTCTTCTGGCTGCATCAGCTGCTCGCTGCTCCCGAATGAGCATGAGGCGAGTCAAGTCGGCCTTGGCCTGGTCAGTCTTGCCCTCTGCCTGTAGCTTCATGTATTTCTCCTTGGCAGCAGCGGCCTCCATAGCCTCTCTCTCTTTACGATTTCCAGGTGCATTCATGTTCTTGACGCCGTCGGCGATGTCGTTGACGCCGTCATTCTCGGGCTTGGCTTGTTTTCGAGCCGCCTTGGAGTGATTGGGATTAGCGGGCATGCCGCTGTCGCTTTCATCATCGCTGGAAGGCAAGTCTCCGACTTCGACAGTACGGGACTTTTGCTTAGCAATGGCAGCCTCTTTACGAGCCTTTTTCAAGGCCTTGCGGTCTTCCCGGTTCTCAGCCCCAGCTGGGGTTTTGGAGAGTACCGTCGTCGTCACTGTCTTCTTCGGAATCCTCTTCAGAGTCTTCTTCCCCCTCATCGGATCGATCTCCTGCGGCATCGGCTGCCCACATGCTAATCTGGTTGCCGTCGGCATCAACAGGCTGTAGTGAGCGAGAGAATTTCTTGCCACCTGGAGTTGGAGCAGTGCGTCAGTAGAGCTTTTCAAGAGATTTTCCTAATCTCGACTGAAGGGTAGAAGATGGAGAGGACATTGCGACGCAAACTTTGATTGGGTTCAACCACGTACCGCCTCTTGAAGGTTTGTTAAACTTTCCGCACGACCCCGAACGCTTGCTGCTGCTGCTGGACCGCCTGCCATGTTGTGCAAATTTGCTCTCGTAGTGATAGTTTGGATGATTGTGAAGAACGAGGCTTGTGGTGAACAAGATTCGCAACGCTTGGCAAGGTGTCAGGCTCCAAAGTTGGACGATAAAACAGGTCTGGTGTGTTGTAGATAGGGAGGTATGGCCAGAAGGTGATTGCACAATGGGGCAGAGCCTGTAAGGGCAGAAATGTCTGGCCTGGTGGCGGTTGAGGCGGGGTAGCGGGGTAGTTGGTTTGCTGGCAGATTTGCCCAGTGCCCATGGGCGATGGCTGATGGACCCAAACAAGGGTGGATCTGCATGCCGTGTTCTGCATTTCCAACTCGAATTGGGCATGGCTCGCTCGTGTGCTCATTCAGCCGAGTGACGCAGCAATTAGGCACCTGCGCATATCGGCATATAGCTCATCGTCCTTCCAATGCCTTGCAACCTTAAGAACAGAACCCGATTATTCAACTGGAAGGTCGAGATTGAACACGTACTGTTTAGTCCCCAAGTCACAATAATGAGCGCCAACAGAGCCAAGTTTGCAGGCCCAACGGAAGCATCCGATAGTAAGCACGTCACGCGGGCCTGGCTCATCTTTCTTCCAGACCCACTCTTCTCTCGCTTGCAGGCCCAGGCCCACTCCATCTATATTGTGACGCCCACTGCTGCTCTGTCTCTTCTTCTTTTCCTTCTTCTTCAACCTACTAGAAAAATAATCCTTCATATTCACTCTGGCTTCCATTTCAATGGATGCGACCGGAGAAACTGGAGGAAAGATTGGACTCAATCGTCGATCTTACCATTTGCTCTGCATGCGTTTCGGCGCTCGTGGCTCAGATAAAATTTTCAACCGACGGCACATATTCCCTTGTTCGATCCGCTTATAGTCATCCGAGGGCTCGACATGTCGTGCTCACGAAATGGAACCATCTTGGTCCATCGAAAAGACGCAATTTGCACCACGCGCGGCATGTCCATGAATACAATCGAGCATGCAACTTCGTAGTCCTCCACAAGAGTCTTCCGCACAAAAAAAATAAAAGACTCGCATCATGCCCGTGTAATGGTTGGTGCCGATGCGCCTCTTCTCCTGCGGTAGGGGCGATCAACTTTACTTGCACTGGCTCACTCGACTGCACCAGCTGTACCGACCTTCCAAATGAGGTTGATGTGTACGAATCGCAGAGTCACGCTCGTGCGTCGTTCTAAAATAGCTTGTAGTGTTTAGATCACAAGTAGAATTTGCAGACGACGATTAATGCTTGATTTAATCTGTACACCACGTGCCTTGTTCTGCATAAAACTGAAGTATCAACTTGTGGTTAGATACTGCCACCTTCTATATCTAACTCCAAAACGACGACTCCCTTCATTCATGCGCGGGTGCATAATTGTGTTTGACTTGTAATTAAAGGGACTCAAGCCTCCCCGGTGTCGCTCTAATATAACATCAGTACGGAGGCGGGCCAGCTAAGGATAGCGCTTTTACTCCGTAGAGATGGAGATCCTGACGGTCCAAGTTATTGATTGTTAAATTTGGTTGACTTTGAAAATGTTTCATTGGGAAAACACCACTGCAGCCGACTCTAATCAACTCAGAGTTTAACACTTTTTATGAAGGAAGCCTCTCATTCCGTCACGACTAAATTTTATACTTTCTTTTGTTCCTGCATCCTAGTATTATTCTGGCAGGTTTACGGCGCCGACGAAGCCCAGGATGACGCCGATGATGGCTTTGCTGCGAAAAAGAGTTAAGCACTGCGCAGACGAAGCTAATAAGGAAGTAGGCTAGGGTGCTAAGGATAGGGACATAACTGAGCGCGGGAGAATAGAATAGGTATAGCATTATAACCAGAGTAGCGCGGCGTTAATGTCAGAGTGAATAAAGAGGGAGACGGCGGTGGTAATGGTAAGGAAGGCTATGAGTGCGCACCCCTAATAGTAGCTGCGATATATGCTCAACAGGATGCATCCAACTATCATGTTTATTGAATTGTTTCGGCTTGGATGATTTATGTTCCGGGACACGTACGTTGGTGTTTTCCGACAGCGACCTCTGGACGGGAGACTGAGGAACAGAACATGACGACGATGAGTCGGGATCTGTGGTGATATAAGCCAAGTTGGTAGACTAGTTGCTGCGAAGACTGAGGAATATTTGTACTTTGGGATGAATCAAGTCTCATTGAAGAGTACGAGAAAAGCCTTTTAAAATATAAGGAAAGTCGCTCTTGATTTCCGGGGGTGTCATGTTTTCATGCCCAACTTCGGAAGGTTTTAACTTCAATGAATTGATAGACTGAGGGTTCCATCGAAAGATGGAAACCGAAATGGCACCGAAAGTTAAATCAACGGCAGCATGCTTTGCTATTCCTAGATTTGCTAGACCGTGCGTGAAGAAAGTTGAAGAGAACAGCTGATGGGAGTTTAACGGCGCAGAATATGAAAAGGTCCTGACATAGGCCGACACTTTCTATCAAACAGCCCTCACAATCCGACCAAAGCATAAGGCTTTCTTTCATTGTGTAAACGACTGAAGGATGTCCCCGAGTCTCTGTCTCTTCTTGCTCCGCAGGGATGATTCCTGCTGGTCACTAGAAGCATGGCTTGCCTTTTTTAGTAGCTGTTGGAGGATACAGGTCCGTGACTAATTTTCTCGTCTGCGATGCCGGGCCGGGTAAATGTCATTTGCTCCATGGCTAGTGCTGAATTCACGGAAAATAGTCCTCGGCCGACGTGTGACAGAGTACTGGTGATTCCACCACCTCGACCATTATGACCCAAGAATAAGCTCGCCATTGGCTTGGAGGGTAGGACAAAGGGCCCTGCCACTGCTTGCACATCTGTCTCGAATCCGCGCGAGTGCAAATCTTCATCGCCACTAATTTGACCAATAAACGAATACAACCAGAACGCCCAGGCTTCGAATGGTATCCCATGGCAAGGCCCTGCTTCTCTTATAGCAGCGTTGCTATGCCAACTCGGTATAAAAGCTCTGGCAGTGTCGGTTAAATAGTCCAATAGTGACGGGGCTTGACGGTTGGCCACGAATTTAACGGAGCAGCGCGAATCGCTGCAAAGGGACATTAGATCCGCATCCACTCTTTTCGCCTGGTCTCTGAGGCGATTGCTGTAGATTTGCTCAGCAGGGGCAAGCAGCATCAAATATCTCAGGAGTGAATCCTCAACACCAGAACTTGACCTGGCCTTTTCCCAACCGTGCTCAAGAGCAAACGCATGGGGTCCTCCCAATCGCGTCTAGCCGCCGCGACATCGTACAATGAGAGCGAGGAAATTTCGTCGCCCATCGAAGTGAATTTTGCGTAATATCTCTGTCGACCCATATGCGCAGGATTCTCAGGAGGGGAATGGGTCATCTGTCTCAGTCCAGCCCCGAAGGAGTCTATCGTTCACTTCCAAGAACTGGGTGCGCGGCTCATCGGCTGGTTGTATGATTTCCAGCGCACCGAGGTTCCTCAGGTCGGTGAGGCACAGCAGTTCACTGGTGCTGAATTGACAGCCTCCACTTATGACCAGGTGGGATAGGAAATCTGTGGTCAGGGACACCAAAGGTTCAACATATACTTTGAGCTCATCCGTCGGACGACATATATGATGCCTGAATCGATACAGACCAAGCGGTTTGTCTTCATCAACTGTGGTGAGGACCTTGGAGAATAGTTTCCAAGCGTGCAAGCAGACGCCCCTGTGACTTGAAGGTTAGGCTCAGACTCGTTGTTCAGCAATAAAATGAGACGGGTTTCCAGATAAATCCATGACGCCGAAAGTGCAATTCAACCCAAATAAGCAGAAGTTACACGTTGATTGCATTCATGCTTACCTCGCTTCAAAAAAATCTCCAAAGGCGCCACAAGAGTCTATCTGGAATAGCATCAATATGCTCTTCAGAAATGTCCCCGATGTTGTCAGCAACAACGTGTATTGCCATGTCAATCAAGGAACGCGGCCCCTTGGTTCCCTTGGTTCCCTTGGGGTTGAATAGAGAATATTGTCTCAGGCGAGACCAATCTCGGTCACGACCTCGATCGTTGAGGTTTTGGCTTGGCACCGTCCATTCTCGGAAGACTTGACCAGAAGATTCGTCAAACATGACCAGGTGCCGTAGTGGGTGACATGGCCCATGCAGTGATGATGAAGATGTGTTATGATAGATAAGCGGATGGCCAACAGGTGGGAGGTTACGGTTAAAGGGCAATTCCAAGGTCCGACCCAGTCAGATAGATGTCTCTCCCTCAAAGCACGGGCGGTGCGTACTAAGCTTACCTCATTACCCGCACATTTACCCGTCTTGTAGCAGCGATCGGGATAAAGTAAAATCAATGTAGTTGTGGGTTTCAAAACGATTCGCAAATCTTTTACACTGCCCTACTAGTCTAGAATTATCATGGCTTATGCCTAGTGTCACGGCTTTCGCCTGGGTTCTAAGAACGGAATGAGGGTTAAGATTCTAAGTCGCTGCTAAATAAGAAGAAGATAGCTAGTCTCACGTACAATATGAGCGGTCTTCGCTGTACCCCGTTCTGCGCACACGTGACTAGCTAGCAGCTAGGCGACTACGATTAGTCATCCTAGGACCCATTACTCCGTATCTCCTTAGCGGTCCACCTTGTGGAGTCACGTCAACTAGGGTCTGGTCAGACGATTGCAGCCGTAAACACCGCTTGCAGTAGGATAGTCTCTGTGCTTAACCACACTAGACGCTAGGACCCCCTGCCCTAGTTACTTTCTAGATCCTTAGTAAAGGTATAGTATATTTTTATATATTAGATTACCTATTATATAGTATAGGTACTTAGTTATTTAAGTAAGCGTTTACACTCTCTTATAGGGTTAGATAACTTAATCTATACTTATTAATCTAACCCTTACTATATAGTCTAATATAGTAGTAATTATTTAGTGTTTATAATAATAAGGAATATAAGCCCTCTATTCTAATTAATACCTTCTTTTTAGTTAATCTAATTAATTAATTATTAAATAATTAGTATATCCTAGTAAGAGATAGGGCCTAATTCACTATATTTATTAATATTATAATTAGGTAACCCTAGCATGTAAGGAATAAGATCTACGCGTAGTTAAGTTTAATAATAATATAGGATAATCTTATAATATGTAAGGAAATAGCTATAAAAGGCTATAAGCTAGTAGTTAAGCTATAGGAACCCTATTATTAGGACCTATAGTTTAAAAGAATTAAGGTAAGAGCTATTAAAGATAAAATCTAGATTTTTATTAACCTAAATTTAATAATATAGCTAGATTACTTACTAAAGCTACTAATTCTTATAGGAAAGAAACCCTAAATAAAGAAAGGTAGTAGTAGTAGCTATAGTATTATTAAATATTAATAAACCTTAAATACACTTATATACTTAGCTATAAGCTAAGCTATAAGCTATAAGGAGTAGTAAGTAGTAATAGTTACTAGAAAGCTCCTTTCCTATAGATAATATATATAATTAAGAGGGATACTTTAGATACCTTTAATAACCTAATAATACTAAAAATAGTGCCTAGTATATAGTCCTTAGTAAATAATACTAAGTCTTTAATAATTAATTCTAAAGCCTCTTAAAGACTATAAGGAATATAATACTTAGTTTATTATAATACTTAGGAATAAATATAAGTAAATAACTTTAAGGTATATTTCTCTTTAAGAGAAGCTTAGAGAGCTTATAAGGAATATAATACTATTACCTAGTATAATTAAGTATTATATAAAAGCTAATTTTAATAAGATTATTAAGTAAAGCCTTATAAAGGTTAATATTAATAAGTAGCTTATAAATACCTTAATTAGCTATAAAAGATATTTTTAAGCTAACTACCTAATTACTAGAGGTAATATACTTATTAAGATAATTAATAATACTCTTAGTTCTTATTTCCCTATAATCTTTACTTAAATTAATTTATTAATTTATACTATAGAGATTAAAGGACTCGTTCTTAACTTCTATAATACTATTAGTAGGATTAGGTATTTAATTAAGGCCTAAGGAAGGTCTTAAAGTAAGATAAATAAAGCCTTTAGTACTAAACTAACCCTTAATAGTAAAACTAAGGATAATCTTAATAAGGAGGAAAAGAAGCTTTATTCTTATTATAAGTATTGAGAATTGGAAGGGGAAGGTATTAGAGGGATAGGAAGACCTCCTAATAGATTCCTAGATAGGTAGCGCAATGAAGGGCGCAACGACCTATAGATAACTAGATTACGGTAGATTATTCACTTTAAGAGCTTAGATAGTTAAATATAGTTAATTTCTAGCGTACGGACAGTCTAATAAGTAATAAGAGGATATTTTAAGTCCCCTTATAGACCTACTAACTATATTAATAGAAGGGGTTACTAGGAGGGCCTTATAAGCTACTTTTTATTTTCTATAAAATTTATTTATATAGGAAAAGTAAAAATCAACTTATAGCTATATAAACTAGACGCTCACGTAGACTAACTTATTACTTTTAAAGTATACCCCTATAAATAAAAACCACTATTAAATCCAGCAAAATTTAAGGATTTAAATAGTATATATTAGCCTTTTATATAACTACTAGTTCCCTAGTTATAGTTAATTTCAGCTTCCCTTTAGGGTAACCTGGTTAGCTTAGTCATATATGCCGTAGCTTGCTTTGGTGGGTGGTAACGTAAGTTATGTGGCAACTAACGCTGCAACTAACACTGCAACTAACGCTACAGCCTAGGTTATAGCAACGCAACTAGGCAACTAGTGGGCCTATAAAATAGTGCTATAAATAGCATTATTTTAACAATAAGAAATATAGGGTAAAGAAGTTAAAGACTCTTAGAAAAGCTATAAAATGCTTTACTTACTAAAGGACTAGAAAGTTAATAAAGAGCTATTAAAGAAAATAAAGGAAGCTATAGCTTATTAACCTAATAATATAAAGAAAGCTTATAATATATAGAAAAAGGATAATAGTGTATATAATAAGGAAGATAAGAAAGATAAAGAAAATACTATATTTATAGTTATAAAGTAGTTTTCTAAGGCTTTTAGTGCTTAGGAAGGCTTATAAGTAATACTTAATAGTAAGACTTTAGTATATATCTTTAATAATAAATACTAGTTTCTTAACCTTAATTATAATAACTAACTAGGTATTTATACTAGATTTAGTATTACTAAGGTATATAGTATTAGCATAGCTTAGATTAAATTAATAAATAGCTAAACTCTTACTTTACTAAGGGTATAATTTATACTATCTTTCTTTATAAATCTTATCTTACTCTAATTACTTATAATAAAGGGTATAAGGTAAGATAATCTTACTAGCCTTATAACTAACCTAGTAAGAGGTAATTATAAACTCTTCTATATAAAGACTATTAGTATATAGCTATATATTAAGGGGATAGTCCTTATAAGGCTTTTACTATATAAGGGATTTATAAGCCTAAAACTATTAATAGCTATAATAAGTAACCTTTAGCACGCTTAAATAGCTTATCTAGGTATAGAAGTAATAGATTAAGTGCTTTCTAAGCTTTAATTACCTTTAAAGAACCTAAGTAAATATAAGATTTGCTATATAGTAAAGGTATAAAGGCAAATATTAAGGAAGCCTTAGATAGACTTATTACCTTTAGGACCCCTTTAAGTTATAACTTTTAACCTTTTTGCTTAGTCTCTAGCTATAATAAAGACTATTATATTACTCTCTTTACTTACTATAATATAGGACTTTATTATATCTTTATAATTCCCTTAAAGATAGAGATTATGCTTTACTTTAATTAATTAGAAGCACGCTATATAAGGACCTTTAGAATCTATATTATAGTTATTATTATAGATAAAGAGATAGCCTTCTAGACTAAGAAGTAAGAGGTAAAGATTACTAATAAAGGTATTATTATTAGAAAGTCTAGTCTAGCTTACTTACACTAAAATAGTTATACTAAGCGGTCTAGGGGGTAATAATAAGGGTTATAATAACTTTAATAACCTAAGTAAGCTTCCCTAAGAATCTTTAGCCTATAGCTACTAAAGTAGCTATATATATCCTTAATTATATGCCTTAGAAGTCTCTTAACTAGCTATTACTATATTAAGCCCTAAATAAGTAGCTTAGAGAGAATAAGCTTAAGTAGAATTACCTTCTAGAGAAGCTAGAAGCCTTATTAAATTACCTATAAGCCTTTAGATATAAAGTATTTATAATAACTTAAGATAGGCTTAGGAAGGTAAGTCTAAAGCTTGCTCTAAGGGTATATATTAGATATCTTACTAGATATATCTATTTTACTTAATACTAAATTTAGGTACCTATAATATAAAGGAATTACTAGTTCTTATTAAGCTATATTACTTTTAATAAATTAATCTTCTATACTTAAGAGAAGGAGCTATTACTTAAGGTAAAAGAGCTTAAAAGATACCTCCTTTAAGAGCTAGTAAAGGACTATAAAGATAATAATATAGGTAAGGAGCTTTTATAGGCACTAGACCCTTTACTACCTATTTAATAATAAGAGATACTATAATATTATAATTAATTAGATTTAGAGGAAAAGGAAAAGGAAATATAGGATTTAATCCTCCTTACTTCTCTAATATTACTAAATTAATTAGTAAGTTATTTAGATTATAAACTATTAAGTATAAATAACTTACTTAATATACTAGAAATAAAGTAATAGGAAGAGGTCTTAGAAGATTACCTTAAAGGTAATAACCTTAAAGTATTTATAGCTACCTTTACTCTAGGCTCTAATAGTAAATTAAAGCTATATATATTATAACTTCCACTACCTCTAGCTTATTATAATTATCTAGCTAGGTATTTAGAAGAGAAGGTATTTAAGAAAGTAAGAGATAAAGAGTATAATAGGGTTATTAATAGTAATATAGCTATAAAGGTTACCTAAGTAAAGATTTTAGATAGTATTGAGGCTTTAGGTCTTACTTAGGTATTTACCTATAAGCTAGATTAATTAGGTTACCTTTTAAGGTATAAAGCGTAGCTTTATATACTTAGGAATTATTAACCTAAGGGTTATCTCTTAATATAGGCTATAACCTTAGCTATAAACTTATTTAGACTCATAATAGTAATTTTATATTACTTTAACCTTAAAGCTTATTAATTTAACTTTATTATAGCCTTCCTAAATTTAGACCTAGATAAAGAGGTTTACTATAAGATACCTCTAGGCTATAAAGATAAGCAGGCTTATCTTAAGCTACTACGCGTAGTGTATAGCCTATAGAGAGCATCCTTCTTTAGATAAAGGAATTAATTAAATAGCTCCTTAGTAAAGGCTTTACCTAGGTATTTAAAGACCCTATGTATTTATTAAAGATAGCTTAATTATCTTCTTTTATATAAATAACCTTATAACCCTTTACCTAAAAGGAAAGTCTAACCTTTATAAGGAATTTGTGATGGACTAGCCCTAGGCGGCTGCTGTTAGGCGTTGATATAATATTAAGAAGCTTAAGGAGGGAAGAAGGAAGGTAGGAAACCTATCTATACTATGCCCTCCTTATACTCCTTAGCTATCCTATCTATTCTCTCCCTTTCCCTTACTATCTTTCTTAATAGCCTTATCTCTAATCCTTTTATTCCCTTTCCTTATTCCTTCTATTCTCCTTCCTTATTCCTTCTATTCCTTATTTCTAAACCTTCTATCCCCTTATTACTTCCTATTAACCCCCTTAATATTTATATTTTAGCTAATACTTAGGCAAAGCCTAAGCCCTTATATATATCCTTACTTACCTATTAAGATATTACCTTAAAGACCTAAATTTATAACCTAAAGTAATACCCTTAAATACCCCTCTCTGCCCTATTATAGCTTAGTTATAGGTAATATATATATTATTATTAAGTAATATATATAATATATATACTTAGTTATATTATAGAAACTTATAGAAACCGTTTTTATCTAGTGTAAAACCTTATAGAAACTATCCTTATTTAGTGTGTAATATTTATATTATTATATAATATATATAATGCGTATCCCCTAACCCCTCTCTATTACTATAATAACCTCTAGACTCTCCTCTTACCTATTTATAACCCCTTCTTTATAGTTATACTTCTTATATAAATATCCTATTTTCTTTTCCCTATATAACCCTCTCTCCTTCCTATAATCTCTATTCTATAAATATTATAACTTTAGTATACCTTTTTATCTTATTACTCCCCTTTCCCTTATTATCCTATTTACTTACTTACTAAAAATACCTTATTCTTATTTTCCTTCCCTTACTCCCCTATAAGTCCTTATTATACCTCTAGCCTAAGCTATAGGTAAATTCCTTATTAAGGAGACTTAGATAATAAATAGTATACTATACCTATATTAGTTTTTATCCTTATAGTCCTTATATTAAATAGTCCCTAACTACTAGTGTTTTAGAATACTATCTCCCTAAGAGTAAGGAATCCTATCCCCTTATTATTATAACTATATAACCTATATCTAGCTAACTAAGTTCCTATTTACTAACCTAAGGCTTTACTATACCCTTAAAGATCTAGAGGCTATAATTACCTTAGGTATATATATTATTATACTTAGTATTACTAGGACTAAGACTATAAAGTAAAAGATACCTATCTTATCTTAGAACTTCTATACTCTTATAGGTAAATAAACTATATTACTAAACTAAGTATAGTTTAATCTAGCTTTAGTTTATTTAGCCCTTAGGCTTTCCCCTTTACTAATATACTTATATTAAATATAACTAGGCTTAATATTATTTTTATAGGTAGTAGCCCTTTAGCTAGCTCTAGAATAGGTAATACTCTTTAATAGGTTACTAGTACCTTATTCTAGTAGAATTAGTAACTTATAAGTAATATTACTACTATATATAAAGAGTTCTATAACTAATCTATAAGGATAATTAAAGTGCTCTCCCTTATTATTATAGTAGTAATCTAAGCTATTCTTAACTTATTAAAGTAAGTAATAATTTACCTTCTTACTAGTATTAGTACTACTCCTATTGTGTGCCATAAGATGCGCGCCCAGAAACACGCGATCACGATGACAAGCACTAGGGATTATTAAGATAGATAACATAATAAGGGATAATAATATTAGTTATCTAAGTAAGGGGACTATTTAATCTATAAAGAGACTACCTATAGCTAGATTCTTTTTATAGTATCCACGTACCACGAGATTCTTAAATTAACCCTTAAGTTTTACTAAGTTTTATTAAGAAGATACCTAAGCTTATAATAAGATAAACTAAGATTATTTCCCTTATTTAATTAAGATAGCACTTCTAATCTAATAGACTATTTAATCTAGAGTATCTTTACATAATAAGATATCTCTAGCTGTTATTATAATTAATATTATTAAGTTAATTAACCCCTCCTATTATATATAGGCTATAGAGCTACTTATAACTATAGGCTAGTATTATGTCTTTTAGGGTGTTATTTTCCGCTTAATAAAACTAGTGGAGAAATATAGTCTTAAACCCTAGGACTTTTGCTTTTTATTTAATTTACTATAAACTAAGATTAATTAGAAGCATGCTTTTAGCTATAATTCTTAGCTAATACTAAACTAATTTATATAAAGACCCTTTATTTTATTTTTCCTTATACTATAATATAAATTAAAAACCTAAACCTAAACCCTAGAGAAGCTAAGGTACTAGTTAGAGGCTAGCTAATCTAGAAGAACTAAGCTAGGCTAAGGAAAGGAAATTATATTATAAGGAGACATTAGAAATAAGGCTAACTAGCTTAGGAGAATACCTTGTAAACACTAGCTAAGCTATTATGCCCTTACTAAGACTCTCTAAATATAAGGATCTAAAATAAAAACCACTATTTAGCGTTATAAACTATTTAATCTTAGGACCTATAGCTAATTTTATAATAATTTAGCTATATATTAGGATCTTATAGATAATTATAAGGAGCTATGTAATTATATTAGTAGTCCTTACTTATAGGTTATTTATAACTATAGATATTACCTTATAGAAAACTCTTTTTATAAAATCCTCTCTAGAATTAAAGCTTTTAGTTAAATAGTTACTCTTTTATAAGATTAATTAAAAGCGCTATTATCTAACTCTATACCTAATTATTTTACCTTATCTTATTCCCACTAATTAAGTAAAGTAAGGTTTACTAAGTAACTAAGCTATCTAAAAGAATTATAGGATTTACTATTACTAAGCACCCTAATTATAAGTAAGGAACTATTTAATCCTAAAATAGTTTTAATGCTAACTTATACTTGCCCTAATAGGCTATTAGGAAGGACCCTAATATTAAAGGAAAGCCTCTAGACCCCTTAAAGGGCTTAATATAGAGACCTTTATAAAGATCCTTAGGGAAATAATAGCTTACTAATTATCCCTTATTATAATATAGAATAAGTATAATATTTAGTAGTTTATAGGGGAAAATATTACTAATTTTATTAAGGACTTTAAGGCTAAGATAAAAGTAATATATATTCCTAAGAAAAATTAGTGTAAGATACTTAAGTATAATATTAACCCCTAGATTTAATAAGTAATTAAGATATTAATAGCGTTACGCACTTAGGTAGAATTAAAGGAGGAAATACTCCTTTAGTTTAATGCTATAAGTTAGGACTAAATAGAAAGCACTAGAGAATAACTTAAGAACCTTAATCTAATATAACTAAAGTCTATTAAAGAAACTTACTACTAGTTATAAAAGCATTAAGCTTTAATATCTAATATAAACCTAATAGGATAGTAAATAATAATAACTTAGTTAAATTATATTTATAAGGCCCTTCTAACTATTTAATCTTAAGCTTTATAGATTAAAAGGGTATATATATAAGGAAGTTCTAGTTATATAGTATAAAACCCTTTAGGTAGCACTTAATATATATATTTAAACGTAACTAGAGCTTAAGAATAAGGACCTTAAGATCTCTAACTTAAGAGAGTATTATATAGATAATACTAAACCTAATTTAAGAAGCTAGAGACTACTTAATTAAGCTATGCTTAGTGTTTACTAGGCTAACTAGAGGAACCACTTAGTAGTAGCTAAGTCTTTTAAATAAAAAGGAAACTAATACTTCTAATAATAAAATAAAGAAAGATAGAACTCCTAGACTAGTAGAATACTAAGATTAAATAGATAACTTAATAAAATAATTAGCTAAGTTAAAAATTATAGTTATAGCTTAGGTAAGTAAGGAGATTAATATTATAAAGTAGCTTAAGCGGAAGTATAGTATTAACCTATAATAATATAATTACTAGCTAAATAATATTAGGTTATTTAATTAGGATAATAAGCGTATCTTTAATATTAATATAATAGCTAGAAGGGGCTAATAGTTAAACTAATGTTATTATTATAATACTAACTCTTATATAGCTATAAAGTATAATATACTAGGATTTAATAAAATATTAAAATTTACTACCTATAACCTAGCTATCTATATTTTAGTAATTAGAGATAATATAAGGTATTAGATAATACTACCTATCCTACTTTTAAAATTCCTTAGTATTAGTAGCTATATATAAAGGCTAGCTATATTTTAGGTTAAATACTTCCTAGATAGTAGAATTACCTATATAATACCTTAGATTAAGGAATATAAACCTTATAGAGGAAAGGATTAGGATATAATACTAGAGAAGTAGGATATCTTTAATTAAATAGAAAGCTCCTTTAATCCTACTAAATACTACCTAAAAGGGAAACTTAGCCTTAATCTTAAAGAATCTATTAGGAGTAGTCTTAGCTATTAAATTTAAGAAATTAAGCGTAGAGAATAAAGAGGTAAATACCTATATTATAAAGGTTATAGCCCTTAGGAAAGGGTAATAAAATAAGCGTGTATTAAGGAAATTATAGAAGATAATAAATAGGACTATTAGGTTTAAGAGTAGCTTAAGAAAGGCAAAGATACCTTAGTAAAGGGAAAGAAAGACCTATTAGGTAAGATAGGCTAAAGGATTCTAGACTAGCTATATAATAAGGTCTTCTAGAAGAAGCTTAGGGTGCCCTTTAGGGATATCTATTATATTATACTAACGCTAGTAGAGGTAGTTAGTAATAAATACCTTCTATAAGCAAAGGGTATAAAGGATATCTATTATTATAATAGGGACACACTAGGGCCTATACCCCCTTTAAAGATATTTAGAGTAAAGATAAGCTTAAGACTAATTAATCCTAAGAACTAGATTAATTTAATTATCTAAATAATAAAGGAGGCCCTTTAAGAGGATAAAAGGAATAAGGTAAAGGCTAAGAAAAACCACTAAAGATAGCCTTAGCTCTGCCACTAGAGATTAACGCTGCCTTATAGGAATAAATCTAGGAATAACTAGAGGCTTAAGCTTAATAAGAAAAGCCTTAATAAGTTTAGAGTAAGCTATCTAGAGTAAACTTTATACTTAATATAATTATAGAACTATAGGCTATAGTTAATTAATTATAGGATTTACTATACTTATAAGTCTATCTAGATAACCCTAAAGGGAGCTTCTCCTAGGACTTATTAATATAGGTTCTTAAGGGAATATAATTACTAAGAGCACTACTAGGCGCTTAGGCCTTAGAATCTATTCTATAGATATAATAAACACTATATTATTTTTATTATATAGGATTAAGATAATTAGGGAGGTCTAAATAAAGCTCTATTTAGGGAATGTCTAAATACCCACTAACTTCTATATTAGCCTAGATTTAGTTAATATAAGCTTAATTCTAGGGATACTATTCTTTAGACTATTATAAATATAGTTTAACTATTTAAGAAGTAGTAAGCTCTTTACTTAGTATTACTTTAGGGATATAGTTATTATCTTAAGAGTTATAGGGAGTATTTAGTAGTAATATACTAGTAAGTAACTAGCTTAGTAGCCTATAATTAATATTATTATATTTAGCTATCCTATAGTTAAGGAAGAGAAGGATTAAATAGTTTATAAAGGATTAAAAGTAAAACTAAATAAGGATAAGTAACTAATCCCTATTATAACTAGGGAGGAATAAATATCCTTTAGGAAGTGGTTTAGGATATAATAATAAACCACTCCTAATAACTTAAAGCGGTTATAGAGGATTTCTAACCCCTATAGTAACTAAAACCACCTAATCTTATAATAAATATAATATATAAACGTAAAGCTAATAAGATTTATTTATATAATAATATACCTTCTAATAGGTTAACCCTAGAAGGAGACCTAAAATAGAAAACAAAGAAATAGGAAGAAGTAAAGTTATATTTAAATATATCTAGAAAGTATAGTAAGTATATTACTAGGTAGTTTAGTAAAAACCCTAAGGTTTTAGAATAACCTAGGAATAATTAGATTAGATAGTTAAAGGGGTATAAGAATATTTAATATAAGAAGAAGTTAATGTTTTTAAAGAAATCCTTTATAACTAAGAAGTAGCGCTAGCGTAGGACTTATTAGAATATAAAAAAGTTAACCCACTAGTTATACTACTATAGGTTATAAAGGTTATTAAGCATAAGGCATAGTAAGCTAGTTTTATCCTAATACCTCTTAGGTTATAAGAAAGACTAGTTAATCTATTAAAGAAGAAGCTAAAATACAAACACCTAGAGGAAAGCTATAGCTCTATAGGAATCTATATTTCCTTGTTATAAAGAAGGATAAAGGGATTTGCCTAATCCTATTAGCTACTAAATATAATAAAGTAATAATATATAACACGCTAATTCCTAAGGAGTAAAGGCATTTAGTAAGAGCTTTGTAATATATAAAATTTTATCTATTATTAATTTACTATTAGGATATAACTAAGTAAAACTAGTAGAAAGGAGTAGGAATATAACTATAATCTCTACTATAATTAGGCTTTTATAACTTTACTGCTTACTATAAGGTACTACTAATTTAGTAGCTTAATTTATTAGAATTATTAGGTAAATCCTATTTAACTTAATCCCTAAAATTTACATGCCTTTCCTAAATAATATTACGGTTAAAGGTCTAACTATAATATATAATAAGGAGGAAATTATACCTAGAGTACGCAGATATATACTAGAATATTTAATTAATATTAATAAAGTTCTAGTTAATATTAAACTCTCTAGCTATATAGCCTTAGTATCTAAATTAAAGTTCTACTAGAAGTTAGCAGAAATTATAGGGTTTATATATAGAATAAATAGATAGAAACTAACTAAGGTAAAGATAATAAAGATCCTAGAATAGACAGTTTACTAGGACCTATCTAAGGTACGCTCTTTTATTAGACTAATAGGAGTTTACTATATCTAGGTAAAACACTATATATAAAAGGCAAAACCACTAGTAATTTTACTTAGGAAGATAATAAAATAGGTATAGGGGCTAGAATAGTAAGAAGCTATAGATATCTTAAAAAGGTAATAACTATAGCCCTAATTCTTATTTTACTTAATCTAGGACTAGGTTTTAGGAAATAATCCTTATAGTTAACACAAGCTTACTTAGATAGGGGCTATACTACTATAAATAGTTAATAGTAAACGCTACCCTATTTAATATAAAAGCAGCACCTAGACTATTACTAAAGCTAAGTATAATATAACTAAGTAAGAATACTAGGTAGTTATCTACATATTATAAAGGCTATGAATTTATCTCTATAGAGTCCCTTTTACGCTAGAGATAGATTTATAAGTCCTTATACACTAGCTTAACAGCACTATTAATAATATACCTAGAGCCCTTATTATATAGTGGATTAGCTATATACTACTCTTTAACTTTTCTATATAATATATTCCTAATAAGAAGAACTAAATTATAGACACTTTATCTAGAAAGGGTCTTAGACTATCTAATTAATTAGATTAGGAGGTTAAGGGGATATTAAAGCCTTTATTAATTTATACCTAAATAGTATTAAGATTAAAGAAAATAGTAAGAAAGATTACTTAGCTAAGATACACTAAGTAATTAATTTCTTATTAACCCTCTAGAGACTAATTAATCTTAGCGTAGGAGACTATAGGAAGCTATAAAATAAGGCTAAAAAGTTCTTTCTAGAAAATAAATACCTTTAGAAAAGACTAATAGGAATTATAAAGAGACTAGTATTAGTTATTAATATACCTAAGTAATAATATGTAATAGTTAAAGTAATTTATAAGGAGCTTAGTTATAAAGGCATTAAGGTAGTTTTCTAAGTAATAAAGTAGTAATATTAGTAAAAGGGACTCTAGAATATAACTTAGGAAATACTAACTTACTATAAGATATATTAGAAGTTTGCGCTCTAGTAACCTTAAGAACTATTAGTGCTAGTTACACTAGGGAACCTAATAAGTAAGATTTACATTAACACTTAGTACCTTCTAATTAATTATAAATATAAGTATCTCTTAGAAGTAAGATATAATCTAATAGGTTAAGTAAAGGCTACGCTAGTTAGAAATATAACTATAGTAGTAATTAGGAAGTTTCTCTTATCTCTAATTAGTAGGTTTAGTTATTTCTAATTTATAGTCTATAATAGAGGACCTAAAATATAAGGAAATCTTAAAGAAGCACTTATAGATATTAGAATTATAGGTATCTAAATATCTAGGTATAACCTAAAAGCAAACTCCCTTATTAAAGCTAGACACTAGTCTCTTATATTTACCTTAGTAAAATTAGGAGGATTAAATAGTTAATAAGTAAAGCACCTTAATAAAGCCTTTCTTATAGACTATACTACTATTTATAAATTACATAGGAAGTCTGCCTTTTACTTAATCTATAGATAGGAGCTAATCTTACTACTAGAAGTTAAATTCCTAACTTAAAGACTAATTAACTAGGATATAGTTACTACTAGCTAGGACCTATTTAAAGCTTAAGTGTAAATACTTAAAAAAAGGTAGAGGATATTAGGAAAGTAAAGAAAAAGGTATTTAACTTTAGGAAATAACTTACTAAATAAACTAATAAGAATTAGGCTACCTCTCTAAGGAAAGATTAATTAAAACTAGGAGACCTTATACTAGTATATAATATTAGAAAAACGTTAATATATCTATAATAAAGAAGCTTATAATAAGATAGAATAGGCCTTTCTAAATTTATAAGTAAGCGCTAATCTCTAGGGCTTACTATCTATAAATACTAGATAGGGTTTACCTTATAAAGATAATCTTAGGGGACTATATTAAGAAGTTTATCCTAGATATAAAAGGTTAGTAGACTTTAACTATAGATAGATAGCTACACGCTTAATAACAAAGCTAAGTAAGAGAAGAAGTTAGTAATTATAACTAAGAAGTCTTAATAATTATACTAGTAGTAGCTTAGTATAATATATTAGATTAAATAGTTAATAATAAAGGAGTAAACTTAGGCCTTAAGGAAGAGGTTAAACTTCTACCTTAAAGAAGTCTATACTAAGGGATTAAGGTATAACTACCCCTCTTAATAGCTAAGTAAAAACAGGAATATAAGGTATACTCTTAGACATACTAATATATGCATAGATTAAAGAACATTCCCTTTATTCTCTTTTTATTTTTTTCTCTTTGCTTACTAAAGATTAAGTAATTAAGGCATAAATCTAATCTTATATTATAAACCTATTTTATTTCCCTTTTACCCCTACTAGTATTTATAAATAATTTAGAAAGAAGGTAGTATATTAATTACTAAGTAAGGAGAGTTTTTAAGGTTAATAGTGTTTAAATTAAGTAAAAGAGCTTTTACTACCTTAGTAAATCACTCTTTTCCTAAGAAAGGAGTAAGAGCTTACTCTTAGGAAGACCTAGTATAATACCTAGAAGTAAAACGCTATTTATAGCTTGCTATATAAGATCTATTCTAGATATAGTTACTATATACGCTATTACTAACCCTAGAAAGTAAGATATATCTATAAAAAGGAAAGTATATATACTTATTAAAGAAGGTAATATACTATATATATAAGTTTAAGTAGTAGGTATAGAATATACTATTTAATCTACTAAATATAGACACTAGTAAAGCTTAATAGTATTTAGGCTATTATAATAGGGCATGTAATAAGTACCTATTAGGATAAGCTATCTTAGTAGGTATAAGAACTAGAGAATAATAATTATTTTTAATAGCAAGGGCTAAGGCACTATCTAATTTAATATAGCTCTATATAAATTCCTTTAATAATTTAGTCCCTTTTATAGTCTTAATAAGATAAGAAAGTGCTCTCTTTAGGGGATTTTTAGAAGGATAAAGAGAAATCTCTGTATATAGTAAAACACTACTATTACTAATATTAATCCTACTTTAAACCTAGAAGATAAAAAGGAACTTATACTATAAAATAGAAGCTATTAGTAATAACTTAAATATAAGATTAAATAATCTATATAAGACTAATATAGTCTTTACTAAAGAAAAATAGAAAAAACTTAGCGTAGTTAGACTAGTCTACAGTCTTTATTACTAAGAGCTTGCCTTTAGGATACTTACCCTTATAATAGTAGTAATATTAGGAAGTTTTTAATAAGTTATATTAAGAAATTTAGCTATAATTAATTAATTAGGAGATAAAGTAAGAAATAGTAGGGCTAGGAATATAAAGAGAAGGAATAAAAGAGAGTTAAAAAGTCTTAAGCTATAAGATAATGCCTATAATAGGTGTTAATAACTAATAAGCGAATAGCTACCTATAAGTAACTTATAATACTAAAAGTCTAAATTATAGGAGCTACTTAATCCCTATAGATAGCTACCTTATAATAAATGCTAGCTACTAATAGAAAGAGAAGTAAAGGTAACTAATATTACTTACTAATAACTACCCTTAGATTTAGAAAAAGGCATAAAAATAGAGGTTAGGACTATAGGAACTATTTAATCTAACCTACTTCTTACACTAGTATATATCTTCTTAACTCTTAAAACCTTTAACCTTACTATCCCTTACTGCTTTTCTTTTATTCCCCCTCTCTAGCTATATTAAGTTAAGATTAATAAACACTATTTAATCTTAACTAGAAAATAGAGTAGTATAAGGAGTCTATTATAAATAAAGGAGATTATACTAAAGTTAATAGTAATACTATTACTTACTTCCCTTATAGTAGATATCTTACTATATATTATATTTATATTTTAATATATAAGATAGAAAACTCCTTTTAGAGAAGAAGAGGAAGACACTATTAAGATTAATCTAGCTAATCTCTATAGATAGTAGCTACCTCTATTCTACCTATAAAGAGACTAGCTATAGCCTTTATTAAGGTTTAAAGTCTATTAAAATAGTAATAATTTTAATCTAGTAATACTAATTAGACTAGGATAGACTACTACATAATAGTGTAGTTATTTACTAGATATTTATAAATTCCTACGAAAGGCTTATAAAATAATAAGTAAGGACTAGCTTAATTAGTTTAAGCTAATAGTAATAGGAAGATTATAGAGCGTGGTCTTAAAGTAATAGTAGTAGTGCTACTGTAAATATTTAAGGTTAATAATATAGAAGACTTTAATATAAAAATATTATAATAATTAATTAGTCTAAAGGCTAGAAGGCTTTATACTACCTATTAACCTATTAATATTAAGTATAGTATTAAATATAACCTATTAACCTTTACTTAGATATAAGTAATTAATGCCTTATTATAGGATTTACTTTCTTTATAAACTACTAGACTGCTTTTATATTTAATAGAAAGCAAGGATACCTATACTATTTTAATAGTATAGATAAAGGAAGAATAACTTATTTTATAGACTTTATAGGTAGGTAAGGATAGATTATATAACTTATAAACTATCCCTATGATTTTAAGGTAATTATAGTCTTAGTAATAAAGTAGAAAGGAAACTAGGAATATAGGTATATATACCTAGGGTTTCTTCTCTAAATAATTCGCTACTAGGTTAGTTACTAAGCACTTAATCTAATTATAGAGGACTAGAACACACTAAATAAGTATAATATTAAGCTTAAATAATTATATACTTTTAGTAGGGATTCTATTATTAGTTAGCAGTTTAAGTTATATCTTAAGGATTAGATAATATCTAATAATATCCTAGACCTAAAATATAGCTATGTTAAAGCACTTAAGAGAACTATTAGGGTCCTATAAGATATAGCTATAAATAAGCTTATAATAAGAGATTAGTTACTAAGGAATTAGTATACTAGAAAGATTTTAACCTTTAATATCTAGTATAAAACATAATAAAGTGCTTAATACTATGCTTTATAACCTAGATAGTTAGTGGAGGGCTACCTATTAGTATAGTAGTTATGCCCTAGAAACTTTAGATTACTAATAAGAATTACCTAATTAAATAGTATACTAATATAGTATAAAATAATAATCTCTATATTTAGGACTTTTAGTAGCCTATAGCTTATGTTTTTACTAATAACCCTAAGGTCTTTAATATTAGTATATAAGAAATACTTGTGATGGACTAGCCCCTAGGCGGCTGCTATTAGGCGTCGATATGATATTAAGAAGCTTAAGGAGAGAAGAAGAGAAGGTAAGAAACCTATCTATACTATGCCCTCCTTATACCCCTTAGCTATCCTATCTATCCTTTCCCTATCCCCTACTATTTTCCCTAATAGCCTTATTTCTAATTCTTCTATCCCCTTCCTTATTCCTTCTATCCTCCTTCCTTATTCCTTTTATCCCTTATCTCTAGACCTTCTATCCCCCTTATTACTTCCTATTAGCCCCCTAATGCTTATGTTTTAGCTAATACTTAGGTAAAGCCTAAGCCCTATATATACCCTTACTTACCTATCTTAATTATACCTTAAAAACCTAAAACTATAACCTAGAGTAATACCCTTAAAACGCCCTCTCTACCCTATTATAGCTTAGTTATAGGTAGTGTATGTATTATTATTAGGTAGCGTGTATAGCGTACGCGCTTAAATATATTATAGAAACTTATAGAAACCACCCTATCTAGTGTAAACCTTATAAAACCCTCCTTATTTAGTGTGTAATATTTATATTATTATATAATATATATAATATATATCCCTAACCCCCTTTATTACTATAATAACCCTAGCCCCTCCCTTACTTATTTATAACCCCTTCTTTATAGTTATACCTCCTATATAAATATCCTATTTTCTTTCCCTTATATAATCCCTTCCCTTCTTTATATAATCTTTCTCCTATAAATATTATAACTCTAATATACCTTCCTATCTTATTACTCCCCTTATCCTCTTATCCTATTTATTTACTTACTAAAAATACCTTATCTCTATTATCCTATTCCTATTCCTTACTAGTCCCTATTATGCCCCTAGCTTATACTATAGGTAAATTTCTTATAAAGGGGGACTTAAATAATAAATAATATACTACCCTTATATTAGTTTTTATCTATATAAACCTTATATTAAATAGTCCCTAACTACTAGTGTCTTAGAATATTATCCCCTAAGAGTAAGGAATCCTATCCTCCTTACTATTATAACTATATAACCTATATCTAGTTAACTAGGTTCCTATTTACTAACCCTAGGCTTTACTATACCCTTAAGGATCTAGAGGCTATAATTACCTTAGGTATATATATTATTATACCTAGTGTAACTAGGACTAAGACTATAAAGTAAAATATACCTATCCTATCCTAGGACTTTTATACCCTTATAGGTAAATAAACTATGTTACTAAACTAGGTATAGTTTAATCTAGCTTTAGTTTATTTAGCCCTTAGGCCTTCTCCTTTTACTAATATACTTATATTAAATATAACTAGGCTTAATATTATTTCTTTTATAGGTAATAGCCCTTTAGCTAGCTATAGGATAGGAAATACTCTCTAATAGGTTACTAGTACCTTATTCTAGTAAAATTAGTAACTTATAAGTAGTATAACTACTATATATAAGGAGTTTTATAACTAATCTATAGTAATAATTAATATACTCTCTTCTTATTATTATAGTAGTAATCTAGGCTATTCTTAACTCCTTAAAGTAAGTAATAATTTACCTTCCTACTAGCACTAGTATTACTCCTAACTTACCTCTAGTGCTAGTCCTCTTAACCCCTATTCCCCTTACCTTACTAGGAACCCTTATACTCTTACTATAGCTAGTAAGTATTAGAGAAGTAAGGCTTTACCTTTATATATCTATTATATACTTACTAACTATTAATTTACTTATACTATTTAGAACCTAGGTAAGACCTATAGCTAGTAATATTACCCTAGTAAAGGTTATCCTATGCTCTTCCTAAATATTAAATAGGATTATCCTAGCTAATCTATATATAGTAAATAATAATATAGAATCCTATAATAACCTAAGTAAACTAGAGAATATAGTAAAGAAAGTAAGATAAGTCTTTTTAGGGGATATATAAGTATTATTAGGTAGTAATATAAGTCCCCTTAGGGTTCTATTTATAGTCTCTCTTAGTAAACTAGTTTTACTTAATTAATTTAGTCTATTATTATATTATATATTCCCTTACTCCTCTTAAACTTATTAAGGGCTTATATTTTTATTATATTCTCTAATAGTTCCTATATTAGTTATAAGTAACCTACTTATTTAACTAAAATATTATATCTATTACCTTTATCTAGTGTGTTCTAGGCTACTAGGATTTGCTTTACTTAGTATTCCTTAATAAGTTTATTATTATCCTTTACTAGGACTTATTCTAGGGCTAGCTAGAGTCTTATAGCTTCTAGCTTAGGAGAGGATTATTTACTGCTTATTTAATAAGGTTTATATAGAAAACTAGGTAAATACCCTATAGTATATCTAGCTAAACTATAAGTAGTGTAAGCACCTTTATAATAGTGTACTTTACTATAACCTAATTAAGCTTCTATAATAAGTAGTTTATTTTAATATTTTTAAGGAAAGCTATACCTTATCCCTAACCTAAAAGCGCTTTACTAGATATTATAATACTATAGTTATGTCCTATTATTATTACTATATATAGGCTATTATAGCCTAGGCTAAGAGGGTGCCCTTCTAGAGGTATTCTAGGAACTAAATAGCTCTCCCTTAGGTATTATAGTAGAAGCTAATAGGTTTAGTTAGGATTAGATAGGTTCTAGATTATAGCTATAAAGTAATCTATTTAGGCTAACCCCTATAACTAAGGAGGTCCTATTATTTATTATAAGCTAGTAAGTAGCTAAGTGTTTAGGCTAGTTATATTAAGAGAAGGAGATTACTACTTATAGTATTACCTATATCTCTTAGTTTACCTATTTTATACTACTATTAGTTTATAGATAGTGTAATATAAAAAGTAACTATTTTATTCCTACTAATAAGTATAATATTATCTAAAACTTCCTAACTAGTCTAAGCCTTAGTCTATAATAATAAACTAAGGGAATCCCTAAATCTTTACTAGACTATCTTAAACTATTTTATATACTCCTTAGCTCTAATTAAGGTTATTACCTCTAGCTAAATAAACTTAGAGAGCCTATCTATAATAACTATAAGGTATTATAGCCTCTCTAAGAATAAAGTAAGTAAGTTTATTATAAAATTAATAGAAATCTATAACTAGAACTAGTCTAGGACTAGTAGAGGTTTTAGTAAGCCTTAACGTTATTAATAGCTCTTATAGCTCCTATTATAATAGTAATTATAAATAAGCCTAGCTATATCCTATAATATCCTATTCTAGTGGAATTATCGCTATAGAATCTAGAATATAGTATTATAACCTAGGTATCCTATAACTAGTGAATTATAGTATTATTAAATAAGGGTTATTATAAGGGGTTCCTATACTAGGACCTAGGTATAGCCCCTAAACTATAGTGCCCTATAAGCACTAATTAAGTAATCTATAACCTATTCCTTATTAGTACTTCTAGGGGAAACTTCTATGCCCCTTCCTAGATAGCCTATAGTTAAATATAATATATAGAGTCTAATAAGATAGCTTAATCCTATAGAGTCTATAGGTATTTTATAGTAAAGAGGGCCTCCTAGCTAGTAGTAAGCTTATATATAATAAAGGTAAGTCCTAACTATAACCTTCCCTTAAATCTAATAGTAACTAAGAGAGTTATATAATAGTAATAAGCTATAGAATCTATCCTATCTTTATACTAATACCCTTTCTATCCTACTCCCTTTAGGAGAGAGTGTCTAGTTATTAAGCCTATATACTAGGTCTATAATATAGGTAGAAGTTAAATAAAGCTAAAGTGTCTGCCTACCTAGCTTACTATTCTAATATTAGGTAGGAGTAGTAAAGTATTCTAGGTTCTTATAATCTATATAAATTATAAATAGCTAGGAAATGCCTTATAACTTTGCTAACTATACCTTAAGGTAGGAAATAATAGCTAGGAGCTCCTTATTATAAATAGTGTAGTTTCTTTATACTATTATTAGGCTTATAAAGTAGTATATAACTAGGTATATAATGTAATTAGATCCTTTCTAGGATAAGTACTCTCTAAGGGCTACACCTAAGTAATCTGCCTTAACTACTATAGGGTAGTCTAGGTTCTATTATATAAGGACTAGGTATATAATAAAGGCCCCTTTAGTCTCTTAAATACCTTATTCTCCTTAGGTCCCTATTAGAAGGGGATATTCCTCTTTATAAGTTATATAAGTAATACTACTAACTTAGAAAAATCCTTAATAAAGTCCTAGTAAAAGTTTATAAATCCTAGGAAGCTTTAGACCCCTATAACTTTATAGGTACTAACTATTCCCTAATAGCTATAACCTTTACTAGGTTAGGGTAAACTAAATAGCTTACTATAATAATATACCCTAGGTACTAGACTTCCTTTATAGTAAACATAGACTTATTAAGGTCTAGATATAGCCTTACTGCCCTTAAGTAGCTAAGTATTAATTAAACCTTTACTATATAGTTCTTCCTTAATCCCCTAAAGTAAACTAAGATATTATCTAGATATACTATAATAAAGTCCCCTAATATATTCCCTAAGGATTTATTAATATAATATTAAAAGGTTACTAGTGTACCTACTAGTCTAAATAGGTAGACTAGCTACTTAAATAGCCTAAACTTAGTCTAGAATACTATAAGGTACTCTTTATCTTTAGCTATCTATAGTTTATAGAATGCTATATAGATATTTACCTTTATAAACTATTACACTTAGGAGAGAGATTAGAGTGTTTCCTTAATTAGTAAGAGGGGTACTAGTCCTATACTATAATCTTATTAAGGGTATAGTAGTTAATATAAAAGTATTACTTACTATTTAACTTCTTAACTAGAAGTATAGGAGCTATAGCTAATAAGAAGCTAGTATAGATCTATCCCTTATCTATAAGATCTATAATTTAGTATTAGATTTCTAAGAGTTAGTCCCTTAGTATATTATATAATAGTCCCTATAGTAGTACTAGCTTAGATCTATCTAGGTTCTTATATATCTAGATATAATAGTTAAGGGTCCCCTATAAGGAGGCAAGCTATTTGCTTTAGCTTTATTAAATAGGTTTATAAAGTCTACTAGTTCCCCTAGTAGTATTATTATATTAGGGCTACTTAGTTATAACTTTAGGGCTATAAGTTATAGTACTAATATAATTTCCCTTAGACTTATAGTAATAAAGTAAGTTATAGTGTCCTTTCTCTATTAGGCCTAGCGTGCCTCTATAGTATATAGGGATCTAATAATCCCTAAACTAGTTTATCTATTCCTTACTCTAAGGCTTTAGATATATATAGGCCTTTTACTACCCCTATAACTAACTATTATTTAGCTATATAAATTACTATATCCTATTATTCTAGCTATAGTATCCTAAAGATTATATCCTAGGTAAGACCTAGAATAATATATAGGTATACTAATAATTCCTACCTATTAATATTAATCTTAGCGTATACTATATAGGTAATTAAAGAGGTATCTTCCTTAATATACTTCCCTTACTTCTTTATTTTTACTATAGTATAGACTTATCTTTATTTTAGTAATTATATAAGCTCTAGGCTTAGCTATTATACTACTAGTTTACTTATAGCACTATAGTAATTATAACTATAGTTAATCTAAATATTAAGGTATAAGTATATATTAAAGAGTATAGGAACTAGGAATAGTAGTTAATCTATAAAATATTCTATATCTTTTTAGTTTTTATATACTAACTATACTTATCTATAACTATAGCTACTAGCTAGCCTTTTTACCCCTATATAAGGCTTTACTTAAGGGCTACTTATTTTCTATAGTATTAATATTAACCTTCTTATTAGTGCTTTCCTTATCTACCCTATATATATTAATACTAACCTTTAGTTAATAAGGTAAGAGGAGGGAATATTCCTAGATATAGTAGTCCTTAGAGCTATAATATAAGTAATATCCTTCCTAGTAGTATTTAGCTATCTCTGCCCCTAATACCTATTTAGCTCTCTATAAATCTATGTTTTTCTTCTAATCTTTATCTTTTTATCTAACTTATTCCTCTTCCTTAGCTAGGTTATTATAGCTTAAACCCTATTATTAGTATATCCCCTTATTATTAATTTACTAGGGTACTAGGTAAGCTAGCTAGGGTTTATATTAGTTCTAATACTTATTCTCTAAGGTAAGGGACTTAATATTAACTATAATACTATAGTATTAGGTAATAGTAGTATAGTATTCTATTTAACTAACTCCTTTACTAATAGAAATTTCTCTTATTTATTTATTAAGTGCTTATTATAGCTTAGCTACCTTAATATTATTTACCTAATAAGCCCCTCTAGCTAGGAGAGTTTCTATTTAAAGTAAATAAAGAATATAGTAAATATCTCCTTAAATACTTATTCTATCTAGTTAAGTTCTATAAAAGCTATTTCTTATCTATAGGGTCTATATATAGAGTCTCTAGGTAGTAGAGGAAGGTATCTAGGTTATAGCTACTTAATTCCCTTACCTTAAAGAATATAGTAATATAGGCCTAAACCCTAGGCACTAGGTTTTAGTAAATAAATATCTATTAGTTCTTAGTATTTCTAATAAAGTCCTTATCTATATCTAACTTATATTATATTAAGAACCTCTAAGTAGTAAATATATTTTTATTACTATTATATAGGTTACTTATTAGGATTAGTTTTTACTAAGTTAAGATTATATTAGGGACTATTAGCTATATAGGAGCATCTAGTGTAGTAGTAGCTTAAGGCATAGACTTTAGATTTATATATATACCTTATTATAAAGAGTTAATTACTCTAGCCTATTATTCTAATATTAGTTAGAGTATTTTAAATTAGGTATTATAAGCCCCTAGTAGTAGCGTAGTGTCTAATAAGGGGTTAGGGTCCCCTAGCTAGGTAAGTCCTATAGTTAAAGAGAGTTTATTATATAATCTATTATTTTTTAGTAGTCTTCTTTTAAAACTAAAGGAAGCTTCTTAAATATAATAGACTAGCCCCTAGGTAGCTACTATTAGGTATTAATATAATATTAAGAAGCTTAAGGAGAGAAGAAGAGAAGGTAGAAAACCTATTTATACTATGCCCTCCTTATACCCCTTAGCTATCCTATCTATCCTTTCCCTATCCCCTACTATTTTCCTAATAGCCTTATTTCTAATTTTTCTATCCCCTTTCCTTATTCCTTCTATCCTCCTTCCTTATTCCTTTTATCCCTTATCTCTAGACTTTCTATCCCCTTATCGCTTCCTATTAGCCCCCTAATGCCTGTTTTAGCTAATGCTTAGGCAAAGCCTAAGCCCTTATAATACTATAAGATTAAGAAAGATAAATATAGTAAGAAGCCTAAGATAATCCGCCTCTAATTAATATAGAAGAATAGAGATTAAGTAAAAGAAAAAGTTATTAGACATTACTTATATCTTTATCTATATTATTATCTATTACTAGATATAAGTTAATACTACTATCTTTAGCTATAAAGCTTAAAGTACTCTAATATAGTAAGGAGGATTAAATACCTACTACTATAGGGAAGGCTCTTTAAATATAGTAAGTAGTAATAAACACACTTTTTTAGATAGATATTAGGGATTAGCTAAGGTTACTAAGGATCTATAGAGTTATTAGATAAGAGTAAGCATATAACTATAAGACCTTACTTAGATAAGTAAAAGAAAGAATAATTTAATATTCTCTTAAAAATATAGGTTAAGCTATAATAATTAATCTCCTTCTATTCCTTAGAGTATAGAGAGTAGCATAAAGGAAAACTATTATATACTTACTAATATTATCTATATATATATCTATAGTACTACCTAGTTTAGTGCCCTATAAAATATAGGCTAAGATTATTAAAGCTTACTAGTAAGAAGAGAAGTATGCTTAAGGATTAATTAATTAGTATAAGAACTATAAAAAGAGTAACTTAGTAAGAAGCTAAGTAACCTATAGTCTACACTTCCTTACTAATATTACTTACTACATGTCCTTAAACACTAAAAACACTAAAGCTCTCTTAGGAGATAAAAACTTAGGTCTTTAGCTAGGAGGTATTATATATATATATATATATTTTTTTCCTTTCTCTCTCTTACCTTTTTATTTCCCTATTTAGCTCTCCTTTTCTTTCTTTTTACTACTCTTATTATTATTATAAATTTTCCTTTTTACCTCTTTTACTTTAATACTTCCCTTTACTTTAGGGAGTCCTATTATATAAGATTAATTAGATTAGACTTAAATATACTAGATTAAATAATACCTCTTTTAGTATAAGGTATTAGTTACTAACCACACTTATAGGGTACTTTAGTTATTAGTATACACGCTTAGTTAGGGATAACTAGTGTATACCTAGGAGGTGTTATATGCTATAAGATATATACCTAGAAATATATAATTATAATAATAAGCACTAGGGATTATTAAGATAGATAATATAATAAGGGATAATAATATTAGTTATCTAAGTAAGGGACTATTTAATCTATAAAGAGACTACCTATAGCTAGATTCTTTTTATAGTATTTACACACTATAAGATTCTTGAATTAACCCTTAAGTTTTACTAAGTTTTATTAAGAAAATACCTAAGCTTATAATAAGATAAACTAAGATTATTTCCTTATTTAATTAAGATAGCACTTCTAATCTAATAGACTATTTAATCTAGAGTATCTTTACATAATAAGATATCTCTAGCTATTATTATAATTAATATTATTAAGTTAATTAACCCCTCCTATTATATATAAGCTACAGAGCTACTTATAACCGTAGGCTAGTATTGTGTCTTTTAGGGTATTGTTTTCCGCTTAACAAACTATCTTATCTCTAGTACTAGTTTTATTAACCCTTATTTCCCTTATACTACTAGAAACCCTTATACTCCTACCCTAGCTAGTAAGTACCTAAGAAGTAAGGCTTTATCTCTATATATTTACTATATACTTACTAACTATTATTTTACTTATACTATCTAGAACCTAGGTAAGGGCTATAGTTAGTAGTATTACCCTAATAAAGATTATCCTATACCTCCCTTAAATATTAAGTAAGATTATCCTAGCTAATTTATATATAGTAAATAATAATATAAAGTCTTATAATAACCTAAGTAAGCTTAAAGATATAGTAAAGAAAGTAAGGTAAGTCTTTTAGGGGATATATAAGTATTATTAGGTAGTAATATATATTCCCTAGGGTTTTATTTATAGTCTCCTTAGTAAACTAGTTTTACTTAATTAATTTAGTCTATTATTATATTATATATTCCCTTACTCTCTCTTAAACTTATTAAGAGCTTATATCTTTATTATATTCTCTAATAGTTCTTATATTTATTATAAATAACTTACTTATTTAACTAAAATATTATATTTATTACCTTTACCTAGTATATTCTAGGCTACTAGAATCTATTTTATATAGTATTTCTTAATAAGTTTATTAATATTCTTTACTAGAACCTATTCTAGAGCTAGCTAGGAGTCTTATAACTTCTAGCTTAGGAGAGGATCTTTATTACCTATTTAATAAGGTTTATATAAAAACTAAGTAAATACCCTATAGTATATCTAGCTAAACTATAAGTAATATAAGTACCTTTATAATAGTATATTTTACTATAACCTAGTTAAGTTTCTATAATAGGTAGTTTATCTTAATATTCTTAAGGGAAAGCTATACCTTATCCTTAACCTAAAAGTACTTTACTAGATAATATAATACTACTATTATATCCTATTATTATTACTATATATAGGCTATTATAGCCTAGGCTAGGAGAGTACTCTCCTAAAGGTATTCTAGGAACTAAATAGCTCTTCCCTTAGGTATTATAGTAGATACTAATAAGTTTAGTTAGGATTAGATAGGTTCTAGATAATAGCTATAAAGTAATCTATTTAAGCTTACTCCTATAACTAAGGAGGTTTTATTATTTATTATAAGCTAGTAAGTAGCTAAGTATTTAGGCTAATTATATTAAGAGAAGGAGATTACTACTTATAGTATTACTTATACTTTCTAGTTTACCTATTCTATACTACTATTTTATACTACTATTAGTCTATAGATAGTATAATATAAAAAGTAACTATTTTATTTTAACTAATAAGTATAATATTATCTAAAACTTCCCTAACTAATCTAAACCTTAGTTTATAATAATAAACTAAGGGAATCCCCTAAATCTCTACTAGACTATCTTAAACTATTTTACACACTCCTTAGCTTTAATAGAGGTTATTACCTCTAGCTATATAAACTTAGAGAGCCTATCTATAATAACTATAAGGTATTATAGCCTCTCTAAGGATAAAGTAAGTAAGTTTATTATAAAATTAATAGAGATCTATAACTAGAACTAGTTAAGGACTAGTAAGGGTTTTAGTAAGCCTTAATATTATTAATAGCTTTTATAGCTCCTATTATAATAGTAATTATAAATAAACCTAGCTATATTCTATAATATCCTATCCTAGTAAAATTATTACTATAGGATCTAGAATATAGTATTATAGCCTAGGTACCCTATAACTAGTAAATTATAGTATTATTAAATAAGGGTTATTATAAGGGGTTCCTATACTAGGACTTAGGTATAGCCTCTAAACTATAGTGCCTTATAAGCACTAATTAAGTAATCTATAATCTATTCTCTTATTAATACTTTTAGGGGAACTTCTATATCTCTTTTAAATAAGCCTTAGTTAAATATAATATATAAGGTCTAATAAGATAGCTTAATCCTATAGAGTCTATAGGTATTTTATAGTAAAGAGAGCTTCCCTAGCTAGTAGTAGGTTTATATATAATAAAGGTAAGTCCTAACTATAACCTTCCCTTAAATCTAATAGTAACTAAGAGAGTTATATAATAGTAATAAGCTATAGAATCTATCCTATCTTTACACTAATACCCTTTCTATCCTATTTCCTTTAAGAGAGAGTGTCTAGTTATTAAGCCTATATACTAAGTCTATAATATAGGTAAAGTTAAATAAAGCTAGAGTATTTACTTACCTAGCTTACTATTCTAATATTAAGTAAGGAGTAGTAAAGTATTCTAGGTTCTTATAATCTATATAAATTATAAATAGCTAGGAAATACCTTATAACTTTACTAACTATACCTTAAGGTAGGAAATAATAGCTAGAAGCTCCTTATTATAAATAGTATAGTTTCTTTACGCTATTAATAAGCTTATAGAGTAGTATATAACTAGGTATATAATATAGTTAAATCCTTTCTAAGATAAGCACTCTCTAAGGGCTATACCTAAGTAATTTACTTTAATTACTATAGGGTAGTCTAGGTCTTATTATATAAGGACTAGGTATATAATAAAGGCCCTTTTAGCCTCTTAAAAGCCTTATTCTCCTTAGGCCCCTATTAGAAGGGGATATTCCTCTTAGTAAGTTATATAAGTAATACTACTATCTTAGAAAAATCCTTAATAAAGTCCTAGTAAAAGTTTATAAATCCTAGGAAACTTTAGATCTCTTATAACTTTATAAGTACTAACTATTCCTTATATCTATAACCTTTACTAGGTTAGGATAAACTAAATAGCTTACTATAATAATATACCCTAGTAACTAGACTTCCTTTATAGTAAATATAGACTTATTAAGGTCTAGATATAGCCTTACTACCCTTAAGTAACTAAGAGTTAATTAGACCTTTACTATATAGTCCTTCCTTAATCCCCTAGAGTAAACTAAGATATTATCTAGGTATACTATAATAAAGTTCTCTAATATATTCCCTAAGGATTTATTAATATAATATTAAAAGGTTACTAGTATACTTACTAGTCTAAATAAGTAAACTAGCTACTTAAATAGCCTAAACCTAATCTAGAATACTATAAGATACTCCTTACCTTTAGCTATCTATAATTTATAAAATACTATATAAATATTTACCTTTATAAACTATTATACCTAGGAGAGAGATTAGAGTATTTTCTTAATTAGTAGGAGAGAGTACTAGTCCTATACTATAATCTTATTAAGGGTATAGTAGTTAATATAAAAATACTACTTACTATTTAACTTCTTAACTAGAAGAATAGGAGCTATAGCTAATAAGAAGCTAGTATAGATCTATCCCTTATTTATAAGATCTATAATTTAGTATTAGATTTCTAAGAGTTAGTCCCTTAGTATATTATATAATAGTCCCTATAGTAATGCTAGCTTAGAACTATCTAGGTTCTTATATATCTAGATATAATAGTTAAGGGACCCCTTATAAGGAGGTAAGCTATTTACCTTAGCTTTATTAAATAAGTCTATAAAGTCTACTAGCTTCTCTAGTAGTGTTATTATATTAGGGCTACTTAGTTATAACTTTAGGGGTATAAGCTATAGTACTAATATAATTTCCCTTAGACTTATAGTAATAAAGTAAGTTATAGTGTCCTTTCTCTATTAGGCCTAGCGTGCCTTTATAGTATATAGAGATCTAATAATCCCTAAATAGGTTTATTTATTCCTTACTCTAAGGCTTTAGATATATATAGGCTCTCTATAGCCCTTATAACTAACTATTATTTAGCTATATAAATCACTATATCCTATTATTCTAGCTATAGTATCCTAAAGATTATATCTTAAGTAAGGCCTAGGATAATATATAGGTATACTAATAACTCCTACCTATTAATATTAATCCTAGTATATACTATATAGGTAATTAAAGAGGTATCTTCCTAATACACTTCCCTTACTTTTTATCTTTACTATAGTATAGACTTATCTTTATTTTAGTAATTATATAAGCTCTAGGCTAAGCTATTATACTACTAGTTTACTTATAGCACTATAGTAATTATAACTATAGTTAATCTAAATATTAAGGTATAAGTATATATTAAAAAGTATAGGAACTAAGAATAGTAGTTAATCTATAAAATATTCTATATCTTTCTTAGTCTTTATATACTAACTATACTTATCTATAACTATAGCTACTAGCTAGCCTTTTTACCTTTATATAAGGCTTTACTTAGGGGCTACTTATTTTCTATAGTATTAATATTAACTTCCTTATTAGCGCTTTTCTTATTTACTATATATATATTAATATAAACCTTTAGTTAATAAGGTAAGAGAAGGGTATATTCTAGATATAGTTATCCTTAAAGCTATAATATAAGTAATATCCTTCTTAGTAGTATTTAGCTATCTTTACCCCTAATACCTATCTAGCTCTCTATAGGTTAGCATTTTTCTTCTAATTGTTTTTTTATCTAACTTATTCTTCTTTCCTAGCTAGGTTACTATAGTTTAAACCCCTATTATTAGTATATTCCCCTTATTATTAATTTACTAGAGTAATATAGAAGTAGCTAAATAAGCTCTAGAGTATAGCTATATATAGGCAGACCTTGTAATTAAATTTAATAGTAATAACCCTAAACTTAAAGCTTATAGTAATGCCTTCTTTACTAATAATACTATAACCTAGAAAAGCTCTTAAGGTTATGTAGTTAAGCTCTTTAGAGGTCCTATACTCTTTAAGGCAAGAAAATAGGGGACTATTATAATATTATTAATAGAAGTAAAGCTCCTAGCCCTTTCTTACTATAGTAAGGAACTTATTACCTTTAGATAATTATATTAGGAAGTTAGATTATACCTTAGGGATAATACTCTTAAGATTAAATATAATAATATATAGATAATTTATTTTCTTAAGGAGGAATTTATTAAGCTTACTACTAGGCTTTATTATATTAATATCTATTACTACTAGCTTTAGTAAGAGGTTATAAAGGGAACCTTTAATATAACCTAGAAGGCTACTAATAAGATAATTACTAATAGCCTTATAAAGCCACTTATAGGAAAAGCTTTATAAGCTTCTAAGAGGTATTAGGCTAGTATACCTTTACCTTATATACTTAGAGAGAAACTAATAAAGGAGTAGGAATTATTAAATAAACCTACTATTAAAGACCTCTCTTTAGATTAAATTTTTATGTGTTTTTTATATTATAAACTAGTTAAATTACTAGATAGATTATAGGAAACCTCTTATAAGGTCTCCTAGGGGTGTATTAGATAATTATAGCTATAAACACTGCTTATAGTAAGATAGTCTCTATGCTTAACTACACTAGACACTAGGACCCCTTACCCTAGTTACTTTCTAGAACCTTAGTAAAGGCATAGTATGTTTTTGTATATTAGATTACTTATTATATAGTATAGGTACTTAGTTATTTAAGTAAGCGTTCGCACCCTCTTATAGGGTTAGATAACTTAATCTATGCTTATTAATCTAACCCTTGCTATGCGGTCTAATAGTATCTAACTAAATAAAAGTAAGCTAGAGATATATATAATTTGTGGGGCCCTAGACCTATAAGGTAGACCACTACTAAGGATGTTGCACGTCTTACGTAACGTAATAAATAGGGCCTGTACTAATGTAATAGTAAAAGACCCCTAAGATATAATAAAAATAAAGATATATATAAACCTAAGTTATAAGAATAAAGGGATAGCTAGGTAAGAGGTATAGGGGCTCTAGTATATTCACTAAAGCTAACTAGGTCTAAGTATATTATATATGCGAGTCACTAGCTTATAGCTAGTGGCTTACTAGTATTATATAAACCTAGCCTTATAGTGTAATATACTTATAGAGTATACTTATATATTATAAGCAAGGCCTTATAATTACCCCTTAACTTCTAGCTAGGCTCCTAAATAGCTTAGGTATTACTAGTTAATATATAGCTATTATTATAAACTATCCTTATAGCTACTATATATAAGCGTTTAAAGTATAATTATTATTCTTATAGAAGAAAAAGAGAACTAAACTAGAGGTTACACCATATCCTAATTTATAGGGGTTATACTTAGTTAGTATGTAGTTTATATACTAACCTATATTTACCCTTATATAACTTATATATAATTTATACCCTTTTAAACCTAACCTTAACCTAGACTTAACCTAAGCTCCTAGCTTAAGTCTATAATATACCCCCTTACTTACCCTCCCTTTATCTCTCTTATATATAAGTAAGTAAATAATAAGTATAGGCCCCTAGTAAAAGGCTACCTTTCCTATATATATAAAGTTAGCCCCTAGTAAGGGGGTAACTAGTAAGAACTAAACTTTACTATATAGATTATAAAATTTTTATTATAAACTTACCCTACCCCTAACCCTTCTTATTATACTAATAGCCTTACTTACTTTAACTTTACTATATAAAAATACTAGCTTACTCTTTTCTTATACTTACTACTAGCTATTTTTATATCTTATATTATTACTTTTTTAACCTTTTACCTATTACTTACTAAATTCTTACTTTACTTTAACTATTTTCTTTATTTCTAATTACTTATTAAATAATTATATAATATATTACCCTTATTTATTCCTAGCTTACTCCTAATATTATACCTAGCCTAGATTCTAGTTAGGGTAAATCCTATACTTCTAGAAATATAAATACTCCTTTCTTTTTATTAATTCTTACTTTTTTTCTTTTTATTATTATAATATTCCTTAAAGTATTCTCTTTACTTTCTCCTAACTTCTATTAAGCTTTCTTTATTTCTTATTTTACTTTTACTATATTTAAAGTTATTTCTAAAGTTACTCTTATTATACTATCTCTCCCTTTTCTTCTCCTTATACCCTAGGTAAGGGAGTTACCTAAGTAAGTATATTCTTAATAGTAACTCTAATAATAAAGCTCTCTCTAATAGTAAGGAGTATAATTTCCTATATATCTCTTATATTAATAATTTATATACTAAGGGCTAGTATACTTATATTCTAGGTATAAACTAGGCTTATAGCCTTTACTAAGTAGCCTATTACTTATATATCTAGGTATTAAAAATTAGAAGGGGAAGGTATTAGAGGGATAGGAAGACCTCCTAATAGATTCCTAGATAGCTAGCGTAATAAAGGGCGTAGTAACCTATAGATAACTAGATTATAATAGATTATTTAATATAGAAGGCTTAGATAGTTAAATATAGTTAATTTCTAATGTATAGAAAGTCTAATAAGCAATAAGAGAATCTTTTAAGTCCCCTTATAGACTTACTAACTATATTAATAGAAGGGGATTACTAGGAGAGTCTTATAAGCTACTTTTTATTTTCTATAAAATTTATTTATATAGGAAAAGTAAAAATCAACTTATAGCTATATAAACTAGATACTTATGTAAACTAACTAATTACTTTTAAAGTGTACTCTTATAAATAAAAACCACTATTAAATCTAGTAAAATTTAAGGATTTAAATAGTATATATTAGCCTTTTATATAACTACTAGTTCCCTAGTTATAGTTAATTTTAGCTTCTATATAGGGTAACCTAGTTAGCTTAGGTATACATACTATAGCTTGCTTTAGTGGTAATGTAAGTTATATAGTAACTAACGCTATAACTAACACTTATAACTAACACTATAACTAACGCTATAGCTTAGATTATAGTAACGTAACTAGGTAACTAGTAAGCCTATAAAATAGTGCTATAAATAGTATTATTTTAACACTCCTCTAGAAAAGTATAAGGTAACTAATTTAATACCTAATAACTTAGCTCTTTAATAGATATCTAAGTTATCTATTAATTCTAATAAAATTAATTAACTTTTTAACTATAAATCTAATAACTTTTTAACTAGAATTCTAGTGTTTTTATTGAATTTATAGTTATATCTAGGTCCTTATGTTTATAAGGCCTAGTAATTTAATAAATTATTAAAATTTATTATTAGGTAGGGGCTTAGTTAAGCTATCTATAGGCATATCTTTAGTGTTAATATAGATAACCTTAGCTATACCCTTCTATACCTTTTCTCTAGTATAGTTAAATTTTAGTAGGGTATACTTTATTTTACTATAAAGAGTAGGGTTATTAGTAGTAGTAATAGCTCCTTAGTTATTACTAAAAATTAGGACTAGAGGGCTATAGGTAGCTTTATTTCCTTAAAAGGTTATAAAGCTACTTAAGCTCTCTAATAGCTTTACATAAGGTATTAGATTTAGCCTCTAAGGTTAATAAAGCTATTATAGTTAATTTTTTTAATTTCTAGCTAATAGGCCTTCTACTAGCTTAGAAGGATAAGCATAGGTTAATTTTAAAGAGGTCCTATCTCTAGTAAAGTCACTATTATAGAATCTAATAAGGGTTATAGAGGCTTTAGAATTTAATATAGTTCTAGACCTTCTATAGGTTATAGAATAACCTATAGTGCTAGATAGGAATCTAAGCAAGTGTTTAGAAGCATTTAGGTACTCTATAAATGGCTTAGATAGAGCTATAGAAAGCCACTAAACTAGAAAAGTAATATTAGGCCTAGTTAGAAGCATTAGGTATATAATAGTCCCTACTATACTCTAATATAGCTTATAATTAGGGGTAAAAGAGGTTTAGTTATTACTTATTTTATAATTCTAGGTTATAGGGAATTTAAATAGGCTTAGTATTCTTTATATTAAACCTTTCTAGGGCTTTAGAAATATACTAGGACTAATAAATAGTAAGGGTCCCTTTCTTTTAATTTCTAGTAATTTAAATGCCTAGGAAAAATTTAGCTAGTCTATGGTCTTCTATAGGATAAGCTTTATATAAAAGCTTCTTTAATCTATTAATATAGTTAAGGTCCGGTCCTATTAGAAGGCAGTTATCCATATAAGTTACTATATATGTAAATATAGTTAGGTTATAAAAGATAGCTAGGTTGGATATTAAGGGTAGAAGCTGTGCTTATAAAGAAGATCCTTTAAAGCTTACTACCACTCTCTAGAGCTCTGTTTTAATCTATATAAAGCTTTTTAAAGGAAAATAACCTGCTTTTAAGAGGGTTTATAGCTATATTTTTAAGTAATTTAGCTAATTTAGGCATAGCTTTAGCAGATTTAGTAAATCTATCTAGGATTTACATATAAATAGCTTCCTTTAGCATACTATTTAAAAAAGCCCCTATAAAATTAATTTACTTAACTTCCTAGTTATTAAAAGCTACTAGAGCTAATAATATTTGCTAACTAGGAGGAATGCTTATAGTAGCATAGGTCTTAAGGTAATCTTAACTTTCTATTTACATAAAGCCTTTAGTAATAAGGTAGGCCTTGTATTTTAAAGGATTATTTTCTTTATCCTTTTAAGCTTATAAATAAGCCTATTCTTTAGAATCTTCTAGCCCTTAGGGACTTAGTCTATCCCTATAAATTTAAAGGTTCTAGTAGTTAAAAGCTACTTAAATTCGCTAAAAGTAGTATCTATCTATTTTTAACTATCCTTACTTTTTAAAGCTTGTTTCTAGGTCTTAGAGGTATCTAAGTTATTATTAGTGGATAATTTAGCCTTTTCCTAAGCCTTAAAGCATAACTCCTTAACAAAAGAAGTGTTATAGACTTAAGCTAGGAGCTTAGGTTAAGTCTAGGTTAAGGTTAGGTCTAGAAAGGGTACGGATTATACGTGGGTTATGTAAGGGTAGACATAGGTTAGTGTGTAAACCACGCACTAACTAAGTATAACCCTATAAATTAGGATATAGTATAACCTCTAGTTTAGTTCTTTTTTCTTCTATAAGAATAATAATTATACTTTAAATACTAATATATAGTAACTATAAGGCTAGTTTATAATATTTATTATTCTTTATTATTTATTTATTATAAGTACTTAATAACTAGTAAAGGTACTATTACCCTTAGAGAAAATAAATATAAATAAGATAGTAATATTATAGGAAGTACTTAATAAGTAAGCTAAATAAATTAAATACCTAGTTAAGTAATAAAATATAAACCTAGCTTAAATTAGCTAAAATAAAAACCCTTACCTATAGGGCTATTATTTAATAGTAATAAAGTGCTATTTATAGTATAAAAGGGTCTTATAACTTATAAGCTATTAATAAATAGGCACTTTATTAGAGATAAATAAGACTAGTAGTTCTTTATTTACTAGAATCTTTACCTAAGGTCTAGGCTTAAGTTACTTCTTACTTTAAAAAAGCTATTTTCTAGACTTTTAACTAAGGGTATTCCTTACTTACCTAAGGGAAATATTTAATAATCCTTATTAATAGGAAATAGCTATTACTAAACTTAACTAGCTAATATAGTATTAAAATAAGTATTTTAGTAATTTCTATATTTAGTTTAAATAAAAGTTAGTGCTTACTAAGGGGTTAGGCTAGGATAACTTTATAAAGTTAGCTAAATTATATATAATACTTAATAAGTAAATAAGAGACTATAGTATTAGTTAAGATATACCCTAGGTAAATTACTTAGTAACTATAGCTTACTATTATAGTATTTTATTAGATATTAAATCCTAATACTTAGAGAAAAAGTATTAGTTATATAAGCTTACCTTACTAGTAGTTAATATAAGTAAGTAATAGGTATAGGGTAAAGATATACTAATAATAGATATTTAATTAATAAGTATAGTAAGTACCTAAAAAGGTTCTAGAAAGTCTTAGGGTTAGTATATATAGCTAAAGTTAAGTAATAAAAGTAATATAAAATAGGCTAAGTAAGTTTCCTAAGAAGTATTAAATATATAATATAAGAAGGGTAAATATATATAATATAGCTTTACTAAGTACTTTATTATAGTATATACCTTATATAATACTATTTATTTATAAGAGAAATTATTAATTAATACTTATAGTATAGTTAAGGCTAATTCTAAGGACTTAGGTAATAAGTCTAAGGAGTAACTAAGAAAAGAGTAACCCTTTTATTAAGTTATTTAAAAGGGATTAAGAGAAGGGAGTATAAAAGGCTTTTTAGTATATAGTTATTACTAATAAGGACTTTAAGTAAATCTAGAATAATATAGATTTATTACCTTTCTTAGTTCCTATATTAATTAATAAAACTACCTTTATAAATACTTAAGTTAATATAGATTATAATTACTATATTACTATAAGTAAATACCTAGTCTAAAAGCTTTAACTAGAATATATCCCTTTTTAACTAAGAGATTAGTTTATATAGTAATTAGTATAAAATAAAGGGAACTAAGAGCTATAAGAAATATTTATATATAATATATATTATTTATTTTTAGGTAAATTTAGATAGATAGGAGGCGCTAATTATAATATATATAATCCTAGGATTAACTAGATAGTTAATCTTAGAGATACTATAAATAAAGCGCTATAATATAAACTTAGATATAAAGTATTACTAATTAAATATAGAGGTAGTAAATAACCTATAAGTATAAGCTATAGTTAATAGGAGGGTTAACTAACCTATAGTAGTAATCTTAGGTTTAATATTTATAGGGATAGTATATTAAGTAAAGAAATAAAAGGAGTATATTTAGCTTTATATTATAAGCTTATAAGAAATTATATTTATTTTATAGATTAATACTATACTAGAGGCTTTAGAATAGGAGCTTTTAGCTTCCTTACTAGAGGTATTATAGGACTTTTAGGATTTCTTTTATAAAAGTAAAGTAAATACTTTACCCCTATATTAGGGGAATTTAAATTACTATATTTACCTTAAATAAGACTTAGAGGAAATAAACTAGACTTACTATAGGTATCTTTATATAATATACTATACTAATACTTACTTAAAATTAGAAAGTAAGTTATAAACCTAATAAATAAAGGTTAGATTTAGGTAAGTTTATTATTAGTAATAATACTAGTACTATTAGTAAAGAAATTAGGGGAGGGTAAAGGTTTTATATAGATTATTATATATTAAATAAGATTATAGAATAGGACTATTATCCTTTACTATTAGTTAAGGAAACACTATATTTATTAGTAAAGATAAAGTAGTTTATAAAGCTAGATATATAAGTAGTGTTTTATTATATATATATTACTAAAGGTAAGGAATATTAGACTATATTCTATATATAATTTAGATCATTTAAATAGTTAGTTTATCCCTTTAGCCTTATAGGTATACTTATAACCTTTTAGAGATATATTAATAAGGCCTTAAGTAGTATTTTTAGGGACTATATTACTATATAACTTAATAATATCCTAGTTTATTTAGAGGGCTTATAGAAGGATTATATATAGAAGGTTTATAGAGTGCTAGCTAGACTATAATAGGCTAGTCTAAACTTAGATATTAAGAAGTGTGTTTTTACTATAAAGGAAGTTAAATATCTTAGATTTATTATCTATATAGAAAAGAGATTTATCTAGATAATAAGAAGATTATAGCTATTAGGGATTAGGAGGCTCTAATAAGAGTCTAGGAGTCTATAAATTCCTTAGGTTTACTAACTTTTACTATAATTTTATACTATAGTTCTCTAAGATTATAAGCTCCCTTATTAACTTAATAAAGAAAGGCACTCTATTTTATTAGATAAATACTTATAAGAAAGCTTTTAAAGTATTAAAGCTAGCTTTTATATTATATCCTATCCTAATTTAACAGGATCCTAATAAGAATATAGTAGTAAAGGTAAACTATTTAGGAATAATACTAAGGGGCTATCTCTCTTAGGTTAATAATAAAGGAATTTTATATTTAGTAGCGTACTACTTAGCTTACTTATAACTAGCTTAATAGAATTATACTATATATAATAAGGAATTACTAGCTATTATATTATACCTTAAGGTATAGTTAGTAAAGTTATAGAGTGTTAGTAAACTATTTATAATACTAATAAACTATAAGAATCTAGAGTACTTTATAGTACTAAGAGAGATATTAGAATAGTAAGTATAATAGGTAAAGACTTTAGTGCTTTTAATTTTTATTTATATTATAGACTAGGTACTTAGGTAGGATAACTAGATATATTATTTAGATATTATTAGGAGGAGTTATAAATAAGGAGGCTAAAAGTATCTATTATATATTTAGTAATAGCCTCTATAGGTTATAGCTTTAAGTAAGGATAGCTACACGTAAATATTAGGCCTATTATAGTATTATAAAATATAACCCTAGGAAATAATTTAGTCCCTATAATAGGTTCTCTAGCTAGTATATTAATATTTATAGATAAATGCCTCTAATTCTTATAGGATTAGTCTTTAATCTATAATAAGACCTATAGGTTATAATTATATATAGTTAGGTAAGAGCTTAGAAGTTTCTAGAGGTAGCTAATATAAGGAAATAAATAGTAAACTACTAGATTATTATAAAAGGGACGCTTTAATTCTAGGGCTAGATATAAGTCCCTAAGTAAGAGCCTTTAACTATAACCTTAATTTAGTAAGCTTATAACTTACCCTTACTAGGTTACCTAGGCTAAAATACTACCTTTAAGGTACTTTAAAGAGATTACTATTAGTATAGTATATTATAGGATATAGCTTAAGTTATATATAACTATTACTACTATAGAGATTAGAAGAGTTAATAACTATAATAAGGCTTACTAAAGCTAATTCCTTTACCTAATAAATACTAGTTATAAATTTCTATTAATTTTATAACTAACCTTCTAGCTAAGGACTAGGGTAATCTATAGTTTCTAATAGTTATTATAGATAGGCTCTTTAAATATATATAACTTAAGGCTATAATATTAATAAGGGCTAAGGTATATATAAAGTAATTTAAACACTATTAGTAGTAGTTTTATAGTTTCCTTACCTAGATTATTATAGATTATAGATTAGACTAGCTAAGTAACTTTTAGATAGTATTATATAATAAGATTAGTACCTAATAGCTCTTATTAATATTATATTACCTATAGATAAATAGTAGTGTAAAAGGGCTAACTAGGAGGTACTAGCTATTCTATAGGTATTACTATTCTTTTCTTAATTTAACTAGGTAAACTACTTACTAGCTTACTAATTTATATTAAATAATAGGGATTAATTAGTAATAGGTATAAGTATAAATATAGCTTTATATAGCTTTAATATACCTATAATTTAGGAGGTACCTCCTATATAAATATTAATAACCTTAGTAAAGGAATAGGCTTAAGTATTTTTATAATACTTAAAGGATAGTATAAATCTAATATAGGCTACTATAGCTTTTATTTAATAATAATAATAGGAGAATATAAATAGTAGTTAAAGACTAGTAAAATAGTTTTAGGTTAGGGACTATATATAGTTAAGTCTCTAGAAGATTAAAATAAACTATTCTTATAAGAAACTAAACTAGGTAATAGCTAAATATAAGGTACTAGAGGTCCCTATACTATTAATAATTAAATTAGATATCCTAAGGGGACTATACCTTATTTTCTATATTAATTTAGTATAGAGGGTAGTAAAGATCTATAACTAAGTTAGAAGCTAGCTAATAAATAACTACTACTAGAGTTAGTTATAACTAATACTAATAAGGATCTCTCTAAGTATTAGGTTAAGGAGATTCTTATTACTAAAAATACCTAAGGTTAGGGATTAAATTATAATATCTTAGTAAAATAAAAAGGATATATATAGTTAATATAGGAATTATTAGAAAGTATATAAGATATAGAGATACTAAATAGATTTAAGTTATAATAAGGGATATATAAATAAATAATAGTTCTAAAAGGGTATAGTTTAATTTAGCTATAGAAAATTAATATCCTAGTTCTCCTTTAGTATATATATAATATAGCACTATTTATTTACTATAGTAAAGAGTAATTAAAAAGAGGGAGGCTTTTAGGCTAGTAATAATATTTATAGTAATTCTTTATAATAAAGTAAGTAAGTTTAGCTATAGCTTTAGTTAAGCTATAGGTATTAGCTATAACCTATTATACTATAGTAATACTTACCTTCTAGGCTTAGATAGACTATATAAGGTTATTATATATATTAGTTATACTATAGAAGAATTTAGTAATAAGAGGGTTTTATACTTAGTAAGTAAGTATAGTTTATATAAGTATAAGAGCTTATACCTTAGTAGCCCCTTAGGTATAGGCTATACTTATAAAGGAAAAGGCTAAGGGCTAGGCCTTAGTAAGATTAATATAGGTAGCTATAAGTATACTATTAAAATACTTATAGTAATAAATAAAATTTTTATAAGAATAATATAGTATTTTTCTTACTAGTAAATTACTTTATAGCTATAGTTTTAATAGCTTTATTAGTGCTTATAAGGCTCTTAAGGTACTTAAAGGTATAATATAATTTAGGTTACTATAGTATAAATATATCTCCTAAATATATAAGTAATAGGCTACCTAGTAAAGACTATAAGCCTAGTTTATACCTAGAATATAGGTATACTAGCCCTTAGTATATAGGTTATTAATATAAGGGGTATATAGGAAATTATACTCCTTACTATTAGAGAAAGCTTTATTATTAGAGTTACCCTTAAGAATATATTTACCTAGGTAACTTTCCTTACCTAGGGTATAAGAAGAAGAAGAAAGGGAAGGGGGTATAGTAGTAATAGCTTTAGAAATAACTTTAGATATAGTAAAAGTAAAATAGGAAATAAAGGAGCTTAAGGGAAGTTAAGAGAAGATAAGAGAAATACTTTAAGGGAATATTATAATAATAAAAAGGAAATAAAAGTAAAAATTAAAGAAAAAGAAAAGAAGTATTTATATTCCTAGGAATAAGGGATTTACCCTAACTAAAATCTAGGCTAGCTATAATATTAGAAGTAAGCTAAGAATAGGTAAGGGTAATATATTATATAATTATTTAATAGGTAGTTAAGTATTAGTAAGATATTAGGTAAAGTTAGGATTTAGTAAGTAATAGGGAGAAGGTAAAAGGAGTAATAATATAAAATATAGAAATAGCTAGTAATAAGTATAAGAAATAAGTAAGCTAGTAGTTTTAGGTAGTAAAGTTAGAGTAAGTAAGGCTATTAGTGTAATAAGGAGGGTTAAGGGTAAGGTAAGTTTATAGTAAAATTTTTTATAATTTATATAGTAAAGTCTAGCCTTACTAGCTACCCCCTCTTACTAGGGGCTAACTTTATATATATAGGAAAAGTAGCCTTATACTAAGGTCTTATACTTATTATTTACTTACTTATATATAAGAGAGATAAGGGAGAGTAAGTAAGGGGTATATTATAGACTTAAGCTAGGAGCTTAGGTTAATTCTAGGTTAAGGTTAGGTCTAGAAAGGGTATAGATTATACACAGGTTATATAAGGGTAAATATAGGTTAGTATATAAACTATACACTAACTAAGTGTAACCCCTATAAATTAGGATATAGTATAACCTCTAGTTTAGTTCTTTTCTTCTTCTATAAGAATAATAATTACACTTTAAATACTTATATATAGCAGCTATAAGGCTAGTTTATAACAAGAAGTTATATTAAAATTATTAATATCTATAGCATTAGAATTAGCTAATGGATTTCCTATAGGTGCCTTATTAGGGGCTATAGGGCTAGGGCTCTCTAGGGGTACTAGATTTTTAGGCTATAGATTATCCTAAACCTCTAGATTATCTTATAAGTAATCATAAAGATTATTAATTCCTCGCTCTAAAGGATAACTCCTAAAGGCTTAGGGTCCTTATAGAGCCTATATCCTCTATAATTTTAATAAAGCTAGTCTTTATAACTAACCTTTTAGAGGGAATATAAATAAGATAATTATTTAAACCTAGAGTAGCTAGTAACTAACTAGGATAGTCCTAGGGGCTAGCTTTTATAGCTTAGATCTCTGCTCTAGAGGTATTAGAACCTTATAATAAGACCCTATAGCCCTAATCTTAGAAAAATCAGGTTTATAGGTAGTCTTAGGTTTTAAGTTAGCTAGATATAGCTACTTAGGGTTAAGGGCTTAGTTATATTAGTAGTAATATTAACTAAATCCACTATTGCTAGTAGGATATAGGACTATAGAAAAGGGTAACTTAGACTACTTAAGAGTAGCCTAAGTTAGTTAAGGATAACCCTAATAGCCCTCTTAACTAGCCTATTCTATTTATAAATATAGGGGTAAGAGGTATTAAAATAAATTCCTTTAGAATATAACTATAACTAAAGTTTATTATTAATTTTAGTACCTCTATTAAAGTAAAGGTACCTAGGATACGCATTATATTAATTTTCAGGGCCTTAAAGAAGCCCTTAATAGCATTATAAAGGGTCTAACCTTCTTTATTAGCTAATAAAAAGCACTATTTATACTAGGATTTTTAGTTAATAAGAATAAGGACTAGGGCCTTCTTATTATATAGTATAGGTTTAATTTTAACTATATCTCCTCTAGAATTTCTAAAACTCTAGGGGGTCCTAAATAGGTCTTTTTCTAGGTTTTTAATAGCCTTAGTTTACCTATAGGCTAAGCAGTTAAAATCCTTTTCTTAAATAGCGGAAAATTAGGGATCCCTTTAGCTAATTTTAATAATTTCTTTAGTAGGGAAGCCCTATATATCTATATTATATATACTAAAGAAGGGCTAAATCTAGTAATTTCTTGTAACTAGAATCTAGCTTTTTAGGGCTATTATCCCCTAGCTCCTTATCTTACTAGGCTTCTTAAGAATTATAGGCCTTAGGGATTCTAGACGGCTACTATTATTATTTAATACATTAGGATATAGACCTTCTAAATCCCCTATTAAAGATACCTAACTAGGAGCTTTAGTGGGATATAGGGCTAAATCTTTGTCTTCTTTAGAGTTAATTTCTTTAATTTATTAATATTCCTTAGGATCTAGGGTAGGCTACTAAATTTAAACCTCTATAGAGTAGGAAAACCCTCTATAAGTCTTATAGGCTTAATACTTAGTGTAGCTTTAAGAGCCTATAAAGGAGAGGTAGGTTAAATGCTTGCAAATCTTAGGGTTACTTGCCCTTTAATCTACAAAAAGAAGCTATATTTAGCAGGTTCTAATAACCTATAGGGACTTTTATTAGCTAGGAATAGCTAGTCTTTTATAAGATAACCCCTAGAAAGATAGTAGGTTACACTACTAACTAGGTTTATATCTATACTAGGGAAATATAGGGTATCTAGTAAAGCTAAAGGCCTATATTCTAGTGGATTTTTCTTAACTAGAATATTAAAGATAGTGGTGCCTCTACCTTTAGGATAAATAGGTCCTCTAGCTATAATTATAGGGCTAGTTTTACCTTTCTTAAGGGGTTTAAAGTCCCTAAAGAAAGCCCTATTATTATAAATATAATAAGAAGAACCTATATTATATAAAAGGGAGTTTTAAACTATATTATTAGAGTAGCTAAAAGTAAGCTTACTAGTAGTGTTACTAGTTGTACTAGAAGTATCTAAATTAGATTTAGAATCACTACTATTATTACTAGATTTGCTAGAATCTAATTCTCTAATATAACCTGTAGCTAGGCTATAGCTTAAAGCAAAAGCAGCTTCTTTTCCTTTTTCTTTATCTTTAGCCCTATTATTACTCTTCTTCTTCTACTTCTTTTAGAGGCCTTAGAAGGGTTTAAATCCTTCTTATCCTACTCTTTCTTAGCATTAGAGTACTTCTTAGGGTAGGATTAGATAAATTCTTTTTCTAGTCCTTAGAATTTCGCTTATTATTATTAGAAGCCTTATAACTAAGAGCCTTAGCTATAGCGGAGGTTTTCTCTTTATTCTTCTAATAAGTCTACTATAAGGAACTGTAAATTTAGGGTATTTATAAGCAGTCCTTATGCCCTAGAAGCTCTAATAGTAAATCTTTATCTCTTAGCCTAACTAGGAAAGGTCTACTCTAATATATTAATATAATAATTTACTTAATTAATAGGTAAGATCTTTATATTATAAAGTTATAATCTAGCTAGTAAATTATTAAAATTAGCATTAAAAGCCTCTAAAAATCCCTTATAATTTAAAAGATTTAGGAATAGTAGCTAGTATATAGTGTATTACACTAGATTTTAGTACTCTATAAATACTACTTAATAAGGACTTTATAGGCTTCTTTAGGGATATTTACTAATATATAGCTACTTAAGGTCCTAATTAGTAGCTATCTCTTAATATTATTAAAAAATAGCTTAATTAGAGTTAGCTAGCTAGCTTATTATGCTTAGATAATCTAGAAATCTAGGTACTCCTAGGGCTCTAAATTAGATATTTAGGGCTTGCTTTTACTAATTATAGTTTTTAGGGCCTTTTAGCTTAGCTCCTTTAGAATAAAATATACTTTCTTATTTAGCTTCTTTATAGCACTTCTATTAAAAGTAGCTTAAAGGTTACTAAAAGGTAGTATAGATATAGAAGATTTAGTACCTAGATCTTCTCTAGGAACCTGAGTATTTTCTTCCTTAGGTCTATAAAAGGCCTAAAGACCTTATATAGCTAATATAGTTTGCCTTAATTTACTTAGAAGATTATTAAACTAGCCTTATTTTTAATATAATTATCTTTGCTATGCCTAATAAAATTAGTTAAGGTCTTGCCTTATTACTTAATTTAGCTTTATATCTATTATTATAAAGCACTAGCTTAGGCAGCTAGTTAACCCTCTATATCTATCTAATTAGGATCCCTAGGGGGCTAGAAGGGCCTGTAGTAAGGCTAGAAGGTCCTATAGTAAGGCCCTTACCCTTAAAATTAGGTAATGCTATCTTCTAAATTTTTCTATATATAATCTCTAAATTTCTTTCTATTATAAATAACACGCGCTAGAAATTACTTATAGTATAATCTAGTTATATACGTAAATATATAGTAAGGCTATTTAATAGGGTAGCCTTTAAGGTTAAAAAGTAAGTTAAGTGTATATATAGATAAAAATAGGCTAGTAAAATTCTTAGGAAAATTTTCTTAACACTAAAAGCTATAGATAAGAATAATAGATAATATAGAATATGTAGCGTAATATAACGTAATGTAATGTAGTGTAATATAATATAATAGGTTAAAAAGCTTAGTATAGATATACTAAAAGTCTAATAATAGTGAGGAAAGTGTAGCGTATTTATAACGGAGATAATATTAATAATAGTTATAATAGTAAATAGAATCACTAAATTATTTATAGTGCAAATAGTTAGTTATAGTTATAACTAGTAGTTATAGGTATAGCTTGTAATAAATTTTAACACTAAAGGTCTAGTGTTATAATACGTGGTGCTAGTAAATAAAAGCTTTAAATTCTAGCGGATTTCCTTTGTAATCCTAAGAGCCTATAGTGTAGTAAAACTATAACTAATAGCTAAAAATCTAGTAATTATAGTGAAATAACGCAGTATAATAAAGTAAATCTATAGGCATTCTAGGCTTATAACCTATTAAGAATTAGAAGGGGAAGGTATTAGAGGGATAGGAAGACCTCCCTAATAGATAACTAGATAGCTAGCGTAATAAAGGGCGCAGTGACCTATAGATAACTAAATTACTATAGATTATTCACTTTAAGGGTATAGATAGTTAAATATAGTTAATTTCTAATGTATAAATAGTCTAATAAGTAATAAGAGGATATTTTAAGTCCCTTATAGACTTACTAACTATATTAATAGAAGGGGGTTACTAGGAGGGCTTTATAAGCTACTTTTTATTTTCTATAAAATTTATTTATATAGGAAAAGTAAAAATTAACTTATAGCTATATAAACTAGATACCTACGTGGCCTAACTAAGTACTTTAATAAGTAACCCTTTAAATAAAATACACTATTAAATCTAGCAAAATTTAAGGATTTAAATAGTATATATTAGCCTTTTATATAACTACTAGTTCCCTAGTTATAGTTAATTTTAGCTTCCTATTAGGTAGCCTAGTTAGCTTAGTTAAATATGCCATAGCTTTGCTTTAGTGGTAACGTAAGTTATGTGGTAACTAACGCTATAACTAACGCTATAGCCTAGGTTATAGCAATGTAACTAGGTAACTAGTGGGCCTATAAAATAGTGCTATAAATAGCATTATTTTAATAAATATTACCCTAGTAAATTATATAGTTCTTCCCTCTTATATTACTCTTAGGTAGCTAGTAAGAGAAGCTTTAAAATTATAAAAATAAAAGGGATAGCTAGGTAAGAGATATAGGGGCTTTAGTATATTAACTAAAGCTTACTAAGTCTAAGTGTATTATATATATAAGTTACTAGTTTATAGCTAGTAGCTAACTAGTGTTACGTAAACCTAGCCCTATAGCGTAGTGTGTCTATAGGGTGTACCCGTGTGTTATAAGCAAGGCCTTATATATAAACTATTTATAATATTAATTTATACCTTAAGATTAGTAATATTAAAAGGCTAGGATATAGTAGTATACTTATTAGCTTTTACCTTATAAGTAACTTTAGTAATTAAATAAGCTTATTAAATATAACTATATTTATTAGTATTTTTATAGTAAGTAAAGTATTATTTAATTTATATTTAGCTTAAATAAAAGCCTTATAATATATTAATTATTACTAAGTATATAAGAAATAGGGATATACTTATCTTATAAAAATAGTATAAACTATTCTTAAGGTTAGAAATAGCTTTAATAATTTTAAAAAGCTTTTAGTAAAGCTTAATAATTCTAGCTAAATACTAGTAAGGTATTAGTAGCTTATAAGCTATATTTAAGAAAAATAAATATATACTAATATATACTTTATTATTTTATATATAGTAAGTATATTTTATAAAATTAGCTACTAAAGATTAGTAATAATAAGAAGTAAGTAAGTAATAAGTTTATACTAGGAGAGTTATTATATTTAGTAAAAATAAGTTTTCTTTTTATAAAATATTAAGGAATTTTATATATACTATTTTTAGGAAAAATATTCTATATTATTACTTACTAAGTATAGTATATTTATAGGATTTTAGTATTACTATTTATAAGTTAATAGCTAATATCCTATAAGAATATAGTAAACTTATATAGAGATTTTTAAAGCTATTTTTTTAAAAACTTTTTAGAAAACTTCTTAAGTAATAAAGTAAAAGAACTAGAAGTTATTACTTAAATAGTAAATATAGTTAGCTAGTAGTAAGTTAGCTATAAATAAAAACTAAGTAAAAACTATAAGAAAAATAAAAAAATTAATAATTTTAGTAAGAATAAATAATAAAAAGTAAGAATAATAATATAATACTAAAGAATATTAGTAATTACTATATAATAGTAGTAATAAAGCTATTATTAAGTAAGTAAGAGTAACTTATAATATTTAAAAAGAATATAAAAGAGAAAGTATATAAAAGGAAAAGAATTAGTCTTTTTAAATTAACCCTAAACCCCTTAAGTAATTTATATACTATATATAAGTAAGCTAGAATTATAATATTTATTATTATAGTTATTACTATTAAATATATATACTAGCTATAAATATATAGTAAGCTTACTATAATTTCTTTAAAACTTATAAATAAACTTATTTAAATAAATAGTATCTTATATTTTATTTATTTAAACTAATTATAAAATTTAATATAAGGTATTTACTTTTTTAGAATTAGCCTTATAGTAGTAAAGAGTACTTACTTTACTATATTAAAGTAATAAGTATATTACTATTTAAAGTTATTAGGTAAGGTAAGAAAATATTTATAACCTAATATTATTAATATTATTATTTTTAGTAATATATTAACCTATAAAGAATTATAATAACCTTAACTCCCTTATTAGGTTAATTACTATTTATAAGTTCTTATATTATAAATATACCTTAAGCTAGTAGCTTATTATATAATTAAGAGTAATTATATATAAAAGGGTATTATATTAGGAATATAAAGATTAGAGATAAGGTAATTATATAGTAAGGCTTTAGAAAAACCTTAGACCCCTTAGATAATAAAGGAACTAGCTAGCTACTAAATAGCTATATACTTACTAAGTAAGGTATTTAGTAAAGACTACCTATATAAAAGGTAAGAGATTAGAGTTTAAAACCTTTATACACTAGCCCCTAAGTAGTATATATCTAGTAGTAACTATAAATCTTAGCCTTTACTCTGTTTATTATTAATCTAACCAAAGTTATAACACCTTAAGCATAAATATACAAGTTATTATAAGTAGTAGTAAGGTAATTAGCTAGGCTAGTAAGCGAAATTCTTATAGTATAGTAAATAAGAGGTAGTAGTGTAGGTTAGGCGCCTACCCTATACCACGGCGAAAAATCTAGTATAGGAACCGCTCTTGTGAGTATACAGAAGTCTAGCCACTCTTGCTTGCCATATATAGCCTAAAGTAATGGCCCTTCGCTTGTACAAGTTCACCGTGCGTACCTGCTTCGACAATGCCGCCCTTGGCTATGACGTAGATTCTGTCTGCCTTAGCGACCGTGCTCAGCCTATGAGCGACCGTGATGGTCGTGCGACCCTTCTTAGCTATCTCTAATGCCTCCTGGATGGCAGCCTCGGATCGCGAGTCAAGCGCAGACGTAGCCTCATCAAGTAGGAGGATCCTGGCGTTTCGGAGAAGCGCTCTAGCCAAGACTATACGTTGCTTTTGCCCGACACTAAACTGGCAGCCTCTGTTTCCTACTTCTGTGCTGAAGCCGTCCCTAGTGAAGAATCAGAATCAAGAATCTGTGAAAGAAATATTATACTGATGCGGCAGGGGGAGCTCACGGAAGACTCATGATGAAGTCGTAAATATTGGCGGCTTGACAGGCCCTCTTGACCTCGTCATCAGTCAAGTCTGATGACTCCTGATCATCGAGCCCAAGGGTTAGGTTCATTTGCACAGTTCCGCGATAGAGATGCGGGTCCTGGCTAACCAGCGCTATGCACCTTCGATAGGCCGAAAGCCGCAATGTTCTTATCGGCTTGGAATCGACGAGGATCGATCCACCGGTCGGGTCATAGAAGCGTTCAATCAGTGAGAGGATGGTGCTTTTGCCAGAGCCAGTCGCGCCGACAAGAGCAACATTGGCACCTGCCGGAATACGCAGGCTGAGATTATCTAAAGCGAGATGATCTGGGCTGGATGGGTACGCGAAGCTGACCGATTCGAACTCGACTTCACCTTCCACGGTACCCGGGTCGGTGCCTTCCGGAGACGATGGATCAATGGCAGACTTGCGGGCCAGGAGGCGCCGCAGAGACGTCGCGGCCTGCGTTGCCTTGCCAAGGCTGGGCGTCCAAGAAAACACCACGCCGGCCGAGTTTGCGCTTAGAATCATAGAGGTCTGGACGGCAACGGCCTGGAAGAGGGTGTATTCGCCGCGAAGGACAAGCCGGCCGCCGTACCAGAAACCCAAAGCCATGCAGGCGTTATAGGCTGACTGTGACAAGGCGTACATGAGAGCCGTCTTTATCATCGTCTTGAGAGCCTCTGCCCTGCTGTCGTCGAGTATGGCCTCGTATTCATCGAGAGCTGTTTTCTCCTGGTCAGGGCTATAATCGTCTGGATGCCGGACAGCGCCTCGCCTGCAAACTCGGCTGCATTGTTTGCGAGTTTCTCGTTCTTCTCCTCCCAGGCGCCCACAAGACAGATGCTAAAATATCCACCTCCGACCACAAAGGGCACAGCAGAGAAACACACAAGTGCTAATTTCCATCCGAGAGCAAGCGCGACAACGACGCCAGAGCAAAGGGTAGAGACACAAATCAGGATGATACCTAGCGCACTACCGCTCAAGCCGGCGAGATCACTGGTCGAGTTGGAGAGAAATCCAGAAAGAGCTGCGGCGGAATTCTCTTTCTTGTCAAAGAATGGTATATCCATTCTCAGGTATTGTTGCAAGGCGAGGCTGCGGACTCGATTAGCAAGGTTTTTAGAGCTAAAGGAGAAAGCTATGCCCTGGATCGTGCAGCTAACGAGCATCACGGAGGCAAGCATGAAGAACATCCAAGAGTAAAGGCTGCGCTAGAAAGCATCTTGCGCGTCTCGTCTTGCGGGCGCGCAAGTGCTGTGATTGTTTTACCAAATAGCACGGCCGAGGCGGGCTCCTCGCCTCCAGCAACAACACAACAGATGAGCCCAAGCAACGGCCAATGCATTTTTCCTCTGTTGAGTTTGAGTATGAAGGCACCCATGGAAGAAACGGCAGACCGTGATGTGACGTCTGAGACTTCCGGGACGTCAGCAGAGACATTTGCAGGGGCCGAGTTGTCCTCCTGGGCCGGGTTCGCATTGCAAAGTTTGTCGTCTGGTGACTTGGCGTCTGCGTTTACTCCGAGATGCTCATCCGTGGTATCCTTCTCATCGTAGTCCATGTTCTGGGCCCTGATGAGTTCGTAGTAGTGGGATCTGGCAGCCAACAAGTCAGCGTGCACGCCGCTTTCAACGACACGCCCCTTGGCCAAAACAACAATCTGGTCTGCATGACGAATAGTAGAGAGACGATGCGCAATGACAACGGTGGTTCGCTGTCTGCCCTGCTCGGCCATGGAAGACAATAAACTGGCTTCCGTCTCAGCATCTAACGCAGACGTTGCTTCATCAAGTATAAGAATGCGAGGATTGCCGACAAGAGCTCTTGCGATAGCGACTCGTTGCAGCTGTCCGCCAGAGAGTCTGGAGCCACGTGTTCCACGACAGTGTCATAGCCCTGAGGAAGTTGCTTAATAAACTCATCCGCTTGAGCTATCTCGGCGGCTCTATAAACAAGATGCCGGCGCTCATCTCTGGGCATATTCTTCCATTCAACGACGTTGGTGAAACCGAGCTCAATATTCTCATATACAGACCGATTAAACATGAAAGGCTCTTGTTTAACAATAGCCATTTGCTGTCGAAGCCAGCGAAGCTGATAGCTGGTAATTTCCTGCCGTCCAAGAGAATACGGCCGGCTATAGGATCATAGAATCGCAATAGCAGGCTAGAGATGGAGCTCTTTCCTGAACCGGAATGACCTACTATAGCAATGGTTTGGCCTATGGGAAATCTAATACTGACGTGGTCCAAGGCGATGGAGCTCGGCCGGCATGGATAAATATGCTTGACGCTCTTTAGCTCTATTGTGCCATCGAACTGGCGCGGAGTGTGGCCTTTGCTGGATGATGAGTCGATGGGCGAGGTTCGTCGTATCACGCGGGACAGCCGCCGAATCCCGCCGTGGCTGCCGCAAAGGCTTCCATATTTGCTCCCACGCCTAAGACACAGAAAGCAGCACCTTTAGTAACAATTGCAATAGCCACGACAGACGTGAATGACGTTTCGTGACCGCCGAGGCGCCTGGACCCTTGCCAAAAGGCTAAGGCAACGTTGAAATAGCCGCTTGCAACACAAATGGCAATCAGCGTCGAATGAAACGATGTGAGGATGGACTGATTCTTGGATGCGTCGTGTACAAAGTTCATGTACTTGTTGTGAACGTAAGGCTGCATTCCTAGCGATGTCGTCGTCTTAATAGAGCCTAATGCTTCCTCGACAACGGCCGAGCCAGCCGAGGACGCCGCCATACTACGTCTGCCATAGCGCACGGTCAACTTCTCACCAAAGTACAAAATAACGTAGCCAAATGCAAGAGACCAAGTCAGCTCCAACATAAGAATCCGATCAAGAGCAAAACACACCGCAACGACAGCCATAAGCGTGCCGAGAGCACTAATCGTCTGCGACAGCTTGAACGAAATAGCCGTTTGGACAGCTCTGGTATCGTCTGTCAGATGGGAGAGAAACTCACTGCTCCCGTTGTCATCGAATAAAGCCATGTTCTGTTTCAAGATGGCAGCAAAGTAGCGCAACTTGATTGTGCGTGTTATCCAGGCTCCAGTATAGCTGAAGCCCGCCGTTGAAACGAACCACGTCACCAAGGCGGCCACGAGGATGTAGACGTAGTAGAAAACATGGCGGTTTAAAAGTGACTCTGCGTCATTCTCCCGCGACTCGGCCTTGAAAAGGCGAGGATGATCCTTGAGCCAATGATCTGTCCAGAGATGGAAACAAGGGGAAAAAAAAACCTCGGGGGTTAGAAAAAGGTCTTAGCCTATAAAGCACAAAGGAAAAGGGCCAACTACATACGGCAGTGATGGGGGCAAGGCACCGGCGATGATGGCGCACACGGCGCAAATGGCCAAGACAACTAGGTCGAGCCACGTTGCGTAGCTGTAGATGCCCAAGAAGGACAGATTGACATGGTCAATGCGGAGCTGGTCTCGCAAGAAGGCCTGCTCAGGCGGCTCCACGTTTGTCGTGAATTGAGCAGAGGCGGACGGTTCTGGCTTCGCCAGGACTCGCCTGGGCGTGTTGTCGCTGTTGCAAGAAACGCGCCGCGGTTTTTCATGCCATGGGTCGGCCATGGCGTTGGACGCAGAATCGTCCATGACACAAGGTTTAATATGCCGAATAACTGCAGCGACCTTGTAAAGAGGTTGGAGGATGGAAAGCTCGTCGGTTACGAGGTCCAACAGGGCAACTAGAACGAACTTGTTTTGTTATGGTCCCAACTTTGCGAGATTTTCCAAGTCTTCTTGGTAATTCTTCGTAAGCCAAGTTGGAGAAGATGCTTTATGGGAAGCAAAGGACCCGGGCTCACGGGCTAAAGCAGGATTCACTGGCGATTCCGAAACTGTTGGCTCCAAATGATACATGCCAGTCTGCAGCATTGCAGCTCTACAGTAGAGGGCTAGTCAGAAAAGTCGGCAACGAGATCCGTCTTCCGCGATTTGTCGCTGGTGCTAGGAATGAAACATTCTCGGCGTGCATGCATGGGATTAAGCGAATCGCATATGAGCAGGGGAATGAGGAAGACAGGGGCTAGGATCAACACCCTTGAAATACCGATGATTGACAGATTGCCTGTTAGGGGCACTGTACAGGGCTAGCCAGAAAAGCCGCGAACGAGCGTTCCGTCTTCCGCCGCGAATGTGGGCTAAAAAAAAATAACGATTGTCTTGGGCATGCAATGGATGCATATATTAATCACACACCGGGGCAGGATTTCACCTGCTCGGAAGGCTCCCGACTGGGGACAGGATTTCGCTTGCCCGGAAGCCGGAACGCTCCCCGCGTCAGGGTGGGGCTGTGCAACAGTGTGGGACCGTGCAACAAGGGTGGGACCGTGCAAGCAAACAAATCATTTATTTCATCGCCTCCACACTTAGGGAACAAGAAAAGTCGATTGGGTGGCTGGCTGATGGTTGGGAGTAGTAGGGATTTACGGTAATGCCTCAAGCAAATTTTTTTCTTTTTTTTTCTTTCAAGAAAAGCCTTTCATTATATAGATAGCATCCTCTTCCCTTGACGTCTATGAGAAATTACTTCTCAAGCACCGGATTTGAAATAATGCAACCATGGACCAACAGCTGGAGATGGATGAGCGTCTGCTAGAGCGCCTGTGCTCATTGCTGCATCTTGAACCAAAGCACATCAAGTTCAACGAGACCTTCATTCGCAATGGCGGCGACTCCTTGCTTGCCATCAAGTTCAGCAATCTGATCCAAGATCTAGAGCACGTCCGCGTTGGCGTCGGCACTATTCTACGGGCCAAGAATCTTGGCAGCCTCCTTGACAAAACTCAGTTGACAAAGTTGGCCACGGGGCATTCTTCCGAGCCATCGCAGAGCGACAAGCTTCCATTGACCGTCTCGAACCAGGATGATCGTGATGACAAAACGCTTGATCCTATTCAGCGAATACCAACGGTGATCCCAACCGCCGGCCTCCCTCTCACCTTTATTCAAGCCGGAGTCGCCGTCTACACGCATCATGTCCCGGGCGCGGCTGTTCAGCATGTAACTCAATACTGCTACACTCATGTCCTGCCCCGGCTCCGCAGCGCCTTTGGAGAAGCAATGTCACGGCACCGGGTTTTCAGACTGAAGTATGAGGTGCAGACCAGCCCGTTGCTGGTCAAGGCAACGCTAAAGGAGACATTCAAGCTGAACTGGACAGAGCAGCAAGCCGAGTCTCTGGGAGAAGCAGACCTCGAGGAACTGTTCCGCGTTTGGAGCTCAGAGGCATCTGCTGAGCCTGTATTTCGAGTTGTGACACCTTGCAAGACGGCGGGCGAACGAAAGCTGAGTGTTGTGCATTGGTTTTACCACCACTCCCTGTTGGACGGCAGATCATTGGATATATTGCTGCGGCAGGTTGACGCGCTCTTGGACAACCCATCGCTGCCTGTAGAGGTCAGCGACTCCATTTTCGATGTGGTACGCGGCTTGGAAGACTATCACGGGCCACGCGAAGCTGCCGCCAAGGCTTTTTGGGCATCACGCGAGGTACATGGAGGAGCTAGAGGTCATCCGCTGCTGCGGACTCTGGGATCCAGATCATCGTCTCGGGTGCGGATGAAGACCATGGACGTGTTTTATCCCGAAGACGTGAAGGCGTTTTCATCACGTACAGGATTCACCTTTGAGATTCTCGTCCGAGCGGCGCTGGGACTGGCACTCTCAAGATTCAAAGCACACGGACAGTTTCTCTCATGTCGGTCAGTTCTCGACGATCACTGCCGATCAAGGGGATCGAGCACGCAGTTGGCTGCATTGCAACATCCATGATCCTCACCATGCATGTCAACGAAAACGATGCTGCCCAGGACTTCTTGGCGCAGGTGTTCGAAAAGGTGCTCGAGCTGGAAGACATGTCCTACTCTGATCCTTCGGACGGATTCTCCCTGGGCGGACTTGTCGTGGTATCCAGTGATCTCCAACCGCACCGCCCTTGGTACGCCGCTGGCCACCAGACCGAAGTCATGGCCCCCAAAGAGACGCTGCCAACCCTCTATGTATCGCCAACCGGCAGGGTACGGTTCAGCTACAACAGCGAATGGCGCTCCCCCTCCGAAATGCGCGTCATGACAGATCTCTTCAAGGGGGCATTGGTCAGCCTTGGGTCGGGAACATTGCGCGTCGGGGAATGTCTGAGAAGCATGCTTCCCAATTCCCAGAAAACGCGCATTCTCCGCTGGGGAACTGCTTCTCAGCTCAGACAGGCCTGGAAAGCATAGACGACGACATTACATCATTGTTCCAGAAACAAGTTCTGGACAGAGGCGTCGAAGCAGCTTTGCAACTCGGCGACCAGAAAATCAGTTATGACTGTGTCGCAAGCATGGTTCGAGCCGTGGGGCAACGACTCGGGGAGCTCCTGGAGCCCAGGAGCGTTGTTCTGATCCATGCAGATGCATCTGTCTACTGGGTCGTTGCCATGTTTGCAGTCCTCTGGGCAGATTGCATCTTCTCGCCCCAAGGCGTTGACCTGCCTCATCAGCTTCGATCGCATCACTACGCCGTGGCCGAGGCTCAGGCGTTCTTGGTTCCGCAACAAGATACGGATGTATTGGCCCCCGACGGCTGCAGGCTGGCGTTGTGTGTCGAAACAATTCTGCGCGAGGCCGAGGCCGAGGAGCGGCGACAGAGCGGGCATCATCATCCCGATCCGCCGGCCACGAGGAGACAGCCGAAGCCGCTGTCGGCCGCCTACATATGTTTCTCGTCTGGATCGACCGGTCAGCCAAAGGCCATACAATGCACTCATTCGGGCGTTGTCGGTGTCCTCAGGGACCCGGTCGCTCGTCTACATGTTGGGCCAGGCCACCGCGTAGCCCAGACACTCGCTCCCGCCTTCGACGCCGCCTTGCTCGAGGTGTTTTCCGCTCTCTGCTACGGCGGCACGTTGATTCTGAAGAGTCCCGCGGAGCCCTTTGAACATTTGCGAGCGGCAGACTCGCTCGTCACCACTCCCTCGCTCGCCGCGGAACTGAACCCAGACGACTATCCCAACCTCGAGTATGTGTACTTTTGCGCCGAGGTCCTTCCGCAACACACTGCGGATCGATGGTCAGCCGGGAAAGCCAGCGCGTACAACATGTACGGCCCAACCGAGTGCCACATGGTGTGTTCTGCTCAAAGACTCGGGCCAGGACAAGCCGTCACCATTGGGACACCCTTCTCGTCAGCGCGCATCTACATACTCGATGGGCAGGGGGCATTGTCACCTCCTCTCGTCGCCGGCGAGATCCACATTGCGGGAGTGCAGGTGGCCCGAGGTTACATTGGTCTTGACCGGGAAACAAGGCACCGGTTCGTCCCGGATGCCATCTGGCCCACCGACGATGGACGCATGTACAGAACTGGTGATTGGGGCTACTGGACACTGGATGGCCAAGTGGCATTCATAGGCAGGACGGACAGGCAGGTGAAGCTTTTGGGTTTCGTATCGATCTCAACGATGTGCAGGCAAGGCTGGAGAAGGCCATTTCGCCAAAGGTTCGCGTTGCTGTTGTCGTGGTGGGGATGCTTTGGCTTGCGCGATATCCCCAATGTCCAACGGGCACAATCTGAGCGAAGAGCAAGTCAGAGCAGCAGCGGAAACTGTGCTGCAGCCACAGAGTGTCCCGAAACGAATCCGCCTTCTCGAAGCGATGCCAGTATCCCCGTTTGGTAAGATAGATTATCGTGCTGTTACAAAGCTCCTGGAATAATCCCGAGTTTGGTAGTCAGTCAGTCAATGATTATCTAGAGACGCTACGGCCTGTTCAAATTCCTACTCATCCCAACAACCCATCTAGCTCGCACGCCATTGACTTCGAGATGAGACTCAATTTTGTGAAAATGCTTCAGACTCTATAGTTTTGAGAAATGGATTGCTCCGTGTGCTATGTTGACACGATGAAACCATACTTTTCATAAGGAAAGCTCTCGAGCGTGAGGAGACACTCACCCCAACCATGACCCGACTGACCCAATTGATGCACATCCATGTCACTCGCGTTCCATTTCCGACCGGCAAGAACTTCTGCTTCATGTCCTTCCAACGCCTTCTTCAGCTGGGGATGAGGACACCATATAACCCGCATTCCTGCTCGGCGAGCCGCCTCCACACCAGCAATAGAGTCTTCGAAAACGAGGCACTCTTCAGGCCGGATTGACTTGAATCCTTCGCTCGGCATCAAAGCGCTGTTGATTGACTGCAGAGCTAGCAGGAATATGTCTGGTTCAGGCTTTCCCTGTTCGGGCCAAGACGACCATCATCTCCCAGAATGCGATTCTCTTCAGGGAAGAAGGAGACCAGCTGGGACAAGTGATCGGTCTTGAGCCTGAAAGTCTTTTCCTGGCTGCTCGTTGCCAACGCAAGATGCAAGCCACAGTCCTGCAGATGTTTGAGGAGCTCCAAGACGCCGGAAGTGGCTCTGCGGTAGGCAGAAGGTTGTGCTGCAAAGCCGAAAGCTCGGCAAAATCGTCGTCGGGGATAGGAAGCTGAGCCCATTCGTACAGGATGCTGTTGGCTGCATGGCCGGGGCGACCTTGCATCCTCGCTTTGACCGAGGACGGCAACTTTGGCTTGCCATGTCTTTTCAAGAGTATGTCAATACATTCCGCGTAGATGTCTTCAGTGTTGAGAAGCAGGCCGTCAAGATCAAACAAGCACGCACGAATGGGCGGCAAACTGTAGGAATGAAAATGTTAGAATACTACTTCTTTGAACCGAACAGGCACAGGCGCACGTACTCCGTCCAAGGTACCATACGTGAGGACGTGACTTTTATATGTCGCTGGGGAAAGCTCGGAATAGAGCACGATGTGAAGAGAAGAAGCTGAACTCGGTGCTAGAAATGTGATTATGTATAGTCCGTATGGTTGGGAGAACCACAACGGCTTTTACATATCTTGTCTCGCACGTGATGCAATAAATGAAGGATTCACGTGATGCAGTGGAAAAAGTACCCTAGCCTAATAATATGAGAAAAGAAGATGAATTAAATGAAGTAATCTCTTATACTCCGTACAAATAGAAGGTTATAAGCTTCTCTTTTATATGTTGCCCCCACTCAAATGACTCCACCCGACTACTGCAAGTACGTTTTATTTGTATTTCGCCGCGGTGCATCTTGATATACTGTCCGTTCATCATTGTGTCGCCACATTTGAAAATGCATCACTTTCAGTCGTCGTGAGACTTGGCACCAAAGTCGCCCATCATGGCAGATGCAGTCCCTTTCACGCTTCGATGGGGTATCATGGCAACTGGTCACGTTGCCGGACGCATGTATTCCCTTTCCTTTCCCTTTCCCGTTTTCCAAGGGTTTGAGCATAACATCTCTCACAGGCTTCGTCAAGGATTTACTCACCAACCCCTCGACCCGAGGCGTTCGTGATGTACGCCACCGGGTCGCCGCGATTGCGTCCTCAAGCTCTCTGCAGAAAGCAGCCGACTTCTGCGCCAAAGTCAAAGCGCCGAACAAGGTGAAATTGTACGCTTCGTACGCTGAGCTGGTCGTCGATTCGGATATAGATATAGTCTACATCGCTACACCAGTCAGTCACCACTTCCAGAATGCCATGATGGCCATCGAGGCAGGCAAAGCGGTCCTGTGCGAGAAAGCCCTGACAGTCACAGCCTCGCAAGCCCGAGCACTCGTAACTGCTGCCAGGGCGAGGCGGGTTTTCCTTCTGGAGGCTGTATGGACTCGGTTCTTCCCGCTCTGTGCCAAGATTCAGGCTTTGGTCGCGTCCGGCGCGATTGGCACCGTGTATCGAGTGATAGGCAAGTACAGTTGCACCTTGTTGCATACACACAATTCTTAGATTTAGATTTACTAATTCATCTTCGCAGCGGATAACTCTCTAAATCTAGAATCGTCAGAGAGACGTGGCGAGCTCGACAATAGTCATCGCTTGGTCAAACTTGACCTCGGTGGCGGCGCTATGCTCGATCTCGGTCTTTATTCCCTCACATGGGTCATGCAAATCCTGTATCATCTCCAGCAAGAGGGGGACAAGGAAACGCCTTGCGTAGTATCCGCAGTCAACAAATATTCGACTGGCGTTGACGAAATGGCGAGTTTCATCATTCAGTTCCCACGACACAAGACCATGGGTATCGGCATGACATCATTGCGGATAGCCTCTGGCGCAGACTACGACTTTACTGCTGGCCCCCGTTAGAATTCAAGGCTCGGCCGGCGAGATCCAGGTTTTGGCCCGGCTTTCAAACCCAAGAAATACTGCGTCATCAGGAAAGATGCCCATGGTCGAATCGAGACTGAAGAATGCACGATTCCCAAGGATGGAAGCAGGGACAATTGGGGCCATGGACTATATTGGGAGGCGGATGAATGTGCAAGGTGTATCAGAGATGGAGAATTGGAGAGCCAGACGCTGCCTCTTGGGAGACCATCCTGACCATGGAGATCATGGAGAGCATCTTGTCCGGGGAGAGGTCCGATACCCAGAATCAATCACGAATCAAGTGTATCAATCGGGGAGCGGGCTTGCTTAGCACTTGCCCATGCGTAGGATCCGATTCCGCAAGCAGGCTAGTTACTGTAATTTGGCAACTTCTTATTTCCCTCCTTGATGGAACACTAGCCTCGTCGGCAAATTCCTAGTCGGACCATGGTCATTGACAGAAACGTGCCGGCTTCCCGGCCTCACACAGCCTATTCCTGAGCATGCGAGAGAAGATGACGAATCTCATGCGAGAGATTATTAGAATGTAATATGATTTATTGTTTCAAGTTCTTTGCCTACAGAAACATGCCGGCTTCCTCACATAGCCTATTCCTAAGCATGTGAGAGAAGATAACGAATCTCATGCAGGAGGTGATTGGCTTATGCAAGACGTTATTGGCCCATGCAAGAGGTCATTGGCTCATGCAAGAGGTCAATGGGCCAGATTGAGGCTACGCGCAGAATTTAATATGATTTATCATTTCAAGGACTTCATCTACAGACCCTCGCCACTGCATTTGTTCCCCTTCCCTCCCTTTGCAGAACACCAAGCCTCATCGGCCGCTCCCCAGTAAGACCAAGGTCATTAACAGAAATCTGCCTGCTACTAAGTGAAGGCCAAGGCTAGTGCAAAGTGACTTTTCGAGAGGATCTTCGATTTTAGTGAGTTGAGTAGTGACAGAGCCGCCCCAGGGTGACCCTAAACCAACATCAACTTTGTTGGTGTAAATGCCCAGCGGAACCCTGATGTTGTAAGTCATAGGGCTATTCAGCGCCATGCGAAAACGTGGCTATGTGAGCGCCATGAATCAACGGACCTGGGGTCCTTGCGGGTTGACCACGGGTTGAATATAAAGAACTAAACACTACTGCTGCAACAAGGAAAGGGGACATGATCACTCTTGGCATAAAGGCAGCCCTGAATCAATCAAATTCATCCAACATGTCTGCATGTGCCAACGCATCTCCTGACAGCGTCGCTGTTATTGGAGGCGGTTGGTATGGCTGCCATATCGCACTCACCCTCCGGTCTCTAGGTTTCAAGGTGAAGCTTTTCGAACAGAATGATGGACTTCTTAAAGCTGCGTCTGGAAATAACCAGTGCCGTTTACATATGGGATACCACTACCCTCGTCACAGCGGTACTCGCGCGCAGTCCCGCAGCGGTTTTAAACGTTTTGTGGAACAATACTCGCACCTGAGTCGGCCAGTTCCTTACAATATCTATGCAGTTCCTTCAAGAGAATCATTACTAGACTACAAGACGTATTGCTTCATCATGTTGTCGAGCGAAATGAGCTTTTCCGAAGGCGCACCCCACGACGTCGTAACACTGACCAACGTCGACGGAGCCATTTGTACAATGGAGCGCGTTATTCTGCAAGATAAAGCCCGGGACTACTTTGAATCAGTGCTGGGTGATGTACTTGAGCTAGGCAAGCGGATCAAGGAGGTCCGGGACACAGGTGACGGGGTGTTTGTCGACGGGGAGAGGTTCGACTACGCCGTAGATGCAACTTGGGGACATTACAGCCGCCCAAGTGTCGAAGTCATCTACGAACCGACCCTGCTTCTGTACTACCAAGGACCAGTCGACTTTCCCGCCGTCACGCTCGTCGATGGCCCGTTATGCTCCTTGTATCCGACCGAGGTGCCGGGCTTGTATACACTGTCGAGCGTCCCACATACGCCGCTTGCCCAGTGTCACACTCCGGCCGAGGCGCGTGTGGTTCGCGATACTGTGGATGCGGAGACGATTGCCGAGAAGCGCGCATTGATGGAGGAGCAGGTTGCGCATTATCTCCCTCATTTCCGACGACTATTCCGCTACAATGGGCCGCAGCTCGCGGTCAAGACGAAACTTGTTGGAGCGCATGATGATCGAAGCTGCTATGTGTCTCGCGACGGCCGGGTCTTCTCAGTCATGTCGGGTAAGATTGATGCAGTCTTTTCTGCCACTGAGCGAATCTTGAGCCTCTTGGATCTCAATCATGCGCAGAGAGCGGACGGTCACTTATCGCTCGCACACTTGCAGTAGGCACGAGGTTGACAGAGAATCTTCTTATACGGGGATTTATAGGCGACGGACATGGCACAATGAGTAGTTTTTAAAAAAATAAAATAAAAATCAATAGTCTCTCCATTGTTCTCTAATTTGGTCAAGATTTGATTTCTCTGGAGAAAACGCCTTGTAGGCAACTGCGTCTCTATTCTCTAAGAGATGCCTAGTAGCGTCGAAAAGATGCCCTTTCCATAACTTCATCTAGACTACTAGCCATGGCAAAACGAACTGCTTAGTAGAGTTCCTCTGGGCCGTCGAATAAACACCTACTGGGACGGAAAGCTTAAGGTTGAGAATGAGCAATGATATTCGACTATGTGCTGTCCCTAGTAGTCTTTTGACGTATTACGCCCGGAGGAAGAAGGAACTTGTCGGAAATAGCGCCGGCCGCAGCACAGATGCGGGAGATCGACGCGGAAGCAGAGTGGGCCAGGCCATCCCGCGAATCCCGAAAGAACTAACAAGATTTTGGCCATCGGCCGATCCTCTTTGACTGTCATTATTACTCAGCCAGTTCCCGTTTAGTCCTCGGTTCCGAATGACACAAATACCGAGACCCACAGTTTGGCCTTGTGTCGTAGGTGCCGACTTGGCCACTAATTTTTGCGTTTGTTATCTCTTGTATGCCTTGCAACACACCCCAGCTCCTAGGTGGTAATTATTCAACTTGAATGATTTTTATTGAACTTGAATGATTTTTTGCTCATATTAATGACAGGGCTAGGTAGTAGTTGTTACCCAAAGCTGTTTCTACTAGGGCTTCCTGGATGTAAACATGGAAGTTTTAGGTCTATAGTAGACCTCCTAGGCTTATAAGTTGTCACTATTACATAAAAAGAGGCGTAGCTAATTAGCTACTAATTTATAGATTTATTGTCCCTTATATGCTTTGTAATATGTTATACGGCATATAAGGGATAATAATCGCACAAATCAGTTACCAGCCGGCTGCGCCTCTTTTCTCGTGCAACAGCAAGTTGCTCCTTCCACCGCGCATAAGTATGTTTCATGATAGAACGGTGACCGTCTACGTATCATACAAGTCTTTTGCGGGCTCTTGACGGTCCAACAGGACAGGCCTAACAAAGTTCTCACGCGGGTATGAGCACTGGGACGATGTTGACGCGGACCAGGTTGCGTACCATACCAAGGATCAGGACTACTTGATCCCACAGAGGAACAATCGGATGTAAAGCCTCAGCTTGTAGTACATAAACCTTCTCAAACAAACCCGCGTTTTCCGGACAGTCAACGCCTGCATCTTTACGACTTGCTTTACTCAACATGACTTGGTACTCTTCGGGATACGGGATCCTATTCCTTGTTCTCTTTGCTATTCGCTATCTGCGCACAGTTGTTCATGCTTGGGTCTTTTTCTTTATAATCAAATCTGCCCATCTCGTCCCTGAGCCGTTATTCACGCCTGCTGATGTTACCGTTTTGCTTCCCACTATTCTTGACATTGACATAACTGAAACGCTGCAATCCATCATTGAAAATAAGCCCCATCAAATCATTCTACTTGTCCATGAGAACGATGCCGCAAAAGCACAGCAAATCAAAGAAGCCGTGGGATCCAAACGCATCGTGATTGTGACCGTTCCCAAGCTGGGTAGAAGGCTGCAGCAGATTGCGGGCATCAAGAAGACTCAGACATCGATAAGTGTCTTTGCGACGATGATGTACGGTGGCCTCCCAAGTTTCTCGCCCATCTCCTCGCGCCGTTTGAAGATGCGCGGGTGGGAGCTGCCGGGACCAACCAGCGCTCCATTCGGAACCGCCATACCACAGTCTGGAACTTCCTGGGCGCGTGCTACCTAGAACGGAGAAATTTCAACACCATGACGACGAATTACATCGACGGCGGTGTCTCGACCCTCTCTGGCAGGACCTTTGCTTGCCGAACCCAGATTGTGCAAGGCCAGGACTTTGCCGACTTCCTGATCGATGATGACTTTCTGGGCACACGTATGAAGCTCGGAGACGACAAGAGATATACAATGCGGTTTTACGCAAAGGGCTGGAGAATCCAGCTTGTATACGCAGAGGAAGCTGTGCTTTACACCGAAATGGCAGATGACTCGCGCTTCCTGGGGCAGTGCCTCCGATGGGCTCGATCACACTGGCAGGGAAACTTGGCCGTCGTCATGCAGCAGTCGTATTGGTGGCGTCGTCATTGCTGGACAGCATATGCTACATATCTCGGCACTTTGATGACGCCGGCCGCACTGGTCGACGGCGGCCTGTATTATGTTCTGAGCCGTGCTCTCAAAGCCGAGTCAAGCCATGTACAACGCAGAGCTTTAGGGGCATTTATTGCATGGACGCTGGTTCAGAAAACGGTCAAGATCTGGCCGCACTTCGCAAGGTACCCCTCGGATATCAGGTTGATTCCCGCCATGATTCTTTTCAGTTACGCGCACGGCATCATCAATCTCTGGGCAGCTTTCACAATGACGGCAGATACTTGGGGTGGGCGTGATGTAGAGCAATAGTTGCAAACATGATGTGACTTATTTTTTTACCGTAACAATTTGCCGTAACAAGAGTGCATCCCTCGCCCGCTCCTCAGAAACCAACGTTGCCTAAAGCCCCTTTGGCCAATCCTATCTCCTATGGTTGGGCTACTGATAATATAGTATGGATAAAAGGGGAAGAAATGCGGCTTCCTGCCCTTCGAATATACGACACCGAACAAGCCATGGCAGAAGAACATCAACAACCGCCAGAGATTCCTGACTACCAGCCAACACGACGTCTACTATCGCTCCTGATTTCTAGGTGGACTAGATCCCTCGACGTTGGCGAATCTTGGCCCTGCAAGGCTGGAACAGCTTACCTGCGATCAGTGTATGCAGAACTTCGTTGTTCACGTGGGATGTCTTCTTTTGCGCTGCTTCGGGCAAGTTGGCCTGTCACGGTCCGCCCCTGGCACGCGTCGCGTTGTTTTTGTTAAAGGGCTGGAAGAGTTATTAAAGGGCTAGAAGCTGCCGACGGCGGGCTGCTTTCTTCGTAGGCGTCTTGTTTTGTAGCAGCTCTGGTTGGGTTTATGCTGATGATAGCGACACGGGTTGAACGGGGTAGCGGGCTTCGGCCTTGATCTTTTGTCGAGAAGAGCTACTGCGAGGTCGAGAAGGAAGTCCTTTGGGAGATCATCTGGATCTGCCCAGTCCTGCAACCAGTTGCCGTGACCATTGAGCGTATAAAGATCTACGAGAAGCTGCCTTGCTTTCGAGCAACCCAGGGTGTTGTCGTAGATGTGGCGAATGACGGGCCCAACTGGATTCCATATTCGCCCGTCGCTTGCCGTCGTGGTGCTCTTCTCTAAAATAGCATCCATGACAGCGTCCTTGAAATGGCCGTCTGATAGAAAATCTCCCAATACATAAGCTTTCGCTAAATGAAGGTACTCCTCGTTACCGACGGACCCGGGCGCATCGTTCCGTACTGCGAGTTTATGAAGGTAGAGCCAATGCATGTACGTTCGAAATACTTGGGCATCGTGTTCTCTGAGTTCAATGGTTCGCGTCTTGGACTCATCCCATTCGCCACCGAAGGCCTTGTCGAAGAAGGGCGATGCAGCACAGATGAGCTTCTCGTTGACGTGAAATGAAGTCTCACCAACGATGACCCCGAACACGTCGAGTGTGGAGGTTGTTTCGGCGGGCAGGTCACATGATGCATTCACACCTTGTTCTCCTTTGATTAACAATCCCTCAGAGTCACGTAAACACTTTGCGCTGCCAATCAACCAAAAAATGGATAGCTACCAGGCTTTAGAAATGACAGCATATACAGCCGTCTTACTGAAATGCCCACGACGCCACACAGTCCCGATCAACTCGGGACGGATCAAAGCTCTTCTGCCAATGCAGCCAACACAGACCAACACAGACCAACACAGACTGTTTTCAACGGAGCCGTGTGGAGATTGGCACAGGGGCAGGCAGGCAGGTGGTCACATCGAGTGGCAGGTACAGCCGGGGTGGGACGAACGCCTACATTGAATGGAAGTGCGACTCCCGCTAAATGTAGCTAGATGCCCATGGGAACTTCGGGCGGAACATTCTTGAATTATCACAGAGTCGGCTTGAATAAGACCCCTGAGGCCCTCTTTGTGTAACGCAAAGGTCTGAGATTGAACCTGATGCCCGCATGTGATGCGGACGGTTATTTGGAAAGCACTTGAAATATCCTGGCAACAGCAGCCGCATTTCCATTCTCTGCAAGATTTAATGAACCATGTTTTCATTCCACAATCACCGCTTGGGGTAGTTGGCTGAAGAACTGTTTGCCAGCAAAGGCACCCCCACCGTAGACCCCAAGACAGGAACTACGTTGAGACGAGGACGCGCCCACTCGATTTATATGAGTGGAAGGTGGGTAAGATATTTGAAGAGTTTCCTTGCTAAGCAGTAGTTGTTGCCAGCAGCAGTATACCTAGAAAGGAGTTCAGTTGATTCATCGGCGGAATAAGTCTAGCATCTTGAACTTCAACTTGTGGGATATATTTCGCAGGCCATCTTGGATACGTTTGATCACCACTGCGAATTATAGCGACGTGCCACTTGTTCCGTCGCTTTGCTGTTCAATACATCAAGTATTCTTCATTTTGCCCGCGCGATATATTTGCAGGCGGTCTCATCGATCACGATCGCTAGCTCATATCACTCTTGTTTTTATTAGTATTAGGGGTCTATCCAGTATCGTTGTATTAACAACTGCTTTTCAATGGCTGCTGTGTTCAAATCCTGTCCCTCAATGAAATTGGCTCCATGTATATAATTGTTATCACTGCCTCGTCGGGCGTATTCGTATGGAGTATGTAAACGTGTAGCAACGGATTTTGAACATGCAACAGCAACTAAGCCCAAAACAAAGAGGTACCTCCACGCCTGTTTTATGAGGAAAATACATCCAAGGCGGTTGATTAGGACTTTAGGATGTTCTCTATGCATTTGCTTAGCAATTTGCCTTGCCGTTAGTTGAGTTCCATTGCTAGGAAAAGGCTACTAAAGTATAGCTAAAGTACTATTGATTTTTATATTTTTTGTGCTCATTGGTTGTGGCCAGTGCATCTGATTCTAGAAAGACGTAAGGATTGCTGGCGATACCCAGCCAGTATAACAATTATGATACGAATAACAGGGTAGGTAAAGTACTATCACTCATACTATTAACCACTACTCTCAAAGGCTACCTTAGCTTTCTGATAATTACTTGACTAATGGGGTATTTTGTCGCGTTGCTACATTGTATTCCTCTTCTTCTTTTTACAGCATCGGCTTAAGATCCTCGGCAACGGTAAAGGCGCTTCTGTTTTGCGCTTGACCTCTTCTACAGTCACACCGTCCGCAATTTCGATGAGTGTAAGGCCATGTGCGAAATCAACGTCGAAAACGGCCTGTCACGTCGCGATACGTTAGTCCTTGGTTCAACGTACATGATGGCGCGAATAGAAGGCAGATATCCGCTTCTGTCATGTCAGAGGTCGGCTGTGAAGAAATAGACCTACCAATTCAGTGATAATTCTCGACACACAGGCTCGCCCAGTGAGAGGGAATGCGCACTGCTTGACAATTTGGGATTGCCCTTCTTGTCGGTGTGTTCCATGGTCACAACCACCTTCGTCTTGGACGGGTTGCTGACCAGATCCATGGCACCACCAAAGCCCTTCACTTTGCCAGGCAACATCCAGTTGGCGAGATCGCCGGTCGCGCTGACCTGCATAGCTCCCAGAATGGTCAAGTTAATTCTGCCACTGCGAATCATTCCAAAACTCTCCTCACTCCCAAAGACTGCGGCGCCACGGTTGAGAGTGACAGTCTCCTTGCCGGCATTGATCAAATCAGCATCTTCACTGCCCTTCTTGGGATACGGCCCGAGACCAAGGATGCCGTTCTCAGACTGGAGCTGTACCTCGACTTCAGGACCCACGAATCCCGGAGCAAGCATCGGCATACCAATACCCAGGTTGGCGTACATGCCGTTCTTGAATTCCTTGGCCGCTCGCTTGACAATGCGCTCACGCTTGGCGGCTGTATCGCCCGTTCCCAGCGCTGCCTTTGCATCGACGTCGGTCTCTTCCCTTGCAAACGTGAACTTTTCAATCTTCTTCTCACTGGTGCTCTGGATGACACGCTTCACGTAAATACCAGGCAGATGCACTGCCTCGGCAGGAATTTCGCCCGGCTCGACGATGTGTTCAGCTTCAACAATGGTCATTTTGGCGTTACGGCCCATGGCACCGTTGAAGTTGTGGGCAGCAAGTCGGAATTGACAGTTACCAAGCTTGTCCGCTTTATGTGCCTTTACAAAGGCATAGTCGCCATCAATGGCGTGCTCCAGCAGGTAGGACTTGCCATTGAAAACCTTGACATCCTTAGGATACGAATATCGATCCGGAGACCCGTCGGCCTTGTTCTTGAGTGGCAGGTCTCGGTCTGAACCACAGTGCCAAAGGCAGCAGGCGTGTAAAACGCAGGAATGCCCTTACCACCTGCGGCACATCGCTCTGCCAATGTGCCTTGCGGGGTGAGCTCCAATTCAACCTCACCAGTCAAGTACATGTTCTCAAACGTTTTGTTCTCGCCAATATAGCTCGCCACCATCTTTTTAACTTGCTTTGTCTTGAGGAGCTTGCCAAGACCTGAACTGTCTGTTCCCGCGTTGTTGGATACCGCCGTAAGCCCAGTCATGTCAGGCTTTGCGAGCACCTCATCGATCAATGTGTCAGGAACACCGCAAAGTCCAAAGCCGCCACACAAGAGTGTCGAGTTGGGCTTCATGTCTTTGAGAGCCTCTGAAGCTGAGGGAAGACCTTGTTGATCTCCATCCGTCGCAGAGAGACGGAGAAAGATCTCGACAGCACTGGGGTGGGCTGCGCAACACGCCACGTTAGCTGATACTTGGGGACTTGACGCAATTGTGCATGATTTCGTGGTACCCACGTTGTTTCCGTGACGAGCGACAGCCCGAAGGGCTCGCATACGGAAAGCCGCGCAAGGCATCGTGAGAGTTGGACTTCAAAGTTAGGCTGGAGTCAATGTTCAGACAGCTTCTAGAGATGTAAAGCGGCATATGGTGCTCTCCCGCCAAGATGAGCTTTAATGCTGATTCGATGCCACCAGATGTTGAGTGTGAGAAAGCGAAGAGTAATTGCTTCAGCAATTCGAGACAGGAAAGATGGAAGCAAGAGACAACTCATTCGGGTCGGGCGTTCAGACAGACGGGTGAACAAATCGATACTGAGTCGCTTCTGGGCCGCTAATGGCCGAGCCGATGAGCTCCTTCGGATGCAGCGTCGGCAAAGGGCTCTTCCCATCGGAAAGCGGTTCCGTTCCGCGGCAACGCATAGGGCCACTGATTACGGTCGCACATTAGAGAGGTCCCGCAAAGAGCTGCCAAAACAAAAAAGCCTCACATTACAAATTCACAGGACTCTAAGCAAGTAATTTAGTCAGTTACTTAATTGATTAGGATATTAAGTAAGTTGATCACTTAGTAAATTCGTTATTGAATTACTTAGTTAGTTAGTTAGTTAGTGTTAAGAGCATAAAGGCAGAGAGGTTAGAGAGCGCGACCACATCACAGAGTATCTCCTTTGTTGCCCGGGCAGCGTGTCGTGTTATGACTCACACTAATGCGCGGTGGTATATAAGGAGCAGAGTATTGCACTACAATTCATTTGTAGGAGTTTTTTTAACAAATAATACATATCTAATCTTAGAAAATATATATAGATATAAAACTTATTTTTTAGATAGATAACTAAAAACTATAATATAGTTATATACAAAAGTAAGTCTAAAAGTGGGTTATTTAGCTATAAATTAGAAAAACTATATTTCACTATATTTTAGCACTAAAAATACACTACAAATGTAGTGTTTCTAATTTACGGCTAAATAACTCACTTTTAGACTTACTTTTATATATAGTATTTTCTTAGGATTTATCTCTATAAGATTACGTGATTTATAGGATAATATCTTGAATTATAAGCTAGATATAAAATTAAATATAAAAACTACAAGACACATTACACTAACTACAAACAATACTCTAATAAGGAGTAATGCTTATATGACGCGTAAAACGCATACGCCTTTAGCTAGTTAAGCTATCCCTCTATAAAAGAGACACTTTCTACCTCTCTTTTATATACTAGACTTGGGTTTATACATATCTTTATTTTTATTATATCTTAGGGGTCTTTTACTATTATATTAGTGTAAGCCCTATTTATTACGTTATATAAGACATGTAATAGTTATAAGCCTAGGAGAAGTTACTACTATTACCTATAACTTCCACTACGCCCCTAAGTATAAAATATATATATATACCTTGCCTAACTAACTAACTAAGCTTCTAATAGATACCTTAACCTCTTATAACTAAAGTCTTAGGACTAATATTGAATTAGTATTATTAGAGAAATAGGAGAAGTAGTATAAAGTATTAAAGTAAGTGTTATGGACTCGAGCTATGAGCTTAGGTTAAGGTTAGAAGGTTAGGTCTGGAAAGGGGCGGAACCTTAGGTTAAGGTTAGGTCTAAGAAGGGTGCGGGTTGTGCGTAGGTTATATGCGGGTAAACACAGGTCTATACGCAGTTTGTATATAAACTAAGTGTAGCCCTTATAAATTAGAATATAGTGTAGCCTTTAGTTTAGTTTTCTTTTTCTCCTATAAGAATAATAATTATACTTTAAATACTTATATATAGTAGCCAGAGCTTTGCACTACACTACATCTTGTAGTTTTTTTTCTAACAAATAATTAATATCTAATCTTAGAAAATATATATAGATATAAAACATTGATTTTTAGATAGGTAACTTAAAAACTATAATGTAGTTATATACAAAAGTGGGCCTAAAAGTGGGCCGTTAGGCTATAAATTAGAAAAACTACATTTCACTACATTTTAGCACTAAAAAACACTACAAATGTAGTGTTTCTGATTTAATGGGGCAACGACCCACTTTTTCATATGGTATTTTTCTTAGAATGTTACTCTATAAGATTACGTAATATTTAGTATAATACCTTTAATTTTAAGCTAGATATAAAATTAAATAAAAAAACTGCAAAAAAACTACATTACACAAGTGCAAAGCTCTGATAGTAGCTATAAGGGTAGTTTATAATATTTATTATTCTTTACTATTCTTTATTATAAGAACCTAATAACTAGTGAATATACTACTACTACTAGAAAAATAGACACTAATAAATTAGTAATATTATAGGAAGTAATTAATAAATTAACTAAATAGATTATATTCTTACTTAAATAATAAAATGTAGGCTTTATTTTAAATTAACCTAAATAAAAACCCTTACTTATAAGGCCTTTATTTAATAGTAATAGAGTTTTATTTATAACATAAAAAGGCTTTATAACTTACAAACTAGTAATAAATAAGGTATTTATTAGAGATAACTAGGATTAGTAATTCTTTATTTACTAAAACCTTTTACCTAAGGTCAGAGTATTGCACTAAAATGTGTAGTGTAGTGTAGTTTTTGTAGTGTAATGTAGTTACTATATGTAAGGGCTTAGGCTTTGCCTAAGCATTAGCTAAAACGCAGGCATTAGGGGGCTAATAGGAAGCGATAAGGGGGATAGAAGGTCTAGAGATAAGGGATAAAAGGAATAAGAAAGGGGATAGAAGAAATAAGGAAGGGGATAGAAGAATTAGAAATAAGGCTATTAGGGAAAATAGTAAGGGATAGGGAAAGGATAGATAGGATAGCTAAGGGTATAAGGAGGGCATAGTATAAATAGGTTTCTTACCTTCTCTTCTTCTCTCCTTAAGCTTCTTAATATTATATTAACACCTAATAGTAGCCGCCTAGGGGCTAGTCTATTATATTTAAGAAGCTTCCTTTAGTTCTAAAAGAAGACTACTAAAAAAACAAAAAAACAAAAAAACAATAGATTATATAATAGACTCTCTTTAACCGTAGGACCTGCCTAGCTAGGGGACCCTAACCCCCTATTAGACGCTACGCTACTACTAGGGCTTATAATACCTAATTAAAAACACTCTAACTAATATTAGAATAATAGGCTAGAGTAATTAACTCTTTATAATAAGGCGCGTATATAAACCTAGAGTCTATGCCTTAAGCTACCACTACACTAGATACTCCTATATAGCTAATAGTCCCTAATATAATCTTAACTTAGTAAAAACTAATCCTAATAGGTAACCTATATAATAGTAATAAAAATATATTTACTACTTAGAGATTCTTAATATAATATAAGTTAGATATAGATAAGAACTTTATTAGAAATACTAAGAACTAATAGATATTTATTTACTAAAACCTAATACCTAAGGTCTAAGCCTATATTACTATATTCTATAAGGTAAGAGAATTAAGTAGCTATAACTTAAATACCTTTCTTTACTACTTAGAGACCCTATATATAAACCCTATAGATAGGAAATAGCCCTTATAGAACTTAATTAGATAGAATAAGTATCTAGGAGATATTTACTATATTCTTTATTTACTTTAAATAAAAACTCTCCCTAGCTAGAGAGACTTATTAGGTAAATAATATTAAGGTAGCTAAGCTATAATAAGTACTTAATAAATAAATAAGAGAAATTTCTATTAATAAAGGAGTTAGTTAAATAAAATACTATACTATTATTACCTAATACTATAGTATTATAGTTAATATTAAGTCCCTTATCTTAGAGAATAAGTATTAAAACTAATATAAACCCTAGCTAGCTTACCTAGTATTATAGTAAATTAATAATAAGGAGATATACTAATAATAGGGGTTTAAGCTATAGTAACCTAGCTAGAAAAGAGAAATAAGCTAGATAAAAAGAATAAAGATTAGAAGAAAAATACTAATCTATAAAGAGCTAGATAAGTATTAGGAATAGAGATAGCTAAATACTACTAGAAAGGATATTACTTATATTATAGCTTTAAGAACTACTATATCTAGGAATATTCCTTCTCTTACCTTATTAACTAAAGGTTAGTATTAATATATATAGGGTAAATAAGGAAAGTACTAATAAGGAGGTTAATATTAATACTATAGAAAATAAGTAGCCCCTAAGTAAAGCCTTATATAGGGGTAAAAAGGCTAGCTAGTAGCTATAGTTATAAATAAGTATAGTTAGTATATAAAGACTAAAAAGATATAGAATATTTTATAGATTAACTACTATTTCTAGTTCCTATACTTTTTAATATATACTTATACCTTAATATTTAAATTAACTATAGTTATAATTACTATAGTACTATAAGTAAACTAGTAGTATAATAGCTAAGCCTAGAGCTTATATAATTACTAAAATAAAGATAGGTCTATACTATAGTAAAAATAAAGAAGTAAGGGAAGTATATTAGGAAGATACCTCTTTAATTACCTATATAGTATATACTAGGATTAATATTAATAAGTAGGAGTTATTAGTATACTTATATATTATCCTAGGTCTTACCTAGGATATAATCTTTAGAATATTATAGCTAGAATAATAGGATATAGTAATTTATATAGCTAAATAATAGTTAGTTATAGGGGTAGTAAAGGCCTATATATATCTAAAGCCTTAGAGTAAGAAATAGATAAACTTATTTAGGGAATTATTAAATCCCTATATACTATAGAGGTATACTAGGCCTAATAAAGAAAGAATACTATAACTTGCTTTATTACTATAAGTCTAAGGAAATTATATTAGTACTATAACTTATAGCCCTAAAGTTATAACTAAGTAACCCTAATATAATAACACTACTAAGAGAGCTAGTAAACTTTATAAACCTATTTAATAAAGCTAAAGTAAATAGCTTACCTCCTTATAAGGGAACCCTTAACTATTATATTTAGATATATAAGAACCTAGATAGATCTAAGCTAGCACTACTATAGGGACTATTATATAATATACTAAGGGACTAACTCTTAGAAATCTAATACTAGATTATAAACCTTATAGATAAGGGATAGATCTATACTAGCTTCTTATTAGCTATAGCCCCTATACTTTTAGTTAAGAAGTTAAATAGTAAGTAATACTTTTATATTAACTACTATACTCTTAATAAGATTATAGTATAGGACTAGTACTCTCTCTTACTAATTAAGGAAATACTCTAATCTCTCTCCTAGGTATAATAGTTTATAAAGGTAAATATCTATATAGTATTTTATAAACTATAGATAATAAAAGATAAGGAGTACCTTATAGTATTCTAGACTAGGTTTAGGCTATTTAAGTAGCTAGTTTACTTATTTAAACTAGTAAGTATACTAGTAACCTTTTAATATTATATTAATAAATCCTTAGGGAATATATTAGGGGACTTTATTATAGTTTACTTAGATAATATCTTAGTTTACTTTAGGGGATTAAGAAAGGACTATATAGTAAAGGTCTAATTAATACTTAGCTACTTAAGGGTAGTAAGGCTATATCTAGACCTTAATAAGTCTATATTTACTATAAAGAAAGTCTAGTACCTAGGGTATATTATTATAGTAAGCTATTTAGTATACCCTAACCTAGTAAAGATTATAACTATTAGAGAATAGTTAGTACTTATAAAGTTATAAGGAATCTAAAGCTTCCTAGGATTTATAAACTTTTACTAGGACTTTATTAAGGAATTTTCTAAGTTAGTAGTATTACTTATATAACTTATAAAGAGGAATATTCCCTTTTAATAGGGACCTAAGAAGAATAAGGCCTTTAAGAGGCTAAAAGGGGCCTTTATTATATACCTAGTCCTTATATAATAAGACCTAAACTACCCTATAGTAGTTAAAGTAAACTACTTAGGTATAGCTCTTAAAGAGTGCTTATCTTAGAAAGAATCTAACTATATTATATACCTAGTCATATATTACTTTATAAGCCTAATAATAGTATAAAGAAACTATACTATTTATAATAAGGAGCTCCTAGCTATTATTTCCTACCTTAAGGTATAGTTAGCGAAGTTATAAGGTATTTCCTAGCTATTTATAATTTATATAGATTATAAGAACCTAGAATACTTTACTACTCCTTACCTAATATTAGAATAGTAAGCTAGGTAAGTAAATACTCTAGCTTTATTTAACTTTTACCTATATTATAAACCTAGTATATAGGCTTAATAACTAGACACTCTTTTCTAAAGGGAATAGAATAAAAGGGCACTAATATAAAGATAGAATAGATTCTATAGCTTATTACTATTATATAACTCTCTTAGTTACTATTAGATTTAAGGGAAGGTTATAGTTAGAACTTACCTTTATTATATATAAGCCTACTACTAGCTAGGAGGCCCTCTTTATTATAAAATACTTATAAACTCTATAGGATTAAGCTATTTTATTAGACCCTATATATTATATTTAACTAAGGGCTATCTAGGAAGGGGTATAGAAGTTTCCCTAGAAGCACTAATAAGGGAATAGGTTATAAATTACTTAATTAGTATTTATAAGGCACTATAGTTTAGGGGCTATACCTAGGTCCTAGTATAAGAACCCTTTATAATAACCCTTATTTAATAATACTATAATTTACTAGTTATAAGGCACCTAGGTTATAATACTATATTCTAAATCCTATAGTAATAATTTTACTAGGATAGGATATTATAGGATATAGCTAGGCTTATTTATAATTATTATTATAATAAGAGCTATAAGAGCTATTAATAATATTAAGGCTTACTAAAACCTCTACTAGTTTTAGACTAGTTTTAGTTATAGATCTCTATTAATTTTATAATAAACTTACTTACTTTATCCTTAGAGAGGCTATAATACCTTATAGTTATTATAAATAGGCTCTCTAAGTTTATTTAGCTAAAGATAATAACCTTAATTAAAGCTAAGGAGTATATAAAATAGTTTAAGATAGTCTAGTAAAGATTTAGGAATTCCTTAGTTTATTATTATAAACTAAGGCTTAAACTAGTTAGGAAGTTTTAGATAATATTATACTTATTAATAAGAATAAAATAGTTACTTTTTATATTATACTATTTATAGACTAATAGTAGTATAAAATAAATAAACTAGGAAGTATAGGTAATACTATAAGTAGTTATTTCCTTCTTTTAATATAACTAGCCTAAATACTTAGCTACTTATTAGCTTATAATAAATAATAAGACCTCCTTAGTTATAGGGTAAGCCTAAATAGATTACTTTATAGCTATAATCTAAAACCTATCTAATCCTAACTAGACCTATTAGTATTTACTATAATACCTAAGGGAAGAGCTATTTAGTTCCTAGAATACCTCTAGGAGAGTACCCTCTTAGCCTAGGCTATAATAGCTTATATATAGTAATAATAATAGGATATAACTATAGTATTATAATATTTAGTAAAGTGCTTTTAGATTAGAAATAAGGTATAGCTTTCCCTTAAGAAAATTAAAATAAACTACCTATTATAAAAGCTTAATTAAGTTATAGTAAAGTACACTATTATAAAGATACTTATACTACTTATAGTTTAGCTAGATATACTATAGGGTATTTACCTAGTTTTTATATAAATCTTATTAAATAAGTAGTAAATAATCCTCTCCTAAGCTAAAAACTATAAGACTCCTAGCTAGCCCTAGAATAGGTCCTAATAAAGAATAATAATAAACTTATTAAAGAATACTAAGTAAAGTAAATTCTAGTAGCCTAGAATACACTAGGTAAAGGTAATAAATATAATATTTTAGTTAAATAGGTAAGTTACTTATAACTAATATAGGAACTATTAGAGAATATAATAAAAATATAAGCTCTTAATAAGTTTAAAAGGAGTAGGAAATATATAATATAATAATAAACTAAATTAATTAAGTAAAACTAGTTTACTAAGAGAGGCTATAAATAAAACCCTAGGGGATATATATTACTATCTAATAATACTTATATATCCCCTAAAAAGACTTATCTTACTTTCTTTACTATACCCTTTAGTTTACTTAGGTAACTATAGAATTCTATATTATTATTTACTATATATAGATTAGCTAGGGATAATCTTATTGAATATTTAAGGAGAGTATAGGATAATCTTTACTAGGGTAATATTACTAGCTATAGGCCTTACCTAAGTTCTAAATAGTATAAGTAAAGTAATAATTAGTAAGTATATAATAAATATATAGAGGTAAAGCCTTACTTCTTTAGTGCTTACTAGCTATAATAAGAGTATAAGGGTTTCTAGTAAGGTAAGGGAATAGGGGTTAATAGGACTAGCGCTAAAGGTAAGATAGGAGTAATACTAGTACTAATAGGAAGGTAAATTATTACTTACTTTAATAAGTTAAGAATAGCCTAGATTATTACTATAATAATAAGGGAAGAGTACTTTAATTATTACTATAAATTAGTTATAAAACTCCTTATATATAGTAGTTATATTACTTATAAGTTACTAATTTTACTAGAATAAGGTACTAGTAACCTATTAGAGAGTATTTTTATTTTATAGCTAGCTAAAGAGCTACTACTTATAAAAGGAATAATATTAAGCCTAGTTATATTTAATATAGGTATATTAGTAAAAGGGAAGGGCCTAAGGGCTAAATAAACTAAAGCTAGATTAAACTATACCTAGTTTAGTAATATAGTTTATTTACCTATAAGGGTATAAAAGTCCTAGGATAGGATAGGTATCTTTTACTTTATAGTCTTAGTCCTAGTAATACTAGATATAATAATATATATACCTAAGGTAATTATAGCCTCTAGATCCTTAAGGGTATAGTAAAGCCTAGGGTTAGTAAATAGAAACCTAGTTAACTAGATATAGGTTATATAGTTATAATAGTAAGGAGGATAGGATTCCTTACTCTTAGGGGATAATATTCTAAAACACTAGTAGTTAGGGACTATTTAATATAAGGGCTATAAGGATAAAAACTAATATAAGTATAGTATACTATTTATTATCTAAGTCTCCTTTATAAGAAATTTACCTATAGTATAGGCTAGAGGTATAATAGGGACCTATAGGGGAATAGGAGTAAGTTAATAAGGATAAGGTATTTTTAGTAAGTAAATAAATAGAATAAGAAGGATAAGGGGAAAAATAAGATAGGAAGGTATATTAGGATTATAATATTTATAAGAGAAAGGTTATAGGAAGGAGGAGAGGTTATATAGGGAAGGAAAATAGGATATTTATATAAGAAATATAACTATAAAGAAGGGGTTATAAATAGGTAAGGGAGGGCTAGAGGTTATTATAATAATAGAGGGGGTTAGGGGATATATATTATATATATTATATAATAATAATAAATACTACACACTAAATATAGAGGGTTTCTATAAGCTTCTATAATATAATTAAGCGTATATACTACGTACACTACCTAATAATAACACACACACTACCTATAACTAAACTATAATAGGGTAGAGAGGAGTGTTTAAGGGTATTACTCTAGGTTATAGTTATAGGTATTTAAGGTAAGATTAAGATAGGTAAGTAAGGATATATATAAGGGCTTAGGCTTTGCCTAAGTATTAGCTAAAATATAGGTATTAGGGGGCTAATAGGAAGTAATAAGGGGATAAAAGGTCTAGAGAAAAGGGATAAAAGGAATAAGGAAGGGGCATAGAAGAATTAGAAATAAGGCTATTAGGAAAATAGTAGGGGATAAGGAAAGGATAAATAGGATAGCTAAGGGGTATAAGGAGGGCATAGTACAGATAGGTTTCCTACCTTCTCTTCTTCTCTCCTTAAGCTTCTTAATATTATATCGACGCCTAACAGCAGCCGCCTAGGGGCTAGTCTATCACACTACACTACAAACTACACTACACTATAAACTACACTAACTATAAGCTAAGAAAAACTATATTATATTACACTATAAATTTTTTTTTACTAACTACACTAACTATAAACACTATAAATATAGTGTTAGTAAAAATATTGATCTTAGCTTCTAATAGCTTCTAATAGCTTCTAATAGCTTCTAATAGCTTCTAATAACTACTAATAACTACTAATAGCTTATAATAGCTTATAATAGCTTATAATAGCTTATAATAGCTTATAATAGCTTATAATAGCTTATAATAACTTATAATAGCTTATAATAGCTTATTATAACTTATATTAGCTTATATTACTTATATTACTTATAATATTCTTAGTGTTTAAGTTTAATTGAAAATAAATAAGTGTTAGAACACGCATGATATTAACCGCGCTTAGTAGCCGCAATTGTGTGGTTAGCAGAGTGGTTAGCCTGCGCGCGCGAGGGCCTTACACGTAACCTATAATGCAAACCTATAATAGGGTAGGGCTTGTGGTTATGTGACCTACATAGCCCCTTTGCATTTTATATCTTATAAGAAAAACCCTTACTTTTACCCTCTCTTTTTCTCTCTTTCCTTTATAGCTTAGAATAAATAATTAATAATAATACTATTCTTAAGGCTTATAACATTAATAACCTAATATTAGGCACCCTATGTAACTAATACTAATTAGTAGTTAACTTTATAATCACTCCTAAACACACGTGGAAAAACTATAAATTAGTAAGGTTAATAATAGAAGAGATTTTCCTAGAAGTAGTGTAATCTAGCTCCTTTAGTTTAAGTACCTAAGTAACTAGATTATTATAAGATCTATAAATATACTAAGGAAGAAGCTTATTTTAGTTCCTTTAGTATTAAGTACCTAAGTAGCTAATAATAGGTAAAAGCCTAAACCTTAAAGAAAAGTTTAAGTCTAGTAGGTTAAGCCTATTCTATTATTCTTTTTCTTAGTGTGTTTTATTATATATTTAAAGCTAACTACCTAGCCTTATAATCCTTTATAAATCCCTTCTCTTATAAGTAGAATTTTCTTACTACCCTCCCTTACGTAAAAACTATAACTTTTCCCTATTTTCTTCCTTTCTAAGGACTATAAGTTATAATAGCTAATAGGAAGGAATAAGTATAAGACCCCCTAAGAGTTAAGAAGGCTCTTAATTAAGAGAAACCTTTATAAAAGCTACTAAATAATAGAAAGGAATAAAGCTAATATCCTTCCCTTCTCTATATCCTAAATTCCCTTTATAATTATATTATAGAAAACTTATTTTATAGGGCTAAAAACTTTAACACTAAGGAAAATAAAACCCTAAAGTACTTATAGCCTATATCCTTATTAAGGTTATAGACTATAAAGTAAGAAAGGTAACTAGAAGGACCCTATTTATAGAATTTACTTAGAACTTTTATAACTAGACCTAAGGAGCGTTTCTCTAAACGCTATTTCTAGTGCTAAGGTACCTCTAGAATTACCTTATTAATAATAGGGTATATATAATAATTAACTAGACTATAACTATAGCTAGGAACCTCTAAGAAGTCCTTAACTAATAAGAATTTTACTTCTAGTTATAAGAAGAAGTAATAGATACCTAAAAGAAGTATATAGGATTCTAAAAAAGCTTCTAGAGAATAATAACTTCCTAGATAACCTCTTTAATAAAGGTAATATCTAAGAATATTAAATTATAAAGACTACTTAATCTCTTTACTAAGGCTTACTAAGTATTACCCTATTAAGATAACTATATAGCTATAGGTATAATCTCCCTAAGAGGGTATATATTAATATATTAAAGGTCCCCTCTAGGTATTATATCCTATATCCTAACCCTATTAGGTAATACTAGTAAGCCCTAATTCCCCTTCCCTAGTATAAAGAAGCTACTACCCCTATTTCTATTCTTATTAACTAACTAATATAACCCTTAAAACTATTACTAAAGTAAATTATTAATCTAGCTAAGATATATATACTAGAATAATAATATAGTATAAATAACTATAATATCTTTAAATTAAAGCTTTACATATTTTAAAGGAAATATAAGATCCTAGATATTAGACTAGAGTAAGTAAGCTATATATTTAAGGCTATACTTAAGGGTAAAGCTCTAAGATACTACTTAGATAACCTCTTAAAACCTAGGTAACCTTAAGACTTACTAATCCTTATCTAAATAATATAGAGGTTTAAAACTAAGGATATAAGGTAGTAATACCACCTAGAATAATATAATACCTCCTATAAAAGGTAATTAATAAAAATAAGGAAAAGTTAAAAACTAAATACTTTAATAATCTTATTAAGAAGCTTACTACCCTCTAAAGAGCTATCCCTAATATTAGCTAGATAAAGTAAGTACTCTAGAATTAAATTATATATACTTATAGTAAGATCCCTAAATATAAAAGCTATATTACTAACCTCCCTAATAGCCTATAAGAGTTCTATAAGTAAGTAAGAATAATAATTTACCTTATTAAAGAGAAATCTAGTAATTAGCACTAATTCTCTAGTAAAGCTAATACCCTAGAGTAATTCTAGACTAACTAATAATATAATAGTAAGGGTAAAGAGTTAAAATACCCTTTATTAAGGTTTAGAGATATAAGACCTCTCTCTTATATAAAGAAATACTATATTTATAGTAAGGAGAAATACTAGTTAATAAAGCACTTTAAAGAAAACTATAAGAAGGTATATTAATACTTTAAGAGTTATTACCTTATTAACTCTTTAAAATCTTTACTACTAGTATATAATATATTCCTTACTTAGTATAAGGGAGAACCTAAGGCTAATAATACCCTAAGAATCCTAGAAGATAATAAAGTTACTTAATATATATAAGGCCTTAGATTTACTAATACTTAAGAGAGTAAAAATAGCTTAATTCTTATAAGCTTCTTTACTTAAGGTATAACCTTTAATAGCTAGAAGGTAGTTAAGATCTTTCTAAATTAAGTAGCGCTATATAGCCTAAGTAAGAAAAGCCCTTTTAATAATAAATTATCTAATTAGCTACCCTATATATTTATACTTAGGGATTATTACTCTTCTAAGACTTTCTAAGGTATTATACTAAATACTAGAGCTACTAAGTACTTAATAGTAAGCTACCTATAATTCCTAGTATTATAATATATAATACTAAGGATCTAACTTAATAAATTAAGGGTAAGTAAAGTAATTATAAGGTTTAGAGAAGGTATTCTAATTATCTTAATTAGATTAGTTAATATACTTACTCTCTTTAGTAATATTATCTTCTATATAATTACTATAAGTATACTTTTCCTAATATACCTTAGGGATATAGGCTAATTAAAGATTAACTTTATTATTACTAAGAATATACTATAGTAAGGGAATATTAAGGTCTCTCTTATATATAAATAGGGGTATATATAGATATTACTAGGGTAAAATAAGAAGTTAATAGTATAAAGCTACCTTACTAAAGTTAAATTATAGTGCTTATATTACTAATTTAGTTATCCTTTAGTCTAATAACTCTATAATCTTCTATATAAATTAGGGTATAAGATTAATCTTAAAGCTATTAAGAAGCTAATAAAGGTATACTACTTATATTAGATAAATACTAATAGCCCTTATTACTTTAAATTTACCCTTTAGGATAAATATATATTTAATTTTAAAGTAATAGGAAATATTATATACCTTAATAGTAACTACCTTACTTTTTATACTATAAATATAGCTATAGTATTTAATATAGTAAGATTCCTTAAAAATATCTTAGCTAGAATAATATAGGAGGCCCTTAGAGTATACTAGATTAATATATACTAAGGACCCTTAATTAAATTATTACTAATACTAGCACTAACTTCTATAGTAAGGAATTCTAATAATTTATAGTATTAATATTAATCTTTATTAAAAATATCCCCTATTAAAGCGTACTATAGTATTAGTAAGGTTAAGAGATATTATAGGCCTCTCTAAAGAGCCTATAATATTATCTAATATAAATACCTAATAACCCCTAAGCCTATAGCCCTATAGATAGCTATTAAAGCCTTTAATAATACTATAGGCCCTAATAGCCTTATTCTAACTCTCCTTATCTTTAGTGCTTACTTATAGATAATAAGTAAATCCCTCTATCCCTAGAGATATTATAATATATAATTATAGTATAGAAGGCTATAGAGAAGATTAAGTAGCTATATACTCTCTAGAATATTACTAAAGCCCTTATAATAAGGAATAGCTTAGATATATTAGTAACCCTTAACCTCTTACTTAGATTACTAGTCTAAGTATAGTATTAAGGTAAAGAATAATAAGGCCTATATAATCTCCTTACTATTAATAGAGAAAGCTATATACTTAACCTCCTAAGAGGCCCTAAGACTATTAGGTTAATCTCTATAAGACCCTATTATAAGAACCCTTATAGGAAAGCCCTTTACCTCTAATATAAAGTAGTATTATAATAGAGGCTAAGGAAGGGCTACTAGAGACTAGGGATAAATATAAGTCCCTAGGACTAGAGATCCCACTAAAGTAAAGGCTTAGAAGACCTTATAAGAACCCTCTAGCTATTATTACTAAGACTAATATTATTGTTAAAATAATGCTATTTATAGCACTATTTTATGGGCCCACTAGTTGCCTTGTTGCGTTGTTATAACGTTGGTTACAGGCGTTGCTTGCAGCGTTAGTTATGACCTACGTTACCTCACAACTAACCCACGGCTTGTATGACTAAGCTAACTAGGTTACCCTATAGGAAGCTAAAATTAACTGTAACTAGGGAACTAGTAGTCATATAAAGGCTAACGTATACTATTTGAATCCTTGAATTTTTCTGGATTTAATAGTATATTTTATTTTTAGGGTTATATATTAAAAAAGCTTAGTTAGGCCACGTGGGCAGCTAGATTATATAGTTATAAGTTAATTTTTACTTTTCCTATATAAATGAATTTTGCGGAAAATAAAAGTAGCTCCTAAGACCCTCTAGTAACCCTATTCCTCTAATATAGTTAGTAAGTCTATAAGGGACTTAGAAAATCCTCTTATTACTTATTAGATTATTCGTATAGCTAGGAATTAACTATATTTAACTATCAAAGCTACCTATCTTAAAGAATACAACGTATTATAGTGAATCTAGAAGCCGCCGCAACAGAATCTACTAGGGAGGTCTTCCTATCCCTCTAGCTAGATTCCCTTCCACTTTCAATAATTATAATCTTTATATTAGTAAAGAAGGAGGCTAACCTTAACCTTATAATCTAGTTATATAAGGAAGGCATTATTATAACCCTAGGGAAGCTATTTAAGCTCTTTACTAAGACTAAGATTAATATATTAATTAAGTAAGATATCTTTAAATTTATTATATTTAATAAAGAGAAGTATTATAGCCTAAGAATCTTTAATACTTATATTATTGATAAGGTAAAAGGAAAGATAAGTTAACTATATAAGAAGTTATAGCTTATAATCTAAGGATTTAGGGATAAGGAGAAGTAATTAATCTTAATATAAGCTCTAATAATCTAATAGGCTAGTTAATAACTTATCCTTATAATAGCTCCTTTTTGCTTATAATAGGATACCTTATATAGATTTATAATATTATATAAGCCTATATCTAGTTATATATAGCCTAAAGCTAAGTTATCCTTACTAGGCTCTAATCTAAATCCGCTACTAGTACCCTAAAGGTATAATTATAATTATAATTAAGCCTCTCTATAGTATTATAGAAGCTAGGATATACTAGTAGGTAATATATTATAAGTATTATAGAGAGAAGCTCTAAATAGAGACTTTTATATATAACCTATACTTACTTATAATAATAAAAGAAAGCCTAGAATTTACTTATATAGGCATATAGACTAATAATACCCTTAGGTTATTAGATAAGGAGTTCTCTAAGAAGGAGAAAGCTTAACTAACTATTACTATCTTTACTATAAAGCTAAAGTAATTCCTTAGGAGAATAGCTTACTTATATTTAATAAAGGAATTATTACCCTAAGTAATAGGAATATTATATTATAATAGAAAGAGTAAAGTAGTAAGCTTAAGTAAGCTTAAATTAATCCTATTAACTAATTTAAAGTAAAAGTATATTAAGTAGTAGGCTTAAGGTACTTATATTACTTTAATTTACTAACTTAAAGCTTACTTTAACCTTTTAGTTACTATATAACACTAGGAACTAATAGTTAAGAATATTAAAGCCCTTAATAACTAAATCTAGTAGTAAATAGACTACCTAGAAAGAGGCCTAATCTTTATTCTAATTAACCTTACTAAAGTAAAGATTTATGCCTTTATAAATAGATTATTTACTAATAACTAGGACCTTATATTATAACTAGGATATATACTAACGCTAGCTAATAAAGATAATAAGGATAGTAAGTTTATAATTAAAGGTAATATTATATAATTTAGCTTAACTAAGAGTAAGAGAGTTATAGAAAGTATACTTCCCTTAGAGATCTATAGTATAGTTATAGGCATTAATATAGCTTATATAATTATAATAATAATTAGATTAATTATAGGTTAACTAAAGCTTCCCTTAATCCTAGTTATAGTATATATAGATTTATACTCTCTATATAAATACCTTATTAAGCTTAGTATTACTAAGGAGAAGTACCTAATAATTAATATTATAGCCTTATAGTAATTATATAAGCGCTATAAGCTCTATAAGATCTATTATATTAATAGAAGTAATAATTTAGCTAATACCTTTATAAAGTTATTACTAAATAAGGCCCTTAAGTAATTTATCTTAAGTAACTAGATAATAGTTTAGATAGAAGGGTAGGTTACTAATATAGAGGATAGTTACTATAGATAATATCCCTAGGGATTTAGTTCTAATACTATAGGAGGATATAAAATCCTCCTAGGGAGGAAGAAAGAGAAGAGACTATAACTCTTATTAGGTTTACTTATTTTAATAAGAGCTATACTTATTATTACTCCTAACCTAATAAGAGTTATAGGAAGACCTATAGTAGTCTCTTTAATCTCTATATAATATATATAAAGTATAGAGAAGGAAAGACTATTATAGTAAATAACGCTATAGTAGTAAGAGGAGAATTAGTATATAGCTAAATTAATTTTTATTTATTAGATTAAGAGGAGGTAGAGAAGGCCCTCTTATTCTAGTTTAAGGGCACTAGATTATAGGTTATTATTTTCCTTTCTTTTACCTACTATACCTATATAGGTATCTTTATTCTTTTATTTCCTATATCCTTAATTAACTATAATATAGTTTATTATTTCTTTTCTTCTTTTCTATTAATATTATATATTAATAGTTATATTAAAAGAGAGAGTTTCTAGTGTTAGAACATATATAATATTAACTACGCTTAGTAGCTATAATTATATAGTTAGTAAAGTAGTTAGCTTGCGCGCGTAAGGGCCTCACATATAACCTATAATGCAAGCCTATAATAGGGCAGGGCTTGTGGTCACGTAACCCACACAGCCCCTTTGCGTTTTATATCTTACGAGAAGAACCCTCACTTTTGCCCTCTCTTTTTCCCTCTTTCCTTTATAGCTTAGAATAGATAATTAATAACAATACTATTCTTAAGGCTTACAACATTAACAACCTGATATCAGGCACCGTGTGTAACTAACAATAAGAAATAAATAAATAAAATACAAATATAAGTAAATCACTATAGAAAAAGCTAGACTTTTAGTTATTAAGTATTTTAAGGTTTTTAAAATATTAATAAAATAAAATACTTTTCTCTTTTATGTTTTTAATAATATAATTGTTAAAATAATGCTATTTATAGCACTATTTTATAGACCCACTAGTTGCCTAGTTGCGTTGCTATAACCTAGGCTGCAGCGTTAGTTACAGTATTAGTTGCAAGCGTTAGTTGCAGTGTTAGTTGCAAGCGTTAGTTACAGCGTTAGTTGCAGCGTTAGTTGCCACACAACCTACGTTGCTACTAAAGCAAGCTACGGCATGTATAACTAAGCCAACTAGGTTACCCTATAGGAAGCTGAAATTAACTATAATTAGGGAACTAGTAGTTGTATAAAAGGCTAACGTATACTATTTAAATCCTTAAATTTTGCTAGATTTAATGGTGGTTTTTATTTATAGGGGTACACTTTAAAAGTAGTTAGTTAGTTTACGTGGGCGTCTAGTTTTTATAGCTATAAGTTGATTTTTACTTTTCCTATATAAATGAATTTTATAGAAAATAAAAAGTAGCTTATAAGACCCTCCTAGTAACCCCTTTTATTAATATAGTTAGTAAGTCTATAAGGGGACTTAAAATATTCTCTTATTACTTATTAGACTATCCGTATATTAGAAATTAACTATATTTAACTATCTAAGCCTTCTATATTAAATAATCTATTATAATCTAGTTATCTATAGGTCAGTATGTCCTTTATTACGCTACCTATCTAGGAATCTATTATGGAGGTCTTCCTATCCCTTTAATACCTTCCCCTTCTAATTCTTAATAGGTTATAAGCCTAGAAAGCCTATAGATTTACTTTATTACATTGCGTTATTTCACTATAATTACTAGATTTTTAGCCATTAGTTATAGTTTTACTACACTATAGGCTCTTAAGATTATAAAGGAAATCCGCTAGAATTTAAAGCTTTTTATCCACTAGCACTACGCATTATAACATTAGACCTTTAGTGTTAAAATTCATTACAAGCCACACCCGTAACCACTAGTTATAACCACAACCTTTTTAGTGATTTTATTCACTATCGCAACCGCTATTAATATTATATATATTGTAAATACGCTACACTTCCTTAATATTACATTAGACTTCTAGTATATTATATACTAGGCTTTTTAACCTATTATATTACGTTATATTGCACTGCAATTGCGTTAAGTTACGCTACACATTCTATATTATCTATTATTTTAATCTGTGGCTTTTTAGTGTTAAGAAAATTTTCCTAAGAATTTTCACTAGCCTGTTTTTATTTATATATACACTAGACTTACTTTTTAACCTTAAAGGCTACCCTATTAAATAGCCCTACCACGCATTTTACAAGCGTAACTAGATTATAATATAAGTAATTTCTAGTGTGCATTATTTGTAATAGGAAGAAATTTAGAGATTATATATAGAAAATCTTTTAAGATTTTAGAAGATAGCACTACCTAATTTTAAGGGTAAGGGCCTTGCTATAGGACCTTCTAGCCCTACTACAAGCCCTTCTAGCCCCCTAGGGACCCTAATTAGATAGATATAGAAGGTTAACCACAACCTTTGTGTTAAAATAATGCTATTTATAGCACTATTTTATAGGCCCACTAGTTGCCTAGTTGTGTTGCTATAACCTAGGCTGCAGCGTTAGTTGCAAGCGTTAGTTGCAGCGTTAGTTGCCACACAACCTACGTTGCCACCAAAGCAAGCTACGGCATGTATGACTAAGCTAACTAGGTTACCCTATAGGAAGCTGAAATTAACTATAACTAGGGAACTAGTAGTTATATAAAGGCTAACGTATACTATTTAAATCCTTGGTTTTTACTAGATTTAATAGTGGTTTTTATTTATAGGGGTATACTTTAAAAGTAATAAGTTAGTCCACGTAGGCGTCTAGTTTATATAGCTATAAGTTAATTTTTTACTTTTCCTATATAAATAAATTTTGTAGAAAATGAAAAGTAGCTTATAAAGCCCTCCTAGTAACCCCTTCTATTAATATAGTTAGTAAGTCTATAAGAGAACTCAAAATATCCTCTTATTACTTATTAGACTATCTATCTATTAGAATACAACTATATTTAACTATCTAAGCTCTTAAAGTGAATAATCTATCGTGATCTAGTTATCTATAGGTTACTACGCCCTTTATTATGCTAGCTATCTAAGAATCTATTAGGAGGTCTTCCTATCCCTCTAATACCTTCCCTTTCTAATTCTTAATAGGTTATAAGCCTAGAAGGCCTATAGATTTACTTAATTACACTGCATTATTTTACTATAATTACTAGATTTTTAGCTATTAGTTATAGTTTTACTACACTGTGAGCTCTTAGATTATAAAGGAAACTGCTAGAATTTAAAGCTTTTTATCCACTAGCACTACGTATTATAACACTAGACCTTTAGTGTTAAAATTTATTATAAGCTACACCTATAACCACTAGTTATAACTATAACTACTTATTTTGTATTATAAATAGATTTTTAGTAATCCTATTTATAACCATAACTATTATTAATATTATCTATATTGTAGATACGTTGCACTTCCCTTAATATTACATTAGACTTCTAGTATATTTATACTAGGCTTTTTAAACTATTATATTACGTTGTATTGTAACTACATTACGCTACACGTTCTATTTTACCTATATTCCTATCTGTGGCTTTTAGTGTTAAGAAAACTTTCCTAAGAATTTTCACTAGCCTATTTTCGCTTATGCATACACTAGACTCACTTTTTAACCTTAAAGGCTACCCTATTAAACAGCCCTGCCACATATTTTACGTGCGTAACTAGATTGTAATATAAGTAATTTCTAGCGCGTTATTTATAATAGGAAGAAATTTAGAGATTATACACGGAAAAATTTAGAAGATAGCACTACTTAATTTTAAGGGTAAGGGCCCTGCTATAGGACCTTCTAGCCCTGCTACAAGCCCTTCTAGCCCCTAGGGACCCTAATTAGATAGATATAGAGGGTTAACTAGCTACCTAAGCTAGTGCTTTGTAATAATAGATATAAAGCTAAATTAAGTAATAAGGCAAGACCTTAACTAATTTTATTAGGCATAGTAAAGATAATTATATTAAAAATAAGGCTAGTATTAATAATCTTTTAAGTAAATTAACACAAACTATATTAGCTATATAAGGTCTTTAGGCCTTTTCTAGACCTAAGGAAGAAAATACTAAGGTTCCTAGAGAAGACCTAGCTACTAAATCTTCTATATTTATACTACCTTCTAGTAACCTTTAAGCTACTTTTAATAGAAGTGCTATAAAGGAGCTAAATAAGAAAGTATATTCTATTCTAGAGGGAGATAAACTAAAAGGCCCTAAAAATTATAATTAGTAGAAATAAGCCCTAAATATTTAATCTAAAGCCCTAGGATTACCTAAATTTCTAGATAATCTAAGCATAGTAAGCTAGCTAGCTAACTCTAATTAAGCTATTCTTTTAATAATATTAAGGATAGCTATTAATTAGGACCTTAAGTAGCTATATATTAGTAAACATCCCTTAAAGAAGCCTATAAAGTCCTTATTTAGCAGTATTTATAGAGTACTAAAATCTAGTGTAGTATGCTATATACTAGGTACTATTCCCTAAATTTTTTAAATTATAAGGGATCTTTAGAGGCTTTTAATGCTAATTTTAATAATTTACTAGCTAGATTATAACTTTATGATATAAAGATTATACCTATTAATTAAGTAAATTATTATATTAATATATTAAAGCGGACCTTTCCTAGTTAGGCTAAGAGATAAAGATTTACTATTAGAGCTTCTAGGGCATAAGGACTGTCTATAAATACCCTAAATCTACAGTTCTTTATACCAGACTTATTAGAAGAATAAAGAGATAAAACCTCCGCTATAGCTAAGGCTCTTAGCTATAAGGCTTCTAATAATAAGGGAAATTCTAAGGATTAGGAAAGAATTTATCTAATCCTACCCCTAAGAAGGACTCTAATGCTAAGAAAGAGTAGGATAAGAAGGATTTAAACCCTTTAAAGCCTCTAAAAGAAGAAGAAGTAGAAGAGTAGTAATAATAGGGCTAAAGAAAAGGAAAAGAAGCTACTTTAACTTTAGGTTATAGCCTAGCCATAGGATACGTTAAAGAACTAGATTCTAGTAAATCTAGTGGCGAGAATAGTAGTAATTCTAAATTTAATTTAAATACCTCTAGTACTACTACTAGTAACACTACTAGTAAGCTTACTTTTAGCTACTCTAATAATGTGGTTAAAAACTCCTTTTATATAATATAGGTTCTTCTTATTATATTTATAATAATAGGGCTTTCTTTAGGATTTTAAGCCCCTTAAGAAAGGTAAAACTAGCCCTATAATTATAGCTAGAGGACCTATCTATCCTAAAGGTAAAGGCACCGCTATCTTTAATATTCTAGGTAAGAAAAATCCACTAGAATATAGGCCTTTAGCTCTGCTAGATGCTCTATATTTCCTAAGTATAAATACTAACCTAGTTAGTGGTTTAACTAACTATCTTTCCAGGGTTATCTTATAAAAGACTAGCTATTCCTAGCTAATAAAAGTCCCTATAGGTTATTAGAACCTGCTAAACACGGCTTCTTTTTGCAAATTAAAGGGCAAGTAACCCCTAAGATTTGTAAGCATTTAACTTACCTCTCCTTTATAGGCTCTTAAAGTTACACTAAATATTAAGCCTATAAGACTTATATAGGGTTTTCCTACCCTATAGAGGTTTAAATTCCATAGCAGCCTACCCTAGATCCTAAGGAATATTAACGAATTAAAGAAATTAACTCTAAAAAGAAGATTTAGCCCTATATCCCACTAAAGCTCCTAGTTAGGCATCTTCTATAGGGGATTTAGAAGGTCTATATCCTAATGTGTTAGATAACAATAGTGGCTATCTAGAATCCCCTAAGGCCTATAATTCTTAAGAAGCCTAGTAAGATAGGGAGCTAGGGATAATAGCCCTAAAAGCAGCTAGATTCTAGTTATAAGAAATTACTAGATTTGGCCCTTCTTTAGTATATTTAACTTAGATATATAGGGCTTCCCTTACTAAAGAAATTATTAAAATTAGCTAAAGGGATCCCTAATTTTTCCACTATTAAAGAAAAGGATTTTAACTGCTTAGCCTATATGTAAACTAAGGCTATTAGAAGACCTAGCAAAAGACCTATTTAGGACCCCCTAGAGTTTTAGATATTCTAGAGGGAAATATAGTTAAAATTAAGCCTATACTATATAATAAGAAGGCCCTAGTCCTTATCCTTATTAACTAAAAATCCCGGTATACTTAGTGCTTTTTATTAGCTAATAAAGAAGGTTAGACCCTTTATAATACAATTAAGGGCTTCTTTAAGGCCCTAAAAACCGATATAATGCGTATCCTAGGTACCTTCACTTTAATAGAGGTACTAAAATTAATAACAAACTTTAGTTATAGTTATCTTCTAAAGGAATTTGTTTTAGTATCTCTTATCCCTATATTTATAAATAGAATAGGTTAGTTAAGAGAGCTATTAGGGTTATCCTTAACTAACTTAAGGCTACTCTTTAGTAGTCTAAGTTACCCTTTATCTATAGTCTTATATCCTACTAGCTATAGTGGATTTAGTTAATATCACTACTAGTATAACTAAGCCCTTAACTATTAAGTAGCTATATCTAGCTAACTTAGAACCTAAGAATACCTATAAACCTGATTTTTCTAAGATTAGGGCTATAGGGTCTTATTATAAGGTTCTAATTTCTCTAGAGCAAAGATCTAAGCTATGAAAGCTAGCCCTAGGACTATCCCTAGTTAGTTACTAATTACTTTAGGTTCTAATGTCTATCTTATTTATATTCCTCTAAAAGGTTAGTTATAAAGACTAGCTTTATTAAAATTATAGAGAATATAGGCTCTATAAGGACCCCTAAGCCTTTAGGGAGTTATCCTTTAGAGGGAGGAATTAATAAACTTTGTAATCCCTTATAAGATAATCTAGAGGTTTAGGATAATCTAAAGCCTAAATATCTAGTACCCCTAGAGAGCCCTAGCCCTATAGCACCTAATAAGGCACCTATAGGAAATCTATTAGCTAATTCTACTACTATAGATAATAATAATTTTAATATAACTTCTTTTATTAAGGAGTTAAGCTTTAAGGTCTAGGAAAAGGCTAAATCATCCACTAAGAATAATAATAACTTAGATACCCCTAAGACCTAGAAATAAGCTTTAAAGAGTAAGGATAGTTAAAAATAAATAAATACTACTTCTAGTAAATTTAAGTAGCTTTTAACTACTAGAACCTTTAAATTTATAGGGATAGACTAAGTCCCTAAGGGCTAGAAGATTCTAAAGAATAGGCTTATCTATAAGCTTAAAAAGGATAAAGAAAATAATCCTTTAAAATACAAGGCCTATCTTATTACTAAAGGCTTTATATAAATAGAAGGTTAAGATTATCTTAAGACCTATGCTACTATAAGTATCCCTCCTAATTAGCGAATATTATTAGCTCTAGTAGCTTCTAATAACTAGGAAGTTAAAGAAATCGATTTTATAGGGGCTTTTTAAATAGCATGCTAAAGGAAGCTATTTATATATAAATCCTAGATAGATTTACTAAATTTACTAAAGCTATGCCTAAATTAGCTAAATTACTTAGAAAGTATAGCTATAAACCCTCTCAAAAGCAGGTTATTTTCCTTTAAAAGCTTTATATAAATTAAAACAGAGCTTTAGAGAGTGGCAGCAGGCTTTAAAGGATCTTCTTTATAAGCACGGATTCCACCCCCTTATATCTAACCTAGCTATTTTCTTTAACCTAACTATATCTATATATATAGTAACTTATATAGATAACTATCTTCTAATAGGACTAGACCTTAACTATATTAATAAATTAAAGAAGCTTTTATATAAAGCTTATCCTATAGAAGACTATAGACTAGCTAAATTTTTCCTAGGCGTTTAAATTACTAGAAATTAAAAAAGGGACTATTACTATTTACTAGTCCTAGTATATTTCTAAAGCCCTAGAAAGGTTAAATTTAAAAGATACCAAGCCTATTTAAATTCCCTTATAACCTAGAATTATAAAATAAGTAATAACTAAACCTCTTTCACCCCTAATTATAAGCTATATTAGAGTATAGTAAGGACTATTATATACCTAATTGTTAAAATAATGCTATTTATAGCACTATTTTATAGGCCCACTAGTTGCCTAGTTGCGTTGTTGTAACGTTAGTTACAGGCGTTGCTTGCAGCGTTATGACCTGCGTTGCCCACAACCAACCCACAGGCTTGTATGACTAAGCTAACTAGGTTACCCTATAGGAAGCTGAAATTGACTATAACTAGGGAACTAGTAGTCGTATAAAAGGCTAACGTATACTATTCGAATCCGTGAACTTTTCTGGATTTAATGGTATATTTTATTTATAGGGTTGTATATTAAAGTGCTTAGTTAGGCCACGTGGGCAGCTAGATTATATGGTTGTGAGTCGATTTTTATTTTTGAATTTTGCGGAAAATAAAAGTAGCTCCTAAGACCCTCTAGCAACCTATTTCCTCTAATATAGTTAGTAGGTCTATAAGGGACTTAGAAAATCCTCTTATTACTCATTAGACTATCTATTAGTTAGGAATTAACTATATTTAACTATCTATACTCTCTATCTTAAAGAATCTACTGTAATTTAGTTATCTAGAAGCCATTGCAAAGGAATCTACTAGGGAGGTCTTCCTATCCCTCTAGCTAGATTCCCTTCTATTTTAAAAGGTTATAAGCCTGGAAGGCCTAAAGATTTACTATATTACTACGTTATTCTACTATAATTGCTAGATTTTTAGATACTAGTTATAGTTCTCTACTATACTATAGGCTCTTAAGATTACAAAGGAAAACCGCTAGGATTTAAAGCTTTTTATTTACTAGTACTATATATTATAACACTAGACCCTTAGTGTTAAAATTCACTACTACCACACCTATAACTACTATATTACACCTATAACTATCTAGTTATAACTATAACTTTCTAGTGATCCTATTTACTATTACGACTGTTATATTAATATTATCTACATTGTAAATACGCTGCTTTCCTTATTATTATTAGACATCTAGTATCTCTATACTAGGCTTTTTAACCTATTATACTATGTTATATGCACTACGTTGTATTACGCTACACGTTCTATAATATCTACTATAATTCCTATTTTTAGTGTTAAGAAAATTTTCACTAAGAATCTTCTCTAGCCTATTTTTGCCCGCGCATACCAAAGACCCACTTTTAGGCCCTTTTAAACGGCTCCGCCACACAATTTGCGTGCGCGATTAGATTGCAACATAACTAACTTCTAGCGTATATTATTTGCAATAGGAATAAATTTAGAGATTTTATATAGGAGATCTTTTTAAGATTTAGAAGATAGCACTACCTAATTATAAGGGTAAGGACCTTGCTATAGGACCTTTAGGACCTTTTATAGGCCCTTCTAGCCCCTAGGGACCCTAATAGGATAGATATAGAAGGTTAACTAGCTGTTTAGGCTAGTGCTTTATAACTACAGATATAAAGCTAAATTAAATAATAAGGCAAGACCTTAACTAATTTTATTAGGTATAGCGAAGATAATTATATTAAAAATAAGGCTAGTATTAATAATCTTTTAGAGAAATTAACGCAAATTATATTAGTTATATAAGGTCTTTAGGCCTTTTCTAGACCTAAGGAAGAAAATACTTAGGTATCTAGAGAAGACCTAGCTACTACTTCTATAAGTATACCCTCTTCTAGTAACTTATAAGCTACCTTTACTAGAGGTGCTATAAAGGAACTAAATAAGAAGGTTTACTCTATTCTAAAGAGAGCTAAGCTAAAAGGCCCTAAAAACTATAATTAGTGGAAGCAAGCCCTAAGCATTTAGTTTAGAGCCTTAGGATTACCTAAATTTCTAAATAATCTAAGTATAGTAAGCTAGCTAGCTAACTCTAATTAAGCTATTCTTTTAATAATATTAAGAGATAGTTACTAATTAGGACCTTAGGTAGCTATATATTAGTAAATATCCCCTAAAGAAGCCTATAAAGTCATTATTAGACAGTACTTATAGAGTACTAAAATCTAGCGTAGTACGCTATACGCTAGCTATTACTCCCTAAATCTTTTAAATTATAAGGGATCTTTAAAGGCTTTTAATGCTAATTTTAATAATTTACTAGCTAGATTATAACTTTATAGTGTAGAGATCTCTCTAATTAATTAAGTAAATTATTATATTAATATATTAAAGCAGACCTTTCCTAGTTAGGCTAAGAGATAAAGATTTACTATTAGAGCTTCTAGGGCATAAGGACTATCTATAAATACCCTAAATTTATAGTTCCTTATAGCGGATTTATTAGAAGAATAGAGGGATAAGACCTCCCTATAGCTAAAGCTCTTAGCTATAAGGCTCCTAATAATAAGGGAAATTCTAAGGAATAGGAAAAGAATTTATCTAATCCTACCCCTAAGAAGGACCCTAATACTAAGAAAGAGTAGGATAAGAAGGATTTAAACCCTTCTAAAGCCTCTAAAAGGAAATAGAAGAAAAAGAGTAGTAAAAGGGATAAAGAGAAAGTAAAAGAAGCTACTTTTACATTAGGCTATAGCCTAGCTATAGGATATGTTAAAGAACTAGATTCCAGCGAGTCTAGTAGCAATAATAGTAGTAATTCTAAATCTTATTTAAATACTTCTAGTACCTCTAGTAACACTACTAGTAAGCCTACTTTTAGTTACTCTAATAATATAATTAAAAACTCCCTTTTATATAATATAGGTTCTTCTTATTATATTTATAATAATAGGGCCTTCTTTAGGGACTTTAAGCCCCTTAAGAAAGGTAAAACTAGCCCTATAATTACAGTAGGAGGACTTATCTATCCTAAAGGTAAAGGCATCGCTATTTTTAACGTTCTGGTTAAGAAAATCCACTAGAATATAGGCCTTTAGCTCTGCTAAATGCCCTATATTTCCTAGTATAAATGCTAACCTAGTTAGTAGTTTAACTTACTATCTTACAGGGGTTATCTTATAAAAGACTAGCTATTCCTAGCTAATAAAAGCCCCTATAGGTTATTAGAACCTGCTAAATATAGCTTCTTTTTGTAAATTAAGGGCAAGCTACCCTAAGATTTGCAAGCATTTAACCTACCTCTCCTTTATAGGCTCTTAACGTTACTATAAGGCCTATAAGACTTATTTAGGTTTTCCTACCCTATAGAGGTATAAATTCCGTAACTAACATTAAATCCTAAGGAATATTAACAAATCAAAGAATTAGATTCTAATAAAGAAGAAGAAGATTTAGCCCTATATCCTACTAAAGCTCCTAGTTAGGTATCTTCTATAGGGGTTTAGAAGGTCTATACCCTAATATCTTAGGTGATAATAGTGGCTATCTAGTGCCCCTAGAGGCCTGTGATTCTTAAGAGGCCTAGTAATAGAGGAGCTAGGGATAATAGCCCTAAAAGTCTTCTAAGCTAGATTCTAGTTACAAGAAGTTACTAGATTTAGCCTTTCTTTAGCATATTTAATTAGGCTATATAGGGCTTCCCTTACTAAAGAAATTATTAAAATTAGCTAAAGGGATCCCTAATTTTTCCGCTATTAAAGAAAAGGATTTTAACTACCTAGCCTATACGCAATCTAAGGCTATTAGATAACCTAGTAAAAGATCTATCTAGGATCCCCTAGAGTTTTAGATATTCTAGAGGAGATATAGTTAAAATTAAACCTATACTATATCATAAGAAGGCCCTAATCCTTATACTTATTAATTAAAAATCCTAGTATAAGTGGTCCTTTTTATTAGCTAATAAAGAAGGTTAGACCCTTTATATAGCTATTAAGGGCTTCTTTAAGGCCCTCAAAACCGCTATAACTTGTATCCTAGGCACCTTTACTTTAATAGAGGCACTAAAATTAATAATAACCTCTAGCTATAGTTATCTTCTAAAGGAATTTGTTTTAGCACCTCTTACCCCTATATTTACAAATAGAATAGGCTAGTTAAAAGGGCTATTAGGGTTATCCTAGACTAGCTTAGGGCTATACTTTAGTGGTCTAAGCTGCCTTTATACCTATAGTCTTATATCTTTCTAGCTATAGTAAACTTAGTTAATATTACCGCTAATATAACTAAGCCCCTAACCCTAAGTAGCTATATCTAGCTAACTTAGAGGCTAAGACCTCCTATAAGCCTAATTTGTCTAAGATTAGGGCTATAGGGTCTTATTATAAGGTTCTAATACCTCTAGACTAAAGATCTAGGCTTTAAAAGCTAGCCCCTAGGACTATCCCTAGTTAGTTACTAGCTACTCTAGGTTCTAGCGTTTATCTTGTCTATATTCCTTCTAAAAGGTTAGTTATAAAGACTAGCTTTATTAAAATTATAGAAGATATAGCCTCTATAAGGTCCCCTAAGCTACCTTTAGGGACCTATCCTTTAGAGGAGAAGCTAATATCTCACAAGATAATCTAGAGGTTTAGGATAGTTACCTAAAGCCTGAAAATCTAGCGCCCACAGCGCCCGCTACGTCCGCTACGCCTGTAACTACAGCGCCTATAGCGCCTCTAGCGCTACCCTAGAGAGCCCTAGCTCTATAGCCCCTAATAAGGTAGCTATAGAAAATCCGCTTGCAGATTCAGATTCTCTAATTAATTCTAATTCCATGGATATTAATGATTTTAATTTATCTTTATTCATTAAGGAGATATGCTTTAAGGCTTAACAAAGGGCTAAGTTATCCACTAATAATGATTTGAATACCCTAAGACCTGGAAACAAGCTTTAAAAAGCAAGGATAGTCAAAAATGGATAGATACTACATTTAGCGAATTTAAGTAGCTTCTAGCTGCTAGAACCTTTAAATTTATAGGGATAGACTAAGTCTCTAAGGGCTAGAGGGTTCTAAAGAATAGGCTTATTTATAAGCTTAAAAGGATAAAGAAAATAATCCTTTAAAATACAAGGCCTATCTTATTACTAAAGGCTTTATATAGATAGAAGGTTAGGATTATATTAAGACCTACGCTACTACTAGTATTTCCCCTAGTTAGCGAATATTACTAGCCCTAGTGGCTTGTAATAACTAGAAAGTTAAATAGGTTGATTTTATAGGGGCCTTTCTAAATAGCTTGCTAAAGGAAGCTATTTATATGCAAATCCCTAATGGATTCACTGAATTTGCTAAAGCCACTACGCCTAATATAACTAAATTACTTAAAAGGATAGTTATAAACCCTCTTAAAAGCAGGTTATTTTCCTATAAAAAGCTTTATATAGATTAAAACAAAGCTCTAGAGAGTGGCAGTAGGCTTTAAAGGACCTTCTTTAGAAGTTAGGCTTTTAACCCCTATATCTAACCTAGCTGTCTTTTTTAACCTAACTATATCTACATATATAGTGACTTATGTGAATAACTGTCTTCTAATAGGACCGGATCTTAACTATATTAATAGATTAAAGAAGCAGCTTTATAAGGCTTACCCTATAGAAGACCGTGGGCTAGCTGAATTTTTCCTAGGTATTTAAATTACTAGAAATTAAAAGAAAGGGACCCTAACTATACACTAGTCCTAGTACATTTCTAAAGCCCTAGAAAGGTTTAATATAAAAGATGCTAGGCCTATTTAAATTCCCTATAACCCGGAATTATAAAACAGGCAGCCTACCTAACTAAACCTCTTTACCCCTAATCACAAGCTATATTAGAGTATTATAGGGACTATTATATACCTAATGTTCCTTATAAGACCTAATATTGCCTTTCCGGTTTAGTGGCTTTCTACAGCGTTATCTAAGCCGTTTATAGAGCATTTAAATACTTCTAAATATTTACTTAGGTACCTTTTAGGCTCTATAAGTTATTCTATAACTTATAGAAGGTCTAAACTTACTTTAGATGCCTTTATAACCCTTATTAGCTTTTGTAATAGTGACTTCGCTAGTAATAGGTCTTTAAAATCAACCTATGCTTATCTATATAAGCTAGCTAAAGGCCCTATTAGCTAGAAATTAAAGAAAGCAACTATAATAGCTTTATCTACATTAGAGGCTAAATCTAATACCCTATGTGAAGCTATTAGGGAGCTAGAGTGGTTTTATAGCCTTTTTAAGGAAATAAAGCTACCTATATGTTATGGACTGGCCCCTAGGCGACTGCGATAGGGCGTTAGTATAATATTAAGAAACTTAAGGAAAGGAAAAGAAAGGTAAGAAACCTATCCTCACTAGAGCCCCTTATACCCCTAGCTACCTTATATTAGCCCCTTTTCTATATCCTTACCTGCTTAGGACTGTCCCCACTTATGTGCACTATAGTAAATGCTTAGGCAAAGCCTAAGCCCTTATATATACCCTTACTCCTCCCTCTCTTACTACCCTTAACTATAGTTATTATAAGTGTTTACCCCCTTAATATATTATAGGGACCTATTATTTTAATATTAGGTCTAGGTAAGATATATAATGCGTTCTCTTAGCCTTATATTATTATTATATTAATAGTAGCCCTGCCCTTACTAGGGCATAACTTATCCTCTACTAGCGTAAAACCCTTACTTACTACTTACTATTTATTTTTATTATATAACCTTACTTTCCTTATATAAAATTTTCCTAAAATATTATAGTGCTATTACTCCTTCCTATCCTATTATTAAAAATACCCTTTATTTACCTATTAAACTCTTACTAGATATAGCCTAATATAGTAACCCTTATAGCGTTCCCTTATATACTCTAGCTACCCTTACTATACTACTTACCTAATCTATTAGTAAGTTCCTTATTAAGGGAACTTAGATAATAAGGAGTATACTACTCCCTAAGTAGTCTTCTAGCCCTATAGGCTATATATTAAAAGGTGCCTTACTATAGGTATATTAGACTACTACTCTCCTAAAAGTAGCTAGTCCTACCCCTATATTAGTAAAATTATATAACCTATATCTAGTTAACTAGGTTCCTATTAGCTAACCCCTAGCTCTAATATTATTTAAAAGACCTTAAGGCTATAATTACCTTAGGGATATATATTATTACACCTAGTGTTATAAGGACTATAATAACTAAGAAGAAAATACTAGTGCTATTCTAAGGTTTCTATGCCCTTATTAGTTAATAGAATACCCTTTTAAACTAGGCCTAATTTAATCTAGCACTAGTTTATTTAGCCCTTAGGCTACCTCCTTTCTCTAACTCCTTACTATAAATATAACTAGGCTTAAAGTTATCCCTTTTAGTAGTAGTAGCCCTATAGGTAGCTATAGTATAGGAAACTCTATATAGTAAGTTATAGGTATTCTATTATAATAGAACTAGTAGATTATAGGTAGTCTAAACTCTATATATTAAGAATATTATAACTAGTTTATATGCCTCCTTAAGGCTCTCTTACCCCACTACTATAGTAGTAGCTAGGGCTATTAATACATTAAGTCTAGGGATAAATTACCCTCTTACTACCGCTAGGAACGCTCCTAACTTAGGACTAGGTTAGGTCTAACTAACTATTATACTAATTATGCCCTAGGTAGTAAGTATTCTATAGTAATAAATACTACCTAATATCCACTCCCTACTAGAGGTTAACCTAAAGATAGGCTACCCCTAGCTTACACTTACTTTATATTTACTAATTACTATTCCACTCCTACTATCTAAAACTATAGTAGTAGCTATTCTATTTACTATAATACTATCCACGTCCTTACTAGACATAAGGTAATGCTAATTAATATCCTATCTAATAGTAATAATAACCTATCTAATAGCATAGGTAACCCTTATACTATAGGGGATAAAGGATTCTAAGTTTATTTTAGTAGCTAAAATAAGTTAATAGGGTATAGATTAGGCATGCCTTATATGCTATTAGAAGTCTCTATAGGTAAATAAGTAGTTTATAATTAATTTAGTCTATTATTATATTATATATCTCCTTACTTTACTTTAAACTTATTAAGGGCTTATATTTATATTATACTCTTTAGTAGTTCCTATATTAGCTATATATAACCTACTTACTTAACTAGTATATTATATCTCCTACCCTAGCCTAGGGTATTCTAGGCTACTAAGATCTATTTAACTTAATATTCCTCTATAAGTTTATTATTATCCTTTACTAAAACCTATTCTAGCCCTAGGCAAGAGTCCTAGAGTCTCTAGCTAGGGAGAGGGTTCTCTATAGCTTATTTAATAAGGTTTATATAGAAAACTAGGTAAATACCCTTAGGATATCTAACTATACTATAAGTAGTATTAGTACTTCTATAACTATATACTTTACTATAACTTAATTAAGTTTTTATAAGGGTAATTAGTCTTAATATTCTTAAGTAAAAGCTATACCTTATCTCTAACTTAAAACTATTTTACTAGCTATTAAGAAGCTAATATAGTATCTTACTATTTTTATTAAATATAGGCTATTATAGCTTATACTAGGTAAGTACTCTCTTATAAGTGCTTAAGGAATTATATAGCTTATCCCTTAGGTATTATTATAGAGGTAAACTAGTCTAGTTATAACTAGATTAGCTCTAAGTTATAGCTATATAGTAACTTATTTAAGCTAACTCCTATTATAGAAAAGAACCTATTATTAATTATAAGCTAGTAAGCTACTAAATACTCTAGCTAATTAAACTATAAGAAAAAGACTATAATATATAATATTACCTATACCTCCTAGTTCGCTTACTTTATACTACTATTAGTCTATAGGTAGTGTAATATAGAAAGTAGCTAGTCTATCCCTATATAGGAGTATAATATTATCTAAAATTTTCCTAGCTAGTCTAACCCTTAATCTATAATAATAGATTAGGAAAATCCTTAAAACCTTTACTAGACTATCTTAAACTATTTTATATACTCCTTAGCCCTAATAGAGATTATAGCTTCTAACTATATAAACTTTAAGAGTCTATTTATAATAACTATAAGGTACTATAGCTTCTCTAGGAATACTACTAGTAAGTTTATTATAAAGTTAATAGAAATCTAAGACTAAAACTAATTAGGGATAGGTAAAGGCTTTAGTAAGCCCTAATACTATTAATAACTCTTATAACTACTAAAGTAGTAATAGTTATAAATAAGCTAAGTAATATCCTATAATATCCTATCCTAATAGAATTACTATTATAAAATTTAAAATATAGTATTATAACCTAGGTGCCTTAATACTAGTAAGTTATAGTATTATTATATAAGGGTTATTATAAGGGGTTCCTAAGCTAGAACCTAAGTATAGCCCCTAAACTAAAGCGCCCTATATACACTTATAGAATAGTCTATAACCTATTCTCTTATTAGCACCTTAGGGGAAACTTTTAACCCCCTTTCTAAATAGTCCTTAATTAAATACTATATATAGGATTTAATATAATAGCTTAGTCCTATAGGGTCTAAAGGTACTTAGTTATAAAAAGAGCCTCCCTTACTAGTAGTAATAGTATATATATAAGGTATAGCACTAGGCTAGTGCTATCCCTTTATACCTCTAGTAATAGTAAGAGTTATATAATAGTAATAGGCTATAGGATATACCCTATCCTTAAAGCTAATCTATTCTAGTCCTACTCCTCTAGGAAAGGGTATTTAGGTATTAAGCTTATATACTAGGCTTATAATAGAGATAAAAGTTAAATAATAGAAGTATATTTACTTACTAAGCCTATCTCTCTAATATTAACTAAGGAGTTATAAAGTATTCTAAGTTCTTATAATCTATATAGATAATAAATAGATAAAATATGCCCTAAAGCTTTGCTAACTATACCTTAAGGTAAGAGATAATAGTAAGTAATTCCTTATTATAAATTATATAGTTCTTTTATAAGGGTATAAGACTAGTAGAATAGTAAGTAACTAGGTATAAGATACTATTAGGACCTTATTATAAGAAGCACCTACTAAGGGCTTTACTTAAGTAATTAGCTTCTATTACTATTAGGTAGTCTAGGTCCTATTATACTAGCACTAGGTATATAATAAAGGTATCTTTTAATCTCTTAAAGGCCTTATTCTCCTTAGATCCCTATTAGAAAGGGATATTTCTCTTAGTAAGATATATTAGTAAAGCTACTATCTCTAAGAAGTTACTAATAAAATTATAGTAAAAATTTATAAATCCTAGGAAGCTATAAACCCTATATAGTTTTATAGGTACTACCTACTCCCTTATAGCTATAACCTTTATAGGATCTAGGTAAATTAAGCGTCCTACTATAATAATATATCCTAGGTACTAAACCTCTTTTATAGTAAATATAGATTTATTAAGGTTAAGGTATAAGCCTATAGCCCTTAAGTGGCTAAGAACTAACTAGACCTTAGCTATATAATCCTTCCTTAACCCCCTAAGTAAACTAGGATATTATTAAGGTAAGCTATAATAAAGTTCTCTAATATATCCCCTAAGGATTTATTAATATAGCACTAGAAGGTTACTAGTATACTAGCTAAGCTAAAGGGTAGACTAGCTATTTAAATAGGCTAAACCTTATATAGAACGCTATAAGGTACTTCTTACCCTTAGCTATCTATAGTTTATAAAACACTATATAAATATCTACCTTTATAAACTAATATACCTAGGATAAGGAGCGTAATATCTCTTTAATTAGTAAGAGAGAGTAATAGTCCTATACTATTATCTTATTAAGAGTATAATAGTCTATATAAAAACGCTATCCTTTATTTACCTTTTTAATAAGAAGGATAGGAGCTATAGCTAATAAGAAGCTAGTATAAATCTAACCCTTATCTATTAAGTCTATAATCTAGTATTAAACCTCTAAGAGCTAGTCCTATAGTATATTATATAATAGTCCCTATAGGAGTGTTAGTTTAGACCTATCTAGGTTCTTATATATATATATATAGTAGTTAAGAGAACCCCTATAAGGGGGTAATCTATTAGCTTTAGCCTTATTAAAGAGGTCTATAAAGTCCTCTAACTCCTTAGGTAGTGTTAATATATTAGGACTAGCTAGCTCTATCTTAGGCGCTATAATCTATAGTATTATTATTATCTCCTTTAAGCTTATAGTAATAAACCTTATAGTAGTGTCCTTATTCTATTATACCTTATAAGCCTTAGTAGCGTAAAGGGATCTAATAATTCCCTAGACTAGTGCCTTTACTACCTAAGTAAAGGCCTTAGAGATATAAAGGCCCTCTATAGCTTTAATAACTAGTTATTATTTTACTATATAAATTACTATATTATACTACTCTAACTAAGGTATTCTAAATATTACATCCTAAGTAAGACCTAGAATAATATATAAGTATATAAATAACTCCTAGCTATCTATATTAATTCTAGTATATACTATATAGGTTATAAAAGAGGTATCTTCCTTAACCTACTTCCCTCTCCTTTCTATTTTTACTATAGTGTAAATATACCTTTATTTTAGTAACTATATAAGCTCTAGGCTAAGCTATCTTACTACTAATTTACTTATAGTATTATAGTAATTATAACTATAATTAACTTAGATATTAATAAAATAATATATATTAAAGAGTATAGAAATTAAGAATAGTAGCTAGTTTATATAGCATACTATACCCTATTCTATCTCTATATATTAGTTATAATTATCCTATATTATAGTAGTTAACTAGCCTATTTGCCCTATATAAGACTTTACTTAGGGGCTACTTATTTTCTATAGGGGAATATTTACTTCCTTATTTATACTTTTCTTATTTACCCTAGATATATTAATACTAACCTATAGGTAATAAGGTAGGAGAAAAGTACACTCTTAGATAAAGTAATCCTTAGACTTATATTAGAGGTAGTATCTCTCTTAATAGTGTTTAGCTAAAACTACTTCTAATACCTATTTTACCTATTATATATTTATAGTAGCCTTTATCTCCTTCTTCTTTTTAGCTAGCTTATTTTACTTCCTTAGTTAGGTCCTTACTATATAAACCCCTATTATTAGAGTATTACCCTTATAGTTAGTTAGGGTTAAGGACTTAGCCTATTAAAGTCTATATTAGGTCTAATACTTATTCTCTAGGGTAAGGGCCTTAATATTAACTATAATTTTATAATACTATATAATAGCTATATACTAATTAAGATAGCTAATACCCTAACCCACGCTAATCTCTCTTAAATGCTTATTAAGTATATATTAGAGCTTTACTAGTTTTATATTATCCCCTAGTATTTCTCTCTTACTATTAAAAGCTTTTCTATAAAGTAAATAAAGAATATAGAAAATACCTCCCTAGCCCTTATTCTATCTAGTTAAGCTCTATAAAGGCTATCTCCTACCTATATAGGTTAGAGAATATAGTCCTAAGGTATTCTAGGAAGTTTATAGAATTAAAAGTAATAAAGCTACTAGACTTAAAGTAAGTAGCTACCTAGGACTATACCTTAGAGAAGAGATTCTAGTAAATAAATATCTATTTATTCTTATTAGTACTAATAAAGTCCTTATTTACCTATAACTTATACTTTATTAAGAGCCTTTATATAGTAAATAAAGCCTTATTACTATTATATAGGTTACCTATAGGGATTAGTTTCTATTTTATTTTAGGTATAGTAAGGGCTAAATTAGAGAGGGGAGTAATATAAGGTTAACTATTAAAGCACTAGGCTAGGCTATAGGGGGTAATTAAGTTAAGGGTTCTATATAATTTATATTTACTTACTCCTAGAGGTATATAATCTTTATTATTTACTTACTTAGTATAAGTTAGAGTATTTTAAATTAGGCTTACTAAGCTACCTATAGTACTATAGCATTAGATAGAGAAGTAACTATCCCTTAACTAGGATAATCCTATAGCTAAAGTATGCCTATTAAATCTATTAATATATCTATTAGTATATCTATTATATCTTTTAGTAGCTATTATAAGACTAAAGGAAGTTTCTTAATTATTATAAACTAGCCCCTAGGTAACTATAATAGGGCATTAGTATAATATTAAGAAACTTAAGGAAAGGAAAGAGAAAGGTAGGAAACCTATCCTTACTAGAGCCCCTTATACCCCCTAGCTACCTTATGTTAGCCCCCTTTTCTATGTCCTTGCCTGCTTAGGACTGTCCCCACTTGTGTGCACTACAGTAAATGCTTAGGCGAAGCCCAAGCCCTTACACTATAGCCCCTTTAGTTCTGATTTTTAGTGATAACTAAGGCGCTATTATAACCGCTAATAACCATACTTTACATAGTAGAATAAAGCATACCCTGCTAAAATTTAACTATACTAGAGAAAAGGTACAGAAGGGTATAGCTAAGGTTTTTACATTAACACAAAAGAGATGCCTGCAGATAGTTTAATAAAGCCCCTGCCTAACAATAAATTTTAATAATTTATTAAACTATTAGGCCTTACAAATACAGAGGCCTAGATTAATAAAATTAATAAAAATCGAAAAAATAAAAACTAATAAAAACACTAGAATTCTGTTTAAAAGTTATTAATTTAGTTAAAAAGTTACTTAGAATTATATTAGAATTTATAGTTAACTTAGATATCTATTAAAGAGCTAAGTCTAGGCATCGAATTAGTTACCTCATACTTTTCTAGAGGGAGTGTTAAAATAATGCTATTTATAGCACTATTTTATAGGCCCACTAGTTGCCTAGTTGCGTTATTGCAACATTAGTTATAGGCGTTGCTTGCAGCGTTATAACCTGCGTTGCCCATAACCAACCCACAGGCTTATATGACTAAGCTAACTAGGTTACCCTATAGGGAAGCTAAAATTAACTATAACTAGGGAACTAGTAGTTATATAAAGGCTAACGTATACTATTTAAATCCTTAAATTGTTCTGGATTTAATAGTATATTTTATTTATAGGGTTATATATTAAAGTGCTTAGTTAGGCCACGTGGGCAGCTAGATTATATAGTCGTGAGTTAATTTTTATTTTTCCTATATAAATGAATTTTGCGGAAAATAAAAAGTAGCTCCTAAGACCCCTCTAGTAACCCGTTTCCTCCGATATAGTTAGTAAGTCTATAAGGGGACTTAGAAAATCCTCTTATTGCTTGTTAGACTGTCTATTAGTTAGGAATTAACTATATTTAACTATCTATGCTCTCTATCTTGAAGAATCTACCGTAATCTAGTTATCTAGAAGCCGCTGCGAAGGAATCTACTAGGGAGGTCTTCCTATCCTCTAGCTAGATTCCCCTTCCATTTCAAAACTAATACTTCTAACTAGACCTAATATCTCTTTTCTAGTCTAGTGGCTTTTTATAGCTTTATCTAAGCTATTTATAGAGCACTTAAATACTTCTACACACTTACTTAGATTCCTTTCTAGCACTATAGGTTATTCTATAACCTATAGAAAGTCTAGAACTATATTAAATTCTAAAGCCTCTATAACCCTTATTAGATTCTATAATAGTGACTTTACTAGAGATAGGACCTCTTTAAAATTAACCTACACTTATCTTTTAAGCTAGTAAAAGGCCCTATTAGCTAGAAATTAAAGAAATTAACTATAATAGCTTTATTAACCTTAGAGGCTAAATCTAATGCCCTATATAAAGCTATTAGGGAGCTTACGTGGCTTTATAATCTTTTAAGGAAATAAAGCTACCTATAGCCCCTCTAGTCCTAATTTTTAGTAATAACTAAGGAGCTATTACTACTACTAATAAACTTACTCTTTATAGTAAAATAAAGTATACTCTACTAAAATTTAACTATACTAGAGAAAAGGTATAGAAGGGTATAGCTAAGGTTATCTATATTAACACTAAAGATATGCCTGTAGATAGCTTAACTAAGTCCCTGCCTAATAATAAATTTTAATAATTTATTAAATTACTAGGTCTTATAAACATAAGGACTTAGATATAACTATAAAATTAATAAAAACAGTTAAAAAATAATAAATTAACAAAAACACTAGAATTCTAGTTAAAAGGTTATTAGATTTATAGTTAAAAAGTTAATTAAATTTATTAAAATTTATAGATAACTTAGATATCTATTAAAGAGCTAAGTTATTAGGCATTAAAATAGTTACCTTATACTTTTCTAGAGGAGTGTTAAAATAATGCTATTTATAGCACTATTTTATAGGCCCACTAGTTACCTAGTTGCGTCGCTATAACCTAGGCTATAGTGTTAGTTATAGCGTTAGTTACTACATAACTTACGTTGCTACTAAAGCAAGCTATAGCATGTATAACTAAGCTAGCTAAGTTACCCTATAGGAAGCTAAAATTAACTATAACTAGGAAACTAGTAGTTATATAAAAGGCTAACGTATACTATTTAAATCCTTGAATTTTACTGGATTTAATAGTGGGTTTTATTTATAGGGGTATACTTTAAAAGTAATACGTTAGTCTATATAGGTGTCTAGTTTATATAGCTATAAGTTGATTTTTTACTTTTCCTATATAAATAAATTTTATAGAAAATAAAAAGTAGCTTATAAAGCCCTCCTAGTAACCCCTTCTGTTAATATAGTTAGTAAGTCTATAAGGGGACTTAAAATATCCTCTTATTACTTATTAGACTGTCTGTACATTAGAAATCAACTATATTCAACTATCTAAGCCTTCTATATTAAATAATCTATTGTGATCTAGTTATCTATAGGTCGTTGCGCCCTTTATTGCGCTAGCTATCTAGGAATCTATTAAGGAGGTCTTCCTATCCCTCTAATACCTTCCCCTTCTAATTCTTAATAATACCCTATCTATAAAGAGTAATTCTATCTCTATAACTTAGCTACTTAATTACCACTTATAGTTATTAATAATATCTCTTATAATAAAATCTCTTTTTAATACCTATAAATTCTCTAAACTATTATAGCCTTTCTATTTTACTAAATACTTATAATACTTATTATTATACTAATATAAAATAATTCTCTTAACTTTAAACTCTTACTTATTATCTTTAATATTATCTTATAATAAGGAAGTATTTACTATATTAGTTAGGTCCCCTTTAAAAGGTTTAAGGCTTATAATATTAAAAACATTATATAAGCGTGTTCTAGTAAGTAATTCTAATTAATAAGCTAAGCTATATTTTCTAATTACCTTTATAATCTTATAAGGGCCTAAGTACTTTATAGCTAGCTTTTAACTAGGTTACCTTAAATTAATATTCTTTATTAATAATAGAATATAGTTACTAATATTAAACCTTATTAGAGTTCTTTTCTTATTATAGTATTCCCTATATTAAGCTTATAAACTACTTAAGAACTATTTACTTATAGTATGTTTTCTCTTATTACTAGGACTTTACCTTTTACTTAGTTATTTACTAAAGGGATATCTATAATAACTTACTATAGACCTCTAGGATTATAACCTTATAGGACCTCCACTAGTATATAGCTATAAGTTATATAGGAACTTATATTATATATAAACTATACTATTAATAGATTATTAGCCTAATTAGTCTATTTAGCATAAGTAAAAGCTCTTAAATAATGCTCTAAAACCTAGTTTAAACGCTCTATTTATCTATTTATTTATAGGTAAAAAGCAGTGCTTAATAGCTACTTAGTTATAATAAGATAGTAAAACATTATCTAAAAGCCACTAGTAAATATAGAACCTTAGTCTATTATAATTCCTTTTAGGGCTCTATAATCTCTAAAAATATATTCTAAGACTATAGTTACTAGCCTATTATTAGTTAGTTATGTTAAAATAGGAATATAAATACTATACTTTAAGAATTAATTAATAATAACTAGAATTATATTATAGGTCTAATTAGAATCTTTTACTAGTAGTAATCTAGTAATGAAATCTATTAATAACTCTTAGAATAAGTAATTAGGCACTAGTAATACTACTAGCTTACTATAAGGTTTATAGTGCCTTAATTTTAAAGTCTAATAATTTATATATATATAAATATATACCTTTATATCTTATTTTATAACTAGCTAATAATATTAGTTTATAATTTAATAAAGGGTCCTACTAACTCCTTAATACCTAGCTATAGGGTTATTATAAGTAAGTAGTAAAATCTCTTTTCTTAAACCTTAAGGAATAAAAACTTAATTTCTAAATATTAATAGCTTAGAGGGCCTAATAGACTATATTTATAATACTACTAAATTATTACTTTTAAGTAACTTCTTCTAATCTGTAGTAAAATTATTATTTTGCTATACTTTAAATAGTAATACTTAAATTAGAGGTTCTAATTTTAAGCCTTTATACTAAGTGCTAGAGTTAAACTTAGAAGAGGTTCTCTAAATAGCTTAAATCCTAGCTATAATATCTCTATAAGGGGCTAGCTTATAGAACACTTCTAGTCTTATAAGTATAATATAGCTAAGCAGTGTTTCTAAGGGGCACCTATGCTACTTACTAGCTACTATCCTTACTAATACACCCCTTATAGGAATAACTAGTCTAATAGGCTTTATAATATAGTTAAGTAATAATAAAACTAATTACTAGGTATTACTATTATTACTATAGATTTCTTACTACTTACTAGCTAAAGTCCTAGCTAGTTTACTACTTATAGGTATAACTAGACTAATAGGCTCCTTAAAAATATAATTAAGTTATAACTTCTAAAAACCCTAGATATTAGTAATAATATTATAGCGTTATTATAATTAACTATCTATTATACTAAATAATAATCTAATAGAACCTATAGTATTACTATTACTACTATAGTATCCCTATTAATTAGCGTTTGTAAACTTAGATAAGAAATTAGGTAGCTATAAGGTTATAGCCTTTACTTCCCTCTTCTTACTTATATAATTAGATCTTTAGGATAATATATTAGTAGGATTTAATTTCCCTATATAATATTTAATCCTAAAATTAAATAGATATAACTTATCTAATATAGTTACTTACTTACTAGTTAGCTTAGGCTTTATAGCTAAGTACTTATAGTTTAGATAGTCTATTATAACTATAATTAGATATATTAAGTATATAAGGTAATATCTCTAAGTTTAAAAAGCCTCTTAGATAGCTAATAACTTAGTATCTAGTGTTATATAATATAATTCTATATTAGTTAACTTCCTTAATATATAAGTAACTAGGTACTAGTAACCTAGCACTAATATTATAAGTATAGCCTAAATTATATACCTAGATATATTAGTTTTTACCCTTAATAGAGTAAGTAAGTTAAAATATACTAAAATTAGTGCTTCCTAGAACCTTTTCTAAAGTTCTCTAAACACTACTAACTTATAGGGTTCTAGCTTAAAAGTTACTAGTTACGCTCCCTTAAGATAATCTATTAATAGAATAACTACTTTACTATACTACTTAATAAAAATAGTAAAACCTAGTAAATCTAAGAAATAACTAAATATCTAGGATACTATAAGGTATTAGCTATATTATAATTACCTTTACTCTCTCTAGTTCTATTAAAATACTAGCCTCTAATGTTATAAATCCTAGGAATTTAACTTCTATAACTAAAAATTTATACTTTATAAGGTTAATAAAAAGGCTTATATTATAAAGCTTACTTAAGACCTATTTAATGTAGTCTAGGTAATTATTAACCTTACTACTATAGATTAGAATATTATCTAGGTAAATAATATAGAGTTTATTAACTAGTCCTCTAAGGGTATTATTAATATATTCTTAAAAGGTTACTAGTATATTAACTAATCTAAATAGTATTATAAGATACTTAAAATAACTATATTTATACTAAAAGGCTATTTTTACTTATTACCTAAGCAAATACATAGCTAATAGTATATATCTTTAAGGTTAAGTTTTATCTAAACCTTTATACCTCTTAGTTAGTTAAAGATTTTAGTAATTATTAATAAAGGGGCCTTATCTTTAATAGTAATCCTATTTAGACCCCTATAATCTACATAAAGCCTTAACTTCCCTCTTTTCTTTAGTATAAATAAAATTAAGGCTCTAGCTAGGCTAACTAATCTCCTAATCTACCCTTTTACTATATATCTATAAGATACTCCCTAAGTACCTCTAGCTCTTTTTAGTAGGGTTATATATAGGTCCCTAAGTGTAAGGGCTTGGGCTTCGCCCAAGCATTCACTGTAGTGCACACGAGTGGGGACAGTCCTAAGTAGGCAAGGACATAGAAAAGGGGGCTAATATAAGGCAGCTAGGGGTATAAGGGCTCTAGTAAGAATAGGTTTCCTACCTTCCTCTTTCCTTTCCTTAAGTTTCTTAATATTATACTAATGCCCTATTATAGTTACCTAGGGGCTAGTCTATAATAATTAAGAAACTTCCTTTAGTCTTATAATAGCTACTAAAAGACATAATAGATATACTAATAGATATATTAATAGATTTAATAGGCACACTTTAGCTATAGGACTATCCTAGTTAAGGGATAGTTACTCCTCTATCTAATACCTTAGTACTATAGGTAGCTTAGTAAGCCTAATTTAAAACGCTCTAACTTATACTAAGTAAATAAATAGCAGAGATTACATGCCTTTAGGAGTAAGTAAACGTAAATTATACAAGGCCCTTAACTTAATTACCCCTATAGCCTAGCCTAGTGCCCTAATAGTTAACCCTATACTACTCCCCCTAATATAGCCCTTACTATACCTAAAATAAAATAGAAACTAATCCCTATAGGTAACCTATATAATAGTAATAAGGCTTTATTTACTATATAGAGGCTCCTAATAGAGTATAAGTTATAGGTAAATAAGGACTTTATTAGTACTAATAAGGATAGATAGATATTTATTTACTAGAACCTCTCCTCTAAGGTATAGTCCTAGGTAGCTACTTACTTTAAGTCTAGTAACTCTATTACTTTTAATCCTATAGACTTCCTAGAATACCTTAGGACTATATTCTCTAACCTATATAGGTAGGAGATAGCCCTTATAGAGCTTAACTAGATAGAATAAGGGCTAGGGAGGTGTTTTTATATTCTTTATTTACTTTATAGAAAAGCTCTTAATAGTAAGAGGGGAACACTAGGGGATAATATAAAACTAGTAAAGCTCTAATATGCGCTTAATAAGTATTTAAGAGAGATTAGCGTGGGTTAGGGTATTAGCTATCTTAATTAGTATATAGTAGTTACATAGTATTACAAAATCATGGTTAATATTAAGGCCCTTACCCTAGAGAATAAGTATTAGACCTAATACAAACTTTAATAGGCTAAGTCCTTAACTCTAACTAACTATAAGGGTAACACTCTAATAATAGGGGTTTGCATAGTAAGGACCTAACTAGGGAAGCAAAATAAGCTAGCTAAAAGGAGAAGAAGATAAAGGCTACTATAAATATATAATAGGTAAAATAGGTATTAGAAGTAGTTTTAGCTAGACACTATTAAGAGGGATGCTACCTTTAATATAGGTCTAAGGACTACTTTATCTAGGAGTGTACTTTTCTCCTGCCCTATTACCTATAGGTTAGCATTAATATATCTAGGGCAAATAAGGAAAGCGTGGATAAGGAAGTGAACATTCCCCTATAGAAAATAAGTAGCCCCTAAGCAGAGTCTTATATAGGGGCGAATAGGCTAGTTAACTACTATAATATAGGATAATTATAACTACTATATAGAGATAGAATAGGGCGTAGTATAATATATAAACTAACTACTATTCTTAATTTCTATACTCCTTAATATATATTATTTTATTAATATCTAAGTTAATTATAGTTATAATTACTATAGTGCTATAAGTAAATTAGCAGTAAGATAGCTTAGCCTAGAGCTTATATAGTTACTAAAATAGAGGCATATCTATACTATAGTAAAAACAGAAAGGAGAGGGAAGTAGGTTAAGGAAGACACCTCTTCTATAACCTATATAGTATACACTAGAATTAATATAGATAGCTAGGAGTTATTTATGTACTTATATATTATCCTAGGTCTTACTTAGGACATAATATTTAGAATGCCTTAGTTAGAGTAGCGTAATATAGTAATTTACGCGGCAAAATAATAACTAGTTATTAGAGCTATAGAGGGCCTTTATATCTCTAAGGCCTTTACTTAGGTAGTGGAGGCACTAGTATAGGGAATTATTAGATCCCTATACGCTGCTAAGGCTTATAGGGCATAATAGAATAAGGACACTACTATAAGGTTTATTACTATAAGCTTAAAGGAGATAATAATAGTACTACAGATTATAGCGCCTAAGATAGAGCTAGCTAGTCCTAATATATTAACGCTACCTAAGGAGTTAGAGGACTTTACAGACCTCTTTAATAAGGCTAAGGCTAATAGTTTGCCCCCTTATAGGGGTTCTCTTAACTACTACATACGCATACGTAAGAACCTAGATAGGTCTAAACTAACACTCCTATAGGGACTATTATATAATATACTATAGGATTAGCTCTTAGAGGTTTAACGCTAGATTATAGACTTAATAGATAAGGGTTAGATCTATGCTAGCTCCTTATTAGCTATAGCTCCTGTCCTTCTTATTAAAAAGGCAAATAGGGGATAGTGTTTTTACGTAAACTATTACGCTCTTAATAAGATAATAGCATAGGACTATTACCCTCTCCTACTAATTAAAGAGATATTACGCTCCCTATCCTAGGCGCATTAGTTTATAAAGGTAAATATTTATATAGTATTTTATAAACTATAGATAGCTAAGGGTAAGGAGCACCTTATAGCATTCTATATAAGGTTTAGCCTATTTAAGTAGCTAGTCTATCCCTTTAGCTTAGCTAGCGCACTAGTAACCTTCTAGTGCTATATTAATAAATCCTTAGGGGATATATTAGGGGACTTTATTATAGCTTACCTTAATAATATTCTAGTTTACTTAGGGGGTTAAGGAAGGATTATATAGCTAAGGTCTAGTTAGTTCTTAGCTACTTAAGGGCTATAGGCTTGTACCTTAACCTTAATAAATCTATATTCGCTATAAAAGAGGTTTAGTACCTAGGATATATTATTATAGTAGGACACTTAATCTGCCTAGATCCCGCGAAGGTTATAGCTATAAGGGAATAGGCAGTACTTATAAAACTACATAGGGTTTATAGCTTCCTAGGATTTGCGAATTTTTACTATAATTTTATTAGTAACTTCTTAGAGATAGCAGCCTTGCTAATATAACTTACTAAGAGGAATGTTCCTTTCTAATAGGGACCTAAGGAGGATAAGGCCTTTAAGAGGTTAAAAGACGCCTTTATTACGTACCTAGTGCTAGTATAATAGGACCTAGACCGCTTAATAGTAGTGGAAGCTAATTATTTAGGCAAAGCCCTTAGCAGGTGCTTCTTATAATAAGGTCCTAATAGTGTCTTATACCTAGTTGCTTACTATTCTACTAGTCTTATGCCCCTATAGAAGAACTATATAATTTATAATAAGGAACTCCTTACTATTATCTCTTACCTTAAGGCATAGTTAGCAGAGCTTTAGGGCGTATTCTATCTATTTATTATCTATATAAATTATAAGAACTTAGAATACTTCACAACCCCTTAGTTAATATTAGAGAGATAGGCTTAGTAAGCGAATACACTTATATTATTTAACTTTTACCTCTATTATAGGCTAGGTATATAAGCTTAACGCCTAGATACCCTTTCCTAGAGGGAATAGGACTAGAATAGATTAGCTTTAAGGATAAGGCATATCCTATAGCCTATTACTATTATATAACTCTTACTATTACTAGAGGTATAAAGGGATAGCACTAGCCTAGTGCTATATCTTATATATACGCTACTACCACTAGTAAGGGAGGCTCTTTTACTACTAAGTACCTTTAGACCCTATAGGACTAGGCTATTACATTAGACCCTATGTATAGTGTTTAATTAAAAACTATTTAGGAAGGGGTTAGAAGTTTCCCCTAAAGCGCTAATAAGGGAATAGGTTATAGATTATTCTATAAGCGTATATAGGGCGCTTTAGTTTAGGGGCTATACTTAGGTTCTAGCTTAGGAACCCCTTATAATAACCCTTATATAATAATGCTATAACTCGCTAGTAGTAGGGCACCTAGGTTATAACACTACGTTTTAAATTTTATAATAGTAATTCCATTAGGATAGGATATTATAGGACATTACTTAGCTTATTTATAATTATCACTGCTTTAGTAGTTATAAGAGTTATTAATAGTATTAGGGCTTACTAAAGCCTTTACTAATCCCTAATTAGTTTTAGTCTTAGATTTCTATTAACTTTATAATAAACTTACTAGTAGCATCCTAGAGAGGCTATAGTACCTTATAGTTATTATAGATAGACTCTTAAAGTTTATATAGTTAGAAGCTATAACCTCTATTAGGGCTAAGGAGTATGCGAAATAGTTTAAGATAGTCTAGTAGAGGTTTTAAGGATTTCCTAATTTATTATTATAGATTAAGGGTTAGACTAGCTAGGAAAATTTTAGATAACGTTATACTCCTATATTAGAATAGACTAGCTACTTTCCACATTACATTACCTATAGACTAATAGCAGCATAGAGTAGGCGAACTAGGAGGTGTAGGTAATACTATATATTATAGTCTCCTTCTTATAGTTTAATTAGCTAGAGTATCTAGTAGCTTACTAGCTAGTAATTAATAATAGGTCCTCTTCTATAATAGGAGTTAGCCTAAATAAGTTACTATATAGCTATAACTTAGAGCTAATCTAGTTATAACTAAACTAGTCTGCCTTTATAATAATACCTAAGGGATAAGCTATATAATTCCTTAAACACCTATAAGAGAGTACTTATTTAGCGTAAGCTATAATAGCCTATATTTAATAAAGATAGTAAGACACCACATTAGCTTCTTAATAGCTAGTGAAATAGTTTTAAGTTAGAGATAAGGTATAGCTTTTACTTAAGAATATTAAGACTAACTACCCCTTACAAAAACTTAATTAGGTTATAGTAAAGTATATAGTTATAGAAGTACTAATACTACTTATAGTATAGTTAGACATCCTAAGGGGCATCTACCTAGTTTTCTATATAGACCTTATTAAATAGGCTATAGAGGACCCTCTCCTAGCTAGAGACTCTAGGACTCTTGCCTAGGGCTAGAATAGGTCCTAGTAAAAGATAATAATAAACTTATAGAGGAATACTAGGTTAAATAGATCTTAGCGGCCTAGAATACCTAGGCTAGGGTAGGAGATATAATATACTAGTAAAGTAAGCGGGTTATATATAGCTAACATAGGAACCACTAGAGAGTATAACATAGACACAAGCCCTTAATAAGTTTAAAGCGGAGTGGGAAATATATAATATAACAATAGACTAAATTAATTACAAACTACTTATCTACCTATAAAGACTTCTAATAGTATATAAGGCGTGCCTAATCCACACCCTATTAACTTATTCTAGCTACTAAAATAAACTTAGAATCCTTTATCCCCTATAGCATAAGGGTTACTTATACTATTAGATAGGTTATTATTGCTATTAGATAGGATATTAATTAGCATTGCCTTACGTCTAGTAAGGACGCGGATAGTATTATAATAGATAGGATAGCTACTACTATAGTTCTAGATAGTAGGAGTAGAATAGTAATTAGTAAATGCAAAGCAAGTGTAGGCTAGGGGTAGCCTATCTCTAGGTTAACCTCTAGTAGGGTATAAATATTAGGTAGTATTTATTACTATAGGATACCTACTGCCTAGGATATAATTAGCATAATAGTTAGTTAGGCCTAACCTAGTTCTAAGTTAGGAGCGTTCCTAGTAGCAATAAGAGGGCAATTTGTCTCTAGACTTAATAAGTTAATATCCCTAGTTACTACTACAGCGGTAGGGAGAGAGAGCCTTAAGGAGGCGCGTAGACTAGTTATAATACTCTTAATACATAGAGTTTAGACTGCCTATAATCTACTAGTTCTATTAGAATAGAATGCCTATAACCTACTATATAGAGTTTCCTATGCTATAGCTACCTATAGGGCTACTACTACTAAAGGGAATAACTTTAAGCCTAGTTATATTTATAGTAGGGGAGTTAGAGAAGGAAGGTAGCCTAAGGGCTAAATAAACTAGTGCTAGATTAAATTAGGCCTAGTTTAAGAGGGCATTCTATTAACTAATAAGGGCGTGGAAGCCTTAGGATAGCACTAGCATCTTCTTCTTAGTTATTATAGTCTTTGCGACGCTAGGCGTAATAATATGTGTCCCTAAGGCAATTATAGCCTTAAGGTCTTTTAAATAATATTAAAGCTAGGGTTAGCTAATAGGAACCTAGTTAACTAGATATAGATTATGTAATTCTACTAATATAGGGGCAGGACTAGCTACTTTTAGGAGGGTAGTAGTCTAATATACCTATTATAAGGCACCTTTTAATACATAGCCTATAGGGCTAGAAGACCGCTTAGGGAGTAGCATACTCCTTATTATCTAAGTTCCCTTAATAAGGAACTTACTAATAGATTAAGTAGGTAGTATAGTAAGGGCAGCTAGAGCTTATAGGGGAATACTATAGGGGTTACTATATTAGGCTATATTTAGTAAGAGTCTAATAGGTAAATAAAGGGTATTTTTAATAATAGGATAGGAAGGAGTAATAGCACTATAATGTTTTAGGAAAATTTTATATAAGGAAAGTAAGGTTATATAATAAAAATAAATAGTAAGTAATAAGTAAGGGTTTTTACACTAGTAGAGAATAAGTTATACTCTAGTAAGGGCAGGGCTACTATTAATATAATAATAATATAGGGCTAAGAGAATGCGTTACATGCCCTACCTAGGCCTAATATTAAAATAATAGGTCCCTATAATGTATTAAGGGGGTAAACACCTATAATAACTATAGTTAAGGGTAGTGGGAGGGGAGGAGTAAGGGTATATATAAGGGCTTAGGCTTTGCCTAAGCATTTACTATAGTGCACATAAGTAGGGACAGTCCTAAGCAGGTAAGGATATAGAAAAGGGGCTAACATAAGGCAGCTAGGGGGTATAAGGGGCTCTAGTGAGGATAGGTTTCCTACCTTCCTCTTTCCTTTCCTTAAGTTTCTTAATATCATACTGACGCCCTATTGCAGTCGCCTAGGGGCCAGTCCATAACACTAAGGTAGTGTTTTCTCTTTTCTAAGTTAATTATATAAGTATAATTACCTAGTATAAGAAGTATACTTACTAAGTTATTATTAAATATATCCTTAAATTCTAGATATTTATCTAGAATCTTAGGTATCTCTAAGTTAGTATTTATATTCTAATTACTTATAGTTACTTTATTACTTAAGTTATTTAAGGTAAATATAATAGTAATATAGTTCTTTTTACTTAAGTTATAAGCATACTCTAATATTTACACTACTATCTTACTAAGTATTAAGCCTTTAAGTTCTAGTAAGTTTACTAGTAAGTCCTTATTCCTTTCTTTTCTTTTTTCTTTTTAAAACTTTTACTACTATCTTTACTAATCTAACTAATAAAAAGGCTAATGCTTATTTTACTTCCCTATATACTCTTTGCTTACTAGAAGTAAGAGAGAGGCGCTCTCTAGTTACTAGGTATCTCTAAAGTCTAGTTTTCTAATATTTAACTATAGGTTTATATTCCCTAATCTAGTCTATACTTAGTATTATCCCTCTCCTATATTAGAGATATAGTAGCTAACTTAGTAAACCTTTAAATACTCTATACTATTTTTAATTTTAATTAATCTTTATAAAATCCCCTAATATAGAATTTTAGTCTAACTTATACTCTTAAGTATTTAATCTATTATAATTATATTCTTCTAGTCTTACTTTAATAATAACTTAGGGTAAATAGTTAAAAACTCTATACTTATATTAAATAGCGCTAATATAGCTTACTAGCTATTATCTTATTATAGAGATATCTAAATTCTAACTCTTAGGTTTATAAATAGTTCTATAGTAAGAGTGCTTTCTAAGCTCTTATAAATAAAACTAGTATCTTATTAAGGTCTAGAGCTTTATTACTACTATTATTATACTTATCTATAATATGTTTATTACTTTTATAGGTAGAATAATCTAGTAACTAATATTTTAGTAATATATACCTAGTTTTCTTATATTTATAGTATATAATAGGTCCTTTTCCTAATTACTCCTTACTCTATTACTATAAATTATCTATAGGTAAGGTAAAGCATAGTCTCTTCTTTTTATAGTCTTAGCTTCTCTTATTACCTTAACCTATCTTTATTACTACCTTTACTTTCTTACCTTAGCCTTATAAATAACTCTATAAAATTAGGAATTCTTAGCTAATTATTTACTTCCTTATAGCGTTATTAAGGCTATTTAGAAATATAGTAATTCTTAGGTATATAGGAATTACTTTAGGTAGCTTAGCTTTTACTTTAGTCTAATTCCTTATAAAGGCTTAAAATAATTAGTTATTCCCTTACCTTAGGTTTAGTAGTAACCTAGTTGCTTTTAAGTACCTTATATTCTTATTTATTATTCTAGTTTTTAGCTAATTAATAAACTTATCCTAGGTATATATACTATACTTTATAAAACTATCTAAAGCTATATAATATATCTATTATTACTTTATATTATTAGATAGGTAGCTACTAGTATAGGCTACCTTAGTTATATTATAATAGAAGGTATACTTATCTAATTAGAATAATATATTTAAATTCGCTAAAAAGTTCTAAAGGTTCTTAAAAGTATTTCCTTTATAAGTAAGTATTCTTAAGTAAGTCTTTATAATACTATACTAGAGCGTACTTACTACTTACTTACTATTTACTAGAGAAGCTAAAGAAAGGGTAATAAGTTTACCTATTAGAGGGGAATTATAGGTGTTAAAATAATGCTATTTATAGCACTATTTTATAGGCCCACTAGTTGCCTAGTTGCGTTGTTACAACGTTGGTTACAGGCGTTGCTTGCAGCATTAGTTGTGACCTGCGTTGCCTCACAACTAACCGACGGCTTGTATGACTAAGCCGACTAGGTTACCCTATAGGAAGCTGAAATCGACTGTAACTAGGGAACTAGTAGTTATATAAAGGCTAATGTATACTATTCAAATCCTTGAACTTTTCTGGATTTAATAGTATATTTTATTTATAGGGTTATATATTAAAGTGCTTAGTTAGGCCACGTGGGCAGCTAGATTATATAGTTATAAGTCGATTTTTACTTTTCCTATACAAATGAATTTTGTGGAAAATAAAAAGTAGCTCCTAAGACCCCTCTAGCGACCCCTTTCCTCTAATATAGTTAGTAAGTCTATAAGGGGACTTAGAAAATCCTCTTATTGCTTGTTAGACTGTCTGTCTAGTTAGAAATCAACTATATTTAACTATCTATGCTCTCTATCTTGAAGAATCTACCGTAATCTAGTTATCTAGGAGCTGCTGCAAAGGAATCTACTAGGAGGTCTTCCTATCCCTCTAGCTAGATTCCCTTCTATATCTAAAAGGTTATAAGCCTAGAAGGCCTATAGATCTACTATATTACTGCGTTTATTTTACTATAATTACTAGATTTTTAGGTAGTAGTTACTCTTTACTACACTGTGGGCTCTTAAGATTACAAAGGAAATCTGCTAGAATTTGAAGCTTTTCATTTACTAGCACCACGTATTATAACACTAGACCCTTAGTGTTAAAAATTCATTATAGCTATAACTATAACTATCTAGTTATAACTATAACCTCTTTTAGTAATCCTATTTACTATTATAACTATTATATTAATATTATTTACATTGTAAATACATTGCTTTCCCTTATTATTATTAGATATCTAGTATTTATATACTAGGCTTTTTAACCTATTATACTACGTTATATGCGTTATATTACGCTACGCGCTTTATAATATCTATTATTTATAATTCCTATCTATTATTATTTTTAGTGTTAAGAAAATTTTTAGAGAATCTTCTCTGGCCTATTTTTACCTACGTATACTAAAGACCCACTTTTAATCCTAAGGGCTGCCCTTTCAAACGGCTCCGCTATATAATTTGCATGCGTAATTAGATTATAATATAACTACCTTTCTAGCGCACATTATTTATAATAGGAATAAATTTAGAGATTTTACATAGGAGATTTTTTTAAGATTTAGAAGATAGCACTACCTAATTATAAGGGTAAGGGCCCTGCTATAGGACCTTTAGGACCTTCTATAGGCCCTTCTAGCCCCCTAGGGACCCTAATAGGATAGATATAAAGGTTAACTAGCTGTTTAGGCTAGTGCTTTATAACTATAGATATAAAGCTAAATTAAATAATAAGGCAAGACCTTAACTGATTTTATTAGGTATAGCGAAGATAATTATATTAAAAACAAGGCTAGTATTAATAATCTTTTAGAGAAATTAACGCAAACTATGTTAGTTATATAAGGTCTTTAGGCCTTTTCTAGACCTAAGGAAGAAAATACTTAGGCACCTAGAGAAGACCTAGCTACTACTTCTATGAGTATACCTTCTAGTAACTTATAAGCTACCTTTAATAAAGGTGCTATAAAGGAACTAAATAAGAAGGTTTACTTTATTCTAGAGGAGCTAAGCTAAAAGGCCCTAAAAACTATAATTAGTAAAAGCAAGCCCTAAGCATCTAGTTTAGAGCCTAGGATTACCTAAATTTCTAGATAATCTAAGCATAGCAAGCTAGCTAGCTAACTCTAATTAAGCTATTCTTTTAATAATATTAAGAGATAGCTACTAATTAGGACCTTAGGTAGCTATATGTTAGTAGAAATCCCCTAAAGAAGCCTATAAAGTCCTTATTAGGCAGTATTTATAGAGTACTAAAATCTAGTGTGGTACGCTATATTCTAGCTACTATTCCCTAAATTTTTAAATTATAAGGGATCTTTAGAGGCTTTTAATGCTAATTTTAATAATTTACTAGCTAGACCACAGCTTTGTAGTGTAGAGATCGCCCTATTAATTAAGTAAATTATTATATTAATGTATTAAAGCAGACCTTTCCTAGCTAGGCTAAGAGACAAAGATTTACTATTAGAGCCTCTAGGGCCTAAGGCCTGCCTGTAAATACCCTAAATTTACAGTTCCTTATAGTGGATTTATTAGAAGAACAGAGGGATAAGACCTCCCCTATAGCTAAAGCCCTTAGTTATAAGGCTTCTTCTAATAAGGGAAATTCTAAGGACTAGGAAAAGAAATCTTCTAATCCTAACCCTAAGAAGGACTCTAATACTACTAAAGAGTAGGATAAGAAGGATTTAAACCCTTTTAAAGCCTCTAAAAGGAATTAGAAGAAGAAAAAGAGTAGTAATAGGGATAAAGATAAAGGAAAAGAAGCTACTTTTGCGTTAGGCTATAGCCTAGCTATAGGATACGTTAAAGAACTAGATTCTAGTGAATCTAGCGGCGATAATAGTAGTGATTCTAAATCTAATTTAGATACCTCTCGTACCTCTTCTAGTAGGTCTACTAGCAAGCCTACTTTTAGCTACTTTAATAATGTAGTTAAAAACTCCCTTTTATATAATATAGGTTCTTCTTATTACATTTATAATAATAGGGCCTTCTTTAGGGACTTTAAGCCCCTTAAGAAAGGTAAAACTAGCCCTATAATTACAGCAGGAGGACCTATCTATCCTAAAGGTAGAGGCACTGCTGTTTTTAACATTCTAGTTAAGAAAAATCCACTAGAATATAGGCCTTTAGCTTTGCTAAATGCCCTATATTTTCCTAGTAGTATAGATACTAACCTAGTTAGTAGTTTAACCCACTATCTTACAGGGGTTATCTTATAAAAGACTAGCTATTCCTAGTCAATAAGAGCCCCTATGGGTTATTAGAACTCGCTAAACATAGCTTTTTCTGCAAATTAAGGGTAACCTACCCTAAGATTTGCAAGCATTTAACCTACCTCTCCTTTATAGGCTCTTAATGTTACCACAAGGCCTATAAGACTTATTTAGGGTTTTCCTACCCTATAGAGGTTTAAATTCTATAGCTAATGTTAAATCCTAAGGAATATTAATAAATTAAAGAATTAGATTTTAAAGAAAAGAAGATTTAGCCCTATATCCTACTAAAGCTCCTAGTTAGGCATCTTCTATAGGGGTTTAGAAGGTCTATACCCTAATATCTTAGGTAAAAATAGTGGCCATCTAGTGCCCCTAGAGGCCTGTGATTCTTAAGAGGCCTAGCAATAGAGGGAGCTAGGGGATAATAGCCCTAAAAGTCTTCTAAGCTAGATTCTAGTTACAAGAAGTTACTAGATTTAGCCCTTCTTTAGCACATTTAATTAGGCTATATAGGGCTTCCCTTACTAAAGAAATCATTAAAATTAGCTAAAGGGATCCTTAATTTTCCGCTATTAAAGAAAAGGATTTTAACTACCTAGCCTACACGTAATCTAAGGCTATTAGACAACCTAGCAAAAGACCTATCTAGGATTCCCTAGGGTTTTAGATATTCTAGAGGAGATATAGTTAAAATTAAACCTATACTATATAATAAGAAGGCCCTAGTCCTTATACTTATTAATCGAAAATCCTAGTATAATTCGTGCTTTTTATTAGCTAATAAAGAAGGTTAGACCCTTTATATAGCTATTAAGGGCTTCTTTAAGGCCCTAAAAACCGCTATAACTCGTATCCTAGGCACCTTCACTTTAATGGAGGCACTAAAATTAATAATAACCTCTAGCTATAGTTATCTTCTAAAGGAATTTATTTTAGTACCTCTTACCCCTATATTTACAAACAGAATAGGCTAGTTAAGAGGGCTATTAGGGTTATCCTAGACTAGCTTAGGGCTACACTTTAGTGGTCTAAGCTACCTTTATACCTATAGTCTTATATCCTTCTAGCTATAGTGGACTTAGTTAACATCACTGCTAATATAACTAAGCCCCTAACCCTAAGTAGCTATATCTAGCTAACTTAGAGGCTAAGACCTCCTATAAGCCTAATTTTTTAAAAATTAGGGCTATAGGGTCTTATTGTGAGGTTCTAATACCTCTAGAGCAGAGATCTAGGCTTTAAAAGCTAGCCCCTAGGACTATCCCTAGTTAGTTGCTAGTTACTCTAGGTTCTAGCGTTTATCTTATCTATATTCCTTCTAAAAGGTTAGTTATAAAGACTAGCTTTATTAAAATTATAGAAGATATAGCCTCTATAAGGTCCCTAAGCTACCTTTAGGGACCTATCCTTTAGAGGAGAAGCTAATATCTTACAAGATAATCTAGAGGTTTAGGATAGTTACCTAAAGCCTAAAAGTCTAGCGCCTGCAACGCCCGTAGCGCCCGTAACTACAGCGCCTATAGCGCCTCTAGCGCTACCCCTAGAGAGCCCTAGCTCTATAGCCCCTAATAAGGTAGCTATAGAAAATCCGTCTGTAGATTTAGATTCTTTAATTAATTCTAATTCTATGGATATTGATGATTTTAATTTATCTTTATTTGTTAAGGAAATATGCTTTAAGGCTTAACAAAGGGCTAAGTTATCTACTAATAACAACAATAATTCGGATACCCCTAAGACCTAGAAATAAGCTTTAAAGAGCAAGGATAGTTGAAAATAGATAGATACTATATTTAGTGAATTTAAGTAGCTTCTAGCTACTAGAACCTTTAAATTTATAGGGGTAGACTAAGTCCCTAAGGGCCGGAGGGTTCTAAAGAATAGGCTTGTTTATAAGCTTAAAAAGAATAAAGAAAATAATCCTTTAAAATACAAGGCCTGTCTTATTGCAAAAGGCTTTATGTAAATAGAAGGTCAAGATTATATTAAGACCTATGCTACTACTAGCATTCCCCTAGTTAGCGAATATTACTAGCCCTAGCGGCTTGTAATAACTAGGAAGTTAAATAGGTTGATTTTATAGGGGCCTTTCTAAATAGCTTGCTAAAGGAAGCTATTTATATGTAAATTCTAACGGATTTACTAAATTCGCTAAAGCTACTACGCCTAATATAACTAAATTACTTAAAAAGTATAGTTATAAACCCTCTTAAAAGTAGGTTATTTTCCTACAAAGGCTTTATATAGATTAAAATAAAGCTCTAGAGAGTGGCAGTAAGCTTTAAAGGACCTTCTTTAGAAGTTAGGCTTTTACCCCTTATATCTAACCTAGCTATCTTTTTAACCTAACTACATCTACATATATAGTAACTTATGTGAATAACTGTCTTCTAATAGGTCCGGATCTAGCCTATATTAATAGGCTAAAAAAGCTATTATATAAAGCTTATCCTATAGAAGACTATAAGCTAGCTGAATTTTTCCTAGGCGTTTAAATCACTAGAAATTAAAAGAAAGGGACCTAACTATCTATTAGTCCTAGTACATTTCTAAAGCCCTAGAAACGTTTAATATAAAGGATACTAGGCCTATTAAAATTCCCTATAACCCGGAATTATAAAATAGGTAGCCCACCTAACTAAACCTCTTTCCCCCTAATCACAAGCTATATTAGAGTATTATAGGGACTATTATATACCTAATGCTCCTTATAAGACCTAATATTACCTTCCTAGTTTGGTGGCTTTCTATAGCGCTATCTAAGCTATTTATAGAGCATTTAAATACTTCTAAATATCTGCTTAGGTACCTTCTAGGCTCTATAAGTTATTCTATAACTTATAGAAGGTCTAAGCTTACTATTAAAGCCTCTATAACCCTTATTAGCTATTATAATAGTAACTACGCTAGTAATAGGTCTTTAAAATTAACCTATACTTATCTCTATAAGCTAGCTAAAGGTCCTATTAGCTAGAAATTAAAGAAAGTAACTATAATAGCTTTATCTACATTAGAGGCTAAATCTAATGCCTTATATGAAGCTATTAGGGAGCTAGAGTGGCTTTATAGTCTTTTAAGGAAATAAAGCTACCTATAGCCCCTCTAGTCCTGATTTTTAGTAATAACTAAGGAGCTATTATAACTACTAATAATCCTACTCTTTATAGTAGAATAAAGCATACCCTACTAAAATTTAACTATACTAGAGAAAAGGTATAGAAGGGTATAGCTAAGGTTATTTATATTAACACTAAAGAGATACTTGCAGATAGTTTAATAAAGCCCCTGCTTAATAATAAATTTTAATAATTTATTAAGCTATTAGGTCTTACAAATACAGAGGCCTAGATTAATAACAAAATTAACTAAAAAGTCAAAAACTTAAAAATTAACAAAAACACTAGGATTCTGTTAAAAAGTTATTAATTTTAGTTAAAAGTTATTAGAATTTATAGTTAACTTAGATATCTATTAAAGAGCTAAGTCTAGGTATTAAATTAGTTACCTTATACTTTTCTAGAGAGAGTGTTAAAATAATGCTATTTATAGCACTATTTTATAGGCCCACTAGTTGCCTAGTTACGTTATTATAACGTTAGTTACAGGCGTTGCTTGTAGCGTTAGTTATAACCTGCGTTACCTTATAACCAACCCACGGCTTATATAACTAAGCTAAGTAGGTTACCCTATAGGAAGCTAAAATTAACTATAACTAGGAACTAGTAGTTATATAAAGGCTAACGTATACTATTTAAATCCTAAAATTTTTCTGAATTTAATAGTATATTTTATTCATAGGGTTATATATTAAAGTGCTTAGTTAGGCCATGTGGGCAGCTAGATTATATAGTTATAAGTTGATTTTTACTTTTCCTATATAAATAAATTTTGCAGAAAATAAAAAGTAGCTCCTAAGACCCTCTAGCAACCCCTTTCCTCTAATATAGTTAGTAGGTCTATAGGGGACTTAGAAAATCCTCTTATTACTCGTTAGACTATCCGTCTAGTTAGAAATCAACTATATTTAACCATCTATGCTCTCTATCTTGAAGAATCTACCGTAATCTAGTTATCTAGGAGCCGCTGCGAAGGAATCTACTAGGAGGTCTTCCTATCCCTCTAGCTAGATTCCCTTCCATTTCCAATAATAGGTTTACTATAAGATCTAACTAATAATAAATTTACCTTAATCTCCTTTATTTATACCTTTATCTATAGAATTTTCTATCTCTTTTTATATATTATAGCTTAGCTTATACTACCTTATAGTATTTATCTAATACTTAGTCTTTATAGTTATTAAGACCTATACCTCTATCCTAATTATAACTTAGTAGTATTCCTAGTACTCTCTAAGTAATGCCTCCCTAAGTCTCTAATTATTTACTACTTCCTTATTAATTATTTACTACTTTATTACTAGGAGGTATAGGTATATTTTATATAGATATTTAGTATAGTACTAATATTTTAAATCTAGCTAATAGTCTATTTCCTAAAGGGTTTAAGAGTTTAATTTATTATAACTTTAGTTAGGATTAATAATAAATAAAGTAAAGGCTAAGATTTATAGTTACTACTAGATATATACTACTTAGGGGCTAGTGTATAAAGGTTTTAAACTCTAACCTCCTATATTCTATATAGGCAGTTTTCGCTAAATACCTTACCTAGCGGGTACGTAGCTCTCTAGTAGCTAGCTAGTCCCTTTACTATCTTAGGGGTCTAAGGTTCTTCTAAAACTCCACTATATAATCGCCCTATCTCTAGCCTCCGCACTCCTAACACTACCTCCCTTACTTATCTTACTCTAGTAAAACACCTAAATAGCATATTAGGCACTCTCTATGTCCTTTACTAGAACCCACTAGTTATACTTACTTAGCTAACCCTTCTATTTTACTAAATATTTATTACTTTTATAGGTCCTCTTATAGGCCTTAACCTCCTTAACTTTATACTTATTATCTTTATCTTTAAGGTCTAGTATTAGTATCCCCTTATCTCTAGTGTTTTTCTAGTAATTTTATAGCTCTAATAAGCTAATATAGAATATATTATATAGTTAGCTATACTTATTAGGTAGTGCTAGCTAGTATGCTTATCTTCCTATAGTATTAAGTACCTAAAATAGTCTAATAAATCTAGGGTTTAGTTTCTATTTTATATCCTTAAGTCTAATATTCTTTACTAATAGTAGTACTAAGTCTCCCCTTTTAAGGTTAGTAGCTAGTAGCACTAGTTATAGTATTTTACCTATGCTTTAGTAGCCTTTACCTAGTTTTACTTTAATTATTCCCTAACTTTATATAGTTTTATAATATATATATATACTTCTAGTACCTTTCTCTCCTTAATCTTACTCTTAAGAGCTAGATAAAACTTAGGTAAATAGCCTATAAGTATATAGTTTAGGGAGTAGCTTATAGTTTTATTAACTATATTATTATAAGTAAATTAGGCTATAAGGAGTAGCTTTACCTATATTTATTAATTTTCCTTAATAAAGTATTAGAGGTAATACTTAAGTACTTAGTTTATTCTCTTTATTTACCTATTAGTTTAGGGATAAAACACTATAAAAAGCCTATACTTTATATAGGATAAGTAATATAGCTTTAACTAGAATTAGCTTATAAAGACTAAGCCTCTATCTAATACTATACCCTCTAGTGCCCTAAATTATAGCTTAATTTCCTTATAGAAAACCTTTACTAATTTAGCTATATTAATTATAGTAGTTACTAGGAGGAATATAGAGTACTTAGTAAATTAGTCTATAATTACTAGAATTATATTAGTTTCCTACTCTCCTAGCTATATAGGTAGTAGCCCTATAATAAAGTCTATTAAGATCTCTACCTATAGTTACCTTAGTATTAGTAAGGATTTAAGGGTATTATATAGGCAATGCCTTTTAGTTACTACTTATTAGTATACCCTATAACTTAGGATATAGTTAGTTATAGACTTACTTATTACTAGCTACTAGAAGTAATACTTTAATAGCTTAAGAGTATATTTAATCCTAAAGTAACCTACTAGTAAATTATTATAGTATAGCTATATAAGCTCCTAATATAAGATAGGCTCCTATAGAATAATTACCTAGTCTTTATATATTAGAAGACCCTTATGCTATATAACTATAGACTAGCTTTTCCCTTCCCTTTTACTAGGAGTTAATCTTACTACTTTACCTTTATAAATCTAGGTCTTAATTCTATACCTTCTATAGTAATTATACTAATAGTTTATTTAGCCTAAATTAGTAAGGATTTAGTAATATAGTAGCCCCTAAATCTCTTATATACTAATATCTTAGATACACACTACTTTCTCCTTAAAATTACCCTTATCTAGCTAATCTTTTACTAGATCTATAGTAGCTAACTAGCTTTTACCTAGGCTACTTTAGCCTCTATAGTTCTCTTACTAATAACTAGGATATTTTCCTTCCCTAAAGGTATCTTACTAGGCTACTCTCTCTCTAAGACTAGGATATTTTCCTTTCCTAAAGGTATCTTACTATATCTTCTTTAATATATTAGTATCTCTTCTCTTACTATTTCTTTAGTAATTACTAGCTTCTTCTAAAGTTTTAGTAAAAGTACCCTATTTATTAGGGGTTTATCTTTATAGTTAGACCTTCTTAATAGTATATCTATAGGGTTACTCTTCCTAGTCTATATTTAATTATAAAGTAAAAGGGATAAAGGAATATATACTATCTTACTTACCTTTTATTTAACTTTTACTACCTTATAAAGATCTATAGGTTATAGTAGTTAGATAGGACCTTTATTAGTGTTTTTACCCCTTTAATATAGTGTTACTAGTATTTAAATAACTTTACTATAGTAAGTAACTCTTAATTAGCTATACTATAGTTATACTTAGTATTAGTAAACTTCCTTAACTAAAAGGCTACTAAATACTAGTAACCCTTATTATCTTATTAAGATAGGATTCTTACTATTATAAAAACTAAAGCGTTTATCTTAATACACACTAGTTAACTTAGGTTATAATAATAGAGAAGAGGCGCTTACTAAAAGGTATCTTTTAGCTAGTTAAATACTAGCTACTCCTTTTCTCTAAATATAAACCTCCTAGTCTAGATACTATTTTAACTACCTTTTATTAGTATATAAAGGGGTACTATAATCCTAGAATATCTATAAATAAACTATTAGTAAAAGTTATAGAATCTAAGGAAAAACTATATATTCTTAAAGCTTATAGGTTCCTTTTACTCTTAAATTATATTAACCTTATAAGTATCTATTAAGATACTATTAACTAATAGAATAAACCCTAGGAATTCTATAGACTCCTAGTAAAAGGAATACTTTAAGGGTTTTATATATAGCTTTACTAACCTTATATACTCTAAGACCTCCTTAATATATATAGTATGCTTCTCTTATATTTTTAAAAAGATAAGAATATTATCTAGATATACTATATAAATAGTATTAACTAGCCTATATAGTGCTTTATAAATATATCTCTAGAAAGTAGCTAGGGTATTAGTTAACCTAAAAGGTATTATAAGGTATTTATAGTGCCTATAGTAGGTATTAAATATAGATTTCTATTTATTACTCTCTTTAATATAAATTTAATAGTAAGTATTCTTAATACTAATCTTAGAGAAAAAGCAAGCCCCTTAGCACTAGTCTAGGATCTCTAAAATTAGGGAGAGTATAGTAATCTTTTTATATTACTTTATTAAGTCCCTAATAATTTATATATAGTTAGAGTATCCTATCCTTTTTAGTATAAATAGAATAGGTATACCTATAGGGCTCTTTAAGGGTCTTATCTAGCCTTTCTTTAGGTTATTATTAATATACTCTTAGAGCTCTTTTAGCTTACTTTAGGATAGAGGGTAAATAGGTTTATATAGGGTGTAGCCCTAGTATAAGGTTAATTATATAGTTAGTTATTTTCTTAATAGGAGGCTTCCTATTATATCTAATATAAATATATCTTTAAACTTATATAGTTTCTTTAGAATATCCTTAATAGTTCTATATACTTTTACCTCCTTATTATCTTTAAGGGTAATAAACTTATCTTCTATAACTCTAGTAATAGTATATATAATAGTCTTATTATATATTACCTTTATAAACTTATAGGAGTTAATAGTAAAAGGATATTCTTTTTTCTTAAACTACTATTTCTATAAATATAAGTAAAGGTATATATATTCTTTTACTAGTATATATATTCTAATTAATATAGGACTTCCCTTTACTCTTAGGTCTCTATTTATAGCTATATATAGTAGCTTAAGGTTTCTTTTCTCTCCTCTTAAGTCTCTAAGGGTAATAGGTACCTTATAAATACTATATTAAGGGACTATAAGAGCCCTTACTACCTTATAGATAGGTACTATAGCCTTAGCCTAGTTAAGCTTATAGGTTTATATAAATTTAGCGCTAATAATATTAATCTTAGCGTAACTATTAAAATTAGCTACTATTTTAATATATTTTTACCTATAGATAGTAACTAGGGTATAGAATTAGTACCTTATTAGTACCCTAGTGTTTGAGGTAAAAATAAGGGTATTTACTTTTACTATAGGGAGTTTTTCTATTCTTTTTAGTACTCTTTCTTTAGCTTATTATAGTATTATATAAAGTGCTCTATATTACTATAATTAAAATATTACTTTTACCCTTAACTTTACTATTATTTAGGTATATAGCTAGAGTCTTTTCCCTATCCTAGTCCTTCTAATCCCTATAGGGTTTATAGCTATATAAGGAGTTATATCTATAATATTAGGGAGCCTTATATAGGCCTTTATCTCCTAGGTGCTTAGGCTTTTACTTATACTTTAGTATTACCTCCTAAAACTATTAGGTAAGTTATACTACTTTTCCTAAGTCTTCCTAATAATAAAGATATATAGGTTAATATAAGCCTATAGGTTAGGAAGTAGCTTTATAAAGAATATAAGAGCGTATAACTTTTCTATAGCTTTTTCTAGGTATTTCTCTAGTAAATCTAGGTAAATACTAAACTTAATAAGGCTTTAACCCTTATATTACTTTATATTCTCTAGCTATATATCTATTTATATATTATAATTTATAGAGTCCTTAAGTAATATAAGTATCTAAGTCTAGAACTTATCCTAATTATCTTTAAGGTTATCCTAGCTATTAGCTAGTTACTATTCTAGGTAATAATCCTATCTTACCCTATAGTTAGTATATATATAGTTAAGTATAAAGAGAATTTTTAGTAGTTATATTAGTATTTCTATTTTACCCTATTAAAGGTATAGTTTAGATTATTAATTTATATCTTATACTTTTATAAATTTATAGGGTATTAGAGGTTAGTAATATTTTAGACTTTAATCTCTTAACTACTATAACTTAAGGATATACTAGCTCTTTATTACCTCTTTACTTATCTATTCCCTATATTAAGCTATAATAAGTTAATAAGTTTCTATTCTTTATCTTATAGTTTCTTAAGTTATTTAAGCTAAGTAATTTACTTTATAACTACTATAGTTTAGGAGCTAAGGATAAGGGGTTTAATCTTAGTTAAGATCTCTATAAAATATAGCGTACTCTTAGCTATAGTGCTACCCTTATTTAATTAGTTCTAGTTATTATCTAATATTATCCTAGTAAATTATATAGTTCTCCCCTATATTACTCTTAGGTAGCTAGTAGGAGAAGCTTTAGAATTATAAGAATAAAGGGATAGCTAGGTAAGAGGTATAGGGGCTCTAGTATATTAACTAAAGCTTACTAGGTCTAAGTATATTATAGTATAAGTTACTAGCTTATAGCTAGTGGCTTACTAGTGTTATATAAGCCTAGCCCTAGCGCATAGTGCGTCCGTGGGGTGCACCTGTGTGCACCCGTGTGTTATAAGCAGGGCCTCACAAAAATAGTTAAAAATAATACATTAATAAAAACACTGGATTTCTAGTTAAAAAGTTAATTAAATTTATTAGAATTTATAGATAACTTAGATATCTATTAAAGAGCTAAGTTATTAGGCATTGAATTAGATACCTTATACTTTTCTCGAGGGAGTGTTAAAATAATGCTATTTATAGCACTATTTTATAGGCTTACTAGTTGCCTAGTTGCGTTGCTATAACCTAGGCTATAGTGTTAGTTATAGTGTTAGTTACAAGCGTTAGTTATAGCGTTAGTTAACACATAACCTACGTTACTACTAAAGTAAGCTATAGCATGTATAACTAAGCTAACTAGGTTACCTATAGGAAGCTAAAATTGACTATAACTAGGAACTAGTAGTTATATAAAGGCTAATATATACTATTTAAATCCTTGAATTTTGCTAGATTTAATAGTGGTTTTTATTTATAGGGAATACTTTAAAAGTGGTTAGTTAGTTTACGTAGGCGTTTAGTTTATATAGCTATAAGTTAATTTTTACTTTTCCTATATAAATAAATTTTATGGAAAATAAAAGTAGCTGACAAGACCCTCCTAGCAACCCCTTCTATTAATATAGTTAGTAGGTTTATAGGGGACTTAAAATATCCTCTTATTGCTCGTTAGACTGTCCGTACATTAGAATATAAATATATTTAACTATCTAAGCCTTCTATATTAAATAATCTATCGTGATCTAGTTATCTATAGGTCGCTGCGCCTTTATTGCGTTACCTATCTAGGAATCTATTAGGGAGGTCTTCCTATCCCTCTAATACCTTCCCCTTCCAATTCTCAATAATAATAATACTAATTATAGTAATTATAGTTTTATAATATTTAAATTAAAAATAGGTTCTAATGTTATTTCTAAAAATAGGTTAAACTAATTATAATTAAGGTTATTAGAGTTATTATTATTGGGAATTGGAAGGGGAAGGTATTAGAGGGATAGAAGACCTCCCTAATAGATTCTAGATAGCTAACGTAATAAAGGGCGTAGCAACCTATAGATAACTAGATTACAGTATATTATTCACTTTAAGAGCTAAGATAGTTAAATATAGTTATATTCTAACGTACAGACAGTCTAATAAGTAATAAGAGGATATTTTAAGTCCCCTTATAGACCTACTAACTATATTAACGGAAGGGGTTACTAGGAGGGCTTTATAAGCTACTTTTTATTTTCTATAAAATTTATTTATATAGGAAAAGTAAAAATTAACTTATAGCTATATAAACTAGACACCTATATAGACTAACTTATTACTTTTAAAGTGTATCCCTATAAATAAAAACCACTATTAAATCCAGTAAAATTCAAGGATTTAAATAGTATATATTAGCCTTTATACAACTACTAGTTCCCTAGTTATAGTTAATTTTAGCTTCCTATAGGGTAACCTAGTTAGCTTAGTTATACATACTATAGCTTGCTTTAGTGGCAACGTAGGTTGTGTGGTAACTAACGCTATAACTAACGCTTGCAACTAACACTATAACTAATGCTACAGCCTAGGTTATAGCAACGCAACTAGGCAACTAGTGGGCCTATAAAATAGTGCTATAAATAGCATTATTTTAACAATTATAGTTATTATAATAATTATAATATATTATATAAAAGTGGGTCCTAGTATTGTTTCCAAAAATAAGTTAAACTAATTATAATTAAGGTTATTAGAGTTATTATAGTCATTATAATAATTATAGTAAATCAATAAAAGTGGGTCCTAATATTGGTCCTAATATCATTTCTAAAAATAGGTTAAACTAATTATAATTAAGGTAATTAAAGTCATTATAGTCATTATAATAATTATAGTATATAATAAAAGTGGGTCCTAATATTATTTCTAAAAATAAGTTAAACTAATTATAATTAAGGTAATTAGAGTCATTATAGTCATTATAATAATTATAGTATATAAATAAAAGTGGGTCCTAATATTATTTCTAAAAATAGGTTAAACGAATTGTAATCAAGGTTATAAGAGTCATTATAGTTATTATACTAATTAGAATATATTAAATAAAAGGGGGTCCTAGTATTATTTTTAAAAATAGGTTAAACTAATTATAATTAAGGTTTTTAGAGTCATTATAGATATTATAATTATTACAATATATTATATGAAAGTGAGTCCTACTGTTATTTCTAAAAATAGGTTAAATTAATTATAATTAAGCTTATTAGAGTCATTATAGTCATTATATAATTATAGTATATTATTTAAAAGTGGGTCTTACTGTTATTTCTAAAAATAGGTTAACTAATTATAATTAAGGTTATTAGAGTTATTATAGTTATTATAATTATTACAATATACTATATAAAAGTGGGTCCTAATATTATTTCTAAAAATAAGTTTAACTAATTGTAATTAAGGTTATTAGAGTCATTATAGTCGTTATAATAATCATAGTATATTAAATAAAAGTGGGTCCTAGTATTATTTCTAAAAATAGGTTAAACTAGTTATAATTAGAGTTATTAGAGTTATTATAGTAATTATAGTATATTAAATAAAAGTGAGTCCTAGTGTTATTACTAAAATAGGTTAAACTTATTTTTATAGCTTTATTTAGCTATATAGCCTAATTAAAATAATACTATTAGTTATATATTAATACTTTATAAATCACAGTATATTATACTCTTTCTTTATATATTATAGTAATAAGATATATAAAGTTACTATATGTTAGGGACTTGAGCTAGGAGCTTGGGTCAAGTCTAGGTTAAGGTTAGGTCTAGAAAGGGTGCGGATTGTGCGTAGGTTATATATAGGCAGACATAGGTTAGTGCGTGAACTACGTACTAACTAAGTGTAACCTCTATAAATTAAAATATAGTGTAACCTCTAGTTTAGTTTTTCTTCTTTTATAAGAATAATAATTACACTTTAAATACTTATATATAATAGCTATAAGGCTAGTTTATAATACTTATTATTCTTTACTATTTATTTATTATAAGCACTTAATAACTAGTAAAGGTACTATTACCCTAAAGAGAATAAATATAAATAAGATAGTAATATTATAGGAAGTACTTAATAAGTAAGCTAAATAAATTAAATACTTAGTTAAGTAATAAAATATAGACCCTAGCCTAAATTAGCTAAAATAAAAACCTTTACCTATAAGGCCTCTATTTAATAGTAATAGAGTGCTATTTATAGTATAAAAGGGTCTTATAACTTATAAGCTATTAGTAAATAAGCACTTTATTAGAGATAAATAAAACTAGTGATTTTTATTTACTAGAACCTTTTACCTAAGGTCTAGGCTTAAGTTACTCCTTACTTTAAAAAGGGCTATCTTCTAGACTTTTAACTAAGGGTATTCCTTACTTACCTAGGGAAATATTTAATAACCCTTATTAATAGGAAATAGCTATTACTAAACTTAACTAGCTAATATAGTATTAAAATAAGTATTTTAGTAATTTCTATATTTAGTTTAAATAGAAGTTAGTGCTTACTAGGGGCTAGGCTAGGATAACTCTATAAAGTTAGCTAAATTATATATAGCTAAAGTTAGGTAATAGGAGTAATGTAAAATAAGCTAAGTAAGTTTTCTAAGAAGTATTAAATATATAATATAAGAAGGGTAAATATATATAATATAGCTTTACTAAGCACTTTATTATAGTATATACCTTATATAGTACTATTTATTTATAAAAGAAATTATTAATTAATACTTATAGTATAATTAAGGCTAATTCTAAGGACTTAGGTAATAAGTCTAGGGAGTAACTAGGAAAGAGTAATCTCTTTATTAAGTTATTTAAAAGAGATTAAGGGAAGGGAGTATAGAGAGGCTTTATAGTATATAGTTATTACTAATAAGAACTTTAAGTAAATCTAGAATAATATAGATTTATTACCTTTCTTAGTTCTTATATTAATTAATAAGACTAGCTTTATAGATACTTAAGTTAATATAGGTTATAACTACTATACTACTATAAGTAAATACCTAGTCTTAAAGCTTTAACTAGAATATATCCCTTTTCTAACTAAAAGGTTAGTTTATATAGTAATTAGTATAAAATAAGGGAGAACTAAGAGCTATAAGAAATATTTATATATAATATATATTATTTACTTTTAGGTAGATTTAGATAGATAGGAGGCACTAATTATAGTATATATAATCCTAGGATTAACTAGATAGTTAATCTTAGGGATACTATAAATAAAGCACTATAATATAAACTTAGATATAAAGTATTACTAGTTAAATATAGGGGTAGTAAATAACCTATAAGTATAGGCTATAGTTAATAGGAGGGTTAACTAACCTATAGTAATAATCTTAGGTTTAATATTTATAGGGATAGTATATTAGGTAAAGAAATAAAAGGAGTATATTTAGCTTTATACTATAAGCTTATAAGAAATTATATTTATTTTATAGATTAATACTATACTAGAGGCTTTAGAATAAGAGCTTTTAGCTTCCTTACTAGAGGTATTATAGGACTTTAAGGACCTCTTTTATAAAAGTAAAGTAAACACTTTACCCTTATATTAGGGAATTTAGATTACTATATTTACCTTAAATAAGACTTAGAGGAAATAAACTAGACTTACTATAGGCATCTTTATATAATATACTATACTAATACTTACTTAAAGTTAGGAAGTAGGTTATAAACCTAATAAATAAAGGTTAGATTTAGGTAAGTTTATTATTAGTAATAGCACTAGTGCTATTAATAAAGAAACTAGGGGAGGGTAGAGGTTTTGTATAGATTATTATATATTAAATAAGATTATAGAATAGGACTATTATCCCTTACTATTAGTTAAGAAAATACTATATTTATTAGTAAAGGTAAAGTGGTTTATAAAGCTAGATATATAAGTAGTGTTCTATTATATATATATTACTAAAGGTAAGCAATATTAGACTATATTCTAAATATAATTTAAATTATTTAAATAGTTAGTTTATCCCTTTAGCCTTATAGGTATACCTATAACCTTTTAGAGATATATTAATAAAGCCTTAAGTAGTATTCTTAGAGACTATATTACTATATACCTTAATAATATCCTAGTTTATTTAGGGGCTTATAAAAGGATTATATATAAAAGGTTCGCGGAGTGCTAGCTAGACTATAATAGGCTAGTCTAAACTTAGATATTAAGAAGTATATTTTTACTATAAAGGAAGTTAAATATCTTAGATTTATTATCTATATAGGAAAAGAGATTTATCTAGATAATAAGAAGACTATAGCTATTAGGGATTAGGAGGCTTTAATAAGGGTCTAGGGAGTCTATAGATTCCTTAGGTTTACTAACTTTTACTATAATTTTATACTATAATTCTCTAAGATTATAAGCCCCTTATTAACTTAATAAAGAAAGGCGCTTTATTTTATTAGATAGATACTTATAAGAAAGCTTTTAAAGTATTAAAGCTAGCTTTTATATTATACCCTATCTTAATTTAATAGGATTCTAATAAGGATATAGTAATAGAGGTAAACTATTTAGAAATAGCACTAGGGGCTATCTCTCTTAGGTTAATAATAAAGGAATTTTATATCTAGTAGCGTATTACTTAGCTTACTTATAACTAGCTTAATAGAATTATACTATATATAATAAGGAATTACTAGTAGTTATTTTATACCTTAAGGTATAGTTAGTAAAGTTATAGAGTATTAGTAAACTATTTATAATACTAATAGACTATAAGAATCTAGAGTACTTTATAGCACTAAGGGAAATATTAGAATAGTAGGTATAATAGGTAAAGACTTTAGCACTTTTTAATTTTTATTTATATTATAGACTAGGTACTTAGGTAAGATAACTAGATATATTATTAAGATATTATAAGGAGGAGTTATAGATAAGGAGGCTAAAAGCATCTATTATATATTTAGTAATAGCCCCTACGCATTATAGCTTTAGGTAAGGATAGCCATACGTGGATATTAGGCCTATTATAGTGTTAGAAAATATAACCCTAGGAAATAATTTAGTCCCTATAATAGGTCCCCTAGCTAGTATATTAATATTCGCGGATAAACACCTCTAATCCTTATAGGATTAGTCTCTAACCTATAATAAGACCTATAGGTTATAATTATATATAGTTAGGGTAGTAGCTTAGAAGTTTCTAGAGGTAGCTAATATAAGGGAATAAATAGTAAACTACTAGATTAGTGTAAAAGGGCGCTTTAATTCTAGGGCTAAATATAGGTCCCTAAGTAGGAGCCCTTAACTATAACCTTAATTTAGTAAGCTTATAACTTACTCTTACTAGGTTACCTAGGCTAGAATACTATCTTTAAGGCGCTTTAAAGAGACTACTATTAGGATAGTATATTATAGGATATAGCTTAAGTTATATATAACTATTACTACTATAGAGATTAGAAGAGTTAATAACTATAATAAGGCTTACTAAAGCTAATTCCTTTACCTAATAAATACTAGTTATAAATTTCTATTAACTTTATAACTAACCTTCTAGCTAAGGACTAGGGTAATCTATAGTTCCTAATAGTTATTATAGATAGGCTCTCTAAATATATATAACTTAAGGCTATAATATTAATAGGGGCTAAGGTATATATAAAGTAATTTAAATATTATTAGTAGTAGTTCTATAGTTTCCTTACCTAGATTATTATAGATTATAGATTAGACTAGCTAAGTAACTTTTAGATAGTGTTATATAATAAGATTAGCACCTAATAGCTCCTATTAATATTACATTACCTATAGATAGATAGTAGTATAGAAAGGGCTAACTAGGAGGTACTAGCTATCCTATAGGTATTACTATTCTTTTCTTAATTTAACTAGGCAAACTACTTACTAGCTTACTAATTAGTATTAAATAATAGGGATTTATTAGTAATAGGTATAAGTGTAAATATAGCCTTGTATAGCTTTAATATACTTATAATTTAGGAGGTATCTCCTATATAGAAATTAATAACCTTAGTAAAGGGATAGGCTTAAGTATTTCTATAATACTTAAAGAATAGTATAGATCTAATATAGGCTACTATAGCTTTTATCTAATAATAATAATAGGAGAATATAAATAGTAGTTAAAGACTAGTAAAATAGTTTTAGGTTAGGGACTATATATTATTAAGTCTTTAAAATATTAAAATAAACTATTCTTATAAGAAACTAGACTAGGTAATAGCTAAATATAAGGTACTAGAGGTTCTTATACTATTAATAGTTAAATTAGATATCCTAAGGGTACTATACCTTATTTTCTATATTAATTTAGTATAGAGAGTAGTAAAAGACCTATTACTAAGTTAGAAGCTAGCTAATAAATAACTACTACTAGAGTTAGTTATAACTAATACTAATAAGAATCTCTCTAAGTATTAGGTTAAGGAGATTCTTACTACTAAAAATACCTAAGGTTAGGGATTAAACTATAATATTTTAGTAAAATAAAAAGAATATATATAGCTAATATAGAAACTATTAGAAAGCATATAAGATATAGAGGCACTAGATAGATTTAAGTTATAATAAGGGGATATATAGATAAATAATAGTTCTAAAAGGGTATAGTTTAATTTAGCTATAGAAAATTAATATTCTAGTCCTTCTCTAGTATATATATATTATAATACTATTTATTTACTATAGTAAAGAGTAATTAAAAGGGAGGGGGCTTTTAGGCTAGTAATAATATTTATAGTAATTCTCTATAATAAAGTAAGTAAGTTTAGCTATAGCTTTAGTTAGGCTATAGGTATTAGCTATAATCTATTACACTATAGTAATACTTACCTCCTAGGCTTAAATAGACTATATAAGGTTATTACTTATATTAGTTATACTATAGAAGAATTTAGTAATAAGAGGGTTTTATACCTAATAAGAGGGTTTTATACCTAATAAGAGGGTTTTATACCTAATAAGTAAGTATAGTTTATATAAGTATAAAAGCTTATACCTTAGTAGCCCCTTAGGTATAGGCTATACCTATAAGGGAGAAAGCTAAGAGCTAGGCCTTAGTAGGATTAATATAGGTAGCTATAAGTATACTATTAAAATACTTATAATAGTAAATAAAAATTTTATAAAAATAGTATAGTATCCCTTCTTACTAGTTAACTACTTTATAGCTATAGTCTTAATAGCTTTATTAGTATTTATAAAGGTCTTAAGGTACTTAAAGGTATAATATAATTTAGGGTTATTATAGTATAAATATATCTCCTAGATATATAAGTAATAGGCTACCTAGTAAGGACTATAAGCCTAGTTTATATATAAAATATAAGTATACTAGCCCTTAGTATATAGATTATTAATATAAGGGATATATAGGAAATTATACTTCTTACTATTAAAGAGAGCTTTATTATTAGAGTTACCCTTAAGAATATATTTACCTTGGTAGCTTCCCTTACCTAGGGTATAAGAAGAAGGAAAAGGGAGAAAGGGTAAAGTAATAGTAGCTTTAAAAATAACTTTAGATATAAGGAAGTAAGATAGAAAATAAAGGAGCTTAAGGGAAGTTAAGAGAAGATAAAGGGAATCTTATAATAATAAAAATAAAATAAAAGTAAGAATTAGGGGAAAAGAGAAGGAGTATTTATATTCCTAGAAGTAAGGGATTTACCCTAGCTAAAATCTAGGCTAGCTATAATATTAGAAATAAGCTAGGAATAGGTAAGGGTAATATATTATATAATTATTTAATAGGTAGTTAGAGATAAGGAGATATTAGAGTAAAGTTAGGATTTAGTAAGTAATAGGGAGAAGGTAAAAAGGAGTAATAATATAAGGTATAAAAATAGCTAGTAGTAAGTATAAGAAATAAGTAAGTTAGTGATTTTAGGTAGTAAAGTTAGAGTAAGTAAAGCTATTAGTATAATAAAGAGAGTTAGGGGTAGGGTAAGTCTATAGTAAAAATTTTTATAATCTATATAGTAAAGTCTAGCCTTACTAGCTACCCCCTTACTAGAGGCTAACTTTATATATATAGAAAGAGTAGCTTTATACTAGGGTCTTATACTTATTATTTACTTACTTATATATAAGAGAGATAAGGGAAGGGTAAGTAAAAGGGTATATTAGGGACTTAAGCTAGAAGCTTAGGTTAAGTCTAGGTTAAGTTTAGGTCTAGAAAGGGTATAAATTATATATAGGTTATATAAGGGTAAATATAGGTTAGTATATAAACCACGCACTAACTAAGTGTAATCCCTATAAATTAGGATATAGTGTAACCTCTAGTTTAGTTCTCTTCTTCTTTTATAAGAATAATAATCGCACTTTGAACGCTTATGTGTAGCAGCCATAAGGCTAGTTTATAACACTATATATAATTTTCTAAAACTTTAGTATTATAAAGCTAAAAGTAATATTAAATTAGTTTTAATAGTAAATAAATAGTTTAAGCTATTTAAAAGTTCCTATTATGTTACTAATAATATTTAGGAACTAAATCTATATCCTACTAACTTCTAGTTATTTAGTTACATTTATTAATTAATTAAATAATTTTATTACCTTAGTTTAGGGTATTTTTAATTAAAAGTTATAATAATAATTTATAAAAATAGAAAATAATTCAAAGTAATAGTAAATAATATAATAAGAAAGTTTTTCTTAAAGTTATATTAGTAAAAGAAAGTATTAAGAATAATAGTATTATTAAAAAGTTATAATATTATATATAACCCTAGTTATAGTAGAATCTTTAAAATAGTTAAATATTATAACTTTAATAACTAATTACATAAAATAGCTAATAATATAAGCTTTAAATTAATAATCTTCTTTTAATTCTTATAAAAATAATAACTAATAAAAAGACCCACTTTTTTACCTAACACTACATTTATAGTGTTTGTAGTGTAGTGTAGTTAGTAACTACACTAACTACACTAACTACAAAAAAACTACATTACACTAACTATAAGCTAAAAACTACACTACAAATACAAATTTTTCCTAAAAACTACTATTGAGAATTGGAAGGGAAGGTATTAGAGGGATAGGAAGACCTCCCTAATAGATTCCTAGATAGCTAGCGCAATGAAGGGCGCAGCGACCTATAGATAACTAGATTACAATAGATTATTTAAGATAGAAGGCTTAGATAGTTAAATATATTTATATTCTAATGTACGGACAGTCTAACGAGCAATAAGAGGATATTTTAAGTCCCCTTATAGACTTACTAACTATATTAACGGAAGGGGGTTACTAGGAGGGTCTTATAAGCTACTTTTATTTTCCATAAAATTCATTTATATAGGAAAAGTAAAAATCAACTTATAGCTATATAAACTAGACACCTATATAGACTAACTTATTACCTTTAAAGTGTACCCTATAAATAAAAACCACTATTAAATCTAGCAAAATTCAAGGATTTAAATAGTATACATTAGCCTTTATATAACTACTAGTTCCCTAGTTATAGTTAATTTTAGCTTCCTTTAGGGTAACCTAGTTAGCTTAGTTATACATGCCGTAGCTTACTTTAGTGGCTACGTAAGTTATGTGGTAACTAACGCTATAACTAACACTATAACTAACGCTGCAGCCTAGGTTATAGCAACGTAACTAGGCAACTAGTAAGCTTATAAAATAGTGCTATAAATAGCATTATTTTAACACTCCTCTAGGAAAGTATAAGGTAACTAATTTAATGCCTAATAACTTAGCTCTTTAATAGATATTTAAGTTATCTATAAATTCTAATAAATTTAATTAACTTTTTAGCTATAAATCTAATAACTTTTAACTAGAATTCCAGTGTTTTTGTTAATTTATTATTTTTTAACTATTTTGTTAATTTTATATCTAGGGCTTTGTATTTATAAGGCCTAGTAATTTAATAAATTATTAAAATTTATTATTAGGCAGGGGCTTAGTTAAGCTATCTGCAGGCATATCTTTAGTGTTAATATAGATAACCTTAGCTATACCCTTCTATACCTTTTCTCTAGTATAGTTAAATTTTAGCAGGGTATACTTTATTTTGCTATAAAGAGCAGGGTTATTAGCAGTAGTAATAGCCAGAGCATTGTAGTATTGTATTGTATTGTATTTTTGGCCCTTCGATGTATTGTATTGTATTGTTTTGCCCTTTGTATTGTATTGTGTATTGTATTGTATTAAAAATACAATACAATACAATACAATATATTATTAGAGGAAAAAGAAAGTGGGGTATTATAAATATCTATTATAAAGTAGATTTTGAAATAATCTTATGAAGATACCTTTGTTTTTATATAATTTCCTTATTTATTTAAAAATCTATTAGTTTTAGCTTATTTAGAATAAAAAGCTAAATATAAGTATTAAATATCTTAATAAAGTAAGTTTTAGGTCTAATTTATAAATTAATTTTTCCTTATATTTTAAAGGTTCTTATATCTATATAGCATTTTTATGTGTTTACTATGCTTTTAGTGTTTTTTTTTGCTTTAAATATAATATTTACCCTAAAGAAATTATTTATTATTATATATAAATAAGACTAAAACTCTAATAATAATATATTTATATATAAGTATCTTATGATTAAGAGAAAATTTTACTTTATTTAATAAAAGGTTTCCTAGCTATATACCTATTCTATTAAAATGAGCGGCGCAAACCCGCAGCAGGGCCGGCGCCGGACCGCAAACAAATGCAATGGGGTTTTTCTTCCTATTTAAGGGTTTTTCCTGTTAACTAACCTAATGGAGTACTAGTACTAGCCATATCTATAGAGCTAGCTAGAGTATATAATATATATATATTCTATTAAAATTATAAATAATTATATTAAGTTTTAAGTTTTTTAAACTAAAAGAAAAGTAAAAACCTAGGAAAAGCTATAAAAGAAAAAGTAAAGTTTTATATATAGGATAATTAAAATATATATAATATATTTTATTTAATATTAAAGATATTAAAAAATAAGCTTTAAACATAAGTCGAATAATTTATACTATTTTTAGCTTACTTACTAAGTTATACAGGTTTTTCTATAAGTGGGTCTAAAAGCGAGTCTTAAAAACTATAGTATTAACTTATTTAGATTTTTATTTAATAATTTAAATAATTCTTTCTTAAAAGAGAGGTATATATAAAAGTCGGTCTACTTAATTATCATTAACTTATCTATAGCTTTGTTACTTAGTTATATAATAGTTACTTCAAAGAGAGGAATTTCCTAAAAGTAGGTCCTAAAAGTAGGTCTAATTTATTTTTATTAACGTATTTATAGCTTTATTACTTAGTTATGTAATATTTACTTAAAAGAGAGGATTTCTTAAAAGTGGGTCCTTAAAGTGGGTCTAGTTCATTATATAATTTATAGCTTACTAACTTAGTTTTATTGTATTTTCTTAAAAAGATATTTTATTAATATTTAATACTCCTTATTTAAGCCTTTTTATTACTAATACTAGCTAATACTAATAGGCTAGTTATAGCTAATAATAAGCTATTATTATTTAAAAGAAATATAAAAGAGAAAAGTATTTTATTTTATTAATATTTTTAAAAACCTTAAAATACTAAATAACTAAAAGGTTTAGCTTTTTCTATAGTAATTTACTAATACTTACTTATATTTTTATTTATTTAATTTATTTTCTATTTATTTTTAATTAAACTTTAACACTTATAATATTATAAAGTAATTATAAGCTATTATAAGCTATTATAAGCTATTATAATTGCTTATTATGATATATATATACCTTATTAAAGCTTATAATTAAGGAATTTACTTAAAAGAAAAAAATACAAAACAATACAAAAATACAAAAATACATGTATTGTATTGTATTGTAAAATTTCTAATGTATTGTATTATGTAATGTATTGTATTGTATTGTATTGTCAATACAATACAATACAATACACAATACAGCAAATGTATTGTATTGTAATGCAATGCTCTAGTAATAGCTCCTTAGTTATTACTAAAAATTAGGACTAGAGGGGCTATAGGTAGCTTTATTTCCTTAAAAGGTTATAAAGCCACTTAAGCTCCCTAATAGCTTTATATAGGGCATTAGATTTAGCCTCTAAGGTTAATAAAGCTATTGTAGTTAATTTCTTCGATTTCTAGCTAATAGAGCCTTCTACTAGCTTAAAAAGATAAGCATAGGTTAATTTTAAAGAGGTTCTATCTCTAGCAAAGTCGCTATTATAGAATCTAATAAGGGTTATAGTTACAGAGGCTTTAGAGTTTAATACTATCTTAGACCTTCTATAGGTTACAGAATAACCTATAGTGCCAGAAAGGTATCTAAGCAAGTGCTTAGATGCATTTAAGTGCTCTATAAAAGGCTTAGATAGTGCTGTGAAAAGCCACTAAACCAGAAAAGAAATATTAGGCCTAGTTAGAAGCATTAGGTATATAATAGTTCCTACTATACTCTAATATAGCTTATAATTAGGGGTGAAAGAGGTTTAGTTATTGCTTATTTTATAATTCTAGGTTATAAGGGAATTTAAATAGGCTTAGCATCCTTTAAATTAAACCTTTCTAAGGCTTTAGAAATATATTAGGACTAGTAGATAGTAATAGTCCCTTTTTTTAATTTCTAGTAATTTAAACGCCTAGGAAAATTCGGCTAGTCTATAGTTTTCTATAGGATAAGCTTTATGTAAAAGCTTCTTTAATCTATTAATATAGTTAAGGTCTAGTCCTATTAGAAGGTAGTTATTCACATAAGTTGCTATATATGTAGATATAGTTAGGTTAAAGAAAACGGCTAGGTTAGATATAAGGGGTGGAATCCGTGCTTATGAAGAAGATCCTTTAAAGCCTGCTACCACTCTCTAGAGCTCTGTTTTAATCTATATAAAGCTTTTTAGAGGAAAATAACCTGCTTTTAAGAGGGTTTATAGCTATACTTTTAAGTAGTTTAGCTAATTTAGGCATAGCTTTAGTAAATTTAGTAAATTTTTCTAGGATTTGCATATAAATAGCTTCCTTTAGTATGCTATTTAAAAAGCCCTATAAAATTAATTTATTTAACTTCCTAGTTATTAGAAGCTACTAAAGCTAATAATATTCGCTAACTAGGAGGAATGCTTATAGTAGTATAGGTCTTAAGATAATCTTAACCTTCTATCTATATAAAGCCTTTAGTAATAAGGTAGGCCTTATATTTTAAAGGATTATTTTCTTTATCCTTTTAAGCTTATAAATAAGCCTATTCTTTAGAATCTTCTAGCCCTTAGGGACTTAGTCTATCCCTATAAACTTAAAGGTTCTAGTAGTTAAAAGCTACTTAAATTTACTAAAAGTAGTATCTATCTATTTTTAACTATCCTTACTTTTTAAAGCTTATTTCTAGGTCTTAGGGGTATGTAAGTTATTATTATTCTTAGTGGATAATTTAGCCTTTTCCTAAGCCTTAAAGCATAACTCCTTAATGAAAAAGTTATATTAAAATTATTAATATCTATAGCATTAGAATTAGCTAATAGATTTCCTATAGGTACCTTATTAGGGGCTATAGGGCTAGGGCTCTCTAGGGTACTAGATTTTTAGGCTTTAGATTATCCTAAACCTCTAGATTATCTTATAAGGGATTACAAAGATTATTAATTCCTCCTCTAAAGGATAACTCCTAAAGGCTTAGGGGTCCTTATAGAGCTTATATCCTCTATAATTTTAATAAAGCTAGTCTTTATAACTAACCTTTAGAGGGAATATAAATAAGATAGACATTAGAACCTAGAGTAGCTAGTAACTAACTAGGATAGTCCTAGGGCTAGCTTTTATAGCTTAGATCTCTGCTCTAGAGGAATTAGAACCTTATAATAAGACCCTATAGCCCTAATCTTAGAAAAATCAGGTTTATAGGTAGTCTTAGGTTCTAAGTTAGCTAGATATAGCTACTTAGGGTTAAGGGCTTAGTTATATTAGTAGTAATATTAACTAAATCCACTATAGCTAGTAGGATATAAGACTATAGATAAAGGGTAACTTAGACTACTAAAGAGTAGCCTTAAGTTAGTTAAGAATAACCCTAATAGCCCTCTTAACTAGCCTATTCTATTTATAAATATAGGGTAAGAGGTGCTAAAATAAATTCCTTTAGAAGATAACTATAACTAAAGTTTATTATTAATTTTAGTACCTCTATTAAAGTAAAGGTACCTAGGATACGCATTATATTAGTTTTTAGGGCCTTAAAGAAGCCCTTAATAGTATTATAAAGGGTCTAACCTTCTTTATTAGCTAATAAAAAGCACTATTTATACTAGGATTTTTAGTTAATAAGGATAAGAACTAGGGCCTTTTTATTATATAGTATAGGCTTAATTTTAACTATATCTCCCTCTAGAATATCTAAAACTCTAGGGGTCCTAAATAGGTCTTTTCCTAGGTCTTCTAATAGCCTTAGTTTACATATAGGCTAAGTAATTAAAATCCTTTTCTTTAATAGCGGAAAAATCAGGGATCCCTTAAGCTAATTTTAATAATTTCTTTAGTAGGGAAGCCCTATATATCTAAGTTAAATATGCTAAAGAAGGGCTAAATCTAGTAATTTCTTATAACTAGAATCTAGCTGCTTTTTAGGGCTATTATCCCTAGCTCCCTATCTTACTAGGCTTCTTAAGAATTATAGGCCTTAGGGGATTCTAGATAGCTACTATTGTTATCTAATACATTAGGATATAGACCTTCTAAATCCCCTATAGAAGATACCTTACTAGGAGCTTTAGTAGGATATAGGGCTAAATCTTCTTCTTTAGAGTTAATTTCTTTACTTTATTAATATTCCTTAGGATCTAGGGTAGGCTACTATAGAATTTAAACCTCTATAGGGTAGGAAAACCCTATATAAGTCTTATAGGCTTAATATTTAGTGTAACTTTAAGAGCCTATAAAGAAAAGGTAGGTTAAATGCTTGTAAATCTTAGGGTTGCTTACCCTTTAATTTACAAAAAGAAGCTATATTTAGTAGGTTCTAATAACCTATAGGGACTTTTATTAGCTAGGAATAGCTAGTTTTTATAAGATAACCCCTAGAAAGATAGTGGGTTAAACTACTAACTAGGTTTATATCTATACTAGGGAAATATAGGGTATTTAGTAAAGCTAAAGGCCTATATTCTAGTGGATTTTTCTTAACTAGAATGTTAAATATAGTGGTGCCTCTACCTTTAGGATAAATAGGTCCTCTAGCTGTAATTATAGGGCTAGTTTCTCCTTTCTTAAGGGGCTTAAAGTCCTTAAAGAAAGCCCTATTATTATAAATGTAATAAGAAGAACCTATATTATATAAAAGGAGTTTTTAACTATATTATTAGAGTAGCTAAAAGTAGGCTTGCTAGTAGTATTACTAGTAGTACTAGAAGTATCTAAATGAGATTTAGAATTACTACTATTATTGCTACTAGATTTGCTAGAATCTAGTTCTTTAACGTATCCTATAGCTAGGCTATAGCCTAAAGTAAAAGCAGCTTCTTTTCCTTTTCTTTAGCCTTATTATTACTACTCTTCTTCTTCTACTTTTTCTTAGAGGCCTTAGAAGGGTTTAAATCCTTCTTATCCTACTCTTTCTTAGTATTAGAGTCCTTCTTAGGGTAGGATTAGATAACTTCTCCTAGTCCTTAGAATTTCCTTATTATTAGAAGCCTTATAGCTAAGAGCCTTAGCTATAGGGAGGTTTTATCTCTTTATTCTTCTAATAAGTCCGCTATAAGAAACTATAAATTTCGGGTATTTATAGGTAGTCCTTATGCCCTAGAAGCTCTAATAGTAAATCTTTATCTCTTAGCCTAACTAGGAAAGGTTTGCTTTAATATATTAATATAATATTTTAATTAATTAATAGGTGTGATCTCTATATTATAAAGTTATAATCTAGCTAGTAAATTATTAAAATTAGCATTAAAAGCCTCTAAAGATCCCTTATAATTTAAAAATTCAGGTAATAGTAGCTAGTATATAGTATATTACACTAGATTTTAGCACTTTATAAATACTACCTAATAAGGACTTTATAGGCTTCTTTAGGGGATATTTACTAATATATAGCTACTTAAGGTCCTAATTAGTAGCTATCTCTTAATATTATTAAAAGAATAGCTTAATTAGAGTTAGCTAGCTAGCTTACTATACTTAGATTATCTAGAAATTTAGGTAATCCTAGGGCTCTAAATTAAATATTTAGGGCTTGCTTTTACTAATTATAATTTTTAAGGCCTTTTAGCTTAGCTTCCTTTAGAATAGAATATAGTTTCTTATTTAGTTCCTTTATAGTGCTTTTATTAAAAGTAGCTTAAAGGTTACTAGAAGGTAGCATAGATATAGAAGATTTAGTAGCTAGATTTTCTCTAGGAACCTTAGTATTTTCTTCCTTAGGTCTAGAAAAGGCCTTAAGACCTTATATAGCTAATATAGTTTATATTAATTTACTTAAAAGATTGTTAATACTAGCCTTATTTTTAATATAATTATCTTCGCTATATCTAATAAAATTAGTTAAGGTCTTACCTTATTACTTAATTTAGCTCTATATCTATTATTATAAAGCACTAGCTTAGGCAGCTAGTTAACCCTCTATATCTATCTAATTAGGGTCCCTAGGGGGCTAGAAGGGCCTATAGCAAGACTAGAAGGTCCTATAGCAAGGCCCTTACCCTTAAAATTAGGTAGTGCTATCTTCTAAAATCTTAAAAGATTTTCTATGTATAATCTCTAGATTTCTTCCTATTATAAATAACACACGCTAGAAATTACTTATATTATAATCTAGTTACGCACGTAAAATACGTGGTAGGGCTATTTAATAGGGTAGCCTTTAAGGTTAAAAAGTGAGTCTAGTATATATATAGATAAAAATAGGCTAGTAAAAATTCTTAGGGAAAGTTTTCTTAATACTAAAAAGCTATAGATAGGAATAATAGATAATATAGAACGTGTAGCATAACGCAACGTAATTACAGTGTAATATAACGTAATATAATAGTTTAAAAGCCTAGTATAAATATACTAGAAGTCTAATGTAATATTAAGGGAAGTGTAGCGTATTTATAATGTAAATAATATTAATAATAGTTATAATAGTAAATAGAATCACTAAAAGAGGTTATAGTTATAACTAGTGGTTATAGGTGCGGCTTATAATGAATTTTAACACTAAAGGTCTAATGTTATAATACGTGGTGCTAGTAAATAAAGAGCTTTAAATTCTAGCAGATTTCCTTTATAATCTTAAGAGCCTATAGTATAGTAAAACTATAACTAATAGCTAAAAACCTAGTAATTATAGTAAAATAATGTAGTGTAATAAAGTAAATCTATAGGCCTTCTAGGCTTATTGTAAGGGCTTAGGCTTTGCCTAAGCATTAGCTGAAACGTAGATATTAGGGGGCTAATAGGAAGCGACAAGCGGGACGGAAGGTCTAGAAATAAGGAATAGAAGAAATAAGGAAGGGGATAGAAGGATTAGAGATAAGGCTATTAAGGAAAATAGTAAGGGATAGGAAGAGAATAGATAGGATAGCTAAGGAGTATAAGGAGGGCATAGTATAGATAGGTTTCCTACCTTCTCTTCTTCTCTCCTTAAGCTTCTTAATATCATATTGACGCCTAATAGCAGTCGCCTAGGGGCTAGTCCATCACACTTATAACCTATTAAGAATTAGAAGGGGAAGGTACTAGAGGGATAGGAAGACCTCCCTAATAGATTCCTAGATAGCTAGCGTAATAAAGGGCGTAGTAACCTATAGATAACTAGATTATAATAGATTATTTAAGATAGAAGGCTTAGATAGTTAAATATAGTTGTATTCTAACGTATAGATAGTCTAATAAGTAATAAGAGAATATTTTAAGTCCCCTTATAGACTTACTAACTATATTAATAGAAGGGGGTTACTAGGAGGGCTTTATAAGCTACTTTTTATTTTCTATAAAATTTATTTATATAGGAAAAGTAAAAATTTACTTATAGCTATACAAACTAGACGCCTATATAGACTAACTAATTACCTTTAAAGTGTACCCTATAAATAAAAACCACTATTAAATCTAGCAAAATTCAAGGATTTAAATAGTATATATTAGTCTTTTATATAACTACTAGTTCCTAGTTATAGTTAATTTTAGCTTCCCTTTAGGGTAACCTAGTTAGCTTAGTTATATATACTGTAGCTTGCTTTAGTGGCAACGCAAGTTGTGTGTTAACTAACGCTATAACTAACACTATAACTAACGCTATAGCCTAGGTTATAGCAACGCAACTAGGCAACTAGTGGGCCTATGAAATAGTGCTATAAATAGCATTATTTTAACACTAGAATATATTCTAATCCTAGCTAATAAAGATAATAAGAATAGTAAGTTTATAATTAAAGGTAATATTATATACTTTAGCTTAACTAAGAGTAAGAGAGTTATATAAAGTATACTTACCTTAGAGGTCTATAGTATAGTTATAGGCATTAATATAGCTTATATAATTATAATAATAATTAGATTAATTATAGGCTAACTAAAGCTTCCCTTAATCCTAGTTATAGTATATTTAGATTTATACTCTTTATATAAATACCTTATTGAACTTAGCACTACTAAGAAGAAGCGCCTAATAATTAATATTATAGCCTTATAGTAATCATATAAATACTATAAACTCTAAAAGATCTAATAGATTTATAGGAATAATAACCTAGCTAATACCTTTATAAAGTTATTACTAAATAAGGCCCTTAAGTAATTTATCTTAAGTAATTAGATAATAATCTAGATAGAAGAGTAGGTTACCTATGCGTAAGATTATTAGCGTAAATGATATCCCTAGGGACTTAGCCGTAATAATATAGGAGAATTTATAAAAATTCTCCTAGGGAGAAAGAAGGAGAAGGAAGGAGAAGGAACTATAACTCTTATTAAGTCTTCTAATTCTAATAAGAGCTACTCTTATTATTACTCCTAACCTAATAAGAGTTATAGGAAAACCTATAGTGGTTATCTTTTTAGCCTTTATATAATATATATAGAGCATAAAGGAGAAAAGATTATTATAGTAAATAACACTATAGTAGTAAGGGGAGGATTACTATATAGCTAGATTAATATTACTTATTAGATTAAGGGGAGGTAAAGGAAGCCCTCTTATTCCTATTTAAGGGCCCTAGATTATAGGTTAGTGTTTTCCTTCATTTTACTTACTATACCTATATAGGTATCTTTATTCTTTTATTTCCTATCTCTTTAATTAACTATATTATAGTCTATTATTTTCTTTTTTTCTTTTCTATTAATATTATATATTAATAGTTATATTAAAAGAGAGAGTTTCTAGTATTAGAATATATATAATATTAACTACGCTTAATAGCTATAATTATATAGCTAGTAAAGTAATTAGCCTATAAGCACACAAGCCTTACACATAACCTATAATGCAGGCCTATAATAAGGTAAGGCTTATAGTTATGTAACTTACACAGCCCCTTTGCGTTTTATATCTTATAAGAAGAACTCTCACTTTTACCCTCTCTTTTCCCTCTTTCCTCTGTAGCTTAGAATAGATAATTAATAACAATACTATTCTTAAGGCTTATAACAACAACCTGATATTAGGAACCCTGTGTAACTAACAGATAATTAATAAAAGGTATATTAAAAAGAGAAGAAAAGAAGCTTATAATTATTATATTATAAGAGCGTTTATAAGTAAGGAGTGTAGTTATAATTATTAGATTACTTACTTTTACCTTACTATATTATTAAGGTATAAAACACTATATAGCTAACTAGCCTAGGTAATAATTAGAGGTCTTAATAACCTTAACCCTAATTAAGGGGTGTATTACCTAGGTAGTATACTATATTATAACTTATACTAATACACAGTAGTATATAAGGAGTAATACTTATATAATATATAAAATACGTATACCTTTAGCTAGTTAAGCTATCCCTCTATAAAAGGGATGCTTTTAACCTCTCTCTTATATACTAGAATTAGGTTAAGATATATCTTTATTTTTTATTATATCTTAGGGGTCTTTCACTATTGCATTAGTGTAAGCCCTATTTGTTGCGTCACGTGAGACGTGCGACAGAAAAGAAGGCGTGGTGGGTACCTGGAATAGGCGACCGGCTCCCTCTCTTCGTTGTCATGCGAAACAGGTTCGCTCTGTCAACGACGGAGGGCCAGAATCGGGAGAGGTCCGATGCTGGCAGAGTATATATCTGCCAGGAAGGGCCGCGAGTAGTCTCACGTAGCGACGAAAGAACAATCTCATCGTAGAGCTCCTTTAGGCGCTCGTGAAATGGCGCATTACAAGTGGCGGAAGTTTTTGAGAGGGGCGTCCTAGCGGGATGCCGGAAAGAACAAAAATACCGAGAACCGAACACTGCCAGCCTGGAACGATGCCTAAGGGAGCATGTCTTGTTCTTGGCTGTACGACCTGGTCAGATGAGAGATTCAGAGTCGTACCGTGTTTCCCTCGGCTCGGCTCGGCTCGGCTCAATCGTTGCTGGTTCTCGGAAACCTGTACGTGAGCCGTCATCTGTGTTTGTGTTGCTCACGCAGCTTGGCCAACTGTTCTCGAAGAAGCTTTGCGCGACGGTCTCTTTGCCTCTTCAACTTTGCGTCTCTTCTTCTCCCCGGCGGAAACGGCAGGGCGAGGCATGCTTCATCAATCAGCGACGGAAGAGATCATCGCAGTGGCGGGTGACGGGCATAACTTTTGGCGGAGAACCGAAATTGTCCGCAATACGGCATGGCACACCCATACCAATTAGTTTTCTCGAGGGCTGGTCAGAGAAAGATGCTTTCAATGACGAAAACCTCTCGACTCACTTGCCGGGCCACATCTTTTTGGCGTCTGTGAGAGAGTATTTCAGGTCGTGGCATTTGACAACGTACACTGGGCCGGCTACTGTGGTGAAAACGTTGGGAATTTAGACAAAGAACTATAGGAACTGTAAGAACCCAGAAGGTGTGCTGGAATTCCCTAATAGACCAAAGAAATCCGTCAATGCTAGCCGCTGCTAACATTGCACTTTACAATTAATTATAAGGCCTATGGAATCGCACACAGCGCCTCACAATTATCCCTTCCCTTCCTAGAGGCTCGTCCTAAGCCGCGTAGGGCCTCGCAGTACGTAACCTTCTAGCTCTTAGATTCTTAGATTAGGCCCAGGCCTCCGTGGCCTCTGAGATAATCTAACTAATTGCGAACCCTGAGGCCTAGTGGTTCCTGAAAAATTACGAAACTGGTGGTAGACACGGAGTACGATTGATCGCGACGGGTTGGACCTGGCTTATCAGCTTATCGCCCCGCAGCTCCCGACAAGCAAAAAAATCGATGCATCCATCCAATCGTCGAGTTGCCGTCTCGAGGCGCGGCGATTCCATCTTTCGACACCTTCTTCCCACACGGTCTTTGTTGGCTACCAAGTCATGGAATCGGGGTTCAAGCGCCGCAAAATTGAACATGGCGGTGCTGGTTTGCGACACGACAATCTCATTGATTTCGAGTCGCGCAGCACCACCCAAGTTTCGACAGCCAGCACTTTTGTTCTCCAAACCGATGAGCTGCTCAAAGAAGCAAAGCTTGACTACACTAAGTCACTGAAAGATGTAGATAATCAATTACACCGTATCAAGACAATCGTGGACTCGATAGCGCCTCATGAACCTCTTCCGGTACGTTTTGGACGTTTCCGCTGAATCTTGTTTTAAACTGACAGTCGGATTAGATTGCCCAGGCGACGAGCAAGTTCGAAAAGCAGCACCGCATCATCGTGCCATACCCAGATCCCAAACCGACCAAAGAATCGCCGTACAAGATTGCCTACTCTAAACCGTCACAATGTAACGTTGTCGGTAGCCACGTCCTCAAAACAGTGACCAAGTCTCAATCAGCCGTGGGCGTTGACATGGTAGCGCAAATGCCATCCACTCTTTTTCAAGACAAAGACTATCTCGACCTACGATATTTCTACCGAAGAGCATATTTTATTGCCTACATTGCAGCTCACGTTCGGAAAGAGATGGGCGACGTTGTGGCCTCCAGCTTCGAATTCCTAAACGAAAACCCTCTTCTGCCCGTTCTAGTGCTTCGACCTTTGGCAAGTGCAGACACCAATTGTGGCAGCACCGAGGATGCAAAACGCAAGCCTGCAAACAAGGATACGAAGAAGCAGAGCTACTACATTCGGCTGATTCCTTGCGCTCCCGACGATCTGTTCCCTGGTCGAAGCTCACGGCGTCCGCAAACTGTACACGTCTGGGCAACCCTGATGAGAAGAAAGCCAGCTCCTCGGCCTCACCATTCTACAATTCCACAATCAATGGTGAAATGACGTTCATCAAATATTTAAGAGTCCTAGCACACGCTAAAAATCAGTGCTCGGCTTTCTCAGATGCCTGCATCTTGGGGCGAGTGTGGCTTCAACAACGTGGATTTGGTGGCAGCATCTCCCAAGGTGGGTTTGGTCACTTTGAATGGTCCATCATGATTGCTCTTCTATTGCAGATGGGTGGTAGGAATGGCCAAGCTGCATTGTCCAATTCCTTGAGCAGCACAGAATTATTCAAGGCTGGCATCCAATTTCTATCGACAACAAGTTTCACCAAAAGGCCGTTTGCATTCAGTGCACCCAACATCGATCATAAAGCGATTCGGGAATCTGGTCCAGTCATGTTCGATCCTATCAGACAGCTCAACATTCTCTACAAGATGAGCACATCGTCGGCCCATCTTCTACAGATCTACGCAAAATCGACTTCTAACTTGCTAGCTGATGAAAAGGCGGACAAATTCCAGCCGACCTTTATCATGAAAACAGATCTCACTTTCCACGTTTTCGATGCTGTCGTGGAAATCAAAATGACTGACTTATCCAAGTATGAACAATCTGTAGATCGAAGCAGTGCTGTTTGGAAGTTTAGTCTCGAGGCCCATAGGGTGCTGAAAAGGCATTTGGCAATCGTGCACAGCTGGTGCACATGCAACAGCGGCCGACAGAACCTTGGCCTCTGTCAACGCCTAGCTCAAGTCCCTCTACAAGGCTCTTGGTGGCTGTCATATTCGATCCGGCGAATATGCCGCGACAAATGGAGTATGGACCCCGGCCGAAGAGGAGAAGGAAGCTGCTGCATTCAGACACTTTTGGGGCCAGAAGGCAGAGCTTCGTCGATTTAAAGATGGAAGCATACTAGAGTGTGTTGAGTGGAGCGGCAAGATGCCGTTCCAGATTTGCCAAGAAATCGCCATGTATTCTCTGAAAAGGCACTTGAATGTTGCCAAAGAGGAAATCACAGCGCACGGAAGTGGCTTCTCGTCTCTGATGGGCCTCTCTCATCTCGACAAAGAGGCTTTCGACACTGCTCGGCGAGCATTCACCACGTTTGAAAACGATATTCGCAGTTTAGAGGACCTCCCACTTCAAATTCGTCAATTGTCACCGGTTTCGCCCTTGGCACGCTATTCATCTTTAGACCCGCCGTTGCTCGGCTATCACAAGGACACGATCGACCCAATGGACGTCAATCTGTACTTCGAGGCTTCAAGCAAGTGGCCTGAGAATCTGACGGCCATACAAGAAGCTAAAGTCGAGTTTCTCCTTGATTTTGACAGGCGACTAAGAAGCGCGAATGACACGTTGACGACGCAACTGGGACGCGAAAATAGAGCCGTTGGAACGGAAAATCTGGCCTACCTGGACATCGTCTATGAAAGCGGCGCAGCGTTCCGATTGAGAATCTACTGTGATCTCGAAGAGACCCTTCTTCAGCGCCAGGCACAGAACAAAGCAATTGATGTTCATGTCCGAGAAGAGGCGGTCGAGACCCTCGCTGCTTTCAAGTGGCAATACACTACTCTTCCTCTGCACACTCAGACCATCGCTACGTTTTGCACTCGTCTGCCGCCATTATCACACACAATCCGCCTAGTTAAACAGTGGTTTTGCAGCCACAAGCTCCGCGGACACATCAGCGACGAACTGGTTGAGCTTTTTGTACTCCACGTCTTTCTACAGCCTTATCCGTGGAAAATGCCGTCATCACCATCATCAGGATTCCTACGCACCCTTCTATTCCTATCCAGATGGGACTGGCGTGAGGAGCCCTTGATAGTCGATTCCGCAGAAACCATTACCAGCGAGGAGCGGACCACGATGCGTCGAGAGCTTGAGTCATGGCGTAAAGAGACCCCATATGAACAACTTCGTCATGTTCGTCGCTACGTCCAGTGATCTATCTGGCCAGGGATACACACGCAATGGCCCTCAAAGCTCATTGCTTCACGCATGACCCGATTAGCCAAGGCGGCTTGCAACGTAGTGCGGAATCAGGACCTGCACCTCGACCCGGCCGTCCTCTTCGAATCATCCCTCCAAGACTACGACGTCTTGATCCACCTATCTACAAAAGTCGTCAAGATCATCCTCCACAAAACAGCAGCGTCATGCGAGTCCTCCGCCAAGAGGCACTCCTCCCAGTACAAGAATCTCGACGATCGCACGGGCAAAATCCCGTTGCCTACCAGGACGCACCCAACGACAGTGCTGCTTCAGGAACTACAGCGAGTCTACAACGATTCTCTCATCTTCTTTTGCGGCAGGCCGGACGACTCCGTCGTTGCAGCCATCTGGGATCCAAAGCTGCAGCCGAAGCAGAAGTTTCGCGTTGGGCTACCATACAACTTTTGCAAGATTGCGGCAGGGAAGGATGGCGCAGATGAGGACGAGAACGAGGGCGACGCCACGACCTCGGATGTGGTGGAGGTGAATCGAGAAGCCATCTTGTTGGAAATCGCCAGGGCTGGCGGTGACATGATCAGAAGGATTGAGGTTAGCGATGATTGAGTAAATACGGTACCAAGATATACTGCCCATTTACAGCGAACTAATGCGGTTTCATGCCCGAGTCTCGTGCTATTCTGCCGTGGATGCATGCTCAAGTCATTTTTATTCCAGAGCATGTACATAGTCATGAAGTACTTCATAAAAACCATTACTGTATCCATTGGGCTCAGAAAATTGGGGAAAAAGAAAAGTTTTGATGTGGATGTATCAATTATTTCGAGGACATTCTACCTGTTCAGTTATCCAAACGCCGGTTCCATGGTATATGCTTATGTACAAGGAAGACTCTTATTTTTGTCCCTGACTGTTCCAGCCCTTCCTTCTCTCTCCCCTTCGCGGCCTCCCGAGTGCCTTTTGGAAACGTGTTTCTTCCCGTCCCACTGTTGCATGAAATACTATCTCAACTAGCCCGTCATCAAATCATCTTTCCTTCTTGTCAGCAACCTGCTGGGTTGAGAACGAGCAAAACTTATCCTTGATCGCTACCACTTCGTAGGTGCCTTCTTGGCTAGCCTTGATGATCTTGCTGTGTTCATAGGATATGTCATGTCTGGTTTCAAGAACGACGCTCCGGTGGCCCTTCTTGGCATTGGTGCTTCTGGTGTAGGTGAATTCGAAGGAGGCGTGCCCCAAAACTCGAATAATATATCAACCTCGTTGCCCTCGTGAATATCTACACGCGATTGCTTTCCACGACTGATTTGAACGCTTGGAAGCGGGTGGATCTTCTTGAGCAGGTTGACCGCCGCCCGGCAATCGCTAGCTTTGTCGGCAATGCTCGTAATGGTAAAGTCACCGGGCTTCTCGGCAACACGGCGGAAGTTGGTCGTCTGTGACTTGGCGTTCCACCGACCATTGAATTCATACGTGATGTCGAACGGTGGTGTTCCGGAAAGCGTGTATGCGATTCTTTCACCCACACAAAAGTCCTCCCGGGACTCGAGGGGTAGATGGACGGGGCATCGAAAAGCTGAATCTGGATAGAGGGAGCATGGACTTCGTACTTTTGCTGGCAACCCTTCGCATCGCGGACACGTCTTATGCGTAGCTGTTGGGTACCGAGGCGAAGGTGCTCTCTCGGAATTGGCATTGTGTAGGAGTTGGAGTTGATGGAAGGAATTCGATAGGTTTCGGGTGCTGACCCCGACTGATGCTTGATTTCAACTTCGACATAGAAGGGTGCGACTCCGGTCAAGGCTATGGGTATGCTGTCCTCGTGATCTTGCTGCTCCATGCAATACTTGAATGACTGGCCAGGTTTCGAGAAGATTGCCGCTGGCCTGGCATTAACACGCTGCTGCACCAACAGCGGGTGCATTCTTTGTCGCTGCTATAGAGGTTATCTTCCAGCCCAACAAATTTGTACGTGTAGTCGCCGGCCTTGGCAGTATCCATGGATATTGATGCCTTAGACAAAGCTGCATCAAACTCTTTGAGGGGAGACTTGGCGTTTGAACCTTGTTCAGATTTGTGCTGGATCTCATATGACACATGATACGGAGGAGACCCTGCAATGCATTAGTTGTTAGCCCGTACACTTGACACTTGATGCGGAGCATGGCGTGTTTACTCACCCTGCAAGCTGACTTCAAATCCATCAATATCACCCTCGCATACATCTTGCTTGATGAACCCGCCTTTGCCCTTGGTGATGCTTTCAGTCTGGACCACGGAGATGTCAGGCCGAGGAAACCAGTCCACACGAAACGTGGACGCCTGCGTGTCCACAGTTCCTTGACACTGGTTATCCTTGACATCGACAATCTCATAGACACCTCGAGACTTGACGACGATATGGTCGTTCGCAGTGTTTGCCGTCTTCGTGTAAACACTTCCAGACTCGTTCAAGTTTTGATATTGTATGGTCAAGGTGGTTCGCCTTGAAGGCGAAGAGGTAGTCGTACAGATGCGTCTTCAACGGCCGAGATATAGTTCTTCTGCTCTATTAACCCGAAAGCACCTCGAGGATGTTGACGACGAACAGCGATCTTGACTTGGTCTTGCAAAAGGTTCGACATCCGCGCTTATCCTGCACGCTGCTTAGAGCAAGAATATACTCACCGCCCTTGGTCAGGGGTGGCGTCTTGATTTGAATGTGTTTTCGTGCAAGTTGCTTGCACGCTCGGCTTTACGTTTGCCATCATGTACAGTCTCCCACTCCAAGTTGAAAGGAGGGTCGCCATTCAGTGCAACGTTGACCTCAACCGCAGAGTCGAGACAAGCGTTGATCACATCCCGCGCTTGGACGAATCTGGCTGACGCTGCAGGCTTGACCTCCTGTTCGAGAACCTTGTCCTGGCCGGATAAAGCGAGGCCTTTGTACACAGCATCACTGATCGTCTTGAACAAATACTTGTGATGACCAGCCTTCTTAGGGATGAGTTCAAGTTGTGATCGTAACCCAGGAACGTTCAGGCTTTTGTGCTCAACGTGACCATCTGAGATAATATCATAGTGCACAATGAAAGGGGAGTTCCCACTAGATCCAAGTCTACACGAAGACCGATGGAGTTACCCGCGCATTTATCAGGAATGTCCTCGGATCGGATGGAAAGATGAGGCTCAAGTGGGTTCAATAGCAGGCAAGATGATGGTTCGTCAACCTCGCCATCACATGACCCGCTCGACACTGATTTGAGGTGTAAAGTCCAGGTTGGGAAATGAAAGCTTTGTCCTTGGAGTTCCTGGCCGAATGGCTGTGTATTGATGATTTGTCACCATGATCTCCACTGTTAGTGAGTGTGTCAATGGGTGAGAATTGCCAGGTGATTTCGTGTGATGCATGATCGATAGGCCCTGAAAGAATGAATTTGACGGGTAGTTCCTTCGCTTGGCCTTTGCCACCTTCAAAGGATTTCTGAGGTCGCAAGTCTCCATGCGAATTTTGGGTCGTTGTCGTACAATGAACTTTTGAGTCTGGCCTTTGCATGAGCAGCATCCACATCATCCCCAGGCTTCGCATAACTGACAACATTGTCAAATGCATCATGGACTTCGTCGACAGAATACTCCCATTCTCCCGAAGAGGTAAGGATTCATTGAGGCCGACCGTGACTTTTGCCGGTTGTACCCATGAAAAGTCCTCAACGCCATCCACGGCAGCACCATTCTTTCCAGCAATGAGAGGCGAGGCAAACCCCTCCGGCTGCAAGCTCTGGAAGCGGAAGTCGTGGTTTTGCCATTCACTGCCCGGCTGTATACAATCTTCAGAGGTGGTGTGCCGATAACTTCGAGGGATAAGTCTGACAAATCGCGGATGCATCGCTGAGAGGATTCAGGAGCTCTAATTCTAGCCTGGGGACATGGAACCACAAAAGTTTCCTTGGTAGCGCGCTGAACTTCGAGCTTGTATTCATCCAGAACCTTGCCCAGGCGATACACTCCAGGCTTCTTGACAACATATTGCCAATTGAAGCCGACAGTGTTGGGATCGGAGCTCTGGTCGCGGATGGCCCTGGCGACTCTGTTGACTTCTCGGGAAGGAATTTTTATAGTCTCGTGCTTGCTGGTATCGAGATCGATTCTGACAAGCTCCATCTCGGCGGGTATAGTGGCATTGAAGTAAATTGGTAACGGCACACCTGTCTTATCCTTGTGGCCAAGGCAATAGGGGATCGCGCTCGGGTTGAGAACGGCAGAGCCTTCCGGAAGGATGTTGATAATTTGTCTGCCCATGATCAACGAGTGGTTATTCAGGATGCTTGAAACCTTGACGTTATGCTCGGAGATGGAAATTTCGCGATCGTACAGAGCCTTGGCGAAGCCCAGGAGCCACGTTTGCCAAGGTAGCTGTTTGGGAGGGCCAGCGTCAGTCTCATCTCTCATGTCAAGTACTTCGTTCTACTATAGAGGGTCTGACATGGGCCGACTTACAGGAATATTGAACATCAACATATAATTGAGGACAAGGTGACCGGCGAACAGAGTTGTCACCATGAACTGGGAAAGCTCCAACCACGGTATTCTGAGCTCAGGCAAGCCGAATAGGAAGGCAAAATCTATGAAGATCCATTTCAAGAAAAGCCACCAAGATGAGTCGCCATCCTCGATGACCTGAAGCCAGTCGTAGAGCTTCCATGCCCACAATAGCACGTATACACCGAAGGCGTATAAGCGCTGTTGCGGAGCATCGAGAAAGGTCAGAGGAATGACGGGCTCGCTGGTGGCCCGGCGCATCGTGGCATTTTCGGGAGCGAGAGGAAGAGTGGGTGATTTAGCTGACGTGCCATTCGATGAGGCGTTGCCGACCGTGGACGGTGTTTCTTGGGGTTTTGTCGTCGTGCAACGGTACCTGGAGTTGCTGGGAACCCAGACCGCAGGCGAGGAGTTGCGCTCATCGCATTCCGTGTTCACAGCGTCAGCGTCGTGAGCAAGAAAGCATCGGAAGCGAGGATAGTAAGTGTGCTGACGGATGTGAAGGATGCCAGTCTCGGAGGGAAATAAAGTAATGGCGTCGCGTAATCCGTACAGTTGTAGGGAAGTGCCGGCGGTTGCGTTCACGATGGCTCCAACTTGTTGACAAAGCCTGGACAACTTTTTGCGTAGGAGGTGCCTGGCCGGTGTGGATACCCACGGATACCCACCCCTGTTCTGTTCTCGTCACGTCAACGTCAGGTCCTGGCGGGATTTTTGACGCGCTTGGGATTGGCCCAAGACCTCAGTGGGATTGGGCCATAGAAAACAGTCGGCCAGCCCTGCGAGTGTGCTGACGCAGCCCACATGTGCAGGCGTGCGGGTTGCGGGTGTGCGGGTGTGCGGGTGTGCGGGCAGGCAGGGTTACGGCGCAACACGAAGCAGAGAATTCAATGTCAATGTTTCCATGTTCAATGTTCAAATGCATGCGGGCAAGAGCCCGGCCGCCTTTCTTTCGGCATTGGTTCACATATCCCGAGCTCGTTTCCCTTCCCATGTGGCAGAGATGAACCTCGTTGCATGATTTGCATCCCCGTGGCCCTTCACAGAGGTGGTTCCTGAAACAGGCTTCACCTTGCTTGGCTGGCAGAGACCAAGTCACGCAAAGTCACATTGCTTGCGCATGTCGCAAACGCTGATGCTTTTCAGAGCTGATGAATTCGGTGCGCAGGTCTCTACAAATGAGTAGAAATGGAGAACCCAAGGAAAAATCCCAAACGCAAGGTCTCAGAAACCCAAGAGCATGGACCTGACGATGAGGCGGCCGACCTGCTTGAGAGCCTGCAGTCCGCTCGCTGTCCAAGACATCGAAGACTGGCAGGGGTGGGTTGAGCTGGAATCAGAGCCGGTACGAGCGAAACCTCTTCTCCAAAGTGAATCCATGTGGTACACAAGCGCGTATGGAGTCTCTAAACGTTCCGTAGGCCTTCTTCAACACTATACTCAGAGATCTGGGCGTGAGAAACGTCAAAGTACAAGAACTATTCACGATGGATCAAGATTCTCTTGATGCGGTGTCGTAAGTAAATCAACAAAGTCGTTTCGACAAATCCTTGTCCCCGGTCTAAACACTGAGAAATGGGCAGGAAGCCAGTCTTCGGCCTAGTATTTCTCTTTCAGTACGACCCGGCTCACCAAAACGAAGAACAAGTGCACGATTCAGAGGCTCAAATATGGTTCGCAAATCAGGCACGTCTTCTTTGCCCCGAGGCCTCTGTCTCTCAAATAGTCGAAACTCGCCATCGGGTGCTTCCGGCTAACCCCAAGACCACAGACCACAAATAACGCTTGCGCCACGGTAGCGCTATTGAACATCATTATGAATGCCCCAGACATCGAGTTGGGTCAACAACTGACCGATTTCAAAGACGCTACGAAAAACCTTGATACCTCTCTCCGAGGCCACAGAATCAGCTCCAACAAATTTATTCGCAGCATACACAACTCCTTCACGCGGCGTATTGATCATCTGAATGCAGACTTGTGTCTAGAAAATGATTACGACGAAGCCAACTCGAGAGCAAAGAAGAAAGCTTCTTCGGCCAAGGCTCGACAGAGAAGCGGTAGGGGAAAAGAGCTGCTCTGGAGTATGGATATCATTTCATCGCCTATGTACCCTGTGACGGGCTCGTTTGGGAGCTAGATGGCTTGCGTAACAAGCCGCAAGAAATAGGTAAGGAATACTGGGTAACAAGCACCAGTCAATTACGTCACCTTTCTGATATATGTCTGTATAGGTCCTACAAACGGGAATGACTGGACCACTGTTGCTAGACCGCAAATCGAGGCAAGAATGTTGCAATATGAAGGAAGCCAATTGTCATTCAATTTGCTTGCCGTGTGCCGCAGCTCGTCAAGTCAGCTCAGCCAGGCTATAGCCACAATGATTGCGGCCTTGCGCACTATCCAGTCTCGCATGAAAAGTGATACGGGGTTCACGAACATCACTTCAGCAGATGAGCCACTTTTGAATATGTACGATGAAGCGCAGCTTGCCGAGTTCAATCTTTGCAAAGAAGACATCGAAAACGCCAAATTGCCAGCTCGGCTAGAGTCCGCCCTGTTTTGCCCTGAATGGCAGAATGACGATGCGTACGACATGTACCAGAGTTTTCGCGTCCAACTCAGGTCGGCCATAGATGAGTTTCGTGTCGAGTCATTTTCTGCAGAGGAGGAAGATCGGCGAGTGAAGAATCGGAAAAGAGATTATGGTGGAGCGTTGCATTGCTGGACTAAGAAGTTGGCGGAAAAGGGAGTATTGGAAGATATTATCCGGATGTCCTCGTGACGTGCATGTCACGCAATCTCGATAAGGCCAATATCGAGGAGTAACTGCAATCATGTAGCCGACAGTGTGAGAGGTCGCTGTAGGGACAGCATCTTGTTCCGCTGAGAGAAGGCGGGGCGGCCATGCAGTGTACAATCGCATAGTCAATCAATGAAGCTGCCGCGCCGAGCCTTTGGTTTTATCATGTGAAATGTCCAAGATTGCGAACACACTTATATTAGTCCAGCTAACAGACCCCCAGCTGACCAGTCCTAAACAATGCTTAACAATGTTGTTGCCTGTCCATGGAAGCTGCGACGTTGCAATGTCGCGTGAAAATGCATGCGCTTGAATAGAAGATGTTCGACAAGTACACCGAGGATTGCGTTCCTTCTTTGGACAATGTCATTAATCATCAGGATACTGTTCCTTGATATTTGATATAAAGCTACAAGTCTCTGGATCGAAGCGCTTGAAGAATTTCCCTGCCATGGGAAACATGTCGTCTGAAATATGTGTAGAGTCATTGATGAGCTCAATGTTGTCGGCCGCAACGACACGCGGCTCCGAGCCAGTACTAGGACTACGAGTTCTCATAGTGTCAGATTCAGCCGAATATATACAGATCACCAAAGATGATTATCAGGGGGTGGTTGTGAAGATAAGAGAGGATGAGGAGGCACGTCTTACAAGCACATGAAATAGAACTGATTCGGCGGTTGAACTGCCGTGTTGGTTTGGTCCGTGGATTGTATTGTCTCAGCATCATCGTCCGTGTAGAGGAGAGTAGGTCCCGGTAGCCGCTGCGAGCTTTGATCAGTCCATCCTGTGATAACACCTAACCATCTATATCTTCGATGCCGAAAGACTTGTCCAATCTTGAAAGGAATGACTTGACTTCCACCGTTTTCTCTTAGAAACACCGGCGGTATCACATCATCTTGATCTCGAACCAGGCGCCAGGGTTCCCACGGATCATCTAGTCCACGGTTTACGTGGCGAGCAAAGCCGTCACGCAGCGGCGTAAAACTGTTGTACATGGGCAAAAGATATTTCTCCACCAGCCAGGTGTCCTCCGGCCATGCCTTTACGAAGTGAAAGAGAAACCTTGGTAGCCGGTCTTCCCATTCGAATGTGTTAGAGGGTGTCAACATGAGAGATGACCAAAGGGCAGAATATAGAGATGCCTGCACATTCATGGCTCCATTGCCCCGTAGCAGCTGACTCAATTCCGATGAGCGTCATCCTGCAACTCTAGAATCCTAGCAAATGTCGCTTTGATATTCTGAGCAGTTCTTAGCACCATGGATACCGGAGGAACAGGGCCAAAAAGCATCGGTGCTTGTTTGCCATCCAACATGAGCGAGCAAATTTTGTAGACTGGACGCTGGCACTTCGTCATCGACTCCATAAGGGTCGAGATACATCCGCTCTGGCTCACTTGGCCCGCCAAGAGGAATATTGTCCAGTGTTCGTCCGGGTTGAGCGAAAACAATCGCATGAACATGGCTAGGGAAGGCACAGCATTGGGCATTCAGGCCCAATCTGGACGCGAGACAGCAGAATATGGCGCTGGATATCAGGGGATGGATTCGTGGTCCTCATGTCGTAGTGCCTGACCGATCAAACAGTTTCTCAAATTCCGATAGTTTCGTTCTGGATTGCGCATGCCAGTCAGGCCATTGGCGCGAATCCACCTGTTCAACACCAGAGCTTTTCTCGGGTCGTAAACTCGCAAGCCCTTCGCAACTGGCTCGAAACCGAGCAGCCGTCTCATCGAGCATTTGTGATATCTAATCACAGCCGATCAGTATTCAAAGGAACGAAACAAAACGAATAGCTCTGTCATGCAGGCAAGGTGAACAAATCATACGTCATCTAGGTCACCTGGCTGGTCGTGTAACACGAACATGTCAAAGGCGCCGAGTGCCCTCTCAAGCCGTTGTGCGGCAACCTGCGCATCGAGCGAATCGCGAACAAGGCCAAGTCTGTACCATTCCTCAATGGCAATGCTTCGATGTATGCTGTCGAGTATGGCATTGCCAAAATATCTGGGAGACGAAAACCTTAATCACCATTATCATCGTCACTGGGGGCCAGTGTGAAGAGGGAGGGTTGGAGCTGGCTGGTTACCTCCTCGCGAGAACATCTGACGCCGATTCGTGTGTCTGGCACTGGTCTAACAGAAAGTCCTTTGCATCGTATCCCAAACGACATATGTGCTCCATCCTCTTTAAGCGGCCAACTTTGGATGCCAAGACCTCATCGAAAAGTTTGGAGACGAGGCGATTCCGGTGCTCCCGGAGCAGGAATAAGCGCTTCCATTTCACACTTGCCACGGCCTGGTGCAGCTTCTCGTGGAATCCATGCTCGGGACTCCAGTATCTAAATCTGGTACAGCAATGATGACGCCAGAGAAGGCCCTGGCTTGCTAGTCTATGGAAGCGATGACCTAGCAGCTGGAAACATCGCAAATTGTCCTCGGGCGAGACATGATAGAGCAGTTGTTGGATGATTTCGTCTGGGGCCTGGTCTAACGACATGGCAGCCCATGTGAATGACGCAGCTTTGGGGGTAAGCAGCACCCGTTTCGACGAAATAGCTCAGCCCACGGAATTCGATGAGATGAAGCTATTGGCGAGCCCAGCAGCGACCTTGATTTTAATAAGCCAGACTTCATGCATCTATCCGTGCACGGCGCTGGGTAGCTAGCTAGATGCAGTGATTAGTCACTTCTGGCCTTGCTATTGGCTCCGACGCTAGTCCCCAACAGGATAAGCAAGTAAACAAGACTCAACGCGTCGCACCGGGATGATCGTGCAGCGACGATGAAATCCGGGTTGTCAGAAGCATGCTTGACGAATCCTTCTTCAGAAAAAAATCACAGGGCCTTTTTGTTTTGTTTTTCGCTTCATCGCTCACCGAAATTTGAGCTCCGGTTCATGGCCATTCGGTCTCATCTGACAACGAGAAATACTAGCTATTTTAAATGTATGCATACCCTGTTTGCTTTACCACCAAAGTTTACATTCCTATCGACCTGGCTGGCTATTTCACTCCTCAGAGCAATCGACAACTGCTTTTTTTCTAGTCGCTACTGTGATCGCCGCGCCCGGCTCAGTTGACATGCGCCGTATTCAACTCGACAACCCTCGTCGCTAAATCAGTACACCAAAGAATTAACCACAAAGCGTGTCTTCCGTGATTTCAGCGCCGGCAGTCATGGTGCAACCAGGGCTGGGCAGCGCGCTCGACACGCCCCGAACCAACATTGGCGATGCTACGTACCTCAACGGTCAACCTGACCTCGCCGACATATCCCAGGAAGCATCTTTCCAGTCGCCTGGCAAAGATGGCGACTTTCTGCAGCAGCTTCGAAACGGCCGCTCAGATGGGATGAGTTTACGAACCCCGGCAACGAGGACCACTGGCCGATCGCAGAAACCTGCCCCCAGCATTGGCGGTGCCGAATTCACTCCATTGCTCAAGTCCGTGACGAGAAATAGTGCCTGGAAACAGGGCAAAGAGAATAGCGCCACAGTGGTGAACACTCCTGGGTTGGACAGGATAGACGAAGACGATGTGACTGCATTACCAAGGATGGATAGTTCACTATATCTCGGTTCTCGGAACCAGTCATACCTCGAGAACACGTTGCCACAAGTCGACAGTAGTAGTGTTGCGTCAACTCCATTGGCAATGCAGCCGCGAAGAGGTGGGAATAAGGGTCCTTTGCAGGACGGCAACCAGCTCTCTCTTCGAGAACAAGAGAACGTCATCGATCGTATCGAAAAGGAAAACTTTGGTCTGAAACTGAAGATTCATTTCCTCGAAGAGGCACTGCGAAAGGCCGGTCCTGGTTTTAGCGAAGCGGCTCTAAAAGAGAATACAGAGCTAAAAGTGGACAAAGTGACAATGCATCGGGAACTTCAGAGATACAAAAGCATGTCTCAACCGCGGAGCGAGATCTAGAGACTTACCGGCAACAAATGCAGGAGCTACAAGAGAAGGCGAGAAAAAGCAAAATGACAAAGGCCAACACCAAGAACTTGAGCAATTGCAGAATGAGCTCAATGCAAAGGAAGTGAGCATTGATAACCTACAGCGCCAGCTGGACCAAAGTCGCAACGAGGACGATCAACTAGAGAAGCTCCGTGATAACATTGAGGACTTGGAGGCAGACTTGCGCGAGAAAGACAGGATAATCACGGAGCGAGACGACGAATTGGAGGGCCTGAAAGAGAGATTGATGCCGTTGAAGACCGAGCCAGGGAGTCTCGACAGAGGATTGCTGAATTGGAAGAGACGGAAAATCAAAATGAGGAATTGGAGGAAGCCAAAGAAACCATACAAGACCTCGAGACTAGTATACGCCGACTTGAGCAACAAATCCATGAGTTGAAAGAGGCGGCGAACGATGCAGTCTCGCAGAAGGATCGTGCTGAGCAAGACCTGGAAGAACTCCAAGAGGAGATGGCCAATAAGTCGGTTGTGACAAAGGGTCTATCACGTCAGATCGAAGAGAAATTGGCTCGCTTACAAGAGGAGCTGGACAGGTCTGGCCAAGAATATGCGGATCTCGAGAAGGAACTGGCCAAGGCGAACGAAGAGAACGAACAGCTTAGGTCTGACATGGAGGAAATGAGAATCGAAACCGAAGTAATGCAACAGGAGCAACACTCCCACTCTACCAAAATCCATGAGCTAGAAACCGAGCTTATCGTCGTTGCGGACCAGAAGGATCATGTTCAGGAGCGATACGAGTCTCTCGCAGCTGAATCGATGACCTTCCAACAGGAGATTCAGCGACTGGAGAAGGAAGTCGAAGAGCTTCAACAGAACATATCAGATGAGAAAGAATATGTCCTCGAGATCGAAAAGGACTTGCGACAGCAATATCAAGACGAGATAGAGCGATTGAATGACGAGATATCGAACTTACAGGCCGAGGTTCGGGAACGAGACAATCTTTACGACAATGATAGTGAAAAGTGGGAGAATGAAAAGCAAGCATTGATGTCAGAACGTGGCAGAGCGGAGGAGAAGGCAGCAGGTCTTCAACGGACCATCGATCGGCTTCGTGAAACTGAGGGAAACTTGTCCAACAAGGAAATCGCCTTGCAAAAAGCTATGGAAAGCGAAACGGAACGCCACAAGAACGAGGAAGCCATAATGAGTCGTCAGATAGATGATTTGCAAGATGCTCTTGAAGCTCGACAGGCACTTATGACCAACTTGCGGAATGAGCTCTCCTCAGTTCGAGATGAGCTCCGCCAGACTCAAATCGACTATCAAGCAAATGTAAACAAGGTTGTGGCGTTACAGGACGAAGTTGACATGTTGCGATCAAAATCTGCCACGAATGGGACGCCTAGCCGTGTCAACGCTTCTGGCAAAGACTCCCAGCTTCTGCGCGACCAGATCACGAGGCTAAGTTCAGATCTCACAACCACAGGGTGCCCTCGCGGAAGCTCGGGCGGAACGTGACGAGCTTCATGGCAGCTACGTCAGCAGTCATCCCAAGACAACGATACCCTTCAAGTTGATCAGGAACGTCTGACTTGAGAACAGCCAAGCTGAAGTTGGATAATGAGGTTCGTCGGCTCAAGGATGAATGCAAATCACTAAGCGAAGGGCGAATAGCCGCCGAAAAAGCTCTCGATGATGAAACTGAGAAGGCCATAGCACAAGAGGCAAAGCTAAGACAGGAAATTGTACAACTGCGGAGCAAGAAACGCTCCTCAACACCAGCCACACCAAACAAACAAGACTTGCAATCTGCCCAGCGCAGAATAGAGGAGCTTCAGCAGAAAGTCGAATCTTACCAGAGCAGGAACTCCAAGTCACAGCCTTCCGGTGACGGTGATGGCGTCGATGGTCTGTCTCAGCTGAGAAGAGACTTGTCTAATTATAGACAGAAGGAACTTGACTTCCTACAGAAGGAGGCAGCCCATAAAGATCTAGTCAAGGAGCTTAACATGCAAATCGCAGAATTGGAGGGGCAGTTGCACGAAGCCAAAATCTCTCAGCTAGGAAGATCACCACATGCTCATGGTAGAGAATCAGCGGGAGAAGTTGCAGCATTAGAAACCAAGCTCTCCGAGACTCAGCGCGCCCTAGAGGAGTTGAGGTCACAGAGTGCCAATGCAGAGCTACAAGCTTCTAAACGCCTCGAAGATTTACTCAGTCAGTTGAACGACTTGGAGGATCAGAAGCTTGTGTTGGAAGAGGTCCTCGAAGAGGCCAGAGAGCAAGCAGACGAGACAGCTGCACATCATGATAAGGCAATACGTCGCCTGGCACACAAACTAGACAAGACTGAACGCGAGCGAGATGCTGCCATTGCCTCGCAGACAGAAACCAGCAAGCAAGGCAAATATCTCCGGAAGAGCCAGGCAGAGATTGAGAATCTTGAGAGTGATGTGCGGCAACAACAAGAGCTCATTGACGGACTTGCTGCCACGGAAGCAGCACTGAGGCGGAAACTGGAGCGAGCGCGTAGTGAGAGGGCAGCTTTCCGAATGAGCGCCGAGAAACTACAGCGCGACATTCAATCACTCCAGACCTCGAATGGTCCAGCAATCAGCTACCGCGATTACCAAGCCTCCTCGACACGCCGAGACAAATCCCACACGTCCAATAACCAAGCTCTTGACACGCCTCGTCCGTGCCGCAGAGGGGGCCGAAGAACGTCACAAGAAAGAGGTCAAGGGCATGGTGACGCAAATGGAGTGGATGCAGGCTCGTTGGGAGCGGAGGCTCTGCTTCGGTCCGACGTTGCCTTTGCCAAAAAGTTTGTCCAGTTGCAGCTTGACGTTGCCAATGCTTGGTTCGTACTTGATCCCGATCACTTGACTCTGCGCAGCATACTAACTTGACATGTTTGACAACAGCAACAAGGCACAGCTGCGGGAGCTCGAGCACATTCTGCAAGAATCTACTCCATAGCAACAAGGCACTGTCACTGCCGGTCGCACGCAACGGCCTCGTCCCTGACAAGACGAAACCTAGCTCGATCCGAGCTTTCCTTGCCATGGCCCGCTTCATCGCACGCATGCGTCTTTCATCCCGGTCATGGGCAAGTCAAGAACGGGTTCGTCTCAAGCTGGTGGCTGCCAGGGACGAACAGAGACGAGCCAAGATGACGAGACAACTTAAAGTGGTGAGGGCAGAGTCATAGCGACAACAAGTGGACTATCTCTTCCCAGACCCCTTTTTCCTTTCATCTTTTCTTTCTCTGTGCGCTGTTTTCGAGCCAAGGGCATGAACAAGGCCGAGCTACGCATCCCGCACCAACATTCTCACTAGCTTTTATTACATGTCAGAAGCAAGATTACGAAACTACTTATCGGCGCAGGCACGACGGAATGGCGTTGACTGGAATTTACGGGGTGATTGGTTCAGGACATACCAGGTCTAGTTTTAGTCGGTTCTACCTTTTTTTTTTTTTGGTTCCCAAGTATACCATTCGCATAAGAGCAAGGCATTTTATTTGCGTTCAACTGGCGATTCTTTATTTGTCATCATTGCAATGACCTTGCGTGTGGCAAATAGATTGGTTCCACGAAAAACGGTCAATATGTGATCCTCTGATGGAGTCGAAACAGAAATATATGATGAAATCAAATCCTACAATAGCACAGCTACTGTATGTCCAGATGTAACAGGACCATGAGTAAGCGATTTGGCGAAAACTTCTACCCATGGCAGCCGCAGCAAAGACTTTCCCCAGCATTGTCCGATGTTGTAAGAAGAAAGAAAGGACCTAGGAAGAAGAATAAAAGCACCACCATGAGAAACGAGGTGTTCTGGGATGAAAACACCACGTAGCCATTCGAGCCCAATCAGCAAGGTGAACCAGCAAAGTGAAGATTAAGAAAAGGAGTTGGTCCATTGAAACCAGGATATCGAACGAGAATGCAACAATCCTGTCCCCTTAAATAAGAATAATGATATAGAAAAAGCGCCCCCCCGCGTACAACGAAGTGCATGCATGTAGTTGGAAGGGAAAGCAAGGGCATCTCATCCCTTTCCACGGTGACATTGCTCAAAGTTTATTCTCCATATACGTGATGTATTTCATTGCACGACCTGGCCAGAGATCCCTGCGTCCGACATCATTTATATTTACATGACGAAAAGGAGATTTGTGTCTAGAATCATCAGGTTAGGTTCAGCTTCCCTTTGGCCAGATGGACTTGGACTTGGAGGTATGTACTCAGCGGGTGACTGCACGAAAGCTGCGGCCTTTGCGTGTATTTAACAGCCAGTTCATCTCTGATGCTGTTGAGAAGCTGCACGTAGCTCTGCTGGGGTTTTTCTTCAGGGCCGTCATGAATGCCCATGACATTGCACCGGTTGCTTGGGATGCAATGGTAGCATCAGCTCTATAAACTGTATTAGTTACGCGTTCTTCATTGCGGGATGGGGTTTTTTCGGTTATCCTTTGTGCGAAGCAAAGAGGTGGCAGTTGATAGACGTTGCATGGACAAAGAACAGAGATGGGGCACCCACGAAGTCTGGTCATCTTTGCTGCCGGAAAGCATGATGACATCCGCAGGGGACGTTTTGGTGGCTAGAGTGCGAGCGTACGCGTCCTCTCCACTTGTAGCCTTTTTGAAGAAACTCATGATGTTGTTGGCAACACCGCCCAGGTCACCCTGACTGTACGAGGAAATGACACCAAGAAGACCTTGACCAGCCTCTTTGGCCAGATTCGGCTCTTTGAGGATACCTTGAGTAGAATAGATATAAGGCAAGTCCAACGCAGTTCCAGAATGACACGAGTCAAATATTGCGGTCAATCTAACCCCGGCTTGTAGGGGTGTGACCATGATGCGATGCATTTCGTCATCAGTTATGTGACCAGTTTGTCTGAAGTCCACAGGATAAATCACTTCGTCGTATCCATCTGCTTCGTCACCATCCAGGTCCCTTGTCTGTCCACCATGTCCTGAGCAACGAGGCTTAGCTACAATTAAAGAAGAAAACGAGGAAAGGGAGGGTGGGGGTCCCAGAGCGAACAACAATGAGAATGGTCGGTCATACCAGAATAATGAAAAAGAGAGAGTCGTTCGGCCGGGCGTCCTTGACCAGCCAATGCATCGCTCGTAGGATGTTTTGTTTAGTCGGCTGACTCATAGGATTCTGCTGGTCGTCTGTCAAAATCACCATATCTTCCCGCCTATACCCGAAATGCTCAGCTAGGTACGCGGTCATGTTTCGAACATCGTTGATACAGCCTCGGAGTTGTCCACGTTGGCCAAAGTAGTTGATGCCGATAAGCAGAGCTTTCCTGCGGCCTGTGCAGTTTGAATATCGAAACGAGTAACCTTGAGGGGCTCCAGAACCGAAATGCTGCAGACCAGCTGGAGGGACAGGTGGGTTACCCGGCCGCGGGCTGTAGGCACCATGTTGCTGCTGTTGAGGCGGCATTGCTGTTCTGCTGCTTTAATCTTTGTGCTAGATGGTATTTGAGGAGGGGGAGGCTGGGCGGAACGTACCAGGGCTTTGTTCAGGCCGTGATGTGTAACCTGACTGCGGTGGCGCATGACTGTACTGGCCAGAATATTGCTGAGGCGGAGGACCGTGATGCTGCACCAAAGCTGTAAGCACACTTGTTCGCCGTCTCTCGACCAAGACTATCCATCACTCCAGTCTTTCGGTACCTGAAGTCGTTCATACCTGATATGCGAACTGTGGGGCAGGAGGTTGCTGATAGGCGTAATTGGGTTGAGGTAAAGGTTGGCCTTGCGGGGGATAGGCATGATATCCTTGCTGCTGCGATGGTCTGTGGGCAATTGCATTGGGTTAGCAGGCTAGAGTAAAAGCAGGAGTAATTGGCTGAAATACTCGACCTGGGGTGAAGGGAAGAAGCTCATCACCTGAAGTAGTTGCCCTGATACTGAGGTTGTTGAGCGCCATAACCTCCTCCTCCACCACCATCGTAGCCCGGATAAGCGGACATTTCGAGCTGAGGGAGGAGGTGTCAAATCGAGCGTGGGCGAAGAGAATGCTGATGAATTTTGATTATGATGCGATGAATAACGAATACTTCGGGATCGAAAGTGGAGCGAAGTATCTAGGTACCGAGGGAAGTTGAGAAGCTGAAGTCGATGTCGATGTCGATGTCGACGTCCAAGTCGGCGCTCAAGTATGTAACTTTTGCTCGGGCCTGCCCGGTGCCGTAGCGCCGAGGTTGGGCGACTGAAGCTTTATATGGAAGGTTTTGGACAATGGAGATCCAAAAAGAAGCCGAGGGCGACGCTGCTGGCGTTTCAATTGCAGACGATGGACGATGCAATGTAGAGGATGGCAATATAACGGCACGGCGCCAACGGCAAGAGGCTTTCAAACAAAGCTAATAAGCTCTTTCTCTGGGCAGAGTAATCCGTAGGCTGGAAAGGTCGGCTGCCCAGGGTACGTACCTCCCTAAGGGACTGCTGCCGACACGTGAAGGGCGGTCAAGTGTCTGCCGCCTCTGCCCTCTACTCTCACCCTCTTCTTCGTGCAACGAGCAGTGGTCTGTCTTGTCTTCTGGCTGCTGACAGTGGGTTGGGTGTGTGATGGTGGACGCTGACGGAGTGTATTACGGAGTGTACGGGCTGGGAACCCCACGGCGTAATCCGTAAATAGCATCGAGACAAGACAGTTCGATTGGTTTCCGGTCTGGTTTCGCCGACGTCTACTTGCATCAAAGAGGCATCCGTTGATGGAATGAGTCCGCGATCGTAGACCTACATAGTGCCAGCAAACTATCATGCATCAAATCTTGCGGAAGATGCTATTTTTGCTATTGATGCTTGGGCCTCGACGCCGAAGCTGGACGTCCGGCATCCGTAGCTATGTACTAGCCGGCTGGTCAATTGACCCGTTTTACGGACGTACTTCGTAGTGTCTTCGTACAGATCGCAGTTAATAGCGTGGGCACCAGGGTCTCCCTGAGTCCCGTCCCTCCCTGTAGGAGGATCGTTGGGGCTTCAGGGCCGCATGCCCGAGTGATAACATCGTTGCAGCCCGCGTTTTCAGGTTAGTACACCCCACTGTACATAGGGGTGAGGTGGCCGACAGCTGAACTGTCCTGTGGCTCGCCCAATCAATCGGTCGGCTAGACTTACGTGATGTCGTGCCACACATCACGACAGGTACCGGCGTGTTGAACGAGCGTCGCAGATATTGGCTGTATGCTTTTATCCAAAATTCGAGACCATGAAAACACCGTTACGCAACAAACGTAGCTGCCTAGTCAAGGAAATTTTGTTCTGTCTTGTGTATCTCGTATCGATACATAGCAAGGACACGCATTACGTTCTGTGTCCAAAGACCAAGGGCGAGCCTTCATCCCATACGCCTTGGAGCGCAGAGTGCATGTTTGTTTGCCTCGTTCTGTTGTTCCTTTACGAAGTCTCAAGCGTGGCACCTGCGAATTTCCTTGTTTGCCTCAACCATGTCAGCATGTAAAAGAAAGGGCTACGAGTCGAACGCACAACGCTTCGAGCCAATAAAGGGTAGCCGAGAAGCAGGCAGGTTTTTCCAGTCGTTTATACGAGAGCCTTTTCAAACACTTTGTAGTCGGCCGGGCCAGCTAACTGAGTCGCCAAAGATGGATAGTCCTCATTGAAGCTCCCAAACTTGACCATTCGATAGCCCATGCGTTGGTACCAAGCTTGCATCCTCGGCTTGACTGCATGTTCAAAGCTTGTGGGCATAAGCAGTTCCATTTGCATGACCGTGCAACCGTTCTCTCGGCAGTGTTTCTCGGCGAAATCAATCATGGCACGACCTAGACCTCCACCACGATACGTGAGTTCGAGTGCAAGCATGCCAAAGTTTCCAAGTCGTGCCGAGAGCTGCTTTACAAAAACACACCCTACTGGTTTGAAACTTGAGTTTTCGGGAGAGGGGCCGAATCCGTGGTGTCTGAAGTCAGGCTCTCGTCGGCGGGTAGATAAGCAATTGCCAGACATCCTTCTTGGATAAGGTTGACTATTTCCACCTCGTCTGTTCGGCGGTATCCAGGAAGGAAAATATCGGCTTCCACCTCTCCGTAGGCGTCGTTGACAATCCGAGTAAGGGAACCTACAAGATGGGCATCTTCTGCGACAGATATATCGGCAATGCGGATCTGAAGACCTGGGTTTGAGGCGATTTCACCAGAATTGACGGGCTTGTCAGCCTGGTGATGATCTCGGTCATCAGGAGCTAGTGAGCCCGCTAAAATATTCTGTATCGCCTTCTGTGCCATGATGGACGAGTTCAATGGTCGCTGGACAATGGCAATCTCAAGGCAAACATTAGAATGCTGTAAGCTGTTCTAATTTTCCAAGGTCATCAGATTGCCTCCTGTCAGGTTTTCGGACTAACCAATGTCTACAAGGGCTTCCTGATGTGGTTAGTCTCACGCCCTTCACCATGCAATATTTGGGCGTCATCTACCGTTCGGTGCTCTCGTGCATATTGTGAAGTGGTGCGCAGTAATCGAGGACGCATGATACTGACCATTCTTGGATATTTTCAAGGTATGCGTTCTTTTCTCGTTCTTGTTGACTGTGGCCTTTGCCTGGAAGCATTAAGCGAAGTATTGCAATGTGCTGTACGCAAGCATGTGTCACTCGCCCCGGACGCCGACATGCGAGACGCCAGGGCGCACTACATAGACGAGGGACGCTCATTGACGAATTGGAGGCAAAGGGCTGCAGGAGAAGGAGAGGCAAGAGAATTGGTGATTCAACAAAGCAGGAGCGAAGCGAGGCAGCCAGAGACCCTCCGTATTTCCCGCGAAGCAGGCCAGAGTCATGCTCGCCATCCAGTCACTTTGCAATGTCGTGCCCCACTGCGGATCGCCTTCTCTCTTTCTCTGTTGGTCTGCACTTGTGCAGGCAGTGCTGTCACCTGTCAACCTCTTGATCAATTACTGTGAGCTCTGATGAACTATATATGACAAGCCTCTGCGATGTGCACGTCCATGCCTCGTCAAGTGCTGCCCAGAGGCACCTAGGGAGCGTCGTCAACTACGGGATATGATGGAATCCAAATTTTCTCATGGGCCGGTGCAACCCACGGCGGAAGCTTTACTTCAGCTACAGTCTTCGGCTCATTCCTTGCACGAACTGCAGAAAGCAGGATATATCTTGAGTCAACTACCCGCCGCTGAAATTGAGCGAAAAACGATGCGAACAATGTTGCAAAGGTAAGCGAAGAAGCCTAGGCGAACGGGAAGCTGAGAGAAGAGAAAAGGATTTTTAAAAAACGATATAAAAGAAGAATTCCAGGAGTATTCTGTCTAACCCAGCTTTTTAGTGTTGAGAAAAGAACGGCGAAATAGACCTCAAGCGAAACTCGACTGCCACTGGCTCCAGTGGTGGGCGTCGCTGCGTCTGACACCTCTCAAGCGCTGAGCTTGCAAATGACCCTGTAGCAGCAACTGGGAGTAACGCCTCAGCAACACCAGTCAACAACAAGCCGTGGACAGTGCAGAGTCTGGGGAACGTGGTGCAGGGCCAGAAACTGGACAACCTGATGAGACACCTTTAGTCTGCAAATTCCATTCAGGTCGTGTTGTGAATAGGGTAACTACAATCGCTCGCTTCTTCCTCTTCCTTCTTCCTCTTTCCCTTCTCCACGTTCAGAGACAACGTTTCGCTGCAGGTATCGTTCTAAATCGGCTAACAGGAAAATGAACAGACGTGGACATGCTGCAATAAACCTCCGCTATCAAAGCCGTGTTCCGGCCGTGAACAACACACTGCTCGCCAATACAAGTCAGACGAACTGGAAAAGAATTGAGATTTTATGAAACACCAACCGGATCACTCCCATCACATATTGCTGCAGTAGTACTTGATTGCGAGATGGGAACTGCGAGCTCGGGGAGTCGGAGCTGATTCGCATATCGGTGGTGGACTACTTCACTGGTGCAGTCTTACTAGACAAGCTGGTCTATCCAAATGTGCGAATGGCGCACTACAACACAAGATTCTCTGGAGTTACAAGACATGCAATGGAAAAGGCTCGCCGCAGACACAACTGTTTAATCGGACGGGATGCTGCTAGACAGGCTCTTTACAAGTTTGTTGGTCCCAATACAGTGGTAGTTGGCCATGCAACCCATGGTGACCTCTCTTGTTTGCGAATGATACATCGACTGGTTGTCGATACAATTTTAATCGAGACTGAGAGACGCCAAATTGAGCTTGCGTTCTCAAGGCTTTGGACGACAAGCGTCCCGCTGACATCCAGGAAGGGGCGGCGCATGCCGACGTCGGCGCCGAGGTCGAAGGTAACAAGAGCGATATGTTGCAGAAGGAAGGCCGCCTATCTTTGAAAGCTCTCGCGCTCAAGAGGCTGGATAGAGTTATCCAAATTAAGGGTCGTGGACATGACAGCCTAGAGGATGCACTGGCAACCCGCGATCTACTACACTGGTACATGGCTAACCCATTGAACTTGGACACATGATGAGAATCCTACCGTGCATGTGCATCGAGATGAAAAAAAGGCAAAAGGGCATAGAAGCGGAACAAATAATCATGCCGGAGCATGGCAAACATTGATATGGGAAAATTGGCACGCACGCTGTGGAGTATGAAATAAGGAGAACTTGCATGATGGCGATGGATCGTTACCAGCACTAGTAGTAGCTAATAAGTATTCAATTTCACGTCAGGCACGCAGATGGTGCAGCCATCAGGTGCTGAAAAGAACCTCGATGTCCCATCCAGCACGTAACGTGCCCGAACTTGCCTAGTGAATGAATCGTAGGATCATTATGAGTCCCCGTGAAGCCACACAGAAGCCTGTGGAGCGCTGGAATCTTATCAATCTGATAAGCTGAAAGATGGTTGAGCTTCCGCGGTTCATCGACGGAAACCAATGGACCACATCTTCATGCACAGGAAGGTCCGCTATATGCTAATCAGAGGACTAGACAGAATTGATGAGCTCCAATCCTCGGCGTTTGCCTAGTCTATGCATGGATACCTTCTCTCTAATCACTACATCAAATCGCGCTCGTAGGAGCCGAGCCATCATGTTTCCCCGATCCTGCGTTTCGGCTTTACAACTTGGCCTCTACAGCCCTTGCGTGGGGTACAGCTCGGAGGCTTGGGCTCGGATAAAAAGATGGTGTGCTTTCGAGACTATTGCTTGATAAGTGTTCCTAGTCCGCACTCACTTATTTGAACAGTTCGATACGGGGGGGCACAGGGCCGAGCTCAAGATGGGATTCTCAGGTCAACGGTGCAGATGCAGAATAGTAAGGTGGTTCAAGAAACATGGCTATTTTCTTTGAATGAAAATGCTTCATCATCATTTGATACATCTTCCGATCCTCTCTAGCGTCCGTATTTATCCACTTCACCATGGTTATATTTCCACTAGCTCCTTGTTTATATGTCATTGTTGTAAAGAGTGTACAGATATAGAAATATTCATCACCAAAAAAAACGCCATTCCTTACTGCTTCTCAGGTCCCCTTTTCTTTTACTCAAAGTGAAGATGGAAGCAAAACATCAAAGAGCTTGGCCAAACACAACTTGAGACTGCTCTGCAGCTCTTCTTGGTAGCCATTTCGGATCTCCGGGTCTCAACGCATTGCTTGAACTGGGACTATCCCAACTGGCAGATTGTTTGGGTGGTGGGCCCGTGGCCACCGAGTAAGGGGCAGATGGTCGACTTTCTTGCAATAAGCTCCAGTCACTCATCACACTCGCTCCACTCGTATATCTTGATGACGAGTTGCTCATAGGGCCAACACTGTACGTTGAGCTGGTTGCAGTTCGATGTGGCATCTCGGGAACCGTTACTTCGCCCGATATCAGGCGACTCTCGATTTCCAAGTCGAACGGATCCGAACGGAACTTTTTCCGTTTGTTGGCGAACGAGTCGGCGCTTGGGAGGGATTCCCGATGCACAGAACGTGGTCTAGCCGCTGTGGCATTGCGAGGTAAGTGCTGAGATGTCGGCTCATCAGCACTGAGCGACCGGCCACGCGATGGAGAGGTTCTCAAAGGCATGGAGCTGGCATTATTCTTGTCTTGGCCAGATGATGGTGAGTTGAACAATAATGCAGTAGGTGGTAAGGACGGTATTTGCAGTGGAAAGACAGCAGCGTTTGCATCAGAGAAGGGATTGGACAAAGTGGCTTGGCTTTTGGCCAAGGGCCAAACCTCGTTGGCTTTCTTCATCGACACTTGGGTCACCAAACATCTGTCTTGCAGATGTCGTCTGTAAGGGCAGTTGCTGCTGGCTTGGCCCATTGCGTAAATGTGTGGGCTGAGATCCTGATTGCACTCGCCGCTCGGCCATGTCGGTTGCAGGTAGGCTTGAGCGGATGCTGCGATCGCTGGTTTTCGAATTTGAGATTGCCTCGGCTTTTCCAGCACCGGGCAGCCATTTTGCTATTTGATTTCTGAATATAGCAACTGGTGTCCTACCTCTCCTTGATGAGCCTTTGTCGTCATCGCCAACCGGAGAGCCTGTGGAATTTGCCCCTTCTTCGACCTTCTTTTCGCAAACCAAATTAAAAATCCTATGACCGCCAAGCCGACAATACTCCCAATGGATATTCCTACAATAGCACCTGTTGATATCTGCGATCCTCTCGCGTGTCTCGAAGTGGCCGCCCCAACACTGGGCTTTGTATGGCCCGGGGTCTACGGAGGTCTCCGACCGGTGTGATGTCCGGGGAGACCCTCTAGAAATGGATCGCTGGAAGTCTCAGTAGGTAATTCGGTTGCTGTGGTCTGCTGCTCCTCGCTTCCACGAGAAGTAAAAAGGAGGTTCTGCGAAGAAGTTTCCAGGGTTGTGGGCAGTGCAGGTGCAACCACTCCAATACCGGATGAGCTTGGCCCGACTATCTCAGAACTAACCGACGACGGTTTCGAATCACTACCTGAACTACTGGGTGTAGTCGAACCACGGGAGTTGGAAGCAGCCGCCTCATCTGGCGTTGAAATTCGATTGCTCGGACTTCGTTGAGTCGCCGAAGATGTTCTGGCTTGTTGCGTAGGGCTTCCGACTTGTTCAGCTGGTGGCCTATTGGTCGGCGAGCCATCAACAGAAGATTTCTGGCCCGGGGTTCTTTGGGGTTATTATTCGATCCAGGGCTGCTAGTATTGGGAACATTAATGGGTGAGGCATTGCTTTTCGTTGTCGTCGTTGTGAGTTGGATGGATTGTAGAGAATTGATTCTCGGAGTATTGTCTTGGATACTGGTAGTCTGGCGGGTTGACGCGGAGGTTGACGTGGAGGTTGACGTGGAGGTTGACGTGGAGGTTGACGTGGAGGTTGACGTGGAGGTTGACGTGGAGGTTGACGTGGAGGTTGAAGTTGAAGTAGAAGTAACCACATTAGAGGAAGTCGATACTGGCGTAGCCGTGGTTGTTGACTGATCAGTGGCTGTAGTTGAAGGCAAAGAGGTGCTAGCCGAGGTCGATGTAGTAGACGACGTGGATGATATCGCCTGCAATGAGATTGATGATGTTGGAGTTGAACTGGCAATACTTGATATTGTACTTTCCGCAGACGATGTTGCTTTTTTGCAACTACAACGCTGGAACGAGAAGCGAGGTCTGATGAGGCCGCCTGCGTTTTGAGGGCTGCTGAGACGAGTGGCGTCGACGTGTAGCCCAAGAGATTGAAGGGTTGTAAAGAGCGACATGGAGATGAAATATTGTAATTGACCGCCACTACTATTCTCCGTGGCACGATATCGCATTGCCTGCCATGGACGGACGCATCAGAGGCCCCTTCTGGGAGCCTAGACATGGTGGCTGCCTCTTATTCGGCCACTACGATATTGATTTTTTGCTGAACTGTCCTTCCTGAGTTGGACGATGATTATTTTCGCGAGCTCGCGAGATGTTGGAATCGCATAGGAACATCCATCCGATAGTCCAAGATGAGCACTCTTCCCCGTCAACGAAGCCTATACACGTGGTCGCTGGCTCAAGAATGCATCTGTCCAGATCGTGGGAAAACAATTGAAAAGCCATCGAAAGGTTCCAGGGCTGCAGTAATAGACAAGGTATGCTTCGGTGGGGAGAGAATTGAGGTTGAGCAAGAACAAAGTGGAATGTTTACAATGTCCGCCATTCAGAAAATAGTTTTGAAAACTAGGCACACATCGGAGGTCTGCATCAGAGGTCTGCAACGAAGTGGCCGTGTGGCATTGTGTCAGAATGTTTTGGCACAAGGGGACGAGCTAGAAGAGGAGAGCATGCCGGACTCCGGAGACGATGACCCTCCCAAAAGATAGACTTGGGGTTTTCCCATTCTCAATAAGAGCCAGGCTCGCCGACGAAGTGGTTGAGTTGAGTAAGAGTCGTTTAGGCAGGGGATGCAACGCAACAGGGGGTTGCGGCAATCGTCCATGTGCGACACATCTGAGGCACGAGCATCGTCATCGTCAGGGCCACGGCCGAGAGGACCCTGCACCTGCACGCACCTGCACGCACCTGCATCGCGCCGGCCGGCAGATTTGGTTAGAGCGTTAATTCTCATCACTCGTGGATGCATGCACGTTATGGAACAACTCGACTCAGCCACCTCCAAAGCACATGCTGCTTCTCAGCGAAGATCAACTCGGTGATTTTGAACAAAGGGGATCGATGCTGCATGCAGTTATTCAGTTATTCAGTTATTCATGTCAGAAATGCTACTGACACAGAGTGCTTGCGGCATGACCGTTCCAGAAAGGCGTTGGAGAGAAGAATGTTTTGAGGGATTCCACGATTGCGGATCACCTCATGCCGCCCGGACACGTGCACGCGCGAGAACCATCAGGTCCAGGCATCGGTTTGTTTCAACACCTCAACTAGAAGCTTCAACATCTTCCAGTGGCCTCTTGCGTTCAACATGCACATGGCTTACGGAGTACGCAGTGCCATTTTCAAGTGCATTTGGTCCTGGGACTTGATTCCATGGCTAGCTAGGCTAGAGCGAGTCGGGAGATCAGACCGACCTCCTTTGTGTTTTGAAACACCCAAGGTGTGGCGCACTTGAAACAACATCGTGTAAGGACTGCTCGTAAAGTTTATTTGGATAGTACTCAGTCAGAGTCTTGTCTTTTCTTTCCTTTCCTAAAAGATGCCAGCAAGGCCTGGTTGATCGCACGACTCACTTTCTGCCCCATGGCCGCTCAGGCTGTGAAGCGCTAGCAGGTTTCTCAATCGACATCTGCCCGAAGAATGTGGCATACTCGAGAGAAACAGCTTCGACACTCTCAGTCAGAGAGCAGAACATCTCTACTCAAGGTTCGAGACAAAACTTCTCAAATGGTTTGCATTGTGTGAGACGGTGTGGAAAGTGATGATGATGAATTCAGCTATCTAGACTTATCCACCTGTGCCACAACGAGGCTATACTACGAGGGCAAAAGAGGGTCTTTGCCCTAAGTGCTAAGGTCTTTAATTAGCCTTAAAGAGGGAAGGGATTGTGAGGCCTAAGATGTGAGGCTGCTATATCCAACACATTGAAACTGGTAAACTGCCAGATTCGAGACCCACCAGCCTCCCCTCAAGTGCTCAAGTGCTCAAGTGACATGTCCGTTGTCGGTCGCCCCACAGTCAACGCCCTCCACCTCACTGACTCTCAGCCGCGCGAGTTGTGCGGCAACGTTTGCTGGATCCCATGCCACATTGTCTTTCCATATCAAACAAGCGACCTGGTTTACTCATGCCCCTTTGCCTTCAACTATAGCTCTCTGCCTGCACCTGGCTCACAATATACTACATCTCACGCAGTGATAGGCAGCACATGGTTTCTCTTACCACCGAGTTTGTGCGTCTTCGGTGTGGAATCTGGCGAAAATCTCAGCGAGGGAAGCCATCTGTGCGAATTCAGATCCAATCGTGACCGGCGAGCATCTTGTCGTCTGCTGGTGCCTCCTGCTCCTGTCCTGGATACGAGACCCGCCTGCCCTTGTTCTCGCTGCAGGAGTCTTTGTCACTGAACCCTCCAGCCGACAAACTTGGTCTGGTCAATTTGCCCGAAAACTAGAAATCGTTCTGGGGTCTTTATTGGTTAAATTGAACCGTCACTATAGGACAGACCTTGTGATCTGAGACGACCAGGTTTTCTTGTCTCCCTAGCAGCGTTCTTTTGCATTCGCGGGCCCTCATTACGTTTCTGTTTGGGCAAGAATTGATTCTTCTTCATACCTAGCAACTACCTAGCGTCATCTGTATTAGTTGATCAGTTGTTGCTACGCCAGGGACCTGTCTCTCTGTGCTAAGTAGCTTGTTACCGTGCTCACGGTCCTAGCCTGCCAGGAGGGTTGTCTAGACTCGACTGTTCAAACTCTACCTGTTACGTTATGTTCGGAGCCTTCCCATTACCCGTAAGTCTAGACTCAGTTGGCGAGTTATCTCTCCTAGGTTCAGCCTCTTGATCATTCATCATGAAGACCACCATTCTCCTCTTTATTTATTTTCTATGCGTCCATGGCATACATGCGTGTCGTGCCCGCTCTCCGGACGTGGTTTTGCAAGTCTTGTACAAACAAGTCTAGTCCCGAGCCAAATTCAACACCAATCTGTTTGAATTGAGCGTTTACACTCTCTTCTCAGCCGCTTTTCTTTGTCATGATGTTTCTATTTAAATTATTTAGACCCTAACAGAACGAGCCAGCACACTTGCCTTCGACGGTCGACCCAGATGATGTGCCAGACCCAACCCCGATCACTCTGCCCAGATATCAGCCCTTTGTGAAGGACAGTAACATTGCGGACACGTCTTTGTCATTGCCAACTTTGCTGAAGGAGACTGGCCGAGAGTCCATCGTCCTGGGGCGATCTGGCCTGCTCGCTATCGGCCTTGACCTAACGTTAGATGCCCGACTCCAAGATCTCTTACCGACTACTTCCTGCTTGCCAGATTTCGCCTGCTGGGACACCTACTCGCCAGAGCAAGCACGAAAGCACGATGCAGAGAATCGAATCATGTTGAGAAATGGAGCACCGTCGCCCGGCTGTCATGTGTACTCGGAACGGAGGAGAGAACTTGCAAACACAAACGAAGACGCATTCCGCACGGTAAGAAGAGTCGCACCACCCAAAGGCAAACAGCAAGCCAGGCTTGGCAACGCGTACGAGTTTTTCCGATGCTTGGAGCTCTTCACGGCGTTTTGGGACGACCCTTCTGAGCCTCAACGTCTGCCGCCTTCGCCGGAACTGACTGCCTCTGAAGCTGAAGCACCAGCGGAACCTGAGCCCCGTCAACCTCCAACTAGTGCAAGAAGCTCCTCGGGCGCGTCTATGCCAGCAGAGTATAGACGTAATCTGTTAAATACCTTCATAAAGCTTGTTGCGTACGATTTCGGTTGCAACGTTTCCATGGCAAGGGTGGAACCCAGGCTTCACCTTCAGTCACCACCTGGTGAACATCAGCGCAAGTCTTATACGCCGTCGAATTGCCATTTTGTGTTCCAAAGCCCCGCCACAAGAGAGACTGCTCGAGCTGGCGTCATTTATGGTCCAGTAGCAGCGGTAAGCGCCAGACCATCTGTCGATTTCACTACACCCGATGTCGAGACGGCGCAATCCCAAGACCTGGCACGCGAGGTGACTGCTGCATTGATCACCGCTCAACATCGGAACCGCGAGGGGAAAGAGGAGGTGCGGTTCGGCCATGAGAAGTGGTGGACAGCAAACCACAGATGGGGTGGTGGTGCAGGCGGGCCAATCGGGCGAGAAATCGAAAAGGGCTCGGCGCCGGCTGGACACGGGGACAACACGTCCGCGGGACACAAAGACGGTGTCCATGACGGACCAGCGAACAAAAGGCCCGCAAAACCATGCCCATCTATGACAATTATCGCATGGTTCGACCGCCAGCTTCTTCGTGGGATAGGAAAGCCAAGTATGAGGCCATAGGCAAGGTGGCAGACGCCAACTACGACGACGTTTTCGTCATGAGCTCTCTTCCATCACATGTCGATCCTCCGAGTTCGGGTGCCGACACGACTTCTCGACGTCCTAGATGGCTCGCCGGAACCAGATCTCGCGAAGCGAAGCTGGGGCAAAGTCGAGGCTTGGAGAAGTCCTTGGTTTGATTTCTTCCAGGCTGATCAACGAATCGTTGCCATGCAGCTAGTATGGGCAGTCATGGCATATCAGATGAGAAGCAACGAACTTGGAAACCAGGATGCCGACCACAAGTCGTAAGGGAAGTAAGTAGTGGCACAGAACAGCGTTGAATACAACAAAACTTTGGTGTGTGAATCTCTTCCATGCAAGCCAACGGACCTGGGGGAGGCACTCGAAATATTTGTCATATCATGGAAATCCTAGCTACACCTCGTGAAACTCAAACTCCAGGCCAAATTGGACGCAAGTGTGTACGTATCATCGTTTGTCACTCAGCAGTGCGCCGATTGGGAAAACATGCTTTTCCATCTCGGCCCGCACATCCAAAAGTTGCAATCAATGTCAACGTCTCGCACAACCGTCCACACCACGTCCGCACGACCCCGATGTCTGTCCACACCAAATCCACCCACACACAAGATGTGCTACATGTACAGATTTCACAGCAACTTCTCGTGAACAGACCACTTTTTTCCCAAAAACCACACAGCTTTCACGACTTCAATCCTCTACGCAGGAACAAGTCTCGGTGCAGACGCCGGACCTACGGCGGAGACGGTGCACGACCATTGATTAGAATGCTGTCTCACCATGGAGTCTCTCGCCGCAAGGGAGGATGCGAGCACGAAGCCAGATAGATTCTATCAGCTCGATGGGCACAATGCAGGAAAACCCCGGGCGGCAGTTTCCCTGCTCCGTAAGTAGGTATTTATGAACAGTAAAGAGTTTTAAAATAGAGCGGGGAGGGAACAAGGGAAAAGAAATTATCGTGGTCAGGAGGAACGGACAGTTCGAAGACTTCAATGCTGCTTTTCAAATTTGATGGCAATTACAATGACTTCTTCGGCATTCACTAACTTGATTTGGACCCGGTTCATTCATGGGATGGAGTTTTAGCTGACATCATGGCTTGATCGCGAAACGCTCAGTTGTAGCAAGATGATTGGCTGGGAGTGGTCCTGACGCGTAAATGATGCGATAAAATGGGCAAGAACGCGTGCTGAACGCGCGTGGTTTCCACATCCTAACGCGTTAAGAGACTGATCTTGGCGCGTCCCGAAACTCTAGAGACAGAGTCCGTCACGATCATCGTCAATCGTTGATCAGGTGGTCGCCCAATTTTCTCCAAGTGTGCTAGTAGTGTATTGCATTGAACTATTCAATTTCCGATAGCGCTAATGACTGCCCCCTTCGCTGTGCGCCTGCCTACCCAGACATGATAGCAATCATGCCATGCGTGTAACCCCACCCAGCCTGCTTCCCATTGATATGATAATCGGACACAACAAACGTGTTTTGGTAAGTGAGAACGAAGACAGCATCAACAACATATAACAAAGCATCTAGACCTGCCAGCCAGCAGAACCATACATTGATAGTAGAAAATTCTAAGTGTCCTTGCTCTGCCATTAGTTTTCCGTACGCCGCGTGAGAACTGGTCTCGTAAAATTTGTAAAAACAGGCGATTGCTTCATTTGATGAGTATCACATCAAGAATGCCAAAAGATCAAAATGAAATAGTGCCGAAAGCAATAAAGAAATAAATACAAGCCAGTTTATTAACACTGACGGACTTCAAGAAGTCCAATCTTCAGAAGGGGGAACTTGTGATAGCATGCAGCAAGAGGCGCTACCAAGTCAGATATAGCACGTAAAATCCGACAGGAGTATTGCGTGAATAGGTCGACGAATTAAATAATGAAAGGGAATATAGATGAGTGACATATGCCTGAAATCAAGCATGGTTGCAAACGACCTTGTCAGGTGTAGACAATGTCGCTACGCAAGCGGTTCCTCAAAGGTCAGCCTTCTTCTAGCAACGCTGAGAGGGGTGCGCGCGGAGATTGGCCCCGGTGTCCTCCACGGTTTTTGTGCGGGACTAGGTGTTATGTTGACAAAATCTGCGAAATCAAAGCCTTGGCTCGGAGTATGAGGGAACAAGTTGCCTCCTCCTGGCGTGGTCATCATTGATGAAGGGAGATCAAGTTTACCGTTTTTCGGTGGCGGCGTAGAAGGGCGTTCCATGCGACCGCCGTTCGATTTAACTGCAGGCGACGGCGATGCTGCAAGATACAGCAACAGGTCTGCACCTTCTTCACCGGACTTGCCTCCATTGGCAGCATTCATGTTCTCCTTACTTCGTTTGCCCGCGAGACTTCTAGTCTGCATTGGTGGGGTGCGAGGAGGTGAGGATTGAATATTGTTTACGCTGAATGAATGTGCGGGGAGAAGATCGTCGTCATCGTCAGAGGGTGCGGCAAAATTGGGCGAGGTTAGAGCGGCGGTCATTCTCCGTTGTTGAAAAAGAGACATCTGGACCACCAGAAGTAGTGAAGTGCTGTTGCCTCCGGGGCTTGATGGGTGATGACTGCGCTAAACGGTGGTTCTCCTTCCACGCCGAGTGCCCTGAGAAGGATTTGTGTGCAGTCGGTGATGCTCGGTTTCTTTTACTTGGACTCGAGGCAGCGTGATCAAATGATGCCATGTATGTACGTTTTCGGTGGCCTGAGCTTCCATTGCTGGACCCAATTGCATCGGAGAACAAAGGCGCCTTGAGTGGCGAACTCATCAACGTCTTTGTAGGATATGGCAAGTCCGAGGCACTGGAAGACGAGTCCGATAGGACATCACCATCACATAATCGCCTCCTTCGTATCTCTTCTTCTAGTTTCGGTTCGATGGAGTCGAGTGTCAGGTCTTCCCAGCCATGTTTTGTCTTAAACTGCGCCAGGGCCAACCGATTTTGTAGTCGGCGTGCAATCTGGGTTGAACAGAATGAAAATTAGCCATCAATCACGAAGGACAGTATATCCGCAGGAGAGGCGAAGGGGCATAGGATTTGGATGCCAGCAACTCTTCTGGCTGCTAGAGTACTTACTTTGCTGACCTCTGCACGCTTGAGAATACTGTCCACTACATCCTCGGGCTGCTTTTTCCATGGGGATGACATGGTTTTGACCAAGGAGAAGAAAGAAATTGATAAATTTGGTTTCCTTCTCCTTCCTCGGACGTAGTTCTATGCCGCGTGGAGAAATCGTTCTGCTTGATTAATGGCGTAGCTGGAGGATGGTTGGTTTGTGGTGCAGGCAAAGCTAAAGGGAGGGAAGTGGAAGAGGGAAAAGATTAGCAGGCCGTGTTGGGTGTGTTGGGTGAGACGGAGCCAACTTCGGCGGCTGTGGCCCAAACAAGGGCGGCCAAGGGAGGGAGGGGCTGTACGTGGCAGTAGCTGAGTCTCTTCGTTCTTGTAACGGCACGCTTTCATCAATGGAAGTTCCTAATACTCCGTGTACTGAATGCAATGCTTCGTTCGTACTCTCTCCCTGCTCTGTTCTCTGCCCTCGCTTTTGCTCTGCTAAGGATAACCCGAGGGGTATTGGTTTCCTGGGAGAAGGCAAAGCTACCTGGCACAAGTGGTTGGAGTCGAAGTGGATCGCACTGCGCTGCGGAGTGCATGGAGCAAGCCTTCTGTTCCTGCCATAAAACTCAATACAAAACCTGTCTAATTATTTACGGGTAAGCCGCAATACCTCCCTTGCGAAGCCCATCCTGTACGACATCGAAATCTATTGAGGGTTTGACCGAGCGAATGGTTAGCATTCCTATGTTGGAGACACCAGCTTCCAACCCACGCTCGTCCTGCAGACCACACCCGATTTTTCACAACTTGGCATGCATGGGCTCTTGCCAGAACACTTGTTAACCAACCCAATTGGCACCAGACTTGAGAATTCTTCTTTTACTTTGTCCGCATATCCGAGTAACTCAGTTTCTCTATGCTTGCAGTGTCGCGATGTTATTATTGATCCCTTGATCAGACGACGTACAATCGTACTATTCATCACTCAGTTGCCTGTATCCTCCAATTCAGAAGTGATCATTGGTTGGCTACAAGTTTCACCCGCCCGTCGACCAGTATGGATGATGACTCTGGTCTCCAGTTGCACAAGATCGCGCAGGGCATGTTACTGCGCTTGCCTCTGAAATAGTGCTGGTCACAGTTGGTACACCATCTCTGAAAGGACTGTAAGGCTATCTATCATGCGTACTAACAGGCATTATTTACTAATTATATTAATACTAAGTAACTATATATTCTACCTATAAACGTTCAGCATAAATCCAGTAGGTGTAATAATTCAAAACTCAAGAGTATCCTTGAATTCTTATATTCTAGGGTTTAAGGGCTATATCTTCAGATCATCAGATAGGGTCCAATACGTTGCTTGGGATATGGCTATCCTGGGATAAATCGGACAAAAGAGATGATATGTCGACCTGAATGCGACTTCCTTTTGATCTTGATCCATAGTCTCTCTTTCCAATGAAGCTTAAAAGCGATTACAAAAACGCCCTGGAACCCGACTTCAACAGCCCATGGTTTGTAAAGGGGTCAAATCTACGTGAGAAGCTATGTGGGACGAAACAGCATAAGAGTAATCGCAGACATTCGCAGGGGATTATGCCGAGCAGGAGCCCAACATCTTCCAGATCATCTAGCTGTCTTAGTGTTGGAGAATTAGCGTGAGACAGAATCCGCCAGGCATACAAGATCGTCTTGGGCACACAAGGAAGTATTTGGTTGAGCATTTGACGCCAAGAGTCTGTCTAGGGTAAAGGACCAACTCGTCAGTATATGCGAGAAAGACGTCAAGGTGAGAATTGATATGGGCTCTAGCAACGCTGCAGGATAGGAAGATGGCATCGCGGAGCTATATCAGACACATACATAATACCTACTCAGCTCCGTGGGCCGCGAACGGTGTGCAGCAATTGTTTTGACTTTCCGATGCGAATGATGCGAATGTGGACACCATGTCACGAATAAGGTCGCACCGAATTTATGTAGAATGGGATTGTTTCCATGTCCGATGGGTTCCTCTGCAGAAAGCCAACAAGGGAAATCAAACGGCGGGCTATTAGCGGACGGGGCAGGTGCACTGGGCCTAGCACTGTTGACAGACACTATGGCGTCATCGTGAGAAGTTGAAAACCCATAATAGTGCTTCAACCCCTGCGTAGCTGCAGTGAAAGCAGGTCCAGTGGATTACCAGGGCGGTTCATGTTCAGCAACCTTGCTCATAGTCTCACTTGATAAGAGACATGATCACGCGCTTTGCATGCAGCATGGCTGGTGGACAATTAGAAAGAGTCTCGGCATGCAAACGCGGATCAGCTACTCCGCAGGTTACCACAAATGAATTGGATGGGCCGATGGCAAGTTGTGGACGGGGAAACACCAAGAAGACACACCGATTGACGGCTTGAGCACACGTAATCGACGCTGTGGTAGTCTGTACGGATTAAAAGTAGTGTCAAAGATAAACGCTCTCCACTTGCGACACGCCCCCTTCCTTCCGTTGCCCCAGTGCTACCCGTATTCTTGTGCCCTAGTGCTGTTCGAACTAAAAGCTTGGCAGCAGCTTTACATATTATTACGAGGAGGTCACAACCTGCCATTCCAAGATTGAACCTACCCGAACAAGGCTGGCAGCTTGCTCTTGACCCGTCTTCCTTGTTCCGATGCCCTTTGGTAATTAAATGGGCCATCCACGTTGCTAAGCCCTTGCTCTCTTCACTCTTTCTTTCTTTCTGTCAACGCCAATTCCTTTGTTTTTCTCTCTCATGTGCACTGATTGCATTCACTTAAGAACCTACGCAGATTCAGCTACGTAGATCATTTAGGTCGAGAGAGTTGCGGAGCTGCGCTGCCGTCTGCTACTGATCGACAACAGTTCAGATCTCGATCGCTGTCAATACACGTTCGCTCCCCCAAAACAAACCCCTCGGTACTCGGCTTTCGTGGCCAATTCATCTCTTTAATCACGATTCTTTACTTTTCGATCTCGGCGGACCAACAATTGCTTCCTCCTGCACAAACCTACGTGACACGACAGGCCGCCCGAAGCTGCTCGAGAGGACGGGGCACGGCAGGTCTGCCACAACATATCATCCAACATGGCCCCAACATTCCTCAAAGAGCTGCGTCGTCGTTCAAGGGCAAGCTTTCGAACCGACAACTCTACCGATGCGTCTAGTGATGGAACCACCAGCCAGGGCACCTCGCCGTCAAGTGGCTCCGTAACTCCTCCGTCCGTCGGTCATCAGTCCGATCCCGCGCTCAATCTTCAAATAAAGTCGTCCGACACGTTGCAGAGAATCCAGACACCGGTCGTTTCCCAGTCCCAACCCGCCTTGTCTCCTGCACGTAGTAGCAGCAGGCATAGCGTTTCTGGCATGTCTGGCCTTGGTGCTCCTCCTGTCAATGGACGAAGCATACCGTTGTCGCGATATGCCCCGCGCATTCACAATATCTCGGAAAATTCATGGGTCAGTACATTTCCTCACACTCTCCAGCGTCGCACGGATGGTCTATGGTTGCGCATTCTTTGCTGTGCAAATTCGTGTTCCAATCATGGTTGATCTGCTTTGACGTGCGTTGTTTTCACTCTCATGCTGAAACTCCCGTTAGGTTTATCAAAAGGTTCTTCTTCTACATGGTTCCATTGGCGAGCCCGGAAAGTCTTTAGTTGATGGCACTGTTGTCGTGAGTCGATACGACGATAGTTTTCCTGCCATCAGTTGGCCGGTCTGTGAATCTCGCTTCAAAGCGTTGGTCTACTTACAGCCGGGGCCAAACAAATTCAGAATCGACTTTTCTAGCCCTAAGCTCGCAAACAGCTCCTCTACTAACCCCATACACGCCTCTTATTTGACCATACATATGATACCAGCAATGAATGCCCCTCCTTTGCAACTGGCCATCATCGTTGGAAAGGACTCGCCAGAGACATTCGACGCACCGCCAGCTCGGGTGGAGAAAGAGGGCAATGGACTGGACACGGCAGTCAAGAAGTTTCGAATGGCGGCGTATCTTTGGCAGGCGTTCACAGCAGAGCAAATGTGGAGGCACAAGTTGGGGCGAAGAAGCTTTCGTTATGAGGAGGAGTGGGTTTTGGGAACCGCCAATCATCGAGACGCGGAAGATGGTACAATGCGCTCTGAGGCCAGAGTCCACGTTATACGGTCGGAGAAGACTGTTGCTGAGATTCGCGATCTCCACAAAGCTCAGGCTCTCGACGAAGCGACTGAGAAGAACTCGCTATTCAAATTGGCTGTGGACGCAGTCAAAGGGCATTTCAATGCTCCTCTAGGCCAGAAGAATTATGTTGCGGCGCTTTTCATGGATACACATTGGGACTCTCGGAACAGAGTCGTTGCTGGTCATGCAGCATTGGGTGGAAGCGCAGGCGATTTGCAACTATCGGTATTTGGGTCTCATTGTTTGCACAGCTACCCTCTAGCTTTGAGGAGGTGGTGCCGGCATTTACAGATTGCACCCCATCGATACAAGCTACGTTGCGAACGAAAACAATGAGGCCGGAAGCTCGTGGAAGCAGCAAATCTTGGCATTGGAGCTCATCTGCACGAGACTGGGCACCTGTTTGGTTGTCCGCATCAAGAATCTGGTGTCATGCAGAAAGACTATGTCGTTTTCAATCGATCCTTTGTTCCACGAGAAGCATATTCGACAAGGACGAGATCAAGAGGTGGCTTAGTACAGCAAGGAGATGAGTGCGGGTGGCACCGCCTCGACTGCCTACGCTTTGAAGCCATCCCGCCTTCAGGCTACCCAATGACCCCCATTGAATGCAGACGACGGCGTTCAGGCCTTTGCTACTGAAGGCGGTACGATCCTTGCCATGGCCGCAACTGGAATATCATTCGTGGAAATTCTCAGTGACGGAGATGATGTCTGCCATGTGTGGCTAGAGTACACCACAGAAAACGGCCCAGTACAGCGCCAGCTAGCACTCACCCAGCAGGACTTGCAGGGCACGTTTGCCCGAGGCCAAACGCAAAGGACGCATGTCGATATCGATCAAGTCGCATGGTGGCGGCTCTCTAACTATTGATGACTTTGGAGAATTCACATCCAAGGGATTCATGGTGAAATTAGGAGGCAGCAAGATGGCTTCCAGAAGCCAAGCGCTTGGCGCCGCGAAGATCGATGGCTGCGAGCAGCAAGACTTGATATTCACAAGTGCCGTGAAACATGACAAGGTCATGTCACAAGTCATTGCCTATCGCAATGCCGCTCTCCACGGTCTCGAGTTTGTCTATGACGACAACACCACTCAATTGATAGGCGAGAAAAGAGAGGGTGATGCCAAACAGGTTTTTGAATTTGGTGAGATATCTTCGCTTCTGCAAGACTACAAATTTGGCTCCTAACAAATGCATAGATGTTCGCCGTGGTGAATATTTGAGCGGACTGCTGGTCAGAGCGGGATCCCGTATAGAAGGTATCCAAATATTAACCAGCCTGGGAAGGAAGTCACCTGTATTTGGCAATGCTTATGGCGGGTCTGCGTATGTCCAGCCCTGCTTCATGACGAATTTGCTTCTGGGACTGACAATGGCTTCTGTAGTCACAACGTAATACGCCTCGCGGATACAGCATTTGTGGTGTTTCAGGCTCATGCGGGTCATGGGTTCATAACCTTGCTGTTCTAATCAAACGATGATTCGAGGTCATATTCCTTCCCACCATTTGTCGTTTTTACCCTCCTAACGATCCAGGCCGGCCTCTACCATACATAAACCCGGGGAAAATTTCACGGCATGAATAAATCAGTACGAGGGCAAATATCATTTGTTTTATAACTTGGCATGGCAACAAGGCGTTGGAAGGATGTTCCTATTTTGTTGCGATTCTTATTCTCTCTCGTTTGAAGCCGGCAATGAAAACGACCAAGACTACATACAACATAATGGCATTGTGAACGGGTTTCTTTGTCAAGTAGACCTCGTAGCTAGCGCTTTGACAGAGCTGCACTCATTAGTGAGAAATAATGTTAAGGCGGTAATACAGACATATCACCAGGTGTATCATTAGTATACAATGGTTTGCTTCAAGCTCACGGATGCCGAATATTTCGATAATGGTGAAGCGAGCAATCCGAGGGCTAGGAGGTTCCACTGTACACATACATACTGTTGTAAGAACATGACTACCGGTAGACGACTATGAATGGCTCGACTCTTCCGTCTTGGCGTTTCTGGCAGTGGGCGAATGCGGAGAAATGCCCCGGTTGGCTTGAGGGCGATGCAAACAATGTTGGACCGCGAAGCTAGGGTTCGATGTGATCACCTCTATTGAGTTGTCCGACCCTGTAAGAGGGTGCGGACTACGGTTTAAATACCTAAGTACCTCTACTATTAGTGGGGTACTTATATAGTGCTAAAACATACTATAAAGTTATAGAGGTCTTAGAAAATAACTAGCTAGGGGTAGACTCTTGTCTTAGCTAGTTAAGTAGTAAGACTATTATATAGCTAGGATTAATTATGCCCTTATAGGTGTAATACACCCCTAGGGGACCTTATTTAAGGTTCCCTATAATAATTCTAAATTAATAAAATTAGTTAAATTAATATTATAATATTTAAATTAATTCTATAGTGTAGAAATATAGTTAATTAGTTATAATCTTATCTAAATTAAGGTTATTATATAATACTTAGTCTTTAGGTTCTTTACTAAGTATACTAGAGAGTAGTTATATAAGCCCTAATACCTTATAGAAGCTTATAAAAATATTCCCTATAAGAGGCTTTATAAGGCTATTAGTAATTATCTCTTTAGTAGTAATCTAGGTAATATTAAAGGTTCCTTTTATAACCTCTTAATAAAGCTAGTAATAATAAATATCTATATACTAAAGCTTTATAATAAGCTTAATAAACTCTTCCTTAAGGAGGTAAATTATCTATATATTATTATATTTAATTTTAAGTATATTATTACCTAGGTATAGCCTAACCTCTTAATATAGTTATCTAAAGGCTATAAGCTCTTTACTATAGTAAGAGAGCGCTAGAAGCTTTACTTTAGTTAATAATATTATTATAGTAGCTTACTTTCTTACCTTAAAAGTATAGGTTCTCTAAAGAGCTTTATAATATAGCCTTATAAGCTCTTTTATATTATAGGATTATTAGTAAAGGAAGCGTTACTATATATCTCTAATTTAGGGTTATTACTACTATATTTAATTACTAGGTTTACTTATATATACCTATACTTAAGGGCTCTTTCTACTACTTCTATATACTATAGCCTTAGGTTTTATAGGTATTATAAGAGTTATAAAGCTATAAAAGTAATATTAGGTCTTAAAACTATTATTAAATATAGTAGGGTTCTAATTAAAGATTAATATCTCTTAAGATCTTAAGCGCTAACCTCTCCCTTAAAAGGTTCTAGTAGTATAGTAGTTATTAGGCTATAGGCCTTTATTAAGGAATCTTTATATTAAATTTAGTAGTAACTTTATCCTAATAGGACTTCTAATTAAGCTATACCTTCCTATTAGTATAGTCTCTAATAATTTTAATACCTAGGAACTATTAAAGCTCTCTAAGGTCCTTAATATTATACTTTATAAAGAGTCTTACTTTAAATTTATTATATAAATATAATTTCCTTTAGTAAATAAGGTAATAAGGTTATCTATATAGAAGAAGATAATTAACCTATCCTTAATAAATATATAAATATCTTTAAAGATTTATATAAAGCCTTTACTAATTAGCTAGCTAATTAGTTCTTTTATCTATAGGAGAGGCGCTCTCTATAGCCTATAGACTACTCTAAGAAGCTTTAGATAGGCTTATTTATCTTTATAGCCTAGAGGTATCTTATAGTAGACCTCTTTATTAAGATTTAAATTTAGGAATACTATAATAAAGTTATACTAGTATACTTCTAGGTTAAAGTAGTATATAATAGCTATAAATAGCCTAAAGGTATTAGTAGCTAGGGTTACTACTTAAGTTAATAAATAACTCTTTAGTTAATAATTTCTAAGAATATAAAGATAAGCTTTATATTATAGGAGGTAGCCTTACTTATCTAATTTATAAGAAAAGACCTAAGTAAGGCCTAGAAGCTTTATATCTATAGGAACTTTAGTTTTAAATACTTTCTTAGTTACCTTTCTATTAATAATCTTATTATATTCCTTATCTTATACTTTATAGAATTCCTTTTCCTTTAGATAACTAGCTAAATTATTATAATAAGCTAGAGAAGGGGAAGCCTTAATATATAAGGCTTTTCTTTGCTTTTAGGTCCTAGCTTAAAGGCTATAGTAAATGCTTTAAGATTATTATAATCTTATGTATTTATTAATATTTTATAATTATTATTACTATTAGGTAGGTTAAGTAAATTATTAATACTTAATAGCGTGTAATCTATTAAACCTAGAAATTATCTAGGTAAATTTAGAGAAGTTAGTAGATTTATTTCTTAACTTTCTTTTCTTTTTCCTTATAATTATAACTATTAGGAGTTTTAACCTATTAAAGCTAATTAAGTGGTTATTATAGTAATAGAGGGTACGCTATCTATAGAAGCCCTATATTAGAGCTTTTATCCTTATTATTATTAACTAGCTCTTTAAGGAAGCGTTTTTAACCTCTTTTATAGTTAATAATAGGCCTCTCTTTAAGCATAGAAGATAGACTTATTAAAGGTAATATAGCTTAATAAGAACTAGTAGCTCCTCTTTATTATTAGCACTTAAATTAGGTATTACGTAGAGGAAATATATCTAGCTAGGTATCTAATATAAGCTCTCTAAGTAAGCTTTAGACTTACCTTATAGAGCTTACTTTATATTATTATAAATACTTTATAACTAAAGGCTTATAGGTAAGTTATAGAGGCTTCTAGATTCTCTAGTAAGTAACTCTATTAAAGCTTATTCTCTCTTAACTACTTATTTAACGCTTATTAAGGTAATTACTAGTTAAGTAGCTTTTAAGGCATATAGTTTAAGATATAAATAGCTACTTTAGTAGCTATAGGCTATAGGTCTTCTAGGAAGCCTAATTATATTATAAGAGTTATTATAACCCTTATTATTACCCCCTAGACTATTTAGCGTGCTTATTTTAATATAGGTAAGCTAGGCTAGATTTTCTAATAATAATACCTTTATTTATAACCTCTTTTTCTTACTTTTAGTCTAGAAGGTAGTCTTACTATTAGTTATTATAACTATAATATAGATACTATATACTCTTATATATATAGCTTCTAACTAATTAAAGCAAAGCATAATATCTATTTTTAATAGGATTATAAAGATATAGCGTAGACCTATAGCTCTATAGGTAAAGAGAGTAATGTATTAGTCTTTATTATACCCTAATAATTAAGTAAAGAGATTAAAAGAAACTACCTAAAGTAGTCCTAAAGGTAATAATCCTACTTATAGGACTTATAATATCTACCTCTATGCCTTAGCTATCTAGTAGACCTTATATTTACTTATACTCCTTTTCTTTAAAGGAATTTAAAGCTTCTTAAGCACTTAATTTATTATATCCTTACCTAGATATACTAATCTAGCGTGCTATAGGTCTGTAGGCATTATTATTATAGCCTTTAGGTCTTACGAATCTCCCTTAATAGCAAAAACCTCTAATAGGCTTAAGCCCTCTATATATAGCTAGGTACTAATAATCTAAGTTTAAAATATCTTCTAATTACCTCTTACTAGGTCTATTACCTTTCTAGTAAGGTTATCCTACCTTATTCCTTTTTATATAAGTAGCTAAAGAGATATAAGGTTTATAAAGAATATTAGTTAGTACTAGGCCTTTAATAAGGTAAGGGTCTAGCTATCTATTAAGATAATCTAAGCTATACTAATGCTATAAGCCTTAGTAACACTATAACTAGCTTAAATTCTAGGTTACTAGCTATAATTAAGGTCTATAAACTAGTGTTTATTATTAAAGATATAAATTAAAGTGCTACTATTAAGTATAACCTATAATTTACCCTAGGTAAGAAAAGCCTCTATAAACTCTTCTATAGCTAAAAACATAGTATTATCTTCTTTAAGTTCTTTATGCTATTATCCTTTAACTATATATTATATACCCTTTTATATTATTAGGTTAATAATTTATTACTTCCTTTACCTTCTTTAATAGCTCTTTATTAATTTTCTAGTCTTTTATTAGGTAAAGCGCTCTATAGATCTTCTATAAGTCTTTTAACTTTTTTACCTTATGTTTTTATAGTATATATAGGAATCTTTCTTTATTACCTTCTCTTTTTAGCTTTATTCTTTACTTTACTATTAAGAGTTAGCTTAGCTCTAAAGGTATTATTAGCCTTTACCTAAGATTTTCCTTAGGCTTTAATTAGGTGCCTAATCCTACTTATAATACTATAGAAATCTAGGACCTTTCCTTGCTCTTTACTAAATAAATTAATAAGCTAATTTAAGCTAAGATAGTAGGGAATTATACCCTAATAGCGTTATTAATTATTTCTATAGGTAAGTTACCTTTAGTAATAGGGTAGTTTACTTAAAAGCATCTCTTATAGCTAATTAAAGTATCTATAAGCTACTTATTAATATTTACCCTTATAAGGTTTTATTTAATAGTCTTATTAAAATTAACTTTAGTATAATACTTAATAGTCCTGCTTAAAGGCATTATATTCCTTATAAGCTCTTTAATCTTATTATAAAGAGATATATACCTTAAGGTTATTTACTTATACTTAGGCCTAAGTATTACTATAAACTAAGTGTAATACTCTTATAGGGCCTTTATAAGGCTCTAGAATTAGCTATTAAATACCTAATAATAACCACTAAGGACTATAAACTAGGCGCTATCTTTAGTATTATTAGGTTATTAAGGGTACTAAAAATAACTCTCTTTAGGTATATTATAACCTTTAGAAGAGCTTTCCTAGGGTTACTACGTGCTACTAATTATAGCTCTACTGCTATATAAGCGTGTTTAAACTCCTATAGTATCTAATATAGATAATTAACTCTATATAGCCTCTACTACCCTTCTCTTTACTAGAGTCCTATTTCCTATAAGAATTAGAGGCTTAGGAGGGCAATCTAGCTATATAATTAAATTAGGATTAATAAAGACCTAGATTCTATCTTTAATAGCTCTTACCTTAACTATCTTATACTATAGGTCCTAGTGGTAGGGCTCCTATAGCTTAATAGCTAGCTTATTACTCTTAGAAGACTCCTTAGATATTATAAGGATACCTATAGTGTTATTATTATTAAACTAATAGATAGTTATATTACTCCTAGCGTGCTAGGGTTACCTAATTATAATATTAATAAATTAGGCCTCTCTTTACTATATATATACTAATTATTTAAAGATTAAATAATTAGTTAATTTAAAGAGAAGAGTACTAATTTAGAAGAAGATATAATTATTATAAACACTATATAATTACTACTATATTAGACCGTAAAGCTAGGGTTTAATATAATTACCTCTATTAAGTTATCTAACCCTATAAGAGGGTGTGGACTATGGTTTAAATACCTAAGTACCTCTACTATTAGTGGGGTACTTATATAGTGCTAAAACATACTATAAAGTTACAGAGGTCTTGGAAAATAACTAGCTAGGGTGGACTCTTGTCTCAGCTAGTTGAGTAGTGAGACTATCGTGCGGCCGGGATCAATTATGCCCTTGTGGGTGCAACAAACAACCTAGCAACCCCGGCGGGGCACGCGCGTACTATTTTAGCGCGGGAAGCATAAACCCGGATTTCAGCTGAACGTACGAGCAACCTTTTTTTTTTTTTTTTTTTTGGAACATTTTGCGTCTTGGACTGTAAAAGACGGACAGAATTGGCATTCTTCTTGACTATCCTTCCAACTCGAAGTTGGAATCTGGGGTAGAAGAGGTACGTGCCTATGCAGGTATCGATACTTTTATGAATGATGACGGCATACCCACTGGACAACCACCAATCCACTCACCCACCACCCCTGCCGGGGTTGCTTGCCCGCCCAAAAAAAAAAACCAGGGTCACGAGCTTTGCAGCCATCAGCCATCCGCCCTCGTCATCGTTCAACCTTGATAAAACTGACTACCTCCTGCCATCCCATCCGACTGGCTTCTCTTCACCTTCCTCTTCCTACCCATTACTCCCCGTCCTGCAAACCTATTCTCTCGCCTGCGTGTTGAACTCCAGATACCAGGTACCTCTGCGAAATCGAGTAAATTTACCGCTCGTGTACCGACTCTACACCTGGAACCAGTTAGAGCTTCGTCGATTTGTCTCTTTGTTGCAACGATCATGTCGAAACGAAGCAGCGTTAACTCTTCGAGTGCGAACGGCGAGATGAGCAAAGCTGTCAGAAGCTCCGATCAGCCTGGTAAGAACAATGTTGTATCCTCCCTGACACTCGCCCGCTGGCACTCGCCCGCTGACACTCACTCGCCCGCCTGCATAGCTATTGACAAGCAGAAGACGTTACTCTCCGCCGATGTGGGACACTTCTCTCTCGTACGGGCGATGCACCTCGCTGATCTCATCACATTAATGAATGGTAAGACTCGATGTATCATTGGGGGTTGGCTACATCGAAAGCTATGCTACATTCAATTCAAACAGGCTGTGCAAAATCTAGTCGCTAACTGTCCGTGTTTTCGCGACTAGGCTTTTGTGGCGTCATGTCTATTTTCTCGTCTCTGCGATACTGTCTCGGCGACGCACGCTCATATGGCAATGTCTGGCTTGCACTGGCTTTCCTACCGTTTGGGCTGTTTTTTGATTTCTTCGACGGCAGGGTTGCCCGCTGGAGAAATAAGAGCAGTCTCATGGGTCAAGAGCTAGACTCCTTGGCAGACTTGGTATATATTTACCCAGACAAATCGACTGCAGTGCTTCCCGCGACAGAACGAAGAAGCGTAATTAATACTGATAACACTTCATTGTCTAGATATCTTTCGGAGTTGCGCCCGCCATGGTAGCTTTTACTATAGGATGTCGCTCTAGTCTTGACACCGTCGGGCTCACCTTTTCGTCTTGTGCGGCTTGACTCGCCTGGCTCGTTTCAACGTCACCGTCGCGGTACTTCCTAAAGACGCAACAGGCAAAAGCAAGTTCTTTGAGGGAACCCCGATCCCTACATCTCTCTTCTTGGATGGCTTCATGGCATACTGGGTCTACAACCGCTGGATACTTGAAGACCTGCCTTTCGGCACCTTGTTTGAGGGCTCAGCGCTGGAATTTCACCCCGTGGTCCTGCTGTTCATGATACACGGCTGCCTGATGACGAGCAAGACGATTCGCATCCCCAAGCCTTAAATTTCCACAGCGCATTGAGATCCGTGATTTGCGCTCTCGTTTCATCGCACCCTGCGATCGCTAAGCCGCATAAAAACGCACTGTCAAGTATCTTTGCATTATTTCCTATCACCAGACGGCGAGAATCAGAAAAGAGGTCTAGGTGCCGGTGCTGCATCGAGATACTTAAGTGCATGACATTGACATTCAACTGCCAATCGAATAGGATTCTGGAGGAATATGTCGTGGTGCAAATCAACCCTTTTGCACATAATACGGGAAGGGGCGGCGAGCGGCGAGCAGAATCATTACACAACATCGTTAGGCTCCAAAGGGAGGCCTGGACATTCTTGGACAGAAGCTATGTGAGATTTGCGGCAGTATTGTCAGCATAGGTAGCTCCCAGTTTAGCTAAGGGGAGTACAAATTATGATACCCCGAGAAAATGTCTCATCAAAAATTCCCAGTGAATGTGCATTGGTGGTGCTCTAATGGCAACATCGAAAATTACACTACAGCAAAGACAGATGGTGTGTGTGCACTGTAGTGTACAGTTACGAATGTAAGGTGCTCAAAAGGAAACCATCCCATCCGATATTGTTATTTGGCAGGGTAGATACAATAAATACATGGCGTCCTTCCTACCTCTTTACGGACTGCACGTTATTGTCAAATGCAATGTGTAAGTTACGAAGCATTCACTGGGCGATAATTATAAGAGATAGACGGCCGCACATCTTTCACAGCGTAATATGAAAATAAACTGATGATCAAGTAAGGAAAATACAGACGTAAACGGTATTCGCGCATGAACAAAAAGGAAGTTACACAATGAAAAGGCCTCTCGAATCCATCTTACAACAACCCAAACAAGCGGACTCCTTAACGCTGTATCCAAACGAGTTCGAACGCAAGCCTGTGCAGATTGTATCTCTCTTCTCAGGGTTGTACTGGCGTCAAGTTGACTTTCGCATATAGAAATGAGGTATTAGTCGTGAGGTTGTCAACTGGCCATAGAAATGCGAACGTCAATCCAAGGAGATCGGGACTGCATGGGTGATGTGTACGACCAACGGGGCGAGGGGCATCAAGGAAAAGAGAAAGGAAATAAAGCAAGTGAGCAAGCGCTTGCCAACAATATCCTCGCTCAAAGCAGGAATGATAGCATCACTTCAGGCGCGAAAATCAAGGGAGGCAATGCTGCTGCCCTTAGGGTAACGTCCAGGGATTGGCAAGTTAGAGATGGTTGCGACACTGTCAGTCCGGGGATCTGTAATTCTGTTCACTGTGACAATTTCGCCAACGGCAGTTGCAGATGGAGAGACATGATCCGCGACATCCACCTCAGGAACTGCTCGGAGGGCCAGCTCTCGCTGAGTCTCGGCCCTGGGAATATTGTTGGATGTCAAGGATGTCAATGGAGTTGGCTGAATGTTCTCATCCTGCTCAGCACCGCTAGTTTCATGATTGTCGCCATCGGTTGCACTCGGGTTCGCGGCCGTTGTATCAGCTTCAGCAACGGAAATATGTTGGGATGCATTGTTCAAAGCTTGTGGAGATGCAGCGTCTACACCATTTGGGTTCTTCGGCTCGTCATCTCGATGGATTGGAACTCCAACTACAGCCCCAGTGAAGTAACCACCATCACGATGCGCCGGGTGGGATACAGGCTCGCTCGTATACGGGTTGATGCCGTCGTGGTGTGCCTGCTCATTGGCGATGGCAGCCTGAGATGGCATGTTCTCCATCGGGGTCTGATCAGTGCCTCCGTATCCCACATGGTTCTCCTGATTTTGCTGAAAATGCTGCTCTTCACGTCCGGCCGCATATGCCGCTACAGGTAGAGAGCCGGCAGCTGCGTGATCTAGTGTATCCGCAGCATAATCCTGTTGGCCAGAGCTTACACTAGATGCGGATTGTGGCGCCTGTAAGCCACGCTGAGCGTTGATTTGAAGGTCTGATGGAAACCGCCCACCTGGTTGAGGTCGTCGAGGAGCCATTTCTTCTCGCGGCTCCGGATTTATGGCCATCTGATTAGCAGCAAATGGTTCCTCGTCATCTTCATCGATTCCATCGCTGCTCACTGACCGGCGAGATGACCGACTAAGGCTTCGAGAGTGTGTTCGCACAAACCGAGATCGCTCCTCGGGAGTTTTTTCCGTCAAAGCCTTGATATCTTCGTACCAGGCCATCATCGTATCGTGACTTTCGGCGCGGAATACCCAAGTATGTCCGCGATGCATCGTCCCGGTTTGCCTGCCCTTAAGAACAAACTTGTTTGACGAACCTCCCTCAGTGGAGTGGGAGCCGAGTTTTTGTTCAGGCAGGTAAAGAGACATGATGGGTGCTTGGGCCTTGTCCGCAGATTTAAACTCGTGAAGATGAGTGGTTGAAAGCACGTACCTAAAAGAACTTCAGGTCAACTGCGGTGCTTAATTTTCAGGTGTTGAAGCAGTACAGTTTGCAGAATAAAAGGCAATCAAGGGAGAATTCCACCATGATTCCAACACATTCGTATACAACTTACCATCCGGCGGTGTAACTCTTCAAGTATTTGCTCTTGCGTTCAAGCAATCCAGCCCGAATTTCCTGGGCCGAAATATGATCCTGACCTGGGTAATGAATTTGATCGGCGCTACGCATTGGAATCGTGGGGTCAACAATTTGGTCTTCATGGGTCACGAAATGAATCCACTCCTGGTCCTTGGGCATGGCAATGGGACCTTCACGAAGCTCGTCTACTACGGCATATGCGTTGTCTGCTTCGCGCTTGAGAATGCCAGCATAAGCATTATACGCCTTTTGGATTTCTCCAACGACGATGGATTCGAGCTCGCGACCAGAACCTTCGAGATTCAGGTAAGCCTATTCGAGTTGATATGGTTAGTTTTCCAGATTTGTATTGTTTTAGAGCAGCATGCTTCTTTCTTCTCTCGAGTTCTTAGCCGCGCAACGTGTAATTCTGTTACATTACTCACTTGATGCAGGTAGTTCTCTTCGTCGATCTGACGTTCGACTTGCCGATCAACAGCCAGACGCATTAAATACGGATCTTGCTTGCCAGTCGTGGACGATGAATCGATCTCGGTTTTGTCAAGCACGTCAGCGAGAGCACGGACTGCTTTGGCCGTGGCATCCATTTCACGCGCCACAGAATTCTTGAAGTCCCCGGACAAGTGTTTGATTTCTTTGATCTTTTGTTGCAAGTCGCTCCTGAGCCCAGTGAGAGCTAATATGACATCCTCTTCAATCTCCTTTGCCTTGTTGGCCTCTTGAATTGCGGCCTTGTTGTAATTGCGCAAGAATTGCAGAGCGTCATCAATACCAGCGGATTTGAGAAACTGCGGCGGTGTCGATATGTTGTTTGCAACATTGGCAAGTTTAACCAGAGCTTTTGACCTGTGCTCATAGTGTGATTGAATTTCCTAAAGTAAGTGATGACATCTTTAGAACCTTTCGCCAAGCTATAAAAAAATCCAAGTGTCAGTATGCATATTCTTTGAGGCATCCTGAAAATGACATGGTGCAAGTTGACAACAACCGTGAGGGAAACCCTCTCCCATCTTGTAAAGCACCTTGCGTAGATGTGGCTTTTACTCACTTTGGAACCTGGTGGCAAGAACATCGGTTGGTGTGCCAGACGTAGGAACTGGACAATAAAATGCGCTGTGGGCATCTTCAGGGTCTGAGGCTGAGTGCAAGGCTAGGCTTCGGACGCTGCCGGCTCTGTTGCTTCGACGACTGCTGCTGCGTCTGAGGCTGCTGGATCTTCCCATGGATGCCTTCTTTTTCAACGTATTATTGCGTACGGAAGTTGATCGTCATCGCCAGCAACGAAGCTGGTGACTGAAGTAGAGCGCTGCATGGTGGTCACGTTCGGTCTATAGCTCTCGTCAATGATTGAGCTCCCACGCTGGCTTGCGTCCCACTCCTCGGTGAATCTGCCTACACCCACCGCGGAAGAGGGAGAGGAGCTTTTGCTGTGTGTGTAACGTTGGCGCTGATGATGATGCAACAGGGGAGGAGACTGGGAGCCGGCTTGATGATGCTGGTGAGCCGCGCCTGCTTGTTGCTGCGAGTTCTGTAATTGACGAAGCGGCAATGAGGAGCTGTGATGGGAATTGAGGTTGGTGCTAGGAGTACGTTGTGACGGGGAGGACACCACGGAGGAGGAATGATGATCCATGGCGGACTTGGCACTAATAGAGGCGCAGACAAGAAGAGGCTTTGGATCCAAAGTTTCATGAAAAAGCAAGACACTAGTGAAGAAGCGCACAGAGTGCTCGGTAGACGGACGCCCTTGGCAAATGGACCGCCAAAGACAGGAAGACGGCAGCAGGAAGCAGCTCGACGGTGACGGGAACGGCAGATGGCGCAGATTACGCAGATAGATGGTGGAGTTGGGTGAAGGAGGGGGTGGGGAAGGGTGTGGAAAGGGACTGGAGCACTTGTTGGGAAGGAACGAGCGCGTCACAGAGAAGCCCAAACCAGCCGACGCTGTTCTTTCTGGTTGGAAAGGAAAAGGCAACCTGTTCATGGTCTACACCGGTTTTTCCCCGAGCCGACTCATGTTCGTGCAGAGCAGAGGCATAACCAGAAATCGTTTGGCAGAAATGAGCGCATCGGTAGGTTGTGGCCAATGCAGGTGGAAGCTAATACTCCCAAGCGTCGCAACGCGCTTCCCAGCCAAGACAGAATTCAGCTAGTCCTCTAAGACGGTGTCAATTGCACCCTACAGAGCTTCATAGCTTCATATCGTCGGACTTGTCGGTGAGGCCGAAGCTATTGTGTTCGAACTTGTCGCCGTTAATGGAAGAGGCGGTGAATCTACTCGCCTTTTTTAATATGAGCCGTTTGGTCACTGTTCACGACGCCTACCAAGAAGGAGAAATCATCCAATAACAGACATTTACGAAAAACTGAGAAGGCGAACCCCGTACTTGCACTTCACACAAGTAGCAAGCCTCGGATGTGACGTCATTGACGTAATGGCTGGCCATCTGGTGATGACTGAACACTTGGCTCGATACTATGACGCATTGTTTCAGGTGCCAATCTATTTTGTAACATCTACATATTTACGGAAAGGTGATGCTATTCATGACCATGATGTTGCCAGCCCATTTTTCTCCCCGCGATGTCTCAATTGTGCGAAGCCTGCGTGTGCGCGGGGCAGGAAAATCGATTATCGAGTGATAGAAGATATGATCACGGATACTAATCAATGATTGGTGTACTTCACTTGGGCAGTAAGTATTAGTAATCGACCTGGGTACGGTACTGCAATCAGCTCGGGTAGAGTTAGGGACACCAGACCCTCCTCTCCCCTCCGTCTGGGGAAGCTCTCCAAGCGTCTTCCCTACCGCTCTCCGAACAACTTGTCTCAGATGTGAGGCTGTGGCTGTGTAAGGTCCAGCCTCTCAGTTCTTACAATTTTACACGGTGACACGCCCTATTTTATTCCATTAAAAATTCCCTTTCGTACTATACTATCTGGACGTGAGAAGCATTGCCGCAGTCTGTACGTAACCATCTCTTGCATGGCGCAAATGTACTGAAATGGTCAAGTAAAAGCATACATGTACACACATGCGGCCGAAATGGATGACGTTAATGACGGAGGCACGCCCAAGCCCGCCTGGGACAATCCTTGCCAGGCCCATAAAAAGTGACGTAATTCTTGCAAGCCGGAAACCTCCCGAAAGCATCAAGCAAACAATAAACCCACTCATTTTTGTCACCAAACTCATTTTGGCTCAGCCGAATCCGCTGGTTAAGGTTTTTTTCTTGTTTTTTTAAAAAAATGGCATCATCACCATCACATTGTGCAGACATGGCGCGAGATGGTAAATCTGAAGAACACAACTATATCGGCGCATCCAATCCTCACTGCCTCTACTCGCTGATCTCCAAGCTTATGCAGATACCCCTACCTGGATCAACAAATCCGTGGCCCGCAAGTAGAAGTAGGGATTGAAGAAGTTTCCGTATGTATACGCCTGTTGTAGTGCCGTGTGATGGGAGCCAAGTCGATTACAACTTGTGGGAAGCCTGCATCAATCAACTGGCAATTCCCTGTCCCTTGATCGGGTTCCTACCAAGATTCCACGTGTTTTCCCTTTCGCTCTAGGGTGTGGAACGAGCTGTCATGAATGCACTGCATCCTTCTTTTGGCAAGATTATAGCCACAGTGTCGGATCAATTGCTGGAGCACTACTTGATTAGCTCCAAGGTATCCAGTGTAAATGATCAATAATAATGATCAAGTGTTGAAATGAGCAAAACCTTCACTTTTATTGGATTCAACATGGTGCGAATCGGATGTTGGTTTGACTCATTGGCTTGTTCGTCGCGTCATGGGAAGGTCACGGCACCACGGTCAAGATCAGCTTGCAGTATACTTATTCGAGGTACAACGAATGACCATGATAGTTCACTGAATCGTGAATTCCTTCATCATGGGACCCTGAAAGATATCATTCTCGAGAGAATCGCTTGTCTTGACCTTATTTAAGCCCTATGAAAGACACACATTTATGTAATGCGCTCGAACTCCTGTTCTCCATGCTGTCCACTAATTTGCTGTTTGACTGACCCTTGGGACTAGTCGTAATGCAACATGCTCGTCTCAGGCTTGACGTCAAGTGTCGGTAACTGATACCTTCTTCTAGAGGTACTCATGATGATCCAACGTTTCCCATAAAGCATCCAAGTATGAAAGCCACAGCTCATCAGTCAATGCCGAGAATCCTGCATAAAAAGAAGAGAGAACAAAAAGGAGTTGATTTGATATATTCAACACTTGCATTGTCCTGACCTGCTGCTCAAGACACCCTTCGATTAAAAAGCCCACGCGCTTGTGGTCATTTGACAGCCGAATACTGCATTTCAGGAACGCATGCTCTATGACCCTATGAACGCCAAGCTTGCTGGTTAGATGCGTTCCCAAGCATAACAACATGTTACAACTTATGCTTGTCGCCTTATTATAGTTCATTAACTTCACGCTTGTTCCCTTTGGCTCGCGGTTTGTGAATATCGCCATTGCACACCCCAAGGATACATGCAGCAGAGCCGGAGCCCATCAGATGCCACAGTCATCCGGGGACAGCTTCGTCTATCGCCTCTGTAGGTGGTTGCTCTGAGGCTCTGGTCCGACCCCATCGCCGGGTGGTGGTGCTTTGGGCGGCACTTTCTTGCCTTCACCATTGAGGGTGGCGTAAAACTTGGGTGTTTGAGCGAACGGAATGCCATGGCGATGTCTCGGAACCGCAGGTAGTGGCCGTTTAGTCTTTGTCGGGGAATGGGCAGCTTCCTCAGAAGTGTCAACACCATCACCGGTATCTCCTGCTGCAGTTGCATGTCGACTTGGTGTTTGTATGCCTGGTCGCTCCATTACCCTGCAACATCACCGACACTTATGCTACTTGCACATTGAGACGGTGAAAGACTAATGCCCAGGAACTTCCGCGCCACTTCGGCCTGTCCTGATCCCTCCTTGCTGGCTCCATTCTCTTCGATCCATTTGACTTTGGCCACCCTGTCCACCAAACGTAGTGTGGTCTCATCTGCTGGCGCGAAGTGCGCGTTATGAGACCCACGCAGTATTCTCAATACTCGGAGAACCTCTTCTCGTTTATAATGAGGCGATTGGTTAAGCTGCGTGTGTGCCAGGAGGGGATACATTACACGTAAGTAGGTATGACGAAGCGAAATTTTCTCATCGGGGAGATCCATCAGGTTCCTGATAATAACGTCCAGCAGGACCCGCAGGTCATTGGTGTAGAAATACTCGTACGTGGCCTTTGTTGTAAAAAAGAAGATACAGGAGCTTCAATATGAGTAGCTGCAGGGAAGTCTCTGTCTCTCGGTTCAGAAGCAGAATTACATTCTCCCCAAACGTTCTATACAGCGGGCCATGGAGGCTCAAACACTTGACTATCCGGTTCGTCAACAGTGCTGGTTGATTAGTGGAACTTGCCACCACTGTATCTGTCGAGGCCAGCATATATTGTTCGTTGAGAACAAGCTAAGACATGTCAGTGTGGGATGGTGCTGCTTTATAGCACACAAGATCCCAAGTCGGGCCCCAAAGTGCCATGAGCGGGAGCAGGTTTTGGAGCTTACCAGTACTCGAATAGTAGGGTAGTGATACGGATCTTGAACGTCATCTGAAACGCCTTCGATGATGCCAAAGAGGTAATGTACAAAGGCATCATCCACTAGCACCAAGTCCTGGACTTTTAGTCGCTGCACTCTCGACATTTCGTACATCAATTGGAGTAATACTCGGTGCAGGTCTGGATCCGGTTCTTCTGAGCGTGCAATAATGAGCTCTAAAAGCCGTGGAAAGCATGATTCCTCAACCATACAGGGAAGATCGACTCGTCGGTGCAGCCGTCCAGAAACAGAAGACTAGCAATGGCATGCAGAGGTCCTGCCTCGTCTTCTTGCAGGAGACTATGTATGATTTGTGTTCGAACATATTCTTTGTTTTCTTTGAAGATTTCGCTCTCCAGTAGCATTTCGGCGCTGGTGAGGAAGTCGAATTGTGAATCTGAAGCGCGAAATCGCAGTTTGGCAGTGATGTCTAGCCATATGCGGAGGGCGTCGTCGATCGCTTCGTGACTACTGCAGTCTGTGACCAGGCACTCGCTCATCTCTGTAGGAAATTGATTGTTAACGTGAGTAAATGGGCACGCCCATTGATGGTTATTCGCCCAGTCGCGAGTCTGTTTCGTACCTGTCCACAGCCGAAGTTCATCTTCGGAGCTCAGCGCGTCGTCCACTTCGTCATAGTCCGCCATGGCTGCGTGCTAGATCAAGGCGCAGCGACAACGGCATCTGGCCTTATCCCAGCCGGAAGTCGGCAGCGACCACGATGAATTCGCGAATATTCGTTTCGCAGTGGTGAGCTGGTCGCGAAGATGCTATGCAGAGGGTCGACCATTCGATAAGCGTTGGACGATGCCATGTTGCTCTCTCGAGGTCGAGCAATAGTGGGGTAATTAATGCTGGAATCTCGCGCTGCTGGCCTTGGCTTTTTGTTTACAGCAGGACAACTGCGGAGTACTGAGTGGGTACAACAGACAACTCCGTACTACCAACATTTACTCTGCAATACTCCTGGCGATTAAGGAGGAAAGTTTTGTGACTGAAAACAGGCGTAGTTTTTGTTAGCGTAACTACTTCTTCATTGGGACAATGCGCTCGTCTACATGCTGCAAGAACTGTGCCCATTCATTCCTCCTACTCTTGGGGTATATATACTGCGTATCAAAACCTGAGCGCCGCGATAACTTCGTTATAGAAGTGATTGAAACTCAAGAACCCAAGACGCCATTCTAATTGCTCCAGAGGTACAGCAAGCCCCCAAACAAAATGCAACATAGTCAATTCGTGCCAACGCAGTCCATCGTCCTTGCTCGCTCACTTATTCGTCGTCATCGTACACTTTAACCTTGGCTGCATATTCGCGAATGTTGCTAACAACATGGTCCGTGACGGTGTTGCCTCGACCAGCAGCGATTCTAAGGATAAGTTCGTTCAAGTTCTGGCGGCCTAGAATGTCGACGTGATCAGCGGTTTTCGGTCCACCTCTGGGATTGAACCTTTCTGGCTCATGGGGCATTTCCACAACGGTAATCTGAGAGTTGCCGGGATTGTATCGCTTCATGTGCCATCCACGGTTGCACATGTATCCGGTGCTAAGTAGATTCACGGTTCCGTCTCCTTCTCCCATGACAACACCATGATCAACTTCACCCTCCATGATTCTCGTATCGATGATGATTTTGAGCTTCGTGTTTTCCGGCTGGTCAGGAGCTCGATAATAGTACGCGCGTTCTGTGGGTTTACCCACGCCGTAGAAGCAATAAATTTTGAGGTTCGGAGCATTTGGAAGGCGGGTTTCAAGTGGGTTGACCCATTTCAGAGGATCTTTCTCGTTGGCCTCGACTTCTGCTGCTGTGCGCAATGCCGTGAGAGTAGCTCTTTTGACATGCTTCTGGTACCAGTCCTCGGTAGTGTTGAAAAGGTATTCCATTGAGCTCTCGACAGTCAAGTTCCGGTCTGGTGTAGTCCAGTTGGCACCAACCTTGAAGTTGAGAACAGATCCATAGGAGAAGTTTTGATTTGGCTGGTCGTCTGGGGCCCAATCAAGGTCGCCCCAAACGGCATTACCACCCATTGGTAGCATAGAGGATATGCCAGGCATGGCACGAAAGATCTCAGCTCGCTCCTCCTTACTCAAGAATTTCTCAAGACCGTATATGGCAAACGCGTTCAACTGAGCGGTGTCTCTCATCTCACCGGACAAGACAGCTGTTAGGTCCTTGACTGCGCCCAGCATGCAACCACTGATGTTGATCCAAGACCCGATATGCCGGTCTACCCAGTCCTCACCACCACGACCGCCTTGCTCTGACTGAACCCAATGGAAAAAGTAGAAAATGACCTGACTACCCATGCTGTGGGATGCTAAGACAACCTTGTCTCCGTCATACTCCACAGCCGATTCTATATGCGACTTCAGCCGTGAAAAGTACCGGTCCCTAATCTCCAAGTTGGCGTAGGATAGCCGCCAGTCATAGGCAGCTGTGAATGAGTTGGTTGGGTCATAACCAATCGTTGCTAGATTCTCGAATATCTTGTTCCAAATCCAGTATCCTGTGATGAAAAATCGGTGGCATCAAATCCCTGGGCAGCTCGCAGTTTCACTCCCGGAGGATCAAGCCCGGTTTTCTCGTCGAGCATTACGTGCCTCTTCCACTGCTCTTTGTCGAGCACCAATGCCTTCATCATGGTCCAACTGCCCCATAGTCGCTTTCTGAAATACTGGCGGGACGTGTTGGCAGTACCCCAAGACTCGAGACCGGTGGAAATCACACCAGGAACCATAATCACGGGGTGGTGCGCGTGGAGGCCATCAGCTCGCGCTTTGAGACCGACTGAGAAAGAGTCGTACGCATCAGTCACTTCACGCTCTCCTTGAACCAGATCACGCATGTCTTTTATCAGACCAGCGGGAAGAACGTCGAACAGACTGTCCATGCTTAGGTCGCCAATCTCCGGAAAGTCTATGAGATCGTTGGTCTTGGCAAAGAACCCTGCAGCAAACAAGCCACTTAGCCCACCGAGTAAGAATATGAATGTGTTGCGTCGCTTGCGTGTCGCCTTTGGGACCTCCTCCACCACACGGACATGAGGCGATGGCTGGGAGGCTGGATGCTCCTCTGGTTCTTTCCGATGATTGCCGGCGGGCTGCGATTCACGCCGCGCGGCGCCGGAGCGTGGTCGCCATTGCCAGGCGCAAATAGCCGAACTACCAGTCTTTCCGAGACTGTATCGAGGTGCGCCGTCGGTCACTGTAGTAGAAGAGTTCTGCTATTCGGGCTCGATGTTCGCGCAAGCCGGAGAGGTGAGGGTCGGACGACGCGTGGTATCGCTTGAAAGGGAACACCGGGCTTTGCTTAAAGCAATATCGGACTTTGGAAGCCGCTTTCTGAGCATCGATGGACTGAGTTGTTGAAGGCTGCAAGTGCCCAGGGGCTTGTTTGTCTGTTGAGCGTCCGGCCGGGGAACCTCTAGGCGGCTGTTTCAGTAAAAATAGTGGTCCGGGCCGACGTGGATCGCGAAGGAGACTGGAGGTCCATCAATCCGGTAGTAGAATCCCATTCACGTCATCTGAGCGCCATTTGTTCCTTTGTACTCCGTAATTGCAAGCACTTTGGCACTTCCCTCCCACATCGCTTACATCCGGGATCTTCCTGCAGTTCCGGCGGGAACGATGCAGGGGTGACGAAAGATGCATTCATTCCACGTGCCCAAACAGCCAAAACCCAGCACACTGTACACACTGCGCCATGTGTTTGTTGGCGGCGGACAAGACTTCGAATGTCGCATGACCCCGCCATCAGTTGTTTCTAATTGAACTGGGCTGGAAATGTTGCACATGTGATCGCGGGGCTCTAAAGCATAAGGAGTGCAGCATTCTGGCTTGGGTTAAAACATTTCGATTTGTACCAGACTGTATTTCCACGCGGGCAAAATGTCGACTCTGGTGCATCCATCATCCACTTTTTCTGGAACAGCAAGCATATCTATCCTAACCCCATTCTACTCACGCGCTTGGAGCCCAGCGTTAGTTCTGTCGCCCGCCTGATAAAACTGCCACTCCCAGTCACTCACCGGAGTCGGTGGGGAAAACAGCCACTGGTTGTTTGTTTGAGAGACTCGGGTTCTGCTCGTTTGGTCCAACTCGGCGGCCCAAGCCCACTTCAGGCTGATCAGTCGACTTGAATATATCGCCGTCCTTACCGATATACCATCAAATTCTGCAGGCCATCTCTTCCCCAATACTCGGTAAAAAGTCTAGCAACAGGCTCTGTCCCTTATCATGGCTCTGCCGCACAAAGAAAAAGTCACTACCGACCTGCGATATATCCAGTATCAACATGAACTAGAGTCTCGATATCTTCCAGCCATACGCTCGCTTATTTCGAAAGATCTCAGTGAACCATACAGCATCTACGTTTACAGATACTTTCTATGTCAGTGGGCTCATCTTTGCTTCATGGTAAGTGAAGTTGACGAGCAAGAGAAAGAAGCCTTGCCCTGTTCGCGGAGGCTCTCGACAATTTGACCCAAGTCGCCGCTATTGACATCCTTTCAGGCCCTCAATCCAATCGATTCATCATTGGTTGGTGTCGTTGTTTGCAAACTGGAAGTTCATTCATCCCACTCCCCCTACACGCCGCGGCTATATCGCCATGCTCGCAGTAGAATCTTCTTTCCGAGGTCATGGAATTGCAACAGCCTTGGTGAAACAAGCGATAGATGCCATGACGAAACGAAATGCTGATGAGATCGTATTGGAAACGGAAGAAACAAATGTCCTGGCCATGAAACTCTACGAAAGGCTAGGCTTTCTTCGCTCCAAAAAACTGCATCGGTATTATTTAAATGGCAACAGTGCTTATCGTCTCGTCCTGCCTCTCCGAACTATTGATTTGGACGGAGGAGCAAACGATCCTACCCACGAAGCAATTTAGCCTCGGTTGGCTATGCTTGACACCAACCATCTGCTTCCTTCTCTCTTCATTTTCTTCAAAATTCCTCTTTCAAACATTTCGGCAAAGATAAACACGAACATAGCCACCCACATCTGTAGAATTGGGGACTTCATGGGACAGCGAGCGACCAAAGCATTGTTTAGATCAGGCGGTGCCGGCAGCGTTTACAGGACAATAGAAGATGTTTATGCATCATTGGGACTACTGAGGAAGCACTCTTGTCTTTTGAGTAGCTTCGTGAAAGATTTCAAATGCCTTGCAACTGATGTCGAGATCTGAGCTCATCCCGAAGAGTAACTTACTTAAACATGACTATTACTCACGTGCTGCTGTCTTGTGCCCTCAACTACACGGAAACTGCTTTGAGCTGTAGAGGGAGGCTGCAAGCTCCCAGGGGTTTCCGTGGCAATGCCGACGTAAGTGAATATATCTGACCCATAATCAGCGGCGTACGCCAAGATAGATGACCAAGTGCGGCGACAAGTGCTGACTGAGTTTGACTCACCAGGCTTGTAATATATGTTCCGTCGGCTGGAATCAGCTATTTTCAGTTCTCTCATTCTTTGAAGAACACGGCCGACGTCAGCTTTGTCACTGAAATCTGACGTGTATATGCATATGGGTCTGTCTCTTTGGAATCATCCAGTTCTGATCGGGGTGCGACCTTGGCTGCCACGCCAAGTTCGTTGTTTGATGTGGCTCTGGCGACCACTTCCCATAACTCGTTTACCACGGATGGTGGGCAAAATAGCATCCACTATATGCAACCACAACAAGAAAAACTAGTTAGTGCTGCGAGCATGTTCCTTGACGGTGACTTATCCAAGTTCTTTTCAAAACAATGGGACAAAAGGCTGGTTTCAAGAGAAGACGATTGACTTTACTTGCCTTGCCAGTACGCACTCGACCCGCATGGGCCAAGCTAAGAATATCGGTCACGGCGTTTCGTCGTTCTTGAGAGAGTTCTCGTGTGATGAACGTGGGAGACTTTCCACTTTTATTTACTCGCTGCGCCAGTTCGGCCAAAAGTTGCAATCTCTCCATTGCCCCTTCAACGACGAGGCTCAGTTGGCTACCGCCTTCAGCTGGGGCCTCGTCCTCATTTCCTCTCATGAAGGCATCCTCTACAGTCCTCTTCTCTTCGCGCGCAACAAAGGGATTGCAGATGAATATCCAAGGCACTTTTTCAGTTTGCTTTGTGGTTGCAGGAGGAAGGCGAGACAAAAAGTCATTCAGAGTTTCTGTGAGCTGCCAAGCATACTCTACGCCAGCATACGGATTATGGAATTTCGCAGTCTCAATGGAAAACATTGGTTGCCTGGCGGGGTGCCCGGCGCCCCAGGCACCGTGCCGATCTATCCATTCGGAGGCGTCGAACTGTCGCACGCGAGACTCTAGTTCTAGTTTCTGCGCTGGGTGTCCTGAGGAGGGGACTGAGTAAGCAATGACAACTCCATTGAGACGATAAAGGAAAGACCCTTGGAAAATACCATAGAATTGAGAATCATCGTGGTCTTTGCTCATCGTGTCTCCTCGTGTTCTCCTCGTGTTCTCCTCGTGTCATGTGCTGGATCTGGTAGCTTGACAAATTGGGTCCGGTTCGTGAAGATGGATGTTCATATGACCTAGGATAAGTTCGCGTCCGTTGAAGAGGTTGTGTTCAGTGCCGAAACTTCCCGTCTGGTCGGCACGTCCCGCCCGCCGCATGCTTTACCTGCCATCAATTGTGATTCAGTTGGCATCAATTGCCAGGGCGCGTTTGCGTTTGCGGTCCGATCCACCGAGTTATAAATTATTATGGAGAGCACCCAGCTGACTGAAATCCTGTCCAAAGTCAACGCCCACAAATCAAATCACCCAACTTGCAAATGCATTCATTGCCCTCATTTATGAAAGGGCTCGATGTTTACGTAAGTAGATGCTGGGGACCTTGATTGTGTGCTATATTTATATTACACACAAAGCCTTCTTATTCCTTCCGTTCATCTTTTCTTCTTTTTGCCCATCATGGCCGACTTGAAACCAATAGCATCCACGGCACGCATCTCGCTGGAGCTGCCCCCAAGCTGCGCGCAATTTTGCCCGACTGATCCTGCCTCTTTTGTCGTGGGAACCTACAACTTGGAGACCGAGAGCGCGCAGACAACGTCAACGGCGGTGGACGGGCTCCCTCGGGAGGAGGAAGCAGGAAGCAATTCTCCACAGAGTCGAAATGGGACTCTACTCTTGTTCCAGATTAATGGCAGTAGCCTGTAAGTTCAGATCTGGAGCAGGACAACGCGAAGAAGATTGAGATTCCATCCCTTGAAAATTCGTAATAAATTAATCAAACAGCAGGGATCTGATCCAAACAGAAGTGCAACCCTCGGCACTATTAGATCTAAGATTTCATCCAAACTGTGCAGGAAGCCGTAGCATCCTGGCCGTCGTATCAAGTACTGGTTCGCTGGCAATCCATAGTCTGGAGCCTCGACGAAACCCTGTATTGAGGCAATTGGCCACAAGCCGATGTGAAGATTTGGGCGAAGAGGTCCTATTTCTGCAATGCAACTGGCACCCCTCTCTAAGCAATACCATTGCAGTGACGACATCCACGGGGCTAGCTAGAATCTTGCACCTCGACGCGCATTGGTGCATCGACGGATGGACAGACCTGGGCATTCAAAACTCGTTGGAAGCTTGGTCGATAAACTTCTCCGAGCCGGACTACAAGAATAACAAAAACGAGCAATCGACGACGACGGTGTACTGCGGTGGCGATGACTCCGTGTTAAGGTATACTTGCTGTTCGTGGCCTAAGATTCCCGATGAGCAGGAAGTCGATATTGTATATCCAGCGGTGAGTATCAAGGGGCAACATGAAGCTGGCGTCACAGCAATCTTGCCTCTTTCGCAACGGACACTTGATGGTGGCCGCATCGTGCTGACTGGGAGCTATGACGACCATCTTCGCGTCTTTGCCATACATGACTTGAATGAGACCTTTGGTGTTGAAAGAGTGCGACTGTTGTGCAATATCAATCTTGGTGGCGGCGTCTGGAGGCTGAACCTGATCGATGCCAGCTGTTCGGAGCTTTCTCCCGCAGCGACGGCGGAAATACGTGTGCTGGCCTCGTGTATGCATGCTGGAGCCAGGATAGTCAGGATTGCTACCCACGATGGACAAGACTGGGAGGCCACAGTGGTTGGGCGATTTGAAGAGCATCGAAGCATGAACTATGCATCCGACTTCATAAAGTTATCCCAAACCCGAAGCTTGAGGTGCATCTCCACAAGCTTTTACGACAAGCGGTTATGTCTATGGGATTATGACCTATCCAGCGGTCCAACGTGATGCCTTGGCACAGCAGCAACGGTTTCTGGATGAGACTTGCTCTGCGAGTCAAGTACCAGACACATCTGGCATCGTCGTGTCGTCCAGCATAAGAACCAAAACGTAAGAAAAATCAGCGACTTCAAGATTGTCATTTTCGCTGTTTCTTAACTTGGGAAAATGGGATCTTCTCCGTAGAACAAGCTCGATTCAGTCAAAGTTACACAGTCTTGCTGCACATGCTAATTCTGGATGTCTTGAGCTCCCCATTCGACTTTTCTTTGCATGTCATTGACATGGTCACTCATTCTCGGCCAGCCCCACACCTACTACCAGAAAGCGGGAATGCTGATCTGCATCTGCAGCGCTACAGCCCTGCAAACGCATCTTGTTACATGAAGAGACCAGACTTGGCTTCAACTTCCCTTTAGTTCGAGGAATGTGAAGCTTGGGCATTGCAGGCCAGTGCTCCACTGGGGCCTTATGACAACGGGCGGTTAGGCGCACTCGCATCTTCCAATGTTTTAATACATGTTCTGAATAGCAAGTGATTCACTGAGTTGTGGGCTATCGGCCACCATTTGAGCTTGCAATGGAGATCTCATTGCCCTGCGCCCCACTTCAGCTATCAATCGATAACATGAATTGCCCGGCGCTTGATGCTGCGATCAATACGGTCCGTACAGTGCTCTATTACGTACTTGACCAGGTAGAAATCAACTGCAGAGCTGTTCGCGTACTAATTCAAGTCTTGAACTTCTATTCTCAAGTAAATACCGAATCCAAGCCGCTGCTCGTGATGCATTCAATCAGCTTGTTCAGTTGTAATACTCGGCTTTTCAATGGATATTATCGCGCGACACGAACCCGGCGGCGAGGCGCCCACCCAACCTTGAGTGTTTCTGTACCCACAGACAGCCCCACAGAAGGCGTGCATACCGCATACCCTGCCAGAAAGCTTCATTGCCTCGAGGGCGAAGCTGGTATCAAACAGGATTTGGCTCCGGCCTATTAAAACACAAAACACCACGAGCTTCGCCTTCGATCTAGGGTTTGCGGAGTACGGTCAAGCATCTTAACCGCCAGACCTGGCTACCAAATTGAGCAGACGGGCAGCTCAGCTCGCTTGGTTCACGGCCATTGCTCTTATTTTCTCTCATCTTCGGCCTTGGATGTGTGTTTGGTCGTCATTTGTCGCCATAGTCGAAACACCGTTTACATCCCGTCACCGACCTCATCATTGCACGCCGCATGCTTTGAGCATTTGAACGAAACTGCCTCTTTACACTCTAAAGAATTTTGCATACTTTCCGAACCAAGCGTCGACGCCGACTGACTTTTTTGACCATCGCCTGACCCGTCATATCGACTCTCCACGAGAGCCTCGATCGTGACACACCATCGCTGCTTCGAAACGACAGAATCTGCAAAGCCAGCAGTCGCCATCGTCAGCAGCACTCATGTCTGCGAGCGGGTGGCTCTGTCAGCTGGCACTAATCCGAGCAATGGCGGGGATGACCAGATTTTGACCAAAATCCACCAAGCCTTGGAGGTTGTACACAGCCCATATTCGAGCAATAATGCCCGCCGGGAAGCTCAAACCTTTCTTGAGGAGGTCAAGGACCTCGCAGAAGCACCTTTTCAAGGATATAGACTGGCTTCAGACCAATCCCAACCACCGGTCGTCCGCCATTACGCCCTCTCCCTTCTCGAACACGGAATCCGATATCGCTGGTCTATCTATAACGAGGAGCAGGCTCCAGCGCTGCGGAACTGGGTTCTGGAACTGAGTCAAGCGGTCTCAAAAGCTGACCCGGGCTATTTGAGGAATAAGACGGCGCAGTTATGGGTTGAAGTTGCAAAGAGGTCTTGGGGCGCGGAATGGATGGACATGGACACCTTGCTTGTCCAGCTGTGGCAAACACCTGATTCGGCTGTTCACAAAGAGCTGGTAATGTTCGTTCTAGAAACGCTTTCTGATGAGGTGTTTACCGGCGACGACTCAGTAGTGGCCATGAGAGAAGGTGTGCTTAGTAAAGCATGCGTCGAAATATTCACACCCACGTCCGTGTTGACCGAGGCATTCCCCAACCGTCAGCCTGGCCCAGATGTGCGTCAAGGCCCTGAAGGGTGGCTCGGGCGTATATCTGAATTTCTCAATTTTTGCGTCACCTCTGACGCAAAGGGTAGCAGTGACGCCAAGGGCTGTGCTGTAAAGGCGCTATCCGTATTACTGTCGCTAATGCCCTGGGCGATACCCAAAGCTATAGCAGCTGCTCAGTGTGTCCATGTTATGACTGCGTGTCTGGCATCCTCCCACGCTGAAATTCAAAAGGTAAGGGACATGCTCTTATACCCCAATTCTGAAGTGAGCGGAGCTAAAATAGATAAAATGCTTTTCAGGGCTCCTTGGAAGCTCTCCACGCTCTGTTCTGTCGTACAAACCTCTCAGATGAGGAGTTTCGCGAGCTTGTAGTACCAATGTATAGCCATGCTTCAGTTGATCTGTGCAAAAATCTTTTAATTGGGCGGTTGTGGATCCTGAGGATATCGACGAAGACAAATACCAAATTCTCAAGAAGCTATCAGAGGTAGGCCAATTCTTACTGCATCGGTAGTGTCCTCTTCATTCATTAACCAGATTATAAGATGTTGTCATGCCTCGGCGACTACTTCGAGCGCAAGTATGCACAAGTGCCGACAGAGGCAGCTAGCTCTGAGTTCCTACAGCTGTTGATCGAGGTGACACAGAGTCCTAGCCTGATGGTTTCAATTCCAGTTCTCGTCTCCTGGACCAGAATACTTGGTCACAGGACCCTTGGCCCAAGCGATCTGGTGTCATCAACAATTGGACCTCTCCTAGAAGTCTGCAGCTCCAGGCTTGTGCGATACGAGAACTTACCGGACAACTCTACAGACCCAACGTATCTTTTCCTTACGGAGGATACCGATACCATGCCCGAGAGACATGCATTTCTGGGAATTACCGAAGATACTGCTCACAGGTCATTGAACATATTGTTCAGTTGAAACTCGTCGACGCGATTTCTCACGTACTAGGCCGAACTGAGTACATACTCCAGAACTTGCATGATGGGCAATCATCTTTCAACAGTAAGAACGCTCCTGAAAACCCTCATTTTAACAGGAATGATATCTTTGCTCTGACAACTGCAGAACAAACATATTCCAAGCACTCCATGCCTGCCCTGAGAGTCGACTCACATTTCACCGTCATCGAGGCTACCTTGAAAGGCTATGTCAAGTGGAGAAGATATCATGGGCGCGACCACGTAAGCTCCAAAGCCGCTCCAGGACAGACGAAGTAGCTAATATGTCATTTTCAGGAACAACAAGCTGTTGAAATAGAATCAAACTTGGAAATTTGGTGCAACAAGTTAATAGAAATGAGTTTCGAGGTGAGTTTCTTCTTGAGCTATCAGGCTTCGCACCACCTTGTACCCGCTGACCTTTCGACACCGTCTTCTATAGGACCCAATGATCCGCAAGCGCATGTTGCAACTTCTTGTATTCTTCTCCACCACAGCACTGAACAAGAATGCTGGGTTTATGTTGAAAGTCCTTGAGCATATATTGGTAACATGGCCGGCTCTTGAACCCGAACATCGAGCTTACAATGATGCTGTCAAAGAGCTGCAGAGCGAAAGCATGGTTGAGCTGCAGCGTCTCGCATCTGAGATGCCCGATCATCTTCTGGTTCGACCAATTTCCCGCTCCCCGCTCCCCGCTCCCCGCCCTTATCATAGAATGTCGGCTGACTATCAGTAGGGTGTATATGACCAGATTGAAAGCCGAGTAAACGAAATGATGAACTCAGGGGCATTGGACGAGAAGCGGTCTTTAGCCTACAAGAGCTTTCTTTTTCTCATCATGTGAGTGCCTTGAGGGGGAACAGGAGAACAGCAAAAGGGCTTCACCATGGCTAACTTAGACCTTGTCAGACACCGAGCTAGTGGCATTGATGTGCAAACAAAGGTTCAGAAACTTGCAGATTTTATCGAGCCGGTGAAAACCCAATGGCAGGGGAGGGAATACGAACTTCGCTCAAGTCATACGCCGACTTTTGTCGGTATCTCGGACTTGATAAAGCTCAGAGGTACTTGGCAAGCATACGCGCTCACGAAATCAGTGACTGGGGAGCCCGCGAACTGGATGCTGAAGGTCTAGCCCTCCAGAGTGAGCTTGACGAACGACTTAAGGTACGTGTATTTCCTCCATGCGCCATTCAAGCTAACTCATCGTGATAAGACTCTTCCTTTACGACCCACGAAGTCGTTCTTAGCCTTCTCCGTGGAGCGGCTGGACAAGTCATCCCCGGCTTTTCAGGCCTCAAACGCCCTCTGGCAGGGCGGATTCTCCAATATCCTTGCCGATCTGCTCGAATACCTTAGGTGAGATTATGTTACATAATGGAGGGTCCTATCTGAGTGAGGTTATTGACATGAACCTAGATTCGCCCATGCCACACACAACCCGGCCAGCTGGACAGAGTGGCCAATAGAGATGAGAGGCATGGTTGATCGAGTCCTCAGCGATAGGTTCTGGCAAGCTGGCATTTCCGAAGGCAGTAAAGATGACTTTTACGCACGCGTTATGGATAAGAAAACACGATAGAGGGTCTTGCTTCGACTATCCGTGGCTCTGTTCGCTTCGTGAGAGAAGCGGCTTACGCAATTATTTACTGCATGAGCAGGCTGGACATGCAGTTTTATGGCTTCAACGGTCTGTCAGGGCCCTTGTCAACCGCATTATTTTCAGACTCCATATGGCTGTCAACACACCAACAGAGCAATCTGCTCAACTTGGTGCGCTACTTGGTCGATGACTGTCCAGTGGACTATCGAGAGCAGTTTCTTCCCCAGCTTCTGGCGGCGTGTTTCGGGCAAATGGATGCTAAGATACACGGAGAATGGGAGAAGATGGACAGTCAGCAGACTTGTACCCCCAACGGTGAAGCCGGTCTGAAAGAAGAAATGAAAGCAGAGAGTATCCTGCGTCAAGTCACCTACACGGGGTGATGATGGTTGCGGACTTTCTTGACCCGACAAAGTCCAGTCAGTGATGAAAAAAAGCCACGTTAACTTGCATTTGTTTAGCTAACTCGATCCACAGACCCGTCTGCTCTCACTGCCTGAAGCCAAAGGACGCGCCCGATATGAAAGCTCCGTTTTCTATCCATCGCTCCGAAATTTCTGCTTAATGAGGCAAGAGATAGTTGAGCCGCTGCTAATGTTCTGTACCCACGGCATCCGTATGAGGGATACGCGATGTTGTGGTATGATTCTTCGGTTGTTCATATCCCTTGTTCCGGAATTCCGGGGCAAGTTCAAGGCAGGTCAGCGTCGAATGTCTCCGATAGAAGAACCGCCTCGACGCATCCAGACACAGCAGCTGTTTCTGACGAGATGGCCTCGGTCATTCGTGAGTACATAGCTTCAGACGTCCTGAAGGCCTGCTTGACATCCTTTCACGAGCCATACTTCGTGGAGGTACAAAAGGAGCTAGCGTCCTTGGTCGCTACCATTGTGGTTTATTACAGTCCGGTCACAACAACACCTAGAGATGTTTTGCTATCTTTACCAAACGTCAATTCCGCTGAGCTTGATCGTCTGGCTCCTTACATGGTTTGCCCAGACTCACATACTCGTCAACAACGGGCAATCGTCCTGGAAGTTCTAAAGGATCTCAAAGGAGTAAGCGTGTCTGAAATGGGCAAACTTGCCAAGACGGCTGGCTTCGGCAGCTCATCGAGGAACAAGAGAAGCAGTCGGAGCAAGATGGCGCAAGGTTTCATGAGCACATCGACGGGTGCTGAGGCTGGTACAACCAGGGGAATGGCGTTCCTGGAGCCAGGCGAGCGACCCCAGACGCGTTAGAGGGCGTTTCCAATCTCTTTGACGGCTAGATGGAGGATACGCTGGCGCGACAGTTAGTTTGGGTGCCCTACTGTGGCGACGCGTCAGACGGACTGCGTCATGGGAAAACACAGCATCATGTGGGACAGAGAAGAAACATTTCAGTGTCCCCAACAGCAATCTCCGCCTCCCATCATGAACGCAGTGGACGGCAGTGCGTCTACGTCTATCCTTATTTACAAGTCATAGATCCGGAGTCTCTTATCTCTTTGGCTTCTTGGATGATACGATGAGAGCTGCAGAAGAAGGGTTGTCTACTACAGCAGCGCGATGTTGCTGTGACGGGAAGGGATTCGTGCTGGCTGTGACGCGGCCGGCACATACTGAAAGAGTTGGTCGGGGAAAAGGTCTAGGAAACATTTGTACGATGTGACGCGAAGATATAAATATCTCAATAGAGTGAGTCCCATGACAGATATGGCACATCATAAACAAGGAATGAGACCTTGTAGCCCCCATGTCATCATGATGTGTTTATGTTTGCCTGCCTGTCTTTACGTGCGTATTTATCTTGCAACAGGCGCGTGCCGTATTCCCTCGAAGTCCATCAATGTGGTCAAAAATAGTGTTGGCGGACTAAGTAAGGCCAGGGGTGTCGATCTACATATACATGTTGCGTGTGAATCTGCACGTTTTGCGGCTTTGAAATTCGCAATGATGAGTGGCAACACATGAGACTTATCTACAGCACCTTATATCATGTGCTACGCACGCGGCTGGTCTTTTCCCGTACACTTACAGTCAAATCGCCAATTACGGGCTAATCCATGCCGCTAATGGCCTACGTTCGGAGTAAGTGAGCCTATTTTCTTTTTTTTTCCCGGCGAAACCTTTACTGGGCATGACTGGCACAAAGTCCCATGTAGCCGCCGGCAAGTAAGCTTCAGATTGGTCATGTGTAATTGGTGGCGCACGGGGACACGGGGACGGAGCATCAATGAACGAAAAAGGCCCGTTCTTGCATGACACCGACTGTTCTGAGGTTAGCGTGATCCCAAAGCGGTAAATGCCTATAGATCAATTGTGTGGTCTATGTACATAGTATTCTCTCGTGCCTACGTATGTAGAAATTTTTCACGCTGTTTTGTTGCATCGCAGGCACAAGCTAGTCAATGTGGTCATCCATATGGGTGTGCCGCCGTGGGGATGTTCAACAGGTTTTCGGTTTTCCGGGCTGGGATCGGATGCGGGTGTTGGACCGCGAAGCTAGGGTTCGATGTGATCACCTCTATTGAGTTGTCCGACCCTGTAAGAGGGTGCGGACTACGGTTTAAATACCTAAGTACCTCTACTATTAGTGGGGTACTTATATAGTGCTAAAACATACTATAAAGTTACAGAGGTCTTAGAAAATAACTAGCTAGGGGTGGACTCTTGTCTTAGCTAGTTAAGTAGTAAGACTATTATGTGGCTAGGATTAATTATACCCTTATAGGTGTAACACACCCCCTAGGGGACCTTATTTAAGGTTCCCTATAATAATTCTAAATTAATAAAATTAGTTAAATTAATATTATAATATTTAAATTAATTCTATAGTGTAGAAATGCAGTTAATTAGTTATAATCTTATCTAAATTAAGGTTATTATATAATACTTAGTCTTTAGGTTCTTTACTAAGCATACTAGAGGGCAGTTACATAAGCCCTAATGCCTTATAGAAGCTTATAAAAGCATTCCCTATAAGAGGCTTTATAAGGCTATTAGCAATTATCTCTTTAGTGGTAATCTAGGTAATATTAAAGGTTCCTTTTATAACCTCTTAATAAAGCTAGTGGTAATAAATATCTATATACTAAAGCTTTATAATAAGCTTAATAAACTCTTCCTTAAGGAAGCGAATTATTTATATATTATTATATTTAATTTTAAGCGTGTTATTACCTAGGCATAGCCTAACCTCTTAATATAGTTATCTAAAGGCTATAAGCTCTTTACTATAGTAAGAGAGCGCTAGAAGCTTTGCTTTAGTTAATAATATTATTATAGTAGCTTACCTTCCTACCTTAAAGAGTATAGGTCCTCTAAAGAGCTTTATAATATAGCTTTATAAGCTCTTTTATATTATAGGATTATTAGTAAAGGAAGCGTTACTATATGCCTCTAATTTAGGTTATTACTACTGTATTTAATTACTAGGTTTACCTATATATACCTATACTTAAGGGCTTTTTCTACTACTTCTATATGCTATAGCCTTAGGTTTTATAGGTATTATAAGAGTTATAAAGCTATAAAAGCAATATTAGGTCTTAAAACTATTATTAGATATAGTAGGGTTCTAATTAAAGATTAATATCTCTTAAGATCTTAAGTGCTAACCTCTCCTTAAAAGGTTCTAGTAGTGTAGTGATTATTAGGGCTATAGGCCTTTATTAAGGAATCTTTATATTAAATTTAGTAGTAGCTTTATCCTAATAGGACTTCTAATTAAGCTATACCTTCCTATTAGCATAGTCTCTAATAATTTTAATACCTAGGAACTATTAAAGCTCTCTAAGGTCTTTAATATTATACTTTATAAAGAGTCTTACTCTAAATTTATTATATAAATATAATTTCCCTTTAGTAAATAAGGTAATAAGGTTATTTACATAGAAGAAGATAATTAACCTATCCTTAATAAACATATAAATATCTTTAAAAATTTATATAAAGCCTTTACTAATTAGCTAGCTAATTAGTTCTTTTATCTATAGGAGAGGCGCTCTCTATAGCCTATAGACTACTTTAAGAAGCTTTAGATAGGCTTATTTATCTTTATAGCCTAGAGGTATCTTATAGTAAACCTCTTTATTAAGATCTAAATTTAGGAATACTATAATAAAGTTATACTAGTGTGCTTCTAGGTTAAAGTAGTATATAATAGCTATAAATAGCCTAAAGGTATTAGTAGCTAGGGTTACTGCTTAAGTTAATAGATAACTCTTTAGTTAATAATTTCTAAGAACATAGAGATAAGCTTTATATTATAGGAGGTAGCCTTACTTATCTAATTTATAAGAAAAGACCTAAGTAAGGCCTAGAAGCTTTATATCTATAGGAACTTTAGTTCTAGATACCTTCTTAGCTACCTTTCTATTAATAATCTTATTATATTCCTTATCTTATACTTTATAGAATTCCTTTTCCTTTAGATAACTAGCTAAATTATTATAATAAGCTAGAGGAGGAAGCCTTAATATATAAGGCTTTTCTTTGCTTTTAGGTCCTAGCTTAAAGGCTATAGTAAATACTTTAAGATTATTATAATCTTATGTATTTATTAACATTTTGTAATTATTACTACTATTAGGTAGGTTAAGCAAATTATTAATACTTAATAGCATATAATCCGTTAAACCTAGAAATTATCTAGGTAAATTTAGAGGAGTTAGTAGATTTGTTTCTTAACTTTCTTTTTCCTTTTCCTTATAGTCTAATTAATCGTAACTATTAAGAGTTTTATCCTATTAAAGCTAATTAAGTGGTTATTATAGTAATAGTAGGTACGCTATCTATAGAAGCCCTATATTAGAGCTTTTGTCCTTATTATTATTAACTAGCTCTTTAAGGAAGCGTTTTTAACCTCTTTTGTATTTAGTAATAGGCCTCTTTCTTAAGCATAGAAGATTAACTTATTAAAGGTAATATAACTTAATAAGAACTAGTAGCTTCTCTTTATTATTAGCACCTAAATTAGGTATTATGTAAATAAAACGTATCTAGCGAGGTATCTAATATAAGCTCTCTATACAAGCTTTAGACTTGCCTTATAAAGCTTACTTTGCGTTATTACATATGCTTTATAACTAAAGGCTTATAGGTAAGTTATAAAGGCTTCTAGATTCTCTAGTAAGTAACTCTATTAAAGCTTATTCTCTCTTAACTACCTATTTAACGCTTATTAAGGTAATTGCTAGTTAAGCAGCTTTTAAGGCATATAGTTTAAGATATAAATAGCTGCTTTAGTAGCTATAGGCTAAAGGTCTTCTAGGAAGCCTAATTATATTATAAGAGTTATTATAACCCTTATTATTACCCCCTAGACCGTTTAGCGTGCCTATTTTAATGTGGGTAAGCTAGGCTAGATTTTCTAATAATAATGCCTCTATTTATAACCTCTTCTTCTTGCTTTTTAGTCTAGAAGGCAGTCTTACTATTAGTTATTATAACCGTAATATAAATACTATACGCCCTTATGTACATAGCTTCTAACTAATTAAAGCAGAGCATAATATCTATTTTTAACAGGATTATAAAGATATAGCGTAATCCTATAGCTCTATAGGTAAAGAGAGCAATGTATTAGTCTTTATTATACCCTAATAATTAAGTAAAGAGGTTAAAGAGACTACCTAAAGTAGTCTTAAAGGTAATAATCCTATTTAGGGACTTATAATATCTACCTCTGTGCCTTAGCTATTTAGTAGACCTTATATTTACCTACGCTCCTTTCCTTTAAAGGAATTTAAAGCTTCTTAAGTACTTAATTTATTACATCCTTACCTAGATGTGCTAATCTAGTGTGCTATAGGTCTATAAGCGTTACTATTATAGTTTTTAGGTCTCTTAAATCTCCCTTAATAGCGAAAGCCTCTAATAGGCTTAAGCCCTCTATACATAGCTATGTACTAATAATCTAAGTTTAAAATATCTCCTAATTACCTCTTACTAGGTCTATTACCCTTCTAGTAAGGTTATCCTACCTTATTCCCTTCTATGTAAGTAGCTAAAGAGATATAAGGTTTATAAAGAATAATAATTAGTACTAGGCCTTTAATAAGGTAAGGGTCTAACTATCTGTTAAGACAATCTAAGCTATGCTAATGCCGTGAGCCTTAGTAACACTATAACTAGCTTAAATTCTAGGTTATTAACTGTAATTAAGGTCTATAAACTAGCGTTTATTATTAAAGATGTGGATTAAAGTGCCGCTATTAAGTATAACCTGCGATTTGCCCTAGGCAAGGAAAGCCTCTAAAGACTCTAACTCTTCTATAGCTAAAAACGTAGTATTAGCTCCTTTAGGTTCCTTTGCGCTATTATCCTTAGGTTCCTTTACGCTATTATCCTTTAACCACGCGTTATATACCTTCTTTATATTATTAAGCTAATAATTTATTACTTCTTTTGCTTTCTTTAATAGCTCTTTATTAACTTTCTAGTCCTTTATTAGGCAGAGTGCCTTATAGACTTTCTATAAGTCTCTTAACTTCTTTACTTTATACTTCTTATAGTATATATAGTCTTTCTTTGCTAACTTTTCTGCTTTATCCTTTGTTTTACTATTAAGAGTTAGCTTAGCTTTAAAGGCATTATTAGTCTTTACCTATAATCTCCCTTAAGCTTTAATTAGGTGCCTAATTTTACTTATAATACTATAGAAATCTAGGACCTTTCCCTTACTCTTTACTATATAAATTAATAAGTTAACTTAAGCTAAGATAGCAGGGAATTATGCCCTAATAGCGTTATTAATTATCTCTATAGGTAAGTTACCTTTAGTAATAGGGCAGTCCGCTTAAAAGCATCTCTTATAGCTAATTAAAGTATTTATAAGCTACTTATTAATATTTACCTTTATAAGGTTCTATTTAATAGTCTTATTAAAATTAACTTTAGTATAATACTTAATAGTTTTACTTAAAGGCATTACATTCCTTATAAGCTCCTTAATCTTTTTATAAAGGGATATATACCTTAAGGTTATTTACTTATACTTAGGACTAAGTATTATTATAAACTAAGTGTAATACTCTCTTAGGGCCTTTATAAGGCTCTAGAATTAGCTATTAAATACCTAATAATAACTACTAAGGACTATAAACTAAGCGCTATCTTTAGTATTATTAGGTTATTAAGGGTACTAAAAATAACTCTCTCTAGCTATATTATAGCCTTTAGGAGAGCTTTCCTAGGGTTACTACGCGCTACTAACTGCTAATCTACTACTCTATAAGTGCGTTTAAACTCCTATGGTATCTATTGTAGATGTTTAACTCTATATAGCCTCTGCTACCCTTCTCTTTGCTAGAGTCCTATTTCCTACAAGGATTAGAGGCTTAGGAGGGCAATCTAGCTATATAGTTAAATTAGGATTAATAAAGACCTAGATTCTATCTTTAATAGCTCTTGCCTTAACTATCTTATACTATAGGTCCTAATAGTAGGGCTCCTATAGCTTAATTACTAGCTTATTACCTTTAGAAGATTCCTTAGATATTATAAGGATGCCTATGGTGTTTTTGTGTTACTATTATTAAACTAATAGATATTAATATTAATCCTAGCGTGCTAGGGTTACCTAATTATAATGTTAATAAATTAGGCCTCTCTTTTGCTATATTTATACTAATTATTTAAAGATTAAATAATAGGTTAATTTAAAGAGAAGAGTACTAATTTAGAAGAAGATAAGGTATGATTATTATAAACACCACGTAATTACTACTATATTAGACCGTGAAGCTAGGGTTTAATGTGATTACCTCTATTAAGTTATCTAACCCTATAAGAGGGTGCGGACTATGGTTTAAATACCTAAGTACCTCTACTATTAGTGGGGTACTTATACAGTGCTAAAACATACTATAAAGTTACAGAGGTCTTAGAAAATGACTAGCTAGGGTGGACTCTTGTCTCAGCTAGTTAAGTAGTGAGACTATCGTGCGGCCGGGATCAATTATGCCCTTGTGGGTGCAACACGGGGCAAGGATGTACAACCTGGACTTACTGAAGCTTAATTGCGGATTAACGTGGGGAGGGGTCACGGGGTGAAAGCTAACCAAAAGTTGATGGGGTAAATGATGCTTGTATTCTCTAAGTCTTCTACCTAGCAACGCCCTATATAACTATAGTTATTTATTACCTAATCTATTCTCTACCCTAATAGGCTAGCTATTTTTTAAATAATAGTGTTAACCTTAACACTAGGAAATAATATTACTCCCTTAATTAATCTCTATACTTATATTCTTTTCTATCTTAGGATCCTAATTTATATTATATTATATATTTAACCTTAGGGGTTAAAGCCTCTTAGGTTATAGGATAAAAATCTTTAGGTTATTAATATAGATTTTCTATTAAGCCCCTTCTCTAAGTAGTTTAACTTAATATATAACTAATAATAACTTCTTTACTACCTTAGAAAGTCTTCCCTAAGACTTATAAAACTTGCCTTTTAGCTTATATTCCTTATCTATTTTCTCCTATACTATATTACTTACTTTAGAACTTCTTAATAATTTAGTTAGATCTTTATAGTTATTAATCTTCTATATTTAAACTAATTCCCTTATTTCTCTCTAGTATCTATATTCTATAAGTTTATCTCTTTAATTAGAATTAAGTCCTTATTCTCCTTTCTATTTAGTAATACTTCCTTATTTACCCCTTAGTGTCTTAAGAATAGTTTAAACCCTAATATAGATATTACTAGAGTTATTCCTATACTAGATATATAGTAATTATTTAAGATTACTATAATATTTAGTATAGTTTAGTCCTAGAACTCTAATAAAGTTTTATTTTACTTAACTACCTATTTTATTAATTATTATTTTACTAACCTAATATTATATTTTACTAGGCCTATAGATAAAGAGTATAATACTAGCCTAAATAAAACCTTTATCCTATGTTTTTAGCTATTATAGTAAAGTTTAAGTTCTTAAAATAGGATTTATTATTATAATAGATTCCTTTAGCTAGCTAAAGATAAAACTCTAATATTTACTCTAAGCTTTAACTACTAAGTCTCCTATAGCTTCTTTATAGGATTAGCCTAATATAAATCTTATTATATAATCTATAGTAATTAGTATATATAAATCCTATTTTAGGCCTTATAAGTAATAGGCCTAAGATAATTTATTATAACTATTACCTATAGTTCTAGTATTATTATAGTTTTTAGTGTAGATCTTAGTAGTCTTAATCCTATTTATTAGTATATAAGGTAAGATTAATAGTAAGACTTAATATCTTTTATTCTATCTAGCTAGAAGTACCTTTTATAAAGCTTTTATATAGTAATAGCTAGACTAAAATATCCTATAGTATTATAAGTTTATTAGAGCTTTATTAGGATATCCTTAGATAAAATATACTCTAAAAGCAATTTATTCTATTCTATATAATATAATATTTAATTAAAGATTTAGTATTTAAGGGATTAATACTATATTAGTTTTTATTATTTAGTTAGTATATTTTAATAGCTATAGACTATAGCTATTAGAATCTCTTTATACTATTTAGAGTTAAACTATACTTATAGTTCTAGTAAGATTCTTTCTAAAACCTCTTAGTCTAACCTTTCCCTCTAGGAGAACTATTTCTATATTTATTAAGATTAAAATAGGATAATCTTCTATTATAGGAATAATATCTACTCCTATTCTTCTTTTTACCTTAAATAGTTCTAATTAAAACTTATTAGGTAGTTAAGATATCCTATTTATAATAACTATAATTTTAGTTATATTAGGTTAGTAAATGTATTTAATATTTAATTCCTATAGGATATTTACCTAATATATAACCTTACTATAGACTTCTAATAAATTAGCTATTAAGTTAATAATTCCTTTGTGGTTAGCGTATACCTTTAATATAAATAGTATCTATCTATAAGCTACCTTATTTCTTTTAGACTTATAACTATAGCTAGTATCTCCTTTTCTAGTATTAAATATTATTTCTTAGTATCCCTAAGTTTATAGGAAAGCTATATAATAATTCTAGCTTTATTAAAGTTAGAGTCTATTATAATTATCCTAGTATTAGTATTCTCTATCTAAAATAAAATACTACCTATTCTAGTATTAGAGGTATCTATTACTAAATAAAATTATACCCCTAGGCAGGCCTTAAAAATAGTATTCTCCTAAATACTATTATAAATCCTTAAAAAGCTTATTAAGCTTTATTTATTTATATTAGTTTCTCTCTTAAAACCTTCTCCTTCTAAACTAACTATTTTCCTATCTTTATAGTCTTAAAGGATTCCTTAAAAACACCTTCTTAATAGTAATCACTAAGTCTAATTTACTAGGAATAAATTTCTTAAGAAAGGGTATAAGGTAAATAAATACTAAGATTTTATCCTAGGTTTTAGGTAGCTAATTAGTAAAATACTTCGCTAGATTAGTAAATCTTTATAATGTTTTTAAGCTAGCCTAATTTTCCTATTTTCTAATAAGTAGCTTATATAATCTATATCTAATGTAAATAAGGTAGTTTTATGTCCGCTTAAGCTAATTAGTGCCTATATAATATAAGGGAAATATCTCTTCTATAGGAAGTTAAAATAGTCTTACTAGGTCTTAGAACCTATATAGTGGTTATTAATATAGATTAAGAAGGAAGTCTTAATGTCTTCTATATAACCTAGTATAGATTCACTTTCTATTCTATCCTAGAAGAAAAGATATCTAAATATAAGATCCCTAAACCTAGCGTATATTAATAAAGATCCTATTAATCCTTAGGCTATATTATTATAAAAATACATCCTATTTAGTCCTTAAAAAGCTATCTTAGGTCTATTAGAGGGTAAACTTTAATTACCTAAAACCTATTAGAGGTATTAGTCTAGGAGATAATCTTTAAGTATCTATAGTAAACTAAGTCTAAATTAGCTTCTATATTATAATATAGATATCCTAACTTTATTATCTTACTATTAATATTATAGTAATTATATATTACTTAAAACTCTTTCTTACTAGGTTTTAGGGCAAATATTATAGGCATAACCTATAATAAGTCTCCTTATATAATAATCCTAGCCCTTTTATAGCTAGAAATACTTTCTTTAAGAATTAGTAATAAACTCTAGAATAGTAATATTATTTTCTTTTACTATAACTAGCTCTATTAACTAATAGGATATAGTAATATAGGAGATCTATAGTATAAATATCCTTAAGTTTTAAAATAAAGTATTCTTTAAATATATAGTAAAGTCTTATAATTATTATTTATTAGGAAACATTACCTATATAGTGCCTAAGTGTAATATATAACTATTTAAACTATAAAGTAATAGTTTCTAGATCTAAGTCTATTAATAGTTAATTTATATATAAATTTTAGAATCTTAAGGGTACCTCTTATAATCTTAATTTCCTATATAAATTAGGGTTCTAGCCTATCTAAGTCTATTTACTTTAGCCCTTATACTTCCTATAGCGTATGTTATAATATTACTTAATCTCCCTAAGTTTAATAAATAGTGCCTTCTATCCTAGGTTTTCTAGTTAGAGTCTTTAATTCACTCCTTTTAGTAAGGAATCTTATTTTATAAGGGGACCCTTAATATTTTACTTTACTATATAAACTAGGGCTATATTATATCTAAGAGTGTCTAACTCTAGATATTATAACCTTTAAAGTTCTAAGTCTATAATATAGGTAATCCTATACCTAGTTTTTAAAGTTAAGTTACTAATTTACTTATTTATATAGGGATTTTAACTTTCTAAGGGGTACCCTTAATTTCCTAATTTTCTATACTAATTTAATTATTTATATATCTAAGCGTATTTATTTCCTATTCTTCCTAATTTCTTATACCTAATAGGTATACTAAGATCTTTAGCAAATCTAGATCTTCTATTCTATTATTATCCTAATCTTTCTCTAGCGCCTAGTTAGCATTATAATTATTAAGTTTTACCCTTTCTCTTTCTTCTTTATAACTATTCCTATATTATCTTTCTCCCTAGTTATTATTATATTCTATAATAATCCTAGACTCTCCCTATCTAGAATTTATCTTTATCTCTATTCTTTTAAACTTAATAACTATTTTAGATACTAGAAAGCTTATTAATATTTAATTTAGCTCTAGGTAGTTTACTAAGTAGTTAATATAGGATTTAAGGGTACTAGACTAATAAAGTAAGAGGTAAAATATTTAATTTCTATTTATAGTCTTAACTTAGGGACTAATCTATAGGTACTAATAATTCCCTAGGGCCTCTAGATAACTAAGGTAGTTAATATTATTTTAGGTTTAGTTATCCTAGCTTTTATATTATTCTTTACTACTTAGTTATTTAGGTTAGAACTAGGTTTATGTTTATCTCTCCTATTCTCTAAAATAATTTTCCCTTTAGATTAACTATTTTCCTAATAAACACCTTAATAAGGACTTATTCCCTAAGTATTCTCTAATAGTATTTACTTAAAATTTATAGCTCTAAGTTTATCTAATATTATTATAATAATAACTTCCTCTTATAGATAATTACTAGTATTATTATCTATAGTATCTAGTTTTTTAAAACCTTATTCTTTATCTAAGATATTAATACTTTTAGAATCTCCTTTACTTCCTCTAAAATCTCTTAATTATCTTTAATAAACTCTATAGCCTTATTTAGGTTTATTCTCTAGGGTAATTAGGCCTTTTTCTATTCTTATTCTAAAATAAGTCTAGATATAGATATAATAAAAGAGTTTAAGTCTATCCCTTAGTCCTAGTAATTATAAGTTTCTTATTACTATAGTGTTTAATAGCATTTATATAGTAAAGCTAAACCTTTCCTAGTAAGATTTCCTAATCTTATTAAGTAAGTATAATATAATATTTTACTAAAGCTAAGATTCCTCCTATAATAACTCTTAGATAAGCATATAAATAAATAAGTTATTTAGCGTTATTTAATATTTAAATAAATCTCTTTTCCTTAAGTTATACTACTAGAAGACTATATTTTACTAAATAAGTTTTACTAACTACTTTAATATTTAATCCTCTATTAACTAAAGCTAAGTTATATTATACACCTTAAATATAAGTTATAATATATCCTAGTAATATTAGAACTTTACCTTCTAATTTAGTAATATTATTCTATATAACTATAGCATTTATAAATCCTAGGGATTTAGAGGTTATTAGGTTTAGCGCTTCCTAGTAAGGTTTTATTAGGTAAGAAATAATTAACTTTGCTTTATCCCCTTTAGTTTCCTTTAGTATTATATTAGATATCCTATTTCTTAATAGATAATTAAAGCTAGCTATAAGAGTTATAACACTATAATTAGAACTATAGTCTTACCTAAGTGTTTTCCTAAGTTAAAAGCTAGAATATTATATTTATTAGTAGCCTAGATATTTTCTATGTTAAGTTTTTATTAGGATTAGGCCTTTAATCTAGTATCTTTTATTACTACTTTATAAGGTAAGGTTATAATTATTAGTCCCTAGGTTAGTACTATAGGTTTTTCTAGATATAGCCTTAAAGCTAGTAGTATCCTCTAGAACTCTATTTTAGTTATCTTCTAGATAGGTTTAGACTATTATTAAGTCTCCCTTAAACTATTATAATCTAAAGTTTCCTAGGCGTCTTTAGAGTCTAAAATCTCTTAGATTTAATTCTAGATTTGCTTATCTATAATAATACTAGGTTTAACTATAGGTTTAGTAACCCTCTTATTCTATCTATATATTTATATAGGTTTAGAAGCTTTTACCTTTCCCTTTAGTAATTTTATAGTAACACTAGTATAACTAATTTTATTCTAATTTATAATATAACTTAGGGATTAATAACTTACTATAAATATTATAAATAACTATATTCTAGGAATAGGAGTGTACCTAGGTAGTAGAATCTAATCTCCCCTAAATCCCTAATATAGTTAGACTTTATTTAGCCTTTTAATTCTTAGCGTTATTCCTCTTTATCTAAAGCCTATTCTAGAACTATTATTTACATTATTTATCTTTATTAGCTATTAAGCATTTATCCTTTAAGGTATAGTTATACCCTATATATCCCTATTCCCTACACTTAAAATACTGTCATGGTCTAACCCTAAGGGCTAATCGCGGGTGCCTGCGCCACCATGTGGGTTTGACCCCAATCCCGTTGCGCCATAGATAACAACAAAAGAATACGCATTGTACAAGTCTCTGTGACTTGTGCAATTGGCACCTATATTACTAGGATCTAGGCAAAGCCTAGACCATCACAAATACTAATAAAAGTCTAGGTTTTCTTTCTAAAGGAACTAGTAATATTAGCTTACTTTCCTAGAGATTAGGATATATTATTTAAACTATATTTTTATTAATTATATTACCTAGCTATTTAGTTTATATTATTAGTAGTTTAAGCCTAGAATACTTTAAGTTATTAAACTAACTCTAATATTTACTTATCTTTCTCTTTATCTTATTTTACTTATTTCTCTATTTACTATTAGAATAGGTTTACTAGTATAATAGCTTCTTTACTTAACTAAGAGATCTTCTTAGAAGTAAATAAATAGTAGTTATATAAAAGGACCTTTAGGTCTAATATAGTTAGGTCTTTAGATACTATACTACTTATCTATTTCTCTAAAGAGAATAAATAGTTAGATACTTACTCTAATAGTTATGTATTTATATCTCTATTTACTAAGTTAGAAATAAAGTTAGTAAATAATATTTATTATATTTCTAACTTTACCTTAGATATAATTTATTTTACGTAGTAAATATAAGATTTTAATATCTTACCCTTTTTATAAGTAAACCTAACTACCTCTTTCTATAATACTATCTTAAAAAGAGAATCTAGCTTTTAAACTTTCTTAAGAACTTATTAGCTATCTTAGTCTATTTATAATCTTTAAAATCTAGATCCTAGTACTATATTTCTACTTTGCCCCTAAGGCCCTAAATAAAGATATATTAAGTAAAGATATCTATATACTTAGCTAGTATGCTTAATATAGCTACTATTATCTAATAATATTTTATATACTCCTTTACTAGCTTATCTTTTAGAACTCCTAAAAGGTAATACTAGTTAGAGCTATAGAAGCTACTATTAAAAAGAAAGGATTATTTATTATAACCTATTATCTAGCTTTCCTAGTATTAACTTATTATTCTAGTTTAATTAATAAGGAATAGAATTCTAGAAGTATTAATTCCTCTTAATAGTCTAGTATTAGGGAATATATTAGGCTTAAGAGGAAGTCTAATAAGACTCTATTTTACTCTATATCTAAGCTTAGTTCTAAGTCCTCTTAAGTCTAAGTGTTTAGAAAGTCTTATATAAAGTTATCCTAAAACTTATACTAGGTTCTTAACTTATCTATAGTTAAGTAAAGTCTAATAATAATCTAAAGAAAACTTATAATTAGGTTAAAGGTAAGTTATCTTAGTCTAGAGAGAAATAAAAATAAGTAAATATATAAAACACTTTAAGAAAATCTCTTTAATAGAATAAATAGTATTAGCCTAGAGATAAACTTAAAATTATTCCTTAGATAAATAGATAAAAAAGAAGTCTAAAAACTAAAAACTAAAGACTAGATTCTAAGCCTTTTTCTATCCTCCTAGTGTCCTTATATTACCTTCCCTATTTATTAAGTTAATCCTAATATTAGGTAAGCACTTCTTATAATAATTACCCTTTTCTATAGTGTCCTAACCTAGTTTATATATTACTAACTAATTAAAGTCCACTATAAGTAATAAAGTAAAGACAAAAGCAAGGATAAAAGTAAGGTAAAGACCTATATATACTAATAAGTATTATATTAAGATTATACTCGTAAACTAAGGTTTTTAACCTTAAAGTACCTCCTAAAGGAGTCCTAAAAGCCTAAGGTTTAATCCTTATATTTAAAGCTATCTAGCACTTACTTTCTTAACCTAGTACTACTATATTATTAGTATTACTAGTTTATAAACTTATAGGTAGTAATAAGTTACTTTTATAAAGTATAAAAATATAATTTTCTATACTAGATTTCTAACTCCTAGTCTAGGAATTATAGTCTATAAATTCCTTAAGTTTTAAGATTATATCTAGTGTTATCTATTATAAGATATCCTATATAGTAGTTAAACCTATAGAACTCTTATTTTACTAAGTATATAGATAGTAACTCCTATTATCTAGTTTATTTACCTAAGTATGCCTATTATAGGCATTCTAATTTATAAGTTTAGGAATCTAGTCTAGTAGTGTCTATTTATAGGTTTATCCGCTTTCTAGCGTACTATTTAGAGAATTATCCCGCTATCTAGGGTTCTAACCTAGCACTATAATTATCCTAGGTCTTTGTCTTTCTTCCTTCCTAAGTTTTATTTTAAGAGGATCTTTATCTAGTTATATTTCCTTACTACTAATAGTTCTATTAGGGAGGAGCTATTTATTATTATAACTATTTTTAATAACTAGGTATTATCTAGAACTAGGTATTCTTAGTAGTAGTTATTCTAATTATTATAAGTTTTCCTATTGTAAGGGCTTAGGCTTTGCCTAAGCATTAGCTAAAACGCAGACATTAGGGGGCTAATAGGAAGCGATAAGGGGATAGAAGGTCTAGAGATAAGAAATAAAAGCAATAAGGAAGGGGATAGAAGGAATAAGAAAAGGGATAAATAAATTAGAGATAAGGCTATTAGGGAAGATAGTAAGGGATAGGGAAAGGATAAATAGGATAGCTAAGGAGTATAAGGAGGGTATAGTATAAATAGGTTTCTTACCTTCTCTTTTCTCTTCTTAAGCTTCTTAATATTATATTAATACTTAATAGTAGTTACCTAGGGGCTAGTTTATTATATTTAAGAAGCTTCCTTTAGTTTTAAAAGAAAACTACTAAAAAATAATAAACTATATAATAAACTCTCTCTAACTATAGGACTTATATAGCTAAGGAATCCTAACTTCCTATTAGATACTATACTACTACTAGGGACTTATAATACTTAATTTAAAATACTTTAACTAATATTAGAATAGTAGGCTAGGGTAATTAACTCTTTATAATAAGATATATATATAAATCTAGAGTCTATACCTTAGGCTATTACTATACTAAATACTCCTATATAACTAATAGTCCCTAATATAATTTTAATTTAGTAAAAACTAATTCTAATAGGTAACCTATATAATAGTAATAAAAATATATTTATTACTTAAAGGTTCTTAATATAATATAAATTAGATATAGATAAGGACTTTATTAGAAATAATAAAAACTAATAAATATTTATTTACTAAAACCTAGTGCCTAAGGTCTAGGCTTATATTACTATATTCTTTAAGGTAAGAGAATTAAGTAACTATAACTTAAATACCTTTCTTTACTACCTAGAGACCTTATATATAGACCTTTATAAATAAGAAATAGCCCTTATAGAACTTAACTAAATAAAATAAGTATCTAAGGAGATATTTACTATATTTTTTATTTATTTTAAGTAAAAACTCTCCTTAGCTAGAGAGGCTTATTAGGTAAATAATATTAAGGTAGCTAAGCTATAATAAGTACTTAATAAATAAATAAGAGAAATTTCTATTAGTAAAGGAGTTAGTTAAATAGAATAATATATTATTATTACTTAATATTATAGTATTATAGTTAATATTAAGTCCCTTACCTTAGAGAATAAGTATTAAAACTAATATAAACCCTAGCTAGCCTATCTAGTACCCTAGTAAATTAATAATAAGGAGATATACTAATAATAGGGGTTTAAGCTATAGTAACCTAGCTAAAAAGAAAAATAAGTTAAATAAAAAGAATAAAGATTAGAAGAAAATACTAATCTATAAAGAGCTAAATAGATATTAGGGATAGAGATAGCTAAATATTACTAAAAGGATATTACTTATATTATAGCTTTAAGGACTACTATATTTAAGAATATACCTTTCTCTTACCTTACTAACTAAAAGTTAATATTAATATATATAGGGTAAATAAGGAAAGTACTAATAAGGAAGTTAATATTAATACTATAGAAAATAAGTAACCCCTAAGTAAAGCCTTATATAGGGTAAAAAGGCTAGCTAGTAACTATAGTTATAGATAAGTATAATTAGTATATAAAAACTAAAAAAGATATAGAATATTTTATAGATTAACTACTATTTCTAGTTTCTATATTCTTTAATATATACTTATACCTTAATATTTAGATTAACTATAGTTATAATTACTATAGTACTATAAGTAAACTAGTAGTATAATAGCTTAGCCTAAAGCTTATATAATTACTAAAATAAAAATAGGTTTATACTATAGTAAAAATAAAGAAATAAAGGAAGTATATTAGGAAAACACCTCTTTAATTACCTATATAGTATATACTAGGATTAATATTAATAGGTAAAAGTTATTAGTATACCTATATATTATTCTAGGTCTTACCTAGGATATAATCTTTAGAATACTATAGCTAGAATAATAGGATATAGTAATTTATATAGCTAAATAATAGTTAGTTATAGGGATAGTAAAGGGCCTATATATATTTAAAGCCTTAGAGTAAGGAATAAATAAACCTATTTAGGGGATTATTAGATCCCTATATACTATAGAGGTATACTAGGCCTAATAGAGAAAAGATACTATAACTTACTTTATTACTATAAGTTTAAGGGAAATTATATTAGTACTATAACTTATAGCCTTAAAGTTATAACTAAATAGCCCTAATATAATAATATTACTAGGGAGCTAGTAAACTTTATAAACCTATTTAATAAAGCTAAAGTAAATAGCTTACTTCCTTATAAGAGAACCCTTAACTATTATATTTAGATATATAAGAACCTAGATAGTTTTAAGCTAGTACTACTATAGGGACTATTATATAATATACTAAGGAATTAACTCTTAGAAATCTAATACTAGATTATAGACCTTATAGATAAGGGATAGATCTATGCTAGCTCCTTAGTAACTATAGCTTCTATACTTCTAGTTAAGAAGTTAAATAGTAAGTAATACTTTTATATTAATTACTATACCCTTAATAAGATTATAGTATAGGATTAGTACCCTCTCTTACTAATTAAGAAAATACTTTAATCTCTCTCTAAGTATAATAGTTTATAAAGGTAAATATTTATATAGTATTTTATAAACTATAGATAGCTAAAGGTAAGAAGTACCTTATAGTATTTTAGACTAGGTTAAGGCTATTTAAGTAACTAGTTTACCTATTTAAACTAGTAAGTATACTAGTAACCTTTTAATATTATATTAATAAATCCTTAGGGGATATATTAGGGAACTTTATTATAGTATACCTAGATAATATCTTAGTTTACTTTAGGAGATTAAGGAAGAACTATATAGTAAAGGTCTAATTAATACTTAGCTACTTAAGGGTAGTAAGGCTATATCTAAACCTTAATAAGTCTATATTTACTATAAAGGAAGTCTAGTACCTAGGTATATTATTATAGTAAGCTATTTAGTTTACCTTAACCTAGTAAAGGTTATAGCTATAAGGAAATAGTTAGTACCTATAAAGTTATAAAGAGTCTAAAGCTTCCTAGGATTTATAAACTTTTACTAGGACTTTATTAAGGATTTTTCTAAGTTAGTAATATTACTTATATAACTTATAAAGAGAAATATTCTCTTCTAATAAAGGCCTAAGGAGAATAAGGCTTTTAAGAGGCTAAAAGGGGCCTTTATTATATACCTAGTCCTTATATAATAGGACCTAGATTACCCTATAGTAGTTAAAGTAAATTACTTAGGTATAGCCCTTAGAGAATACTTATCTTATAAAGGATTTAACTATATTATATACCTAGCTATATACTACTCTATAAGCCTAATAATAGTATAAAGAAACTATACTATTTATAATAAGGAGCTTCTAGCTATTATTTCCTACCTTAAGGTATAGTTAGTAAAGTTATAAGGCATTTCCTAGCTATTTATAATTTATATAGATTATAAGAACCTAAAATACTTTACTACTCCCTACCTAATATTAAAATAATAGGCTAGGTAAGTAAATACTCTAGCTTTATTTAACTTTTACTTATATTATAGACCTAGTATATAGGCTTAATAACTAGATACTCTTTTCTAAAGGAAATAGGATAAAAAGGGTACTAGTATAAAGATAGGATAGATTCTATAGCTTATTACTATTATATAACTCTCTTAGTTACTATTAGATTTAAGGGAAGGTTATAGTTAGGACTTACCTTTATTATATATAAGCTTACTACTAGCTAAGGAGGCCTTTTTTATTATAAAATACTTATAAATACTATAGGATTAAGCTATCTTATTAGACCCTATATATTATATTTAACTAAGGGCTATCTAGAAAAGGATATAGAAGTTTCTTCTAAAAGTACTAATAAGGGAATAGGTTATAAATTACTTAATTAGCACTTATAGGGCACTATAGTTTAGGGGCTATACCTAGGTTCTAATATAGGAACCCCTTATAATAACCCTTATTTAATAATACTATAATTTACTAGTTATAGGGTACTTAGGTTATAATACTATATTCTAAATCCTATAGTAATAATTTTACTAGAATAGGATATTATAGGATATAGCTAGACTTATTTATAATTACTATTATAATAAAAGCTATAAGAGCTATTAATAATATTAAGGCTTACTAAAACCTTTACTAGTCCTAGACTAGTTTTAGTTATAAATCTCTATTAATTTTATAATAAACTTACTTACTTTATTCTTAGAGAGGCTATAATACCTTATAGTTATTATAAATAGGCTCTCTAAGTTTATATAGCTAAAGGTAATAATCTTAATTAAAGCTAAGGAGTATATAAAATAGTTTAAGATAGTTTAGTAAAGATTTAGGGATTCCCTTAGTTTATTATTATAAACTAAGGTTTAGACTAGTTAGGAAGTTTTAGACTAGTTAGGAAGTTTTAGATAATATTATACTTATTAGTAGGAATAGAATAGTTACTTTCTATATTATACTATTTATAAATTAATAGTAGTATAAAATAAGTAAACTAGAAAGTATAAGTAATACTATAAGTAGTAATCTCCTTCTCTTAATATAACTAGCCTAAATACTTAGCTACTTACTAGCTTATAATAAATAATAAGACCTCCTTAGTTATAAGGATAAGCCTAAATAAATTACTTTATAGCTATAATCTAAAACCTATCTAATCCTAACTAAACCTATTAGTATTTACTATAATACCTAAGGGAAAAGCTATTTAGTTCCTAAAATACCTTTAAAAGAGAACTCTTCTAGCCTAGGCTATAATAGCCTATATATAGTAATAATAATAAAATATAACTATAGCTTTATAATATCTAGTAAAGTGCTTTTAGGTTAGAAATAAGGTATAGCTTTTCTTTAAGAATATTAAGATAAACTAGCTATTATAGAAACTTAACTAGGTTATAGTAAAATATACTATTATAGAGATACTTATATTACTTATAGTTTAGCTAGATATACTATAGGGTATTTACCTAGTTTTTATATAAACCTTATTAAATAGGTAGTAAATAATTCTCTTTTAAGCTAGAAGCTATAAGACTCTAGCTAGCTTTAAAATAAGTTTTAGTAAAAATAATAATAAACTTATTAAGAAATACTATATAGAATAAATTCTAGTAGCCTAAAATATACTAGATAAAGGTAATAAATATAATATTTTAGTTAAATAAGTAAGTTACTTATAGCTAATATAAGAACTATTAGAAAATATAATAAAAATATAAGCCTTTAATAAGTTTAAAAAAGTAAGGGAATATATAATATAATAATAAACTAAATTAATTAAGTAAAACTAATCTAATAAGAAGGACTATAAATAAGACCCTAGGGAAATATATATTACTACCTAATAATACTTATATATTCCCTAAAAATACTTATCTTACTTTTTTATTATATTCTCTAGCTTACTTAGGTTACTATAGGAATTTATATTATTATTTACTATATATAAATTAGCTAGGGATAATCTTACTTAATATTTAGGAGAGTATAGGATAATCTTTACTAGGGGTAATATTACTAGCTATAGCCCTTACCTAGGTTTTAGATAGTATAAGTAAAATAATAGTTAGTAAGTATATAGTAAATATATAGAGATAAAGCCTTACTTTTTAGTAACTACTAGCTATAGTAAGAATATAAGGGTTTCTAATAGGATAGGGAAAATAAGGATTAATAAGACTAGTACTAAAGATAAGATAGGAGTAATACTAGTACTAATAAGAAGGTAAATTATTACTTATTTTAATAAGTTAAGAATAGCTTAGATTATTACTATAATAATAAGGGAAGAGTACTTTAATTATTACTATAAATTAGTTATAAAACTCTTTATATATAGTAGTTATATTACTTATAAGTTCCTAATTTTACTAGAATAAGGTACTAGTAATTTATTAGAGAATATTTCCTATTTTATAGCTAGCTAAAGGGCTACTACTTATAAAAAGAATAATATTAAGCCTAGTTATATTTAATATAAGTATATTAATAAAGAAAAAGCCTAAGGGCTAAATAAACTAAAGCTAAATTAAACTATACTTAGTTTAGTAATATAGTTTATTTACCTATAAGAATATAGAAGTACTAGGATAAGATAAGTATCTTTTACTTTATAGTCTTAGTTTTAGTAATACTAGGTATAATAATATATATACCTAAGGTAATTATAGCCTTTAGATCCTTAAGGGTATAGTAAAGCCTAGGGTTAGTAAATAAAAACTTAGTTAACTAGATATAGGTTATATAGTTATAATAGTAAGGAAAATAGGATTCCTTACTCTTAGGGAAATAATATTCTAAAATACTAGTAGTTAGGGACTATTTAATATAAGGTTTATATAAATAAAAACTAATATAAGTATAGTATACTATTTATTATCTAAGTCTCCTTTATAAGAAATTTACCTATAGTATAGGCTAGAGGTATAATAGAGACTAGTAAGGAATAGGAATAGGATAATAAAGATAAGGTATTTTTAGTAAGTAAATAAATAGAATAAAAAGGATAAGGGAGTAATAAGATAAGAAGGTATATTAGAGTTATAATATTTATAGGAGGAAGGTTATATAAAGAAGGAAGGGGTTATATAGGGAAAGAAAATAGGATATTTATATAGGAGGCATAACTATAGAGAAGGGGTTATAAACAGGGGGTTAGGGATATGCATTACACGCATTATAGGATAATATAAACATCGCTGTGATGGACTGGCCCTAGGCGGCTGCTGTTAGGCGTTGATATGATATTAAGAAGCTTAAGGAGAGAAGAAGAGAAGGTAGGAAACCTATCTATACTATGCCCTCCTTATACCCCTTAGCTATCCTATCTATCCTTTCCCTATCCCTTACTATTTTCCCTAATAGCCTTATTTCTAATTCTTCTATCCCCCTTCCTTATTCCTTCTATTCTCCTTTCTCCTTCCTTTTATCCCTTATCTCTAAACCTTCTATCCCCTTATTACTTTCTATTAGCCCCCTAATGCCTATATTTTAGCTAATACTTAGGCAAAGCCTAAGCCCTTATATATACCCTTACTTACCTATCTTAATTATACCTTAAAAACCTAAAACTATAACCTAGAGTAATACCCTTAAAATACCCCTCTCTACCCTATTATAGCTTAGTTATAGGTAGTGTGTGTGTTATTATTAGGTAGTGTATATAGTATATGCGCTTAAATATATTATAGAAACTTATAGAAACCACCCTATCTAGTGTAAAACCTTATAGAACCCCTTCTTATTTAGTGCGTAATATTTATATTATTATATAATATATATAATATATATCCCTAACCCCTCTTTATTACTATAATAACCCTAGCCCCTCCCTTACTTATTTATAACCCCTTCTTTATAGTTATATCTCCTATATAAATATCCTATTTTCTTTCCCTATATAACCCCTTCCCTTCTTTATATAACCTTTCTCCTATAAATATTATAACTCTATTATACCTTCCTATTTTATTACTCTCCTTATCTCTCTTATCCTATTTATTTACTTACTAAAAATACCTTATCCCTATTATCCTATTCCTATTCCCTTACTAGTCCCTATTATACCCCTAGCCTATACTATAGGTAAATTTCTTATAAAGAGAGACTTAGATAATAAATAGTATACTACCCTTATATTAGTTTTTTATCTATATAGATCTTATATTAAATAGTCCCTAACTACTAGTATCTTAGAATATTATCCCCTAAGAGTAAGGAATCCTATTCTCCTTACTATTATAACTATATAACCTATATCTAGTTTACTAGGTTCTTATTTACTAACCCTAGGCTTTACTATACCCTTAAGGATCTAGAGGCTATAATTACCTTAGGTATATATATTATTATACCTAGTATTACTAGGACTAAGACTATAAAGTAAAAATACCTATCCTATCCTAGGACTTTTATACCCTTATAGGTAAATAAACTATATTACTAAACTAGGTATAGTTTAATCTAGCTCTAGTTTATTTAGCCCTTAGGCCTTCTCCTTTTACTAATATACCTATATTAAATATAACTAGGCTTAATATTATTCCTTTTATAGGTAGTAGCCCTTTAGCTAGCTATAGGATAGGAAATACTCTCTAATAGGTTATTAGCACTTTATTCTAGTAGAATTAGTAACTTATAAGTAGTATAACTACTATATATAAGGAGTTTTATAACTAATCTATAGTAATAATTAATATACTCTTCCCTTATTATTATAGTAATAATCTAGGCTATTCTTAACTTATTAAAGTAAGTAATAATTTACCTTCTTACTAGCGCTAGTATTACTTCTAACTTACCTCTAGTGCTAGTTCTCTTAATCCCTATTTCCCTACCCTACTAGAAACCCTTATGCTCTTACTATAGCTAGTAAGTATTAGAGAAGTAAGGCTTTACCTCTATATATCTATTATATACCTACTAACTAATACTTTACTTATACTATTTAGAACCTAAGTAAGACCTATAGCTAGTAATATTACCCCTAGTAGAGGTTATTCTATACTCTTCCTAAATATTAAATAGGATTATCCCTAGCTAATCTATATATAGTAAATAATAATATAAAATCCTATAGTAACCTAAGTAAACTAGAGAATATAGTAAAGGAAGTAAAATAAGTCTTTTAGGGGATATATAAGTATTATTAGGTAGTAATATAAGTCCCCTAGGGTTTTATTTATAGCCTCTCTTAGTAAACTAGTTTTACTTAATTAATTTAGTCTATTATTATATTATATATTCCCTTATTCCTTCTTAAACTTATTAAAAGCTTATATCTTTATTATATTCTCTAATAGTTCTTATATTAGTTATAAGTAACCTACCTATTTAACTAAAATATTATATTTATTACCTTTACCTAGTATATTCTAGGCTACTAGGATTTACTTTACTTAGTATTCCTTAATAAGTTTATTATTATTCTTTACTAGAACCTATTCTAGGGCTAGCTAGAAGTCTTATAGCTTCTAGCTTAGGAGAGGATTATTTACTACTTATTTAATAAAGTCTATATAGAAAACTAGGTAAATACCCTATAGTATATCTAGCTAAACTATAAGTAATATAAGTACTTCTATAATAGTATATTTTACTATAATCTAATTAAGCTTTTATAATAGGTAGTTTATCTTAATATTTTTAAAGGAAAGCTATACCTTATCTCTAACCTAAAAGCGCTTTACTAGATATTATAATACTATAGTTATATTCTATTATTATTACTATATATAGGCTATTATAGCCTAGGCTAAGAGGGTGCCTTCCTAGAGGTATTCTAAGAACTAAATAGCTCTCCCTTAGGTATTATAGTAAAAGCTAATAGGTCTAGTTAGGATTAGATAGGTTCTAGATTATAGCTATAAAGTAATCTATTTAGGCTAACCCCTATAACTAAGGAGGTTCTATTATTTATTATAAGCTAGTAAATAGCTAAGTATTTAGGCTAGCTATATTAAGAGAAGGAGATTACTACTTATAGTATTACCTATACCTCCTAGTTTACCTATTCTATACTACTATTAGTCTATAGATAGTATAATATAAAAAGTAACTATTCTATTCTTACTAATAAGTATAATATTATCTAAAACTTCCCTAACTAATCTAAGCCTTAGTTTATAATAATAAACTAAGGGAATCCCTAAATCTTTACTAAACTATCTTAAACTATTTTATATACTCCTTAGCTCTAATTAAGGTTATTACCTCTAGCTAAATAAACTTAGAGAGCCTATTTATAATAACTATAAGGTATTATAGCCTTTTTAAGGATAAAGTAAGTAAGTTTATTATAAAATTAATAAAAATCTATAACTAAAACTAGTCTAGGACTAGTAAAGGTTTTAGTAAGCCTTAATATTATTAATAGCTCTTATAGCTCCTATTATAATAGTAATTATAAATAAGCCTAGCTATATCCTATAATATTCTATTCTAGTAGAATTATTACTATAGAATCTAGAATATAGTGTTATAACCTAGGTATCCTATAACTAGTAAATTATAGTATTATTAAATAAGGGTTATTATAAGGGGTTCTTATACTAGGACCTAGGTATAGCCTCTAAACTATAATACCCTATAAGCACTAATTAAGTAATCTATAACCTATTCCCTTATTAGTACTTCTAGGGAAACTTCTATACCCTTTCCTAGATAGCCTATAGTTAAATACTATATATAGGGTCTAATAAGATAGCTTAATCCTATAGAGTCTATAGGTATTTTATAATAAAGAGAGCCTCCCTAGCTAGTAGTAGGCTTATATATAATAAAGGTAAGTCCTAACTATAACCTTCCCTTAAATCTAATAGTAACTAAGAGAGTTATATAATAATAATAGGCTATAGAATCTATCCTATCTTTATACTAATACCCTTTTATTTTACTCCCTTTAGAAAAGAGTGTCTAGTTATTAAGCCTATATACTAGGTCTATAATATAGGTAAAGTTAAATAAAGCTAGAGTATTTACCTACCTAGCTTACTATTCTAATATTAGGTAAGGAGCAGTAAAGTATTCTAGGTTCTTATAATCTATATAAATTATAAATAGCTAAGAAATACCTTATAACTTGTAAGGGCTTAGGCTTTGCCTAAGCATTAGCTGAAACGCAGGCATTAGGGGGCTGATAGGAAGCGATAAGGGGACGGAAGGTCCGGAGATAAGGGACGAAAGGAAGGAGGAAGGAGGACAAAAGGAAGGAGGAAGGAGGATAAAAGGAATAAGGAAGGGGATAGAAGAATTAGAAATAAGGCTATTAGGGAAAATAGTAGGGAATAGGGAAAGGATAGATAGGATAGCTAAGGGGTATAAGGAGGGCATAGTATAGATAGGTTTCTTACCTTCTCTTCTTCTTTTCTTAAGCTTCTTAATATTATATTAATGCCTAATAGTAGCCGCCTAGGGGCTAGTCTATTATATTTAAGAAGCTTCCTTTAGTTCTAAAAGAAAACTACTAAAAAAATAATAGATTACATAATAGACTCTCTTTAACCACAGGACCTGCCTAGCTAGGGACCCTAACCCCTATTAGACACCACGCTACTACTAGGGGCTTATAATGCCTAATTTAAAACACTCTAACTAATATTAGAATAATAGGCTAGAGTAATTAACTCTCTATAATAAGGCACGCATATAAATCTAGAGTCTATGCCTTAAGCTACCACTATACTAGATGCTCCTATGTGGCTAATAGTCCCTAATATAATCTTAACTTAGCGAAAACTAATCCTAATAGGTAACCTATATAATAGTAATAAAAATATATTTACTACTTAGAGGTTCTTAATATAATATAAGTTAGATATAGATAAGGACTTTATTAGAAACACTAAGGACTAATAGATATTTATTTACTAAAACCTAGCGCCTAGGGTTTAGGCTTATATTACTATATTCTTTAAGGCAAGGGAATTAAGTAGCTATAATCTAGATACCTTCCTCCACTACCTAGAGACCCTATACGCAGACCCCTATAGATAAGAAATAGCTCTTATAGAACTTAACTAGATAGAATAAGTATCTAGGGAGATATTTACTATATTCTTTATTTACTTTAAATAGAAACTCTCCTAGCTAGAGGGCTTATTAGGTAGATAATATTAAGGTAGCTAAGCTATAATAAGCACTTAATAAATAAATAAGAGAAATTTCTATTAGTAAAGGAGTTAGTTAAATAGAATACTATACTACTATTACCTAATACTATAGTATTATAGTTAATATTAAGTCCCTTACCTTAGAGAATAAGTATTAGAACTAACGCAAACCCTAGCTAGCTTGCCTAGCACTCTAGTAAATTAATAATAAGGGGACATGCTAATAATAGGGGTTTAAGCTATAGTAACCTAGCTAGGGAAGAGAAATAAGTTAGATAAAAAGATAAAGGTTAGAAGAAAAACATAGATTTATAGAGGGCTAAATAGGTATTAGGGGTGGAGATAGCTAAACGCTACTAGGAAGGATATTACTTATATTATAGCTTTAAGGACTACTATATCTAGGAATATTCCCTCCTCTTACCTTATTAACTAAAGGTTAGTATTAATATATATAGGGCAGATAAGAAAAGCACTAATAAGGAGGTTAATATTAATACTATAGAAAATAAGTAGCCCTTAAGCAAAGCCTTATATAGGGGCGGAAAGGCTAGCTAGTGGCTATAGTTATAGATAAGTATAGTTAGTATATAAAGACTAAAAAGATATAGAATGTTTTATAGATTAACTACTATTCCTAGTTCCTATACTCTTTAATATATGCTTATACCTTAATGTTTAGATTAACTATAGTTATAATTACTATAGTGCTATAAGTAAACTAGTAGTATAATAGCTAAGCCTAGAGCTTATATAATTACTAAAATAAAAATAGGTCTATACTATAGTAAAAATAGAGAAGTAAGGGAAGTGTATTAAGGAAGATACCTCTTTAATTACCTATATAGTACACACTAAGATTAATATTAATAGGTAGGAATTATTAGTGTACCTATATATTATCCTAGGTCTTACCTAGGATATAATCTTTAGGATACTATAGCTAGAATAATAGGATATAGTAATTTATATAGCTAAATAATAGTTAGTTATAGGGGTAGTAAAGGCCTATATATATCTAAAGCCTTAGAGTAAGGAATAGATAAACTAGTTTAGGGATTATTAGATCCCTATATACTATAGAGGCACACTAGGCCTAATAAAGGAAGGACACTATAACTTACTTTATTACTATAAGTCTAAGGAAATTATATTAGTGTTATAACTTATAGCCCTAAAGTTATAACTAAGTAGCCCTAATATAATAATACTACTAGGGAACTAGCGGACTTTATAGACCTATTTAATAAAGCTAAAGTAAATAGCTTGCCTCCTTATAGGGGACCCTTAACTATTACATCTAGATACGTAAGAACCTAGATAGGTCTAAGCTAGCACTACTATAGGGACTATTATATAATATACTAAGGGACTAACTCTTAGAAATCTAACACTAGATTATAGACCTTATAGATAAGGGATAGATCTATGCTAGCTTCTTATTAGCTATAGCTCCTATACTTCTAGTTAAGAAGTTAAATAGTAAGTAATGCTTTTATATTAACTACTACGCCCTTAATAAGATTATAGTATAAGACTAGTACCCCTCCTACTAATTAAGGAAACACTCTAATCTCTCTCCTAGGTATAATAGTTTATAAAGGTAAATGTCTGCGTAGTATTTTATAAACTATAGATAGCTAAAGGTAAGGAGCACCTTATAGCATTCTAGACTAGGTTTAGGCTATTTAAGTGGCTAGTCTGCTTATTTAGACTAGTAAGTACACTAGTAACCTTTTAATATTATATTAATAAATCCTTAGGGAATATATTAGGGGACTTTATTATAGTATACCTAGATAATATCTTAGTTTACTTTAGGGGATTAAGGAAGGACTATATAGTAAAGGTCTAATTAATACTTAGCCACTTAAGGGCAGTAGGGCTATATCTAGACCTTAATAAGTCTATATTTGCTATAAAGGAAGTCTAGTACCTAGGGTATATTATTATAGTAAAATGTTTAGTCTGCCCTAACCTAGTAAAGGTTATAGCTATTAGGGAATAGTTAGCACCTACAAAGTTATAGGGGTCTAAAGCTTCCTAGGATTTACAAACTTCTACTAGGACTTTATTAAGGATTTTTCTAAGTTAGTAGCACTACTTATATAACTTATAAAGAGGAATATCCCTTTTAATAAGGACCTAAGGAGAATAAGGCATTTAAGAGGCTAAAAGGGGCCTTTATTATATACCTAGTCCTTATATAATAGGACCTAGACTGCCCTATAGTAGTTAAAGCGGATTACTTAGGCGTAGCCCTTAGAGGGTGCTTATCCTAGAAAGGATCTAACTATATTATATACCTAGTTACATACTACTCTATAAGCCTAATAATAGCGCAAAGGAACTACACTATTTATAATAAGGAGCTCCTAGCTATTATTTCCTACCTTAAGGTGTGGTTAGCGAAGTTATAAGGCATTTCCTAGCTATTTATAATTTACATAGATTATAAGAACCTAGAATACTTTACCGCTCCCTACCTAATATTAGAATAGTAAGCTAGGTAGGCGGATACTCTAGCTTTATTTAACTTCTACCTATATTATAGACCTAGTATATAGGCTTAATAACTAGACACTCTCTCCTAAAGGGAGTAGGATAGAAAGGGCATTAGCATAAAGATAGGATAGATTCTATAGCCTATTACTATTATATAACTCTCTTAGTTACTATTAGATTTAAGGGAAGGTTATAATTAGGACTTACCCTATTATATATAAGCCTACTACTAGCTAGGAGGCCCTCTTTACTATAAAATACCTATAGACTCTATAGGATTAAGCTATCTTATTAGACCCTATATATAGTATTTAACTATAGGCTATCTAGGAAGGAGTATAGAAGTTTCCCCTAGAAGCGCTAATAAGGGAATAGGTTATAGATTACTTAATTAATGCTTATAGGGCACTGCAGTTTAGGGGCTATACCTAGGTCCTAGTATAGGAACCCCTTATAATAACCCTTATTTAATAATACTATAATTTACTAGTTATAGGACACCTAGGTTATAACACTATATTCTAGATTCTATAGTAATAATTCTACTAGGATAGGATATTATAGGATATAGCTAGGCTTATTTGTAATTACTATTATAATAGGAGCTATAAGAGCTATTAATAACGTTAAGGCTTGCTAAAACCTCTACTAGTCCTAGACTAGTTCTAGTTATAGATTTCTATTAATTTTATAATAAACTTACTTACTTTATCCTTAGAGAGGCTATAATACCTTATAGTTATTATAAATAGGCTCTCTAAGTTTATTTAGCTAAAGGTAATAACCTTAATTAGAGCTAAGGAGTGCGTGGAATAGTTTAAGATAGTCTAGTAGAGATTTAGGGATTCCCTTAGTTTATTATTATAGACTAAGGCTTAGATTAGTTAGGAAGTTTTAGATAATATTATACTTATTAGTAGGAATAGAATAGTTACTTTCTATATTATACTACCTATAAACTAATAGTAGTATAGAATAGGTAAACTAGGAGATATAGGTAATACTATAAGTAGTAATCTCCTTCTCTTAATATAACTAGCCTAAATACTTAGCTACCTACTAGCTTATAATAAATAATAGGACCTCCTTAGTTATAGGGATTAGCCTAAATAGATTACTTTATAGCTATAATCTAGAACCTATCTAATCCTAACTAGACTTATTAGCTTTTACTATAATACCTAAGGGAGAGCTATTTAGTTCCTAAAATACCTCTAGAAGAGCACCCTCTTAGCCTAGGCTATAATAGCCTATATATAGTAATAATAATAGGACATAACTATAGTATTATAATATCTAGTAAAGTGCTTTTAGGTTAGGGATAAGGTATAGCTTTCCTTAAAAATATTAAGATAAACTACCTATTATAAAAGCTTAATTAGGTTATAGCAAAATATACTATTATAGAAGTGCTTACATTACTTATAGTTTAGCTAGATATACTATAGGGTATTTACCTAGTTTTCTATATAAACCTTATTAAATAAGCAGTAGATAATCCTCTTCTAAGCTAGAAGCTATAAGACTCCTAGCTAGCCCTAGAATAGGTCCTAGTAGAGAATAATAATAAACTTATTAAGGAATACTAGGTAAAGTAAATCCTAGTGGCCTAGAATACACTAGGTAAAGGTAATAAATATAATATTTTAGTTAAATAGGTAAGTTACTTATAACTAATATAGAAACTATTAGAGAATATAATAAAGATATAAGCCCTTAATAAGTTTAAGAAGGAGTAAGGGAATATATAATATAATAATAGACTAAATTAATTAAGTAAAACTAGTTTACTAAGAGAGGCTATAGATAGGACCCTAGGGGGACTTATATTACTACCTAATAATACTTATATATCCCCTAAAAGACTTATTTTACTTCCTTTACTATATTCTCTAGTTTACTTAGGTTACTATAGGATTTTATATTATTATTTACTATATATAGATTAGCTAGGGATAATCCTATTTAATATTTAGAAAGAGTATAGGATAACCTCTACTAGGGTAATATTACTAGCTATAGGTCTTACCTAGGTTCTAAATAGTATAAGTAAAGTGTTAGTTAGTAAGCATATAATAGATATATAGAGGTAAAGCCTTACTTCTCTAATACTTACTAGCTATAGTAAGAGTATAAGGGTTTCTAGTAAGGTAAGGGGAATAGGGGTTAAGAGAACTAGCGCTAGAGGTAAGTTAGAGTAATACTAGTACTAGTAGGAAGGTAAATTATTACTTACTTTAATAAATTAGGGATAGCCTAGATTATTACTATAATAATAAGGGAAGAGTGTATTAATTATTACTATAGATTAGTTATAAAACTCCTTATATATAGTAGTTATACTACTTATAAGTTACTAATTTTACTAGAATAAGGTACTAGTAACCTATTAGAGAGTATTTCCTATTCTATAGCTAGCTAAAGGGCTACTACCTATAAAAGGGATAATATTAAGCCTAGTTATATTTAATATAGGTATATTAGTAAAAGGAGAAGGCCTAAGGGCTAAATAAACTAGAGCTAGATTAAACTATGCCTAGTTTAGTAATATAGTCTATTTACCTATAAGGGCATAAAAGTCCTAGGATAGGATAAGTATCTTTTGCTTTATAGTCTTAGTCCTAGTAGCACTAGGTGTAATAATATATATACCTAAGGTAATTATAGCCTCTAGATCCTTAAGGGCATAGCGGAGCCTAGGGTTAGTAAATAGGAACCTAGTTAACTAGATATAGGTTATATAGTTATAATAATAGGGAGAATAGGATTCCTTACTCTTAGGGGATAATACTCTAAGATATTAGTAGTTAGGGATTATTTAATATAAGGTTTATATAGATAAAAACTAATATAGGGTAGTATACTATTTATTATCTAAGTCCCCTTTATAAGAAATTTACCTATAGTATAAGCTAGGGCGTAATAGGGACTAGTAGAGGAATAGGAATAGGATAATAGGGATAAGGTATTTTTAGTAAGTAAATAAATAGGATAAGAGGGATAAGGAAAGTAATAAGATAGGAAGGCATAATAGAGTTATAATATTTATAGGAGGAAGGTTATATAAAGAAGGAAGGGTTATATAGGGAAAGAAAATAGGATATTTATATAGGAGGTATAACTATAGAGAAGGGGTTATAAATAAGTAAGGGAGGGGCTAGGGGTTATTATAGTAATAGAGAGGGGTTAGGGGATATGTATTATATATATTATATAATAATATAAATATTACACACTAAATAAGGAGGGTTCTATAAGGTTTTACACTAGATAGGGTGGTTTCTATAAGTTTTTATAATATATCTAAGCACACACACTATACACGCTACCTAATAATAATACACGCATTACCTATGACTAAGCTATAATAGGGTAAAGAGGGCGTTTTAAGGGTATTACTCTAGGTTATAGCTTTAGGTTCTTAAGGTATAATTAAGATAGGTAAGTAAGGGCATATATAAGGGCTTAGGCTTTGCCTAAGTATTAGCTAAAACGTAGGTATTAGGGGGCTAATAGGAAGTGATAAGGGGATAGAAGGTCCGGAGATAAGGGATAAAAGGAAGGAGGAAGGAGGATAAAAGGAAGGAGGAAGGAGAATAAAAGAAATAAGGAAGGGGGATAGAAGAATTAGAAATAAGGCTATTAGGGAAAATAGTAGGGAATAGGGAAAGGATAGATAGGATAGCTAAGGGGTATAAGGAAGGCATAGTACGGATAGGTTTCCTACCTTCTCTTCTTCTCTCCTTAAGCTTCTTAATATCATATCGACGCCTAATAGCAGCCGCCTAGGGGCCAGTCCATCACATAACTTTACTAACTATACCTTAAGGTAGGAAATAATAGCTAGGAGCTTCTTATTATAAATAGTATAGTTCCTTTATATTATTATTAGGCTTATAGAGTAGTATATAACTAGGTATATAATATAGTTAGATCCTTTCTAGGATAAGTACTCTCTAAAGGCTATACTTAAGTAATTCGCTTTAACTACTATAGGGTAGTCTAGGTCTTATTATATAAGGACTAGGTATATAATAAAGGCCCTTTTAGCCTCTTAAATACCTTATTCTCCTTAGGTCTCTATTAGAAAGGATATTTCTCTTTATAAGTTATATAAGTAATACTACTAACTTAGAAAAATCCTTAATAAAGTCCTAGTAAAAGTTTATAAATCCTAGAAAGCTTTAAATCCCTTATAACTTTATAAGTACTAACTATTTCCTAATAGCTATAACCTTTACTAGGTTAGGGCAGACTAAATAGCCTACTATAATAATATACCCTAGGTACTAGACTTTCTTTATAGTAAATATAGACTTATTAAGGTTTAGATATAGCCTTACTACCCTTAAGTAGCTAAGTATTAATTAGACCTTTACTATATAATTCTTTCTTAATCTCTAAAGTAAACTAAGATATTATCTAGGTATACTATAATAAAGTTCCTAATATATTCCCTAAGGATTTATTAATATAATATTAAAAATTACTAGTATACTTACTAGTCTAAATAAGTAAACTAGCTACTTAAATAGCCTAAACCTAGTCTAGAATACTATAAGGTACTCCTTATCTTTAGCTATCTATAGTTTATAGAATACTATATAAATATTTACCTTTATAAACTATTATACCTAGGAGAGAGATTAGAGTATTTTCTTAATTAGTAGGAGAGGGTACTAGTCCTATACTATAATCTTATTAAAGGGTATAGTAGTTAATATAAAAGCACTACTTACTATTTAACTTCTTAACTAAAAGTATAGGAGCTATAGCTAATAAGAAGCTAGTATAGATCTATTCTTATCTATAAGGTTTATAATCTAGCGTTAGATTTCTAAGAGTTAGTCCCTTAGTATATTATATAATAGTCCCTATAGTAGTGCTAGCTTAGATTTATCTAGGTTCTTATATATCTAGATATAATAGTTAAGGGTCCCCTTATAAGGAGGTAAGCTATTTACTTTAGCTTTATTAAATAGGTCTATAAAGTCTACTAGTTTCTCTAGTAGTATTATTATATTAGAGCTACTTAGTTATAACTTTAAGGCTATAAGTTATAGTACTAATATAATTTCCCTTAGACTTATAGTAATAAAGTAAGTTATAGTATTCTTTCTCTATTAGGCCTAGTATACCTCTATAGTATATAGGGATCTAATAATCCCCTAAACTAGTTTATTTATTCCTTACTCTAAGGCTTTAGATATATATAGGCCTTTTACTATCCCTATAACTAACTATTATTTAGCTATATAAATTACTATATCTTATTATTCTAGCTATAGTATTCTAAAGATTATATCTAGGTAAGACCTAGGATAATATATAGGTATACTAATAATTCCTACCTATTAATATTAATCTTAGTATATACTATATAGGTAATTAAAGAGGTGTTTTCCTTAATATACTTCCCTTACTTCTTTATTTTTACTATAATATAGACTTATCTTTATTTTAGTAATTATATAAGCTTTAGGCTTAGCTATTATACTACTAGTTTACTTATAGCACTATAGTAATTATAACTATAGTTAATTTAAATATTAAGGTATAAGTATATATTAAAGAGTATAAGAACTAGGAATAGTAGTTAATTTATAAAATATTCTATATCTTTTTAGTCTTTATATACTAACTATACTTATCTATAACTATAGCTACTAGCTAGCCTTTCTGCCCCTATATAAGGCTTTACTTAAGGGCTACTTATTTTCTATAGTATTAATATTAACCTCCTTATTAGTACTTTTCTTATTTACCTTATATATATTAATACTAACCTTTAGTTAATAAGATAAGAGAAGGAATATTCTTAGATATAGTAGTTTTTAAAGCTATAATATAAGTAATATCCTTCCTAGTAGTATTTAGCTATCTCTACCCCTAATACCTATTTAGCCCTCTATAAATCTATATTTTTCTTCTAACCTTTATCTTTTTATCTAACTTATTTCTCTTCCTTAGCTAGGTTACTATAGCTTAAACCCCTATTATTAGTATATCCCCTTATTATTAATTTACTAAGGTACTAGGTAAGCTAGCTAGGGTTTATATTAGTTCTAATACTTATTCTCTAAGGTAAGGAACTTAATATTAACTATAATACTATAGTATTAGGTAATAGTAGTATAGTATTTTATTTAACTAACTCCTTTACTAATAGAAATTTCTCTTATTTATTTATTAAGTGCTTATTATAGCTTAGCTACCTTAATATTATTTACCTAATAAGCCTCTCTAGCTAAGGAGAGTTTTTATTTAAAGTAAATAAAGAATATAGTAAATATCTCCTAAATACTTATTTTATCTAGTTAAGTTCTATAAGAGCTATTTCTTATCTATAGGGGTTTATATATAGAGTCTTTAGGTAGTAAAGGAAGGTATCTAGGTTATAATTACTTAATTCCCTTACCTTAAAGAATATAGTAATATAAGCCTAAACCCTAGGTACTAGGTTTTAGTAAATAAATATTTATTAGTCCTTAGTATTTTTAATAAAGTCCTTATCTATATCTAACTTATATTATATTAAGAACCTCTAGGTAGTAAATATATTTTTATTACTATTATATAGATTACCTATTAGAATTAGTTTTTACTAAGTTAAGATTATATTAGGAATTATTAGCTATATAGAAGTATCTAGTATAGTAATAGCTTAAGGTATAGACTTTAGATTTATATATATACCTTATTATAAAGAGTTAATTACTCTAGCCTATTATTCTAATATTAGTTAAAGTATTTTAAATTAGGTATTATAAGCTCCTAGTAGTAGTATAGTATCTAATAAGGGGTTAGGGTTCCCTAGCTAGGTAAGTCCTATAGTTAAAGAGAGTTTATTATATAATTTATTATTTTTTAGTAGTTTTCTTTTAGAACTAAAGGAAGCTTTTTAAATATAATAAACTAGCCCTTAGGTAGTTACTATTAGGTATTAATATAATATTAAGAAGCTTAAGGAGAGAAGAAAAGAAGGTAGGAAACCTATCTATACTATGCTCTCCTTATACCCTTAGCTATCCTATCTATCCTTTCCCTATCCTATTATTTTCCTAATAGCCTTATTTCTAATTCTTCTATCCCCTTTCCTTATTCTTTCTATTCTCCTTCCTCCTTCCTTTTATTCCTTATCTCTAGACCTTCTGTCCCCCTTGTTGCTTCCTATTAGCCCCCTAATGCCTGCGTTTTAGCTAATACTTAGGCAAAGCCTAAGCCCTTACAATCGCGCACTAAATAAGGAGAGGTTCTATAAGGTTCCACACTAGATAGGGCGGTTTCTATAAGTTTCCATAACACATTTAAGCGCACACGCCACATATACTACTTAATAATAACATATGCGCTACCTATAACTAAGCTATAATAGGGTAAAGAGAGGTATTTAAGGTTATTACTTTAGGTTATAGATTTAGGTCTTTAAGATAAGATTAAGATAGGTAAGTAAGGATATATATAAGGGCTTAGGCTTTGCCTAAGTATTAGCTAAAACATAGATATTAGGGGCTAATAGGAAGTAATAAGGGGGATAAAGGTCTAGAGATAAGGAATAAAAGGAATAAAAAGGGGGATAGAAGGAATAAGAAAGGGGGATAAATAGATTAGAGATAAGGCTATTAGGGAAGATAGTAAGGGATAGGAAAAGGATAGATAGGATAGCTAAGGAGTATAAGGAGGGCATAGTATAGATAGGTTTCCTACCTTCTCTTCTTCTCTCCTTAAGCTTCTTAATATCATATTAACGCCTAATAGCAGTCGCCTAGGGCTAGTCCATCACACCTATAATCCTATAGTCTTTTATCTATCTAGTCCTATGCTATAGCTTAAGGTAATCTTATATTATTTAATAAAAGGATTCTAACTATAGCTAGAGGTTATTTCTTATTTCTTAATAGTAACTATAGCTCTATTAGTTAATCTTTATTACGTTATAACCATAGCTATTCTAATTATCTTACTATAACTATAGCTATTCTAAAGGCTTATAGCACTTTATCTTATTTTACTAGTCTAATTATATTAATTATTTAATTATTTAGTTAACTTCTTTAAAGTAAGAAATTATTACTTAGTTCTTAATTATTCTAAGGTAAAGTTTATTTAATAATAAGGCAAGTTATCCTAGTCTTATTACTATAAAAGCTAACCAAAAGTTAATAGGGTAAATAATGCTTATATTCTCTAAGTCTTCGACCTAGCAACGCCCCATATAACTATGGTTATTTATTACCTAATCCATTCTCCACCCTAACAGGGGTCACCACAGCCTCGGCAATCAGGCCAACTCAGCGCCGGCCGGTCAGGCTTTGCGATGCAGGGTGGCGAAGTGGACTTTCGTCATGACAAGAGAGGAATGAGGAATGAGGGATGAGGGATGAGAAACACGAAGAGAGCCCTGCCCACCCCTCCTTTGCGCCTTCCTATCGACGCGTAATAATAACACGCATTACGCAATCGACGAAATTTTGACCCACGTGCGTTTAAATCATCATCGTTGGAACGAATCGTTAGCTCCGCTCCAATGAAGGGGAATCAACTGTTCTGCCTGCCTGCCATATGTATACCGCCTTACACACTAGACGTCTCGGCCGAGTCCCAAAAAGCGTTTGGCCTGGTAATCCGTAGATTCCATCAAGTGACAAACCCACGGTCGCAAGGGAAAAAGCAAGGTGTCACATTGCTAATACCCCATGACTTGAGGACCATGACTTGGGGACCACAGCCCGGTAGGAAGGAGTGGAGTGCAACAATCATGCAATGTTCCAGCCCAGGGTTAGGGGTTGGTCAGAAACTCCACGGCATTACCGTCGGTCATCTCTCTTTTTTACGGATCGTGAGTGATTTCTGCCTCGGCGCAAAAGTTTCCGAGTCACATATTATGTCTTGCAGGCACTCATTGGAGCACTTCGCAACTCGACTTTTGCCCCCGCGCAGAACTTGCATTGATGATGACATGCCCACGGCTGTACTCCGTAGTACTGCAGAAATGTTTCCGGCATCACATTACGGCGGATTGTACGGACTCACGGAGTATATTACGGATTAGTATCATGACTATTAATTAGCATGAGCTGATGTGTGGGCCCGGCAGTTGGTCGATTGAGACAAGACCGTTTGAAGCTCGCGGAAGGTCTACGGAGTAATCCGTACTTGGCTGCACAGAGCGAGGACGCAGAGTCCCAAGTACCAGGAATGCATATCCGTAATATTTCGTACTGCAAGAACGTCAAGCAAGTTCGGGGTCCAAGTAAATATATTATGCTGGCGACACATGAGTTCTATATCAATGTCTCTCCATGTCCCGCAGCTGTCCATCTACTCATAATTGCAGAAGCAGATGAATAGTCGACCATCTATTCTACTTGAGAAGATTCTTGTCAAGACCTTGAAAGGTAATAAATATGCTTGGCCACCGGCAAAACTGCGATGCACTATCATTTTGATCACCTGGCCCTGTTCCAAAGACACCACCTCTTATTTTTGAAGCAGGCACACCGGGCAGGGTCAATTCAAGTGCGTGCAGACACACAAAGGTATGAACTTGGGTTGGTTGGTTGGCTGGCTGGCTGGCTTCTCTTTGATAAATCCCTATACGGACTAGATCGCTCTGGACAATGTCGTGTTGGTGATTGAGGCTGAGCTGTCAACGTCTTAGATGGTACAACTTTTGAAAGTAGTTCCAATTATTTCCGAGCCCTTCCATATGTCAAGTCTCATGGAGGAACATCGACGTCGGCTGCTTGTACTCCGCAATGCAAGGAATCATCGCCACGTGTCGAAAGACAGCCTCTTAATTAGAGAAAGACCCGTCAAGATCCAAAGCCAAGGAAGCTGAACACGTGTTAATACCAATGCGGCTCCCTTCCGCTCCAGTAGATACATAAGCGTCACAAAGGCAAACGATCCTTAACCGCCAGGCAGCCAGGGTGCAATCCGAAAGATGTTCATGGTTGTTCATAACCATTTTCTGCGGTGTTTGGCATCCACCAACAAACATTGCTAATGCCCGAAGCAAGCCGCAAGCCACACACGCCGCTTGGGGGCTCGACTTCTGCGGTAACAGAAGCTTCCGGCCATGGCGTCGAGACAAGACCAATCGAGGTTGGCGTAATGAATGGCCTTGGTCTCAGGGTATGTATTAGAGCTGCTACCAAGGGATGCTCAAAGTATCGGCACGGAGTAGTCCGTACTTGGTGATGCAATTACCGGCTCACGCTTATTAGTGTCAGTCTCGTCTCGTCTCGTCTCACTCATCCTTCTCTAGTCCACCACCACCCCTATTATTTCACTTCTCTCAAATGAAATCCTTACCTTATTACAGCACAACACACAACGGATGGGCACGGATGGGGCAGCAGCAGCCCATGATGCGCACGGATCCCGCCAACCTTGGAAACGAAGGAGATAACAGGAGCAAGATGCAAGGCTGCAGCCACACATTACATTGCAGGCTGTGACGGTAGCCCACTTGGGCAGTGCTAGCTAGGCCAAACCCAAATTACATACTGTCAAAATGCAGGTCCTTTCCACGCAAAGCCCGGTGACACGCCTCCGTCCACCCCCGCCGTCCTAGAGGGCATTCATGAGAGATAGTGAAGAATTGTTTGACGCGGTGCGGTGAGCCGTTCCAGCGAATTTAAACGACGACAGTGGTCGGGACCACTTGTTTTGTAGCGTTGCTGATCTCGCCGCGAAACTACCAAAGGCCGCGACAACGCAAATTATTAGGGACAGGTTGGCTATCTACAGCTGTACCAACAACAGAACATAGAATCGCTTGTCTGAATCTTCAAGGGCGGACCCAAAAAAACTCGTCAAGCACGAATATAGTCTGGTTGATGCTACATGTATGTACTCCGTAAAGGTAGGTACAAAATGGTTAGTCGTGACTGCTACTTCCGTACGGAGTACATCTGTATTTCGCCGCCATCCAATTTTTGTAGCCTGTCTACGGACTATTTGTCAGGCCTCTGGGGTCAGGTGCTTTCAAAAGCAGGCTTTTACGCAGTACTCTCTATTCCGTACTCTCTAGAGAGAGGAGAGCCTAATTAATAGTACATGTATGTATTTGTATGCCCCTCTCTGTGAGCATGTTCTGGTGTGTCCGGCTCGAATGTTCGCAAGAGATTGATTCTCTCCTCCCCTGCGCATGGTTCCTTCACACCTCCCAGCTACATGTAGAAATTGCTAGACCCAATCTTCCAGTTCCCTATGTACATATGTACACCACTGTATGTTCGCACAACCCCCACTCCTATCCACTAATCCATGCCCTCGCACCTTCCAGGCTTGCACGCCCATAATACGCCCATACGCCCAACTCGTCGACCACTTGTCAGCGCGCGTTTTCTATTTTCTAGTCTCGTTTGCTTTCATTGGCAGCTCAAGCCCCATATAATACATGTTCATGTCGAATGCATCCCCGTAGCCACCTCTATGACAGGAACCACGAGTCCATATTAATGAATACAAGACGGGCCTGGCCCACTGGCATCAGGCTCCCATCCCGATTTGCCTCGACTTGTCGTCAACCCTCCTTCAATCTTTCCACCCACCGTCTGCCATTCAACTCGCATACCGGAATCATCTGTTTCGCACCTTGCTCAGCTGCCTCTAAACAACTTGGGACTGAAGCGTCGTCGTCACTTACAGTCTTGTGGAACGAACCAAGCAAGCTCCATCCCCACCCGAGGATTGGTTCCTACTCAGCACACAGCGCACTTTGAGAGCTAGTGTGGCTCTTCATCTCATCACTCCGACTGATCACGACATTATCGACGAGTGTGTTTATACCAATTACTGTGCTTCTTCTGTTCTTCTGTACTGACTTGCTTCGCTCGTCTCGTAAGACCTCTCCCACCCAAAGTCGACCGGCACCGGAATCGCTAGCCTCCGTTTGTGCCACTGGACATCTAAGATTCTTGGCTCGGGTTTGGAGTATTGTGAATCACGTCACGGCTCAGTCGCGCTGCAAAATATTGGAACCACCTCATCCCAGGTCGGACTGTCGAAAGGATTGTATCATCGACGGATGTGTTTTCTGAAAAACTGCGCAATATCGAACGTTTATCAAGTACCTTGTCGGTGCTTTTCTGTGCGATGGTGTACTGCGGGAAGCCCTCGCGGGGTTGCCAGATGTGCAGAACCCGCCGCATAAAGGTACAGTACTCCTGAAACAAGGCAGTTGGTTCGATGTGGTTATGTTATTGACCACAAGCCCGTGTAGTGCGATGAGACTAAACCGACCTGTAATCAATGCGCCAAGAGTCGGAGGATATGTCCAGGATATAAGGACGAGTTCGACTTAGTTTTCCGCAACGAGACTCAAGCCACAGAAAGGAGGGCAAGAAGAGCGTCAAAGAAGGCACTCACACACAAGCATGGACGAGAGGTGGACCGGGGTGCGTCACCATCGTCTGTTGCATCATCTGATACCGGCGGGACTTGTTCACCAACAACGCCCAAATCTCAGCTATCTCGTGTCCAAAGCACTCCTCAAATACCTCTGGAGGATCATGCGGCCTGCCACTTCATCGCTAACTATGTACTGGTTCCTCGGCATGGTAGTCTAATCGGTTTCATGGACTTTGTTGTCCCCCTCCTGAAGGCCGAGAAAGTACCCGTTCACTACAAATACGCATTCGAGGCTTGCGCACTGGCATCTCTGAACAATGGCGTAGGTAATCGCAACCACTTCGAAACAGGCGCTCGGAAAATATACGAAAGCATTATCGACTACTTTTGCCGCCCTTCGGGACCCTGAGGTTGCCAAAGAGGATACCACACTGGCAGCAGTCCTCCTATTAGGCTTATTTGAGAACATAACGGCGAAAACCATGGGCATGCTAGCTTGGGGTCGCATATCGAGGGCTATACAACTCGCAAAGCGCGTGGCCGCAAGCAGCTTCGGACGAAAGTTGGTCTCAACATGTTCGTTGCAGTCCGCACACAAATGGTGAGTCCACCTTCGCTGCCCATGCATGAAGCTATAAATTGTCTTTGAGTTGATCAAGCGTCCCATCACCCCCGACCTCGGTCGCTCCGCGACTAACAAATGTTCAGATCATCCATAGTATGAGTACAGCAAAAGCTCCAGGCATGGACGCCTCGTGGTGGATCGAAGACGCAGTGAGGGATAGGCACGCTTCAGAATGCCAACGACTTTGCATCAAAGTTGGGAATTGCGATGCGAGGTCAACCGCCTGCTCACTACGGTTCCGCGAACTCCGGATAACATGGAAATTATCATCGACGTCATTCGGCGCTGCCAGGTGCAAGACCAGGCTTGTGCAAGTTGGTGCAAGAACCTTCCCGATTATTTCAATGCAAAACCGCCACGTGGGAGGACAACGTACCAAACGGAGACTACACCAAAGCTGAAGTATATCCTGGACGAGTGGATGTTTATAACGATACTTGGGTCGCTACGATTTGGAACATGCTTCGTTGCGGACGAATCATTTTGAACTCGATTATTGTTCGTTGTGCAGCCTGGGTTTGTGCCCCAGTCGACTACAGAACCACCCCGAATACGCCAACGCTGCTCGCACGACAATAGACATTGTCACAGACGTGATCTCCTCAGTGCCCTACCAATTAGGTTGGTTTTGTAAACGCAAGGATCTACTCGATCGCGCGAACCTGTCAACCTTTGCTTGCGGCGAAGACGATTCATCAAAGGGTTTATCTGGCTATTTCATGACATGGCCTCTTGGTTTTATACACTCTCTGGACTACCTGACAGATTCGCAAAGAATTTGGGTTCGTGGTCGGCTCCAGTATATTGGGACTCACCTCGGGGTACGGTACGCACTGTTGCTCACTCAGGTTAGTCCTCGTCTGCGCACATGATGGACACCTTCTTTTTGTGTTCACCTATAGCTTGCTCTGATCTATTTGGCCATTATCTCAAACACAGCCCCATCCCTCCAAAACCGAGCATCTTACTTACATCCCCACAGTTAAATATACGCATTCCTTCGATGCTCATCTGCCGCGACGGCTTACTTGCAAGACCATTCCTATGACGCAAGATTTCCAGCAGCAGCCTTCGTCAAAACTGCCCCGTCCGACCCGAGTTTTGTTGCGAGCCCTTGGTACCCCAACATGAGACGGTGGAGAAAGCGAAATTGGATGAAGAAGCTATCAACATATTCACAAAGGCTATGAACAAATCCGGCAACATCGACGAACGGAGATCTAAAACGTGGCTCGAGTTCCAACATTTCACGACAACCGCGATTTGAGAAAGTGGTCGATCTTGTGGCTGGCACTCTCAATCAAGAACTTCTTGGTTGCGCTATCTGAGACGCACATATTGATTTCATGTGGTGTTGCCTTTGAATCGAGACATGAAAAATACGCGGGACACGGTCTCTCTGTCTGCTCCAGCAGAGAAATACGGGATATGATGCATCAGTCACCGCAGTCGATGCCTAACACGGTGGGGTGCGTTCGCCCAGGCATAGTAGGATAAGGTCTACTGAATTTCACACAATTTGTAATGTAATAGCATTGCTGCGGAGTTTTTATGGGGTTGATGTTGGTGCTTTGGCTTATATTTGCAATGTCATGTCGCCCAATTATTGCCTTGGTTGTGGTTGCGTATTTGTACATGTACATGTGCGCGTGTTACACACACGGCATGATGATATTCTGATTGAAGCACTCTCTTGTCCACATGATGGGTTTATTGAAAGTGTTGTACGCTTGGGGATTGACGGGGAAAGCATAACCTCTTACGATCTGTCGACTTCAGGACGCCAGAGAATGCTCTTCATATATCATCGTAAAAGCCTCAGTATTTTGTTCGCCGTGACACTAGACTGCAATCAACGAGTTGATGCTCGGTCCTTCACTCAGGTATCAGGCAGGACTTGATATGAAAAACCCCTGATCTATAGTAATGTGTCAATAATGTTCATAGAATTCCTCAGGCCCCTGCCCTGCACCCCGACAACACTTTCTCAAGGAGAAGTGATTCGATTGTGGCTCATTGAGTCCGACAGGACCGTTTGAATATGGTCCACTGCGTACTAAGAGGCGATTCAGCGCGAGACCTTATCAAAAATACACACTGCCTTCGTTCGCGCATCAACGTCGTTTCAAAGGACGAGAAGTTAATGCCAGCAACCCTTTCGTCGCTTCAGGTCAACTAATATATTTAGCAGAATCATCGATCCTAGTTCTGTCTTTTGTGCCTACTTGTGCCCTTCAGTCAGCGTCTACTTCAAAGCGATTGACTTTGTACAGGCTATTATGCAACCTGGAGCTTCTTTTTTTTTTGGGGGGTTTGTTAGGCTTACATGTCAGCATCGGGTTTGGGTTGCCCGAGGTTCCAAGCTTTACGACCCAACTCTGGGTTTTGTCGACATATTTCTCGTTCTGCACATGTTTGACGCCCACTCGCACTCCATCTTTGGTAAAAACAACGTTGTTCTTTCCCATGCGCTCAGACGCCGTGTCCCGAATCTTGGTAGCGGAGTCGTACACTTGGTAGAGGACCCATCCGATGGCGGAGACGAAGATGATTGCAATAAGAAGAGGATGAGTTTCCTAATTCCAGAGCCAATATGTCAGTTCATTGAAGATGGAAGGCTTCTCATCGTTGTCAAGTAGTATCCGGGCGCTGAGAACGGAAGCGCATCAAAGAGGTCGAAGCTTCAGAGGAATGCCGCAATGGAAAATTTTGGGTACGATGAGCCTTCACACGCACAAGTTTGGCCATGAATGGGAAACAACCGCGCAGGACAAACTGACCCGATAGTAGAAGCCATGATTTTGACAAGTCGCTATGTACTTGTTCTGCGGCAACTGAAAGTGCCTGCGTGGGGAAAGAAGCAAAAGAGACAGACAAGGCCAGGCAAAAGACAGGGCCCCGAGAGGCGGCGGCGGAGAAAAGGCCGCAATCGACTTGATGCTAGTGCTTGCTGCCGCAAAACAGTCTTCGAGAAGAAAGTAGGTCGCGAGATTGGCGTCTTGGGGATCTTCTTGTTAGCACTGGGAACAGGTACAGAAAGTAAGAAGTCGAGGAGTCTTGGTTCGGTGCAGATAAAGACGGTTGAGGCAGAGTCCGTCGAACCAACTGTGCCAACAACAGTTGTTCAAGTTGTCCAGGTATTAGGTCCACAGGGTGCCTAAAAGTAGGATGCTGACACAGTCTGGCCGGTTTCCAATTGCCTGGCCTAGGGGCGTTGAGGACGAGTTGGAAAGTGTTGCTACTCGAGCTTCATTCCGCGCTTACACTGAGAGAGTAGAAGGAAGAAGTTTGTCCAGATGACGAAGAGGAGCATCGTTGGCGTACACGAAAGCTTATGCGCAACTTGTCGTCCCTGCCGGCTCCCTCAAGCTCAGCCTCAACTCCAGCCCTCTCTGCTAATGCATGCTGACTGAGGTGTACCACTGGACCCCCCATGTAGCAGCAAGACGGGCATGCCCCAACCCAGCCGCGAAACGAAGAATGCGATTTTATGGCACGCAGATGTATGATTTCATACAAAACTCGCTGCCCTACGCGCGATCCCAAGTTTATGGTATATGCACGGTCTCGAATCATGTACTCGCAGATGCCAAGTCGTGTGGCGCCGTGCTTCAAGCCAGCTTCGTTCATCCCAAGTAATCAAGCGACCCCGCCAAATCTTAAGCTCATCATTGCTCTGGGGAGACACAACACGCTGCTCCTATAACAGGATCGAGATACTCACTAAATTATTTCTAAGAGATGCACCGATCGTGAAGGGTGGGCAGTTTCTAGGCAGCTCCTAGACACGGGCTATGCAGCTGAAGGTCGAGGTTCTTACTCACTCAACTTTGTGCCCATGAAGAGGTGACATTATGTAGTATGGGCTGGCTCGCAATTTGCGTCAAAACGCGGCCGAGAACGTTGGATTTAAAGCTGGATATTGATTGGTCAATAGACGATAACAACCTCAGTCGTTTTGGAGGAAGATGGATCGAGAGCCATCATGCGTGCTTCTTCTTATTGCCCCACCGAGTCGGGAGCCACTTGCTTCTGCTTTGCTGGCCACTACTTGCACCGACGTCTTTCCGAGCCCTGCAAACGAGCCCTGCAACACCCGCCACCACCCGCGCCTAGGACACACCTCATTGCTAGTACCCATCCATGCCTGCCCGACCCAATTGACACGATACCTCCTCCACCGCTGAAAGCTTCCCTCAGTCTCCTTCCGGACGGCCCCATCTTGAATTTGCGACCGGATTTAACTTCCAATATTCCATTTCCACGGTGCCTGCGGTATAACAGAGCTCGTCACCTCCGGTCGTCTCCTTCCGAGCACCCACGTCCCTCGTTCACCGTCTCTAATCCGCCCCCGCCTCGCCTAAACGATTCTCAGGTCATCCTCATCACCGCTCCCTGTTGCCCGTCTTCGACATGTCAGCTCCCCAGGCGAAGGCCACGGGCAGTATCCCGGTCAGCCGCAGCAGTTCGAGCAAACTCCTCAGGATGATTTTGCTCAACAAGATGCTGCCGCTGGTGCCGCCCGTCTAAAAAGAAGAAGAGAGGATACGCTGCGCAGGCATTCGAGGTTGGGTCCGGCGCCAATGCTGCGGTTGGCGGCCTGACGCAAGGCGGCGGCCAGCAATACAGGTTTCCTGGCTCACAACAGACAGCTAATCTCTATGAAGGCTTTTCTCAACCTGATCCCCAGCAAGGCGTGGCCGGCCAAGGCTACCAGTACTCACTGGCACCGAATCAGCCCCAACAACAAGCAGCTTATGTTGGTTATCAAGCCCCCGATCAAGGATATGGTGCTTCTGCCTCTCAACCCGTTACTCAGGGAGTTACCGGCATCACTCAAGGCATGGGAGGGATGCAACAGGGCCCAACCACAACATCAGTACCAGCAACCAGGAGCTGTCGCCAACCAACAGCCTGCTCGAGTCGGCCCTCTTAATCAACTATATCCTACTGACTTGATGAACAGTCCCTTCTCAGTGTCAGAACTGGACTTGCCACCGCCTCCAATCGTTCTCCCGCCCAATGTAAGCCATTTCCTTCTACAGGCAACTCGATAACAACACTGACAATATTCGGTTTACCATAGTCAAGCGTGACACCTTCTCCTGATGCCAATTGCTCACCACGGTACATTCGATCCACCCTCAATGCCGTCCCTACGACCAACTCGCTGCTCAAAAATCCAAGTTGCCTTTTGCCCTTGTCATCCAGCCATACGGCGCACTTCACGATGACGAGGACCAGATTCCTGTCATTCAAGACCAGATCATTGCACGCTGTCGCCGATGCAGAACATACATCAACCCTTTTGTCACTTTTCTGGATCACGGTCACCGCTGGAGATGCAACATGTGTAACCTCAGTAATGATGTTCCCCAGGCTTTTGATTGGGACGCAGCAGCTCAACAGACTGTGGACAGAATGCAGCGTTATGAATTGAACCACTCTGTTGTTGAATTCGTTGCGCCTCAAGAGTACATGGTTCGACCTCCGCAGCCATTGGTCTACCTGTTTCTGTTTGATGTCAGCTATGCAGCCGTGTCAAATGGCATGCTGGCAACTTGTGCTCGTACAATCCTCGACAGCCTTAGTCGAATTCCTAATGCGGATAGACGCACCCGATTAGGTTTTCTCGCAGTGGACAACAGTCTGCACTACTTTTCTATTCCAAAGGATGAATATGAGAATGGCGAGACCAATATGCTTGTTGTCAGCGATTTGGAAGATCCCTTCCTTCCAGTTCCCCATGACCTTCTCGTATCCTTGACAGAAAGCCGCCAGAACATCGAAAAGTTTCTACAAAAGCTCCCGGATATGTTCCAGAGCAATCACAGCAATAGTTCCTGCATGGGTTCAGCCCTGAGGGCCGGGCACAAGCTTATCTCAGCCCTGGGCGGAAAGATTGTGGTTCTGACATCGTCTTTACCAAATATTGGCGATGGTAAATTGGAAATGCGAGAAGATAAGAAACTTCTTGGTACATCGAGAGAAGGAGTCTGCTGCAGACTGCAAACAGCTTTACAAGAGTTTCGCAGTTGAATGCTCCAAGAATCAAGTTTCAATTGATATGTTTCTCTTCTCCTCACAGTATCAAGATGTTGCGTCTCTCAGCAACCTTCCGAGGTATACAGGTGGTCAGACTTGGTTTTATCCCGGTTGGCATGCCTCACGCCCAGACGATGCCCTCAAGTTTGCATCCGAGTTCAGCGATTATCTATCATCAGAGATTGGTCTCGAGGCGGTGCTCCGTGTCCGCGCTACAACCGGCTTGCGCATGAACGCATTCTACGGCAACTTCTTCAACCGCAGCTCGGACTTGTGTGCATTTCCTGCTTTCCTCGCGACCAGTGCTACGTGGTTGAGGTGGCTATTGACGAGAATTTGAACAAAAACTTCGTCTGCATGCAGGCTGCTGTGCTTCATACGACATGCAATGGTGAACGACGCATCCGGGTGTTGACTCTGTCCTCCCGACTACAACCAATTTGTCCGATATTTATGCTTCCGCGGATCAGTGTGCAATCACTGCCTATTTCAGCCACAAAGCGGTCGAGCGGACCCTCGATAGTGGTTTGGAAGCAGCCAGGGATGCTTTGCAAGCTAAGCTCACCGAATTGCTGCAGACTTTCAAGAAGGAACTCGCCGGAGGCAGCATGGGTGGTGGTGGCTTGCAGTTCCCCGCCAACTTGCGTGGTCTACCGGTTCTGTTCTTGGGGTTGATCAAGAATGTTGGACTGCGAAAGTCCACACAGATCCCTTCGGATATCCGCTCAGCAGCATTGTGTCTACTCTCTACCCTGCCTGTGCCACTACTGATGCGATACGTTTACCCCAGGATGTATTCGCTACATGACATGCCTGATAATGCAGGAACACCCGATGAAGAAACCGGTCACATTGTGCTTCCTCCAGCTATCAACCTGTCGTCAGAGCGCCTCGTACCTTACGGGCTATATTTGATCGACGATGGACAGACACAGTTTATCTGGATTGGACGAGACGCTGTGCCCCAACTTGTTGCCGATGTGTTCGGTGTTGAGGATCGCTCGCAGGTTCAAGTCGGCAAAGGCCGGATTCCGGAGCTCGACAACGATTTCAACGAGAGGGTGAGAGCCGTCATCCAGAAGAGCAAGGACCACAAGTCTCTGGGAGTTGGAAGCGTCACTGTACCGCATCTCTACATAGTCAGGGAGGACGGAGAGCCCAGTCTGAAGCTGTGGGCTCAAACTTTGCTAGTAGAAGACCGCGCCGACCAAGGGGTGAGCGCTGCACAGTGGCTCGGTGTGCTGAGAGAAAAGGTGAGTCTTTAGGAGTCCACGTTCGACCGAGATTGCTTGGTCAGTCTCCGCCGAAGACATCCAGTCTGGCATCACGGATGGTATCCTTGTACTAACTGGGCCAGGTGGTACAATAATGACTTCCATTGTCGCATACGGGTACCAGTACAATCCGACGAGTCAGCGAAAATTGTAGTATGCTCTTTGTTGGCGCCAGGGCGTGCGGCAGGATAATGAAAAAAAAAAAAAGTTAGTTAGCGGACGATGCGGGCTTTGAATATTTTAAAGGAACAAAGCCCACTAAGTGGCCTGGTCTGGCATGCCGACAATGAATTTATGCTTGACCAGGGTTGATATAACCAATCCGTAGACTGGAGCAATGCAACGAGGCAATTTGATCAGTGTAGATGACTGAGAGCCAGCAACACAAACAAGACGCGATTGAATTGCTCAGGAACAGCGACGTATTGCAGGTGATGATTATGATTGTTTACCGCAAATGGGATATTATTGACAAAGCGCCTGAAACCCGGAATCAAGACTATAAGGGGCTGGTCACACACTAGATGTGTGGTGAAGAATCACGACCGACGGGGAATACTTGACAGCAAATTCGGCACCTGGAAGGTCGACTCAACTTGAGATTAACGCCTCATTGTGAGCGAATGGGTTATTGAACTTCACCCCGCCTTTGCTGGGAACTGACCAAAGGTCATCTCAACCCTTGCGTGCTCCGGTTTGCAGAGCATATTGCGCGGCGTTAGCCAGCCCCTTTGGGGACAGATTTGGGAAAATTGTGAAACAGTGTCGGCATAATCCGTACTAGCTCCAGATGCAGACTTGTGTCCTCGTTTACTGTGCCGCAAAAGCAAGGACAACCGTACACAGCGTCTTGAAGCATCCCAGATCAGCGCACCGAGGACGACAGACCCGACGAGCTCCCAGAGCAAAATGTAGCGAGGGATAGCTGTCTCTACGGATAACGTATATCAAGTTCATGATATCTCTGAAATAAAGAAGATGCAAAGGTCAGTGGATAAAAAAACCATTCTCGGATATTATCTAGTATAGCTATAGCTTTTTCAAACATGACGTCTTATGATAGCTATGGGTGAAAAAGTCTCCTGTCTACTCCGTAATTCCACCCGCATGCCTATCTCGTAGCCGCTGCCCTTGCGTGATACGTGACGGCAAATGGGCCCACCCACACCTGCCCCCATCCCATCCTTCCACCACTCCACAAGCTGGTCCCAACGGAGGCGGAAACTGAAGTGGCAGAAGGTCGTTATTGGCTGATGGAGACTGTTGGACGGCATGATGTTTGCGTCTCGCAATGGAAAGATGGTCTTCGTCCCTAACAATGTGACGAAAGGTGTGATCAAAAAGTGACGACTTGTCACATCTAACTCTCCTGATTTGAGGACGTTTTTGTTCATCACACGAGAGGCGAGGCTCGAGGCTCGAGGCTCTTTATACCGCTTTGGTACGGAGTATTATTAGTAGCACACAGTAAAGTGGCGTATCCTCTCTTATGAAACCTCTACGCCCTGTTGCCATCACGGTCGAGCATTCACTCTTCAGCGTTCTGGCTTTGATTTGTTTTGTTGCGAGATCCCTTGATAAGTAAGACTGGCTAAACTATACTGCAGGCCATATAGGCCACTTTATATTAGGCCTATATTATTTTGAGGATGACAGTGGTAGGCTATGCCACTATGCGGGTAATTGAAAACAAGCTCTGATCGTGGGTCCCATTTCTATCCATGCCACAGCTCCGTGGATAGCTATTCTTACTTGATGCTTCACAAATGAGCAAGCCGTCGCACAAAGACAATTCATTCATTTGGGGCACATGCCTTTGCCAAAGCTCCTTCCTTGTACCTGTGCCTGGCAAGACCTCGGGTTCCCCACTGTTGGGACTCGTAGCGGTGACACCAACTTGAGCTAGGTAGGGGTCGATGACAGGAGAGAGTCTGGTGTGCGTGTGCTGATGCTGATGCTGATGCTGATGCTGAGCCTTTGTTCTTTGTTTGGTCACTTGAAGCAGAATCGCCTGAGCCACGGTTGTATCACGGATGAATCAGTTGAGAGGAGATGTTCTGGCGTGGTTAGCCCGGACTGTGAATAAGCCTCGACACCCCTGGCGCCTTGAGACAGATGTTGGACTGGGCTCGGATCCCCATTTTCTTTAAAAAGGCCGCGTCCGGCGAACGAGTCCGGGCAGACAGAAAAACATCGGCAGCCAACAATCGCTATTATTATTATTCAGGCAGAGATTCGACTCTTCGCCTTCAGCCCAGCCGTCAAGAGTGGCTTGCACATGCTTCACTCGTACTGTCACTTTAATCCTTCTTTTTTTTTTTCGGCTTGACTTGCAGCCAACGAAGCCCGAGCGACCTCCATCTGCAGGTCCCTCTCTCCACCTGACGAAGCGAACCCCACCATACATACCAGTTGCTCTGTATGTATCGACAATAGCAGGCATTCTGCGGTGCTGTCACCATCGTTTCCTACCTCCTCATCTCCCGTTTCATCCTCGTTTGCAACACTGCAGTAGTCTTCGATCGAACCATAGACACTCTTCGTCACAGTTTCTTCACAATCATTCATACTCCTCCCTCAGAGTTTGGCCTTGGGAGTTGAAGCTATTCTTAACGGGCTTTGCCGTTAGAAACACGGCGACAACAACTGACAAAACGAGGCCCAAGCGGGAACGTAATTCGTAGAGCTCCGCCGCCCAAACCGCAGGGTGCGCCTATCCTCTCGGCTCGCAACCTCTCACATCGTCACTCCTATTCCGTCAAAAGCAGGGCTGCCGTTCTTTTGCTCCGTCTCCAGCCATAACAGAGGAATCTTTTCTCGTCATCGCAACGCCGGGTGTCTCTAACCTCCATCGACAATTTGTCGTCGACCGATCACTTTCGAAACCCTCTCAGAGCACCGCTTACCCCGCCGAATCCTCGTGTAGGTTAGCCAACGATTACCACTTCGACGCAGCATGTCTCGCTCGAATCCTCCGAATGCGGGAGGCTCTCGCAAAATCTCGTTCAACGTCAGCGAGCAATACGATATTCAAGATGTCGTCGGTGAAGGCGCGTACGGAGTTGTCTGGTATGTACACAACATCTCTCATGACATGGATATCCGCCAGCCAGTTCAATTGGCGCAACTGAATACTTTCGTTGCTTACATGAATGGTGCCTAGCTCTGCGATACACAAGCCATCTGGGCAGAAAGTTGCCATTAAAAAGATCACTCCGTTTGACCATTCCATGTTCTGTCTCCGAACACTTCGCGAAATGAAACTTTTGCGCTACTTCAATCACGAGAATATCATCTCAATTCTCGACATTCAGAAACCTCGAGGTTATGACACCTTCAACGAAGTCTATCTCATTCAGGTAAGCGTAGTCCCCGAACATGCTCTTGGTTTGAGGGTGAGATTCTTGGCGTCTTGGAGTATTTCGCTGATGATGACCTGCCATTTAGGAGTTGATGGAAACAGATATGCACAGAGTCATCCGCACGCAAGATCTCTCAGATGACCATTGCCAATACTTTATCTACCAGACGCTGCGCGCTTTGAAGGCCATGCACTCTGCGAACGTTCTGCATCGAGATTTGAAGCCATCAAACCTCCTTCTCAACGCGAATTGCGATCTTAAAGTTTGCGACTTCGGGCTGGCTCGCTCTGCAGCTTCCCAGGAAGATAATTCTGGTTTCATGACGGAATATGTTGCTACACGCTGGTATCGCGCGCCAGAGATTATGCTCACCTTCAAGGAGTATACAAAAGCAATCGATGTGTGGTCCGTCGGCTGTATTTTGGCTGAGATGCTCAGCGGAAAGCCCTTGTTCCCGGGCAAAGATTGTAAGTGGAACAGCTTGTTGTGGAAGTCACGTTGTGCCTCCAATTTTCACAAACTCAAACTTGCCTAGTTGGGATCTTGACCGATACACTGACGAATATCCGGTTTGATCACAGATCACCACCAGTTGACTCTCATCCTGGATGTTCTTGGCACGCCTACGATGGAAGACTATTATGGCATTAAGTCGAGACGCGCGAGGGAATATATTCGATCCCTGCCCTTCAAGAAGAAAGTGCCGTTCAGAACATTGTTTCCAAAGACTTCCGATCTGGCTTTGGACTTACTGGAGAAACTTCTCGCCTTCAATCCTGTCAAGCGTATCACGGTTGAAGAAGCACTAAAGCATCCTTATCTTGAACCCTATCATGATCCGGAAGACGAGCCCACTGCACCACCGATCCCTGAAGAATTTTCGACTTCGACAAGCACAAAGACAACTTGAGCAAGGAGCAACTGAAACAACTGATCTACGAGGAGATAATGAGGTAGATGCGATCTCGTTTGGATTTATGGGAGGGGATGAGATGCTACAAATTATAAATAATGCATGCCGACAAACCCGTAGCCACAGCTTTCACACCAGGCCATAATGACGACACAAAAGCTGATTTCTGAATGGAGCATCAGAGTTGCATTGAGGGTGGCGACATGGCAACTAGCCAAAAAAAAAAAAAACCAAGATCGTGAAGCATAGACGCACAGTAGTGGGTGGGTATTAGTACTGACGTACACGAAACAGATTGTTCGATATGTGTGGAACTTTAGTGCTTTGATTCTCGTATTTCATACAACAATTCCTTGACCAGACCCGCGAGAGAAAAAGCAGCAGGTTGTTTGCAAGACACCAGCAAATGAGCATCTCAACCGTCAAGTGATGCACCACTGCACAATGGATTCTGCACAAGCCATTCCATTGTTGATAAATGTTCCGACACACTCCTGCCCACTTGCCCTTGCCGACATTTGACATTTTTGCAAAAAAAATTGAAGATAAAAGAGGAAGCGGAAGACGGTGTTGAGACCACCGACATTTGGGGTTGAATTCAACATCAGTGTGTTGCTGATGCATCCCCACTCAAGCTAGTAAATGCATCTGGTAATACGGCCCGACCTCCGCCTGATCGTACCAGACCCCACGAAGTGGCCTGGTGGCGAGGACCTGCCACATGTCTACTTCACATCCCACTTGTCATCCCACTTGTCAACCCTACGGTGGCACAAGTCAATTGTCGAGCCATCTGAATCATCGCATTACAACAGCATTCTTATACCATTCTCTTCATAAGCACCCTCCTAATAAGATTGCCCTACAAGGCTCAGACCTCTCAACCAACCTTACCTTTCACAGCTCTGTGTTGTCCTTGCCCCCTCTGGCACGGTCAAACTCCTTCCTCTGCCTGAAGTATGGAAGCGGCATGATCTTCTTCACTATCGCTTCAATCCACGCCAAAGACCTCGATGATCCCGACCGCGATTGTCTTCTCACATGATAAGTCGGCGCTCAACGACCCAGCTAACGACTGCTTACACTTACCTTGGCCTAATTCTGCTGCCAGCCTTACTACGACCGGGAAGAGAACTGCGCAGCATGTGGACAGGGCTGATGCGACGTTTTTCAACCGAAGACACTAAAGTCGGCAGCGAACTTGACACCGAGGGCCACCAGAATGAAGATGGCGCGAATGGAGTCTTCACATCTGCTGGGCGACGCGCTGCGACGGCCAATCTGTTTCGGCCGCCCCCGCTTGAGCCTTTGGTTCTACATGGATATCGCGAAAGCACACCAAGTCCGTCCAGACTTCTTACGACAGCTGTCGCCGAAGAGATTCGGGCCATGATTCCTGAAAGGCTTCGTATTGTGGAAGACTGGCGTTTGGTTTACAGCCTCGAGCAGGATGGGGCCAGTTTGTCCACGTTGTACCAAAATGTCGGCCTTTGGAAGGTCGTAGAGTTGGCTTCGTCCTCGTCGTGAAGGACCAAGAGGGAGGAGTGAGTGCGATGTCCTTTGCGCGTCTCGGTTCTTTCTTCTCTCTTGTTTTCTTTCTTTCTGCTGCCCGTCTCGAGACATTTTGTATTTCCGTGGCGACCGTGGCTGACAAACGCTATGGCTTGCTGATCTTTGTAGACCTTTGGCGCATATTTGTCCGAGCATCCGCGCCCAAGCCCATCATATTTCGGCAATGGAGAGTGTTTTCTGTGGAGAGCTTCGACGCTTGCCTCCTTCCATTACCGCCCTCTGCAGATACCACTCACCTCACGCGGAGTACAACTCTGGCATCACAGCCGCCTCCGGGACGCGGAACCTCAACTCCTACCGATTCTGTCAGGTTCAAGGCGTTTCCTTACAGCGGCTTAAATGACTGTTACATTAATTGCGAAACAAGCTTCCTTTCAGTTGGATCCGGCGGAGGCCATTATGGTCTTTGGCTTGACGACACCCTGGATGTTGGACACAGTTCACAATGCGATACGTTTGGCAACGAGCCTCTCAGTGATGCAGGGAAAAGTTTGGTGTGCTAGGGTAGAAGTCTGGGTTCTAGGTGCATGAGAGGGGCATCAAGACCATGTTTACTGCCTCTTAAGTTTCTACTCCTCTAAAATGAATAGTTCTCTACTTGAACGTCGGTTCAGTTCTGACTGTTTGGCACTCCTGTTTCGACCAAAGGAAGAGGTTCAACAGGTACGGTTGTTTTCCGCCAACGGCTCAGCTAAGTACAAGACGCCGGCTATAGTGACACTGAGCGAGCAGACAAACGGCATTGCACCCATAGGTGTGAATACATCTGTACAAGTAAACGTTGAGGGTTTCTAGCGATCTTGTGTGAGCTCAACTAGATCACGATGGGTGCAGTTATATCGTACGGTTGCGTCCATTCTCCTCAAGTACACAACGTGCTCCCAGGGGCTATTCGTTCAGCATATTCACGGTACAACTCGCCAGGCTTGTTAACAACGGAGCAAGCTTTGTGATTTAAACAAGCTATTCCAATAAGTATTGAAATAAGTCGTTCGTTCTCTTCCATCTCAAAGCTCCTTCCACTAAGTTGAAATCGACTCCTATTCTTCCAGGGTTGATGACGTACTCAACTCAGCTCGACCCCCAGCCTGGACGAAAAGTCGATCATACCCCGAAGGATCCCGTCTGGGCTGGGTGTTTCGGCACAAACATCGGGTTCGAAGGCAAACATGTTGACCAAATGAGCCTTGGTTGTGGGACCGATTGTCGCAACAAATGTCTTTCCATCCCTACCGTTCAAATCGATAATGCCTGAGTTTGGGTCGAGGATACCAAGACCCTGGAGCATGGCATCGCAGCCTGTAGGGGAGAAGACAACAACCCAGCGCTCAAGTGCACGACTCGTCTCCTTTAGCATGGCTCCAAAGTCGGCTGGAAACGATTCCATGACACCGGTTCCATATACCACAACCTCATCTACCTGGATCCTTTTGTCGATTGCCAAGTCAAGGTCCATTAGCATACGAGGTATGATATCGCGGCGTTGTTCACCAACGAGGAAGAGAAGGGGTGGCAGAGTATCACGATCAGGGTACCACTGACGATAGTGCTCAAGAATATACTTTGCCAAGGCTTCGCCGTTTCCGTGTGTTTCCGAAGATTTGCAGCGGTGGTTGATATTGAACGGCACTTAGAGCACGCGTAGTGGCAGGGCCAACACTATAAATCGGTACCTTGTGAAGATGCGACCAGTCTGCAGCAATCTCTGACTCTTTGTACGAGTAGTGTCAGTTGAGTGCCTCGATTCTGGCTGGAATGGGCGATTCAACGAGAATGAAATCATGGTATAATGAGCACCATGGTTCTGTTGATATAGTTGTGGCATACCTTTATCATCCCTAACCACCTGCGAAAATGCCTCAACAGCTCGTTGAGATGTGAATATGATGCCCCCATACTTTGCATCACGACGACCGCTGATTTTCTGGGCCAGAAGCAGAGATCGCACGGTACTGATTCCCTCGTCATCAAAACGATGCTGTAGTACGGGCAAGAAATGGGGTCGAATTTGCCATCAATGGCGCCTTTCGAGAATCGCAGTGATGAGAGAGTTTCTTCATAAGAATCACTAGGAATTGATTTAGTTTTCAGTAATAAAACAGGCACGTTCATGACACCACTAGAGTCGGCACCCATGTCTGTGATGGTAAAGAAGGGTCAGACTAAAGCGTAGTGAAAGGAACGACCGGCAACTCGGAGACTCTCTTCTTCGTCCTTGCATAAGCCTACAAATGAGTCCAATAGTTGAAGGCGTGAAGTTGTCCAGTTGTGTCGAGTCAACCATTCACATGCTCATGCTTGATTTCACCCCTATGCCAGTGAGTTTAGTGGATCGTTTTCACCTCAGGCGGGCATAATACCAAACGGATCGCCTGTTATCGATAAGACCGCAGTCTCGCGCATTAATAGAAGGTTCACAAACCACTCTAAACATTGTTCGACGACACTTTTCTAAAACACAAGGGCTGACAAATCTTGTGGTTTAATATTCTAGATTCCTGATCATATCGCGGTCATCTTGCTGACTACTAGCAGACCAGGTGTTACTGGAATAGGCCTCAGCATGGCGAATGATGGACAGGACACAGATTCATCTACGGCGACAGCAGCAAATACCTTGGGCCACGAGCAATCCGAAAAGCTCCCAAGGGGCGTCGTCATAGGCAAAGATGGCAAACCGTAAGTCCTTCTCGCGATACCGTTGCCATTAGATGGAATCGCTGATGGAAGTCTACGCAGGTGTCGAAGCTGCACATCATTTGCAGCTTGGCGGGACATGACGAGGGGCAAGGCGAGGCAAGACGCTGCAGCCAACGACAAAGGGTCTTCAGTCACAGCTGTGACGAAGCCCCCTGCGCCTCGTGCCGATTGTCCTCCAGACGTCGAGACCCTTGGACGTGGCACTTGGACACTTCTTCACTCCATCGCGGCCACGTACCCAGATGTGCCTTCCATGTCACAGCAGTCCGATCTCCTCAGCTTCGTCAAACTCTTCTCCAAGCTCTATCCATGCTGGGTGTGCGCGGAAGACTTCCAAAGTTACCTAGGGAAGGAGATGCCCCGAGTCCAAAGTCGTGATGAGTTCGGCAAATGGCTGTGCGGTGCTCACAACGAAGTCAACCGTAAATTGGGCAAACCACAATTCGACTGTTCGCAATGGCAAGAGCGCTGGCGCACCGGATGGAAGGATGGACGATGCGACTGAGCGCCGAGGCAACAAAGATGTCCTGCGTCACTTCTCCGAGCTCCATAGGTTGAGCATGATGTCACCCAAAACACCGGCTTTCTTGTTTTATGTGGTGCTCAATAGTGGATAGTGGGTTGTAAAAATATCTGTACAATTGGACCACACAATTCCCTCTGCCTGTCCGCTGGAATCACCAGCTATGTCCGTACACCAACAGTCGTGGCTGAAGTGATCCCAACTTTAATCGCCTGCTTTTTCCGATACAGGCCCTCTTCTATGCGTGATAATAGATGATGTCGTACGTTTTTTTTTGGCCGGTGATTCCGGAGATGTACAATGTACATACGGAGTGGTGGGGTCTCCTTATCCACACCCTTCCATTACATCATCTTGACATGATGACAGACCAGAAGCACCTGTCTTCGGACAGCTGGTGGGCGTCATGATGAAAAGAAGAAGAAAAATTAGTCAACACAAGTTCAAACTCGTATATTACCCTATTGAAACACGCTGTGTCCGCCATATCTCCAAGCCCGTTGCCATACACGCTCCAATGCAAAACTCTTAGCTTGAATTACCGCTGCTGAATAGTCAGTACAATGAACACGATCATGGCCCTGGCCTTATGAATCCTCCTAACGCAGAACTCAATCTAGCTCGGATTTCACCATCATACGCCCAGTTCTGTCTCACCACACTCAGCCGCATCGAACAATGACGGATATACGAGTGCAAAGTCTGGAACAGCCAATCGACGTATCAGAGTACCTATTTCGGAGACTATATGAGGTCGGTGTTCGGTCAGTACATGGTGTACCTGGAGACTACAATCTAGTTGCACTTGACTATCTCCACAAGTCAGGTTTGCAATGGGTTGGTAGCGTAAACGAGCTTAATGCGGGTGAGTTACAACCAAATCGTTCAACATCACTGGTCATACTTGAACAAAAGGACCTATCGCTCTCACCAAGCGAAGACCAAATCTAATCGCCGTGTTTTACCAGCCTACGCGGCGGATGGATACGCTCGAGTGAATAAGATTGGAGCTCTGGTAACTACCTTTGGAGTAGGAGAACTCTCAGCCATTAATGGCGTCGCGGGGCCTTTTCTGAGCGCATTCCCGTCGTTCACATTGTCGGCTATCCATCTACCGTCTCTCAACGAAATGGCATGTTGCTCCACCATACTCTGGGAACGGTGACTTTAATGTCTTTGCCAACATGAGTGCTCAGATCTCATGCGACGTGGCCAAGCTGAACAACCCGGCAGAAATTGCGGACCAGATCGATCACGCCCTTCGTCAGTGTTGGGTTCATTCACGGCCAGTCTACATTACTCTCCCCACAGATATGGCGCAGGCCAAAGTGGAAGGGGCGCGGTTGAGCAAGGCAATCGACCTCTCCGAGCCATCTAACGATGCAGAAAAGGAGGACTACGTCGTAGACGTCATTTTGAAGTATCTCAATTCGGCAGAGAATCCCATGCTTCTTGTCGACGCATGCGCCATTCGACATCGTGTTCTTTCAGAGATACACAACCTCATTGACAAGACCGGATTACCTGTCTTCGTGACGCCAATGGGCAAGAGTGCTATCAACGAGTCTCATACCAATTTTGGCGGTGTCTATGCTGGTGATGGCTCACATCCTTTGGAGGTCAAGGATATCGTAGAGGCATCAGACCTCATCATTACAATTGGCGCTCTCAAGGTGATTCGACGCTCATACATTTTTACATTCGTATTGGCAGCTGACTTGAACGTTAGAGTGACTTCAATACCGCCGGCTTCTCCTATAGAACTTCGCAGCTAAAGAGCATTGATCTCCACAGTGACCACTGTATTGTGAGATATTCTACCTATCCTGGTATTAGGATGAAGGGTGTCCTACAGAAGTTGGTCCAAAAGGTTGATCCACGGCAACTCAGCATTCAGAAAACCCCTGCTGTACGAAACGAAGTCAAGGACAATCTTGATGAATCACCTACAATCACGCAGGCATGGTTCTGGCCAAAAGTAGGCGAGTTTTTCGAGAGAATGATATTGTGGTGACGGAAACGGGGACGGCAAACTTCGGCATATGGGATACCAAATTCCCGACAGGCGTAACTGCGCTGAGTCAAGTTCTCTGGGGAAGTATTGGATGGTCTGTTGGTGCATGTCAGGGTGCAGCTCTGGCGGCAAGAGATAGTGGTCGCAGTCGAAGGACAATTCTCTTCGTGGGAGATGGCTCATTTCAACTGACCGCTCAAGAAGTCAGCACCATGATTCGCCACAAGCTGAATCCAATCATGTTAGACTTTCCTTTTCCTTTTATTCCCCGGTTGTCTCCATGGTCTCCTTCTTAGACCCTCTCCTCTTTCCTTCAGACTGGATGTGTTTTTTCTAATTGAAATGCTGACCTATGGCCGCAGTTTTGTTATTTGCAACGAAGGCTTCACTATTGAAAGGTTCATTCATGGAATGGATGCGTCGTATAATGATATTGTCGCATGGGACAACAAGGGTCTCGTTGATGTGTTTGGAGGTAAAGGCGTGGCTCAAAAATACACTGTCAAAACAAAGGATGAACTAAGTTCTTTGTTTGCTGATCGTGATTTCAGCGCTGCAAGAGAGATGCAATTCGTGGAGCTTCACATGCCAAAGAAGGATGCACCAAGGGCGCTTGTGATGACAGCACAAGCCAGTGCTAAGACAAATGCCCGAGCTGAATAACTCATAGTAAGCACATGCCTAGGAAGGTATTTAATTATCGTTCGCTGCTTTGATGGCTTTCTTCGCCTCTGGAGTTCGCGGGGAAAAGGGTGCAACAGAGGACTTGACGCGACCCCCAGTAGGCGCATCTCTTGGCTATCACAAGTGAATACATCATCCGCTGTCGGTCACCAAAGAATATGAAATCTTGGAGTTTATGATAGCAGTGCAATAAAAGAGCCAACTTTTACGCATATCTATCTATAGGGTAGGTGGGCTACGCCACGTTGCTTGGTCACAATAAGGCGACCACTACTACTACAACCACGACCCAGAAAAACTTTCGACCAGGCAAGAATCCGAAACGAACCGGAGGACAGAGCATACATCAAGCCTAAAAATTCCTATCGCGAGTAACATCAAGGACAAGAAAGAGCACTAAGTGAGCAGCACTGTGTTTATAAGAATTTGTTTTTGCTGTTCATCGTGCCGACCCAAATCATGCCTGATGCATCGCAAAAACGGAAGGGACCACCAGAGTCCGATGGCGGCGCTTCCTATAAGAGAAGTAAGGTATGCGTCAAGAGCAGTTGAACCATGGACTTAAACGTGATGGATTGGACATTGCTAATAGAATGCGAATTCCAATGACTCAGAGAGGAAGTGCTGGCAGATGGAAGACTCCGCATCACATGGACAGAATGCTTGAGAAGGTTGAACTTGGAACGACCTTCCATATTGGTGACCAAGGTATATGGGTTACCTTTGCAAGAGGTATGAGAGACAAAGCTATACGAGAGTTCAAGACCCTTTGTGACGAGGTATGAATTCCTAACCGAGACTTGTTCGCCCACGGTCGCCGTCGTCTCTTCTTTCCTCACCTATTATCGGCGAATTTTCAACAGTCATTCCATCCTCAATGCGTACATGGAAATGTCCCCAATTGATTCCAGTTTTTGCACGTGGACATGGCTGAATTTGGCATCTTCGACATGACTAACTGTGAGGCTTTTTTTTATTCAGTACGGCAAGACCATCTATGGCATTGAAGCACCGAAAAATGAGATGGAACGCATCGGTGGGGAAGAAGACGAAGATATAGAGGCATCCATTGAAGCAGAGCTGAGTGGCCTGAAGTCGCAACAGAAAGTAAAGTCCAGACAAATTTTCACGCCTGTGTCTGCGGGCATCGAATGTCTGTTTTTCATGAAAACTATGGAGCCGGTCGAGCCAGTCGCTCTTGCTCAGAAGATGTGCGAAGATGCTCAGGCATGCGCAGATCCTAGAAACCGGAGATGTAAGTACATCAACCGTCTGACGCCGGTCTCTGATACAGAAAAGGCTACAGAGAACGGTATCAACAAGGTAGCCCGCACGGTGTTATCGTCTTGGTTTCACCTTAAGGAAGAACCAACGGGAGATTCTGAGCAGGTTTTGGAACCTTCCAACTCGGTCAAGTCAACCCCAGCGTACACGGTATATACCGCATACCCGATGCTACTACTTATACATCACAAAACAGTCCTGACTAATCATCGCGGTCTTCCAACTTGTATCTAGTATGCCATCCGCCACAACATTCGTAATCATACGACATTCAAGTCAGACGAAGTCATCCACAAGATTGCCGACCTCATAGATGGTAGACACAAGGTCAATCTGGGCAGTCCAGACAAGGTGATTCTGGTGGAGATTTTCCAGGTAGGAGGTCTCTTTCTCTCACCCGCTCGTTGGCTGGGAAATTTCGAAGCTGATGGAACAAAGCTCTTTGCGGAATATCGGTTGTAGATGGGAAGAAATGGGGCGCACTGAAGCGGTTCAATATGAGCGCTCTTTATGACTTACCTATCCCAGAGGGCAAAGACTCATAACTAGACCACTTGAAACCGAGGTTTCTGTATCAAATTTGCAACCATTCTTGTCAGGTTAATGAGATTGGCAGAGAAGTATAAAGGTGCCATGATGCCCGAATTTGTGGCTCGAGCGAAAGTGTGATTGGGCTTGATGCCGCTCGTCAAGGGATTCGATATTGATATGCGACAACATGGCGAACAACCAACTCTGGCCCGCAGATGACTGATAGTCCACTTAGCCGAGGAAAATGCTGTCGATGATTATCACTTTTGCTGTAACACTCAACTACAGCATCACTGTCCCACGACTTTTCGTTTCCTCTGAAGAAGTATTGACTTGTATCGACACGCAAACGTGCCATACTTTGGTGTAATTTATTGCCCCTTTTCTACACAGCGCAAAAGCAGCTTCTCCTGTGGATATACATAGGTGCCTGCCTATCTATCTAGCTAGGCAGCTATTGAAATGGAAGGTCACAGTCCTGAGTTTACCTTACCCTCACTTGAACTTGTAGAAATGAGGCTTCGGATGGGATTTTAGCCTAGACCGTGCGGCGCATTGCCGGTTTCAGCCCCTCTGGCAAATTGGAAAAGGTCGATCAACGTTCAAACCGTGGGCCGCGGAACCCAACCGATTTCTCGCTTAAGTCGGCCAATTATTAGTGCCTATCGTGTAAGACTTGTCGTGTCGCATCAGTGCGGCAATCCGGGATCCCAAACGTACTGGTGAAAAGAAGCGAGTTCGCTAGTTGTAAGCCAATGACAGCGCACCACAATGCCACCACGCTTCGCATATGCTTTCTTGGCTGACGAGCACGTCGCCGCAGGCTTGGAAATTGAGACTTGGCAACTTCCAGTAAAATCTACGGAGTACTCGGGCTTACAGTAATACTGTATAGTACGCACTGGTACGGAGTACGGATTACACCCTTCTCGACCTGTTGTTCATTGACATCTCACTGCCTCGAGTCGCATACACGACCTCGGCACTGATTTCTTTGTGGACCTCTGGGCGTCTCGTTCCTCGGTTGCTTATCTTTGTGATATAGCTTATTTCGGCCTTCATTTCCTCCCAACATGCCGCACCAATAAGCACCTAGCTGGTACGCTGTTTTCGAGTACTGACCTAATTTCTGCAGAACCCTTATACGAGACCTAGCATAACGCCGTCAATGCAACAGAGAACATGCCTGCTTCACTGCTTCTCCGTCTTGGTTGTCCGTGGCTGCCGTCATGAGCAAGACATCTTAACTACCTGGGTAGTGGAACTGATCTTCCAACGTTTCGGGGAGGGGAGACCAGTTCAGTGCTAGACCGTGAGCCAGCAAGGGTTGCATAAAACAAAACGTCTATTCGCATTTACTCAAAATCTTACCCAACACTCAAACTTCGGTGCCCGTGCCTTATAAATTCTTCTTCTGATGATAAGCTGTGGCCATGCTTGAATGAATTCAGTATCACAAAGTATGCGGTTCCTGTTCTCCTGATACTATTCCGCCCGTCTCACCAAGAGCGTTTGGCTACTTCCGCGAAAAGATCGCGCTTCAATTGAAGTTTCGAGTATCACATGTGGGAAGAACAGCGATGTCTCGGACGTTCAATCACAAAACCCATTTCTTACCTCCTTGTCACATGCGAGCCGCCGAAGGTTGTGATGTGCTACACAGAATCGCCGAGGCTGAACCTGACTTTCATGTTACCAAAGAATCTCCCAAGATCGTTCTTAGTAGCACATTTGACATGAAAAACTCGCTGCAGGTTATGATCATGGACGATGCCAGCCGCCTTACGGTGGAGAGAGTTGGCCCCGTCGCTTCTAACAAGTTGCATGTACATTTCATCGCAAAATCCGACGAGGAGAATCATTCATATTGACGCTGATACCAACCCCAGCACGATTTCTTCGGTTCGAATGCCTGTCTTTAAAGGCTGAAGCAGGTCTCTTGCGTTGGCTCTCGAGCCACCAACAGAGCTCATCTATGTATGACGAGCGATCCAAGCCAAAGGAACTGCTGAATGACACCAAGGCCGAGAAGGAAAACAGACAATCTTCGAACGTCTGCAGGGACTTCCAAAATTCGTACCAAAGGTCATTAAACAAGGATATATGACTTGTCCAGACGGAATCGAGTATCTTCTAACCCGTCGACTTCGTGGAACCACAATTTCATCCATCACCGAAACCTTATCGCAACAGCAACGGAAGTCTGTCGATTTTCAAATAGGACAGCTAATACACGATATATCAACTTATGAATCACCCAACAGCCGATTTGGCAGAACATCAGCAATTCTAGAACCTTCCTTTGGGCGCAGTGACATGACTCTGCGTGGCACGGCAAGCTATCATACTCAGGCTGACGCATACCGGTCCTGGTCCGAGGCTTTTCTCTCACTACTCGAGTCAGTTTTAAGAGATGCTGAGGATGTTAGCATATCAGTTCCATATGACAAAATTAGACGCCATGCTGGCCGGTTCAAGCACGTTCTCGATGAGGTGACGGTGCCTCGACTGGTTATATTGGATGCAGGTCAAGACTTAAACACTCTTGTCGCTGCGATCCATCCTCGCGAACAACAAGGGAACGACCATCCTTTGGAGAAACGTTCGCATAGTATTCTTACTTCACAGCACAATCCGTTTACAGGTTCACCTTCCACGATATCAGAACATGGTGATATCGATACTTACCGAGTTGATAAAGATATAAGAATAACGGACGAGTCCGAAACCGAGACCAAAGATGCCAACGGCCGGGACCCACTCAGAATTCTCGAGGTTGTTGGTTTACAAGATTGGTATGATAGCGTATTTGGGGATCCAATCTTCACCTCGGTGTTAAGCCAAAACGGTAATGCAGATATTTGGACTGGGCTACTTTGTCAGGCCAAAAGCTCGCAAACAACCACGAATCTTGAAAAGGAGTCAACTCAGGCTCGTGTGCGCGTGCTCCTATACGAATGCTATCATGCACTAGTCGCAATAGTCACAGAGTATTATCGAATGGGTCTGGACAGTGATGACCGAGAATTGCCTGCACGGAAAAGGCTGCTTCAAGCGTTGACCAAACTGGATAGCATTGGCAACTGCATGGAACTCAGACGGCACAATGTTGATCTAAAACTACCTCCGGCAAAACAAAGGAGGTTGTCTTGACTGGTGGGCCACACCATATGTTGTTGTTATTCACATTCAACTGCATGATCGTCATACCTATCCATATATACATGGCATTTCTCGGGCAACAGAGCAGTTAAGATGATAGCCTATCTAACTGTTATTATGACACTTACTATTATACGCGTTACTTGCCAAGCCCGTTCGTGCCAAAAAAAAAAAAAGGGGCTGTTTGACGATGGTCTTAATCAGCCTCATCCTGGGGCAACGTGAGTCCCATCATGCCTAAAAGATTGCTTGCTGGTCCGGCCATTCCCGCTTGGCTTTTAAAGCTTTCCAAGATGTTTTTGGCTAGGTGGTAGTCAACGTTGACCACGTCATCATCAGTTGCATTGTTAGACCTGACTCCTGACTGGCTCTGTCCATCTTGAGCTTGCCATTGATTCAGCTCTAGGCCCTGCAAATCGTCGCCGGGTGTAAGACTCAAAGCTCCGTGTTGTTTCAATTCGGCCTCAAGCTGCGCCGCTAGTTGCTGCAGTTCATTTGATTCGACTTGGTTTTCTATTGACACTGATGGAGAACTGTCGTTTAATTCGCACGGCGCGTCATCCGGTGCACCCGCTGCAACATCGTGAGGGAGACTCATCATATCCCTCATTATCTGCGCGAAAGCTCCTTCGTTGAGCTCGACAGTCTCGTACTCAGAGCACTTTTCTCCATCAAAATTTGGCAATGCTTCGTCGTCATCGTCATCATCGTCGTCATCTTCATCATCGTCATCGTCCATCGTGTCGAAGTTGACGCCATCTGTGTCTGCTTTCTCATCATTCAGGAACGTCTCAAAACGAGACACGATCTTCTTCAGATCAATTTGTGTGTCGACATCATTGAGTCCAGGAGGTGCTTCCTCGGGCCGCCTGGATTGTCGACCTTCAAGCTGTCGTTCAAATTCTGAGAAGTCTATGTCTAACCAACGATCGTCATCATGGCGCTTGTTGTCTTGCCAATCTTCCAATCCTCTGTCGGTAGGCAGTGCGTCATCTCCGTCCTCCGCAAGGTCCTGCAGTATAATATCCAATTCCCGAACCACTCGATGCTTGCTCTTGTTCGCGATTCTGGCAAGCATTTCGTATCCGATCGTTGTCTTCATGCCCAAATCAAGTTGTGAAGAAGAATTTTGAGCAGATGCGAAAGCGGGGCTATGCGGAGGTATTGAAACAGATGTCGCCATCTATGAGGAGGCTCGAAACGCTGCGATCTGAGTTGAGCAAAAAGTATCTTGCTAAACTGAACACTGATCGTAACTAGATCATCAGGAGGAAATACGAGTTGGCTAGATTCCGACATGATGGGTTGCAAAGAAATGGCATCTCGGAGATAAAACATCTCAATAGCCATTGCGATAGACTTGGGTTTTGTATGCAAAATATATGCGAGTTTTCTCGGTACGGTTACCAACGAGAAGTGTGAAGACGTTTTCACGAAGTCCGGATATTTCTGAAGTCGATAGAATGCTTCTCTTTCGATTGGAGCAGAGTGAAGTAACGTATTGGGCTGGTGTCTCAGATGGTCAACAGCATGGCGCAAGCTGATCTTTCCCACATTGTCATCGTTTTGATCATGGTTCTTGTCCAGCATGGGGATGATGTACAGTTTTGATTGATGCAACCAGACCCTGTTCTCGTCTACTTCGGGATTGATCCAGTCCGGCAATGTGTTTGCTGCCTCGATTAGCAGAAATTCACCATCGGTATCTGCTACGCGGATCCAAAGGGAAGGGAATGATTTGGTCAACTCGCGTAGCATGTACACGATTAGCCACTCATCCTCGATAGCCTCTCCATAATCTGTGATTCCATATAGAAAATTAACCCTGTGGGAGCATGGCCAAACATTAGTTATCATCGGCTAGGCCGGGGAGCGAGATTCCCATTACTTGCGCGCACCATGACTTATCTTGAGCTCAACAGAGAATTCATCTCTTTGCCAAATATAGGACTTCGTCAGACTTTGACAAAGTTCAGTAGAAGCTTTTCTAACCGCTTCAAGCGACTGAGTGTGTGTCGTGTTATCTAACTGTTGGTCGATGATAAAAAGATAGTACTCAACACAGTTCTCTGCGATTTTCCCCGCCCAGTAACCGAGTTTTGATTAGCAACCTCCTCATGTTCCATACTCCTGCAAGCTGCCTCGGGAAGTAGCAGATTTTGCCAAATTGCAAGCCGAATAATGCCGGTGTGCAATCAGAGTGTTCTTCTTTGACTTTGACAATGAAAAGACTCTAAGCACTTGAGACCTGGTACAGACGTGGCACCCTGAGCTCGGTAAATCGGGGGTTGACATCGGCGCTAGATATTCAAGTGGGGCTTTTACCTCATACCTGCAATTGTGACTTTAATTGTCCTACCGACTACGCATCTATAATCCGTATTTAAAGTAACTATTAGTAGACATATTACATATAGTACTTAGACTATCACACAAATCTAGTATATATAAGTAGTCTCAATCTGAGAACTTTAATTTACCTAAGAACCTTGTTAGTACAGGTGCGAGCCCTAAGAGATAGATGCACCTAACAACCACATCTAGGGTAGGCGGCGAAAAAGCCCCGCTATCTGACGCGGTGCCTATCGCGTCTGCCAGCTAATTGACGAGTTTATCATAAGTTTCTTTCTCGTAATACCCAGACAGAAGCGGTCTTCATCTACCAGAGCCTGTACACCACGGACAATGGGCCACCAAACAGTCTATTACCTTAAGAAGGGAAAGGGGGTACAAAACCAGAGTAGACCTGTTATTTACGCAAAGAACTGGTCAAGCTACTGAGCCTTCACCCATGATTGCAATGGCGCCACACAAGCGCGCCAGAAGGGCTACAGGCACCGAAGGCCAGGAGGATGTCTTGCCAGCACAAGACGCCATTCCACCTTCGGCCAAGGAATCACAAGTGGTAAGAGCTGCAATGATCGACTTTAAACAAACGGACTAAATCTGGACCACTAGAGGAAACGGCCCCGAGTGTCAGCCAACGACTCGCCAACCAACATTCGCCATGGATCCGTGGCGTACGATGCTCAATCAAACTCCGGAGACGAGCCCGACGAATGGACAGATAATATACCTCCGCCACCTCAGACCCAATACGAACTTATGAGAGATGCTGGCTTCAAGCATCTGCAGAACACAGAGAAAGATGACCTCAAAGCGACGCAGAAACTCAGACATCGACCGGTGAATGTTGGTAATAACATGGCTGCAGAGGGTGGAGTTATAGAGAGCATCACCTGCTATAACTTTATGTGCCACGAAAGACTGCATGTAGAGCTTGGCCCTTTGATCAACTTTATTGTTGGTGAGAATGGCAGTGGGAAGAGTGCTGTTCTTACGGCCTTGACGCTATGTCTCGGAGGCAAAGCGAGCGATACGAATAGAGGCGGCAGCTTAAAGTCGTTTGTGAAGGAAGGACAAGATCATGGAAGTCTTGTTGTAAAAATCAAGAACGCCGGATCCGACGCATACCAACCTGACGTATATGGAAATTCAATCATCATTGAGCGGCATTTTTCCAAATCCGGCAGCAGCGGGTTCAAAATCAAGAATGAGCAAGGCCGCACCATATCAACAAAGAAGCAAGAAGTGGACGAGATATCCGAGTGGTATGCGTTGCAAATGGGCAATCCATTGATGGTACTGTCTCAAGATAATGCTCGGCAATTTCTCAACTCTGCCACCCTGGCCCAAAAATACAAATACTTCGTATCTGGGGTGCAGCTAGAGCAGCTCGACAACGATTATAAAATGTCTCAAGATACCTTAGACAAAACGCTTGTTTTACAGGAAGAACTTGACGGGAAAATTGATCATATTAAAAAGGAGATGGAGGAGTCGCAAAGGCTTGCTGAGACTGTCAGCAAGAACAGCAGCCTACGAGAACGAGCCCGACACTATAGAAATCAACTAGTTTGGTCACAGGTTGTGGAGCAGGAACAAGCTCTCGAGAAACAGACTGCAGAGCTAGGATTGAGAGCACAACAAATTTGTGAGACAGAAAGCACTTGTGAGGTGGCCACCAAGGCATTGGATGATGTTCAAGAAAAGCTAGATCGTTCTAAAGCCGCCAGGGACGAATTAAATGGTCAATCTGGAGCTTTCGAGGATTCGATCCTGACCGCGGAAGGCGTATGGAATACAGCAAAGAAAGAATTGGCGGATTTACAACGCGAGGAGAGAGATGCACACGCCCGCCTCCAAACAGCAACAAATGAAATCGATATGTATGAGGCGAAGATTCAAGAAGAGTTGAACAGGCTCAACGAATCAACTGGTTCTGCCCGGACTGAAAAGGAATCTGAAAAGCAGATCGCACAGGCTAGGCAGGTCGATTTGAATCGTCAGATTGAAGACTGCAGGCAACAGCTCCCATCTTTCTTGTCTAAAGTAAAGGAAGTCGAAGAATCCATCGAGGGCAAGATCAGAGAAAGGAACGCAAGCAAAATGACATTCGCCAGGTTGAGTCAGGGATAATGGAGCTTGAAAAGAGCACAGGCTCTGTATATGATGGGTTTGAGAAGGACATCTCACAATTGGTCCGGAACATTGCCACGGATTCAGGTTTCGATAGCAAACCTTTGGGACCGCTGGGTGTTCACATTAGACTTCTGAAGCCTGAATGGTCGGGCATTTTGGAGAAAACGCTCGGCGAAGCTCTGAACGCGTTCGTTGTGAAGAGCAAAAGAGACCAATCCCGCCTGTCAGCATTGATTCGCCAGTCTGGTGTCAAACGGCCGCCACCCGTATACATCGCCTATGGTGGACGAATCGAAACCAGGAACCAGGAACCAGCTGAGGAATTCGACACAATTCTACGCATCCTGGAATTTGATGATGACTTAGTTCGGTCACAATTGATTATCAACAATCAGATCGAGAAGGTCATTCTGGTCAAGAATCGAGTAGAGGCTGAAAAAGTTATGATCGATGACGGTCCCCGCACAACGTTGCAGCCTGCATTTGTTTTCACGACGGCAAAGGAAAACGCGGCCACGGGCTACGAATAACAAATAGAGCTGGCACAATTGGTACAAGTCCTGTGATACCATTTAACGCGCGACCGAGAATGCAGTCAGATTCAGCCGGACAATTAGCTCTGCAGAAAGACGACTTGAAACATTTTGAGATGGAAATGAGAGATATTATCGCCGAGGAGGAACAAAAACAACAATGTCTGAAAGAAGTCGAGTCTGCGCTAGATGCACACAGAAAGCGCATTCTGGGACTTGAAAATGATATTCGAAGAACGCTCGCCGACATCGAAAATATCTCCGAAGATTTGGACAGCTTTGAAGGTGCTGATGCGCGTCTAGATTCGCTGCGATCCGCACTCGCCGCAAAGCGTGTGGAAGCAGATCGACTGGGCATTCAATACGGCAATATGGCATTGGAGAAGCGGGAGCTCAACGCCAAGACTGAAAAGGCTAAGAAAGAGCTGGAAGCTGTGAGAGATGATCATAAAGACTTCCAAAATCGTGTTATCAAAGCAGACGAAAAGTGCCAAACGCTTGAGTCTTCGAGGCGAATCGCCCTTGGCCGCAAGAACCAGGCTTTTGAAAAGGCGGGCTTGGAGAAATCCTCACTCCTTCGAGCTGAGGCTAAATGTGCCGAGAAATCGGAGGAAGTTCAAGACTTCATTCGACAAGCTGAAGAAGTAGCTCCCGGTCGGGTACATATTCCAGATGGGGAAGACTATCGGAGTATCGAGAAGAAATACCAGAAACTACGTGAGCAGTTGGCGCTTCGCGAGGCTCGACTAGGGGCGACTGAGCAACAAATATACAGTCGCGCTGACGAAGCTAAAATCAAGTACGATGCCTTCATGCGGCAGATTCAAGATGTTGATGAAACGGTCAAGTCCTTAAAACACGCAATTGCAGCTCGATTAAACCTGTGGCGACAATTTCAGCGCCAAATCAGCGCTCGCATCCGGATCCAATTTAATTATCTTTTAAGCGAACGTGGCTTCAGAGGCAAGATAGACCTTGACCATCGCAGTCGAAGAGTGAACATTCATATTGAACCCGATGAGACACGCAAGAGTTCCACAGGGCGAAATACAAAAACACTGTCTGGCGGTGAAAAGTCATTCTCTTCAATATGCATGCTTTTGTCGGTATGGGAGGCGATTGGCTCGCCTATACGATGTCTTGACGAGTTCGATGTATTCATGGACAATGTCAACAGAGCTATTAGCACAAATATGCTTGTAAGAGCCTCACACTCCTCCAACCACTTGACTGCGTTTGCGATTCAAGAGACTGGCATTTAATAACAGCACAACCAGGTTGACACCGCCCGTCGCTCTGTATCGAGGCAGTATATTCTAATCACACCCAACGCAATAGAGGGTCGGGCCAGGCTGGATAAAGACGTGAAAATCATCCGGTATGCTGTTGCCAACGAAGTTTGACTGATGAACGGACGCTAATTCCTCGACTTCTTAGACTGACTGATCCTCGACAACGAACATTGGCATGATGGGGATCAGCGCTGGGTTTTGTAGTCTATTGTCCTATCCTACTTTTCGGAGTATCTGGGGAGTTTTGATCTGAGCAAATAGTGTTTTCGAGTGATTTACGAAGGCCAAAGCAGCGAGATATTACGATGTTGTGTTTTGTTGAGCTAGTCTTCAGCTGGAGTTCAATCACGAGTAGCCTTTTTCTGATTAGATAATGTACAGTTCTAGTTTCTACACAGAATGCAATCTGCCCCAGTGAGCATCAAACTTCTATGATCACAACTTCGCACCTTTGCTTCTGAGCACGTTTACGCCTGCATATGCGGTGAAATTGGTCCAGGTGCTGATGCTACCGATAAGCCCTCCCACGGTTGTCGCCTCGTCTAATCTTCTTGACATGAAGTTATGCGTGTCAGCGAATCCGGGAGACTTGTCGTTGGTCATGAAAAGTTCGCTTGTGCTGTATACTATCGATAGTGATGCTCGTTTCGGATACCACGAGAAGTCGACAGACTTGTCGCCAGCAAGGTACCATATCTCGTCCGACAGCAGTGCGAGTTCCTTCATAGAAAGTGTAACATAGCTGGGTTGCGCCATAACGGCTAGTGCCTACGTTTTAAGGCCGTCAGCTGCGTGTCATACAAGGGGAAACAATAACCTCACATCTTGCCATTTATGAATAACATTCTTGTTTGCGAGTAATCTTGCCCATATGATATCGGCAATCTTGGTCCCGGTAGCCCCGTTAGATCTGTTCTTATCGTTGGTCTCAAACATAGTTTGACACTTCTGTGCAAGGCTGAGCCTTTGTCTGACTAGGTGGAACCGAATTAGGCTGAATATGCCATCTGACAGTACGCTAGAACTAATGTCAAGATAGCCTGCGTCGCGAGCTCCTTGATTTAAGGAACGATGGGAGAATCCATGTTTCGGAACGTGCCGGTATGCCGCAGAGAGAATGGCGTCCTCAACGGTACTGGATGACTGCAATGGGCGAGTGTTCTCGTATGAGTGAAAAGTCCTTTGCGGGAGACGAGAAGCGCGAGAAGCCCAAATGCGTGGTGCGAATCGACACAGAGCGGCCATGTTCGGTCGATGGCGCGGTACTCAGAATCAATATCGAGCTCGAATGGGTTCGACAGTACTGCTGGGGAGTTGATAAGGCTACAATTCCGTCATCACTGCAAAATTGCCTTTAATTCATCCAGCGTGGCGGTAGTTGTACGGGCGTTGAATATGACTGTTGATGTTTGTTTTATGAAATAACATGTCATGACAGAATTGAGCAGCTGGCTAGTGGGGTTGGCGCAAGACAGCGTCGGCCCTCTAGGGTAGTTAATTTTGAGCGTCGCAGAGAGAATCAATACAGTGTATCTCTTGGGTGAAGGTACACTTTACCCCTGAATTATTTTACAAATCTACATGTCCTAGTTTTCGTTTCTCTCTAATAGCTATAATTAATTAACTGTAAGTAATACTATTATTCAATAGCTATAAGTACTTAAATCTTAGGAAGATGCCTAGTATTTAGTGAGTTTCCTATGCTCTAGACTCTATATGTCACTTATAGCGACTAAGGGTGTTGTGGGTCGAGTGACTTTGCGGGGCCTTTCACTAAAAAGATACACACTACGGATTAGCTAACCATGTACTATACACGCTTACCTAACTATACTTAGCTAAGACTTGACCTAGCTATACTCATTAATAAATAACCTTTTTATTTTACTTTAATTAAAAATTTAAATAATTTTTGATTCACTTACGAAGTATAGTTAGGTTAGGTCTTTAGGGGGCATGGTTAGCCAGTGTATACGCGTGCGTATACACGGGTTTGTCGCGCTAGTCAGGTGAAGTTTTCGTTAATAAATTACACAAGCGGAGCAACGCTTCCGCGACCAGACCACCCCATCAACCTGTTTTGTCTAATATACACCTTACATCCTCTTTCTTCGCTGTGTGCAGCTCACGAGTCTTGGCCACAGATTGGCTCGAAACTGGTGCGCATTCTTTCCCTCGATAAAACCACACATACCGGGTACTTAGCAGAGCACTCCGTACCATCATCATACTTCGCCAATCATCGAACGCGCGGAGCTTTAGTAAGTGATTGCTCTTGCAACGAAGATTTCAGTCCCCGTTGATACTACCCACCTGGAAAGGGGTATATGGTACCTACATTATTCACAGCCTCTACCTCGCGGTGCTTCTGTGTCACCCTCTCCTCTCGATTCCTGTGCTTGTTCACGGGTAATCACTTATTTGTTGATGAAAGTGGGTTGACTCATTGCACCTGAGGTAGGGTAGCTTGCAGCTTGACCCCTTGTCACTTCTCCCCGTGTTCTCCCATTCGCTGCCTCAATTTCGTTCGAGCTGGCGGCGTGTTTTTTTCATTCTTGTTAACCTGCTCTGACAAGCTCACCCAATTGTCCTCCCACCCCTCTTCGTCGCGCCGCCACCATCCCGATTCTGACTTTTGTTGCATCTAGCTTGCATTTATGCGAGAACCTGTTGTTTGCTGACTGTTCCGGTCTCTCTCCCTAACCAGACCGTTCGTCTTTCGTCATATTCCCGACCATTGCCCGCTACCTGGCTTGAGCTACCCTCCTTCTGTTGGGACACCCGCTCGCCTTTCACCGAGCATCGGGCACAAAGCCTCGTTGTCCGCAACGCTTTTAGACTTTGTCATGGGTACGTCCAACTCCCTCCTCCCTCTATTGCATCTACCCGCACCTCTCTTTACACCGTCAACGACGCCTGTGAAAATCAGGCTTCTACTAGCTTCTGCTTTTTACTGTGTGAGCTTTCCTTGCCGAATGCGACGAATGCTGTGCCTATTCGTCTCCGTGCTACTCAGAATGTTGCGGGTCGCCCATGTACGATACAGCTCATATGTCATCACAGAGCAAATTGATGTGATTGCCTACCTATCTAGGTACTCAACTATATTTGTTGACCCTGGCACTGTGTCTACTCACAACTACTTGCATTATACTCGCATTTCATCATACACTGCATTATCACAAGGCCCCTTACCTGCATGTTTTCACACCTACCTACTTTGCCAAACAGTTCTCTCTGATACAACCCCACATTCTTTCCTCCCTAGCTTTCTGTCTCCTGCTCTGTGGTTGTCATCGCCTGTCATTTAATGCCTCTCTGTCGGCAACACGCGGCCATTCAGACATCTAACTTTTCTTGAATAGCTGATTCAGGCGATACCTATCGACCCGTAAGTCACTCTGTATGCATGGCAGCTTCGCTCAATTTCTCTTGTTCCTTTTCTCTCCATCGTCTCGATCATTTGCTTGAGATATGCCTTTTCGCTGAGGAGGACGGCGAAATGTACCATAAGGAACCTGAATGCTTGGCAACACAAAATGAAGGCTATTTGTTTTCCTTTTTGTGTACATCAGGCTGCCGCTTTCGAATGAAAGGAACGGCCACTCTTGCAAATGCGTTGTTGTTTTGGAGGATTGCATGACCAATTTCCTTTGTGCACGGCGCTTTGTTTCGCTCCTTGAATTTAGATGGTTGCATAACCCCCTTCTTTTTCAGTCCCTGAAGCTGTCCTTTTATCCATCGAGCAGAGGCTCTCTCGTTGCAATGATCTGACCGCCAGAGGCTAACACACAAAAAGCGAGAGAGGTCCTGATCACCCCGTCGACGCTCCAGAAGCCCAGGTCGACAATCTCGGAGACGATCGTTCTCACCTCGTAGCAGGTCAAACAGCAGAGACGAATATCGTCGCGGCCGCGATCGCTCGCCCATGACCGGAACAGGAGCCCCGAGTGGAGGATCCAGTGCAGGCTACGGGGGACAAGCACCGCAACGATCCTATGAGGAACGAGCTGTAGCGAGAGAACAAATGATGAGCAACATCCGCGAAACATCACAGCAAGACCGCCGTGTCTATGTTGGGAATCTTGCTTATGACGTAAAATGGCACCACCTAAAGGACTTCATGAGACAGGGTAAGATACTTGATATAAATAACACCTGTAAGCAAAGCTAACCCATTCTTTGCAGCCGGAGAAGTGCTCTTTGCGGATGTGTTACTTCTTCCGAATGGAATGTCGAAGGTGGGCTTTATCATAATAGTCTTTGGCTGGCGTTGTGTCCTTCTCCTTGCTTTCTTCTTCTGTTCCTTTTCCTCCTCTCTGTTTTGCACATATCCCCTTGTTGGCTTTTGATGGATGGCTGGGTTGACGGGTATGGACGATGTCCTGATGACTGTAGGGATGCGGGTGAGTTCCTCTTGTGATTTGATGCATGCAGAAATGAGCAAGTACTTACGGTGCAACCACAGAATTGTGGAGTATGCAACGAGAGAACAGGCTCAACAAGCTGTTGCTCAGCTCAGCAACCAAAACTTGATGGGTCGTCTAGTTTACGTCCGAGAGGTGATTATCACCCAATTCCATTTTGTTGCGCTTTATCGCTTACTACTGCAACAGGATCGCGAAGCAGAGCCTCGATTCACCGGTGCCACCGGTGGCAATCGCGGCGGATTTAGTGGAGGTATGCCAGGAGGGTTCAACAGTAATCAAGGAGGATATGGTGGTCCTCCCTGCGCAGGTGGCCGGCAGATTTATGTGGCCAACGTTTGTCTTTACCCATTGTCCTGATTTTTCCGTAGCAGCACTGACTAGCCTCAGCTTCCATTCAATGTTGGGTGGCAGGACCTCAAGGATCTGTTTCGGCAAGCAGGTGAGTATTCTGAACGACGTATTTGTGCTTGACTTGTCCCCTCTTTGGACTTCGCTAACCCTTTGTCAGCTCGCTCGGGCAGTGTCATCCGCGCCGATGTCCATAGTGGACCTGATGGTCGTCCAAAGGGCTCCGGTATTGTTGTTTTCGAAAACCCTGACGACGCTCGGAATGCCATTCAGCAGTTTAATGGATACGATTGGCAAGGCCGGATGCTAGAGGTCCGCGAAGATCGTTATGCCGGCGCCGTTGGAACGGGCTTTTCAGGTCGTGGTGGCTATGGAGGTGGCATGAGAGGAGGATTTGGCGGTGGTTTCGGCCGCGGAGGTTATGGTGGCGGCCGTGGCGGCTTTGGCATGGGTGGTCGTGGTGGCTTTACTGGAGGAGCGTCATTCGACCCTTCACCCGCTGCTGCTGTAATCCCCGAACCCTTTCACTGACGGCGCCACGGCCGGTTCCGAAAAGAGCGAGACTATCTATGTCCGTAATGTGAGTGGTTATAACACCTTTATTTTTGTGACTATCGGACTGCAAATTACTAATGCTTTATTAGTTGCCTTGGTCGACGAGCAATGACGATCTTGTAGATCTCTTTACGACCATTGGTAAAGTGGAACAGGCTGAGATTCAGTATGAGCCTAGTGGTCGGTCCAGAGGCACTGGCGTCGTTCGATTTGACAGTGCCGATACTGCTGAGACTTCTATTGCAAAATTCCAGGGTTATCAATACGGCGGTCGTCCGCTGAACCTGGGCTTCGTCAAGTATCTCAACCAGGCTGGCGGCGACAACATGGAGACTGATGCTCATGGCGGTCTCACTCAGGACCAGATCATGTAGTTAACAGAGGGTTTTCTGTTTTCCTGTTTTGGCTACCCTGAATTTCAGCCACAGTCTTTCCGTCGTGACAATGGCAACCACACAACATTCCCCATATATCATGTTCCCAAATGGCCATCATGTTATTTTTGTTGCTCATTTGTTCTTAGTAATTCTTCCTGTTCGTTATTGAAAGTGTTCAATGGGTTCGGGGCTCAACGCTACAACAGGACATGGCCCTGTAACGCTGACATACTGAAACGTGGCTAAAAGGCTATATCATTCGTTAACTTGGCACGAAATGGGATGGCGGCACTCGAACTAAGGTGAGAAATATAGCTGGATAAGACGCATGGCATCTCTAACTCAGCTTGTCTGGACTCAACCGGTGATGAGCTTGTGATGCAGTTCAAGATCGTAGAGGTGTGCTGATACCAAGACCTGCTAGCCATTCGCAACAAAGTTCTCACAGTCGAATTCTAGCATGTGATAAATTTAGTCAGCATGGAATCTGGAAAGGTCTCTATGCTGTCTAGGAATTGATTGACACTGGTTGAAATGGTATATACCTATATTCCCATCGTAGGTTTAGCGTCAATGCATTGTTTCAACAAATATATTGTGGGATATGTCTACATTAAGGAGTTGACATCACGGCTCGTATCACTGTGAACGAGGCTTTCCTCATTAATCATTTTTTCCCAAGTTGATTCTTAACCCGACACGTGGTAAATAGAGCAGGAGAAGCCTGGTTCGGCACATTGGCTACAGAAGAATATTTCATCAGTGATTATTTGGATAGTTGCCGAAACCATATTGCATCATTTCAGTTGTCGACTGTTTTGTAACCCATTTCTCGCCATCTATGCAATACTACCCGCATCCCCAAGCCCGTGCAGGTACTGCACAAATCGTGACTCTCAATACGTGTGCACTTTAATATCATGACGTCGTCTTCTTCTTCTTTGCCTTGGCCTTCTTCTTGCTGCGATCCCTTGGCTTGAGTGCGGCCATCCCTGCCTTACAAACATCGGCATATTGGACATAGAAGCTTTCAATATCATTAGGCTGAACAATTGTCGACATCTTGACCTTCAGATCTCTTTGCCTTTTGACTTGCCATTAGTTGCTCTTATGATCAGGGGCTTTGGGCCTCCACCATCCTCGTGAGTCAGCATGTTGTTATCACTCAAGTTCGCTTGGTCAAAGGAAACTGCGAAACGATTAGTGGTGTTCGGCTCTATGCTGACAAAATGGCTAGGTTGGGATGTTTGTCGTGACGAAATAGGAGGCAAGCTCATTTGGAAGACTCTCGACAGCAGCGGCATGACTCTACATACATCGTTTTTGAACCAGATAAATGGCGCCATGATCAGTGCCTCTCCTTCGATTGAAAAGCTCTACAAGTTTGTCGAAAACTTGGTGTGCGGCGGTTTAGTGTATTGAAAAACAATTGGCATCTACGCCTCAAGGGGCTTGGCAGGGCGCACGTAAGCCAACATACTGACCTCGTCTCGGCTTAAATGCTCTGTACTCATTTCGATGATCAGTGCAGTTGCATTTTTGATTGATCAACCCCGTATAAAACCTCTTTGCTTCCGCTGGAGACTGCTTCGAACTGGGCAGATTGCGATGGAGGTGGTTCTGTGAGGGGCAAAGTCGACCTTGGTCGGCCGTAGACAAGACTGACTGTCTGTCTGGGTGGGTTGCCCATTGAGTCGAACCACAGTTGCTCCACCTTTTCTTTTTTTCTTTTAGGACACTTCCGTATCATGTAAACAACCACAAGTAAATCTGTCCCCTACACAACCCATTTGTTCGATGCCAAATTTACTAAAATCATTCACCGCTTTGTCTCTTACCTTCAGTAAACCTTCATTGTTGGCTCTCCGTTACAATTCCCAAGTTGTTATGAGCTTTCAGGGCACAGCCGATGGCATCAACCAGCAGCAATTCATCAACGTCTGCACATCTATTGATACTGCAACAGTCAAATTTCCATCGACTGGTGGAACGTGAGATATTTGAAATCCTGAAATGCCTACTCTTTCGGTTCCTGAGCTGCAACAGAAGCTCTATAAACGCATGGATATTGCATCTATTATACCCAACCAAAATACATCCTCCTATCCCACGCAAGCTCAGGCGGAGCTCGACAGTCCCCAAGAAAAGAATTACGAAGGCAGCGAAGAGTATTTGAGAAGCGCCAGAAATACTCAAAACAGTATAAAAATAGAGAGCGAAGTCCAAGAATGCCTACAGTACATCATACTCTTGACGAAGACCTTTCAGGCTCAAGCTCAAAGTTATTCGCAAGCTTGAACAATTCGGCACAAGGCCTTGATCCAGAGAATGCCGGCACAGAACTGGTCCTCAAGGGCGGAACAGACGAGTCAGAGGCTTCCCACTCATTTTATGAAACAAAATATCCCCTCAACGGCAGACAGAGAATGGAAGCATGCCTAAGACACTTTTGAAGCAGCTTGCCCAAGATGATGCCGAAATCGAAAATCTTGAGAGAAAGCTCGGTATCAGAAAAGGTCGTCGGTCTCTGCCTCAAGCATTCAAGGACGATGGTCTCGATGAACTTCTAGGAGGGGTGGTGGACGGTGATTCCACTAGTGAAGACGATCAAGGAAAGCGAAAAGCTGCTTATGACAGTTGGTTATCTTCTAAACGAAGGAAACCTAATGCTCTGGGGAATCCTCCACTGAACGCGATCTTGATAACATGCTTATCGGCTCTGACTGCGAATCATCACAGCATGACAGTTCTAATTACCCCGAGATGAGACTGGATAATTTTGAACGAAAGCGAAAATTATGCAATGCTCCTGATGGGGTTGAGCGTGAATATGATGACGATTTGACAAAAAAGTGATGGATCCTTTGAAGGTTTCGATGACACCTCTGAGGTGCTGACAATTCTCCAATCACCGCCAAGACCGAGAGAAAACCCATATGTCGCACCAACGGGGGACCAATCTTGCAAAATACATTCCACCCTCGAAGAGACACCAAGAAGAAGGAAAAGAAGATACTCAACTTCAGAAAAGACTCCAAGGCGTTGTTAATCGGCTGACTGATGCCTGTCTCATTTCACTGACCCAATCTGTCGAGGGAATTTATCAGTCACATGCACGTGGAGAAGTAACTGAGATCCTCACTGACGCCATCCTGGCGCAAATGCGCAAGTCGGAAACTCTTCCCGATCAATTTTTGTTCTTATTGGCGGGTTCTCCGCAGCCATCTATAAAATCACAGGTTCTAGTTTTGGATCACACTTGGTGAGACGGGTAGTGAGAGAGTTCAGCGAGCAATATAACTACGCGTTGAGCTATACTGGCAATCACATTAGGAAAGAACCTTCAAACATTCTTACCTTCTTGACCCAGCTATATGTTTTCGAAGTTGTCGGCTGCACTATCGTGTTCGATTATATGGAAAGACTGTTAGACAACCTCTCTGAGCTCAATGTGGAACTTCTTCTCAGGGTATGTCGCATGGCCGGCAGGTTATTGCGAAGGGATGATCCTCAAGCCCTTCAGCATGTTTCGAATGTTCTGAACGTGGCTGTTTCCAGGATTGGATATTCAAATATCTCTGTACGAACCAAATTCATGGTTGAGACTATCCAGGACTTGAAGAACAGCAAGGCTAAGGCCAAAGGAGCGGAATCTATCATCGTTTCCGAGCACGTACTTCGCATGAAGAAGCGTCTTGGGGAACTCAAAACTCAATCCCGTCGACTGGATGGACTGACCCCGATGGGTATACGCCTCAAAGACATTGAAGACGTCGACAGGCATGGCAAATGGTGGCTTGTTGGGGCCAGTGTTCCTGAATATCGGGATGCAGCCGAGAGGGCGAGTTTGGTCAGTGGGCAAGCGAAGACCACCCTCAATGAGGCTCCGGATGATGAGGACATGAATTTTGTGCTGCCAGACTTCCTGAATAAGGCCAAGGCGCAAGGCCTCAACACTCCTTCACAGATTGCCATTTTACTGCCATCATGTCTGCGCTTGACTCTGAACATGGATACCGGCAATTTGCAAATTTGAGATTAAAACGGGACGAACAACTGGAGATCACGAGAGTCTTGGTTCAATGCGTGGGGAGTGAACTTCATTACAACGAATACTATGCATTGGTAGGACGCCAAGCTTGTACGAATGGCAGGGTCAGATTTGCATTCCAAAATCGCTTGTGGGGAATGTTCCGAGGACTTGGCGAATCTTTGTTTGGAGGAGAAGAGAACGATGAAGAGACCATGGAAGGAGAGAGAATGAAGAATGACCGACGTTTGAGACATGTTGCGCAATTCTACGCATCCCTGGTGGCCGATGGGTCTCTGAGTATTACTATCCTCAAGCCGGTGGAACTTCCAAAACTGAATGCGTGGTCGTCAATCTTCGTTGAGTGGTTCATCCTTAGCCTTCTGCGGAAATGTAAAGGCAAGAGATCGCATGGAGACGAAAAAGTTGAGCGTACATTCGGTCCAGCAACAGAAATACCTAGTCTGGCTGCAGGTTTAAATTGGCTCTTGAGAAACAGGATCATTAATGCAACAGCTGTTGGGCATAGGGAAAGGAAAACCCTTAAAGGTGTGATAGAAAAGGCTCAGATGGCTGTGCAAAGTCCAGCATTGGGGGCATTCTAAAGTGACCGAAACTTAGAATGCCGAGGTATGGTATCATTGGGGCCACCTCCGGAATAACATAGCAACACAAACCTCCGTTTCGTGATTCTCATGGATAGAAGGTGCAGTAGTATTTAGTACCAGCTTGTGTCCGACATCTCATAATATCTCGGCCTAGATTAACAGACTCCATATTCACCCCAAAGGTTACCAATATGCTTCTATAAGCTATTGTTACAACGGCTGATATTTGTGTTGTCTTGTTCGACTAAATCCTAGATCTTACTATGACGTCAACTTGTTAGTGAAGATAAGAAAAGAGATACGACTGATAAATATCTTGAAAGTCGAGGCGGTCTGCGCCAAAGGCATTTCATAGGCTATGTTTACATGCGGGCACTAGCTGGGTATTTGACAACTCTGTCTTATCAATGCATGCCTACCGGGCTTGGTGAAGGTGATGTAATACAAATGACTCTATCTAACTATTACGCACGTACTCCGTGCGTTGTTGCTTTTGGTCCTTCTGTGACAAACAGTCTAATAATAACGGTCAAGATCGCCTTCACGTGGACTCATTGGGGTGGATGCAGCCCTTTCAACCTCAGGCATGAAGGCAACAATATGGTCTTCATCGGTAGGGAGCGCCAGGTCCCAGTCAAAAATTCCCAGGCGACAGACCAGGCCCACCCTGCTTTTCGACGCAGAGCCTCGAGGAGCCCTCCGACACATTTACAACACATTACCCCAACTTGACTCCTCTTCTAACTTCGCATGCTGCCTGGCGTCGTTGACCAACATATACTTCATAAATTGGCGTGTAATGATGCTCAACAGCAGACTTCTCTCTAGAAAGGCCGTCAGGCCGTCGTCCTGGCAGCAGCAGTCGTAAGTTTGAAGCTAATCGCTCATCCAACGCAGCTCGTCCTGTTTGGATATGTCTGTTGATTGTCATTGCTGAATAATATGATTTGCCAGACTACCTAAGATTGCTTCGTCTTTAATGCCAGCCCGATGGAGTCGTGAATTTGCTTCTGTTTCTGGTTTGTATACTACTTGCTTACTACTGCTGACAAAGTCGAATTTTCTCATAATAGTCATCAGCTAACCAGTTTCACAGAGGAGAAGGATCTTGTCATCATCGGAGGTGGTGTTGCTGGATATGTCGCCGCCATCAAGGCTGGACAAGAGGGCATGAAGGTACGACTGGGAACGGTAACAAAATATATCTGATATTACGACTACTAACCGTCACACTCTCAGGTCGCGTGTATCGAAAAGCGTGGGACTCTCGGAGGAACCTGCCTCAACGTTGGCTGCATTCCATCAAAATCTCTCTTAAATAATTCACATCTTTACCACCAAATTTTGCACGACACGAAGAATCGCGGTATCGAAGTCGGCGAAGTCAAACTCAACCTGCCCAATTTCATGAAAGCCAAGGACTCTGCAGTCAATGGCCTTACAAAAGTGTGGAGTTCCTCCTGAAAAGAATGGCGTCGATTACATCAAAGGCGCTGCTTCATTCGTGAACGAAAATGATATCAAGGTGGCTCTCAACGAGGGTGGAGAGACGACTGTCCGGGGAAAGAACATACTTATCGCAACTGGTTCTGAAGCCACTCCTTTCCCTGGTCTGAAAATTGATGAGAAACGTGTCATCACCAGCACTGGCGCCATTGCCTTGGAAAAATTCCGAGACCATGATTGTCATTGGTGGCGGTATCATTGGGTTGGAAATGGCGTCTGTGTGGTCTCGCCTCGGCACTAAAGTTACTGTAGTCGAATTTCTTGGTCAGATTGGTGGTCCCGGTATGGACGCCGAAATTGCAAAAGCAACTCATAAGCTTTTGAAGAAGCAGGGCATGGAATTCAAACTGAACACCAAGGTCGTCAGCGGTGACAATTCCGGAGACAAGGTCAGCTTAAATGTTGACGCTGCCAAGGGTGGCAAATCAGAAACTGTAGGACCCTAGCTTTTTTCACCAGCTGAACATCTGTATGCGACCATTTGAACACCTCAGTACACTTGCTAATATCGATACTAGCTTGATGCCGATGTTGTACTGGTTGCTATCGGTAGACGACCATATACGCAAGGTTTAGGCCTCGAGAATATTGACATGGAGCTCGACGAACGCGGTCGCGTCATTATTGACTCGGAATATCGAACCAAGATTCCCCACATTCGATGCGTTGGAGACGTCACTTTCGGCCCCATGCTCGCTCACAAAGCTGAGGAAGAGGCTGTTGCTGTGGTGGAGTATATCAAGAAGGGCTATGGCCATGTTAACTATGGATGCATTCCTCTGTCATGTACACCTATCCTGAAGTGGCCTGGGTTGGCCAGAATGAGCAAGATCTCAAGAACCAAAAGATCCCATATCGCGTGGGCACCTTTCCTTTAGCGCAAACTCGCGTGCCAAAACCAATTTGGACACTGACGGCCTTGTGAAGATGTTGGCAGACCCAGAAACGGACAGGCTCCTCGGTGTTCATATCATTGGCCCTAATGCTGGTGAAATGATCGCGGAGGGCACCTTGGCTTTGGAGTATGGGGCGTCCACTGAGGATATCGCGAGAACCTGCCATGCTCATCCCACCTTAGCGGAAGCATTCAAGGAGGCTGCTATGGCCACCAGCTCCAAGGCCATTCACTTTTGATCAACGGGAATCATGAACTGGAAACTGTTACATTCCCAAAGCTCTCAAGTTCCTGGTGCCCTTCGCTATCGATTAGAGAGAGCATGCTTTAAACAATGCATCAAGGAGGATATATAGTCTTGCGAGGAACCTAACTCAGCGAGATCGGGCCGCTGTTGGAAAGTGGCTGAAACGTCGGCTACTTCCACACTTTCAGCTTCGACGGTGTACTATTACAATGTTTTTATATTACCTGACAAATTTGCTATTAACTGGCACGACCTGTTTTAATTACTCGTCAATTTTGAAAGCTTACGTCGGCCAATATGTAGGCGCACACATATCCAAAGTACCACTGGAACTTGCAGCGGCGGCATCGGCTAGCAGCCGTTGAACTGGCCGGAAGTATGGCACGTAGGGCGTCAATCTTTGCACCAGATTGTCCTTCCGCCGATTTCGGGTTTGGTAAGGACGACAATCCGTTTTAAGTGCGACTCACATTCTTACCAGAATCACTGTGCTTTTTAGTAGATACGGCACCAGAAACACGATGAAAATTTCGTTAGATCAATGTTTTTCGCTTTTAGTACTAAGTTTAGTACACAGATTATATAATGAGGAGTTTTATGTAGGTTCCTCAGGTCGAAGCATGTACGGTCCATTAAGCGTTAAATACCCACCTATATACAAGTGGGGGCAGATGTTAGGATAATGAAGGATTTATCTTAGGTTTATCTTAGGTTATTTTGCACGCTAGAGGGTGTTATATAAAGTATTAAGTATTATAGGCAAAAGAGAAATAACTTCCTAGTATAATTATATAATTTATATTATGTGCAGCCACGTGGTTAAATTATAAGGTTATTTCGCCTAATGGCGCTAATTTCTGTGGTTATCCTAACATCTGCTACCCCACTGTACAATGTAAGGTGCGGCCCTATTCTAGGTACCTAAGCAACTAGGTGGCCACTGAGGCGCAGATGGCGCAGGAGAGCAGGTGACTTGACACCACCTCCTGGTAGCATCAATGCCAGCTCATGGTCCATCACCACTGTGGTCCTATTATTGTCCATGCGCTATACGAGCAATCCCTCATAGATCGAGGGTTATCATATTTCTGTCCAACGTATGCATTTTAAGTCATCTTCCATCACTGTCAGATGCACTCAATGCGCCAGGAGTGAATGCGAGCCCTTTCGAAAACACTCACACTGGCGCCAGCCTCCTGCTGAACTTCCACCCAGTTGGCCTATTTTCGCAACTGCTCATTGCGACCTGTCATTAATCGCAAATCGTCAAAGAGGTTGGAATTTGCATAATCAGTCCCGTATTTTCGACCAGAGCCTTACCATTCTCCTTATTGTCCGTCGGAAACCGCCAAGCATGCTTTGAGGGTCAAAATGGATGCGAATATACAACGGGCGTTGAACGATAAACTCTACGACAAGCGCAAAGTCGGAGCTCTTGAGTAGGTGACTCTTCATCCGCACTTGTTCCCGAGGCCCCCTCAAATAATCCATGCTATCTTTGATGGGGCTTGGATACCGTTGACTATATGTCTGACATGATTATTTTCAACAGGCTAGAGAGAATGATACGAGAGCTCGTGGCATCCAAAGATCACCAAAGAGTACACGATATCCTCGAGCAACTTTGCAATGACTATGCTTATGCTGTTCATCAGCCGCATGCCAGAAATGGGGGCTTATTGGACTAGCGGCGGCTGCAATTGCACTTGGCCCAGTAAGTAAACAAATATGAATACCAATTGAATACACTGGCTCGATGTTTGGCTGCACACTTACGTGCTACATCCCGCATATTCAAATGCAGTCTGATGTTTTCTGCCGTTCGGGATAGTGACTGGCAACGTTACTTGTTGCAAATACTCATACTCTTCACAAGAATTTGAACGACAGAGTCACTAACCGTACCACCTAGGACCTCCCCGATATCTTGCCAAAATTGTTCCACCAGTTCTGGCGTGCTTCACAGACCAAGACGCTCGTGTAAGATATTATGCATGCGAGGCCATGTACAACATTGCGAAGGTAGCAAAGGGTGAAATTTTGGTATATTTTAATAGCATATTTGATCAACTCTGCAGAGTACGAAACTCCGCTTCAGCCCCAAGCCTGGATCGAACATGAACATGAGCACTGACAGCATTTAGCTTGGAGCTGATTCCGAACTATCCGTAAAAAACGGTGCTGAGCTGCTCGATCGGCTTGTCAAAGACATAGTAGCCGAGTCAGCTGCTTCGTACGTGTCAGTGCTAGAAGCACCGCCCGCCTTTGATGATGACAAAACATCTATGGAAAATCAACACATTCACCTGCCTACAGCGTTCTCTCTGCCAAGATTTATTCCTCTTTTGAAAGAGAGGATATGGGTGATTAACCCCTTTACGAGACAGTTCCTTGTTGGATGGATAACCTTGCTAGACTCTATTCCCGACCTTGAGCTTGTGACATGTCTTCCTGAATTTTTGGGGGCCTGCTCAAATTTCTTGGAGACCAGAATGTTGACGTTCGGACCGCAACTCAGTCTTGCCTAGACAAATTCTTAAACGAGATTAAGAGGATTGCTCTCGTGAAAAGGGGATCTTGGAGAGTAGAAGATCCAGAGAAGGTGGGAAAAGGAAGCGGCAAGATTCGATGGACACAGAGAGCATCCGTCCAAATCTAGAAGAAGGAGACGAGATCGATTCCGATGCATTTGATGAGGACGTTGAGAGTACTGAAGAAGACTGGATTCCCGGTCAAGATGTCGAGATTAATTATAAGCATATCCTGGAGATTCTGACGGCGACATTGGATTCTCCTCTAGGTTTGTTCACATTAACTCAAACAAAACAGGAAGCGGAACGTTCTGACGAGAAACAGATGAAGATTGTCTATTAGAATCTCTGCGATGGATCGTCGAGTTTCTCGATATATCACCGGAAGAGGTGTTACCTTTCACCCCCAAGATTCTCGCGCATATGTTACCAGCGATGGCTAGTAATAAGGAAACCATTTATCAAGCCGCTACTCGAGTCAACACATGCCTTATGGATTATGTAGTCTCATTGTCGGATGAATCGGGCCTGAACAGCCAATCTCTTCCGCAGAGCCAATATCGGCCCGCCTCCCGGCTTGCTCTAACCCGTGAAAGAGCCGATGACTCGCAAAGCAACAGGGCCTCACTTTCAAGCGTTCGAGAACAGGATTATCATAGCGTCTACCCGGGCCAAAGCAGGTCTACCTCAACCGGCGGCATCCTGACAGTGGTGCCGTCTCCAGACCTAGATTATACGGCGGCTGTCAACTCTCTTACACTACTTTTCCTTAATGATCACGAAGCAACAAGAGTTGCTGCTTTGACTTGGCTAATCATGCTTCACAGAAAGGCACCCCGAAAAGTGTTGGCTTTCAATGATGGTACTTTTCCTGCCTTGCTTAAAACTCTGTCTGATCCGTCTGACGCGGTTGTGACAAAGGACTTGCAGCTGCTTTCACAGATCTCTCGGAACAGTGAGGATGACTATTTTGCGAATTTCATGGTTAACTTGCTGCAGCTGTTTTCTACGGATCGCAAGCTTTTGGAGACAAGGGCAACTTGATCATTCGGCAATTATGCCTTAGCCTCAGTCCTGAACGCATTTATCGCACACTGGCCGACTGTATAGAGAAGGAAGAGGATGTTGAGTTCGCCAGCATCATGGTCCAGAATTTGAACAACAATCTTATTACTGCCCCACAACTCGCCGAAGTTCGTAAGCGGCTGCGGAACCTTGAAACCAAGGACGGACAAACATTGTTTGTGGCGCTGTTTCGTTCGTGGTGTTACAATGCTGTCGCCACTTTTTCACTGTGTCTGCTGTCGCAAGCATACGAGCAGGCTTACCATCTGCTCCAGATATTGTGAGACTCGCATGGCACCTATCCGGGTCACAGGCCCCAGATAGCTAACTTGAACCAGTGGCGAATTGGACATGACCGTCAATGTGTTGATCCAGGTGGATAAGCTTGTTCAGTTGATTGAGTCTCCAGTATTCACATGTAAATGCGTTCGCGATCCAGTTCGATTCCACGGTTAACACAGAAACATAGATTTGAGACTTCAGTTGCTCGAGCCAGAAAAGTACCCATATCTGTACAAATGCATGTATGGGATACTCATGCTTTTGCCGCAATCATCAGCCTTCGCAGCTCTCAAAAATAGGCTCAATAGTGTCAGCTCAATAGGATATTTACATGTTGCACCCGCAGGTAAGCCCCGATCTGACGTTTGTTGGAACCGACTTGTAAATAAAAAGGCTTTTGACCCGAAATCCACCATGCTTACTCTCTCATGATAAGCGCGGCGACGTCGACTATTAATCCGAATTACGATCGACCCAACAGACTCAAGGGCCGAGAGGATGGTGGCATCAGGTGGGTTGAATTGTTGGAGAAGTTTCGCAGCGTGCAAGAAAGGGCGAGGAGGGTGCAGCGACTTAATCTAGACGGCGAAGATATTTCTGCGGCAGGTATAGCTGATCTCCGCGTCGGCGATGACTCACTAGAGCCCAAAAGCAGTGTCCGAGTTCCTGCGACAGGAGTCACGCCGATGATGTCGGTCAAAGAGGCCATTTCCGCAGCTCCGCTCAAGAAATCCGGTCTTGGGAGACAGTTTGGAAGACTTGGAGGCGCTGTCTCGGGCAAGAACAGAAGAAGCTGAGAAGTACACCACGCAGCGACATAACATGTCAACGTACGAAACGAAGAACAGAATATAGCTAGTACTTGTAGAATGATTAAAACTCCTGGCTCAACGACGTTTGAGTGGGCTTGCTTGCTCTACTAGTCCTTCAAATACATGGTCGCGCTGTGCCGTCAAGCTTCTGAGTTGCTCCTGAAGGCCCTCAAGTTGATATCTTGCTCTCTCGGGATCACTTGGCAATCTCCGAAAAGCGGCTATTTGTGAGTCTAGGGTTTTCTCTCGACTAACAAGCCAAGGAGCTGTTGTTCTTCTCTCATTACAGACTCGATGGTGCAAGGTAACCGAGGTCTTGAGAACGGCGTGTTTAGACATTCCCAGGCATCTAGTATTTGCTTTGATTTCAATTTCGTCTTTCGCTGCAGATCAAGGTTTTGTTTAGACAACTTTGTCGGCAAAGTATAGTTGGGGCCCTGGAACAGGGCCAAATGTTCTGAGGAACTTTGCAGTTCACGGATGAGGTGCTCTTTCAGCGCATTGACTTGTGTCATCACCTGCTCCGTTTCAAAAGCGAAGTCTGTAGATGCAAGAACTCCTTGCACAAGTCCTCGGGGATGGGAAAGTCGATCCTATGTTGTACAGACGTGTCTGCTAGTGCCTCGAGAGCAATTTTCCCTCTCTTGTGAGGTAGTTTGTGACCTTGGCAACGATCAAATTCCGAATCACCAGCCCGTTCTCACAGCGCGTTTCTGTTGTCAAGTTCGTAGTAATTTCAGCGCCAGCATTATCTCTTAGCGCCAGCTTGCTCGCGGTAGATATGAGATCTCGATCATCGTTCGCGGCTTCGTTGATGCCCGCTAATGTAAGCAGCGCCTTCAAAGTTGCAGAATTGCGTTCGTACTCAGGCAGCCTTTGGCTCGGTAGGAGTTTAGAGAGCCAAGAATCTACATATGACCAATCCTTTGCCGTAGACGCAGCGACGCGAGCAACAGATGGGGAAAACACGGTCGTCGAATCGTCTTGGCGTAGATAAGCCATGAAACCGGGGGTAAATTAAACTATATTCGGGCAGGAAAGATTTCTAAGAAGCAGCTGCCTCATTTGCGTCGCGAAAGATTGATAGTGGTAACTTTTGTGACTCAAAACCATAGATAGCTTCGTTGATGGGTTTCTGGTTTGGCTTGCCTTGGTATTAACCTCAGAGTTGCACTGCGATTTTATGATAAAAGGTGCAGATGCGAGAACAAGGTCTATTTTAAATATGTAGGTGGAGTGCGTACGAACTAAGCCTAAAACGGAAGATGTACCTCTCTACATACGCATATTTTACGGATTACATAGCAAGATACCGACTACGCAGGGTCCACTAATGGATTTAGTACACGTTGGCAATTTTGACCCTGCAAAGTGTCATCTTAACCCGGCCGATAATAGTTAACACAGTATCCTGAATCCAAATATCCTCGCCTTTATACTGAAATGCACTCATCTAAATGCTCTTAGACAAGTTCGTCACACGTCATTCATCACTTCCAATCAATTCTATTTTCAGAGCCATTGCTCAATTTAAACGGCCCTTTGTGCCGCTATAATCGCAATCGCATTTTCACTTCATTGAGCCTCCAGCCTCTGTCGTCGCGGTGATCGAGGTACAATTCTCATATGTTCATCAGTGTTTTCTGCCTCTAACTTCTGACAAGCCAAGATTCGGGATTCTCCGATCGCGTCTTTCCATCAACTGCCGTTTCTCGATACAATTCATCCCATCGTCTGTCGATAATGCGACTAGATTTTGCCAACTTGGTGTTCACGGCAAGCTTGCTTGCATCCGCTACCTCAATCGTCGCCCTAAACATACCTGCAGATCTCCCAGTCTCTGCCCTATTGACGTCAGCACAAACCCATCTTGCTAAGGGTGAAACGACTGAGGCGCTCGCATACTACGATGCCGCCGTCGCCAAGGATCCATCAAACTACCTGACGTTCTTCAAACGTGCCACAACTTATCTTTCGCTTGGCCGACCAAACCAAGCAAGCATCGACTTCGGCAAGGTTTTGGAGTTGAAACCTGGTTTTCAAGGAGCTCATCTTCAGCTAGCGAGAATAAAATCCAAGGTTGCCGACTGGGAAGGCGCCCGCGCAGAGTATTTACTGGCACAGAAAGATCAGGACTCCCTCGAAATACTGGGGCTCGCTGAGGCTCAAAGTGCCGCTGAGCTAGCTACGGCCGCAGAAAAAGATGGAAAATGGGAGGAATGTATTAACCATGCTGGCGCGGCTATCTTGATTGCATCTCGGGCCCCGAGCTTGCGTGAGCTGCGTTCCCGTTGCCGCTTTGAACGTGGAGAGGTTGAGGAGGGTATGGGCGATTTGCATCATGTCATTCAGCTCCGACCTGGTAATACTGACCCGCACGTTCTTATCTCGGCTACTACCTTTTACGGCCTTGCCGACTTCGACAATGGCCTAGCACAGATCAGAAAATGTTTACATTCTGACCCCGACTCAAAGGTTTGCAAGGCTCTACATAAGCAGGAAAAGCGCGTTCATAAAGCCCTTCAAAAGATTAAGGGTCAGCTCAGTCGTGGTCAGATTACTACGGCAGGGCGAGCATTGGTAGGCACCACTGAAGAACCGGGTCTGCTTCCAGATCTCAGGGCGCAAATTGATGAATTGGGACACGAAGGAAGGATACCGGCGAAAGCTAGGACAAGATTATATGAGAAAGTGGTAGAAATGGTGTGCCAAGCTTACTCTGAAGTAAGTATACAACTTCGCCTCTTTTTGTTGCTCGGTCCCAGGTTCTTTTCTCGTCCTGTCGGGGCTTAGCCTCTTCGGTTGCAATCATATCTTTGCTGCACAACTTTACGAAGTGGTCTAACACTTAATAGTCAAATCATAAAGAGGCGTCAAGATATTGTGAGGAAGCACTTAAAGTAGACGCTGAATCATTTTGGGGTCTTGTCTATCAAGGCAAATCTCTCCTCAAACGCGAAGAATTCGAGGCGGCAATTCAAACTCTCGAAAAGGCAGCAGAACTTCGGCCTGACAAGAGAGATAAAGTCAATCCCATTTTAAACAAGGCACAGGTCGCATTAAAGCGCAGCAAGACAAAGAACTACTACAAAGTACTCGGAGTGGCTAGTGATGCTGATGAAAGGCAAATAAAAGCGGCATATCGAAAAGCATCGAAGCAGCATCATCCAGACAAGGCTGCTAAGCAAGGTATCAGTAAAGAACAGGCAGAGAAGAAGATGGCCGCGATTAACGAGGCCTACGAAGTCCTGAGCGACCCGGAATTGCGTGCCCGCTTCGATCAAGGGGATGACCCAAACTCTCAAGATCGAGGAAGCCCCTTTCAAGGAAGCCCATTTGGAGGCGGCGGGCACCCGTTCATGTTCCATCAACAGGGTGGGGTGGAGCTCATTTCAAGTTCCAATTTCCTGGTGGAGGAGGTCCGTTTGGGTTTTAAGTCAATGTCCTACTTGCACATCTTCTTGTCTTATCCAGGCCAAATAAAAATATTATATCCTGTTGGCCGAATCATCCTAGGGGAATCCGTTACTTGTAAAAGAGATTCAATCCGGGCATTTACCAGTAGTATGTTCAACAGTTCTCAGAGTTTTGCTAATGGGAGCTGTACGGAAAGGCACCGACTGACATTACGAATCACTCCTTTCTTCATTCTATCCCTCAAGATTTATCACTATCATAATTTAACATAATTGAGGCAGTATTGGTATGTAAGGCGAAATGCGCAGATTTAAACGATTTAGTTGGCCTCGAAATATAATCCTCTGATACACGACTAGCTTAGCGACATTCATAGAGGCAAAACGTCAAGCTTGGATGTGCGGCCATGTCGCTCCTTTTCATTCATTATTCAGCTAGATCAGTATCATCCTCAGAGCTCGATCTTGACTCGGTCAACACAGCACCCGGGTCCCGTAACAATCAAGACGATCTACTCAAGCTTAGTTCTGGTAGCCAAAGTGCGGGGCGTTGAATGCAAAACATACTGATGCAAGAAATGAACCACATAGACCAGAAATACAATCCAAGGCTTTCTGGGAAAAGGAGTGTTGGTGAAAAATAAAAGAAGAAATTTAAAGTAACAGAGAAAGTTTACATCCGACGCCCTTGACGATAGTGGCCACGGGAGCCCAGCCATTCTGCAAAATACTATTTCCTAGTCCAGTGTTCAGCAATTGTGCTTCAATTAGGTATATCAAAGTTGCCTGCTTATGACGAATCGTTACGTTTAATAAAATATGCCCTGTGCAGTTGTCAGTTGATCCTCAGAGAGAGCTGCATTGACTCAATTCGATATGAAATTTGTACTCGTACTTTGAAAATTCGTATGCTGACCAGCAGATGGCAGTGCTAGGCATAGTTGTCACGACTCTTGGGCGTACGCCTTTGAAGAATCCTCGGAGGCCTTCCCTGTGGTAAAGCAGCTGGCAACCACCAAGGAAGCCATTAACATTGCGGACTTGTGTGTCCGATGATGTGCCGCGAGTTTGCAATATCGTTTTGATGACATCCATGGGTGTGGTCAGACCGGCCGCAAATCCTCCTGCAATTGCTCCCGCTAAGCAATGCGTCAACGGATCATATTCCTTCTCCGGATTCATGGCCGTTGAAATGGATTCGTACGCGAGAAACTGCAAAGCGGTGAATGGCACAGTCATGGACAAAGTGGTCGGGTACGATATGTAGAAAGCTCCTATGCCTTCATTTCGATACACAAATTTTGCACAGTCGACCATAGATCTGTACATTTTGCTCGAATTCTGAATTTGCATTCGTTGTTTTATAACTTGAGACAATGTATTAGTTTTGATCTGTTCATGTGACCGAATAATGACGACCAAAATAACGTACCGTCGAAGGGATTCATGAAAGCATCGCTGGCAATGGTAGCGGCAGCTCCACTAGTAACTGTCAAGTGCAATTCGTTGGATGGTTGCTCGTGTTTACGAATACAACGAGATTTTGTTGTAGGTCCTCAACTTACCGGCAGCTAATGGGTGGTGGACGCCAGCCTGATTGCCTCCCATAGCATGTTTGACAGCCTCATATGTCGCAAAATAAACAGCATGTGCTGGGCCTGGACAGTCCAATTCAGTAAATATACAGAATGCGGACAAATGATTTGTTCACTATCGTACCGGCTCCAACGATAACACTAGACATTCCGCGCCAGAGGCTGAAGAAGCCTTCCTTGATGCCATCTGATAGGTACTGCGGAGCACGCCCGAGTGAGCTGTATTAGAGGTGGTATTCAGCAATTGCATCCGCGTCTAGAGTTTTTGGGTCAGCAAAGCAGGTTACAGTAAAGATGAATGGAGAGACGCCAACGACGTTAAGTCAACGTTATAACAAGCTTCGGAGAGGTAAGTAGCTTGTACCTTGATTGCATCGATGGGATACATGACAGTATGTTCCTGACGAAGCCTAGTTAGCGGCATGTTACACATATGGAAAGACGCATGACACGCCGTAATGTTTGGACCGGGAGAAGGTCCAGAAAGTCAGGACGTACCGCGATGCCCGCGAAGGCTCCAGCAGCCATATTTTGGAGCAGGGAGAAATTTGGGGGAGGGATTCATAGCTAGAAACAGATGGTGAGTTGCATTAGCTGGTATTCATCGTCCTCAAGAAAGCAATGAAGAAATTTACTCATAATCCTCCCCTTGCTCGGCGCTTGGCTGGGCCATTTCGGCCACAGCTTCAGCTCCGCCGAACACTTTAGACTCCAGGGCAGCCAGATTGGCAACGATTGCGCCGAAGCGATTGGCCAGACAGACTCAAAAGGCAGTAATAGGCGAAATATAAGGTTGATAAGACTCTCGTAGCTGGTTTGGTTGGGCAATCTTGATCGCAGGTGGGAATAGCTCGGCGCGGAGGTAAAGCGGCGTTCTTCAGATGCGACGCCTACTCAGCCCTGAGCTGAGAATTGAAAATTTTGATCGAGGATCGGTCGAGTGTGCTATACGATGTAGAAAAACGTACGTCGGTAGGCAGTTGGAGAAAGCACATGACCCAGACCAGCAGTCGCGCGACAATCAACGATGTTGGAAAATCTGGATGAGGCCAGTTGGTTGTAAATATTTTCGTGACAGGTGCTCCGTTCACGGCCTCGGAATCCGGCGCAAAGACAAGGAGCCACAAACTACCTACGACAGGTAGTAAGAGCTGACCAGGAGAAGCCCATGACTGGCCATGCATTAGGGAACTTCAGGCCTATGGAAGGCGGTGTGGGTGCTTGCAACTGACCGGTCCCGTGACTGGTATTAGTACTTGTAGTAATAATTAATTATTGATGCCAGTACAGTGACAGGCCAAAGTTTGCGACCACCCCTCCAGTGCGAAAAAGGCTGGTTTAGGTGGGGCTTATATGGAAAATAGTGTTAATAGCACTGTGAAATTTATACTAGAGTTTATGTACAATGGGCGAGGCTCCGAGCGCTAGAATTAGCCTTGGTTCTCAAGTCTCGGCTTCGAACTCCGTTGACTGAACCTTTTAACCTGTGACTTATGGTTGTTGTGAATGCATTGAATTTGACAATAGAATAACAAATGGCTCATCGTTGCCAGCTGCCAGCCAGGGAGTTGCTCAAGAATATAGTTATTAGTAATTTGCGTTGTGACGCATGATCTGAACAGGTGGGGAACAAGCTTCATTTGTCGCAAGGTATATAAGGGATAATACACGCACAAATTAGTGGCTAGTCGGCTACGCCTCTTTTTCGTGTAACATTATTAACCTCGGCTTTAAAACACTCATCGTCGACAAATTATCAGTTAGTATTCGAAGTCACTGCCACAAGCTTGTCACCACTAAAGATCTTATTTCGCTGGCAGACTTAGTGTTGACATTTTATCAGGAACAATGACCTGTTTGGCAATGGTTATGAACCCTCATTACTGGTTGCAGGTATCATCATGAGAGCAATACAGATAATTAATTCACATAAACATGCCTAACCAGCGGCGCGATCAGAAATGGCTCACTTTATGCTAATAACTGGATGTCTGGATGCAGCTTCTGGCAACAGTTGGCTATGCAATCTGGTGATGCGGTTATTGACCATCAAATTTATACACCCGGTTCTGGTTTGTTCGATCTCCCCTTTCGTGGTGACCTAGAAATATCTGCCATCCGCTTGGGTCTGGGCCTAAACCACGCCCCCTCGACGGCTATGCTGAGCTTGCCGCAGCTGGTGAATAAGTCCCAGTACGCCGTCCTGTGGTTCTTCTGGATTCGTCGAGCTATTCTCGCGACTAAGGCCATGTCCTGGTGACGTTTCCCATGCAGAGTCGCCCAACAGCCCACCTTCTTCCAAGTTATCGTCTTCCTCCTCTACAGGCTTTCGTTTTTGCTCCCGTGTATGGAGCTTTGTTCGAAATTCAGCGGCTCTCCGTACATCAAATCTCTGGGATGATGGGGCCTATATAAGCCTCTCGCTCCGAGCAAGGGGCCTGATGGTTGATTGCGTGGGTCCAACAAAATTGATGCCATCGGGGAAAATTGATGGATTGATGTTGTCACATCTCTGCCAGCTTTTCCTGGCGGAGGGTTGATTGTATGAAATCGGTGTCTCGCCAATTCAGTTTGAGCCATGTTCGAACTCTGCATATCCACAGCGAGAGATGGTGAACTGAGCCCAGGAAAGACTGGTGGTGGGTGGAACTGTCCGCGACTGCCTGGCGGCATTTGTCCTGGAATCCCAGTTTTGGGGTTAATGACATAATTGTCCAAAAATCCGTAATATGAGGCAGCCATTTTCCCATGCTTGGTCGAATAATAGTCTTCTCTGATGTCACAGTCCCTCTTGGGATGAGCGGCTTGTCCTACACCCCTTTGAAATCGAACACCGCGAAGGAACACACGTAACCAAGCCCATCTACATGAATGGTAAACTCGCGGAAAAAATCTATGATTTGCTCCGCACACTTGGGAGGAAAAAACAAAAGCATTGGCGTCGTGATGATGCCTAATACTTCCTCCAGAAAGATGACCACCTTCATCTTGTAGAGCTCGGAAAATTCCTTCTTCACCTCGAAGCTATGCAACCGTCCCTTCCAGTGGTCAGGCATGAACCGCGTATATTCGATGACATTTCGCAAAGCGAATTCAGGATTGAATACAGTGGTATCTTCGGAAACCATCCCCTTGTTATAGCCCAGATGCCTCCAAAAATACCAAGGTAGAACAAAACGGTTCTGTCATGGGTGATTTCGAACCCCAGAAACAGTTCAGAGTCGAGAATAGTACAGACAGCAAGCACTGCTGTTATGGCTCCGGACATGAAAGAGATACTTCGGGCAAATTCTTCAGTCATGCGTTTAGGGAACTGGTCGATATAATGTGTCGCAAAGGAAACGACATGTACAATCTCTCATGGAAAATGTGGGGCAACTCATTGAATTGCCTGAACTTCCACTCTGCAAGCGCTGTGTATTTTCGGGTGGCGGCCAACTTCGGATCCTTTTGATATTCCTATATTCGTGTTAGTCAGCTTTTGTTAAGCACAAGTCAATTCGCCAGGCGGCTTCTTTTGAGATCACACTCACGTTGTAGTATGTGAAAAAGTATACAATGACAACATATGCCAGAACTATTGGCGCAAATATAAGATTCAGGAATCCAGCGAAGTACAGGCGTTGCCGCAACTTCTGGCTCAGCAAAGACCGTCTATCAGCACGCAAGAAGTCCTGTCTCACTTGACCAAATTCGTTGAATGCCATATCGAGAATGCAGTAGTGCAAGTACCATTCCATCGTTTTTGAGAACAGTTGTTTCCCTTGATGAATGGTAGCGGCAGCGAAAGATTTAAGACGTCTTTGTTGATCATAGCGATCAGAAAATTGTCTTTGCGCATCAGGCGATTGGCTATATCATGGGCATCCAGTCTTTCTTTCGATTGACTTCCAATGAAACGGCGGAGATTCGGCGGAATATTTGTTGCAGTTTTGGGATTATCGTCGCGCAATATCATGATTCGTGCAATGATGTCTTGCCACGAGACTGTCTGCATGTCTTGCTCTGGAATCTCGAGTAAGTGAATAAAGAAGTCCTTGACGTAAACCAGTCGACGTAGTTCGAAGAAGTATTGTACAGACTTCCATATAAAAAAACGAGTACAGCCAAATTCCGAAACTCCATGCAAACGACATTCTTCGCGTGCACTGCTTTATGATGACTTGACTTAAGGATTTGCTCTCTGGTACCTTGCCATAGTCAACGCATTGAGTGAGAAAGGTCAACAACACTGCCACGAAGAGAGTCTCCTTTCCACTGTCAGCAAACACGTACAGATAGTCTTGAGGTGTTACACATACAGAAGCCATAATGCATTTGCAGAGAGGATACACAACAAACCTCCGCCTTCGTAGTAGTCATATACGTCACGCATAAAGCTGTCGAGGTTTGAGATGTTGACCCATCTCCAAAGCGCCTTTTCACGGTGTCCACCGGAACCGGGCTTTTGTCAAAGACCGAGGTTGTGATAGCCCGCCGGAACCCTGTTGGCTGTCTCGACGGACCCGATGTTGGGGTTTGCAGTTTGCCACTGTGCTTTGCTTGCCGATCAAGCATTTCGCGGTGTGTTGATGAATAATCTCGTGTTACGTGGGGAGACTCAGAGGAGGCTTGCACTAATCGCTCGTTTGTTTCCACGAGAAGGGATGCCGGAACATCGTTTTCGATATCCTCTTCATTAACTAGCCACCTAGACGTGCCTTCTGAAATAGGCTTACGTGGCATTCTCACAACAGCACGTTTAGCTGAACTATAAAGGGTAGCTTGAATATGCCCGGCAAGAAGCTAACCTCGAGCAGAATAGCGGAAGTGGTGTGTGTTCTCTTCGACTATGTTAGGGATTTTTGTAGAACAGCTTTTGACTATCGTCCTGGCTTCGACAATTCCGCGTCTTACTGTGATATCCTTTTTCAGTCGAAAAGCTTGCCTTTGTTGGAAGAGAATCGCCACGATGCAGAATATAAACGTGATGGTCGAATAAGTGGACAATTGATTGCATTACGATAACTGCCAGGATGGTCGTACCCTTCTCAAAGGTATTTGAACTCATTCGTTGCCCATAATTAGCTGAAGTGACTTGTATCAGACAGGTTGGTTGTCTAGGGAGTTTTGTTAGTAATGGCCGCTGCCTGACAATGTCATTAATACAAGTTCTTGATGCATGACTGTTGTCGTGGTGTGGAACAGCATGTCACCGGAGCAGTCAGGTGCCAGCCAAAGCATGACATGCGCCGTGGAGTGCTCCACCAAGTTCCGCCAGGCTTCAACCGGTATAATATCGGCAGCTGCTCTCTGACCGCTTGCTTATTATGTCTTAATTATGCCGTTCTATGCCGATGCTTGAATAACTACGTGAATTATCCGAGACAACAGGCCTCTTACCCAGACCTTAGATAGCCCACCTCAGTACCTACTACCTACATATCTACCATTCACCTAGGTAAGTAAGTTGACACTCATGTGTCCAGGGCAATGAAAGCGTGTCGCAGACCATCCAATCTTTTGTTTTCGCCGATCTGTTATTCAGTGCAGCCACGGCGAGTCGAATAAGCATAGTCATCTCTAGCACCCTCACTACAATCCGCCCCACAGACATAACTATTTCTTGTCCCGATAAGAGCTGAGCTAATTCAATGCGCGGAGCCTAGGTCGAATGTTTGCACATCCAACACAAGAAAAGTACAGCACAAGGGGATATATACAGAGACTGCTCAACGGAGGCTATCAATAGTCACAACCAGAATGGAGGTACTCAGTTACGAGCCTCCAGATGCTAGTAGCCACAAAACAAGGGGTCCGTCTAAGAAATTGAGTTCTCTTTCATCAAAAGTTACGTCAGTGCTTTCGACGTCCTTTTCCGACACAGAGTTTCGTGAAGCTCTCTCACTGTTCGACCAGCGGAATTTGTTAAACAATGCAAAGACCAGACGACAAATTCGCCTCGAACTCCAAAGAGATGTGATGGAATGCAACGGGTTGGTGATTGATCATTTCGGCCGCGTTGCTGAGGTTCGTATATCCTACACCAGCACTTGGGCTATTGAGAAAGAATTAACACCAGAGCTAGCAATTGAATCATGTCAAGACTGTCCTTGGCAACTTAAACACAAAATATGAAGGCATGAAGTCACAGGTTGTAATGGCTCAAGACAAAACTTCATCGACCGTGCACGAAACCACGTCCCTTTTGAAGAAGCGAGAGCTTCTTCGCAACAGGCAGAGCATCCTAGTGGCTTTCAAAGACCGTTTTATTATGACTGAAGCCGAGATCGTTTCTTTAACGTCAACAGCTGAGCCGCTTGACAATCGGTTCTTCACCGCACTGTGCAAAGCGAAAAGTATCATGAAAAGTTGCGAGGTACTCCTTGGTCTCGAAAACCAGACATTCGGGCTGGACTTGATGGAACAGACATCCAAGAACCTCAATATGGGGTTTCAAAAGCTGTATAATTGGACACAGCGGGAGTTTAAGACTTTGAATATTGAGAATCCGCAGATGAGCTCGTCGATAAGGCAAGCTCTACGAGTTTTGGCGGAACGACCATCGCTTTTTCAAAGCTGTCTTGATTTGTTCTCCGAAGCTAGAGAGCGTATACTGTCGGAAGCGTTTCACGTCGCTCTGACGGGAATATCATCCTTCGGGGATGTTGATGACACAGTCAAACCGATTGACCTTACAGCCCATGACACGTTGCGCTATGTAGGAGATATGTTGGCCTGGGTGCACACAGCAGCGGTCAGCGAGCGTGAGGCATTGGAAATTCTTTTTATCGCAGAAGGCGAAGAGCTTGTAAAGGGCTAAGATCTGGCAGAGATACTGAGGTTTGGCGGCTTGTAGCAGATGACGGAGGTCTCGAAAGCGAGTTCAACGCCCTCAAAGCACTTGGTGATCTCGTTGATAAGGATGTGTCTGGCACAGCAAGGCTACTGCGGCAGCGCGTTGAACAGATTATCCAAACCAACGAAGAAATCGTTCCAGCTTACAAGATAGCTACCCTTCTGAGCTTCTATCGAATCACATTCGATAGACTGCTCGGCTCGTCAACGAACCTACTAGAGTGTGTACAGAATTTGGAGGCAGAAGCTTTACGTCAATTCCGCTCGTTAATTAAGGATAGTATTGCTTCTGTGCAAATCGAATCACAGAGCGTTCCTACAGATCTGACGCCTCCAAGGTTTTTGTTGACGCTCTGGAACAGCTCAGGGCTATCATGCAGACGTACGACTCGTCTCTGTCACCGCCCGAAAACAGAGAATCCGATTTCGATGTGGTGTTGTCAGATGCTTTCGAGCCGTTTTTGTCTGCATGTGAAAACATGGCTAGAGTCTTGACCCTTTGAAAGGCTCCATCTTCGCCATCAACTTCAATGCACTGGCCGAAAAATGTCTTGATACATTTGACTTTACGAAAAAGCGAGCAGGCCGACTTCGACAAAGGGTCAAAGCCGAGGTAGGAAAGGTTGTCAAGAGCCAGTATGAGTTCTTCCACCTGGAGTCCGGTCTGGAGCCGGCACTCATCAAGAGAATCGATGGCATAACTACAGTCAAAACGGATGCCAGCAGACATGCCCTCAGCGCAGCGAGTCAGCGACTTGATGAATTTCTCCTTCTGCCTTGATAGATGCCAACGATAGAACAAGATACATACAGGATACACTGTTGGCCCGCCAAATAACTGCGGAAGCAGCAGAAATGTTTTGCAGAGATTTCGAGAAATTGGAACGCGAACTGCGTAAAGAGGAGACTAACAGCACTCTTCATCAGGAACGTTTACACTCAGTATTTCCCAGAACCTCAGCTGATATCCGAGTTCTGCTTTCTTGATATAGGGCGGTCCCGTAAATGGGTCGATGTACTCGGCGTTCAATGTTCATATAGTTCATTGCAGAATCATTCATATATATTACGCTGCAGCCCACGTGGCCATCGCGGATGTCAGCGCGCATTGTACGGGTTATAGCCTAATCCTATTGCGCTTTAGCAAAAGAATACGTATTAACTAAGTCATTATGTACTTGCGTGATCAACATCTATATTGCTAGGTCTAGGCAAAGCCTAGATTATCACATAGCTCCTTTCCCTAGGTGACCTACCAATACCGCGCACCCTCTAGGGACCTCGCGTCTTTATAAGCCTAGGAAGAGCCGTTACTGCCTTACGTCATTATTATACGCAGCGCTAGCTTAGTTCTATAACCTTATATAACTTGTTTAAATGTTATAGTGTAGCTCATATGGCTTAAGGTTTATTTGTGCTTTAAAGGTAGAATATAATTATACGAATTATTTCCCTATAAGACTAATAAGTCATTTCCAATCTGACTGACTATTTAATCTGATTCATCTCTATGGAATAGAGATAAATTTAGTATCGCGACAATCGCTGCTTTTAAGTTTATTAACCTGTAACGTGCGCAGTCTTAGTCACTTACGTGTGTGTGGGCTAGCATTGTGTCTTTGTAGGTGTTGTTTTCCCTCGACAAAATATAAGAAACTTATATTAATATATACCTCTTTCCTACATAGCTCCTTAGTAACATCCTAACCTTTAACTTTATTATATTAACCTGTTATGGACTCGAACTGCAAGCTCGGGGAGGCGCGCGAACGGACTAAACACAAACCGCTATAAATCCGGACCCTATGCGGCCCCTAGTCTAGAGCTCTTCTACCTAATAAGAAGACTATTCTCACTCTAAACGCTTACGTGCAGTAGCCCCAAGGCTAGTTCATTACATAACCTAGGCTTCAGCCTTAATAATTAGCTATAACCAGGAAGAAAATAAATATTAAGAGTTCACAATATAAGGACACATACGTCTATTATCTTTTCTTCGAAGTTACCGTAACTCACTATACCATTTTTACCTTGGTCTGTGGTGTGGCTATTCTAGGTAGGGTACTCCGTAGAGGCCTACTACAGTAACAGGTGTAGGTAACACCCAGACTGGTGCACCTAACCATCTTTTCTCGGCGACCGCCCACTCCGCCTTACGTCACTGGCCGCATCCATCTCATTAGTGCCCCATTCCGCTCATTACTAGTAGTGCATGGACGACAAGGCTGTGCTAGCCGCTGTCGACATCCCAATCAGCAAAATTTGGGCAAACCTGATTTCATGCTGCGGGAAGTGCATTGCATCAGAATTCCAGAGCCCTTAAGCGTACTACAATAACATTCTCGATCGGATACCTGCACATAGTAGGTATTAAGCTGGAGGAGGCAGTCCTACGACGAGGCACAATACCAAACAAGATAACAGACCATCGGAACCCAACTACAGACTCTCGTGTCGAGAGACCATTACTATGTTAAGAAACAAAGTTTTACGGCTCTACAGAAAACCTACGATGATAGCTATTTGAGTTGCTCCACGGCAGTCTATTATGAGAGTCAGGTAGGTTCATCCCTCTACGTTGTTCACCACAAAAGGTGGTTGATACCATCCCAACTATTGACAAGAACACTCTCCAGGGTGATGAGACGGAGGCGACGCGACATTGGAAGCATGCCCTCGAGCAAATATACGAGCACAGGGCCAACAAGGCTACCCCAGGCTATGGACCGCAGACTGACACGGAAAAGGCGTTGGTCGAGGCTCTGAAGCAGCTTGAGCTTCAATGCAAAGAGAGGATTGACCTTTTAGAAGCACTCCGTGTCTCTAGGAAAGAAGATTCAGCGTATAAAACCGCTGCAAATACCTCCAAAGGCCTGATGCACGAGGTGAAAAGCCAGGATGATCGACCGAAGGGCTCTATAGGACAAGGCACCATTCCAGCAGTGACTTACTCAGAACTATCACGTCCTGCGGCGCCTCCTCGGCCACCTCTGCCACTTCGAGCCTCATCAGTCCAAACGACCCTCCTTCACCCAGCGGTAGCAATCACATTTGGAATTGAACCCAACAGCGAAAGCAAAGTCAAGATCACAATCCCCAATCAGCCACCGCGGTCTGAAAAGACTCTGCGTTCAACAAGTCCAGAAAAACACACGATGCGAACAACTTTACGTTCTAGCAAACATTCAGAAAAATCAGGTTGGCCCACCCGAAAGTTGCCAAAGCCAGCAGCTGAAGGACCAAGCAAAGCGGCAACACTAGCATGGAGTGCATCAGGACCACGAGATCGTGCGTTGAAAGTGACGCCCTCGAATGGGAGCGCGCCTCCACCACAGTTGACCTCACGGCAGACATCAGAAAAGTTGCGGTCTGTACCGTCTCCAATACAATGGGACAGCCATTCTCGACGGCTAGTAACATCCCGAGAGACAGAGTTTTGCATCACTGAATCGCAGCCACATGCTCTAACACGACAATCCGACGACTATTCGCTGCACAAATCCTCCCATCTTTCTGTTTCCGCAGCTTCGAGTGCTTTGAATTCATTATCCTCTCAAGACACTAATCTAGTTGACCAACCTTCCAGCAGGTCTGGTAGTGTACATCCCGCTCGCAATGTGAATGCAGGACCAGCCTCACGAATGGCCAGAGATGAGAGGCTGAGTAACTGCACCTGCTGATGATTCGGCAAATCTGACGGAGAAAAAGAACTTATCAGATGGCCCTATCAGGCGGAAAGGGGTAGCAGCACGGTCGAACCACCAGCATCAGTCCTTGTCCAAAATCAGCACTACAGCAAAGGGAGATGATGATATTCGTCGAGGTCGTCAGAAACTTTCGCCTAGAGAGAGACACTCAGGCGAAACTGAGAAGTTGCATCTCGTACAACTTCAAGACCGCATTTAAAGAGGCCCAAAAGGCCCGAAACAAAGCCCGGTGTAAGGTCTAGATCGTCATCACAGACATCCGATGAGGGAAGCCCCGATGCCAAGTCGGCTGATCCGACATGGAGAAATACCAAGGCATCTATTCTGAAAAATTTGCCACTCGGGGTCGACGAAGGAGCTGCAAAACAGATCTTAAACGACATAGTCGTGCAGGGAGACGAGGTTCACTGGAGTGACATAGCTGGACTAGAAATTGCCAAAAATGCACTCAGAGAGAATGTCGTTTACCCTTTCCTTCGTCGGACCTATTTATGGGACTTCGCGAGCCAGCCAGGGGCATGTTACTATTCGGGCCTCCGGGTACGGGTAAGACAATGTTGGCGCGAGCTGTCGCCACTGAATCTAAATCAACATTCTTCTCAATTTCAGCATCCAGCTTGACTAGCAAATACCTAGGAGAATCGGAAAAGCTAGTTCGGGCACTTTTTGGATTGGCTAAATCACTAGCGCCAAGCATAATATTTGTCGATGAGATTGATTCGCTACTATCGCAGCGATCTGGCTCAGGAGAACATGAGGCTACGAGAAGGATCAAAACAGAGTTCTTGATACAGTGGAGCGATCTGCAACGAGCAGCTGCAGGGAGGAGACAACAGACAAGGACAAGGAGAGGGGATGCCAACAGGGTTCTAGTGCTTGCGGCTACTAATATACCTTGGGCAATCGATGAAGCAGCTCGGCGAAGATTTGTTCGACGACAGTATATCCCTTACCTGAGCCGCACACTAGGAAACGCAGCTGCGGACCCTATTAGGGCAGCAGAAACATGGTCTATCTGCAACCGATATTGAAAAACTAGTTGGGTTAACTGATGGTGAGACAATATTCAAGGCTCATCGTTTCTATGTATTTCCTGGAACACAATCTAACACGATTACCTCATTAGGGTTTTCAGGTTCGGATATCACGGCTTTAGCAAAGGATGCTGCTATGGGTCCCCTGCGATCACTGGGAGAGGCATTGCTTCATATGACTATGGATGATATTCGTCCTATCCTCCTCCTTGACTTTGAGGCTAGTCTGGGTACAATCCGACCGAGCGTTGGCAAGGCCGGTCTCAAGGAATATGAGGATTGGGCTCGAGAATTTGGTGAACGAGGAGGTTAGATAATCTCATCATTGATTTGAATGAATAGCGTTGCAGTGTTGAACGTTTCAGCTGAAGTATAAAATTCTCATCGCTCTTTCTTAACCCAGCTGTCACCAGCTTACATGCAGCTGTCAAGAGTTCTCTTGATGAAAAGCAACATATCATAATCGCTTGAATGAATCCTATTGTACAACTCGGCACGCTATTTCTGATAAGTCCCGTAACGCTCCGATCCAAGTAATTCAATATGCAAACCCATAATTGAACTGCAGCTGGGCAGGATTGCATATGTTGTGTTATGCCGCCCGAGTACAAGACGCCGTAGTTTCACACCCTCGTTTCTAGAGAACGAACACCGTGTCGGCATGCCGCGGATATGGATGATGAAATTTCAGAATTCATATTTAAACTCGGCTTCCAGGGAACTTCATGGGGCCATTGTTGTCAGTCACACGATCGCTGTGGCATCGTCGGTCTGTTTGGCTGTCCTTCGCGAGTCCTTTGCAGCTTTCCTGGCCTCCCTTTCTGCTATTCGTTCTTCTAGAGTCGGTACCGGAGGTCTCTCACCGATTGGAGTGCCGAACGGCGCAATAATATGTTTCACGACATGTCGCTTATGTCGTGACGTTGGCCAGCCAGGTACTATAGAAATCACATCGCCAGTTCGTAATGAAGAATTTGGATCGTGGACCAAATATTGTTTAGGGTCAGGAAACCACTGCCAAGAATGTCAACTTAACTTTTAGACATATGGCAAGAGAAATACTGCTGCACCGCTGATGCGCGGCATTGGCAGATACTCACCTTATTCACCACCTTGTTCCATTTCTGCCCACCAACACGAACTTTGACTGTCTTTTGCATTAATGCTGAAGAAACGACGACGCCATGAAGTTCATGAGTTACACGTCGAGCTGCCTTAGCAATTTGTGAAGACATCTTCCCAGTGCAGATAGAAATGATGACAGCAAAAATGAACCTAAGAGACAATTTCGAGACTAGGCAGGGTCATGAGGCTGTGTTCCGTGACGATTCAGGTTCAGGTTCCTCGTACGCCCAAAGATATATGAGAAATTTGATTTTAGAATCTCCAATGAATTTTCTGCAATATTACTTCAAAGCGTCGCGCAGTGATTAACATAGGAAAATGTTTGAAAGAGGAATGTGTCCATCGTTTCGCTCCCACCCGGATCCCAACTGTAAGGGCACTCCTTTCAGCTCACCGCTTGCTTGAGTGGAATTAATATTGCCAGAGGCAGAGTGAGGCTTATAGCTTTGAGTTCGGCCAATAGCGCGATGGCTGTGGGGTAAACCTTAGCGATTGCCAAACTTTTGAGCAGTGATGTGGGTCGCCACGACTTTGGTACTCCGTAATAGAGGCCGGCGATTGCGAAATATTCCTTAGCCAAGTACACTTTCGAATCGCGCCTGAGGCTTGGGAAGCTCTAAGTCCCAAAGACCTTCACCAGCCAAAAGACGGCATATGATTTACGAGCATTTAAGAGACACGCAATGTCATCATCACCAGGTCGTCGGACTGGCGTCAAAAGACCCCGTATGACCTCCCATCAATCCCACTTGCCATACACATTGCTGGCTCGCTTATCGCTTGATGACTTTTTCTATTTTGTTTTATTTGCATATAGAAGGCTAATGATAACTTCGCGTATTGGACCAGCAGGGACACAATCTCTGCCCCTCCAGCCTTGCCTCAACTCGTCGCCGAGCAACATACGCCCATCCCGCCAACCGATAAAGACTCTCAGCGATTAATTGTTGTTCTTTCAAACGCAAGCCTGGAGACATACAAGGCATCACATGGCGGCAGTAGCAGAACGGGTCTGCATCGTGAGGATAAATACTCATTGCTCAACAGCGACGAGCATATCGGCATCATGCGCAAGATGAATCGTGATATCAGCGATGCCCGGCCGGACATAACACACCAGGTCATATCTCCTCTTGAACCAAGATTCCTATTTCAATTGGACTAACTTGAATGCACAGTGCTTATTAACCCTACTGGACTCGCCCATCAATAAAGCTGGAAAGCTGCAGATCTATATCCATACCGCGAAGGGTGTTTTGATCGAAGTCTCACCCTCTGTGCGAATTCCAAGAACATTCAAAAGATTTGCCGGTCTCATGGTGCAGTTACTTCATCGTTTATCCATTCGGTCAACCAACTCAAATGAGAAATTGCTCCGTGTCATACAAAACCCCATCACAGACCACTTACCTCCGAATTGTCGCAAGGTAACCTAAGCTTCGAGGCTCCGCTAGTTCGCGTCCGTGAGTATATGGAGTCGATTGGTTCCAAAGAGAGCATTTGTGTTTTCGTTGGAGCTATGGCAAAGGGGCCGATATCTTCGCAGATTCAATCGTGGACGAAAAATTTCCATCAGCAACTACTCTCTTTCGGCAAGTGTGGCATGCAGCAAGTTTTGCCATGCAGCTGAGGATGTTTGGGACGTTCTTTGACGAGAGTTCTCCTCTTGTGTATGTGAGATGATTTTATTGTTGGATCTGATACAAAGCTATTCGAGATGGCCGATGCGAAAGCTTTGACGAAGTTTCGGCAGCGATGCAACGAGCTGGATGATGTGACGTCCGTTCACACTTGGGTCGCCTGGACTTGGCGTTTTCTCATGTTTTCCCAGTAAAAACCGAGAAGCGTTCAACGAACAAATTGAGGGTTCCTTCGAGTTGCTGCTGAGGAAACAGTATCCATCTGCCTTGAACCAGTTCGTTCCGGAACGACATACCCTTTAGGTAGTGCTCAGTGGCATGTGGAATATATTTCTGTCCACAAATGGCACTTTCAAGGAGTGATCATCGAGTGTTCCGGGTATGATGGTAACGCAACACACAGTGAATGTACTGTTATATTTTGCGGCTCGCCATTTCTGTATACTCAATATATGTGCACCTCCCTTTGTCGATGATTCCTATTTGACTGCATGTATGCAAAGACTCGATACCCCGAATTAACAGTTTTAAATCAAGCGGCAGTACAACAACTCCATAGCTGATGCGCAGGTGAATACTGTACTTTGTGACGTGCCAGTCTAGAACCAAACTCGGTTGTTTTGTTCTTAGCCGGGATAGATTCAGCTCTACATGCTTTAAGGCCATATTTTGTCAACGTTGTTATTGAGTTGGAGAACACAACCAAGGCATTTCCACTAATGACCGATTTCATATTGCGACCATTTTCTAGATTTACTACTACTATCTGGCTACGTTTGACCATTCAATAATCGCAAAGTTTGCAAGGCTCGTTTTTGCCCACTCTACAAACTTCACCGCTGTATCGTAGATAGTGGGCCGATAACCGCTGTCTACCGCTGCTCCACCGTGACTACGAACGAAATGCCACCACGTAGACAGGCACAAGCCAGCCCGCGTGACAGCGATCGGGCCGCCATACATGGATGAAGAGTAATTGTCAGAAAGGTAGGGGTCAAATGATGTGTATAAAAGTGTTCAATTTGATTAATCGGAGGTGCAGACAGCACCTAGCTTATATACCTAAAAGGTACACAGTGCGCTACGGTTCTATCTAACTAAATGCGGTACATCTAATATATTATCTTTACTAATATCTTAAGGAGGGTCTAACCTTTGTTAATGTGGTTAATATAGTTATACTAAGATGTTCTAGCGATATTAGAGCCCTTACCTAACACACCCCTAGCTAATAGATAAAGATAAAGCTAGAGATTATATAGGATATATTAGATCTTAATAGATTTCTAGTGTAGTTAGATAACTTAGAATTATATGTAGCCTAATTTTTAGTAAAAATCCTAATGCTTTTGTCCTAAGAGAGGCTTTATAAATCTATTAGTAAGTATCTTAGAGGTCTTTATCTAATTAACCTTAATATTACTAAGGGTATATTACTCTCTAATCTATATCTAATTTATATCTAGATACTTAAGGCTTATCTAAAGCCTCCCTTCTTTATGCTCTATTATTTAGATTATTTACTAATTATTACACTAGATAATTAAGAGAGGTAATACGTGTATATTAATATTATATAGTAAATAGCCTAGTAATATATATTCTTTTATGCTATAGTTTAATGTAAAGAGCTTTACTTTAGTACTTAAGGTTATTATATAATATTACCTACTGTCATGGTCTAGCCCTAAGGGCTAATCGCGGAGTGCCTGCGCCACCATGTGGGTTTGACCCCAATCCCGTTGCGCCAAAAGGATACGCATTGTACAAGTCTCTATGACTTGTGCAATTGACACCTATATTACTAGGATCTAGGCAAAGCCTAGACCATCACACCTACCTAACTTCTAGTTAATTATAGCACTATATATAATAAAAATATATCCCTATGTGGATTTCCTTATTTTAGGATTATTACTAAGTAAAGCATCTATGCTAGAGAATAATATATTATAACTATCCTCCTAGAGTATTAAATATATAGCTTCTTAGTGTTTTATATATATCTAATAATGCTTTTTATAAGCTTAATATACTTAGAGAATAGATTTATTAAGAAGGTAGTAAGCCTTTAGGCTATAAAAGCTATATTAGGTCTTATAATAATATAGAGATACACTAGTAATCTAATAATAGCTTAGAATAGGTGTATTTAATCTTTAGTTACTTAACTATTATTTAGGTAAATTATAGTTATTTAGAGAGGAGCTATAGAGCTCTTTAAATTATTATCTATAATATTAGAAATAAACTTCTATATAATCTTATAAATATAGGATTCTTATAATAGCTATATCTCCTTTATAGCTTAATTCTAAATTACTTTAATCCCTAGGAACCACTTTAGATTACCTTAATCCTTAATATCTAGGTTACCTATTAATTAATTATATAAAGCTTTAAATTTACCTTTAAGTTTATTAGGGTATATAACTATAATATTATTAATATAGAAAAATAGGATTATTCTATTCTTAGTAAAAATATAAAGGTCTTCCTTTCCTTAAATAAATCCTATCTATAGTAGGAATTATATTAGATATAGGAACTATTACTTTAGGGCTTCTCTAAGTCTATATAGAGCTTAGATTATCTTCTAGAGATAACCCTCTGCCTTTAGACCTTCTAGTGGCCTATAGAAAATAGGTTCTTTAAGATTTATATAAGGAAAGGTATTCTAAATATTATATTATTAGGTATTAAAGTCCTTTATATAGTAAATAGTAAGTAGTATATATAGGGAGCGTAAAGTAAGCATTATAGCATAGTTATTAAGATTACTCTTTAGTTACTAATTTCCTTATATAACTATATAGGCCTTAAATTTAGTAACAATACCCTTTTTATCTATTTTATATTTAAAAACCTATCTAAGGTCTATAATCTTATTATAAAGATTAAGATTAAATGCTTTTCTAGGATATCTTCCTAGTAATTTAATAATAGAAGCTTATTAACTTTCTTCTAGATTACTTCCTTCTAGTAGTTATAATATATTAAAGCTATTACTTATTAGTAGTAGGTAAGTTCTAGGGTATATCTTTAATCCTTAGGCTATGCTAAGCACCCTATAATACTATTATAAATATAGAATAATATTAATAAGCTTTCCTTAATTCCTTATATTATTACTTCCTAGTAATAATATTATTAGGATTAATACTATTATTATAAGAGTATAGAGCCTTAGAATAAGAGAACTCTAGGTCCTTACTATATTTAGTAGTGTTTTTGCTTATATTACTAGTAGTAATCTTATATACTATTATTACTTTATATATAAAGTTATTAAACTCTTAAAATAGCATATTCTCTCCTATATAGTAAGCGCTATAGTCTCTATAGGAATTAAATACTTATAAGAAGAGTTAGGAGGGGTTAGGAAAGCACTAGATTAACTCCTTCTTATTAAGAGGCTTAAGGAGGCATTTCTTCTTAAACCTAGTTATTTTCTTAGGTTATATTTATTAGTATTAAAGAAAGGTTATTATCTTTAAGCTCTATTCTAATAAAGGCTTAACTAACCTCCTTATTAATATCTTTAGCCTTAAGCTTAGTAAGTAAGTTAATTATTAGTACCTTCTTTTTTATACTTCTTTAATCTTTTCTTTAGGTTTAAAAAGGCATTCTTATTAAAGTAAATATAAGCTAATATAACTACCTTTTAATTCCTTAATATTAGAACCTAGATAATATACTATAACTTTCCTTTATATCTAATAAGATACCTAATATAAGCCTTTTATTTAAGCTATAGTATTAAATTATTTAATTTAATATATTTAAGAGCTTTTATTATTATTAGAAAGGCTTTATACCTAAAGGCTTATAAATATAAGATTAATAGCTTCTAATTTTCTAATAGCTATAAATAAGTAGGAATAGTCTTTCTAACCTAATTTTACTAAAGCTTATAAGGTATAACCTATTCTCTATAATACTTAAAGGGTATTTAGTTAAGAAAATATATAATAGTATTAAAGACTTTATTATTAAGCATAAGGAAGCTATGCCTCTAGGCTTAGGGTTCTAGCCTTTTACTTTACTACCCCCTAGATCTCTTTACCTTACTATTCTAGCTAGGTATTAAGGAGCTAAATTATAGACTAAAATCCTAAAAGCACTATCTTATCCTTTATTTCCCTAGTAAAGAGGGCTTTTTAATATTACTATATAAAAGTATAGTTAAATCCTAAATTATATACTTAAAAAGCTAGCTATTATATAAAAGGAGTTATATATTATATCTTTTAACTTAAATAAGTAAAGAACTATATTAAGGTTATAAAGTATATAAAAATACACTAATATTAGTTACTATTCTAGTAGGCTATATTATAGTAGTTAAGATTAACTAATAACCTATATCTAGGACCTTAAGGAAGCCCTTCTAGTATAGCTATTAATCTCTAATACTTTACTTTACCTATAGTGTATATCTTATACTATATAAGGCTAGGTCTTATTATCTTAATGCCTAATATTATACTTATAAGCTTAGTAAAGCTTCTATTCCTAGATAGCTATATTATTAATACTATAAGTCTATATCTCCCTTTATAGGAGGTCTTAGTAACCTAGAAGCTATATTAGCTTCTTTAAAATCCTTAGAGAGCTTTAATAGTATAAAAGATTATTAACCTTATATAGTCTAGCTATAAAATAACCTCCCTATATTAGTATATATTTCTTTTAATCCTAAAAGATACTAGTATTTATAAGGATCTTTACTAAGATAAGATTAATATTAAATCCTAGAATATATAGAGTATTTACTAGCACTATTATTCTTATAAGCTTATATAATAGGATCTATTACTATAATATAAGCTATGCCTTAACCTAAAGCTATATAGATTATTTTACTTACTCTAACTTCTATATTAATATTCTTATTAAAGCTAGATTACTAGAACTAGTAAATATTATTAAAGATATATATATTTACACTAGAATTATAAATAACTATATTATTCTTAGTATCTAGAGTATTTAGTGTGTTTAAAGAGATAGCTATAATATTCTTTATTAATTTAAGGCGCTTAGATTAAATAAATATTAATATATTTACTAATTTTCTCCTAGTGTAGTTATAATAGTATTATTTATTAGGTTCTATAATATAATAATTATATTACTACTTTTTTTCTTTAGTTTCTAATTTATTACCTTTAATTTCTCTATTAGAAAATCCTTTAAATACTTCTTAATATTATCTTTTACTATTTTCCTAACTAACTAGTCCTTTAGTGTAGCCTTTAGTTTATATATTACTTTAAATAAATAGTATTATTCCTACTATTTTAAAGGATTATTAATAATATAGCTTAAATAGCTAGGGCACTTTAATTACTCTAATTTACCCTTTTTATTTAATCTTTTAGATAAGAGTGTATTAGTAAACTTTATAGAGCTTTATAAAGCTTTATAATTACACTTAAATTTAGTAATAGTATATAGGAAATCCTATTTCCCTTTTTATTTAAGTAATTATTTTACTTCTTCTAGAATAACTTATACTTACTTTAGAGAGGTATAATAAACTTATAAAGTATTATCTCCTTTATCTATTAGGTCTTAAGATCTAGGTAATTTCTCTATAAAACCTTACTTATTAAAGCTTACTTATACTAATTATAAGTATCTTTAGCTTATAAATAATTATTTAGATATAATTTAGTAAGAATTAGTATTTTCTTAGTATTTAATTAGTATTAGTCTTAAAGAAGCTTTAATATTCTTTAAGTATACTATTAAACTAACTTCTTTTCTTTAACTTTAGTATTAAAATCTAGGGAGTTCTAAATATTCCTTAAAATTATTTTATAAATAAATTCCCTAATCTTTAGTAATTACTTTAATAGGTTTAGGTACTTTATAATATTAAAACTTAGATCCTTATATAGAAAGTAATAATAATCCTTTACTTTATTATAAGTAATATTTTAATTTTCTATTATATAAGGATATTTAGGTAAGATCTCTAGCCTTAGTCCTTTCTCTAAAATCTCTAGTTTTATAGGCTCTTAAAGTTCTTTAACTTTATTTAGGTTAATATATTTCTAAATACTATAAGATTTAGTATAGTTTTTAATCTAGGTATACTACTTAATCTAGTCTTTCTCTAAGGTTAATACTATATTTAGAGTTTCTTTAGATATTATAAAGGGAATAAGTACTAGTAATTAAATAGTATATTAAAAAATAATAGGTTTATCTAAAGATAAAAGTAAGTATTAATTATATTAAGTAAATAATTAATATAGTTAAATAGAGTGTAGGATCTTAGATAATAAAAAGGTAGTAAAATCCTCCTAGGCTTATAACTATTAGAAAGGTAAGGGTTAAATAATATATATAAAAGTGTTTAATTTAATTAATTAGAGGTGTAAATAGCACCTAGCTTATATACCTAAAAGGTATATAGTGCGCTATAGTTCTATCTAACTAAATATAGTATATCTAATATATTATCTCTACTAATGTCTTAAGGAGGGTCTAACCTTTGTTAATGCGGTTAATGCAGTTATGCTAAGACGTTCCAGCGATGTCAGAGCCCTCACCCTGACAGTAATATATGAGGGTTTATATATCTGCATAGTATGTAAATTCCAGCCGCCACCAAGACCTGTTGCACCTCTCGCCACGATGACCTAATTTAACATCATCATGACTCTACGATTCACCGCTTAAACCATACTCTGTTAATCAACATCGGCCGCCTTTCAAATTGTCGCGCTTTCTTCATTTCCAACCATCTGAAGATAGTTTCAACCTGATATACAGCTGAGATATGGGTGAGACCCACACAAAGGGCTCATTACCGTTCTTCGAAGTGTCACACTTACCATCATCGTCTTCTTTCTTTGCCTCTGTTCTTCAACCTCTTGGCTTGCTTTATATTGAGTATAAGAAATCAACAGAGAGCAGCCCGTCAACAATATTTGGGGCTTCGCAAATTCCGGTCCTCGAAGTTCGACAAGTTGATGCTGCAAAACGACGAAGGTCTCGTATGCTTCTCTCGGCACCTTCTAAATCAGCTGTGACCAAATTTCTTGCTCAGGGGATTCGAGCATACCCGCATTCAATCCAATCTAGACTAAAAATGGGAGAACTCGGATTGTCAAATTGATCGCATACGAGCTAGTCTTCTTGATATGGATGGCAACAGAATTGATGTAGTATATCACGATCTTGGTTATTTCCCGAGGTGCCACACAAGTTGGCTGCTGGTAACTGTCGACTAGCGAACTATCAATCTGGCCATGTTATAGATTGGGATGTGTCAAATTGGAATCATGAGTTTGCTTCATCCTCAACTTCCAGTCTGGAAGGACTGCCCGCTAAGCCTTCGAATATTCACTTGTGCCCACCCATGAGGGATGATCAGGGACCCCTAGGAACAGCGACTATTTCTACTGTCATTGGTACACTCTTTGGGTTAGCAGCTGGGGCTGCAATTGCGTACACAACGATTGCCAAGAGGGAGGACCAACGCCCATACTGCCGACAGGGCACATCTCTACCATCTCCAGATGATGCAGCGTTGCCAGGGAAATCTGGGCGAATGGAATGGAATATCGCAATAACCCGATCCCGATTCAAAGCAAGCCGTTCAGCAATGTGCCGAGCCAACGTCCTTCACACCGTCGAAAGCGCTCCCAAAATGAGAGTTCGCAGCCACATATACCATTGGTTACAATGACCCGGACGCGACCAACCTCATTCGATAAACATGCTTTCGCTGCTCAAAATTTTGGGAGTGTTACGCAGCAATTCAAGCGACCAAGTATAATGGCCGCCGACAGATCAAACGGATTCGATAGCCAGGAGGCGGACGAGAGAAAGGGCCGAATGGATACATCAATATCGGGCAGCGACAAGATTCAAGTGTCCCAGGTCAGCAAGGGCAAACCCTGAAAAGCATAGTCGTGAATCTGGTTAAGGTGGTTTTAGCATAACACTTGTCGAGACATTTGGACCTTCTGATACGGTACTGCACCAAAGCCAGGGCTCTGCTGATAACTTGGACCAAGAGACATATGTATCTGCAAGATCACGCCAGTTCTCTGCGGCACACAGAATTACAACCGGCGTTCATTTTCTCAACTTTCTGTACCTGATACGACTGCTGCTGCTATGGTGGCCCCTGGCACTCCTATACGGGCGAGTGACAGCATTGCCTCAAGCCGTTGCTCAGCTAGGCGTATTCCTCTACCTTCAAGTATTCCTAGCAGTGGCCACGCACCTGCACGGTTTGTTCCATTGCCCAAGAGCACAAGCGGCAGCAATCACGCTAGGTGGGACGATGATGGGGATAGCATAGTTCCAAGTGATAGTATAAGCTGCGTAGGGCAAAGGGTATGACATGCATTATCTCGATTGCCCGCGAGCAATTATTACCATCTGATCATTGCTGTCTTTGCCTCAATTCTGATTTATTGTCTCGCGTGCGGGTTTGTCGTCCCCGTATGCTGGCCATATACCGACCCAGTCGTAAGCAAGTACGATACGGAGAGCTTCATTTGTTTGCGCGAAGGAGCCTACGGAATCTTCAAAATCAATTTTGCTCCCATTACTGAATGCCACTTCTTTTTTTCTTTTATAAGAAGTTTGCACCGCTTCGTGGATCACACCCTTAGCAGGGCTGTTGCTGTTGCACGAAAAAGAGGCGTAGCCAACTAGCCACTAATTTGTGCTTGTGTTATCCCTTATATGCCTTGCGACACACCCCTAGCTGCTAGGGTTACCACTTGCTATGGACCTAGTAGCTATTACTAGCTAGGCAATAACCTCTTCTCACTGCTATTCCTCGCGCTACTTATCCTTTACTAGGCATAAGGGGCTTCATAGATAGCGCTAGGCTTACTAGGGTAGTATATTTTTATAGGCTTAGAGGATTCGAACTTATGACTGTAATTACAGGGAAGTTACAGGTATATGCGTAGACCTCCCGGGCTCATAACTGTTGCACGAAAAGAGAGGCGTAGCCAACTAGCCACTAATTTGTGCTTGTGTTATCCCTTATATGCCTTGCGACAGTTGCGCCGAAGTCATGCAGCCCCACTATTCCTACCATCCTATCATCTCAATTAGCTAGGTGTGTTCATTGGTGCCGAAGGGTGTGAAATTTTTGTGTTCAGCTATACACTCGATTAACCTAGAATCAACATCACAGAAGTAGTCACCGGGTTGATATCCAATACTTGAGACACTATCGACACATCAACCTGTATCATCCCGTCAGAGGGTCAAGTCATTGCCCTAAAGCGAACATGTCGTTATTTGCACTTGGCGAGTCTATCCCCGACACCGCCCACGTAAGTATTATAGCCTGTCCAATTCATCGGAACCCCAAATCTGACAGTAGATAGGCTGTGAGTGTATCGCTGCCTACGTGGCAATCCAACATTGGATATGAAGAAGGACAAAAGTGGGTTGTTGAGCGTATGACAACAGGATATCCCAGGTACGAGCACCATACCCATTGTCCCTCGTATACACTTGAGACGCCTTGTGACTGAAATTGCTTTGTCGCAAGATTTTTATACATAAAAGTATAGAAGCGTTTGCGTATGATATTGTATCCTCTCATGGATATGCTAGTCAGCACGCTCTGCTATTTCCCACTCGAGGGCAGCCAACCGGTGTGTCGACTTTGTTACCCAAGTCCAACCCATTTCTTCGCATAAGTTGGACATTCTCGAATTCGTACTAGACGCCTCAAAACCCGTGACTCCATTGGTGAAGAAGCTTTCACCCACTGTGTCGGCTGTGTTGTTACCAGAGTGGTCATACGCATTCGCCAAGCAATACTGGCAACACACAGGGGATGGAATATCCAGTCGCCGAGCCGAGTTTTGTCATAGTTTACTTAAAGATGGCTTACTCGTTCGTGAATCTGACACGAAACCCCCAAACGGCATTTCAAATCGGGCGGTGCAGGGGCCAAAAGGTACCAGCGAGCTGGTTTGATGACTCTAGCATGGACGGAACGATGCCCAATGTGCAAAGTCTAGCGAGCACTGAAGAATCACTAGAGAGCTCTCGCTTTTTGGAGGAAAGATTCGGGCGGAACTTGGATTTGGTCCTCCTTGAGCATGCTAAGTCGGCCATTCGGAGGCGAATTGCCGGGTTGTTCGTTCATGACCTGGATCTGCAGACTGATGTTTGTACAACGGTAAACTCAAACTCGCGAGGCATGCAGGGTCTTCATGAGAGTGATGTTTATCTGTTCCCGGCGGGGATGAACGCTATTTTCAACGCCCACCGTGCTCTTCTTACGGCTAGAGGCCAGCTAAAAGTGTCTGCTTTGGATTTCCTTACGTGGACACACTCAAAATTCTGCAAAAATTTGGTCCAGGCTGTGAATTCCTTGGTCACGCTTCATCTGGTGACCTCGACCAGCTTGAAAGTCGTTTACGATCAGGGGATCGATATCTCGCATTGTTCTGCGAATTTCCAGGCAATCCGCTTTTGATAAGTCCAGATCTCAAACGTATTCGCCGACTCGCCGACGAATTTGATTTCGCAGTTGTCGTGGATGAGACAATTGGAACTTTCGCGAATATCAATGTCCTCCCGGCTGCGGATATTGTCGTCAGCAGTTTGACAAAGATATTTTCTGGCGACTCAAACGTCATGGGTGGAAGCGCAATCTTAAACCCAAAGAGTAAGTATTACACCATCCTTAAAGGAGGGATGAATGAGGTATACGAGGACACGTACTGGGCCGAAGATGTGGTCTTCATGGAAAGGAATAGTCGGGACTTTTTGCACAGGGTAGATCGCATCAACGCGAATGCGGAAGCTATTTGTGCGACACTCGTTAAACATGCGAGTGTAAAGCAAATTTTCTATCCCAAGTACAATTCTTCTAGAGAACACTACGATGAATTCAAATTACCAGATAGAGGTTATGGAGGGCTTCTTTCCATTGTATTCGAGAACAAGACCCAAGCACAAACGTTCTACGACTCGATGGAAATAGCGAAAGGCCCAAGCCTGGGGACCAACTTCACTTTGTGCAGCCCATACGTTCTATTAGCTCATTATCAGGAACTTACATGGGCTGCGCAATTCGGTGTCCAGGAGGATCTAGTACGAGTGAGCGTCGGTTTGGAGGACACCGATTTGCTCGAACGAACTTTCATGAAGGCCCTCAAAGCCACAGAAGCGTTTGCCAATTCGGTCTAAGCACTGTATTTGACTAAATTTGACAACTAGACCCAGCAGACTATCATTGCCAGGGTCTCTACATCAATACAACGGATCATTAGGCTGATGGCTGTCTGACCGACATCACCGTGCATATCTTGCTGCATCAAGGCGCAAACTCATTCTCAAAAGAAGTATCCCGGCCATTTCATCAGCAAGAGTCCACACATATAACCATAAGCCCGCGTGGTTCAATCCCAATACAGTGAGAATTTTGTATATGAAAGGTGAGTTAGAATTAAAATGAGTGTAAAGTTAGTCAATGTTCACCTGGCCAGGTACAGCCAGCATCTCTTGCGAACGAAGGTACCAAAACAAAACAAGACTCCGAAAATTAATTATTAAAATGGGAAGATTCAGGAATCTGATTACATTACGGAGCAATCATGATGGGTATAACCAGGTCCATAGTCCTCTATGCCGCGTTCTATTTCGTTGGCTCGTTGCTTTTCCTTCACCTCTTTGGCGAAATACTTCTTCATGTACTTCTCGAGAGTACGATCAAGATTATCTAATGTTAATTAGAACATGTGATCACGTCACAGAAGTCGTAAACTTGAGAGATCTTACCTTCAGATGCGCTCATCACAACGTCAGCGCGACACAAAGGACAGTGCTTTTCATTTCGCCGCTGTATCTTCACAATGCATCTGATGCAGAATACGTGCTGGCAATCAAGTCTGACGGGCCGATAGGCTACAGAGAAGCACACAGGACACAAATAGTCATTTAGTTGCGGAACAACTGCGACAAGTTCCTGTGACATTTGAGCGCATACATCTTTGGCAACGTCCCTTGATAAAAATCCCTCAGATTGGACCGTCGCGCGAAAAGTCTGGGAAACACCCAGACATGTTCTCTTATCGAACTCTATGATGCCCATTAGCTACGAGTGGATCTGGACAGCTCGATCGCGAGTGCAAACGTACTTTTAAAATTTTGGTTATGGCGAGCTTGTTCAGTTCTTGAAACTGGAGGTTTTTCAACAAATTCAAATTCAAGTTGACGAATCTCGAAAAAGCTACCTTGCTTTCGCCGAGCTTGAAATCCTTGGATAGACTTCTCTTCTCAACTTCACCCTGAAACCACTGAAGTTGTTTCAGCGCTATTTGACTCGACCTGGTGCCATGGTCTCTTTCATGAGTGCCAAAAAATTTCCGCATCGAGATATAGCTCGAATATGCGACGCCACCGAGCAAGGTCGCTCTTTGAAAATCGGCTAGTTCGACACACCAGCGAAATTTCTTTACCAAGCTCAGCTACATCTGCCGTCATCCTTTGCCGTTCCTCCATTTGAAGCGCATCTAGATTGTTTACATCGCTTTGTAGCAAGTCGAAGAACTCTCCATCGAAGACCAGAGGCAGTTCCACTTTCTCGTACATATCGTGATCTAAAATTTGTTCTTGTTGGACAAGGGTGTAAAAGATTTTGGCAAATTCGTGTCGAGTCCGTGATCTGAGTGGATTTCTGCAGCTATTTTTCAAAGAACGCTCGAGAAGTGGGTGTAAGAGATGCATCGACAGCAACACCATTCTGCATATGGACGTATACGGTAAGTTTTGGGCGGACGAAGTTGGAATCGTTTGCGGCTTCATGCACAAGATCGAGTCAACGGGAGGGTCCAACACTGTGTTTGGATCAAGCACGGTGATGAGTGAACAGGCATACCTTTCAGTCGGTATTTGATCGCAACGGGCGCTGTCGTGTTCGGGTCAAGCAGTGCACGAAGAGTGTCTGGGTCAAGACCCAAATCGTGCAATTCTTGTTGAACCTTCTTCAGACATTTTTCAGCTGTCCGTAGGGAATCGCCTTATTCACCCAGTGGGATGGAAAGTCTACGTTGTGTCATTATATGTCAGCGCTTCATTACCCTTGAGAAGGCTTCGCAATAATAGGGAGCTTGGAAATGTGACGATGGAAGGTAAGCCGAGTGAGAACAGGACACACCTTGGCTGGCAAGAGTCTCTTTAAAATCACGCGCGAACTTCATCGTGACAAGCCCATGGCAGAGCTGTGATTTAAAGTCAACCTCGTTGAGGAAGTCTGCGTTGCCAAAGCTGAAGTGTGGCCATGTGCAAATCACCTGCTTGGAGGTATAGTCTTCCGAATGAAGTCCGCTGCAACATGCCAAATGACGCGAAACTATATCCGAGCCCAGACGAGGTCGCGACCCCAACGCCACCGGCTACCCACTCCATTCGATGAGTAATGAATGCCGCAGTTCCACCGACTACGCCAAAGTCTTGAAACCTAGGTATTAGATAAAGGAGACAAAGCAAAGAGATGGGTGCTTGAATGCGCGAACCAGCAAAAGCGTAGCAGTAGGTTGCTTATTTGGCCCTTGCTCCCGTACCGAGTTCGAATCACACGAGGTAGTTTTGGTCGCACACATCTGCCTAAATGCCTAGGTAGGTCGGTGCGCGCATCTAATAGCGATTTCCTAGGGATGCATTACTTGTTGCTCATAAATCAATTTGACGGTATTTTTGCCCCACAGACCCCTCGCCCAACATTATCTATCGCCCAACATTATCTATCGCCCAACACTACGGATTACATGTGCAGTAATTGCTTCGGATAATACTGTGCAAAAACCTAACAAAGCTCAAATGCAGTAATTACTAGTATACACTCAATTTCTCCGCAAATTAGCAGTCTATTTTGTTTTCCTCTGCTTCAACGGCGAATATATCATTGCTCTTTGAAGTCTTGCTTCCGACTGATAATCACGACCCTGTGTGCGAGAACTAAGAGTCTTCTCACACTCACTACCGACGAAGGGGCAAAAGTTCTGCAAAGTTAGAAGTCACTGAATCATTTGAATTTGCTGCCCTGAAAGGTATGAGCCATGGGTGCGCAGCAGTCCGCACCAGGAGCTGGAGATGGCACAGCAGCAACGAATAAAATATGCTACTATGAACTGATCGGCGTGGAACGGAGTGCCACGGACGCTGAGTGCGTGCTCACACAACGTCATCTCTATACTTTGAAACTTATTCTAACCGTTTGACAGGATTAAGAAAGCATATCGCAGGAAGGCTCTTGAGCTGCACCCAGATCGCAATCTCAATGATGTGCACGAGGCTACAAGAAAGTTTGCGGAGATCCAAGCAGCATACGAGATCCTGTCCGATCCCCAGGAACGGTCGTGGTACGACTCTCACCGTGATACTATTTTAGCCGGGAATGACGATCATAGCAGCAGCACTGACCCTACCTCGCTTCACAACGTTCGTCTCACTTCGACGGAGGATATCTTAGACTTGATACGCAAATTCAATTCTACAATAGCCTTTGATGACGAATCTACGGGCTTCTTTGGAATCGCGAGGAAGTCTTTGAGCATTTGGCAATCGAGGAAGAGACCGCTGCCGAGGTCGGCCAGGTAGATTGTCCTCATTATCTGACTTTTGGGTTTTCAGATGATGAGTACCAGACAGTTGTAAAACCTTTCTACACTTCATGGTCAGGTTTTGCCACCAAGAAGTCGTTTTTGGAAGGACAAATATCGATTGTCTGATGCCCCAGATCGGCGTGTACGTCGTTTGATGGAAAAGGAAAATAAGAAGTGCCGAGAAGATGCTATTCGTCAGTTCAACGAAGCTGTGCGGTTTCTCACCAATTTCGTCCGCAAAAGAGATCCAAGGTATGTGCCAAATTCTCAAACGGATGCAGAGCGTCAAGATTCTTTACGTAGCGCGGCTGCATCGCAAGCTGCTCGATCGCGGGCTGCCAATCAACAAAAGATTGGGTCTTATGAAAACCCTGACTGGACCCAAGTTCGAGATGAGAATGCATTTGGGGATTACCTCTCGGACATTGAGGAAGAATCAGAAGTCGAGATTCTACAGTGTGTCGTCTGTAACAAATTTTTAAGAGTGTTCAACAACTCGAGGTTCACGAACGCAGTAAGAAACACAATAAAGCCGTTCAGCAGCTACGGCGGAAGATGGAGAGGAAGGCATGGATCTTGGACTAAGTCCAAGTATGTATCAAGATTCTGTACACACCGAGACCAAAATCCCTCCGCAGGAGGACAGGTCCGCAGCCAAAATGGAATCGGTGAAGATTTTCCTGTTGGTGCTATGACAAGACAGAGAGATTGCCGACCCACTGATGACTCTGAAGGCGAAAACGACCTTCAAGTCGAAGAGGACCTTGAGAAAGTTTCAGATTCACCAAGTGATAATCGAGAGGACGAATACGTCCCGCGGCCTGAGGCAAAAGAACGTCCGGGCTTCAATAATAGTAACAGCAGTCATTCTGTCTCTAATGATGCGATCGATTTATCAAACTCTGAACGAAACATTGCGCTTGAAGACATGAGTCGACTTCCCCAGAACAAGACAGGAAATCTCAAAGCAAGGCGGCAAAAGGAGCAGTTGTGAGGGTAGCAAAAAGACACACAGGTGTGCATATCGTGGAATGTCCTACTAAAATTATTTTGGACACTGACATGTTCAACCATAGTGCAATGTATGTCACGAGACGTTCAGCTCGAGATCAAACCTTTTCCATCATGTTCGAGAGGCGAACCACGCAGTTGCGTCAACTAGAACAGCCAAAATATCAAGAGGAAAGAAGGAAAAATGAACACTCTCTGGGTACTCAACACTCGAATCATTTCTTCTCTGCGATATATTGGCGTTTTAGTCGTTTTGATCATATAGCAATCGCTCAAATGGATATCTAGTAAACTTGCTTTTTCTCCGTTTAAACGTTGGGTTGACTCTAGACCTTGAAGTTCTGTTTGGAAGTTTTCTTCGATTGTCTTCAATAGTCTTGGACTTAAGTGAGAGGGGAAATACTGTTCGAAACTTCACCGCCTTTCTACTTAGAATGAACTATATCCGTCTCTTCTTCATCACTTAAAGGCTCAACCTCGTCAATCACAGATCTCCCACTAGCATTCCGATTCTCGTTTGCCGGGTCGCAGTCAGCCACATGGATGATACTTTTCCCTTGAACGTGCTTAACGCATCTTTTCCACTCGAACCAATCTTCTTCGGTTCGGATTAAGAATCCAACCAACATGCTTGGATCCATTTCTCGCACATGAATTCTTCGAAGTCGTGACGTATGGCATGTGTCAATATCTTCCTTTGTATACTCTGTGATGTCCGTATGATATGGCAAAGCTTTGCGTGTGTGATGTGGGTCCAAGTAGAAGAGGAAATGCCCCTGCGAGCCCACAAAGTAATGTGAAGAGGAGGGGCGTCCGCTGTAGAATCATCAGTGTGAAGTCTAGACGACTGATTATGTTTAGATTCAAAGATTTGGCCTTACCCAGCAATGCCGACAGACTGGGTCATCTGCAAAGCGGCTATGAGAGCCTCCCAGTACACTGGTGTTATCTTGTCGATTCCAAGTCTCGTTCCTACCAAGATCAATGTTGGGTGAAAGTTCTCCCCGTCAGGTTTTGCAATTCTCATGAAGCTGTCTTGATACACGTCAGGGCCATCTCCTGTGGAATACACCCGCAGGCGCGGCTCTCGCGAGTTCACCATTTCTCTGTATCGGTAAGTCAGTACCTCTGGTGTACAACAAAGGATTTTCCAAAATTACTGTATACAACGAGCAGTGGCTGATGGACCGAACCACTCGCCTGGAAATTTCCCACATAGCCCCTCCCATTCTGCACGAAATTATGAATCGAATATGGGGCTTGACGGTCATCGGCAAATAAAGAAATTAGGTGTCGTTCCTCATCTGGAAGGATTCCTCGGCGCCACCCTATGTAAGTAAGCATGTGAGATGTCTTGCCTGTACTTCAAACAGAATTTGGAAAAGGCAGCCTACCTCTTCCCAAGTTCAAAATGGCCATGGCATTACAAAGAAGGCTCTGTCCTGAACGAATCATGCATCCCCATCCGCTGTCTGACGTGAATCCATTTTGGTCTACTAATTGACTTCTTATCCTCATTGATAAAGACAATGCAGTAGCCGCTGTTGAACTCATGGGTTTGGCTATCATGTCAAAGTTTGACCGATAAGTCATCCAAAATCGCGCATCAAAGTCTTGTAGAAATGCGGGCGGCCAGCCAGCTCCAGGTGCCATCTCTTCATCACATGCAAGCAATGACGACAGGCTCTCAGAGAAAGAGTTTGACTCTATTGCGTGGAGATATTTGGAACTTACCACTGCAGTCGTTTCGGCTCTCTCCTCTGATATGTCTGATACGGTATGCTCATGGGGAGTATCTGGTTGCGCTACCTGACCTTTCTCTTGAGCTTCAAGACGCTGTACCCTGTTATCTTTTGCAGAAAGGGAATACACGCATCCCAAACACCACACTGGCTGGTCCAGACTCATATCATTGACAGGCTCAGGGTCCCAAAACATCTGTACGATACGGCGATACCTGCCAAGGTCCACATTTGCGATGGCCGATTCCATGTGGAAGTTGAATGATATTCAAGCTGTCTGCTGAGAATTCTGGGATATGTACGTTAATGAAGTTAGAATGGCCTGGGTATTTTGGTTTGCTTTTTCGGTGAGAGATATGTATTCGCAACTCTTGGGAAACCGGTTAATGGTTTCTTTGCTATAGACCAGTGCTTCATAGACAACATGTGAAAAGCTAGATAGCTTTCGGGTGACAGCGGTACACGCCTTCAAATTGTGTAATTTAGGTAGGCATGAAGTGAGACCTAGTTGATTGTCAGGAGAATCAGAGTGGAGGACGCTTATGAATCCTGACGGACTGAGAGAGCCAAAGACGTAATGGGTCACGACCACGATACCGCTTCTGATGATAAAGGCTTACGGGGTAGAGACCGATAAAGTGTGCAAGGCGAATATAGAAGCCGGTTTTAGCTCGGAACTGTGCATGTAACGAAAACTCCTCAAAGCGCGTCTTCTTTGATTGCACATCATAAGGAAGAGCTTGTGACTGGATCAAGAGCAGATAATGTGCTAATGGCACTGGCTGATGACCTACCTACCTACCACATGACGTTGACGTTAGCGCAAACATGGGCTACCTGCTGTTGAGGTGGGGCTGCTGAACACAATATCGGCCAACAGCAAGGCCTGGTCTTATCGATAACACCAAACTGTCAACTGATGGACTTCATGTTTGATTGCTTTTGACCTTAACATTGGTTTTTGTCCCGACATTTTGTCTTGGCTCTCAACTTCTGTCTTAATCTTGCCCGACGCAGATCCTCTAATCTTTATTACTGCGCTTTGTAGTTTTTAATGGACATTCACATCCAATACTATGACTCGATCGAAGAAAAGGAGCCGGCCTGGGAAGAACAAGGCTGGTAACGCAGTCAGCAGAGATGCGTGCGAACAGCAACAAAGAACTTCACGACGCAACGCAACAAAAGTGTTTCCTACACCAATTGCGGGTAATTCAGAAATGAAGAACCAGGATTCTAATTCCGTACACAAGACGATATCAGGGTTCACATTAGCTGATGTAGCTCGAGAAACATCTTTGCACGATCATTCTGTCTGGGGCCTGCAGATTAAGCTTCGAAACAAACCTGTACAGTTCGTCAGTTTTGGTCTAAGCGAGCCTCTCAAAAGCGACTCCACTGATGAGGCCGGTATCAATATTGTCAATGCCATGACAACACATCACGAAAAACAACAAGAACTTCACACAGAAGAAAGCGATCGACCGCATAGTCTGCCGGCTCTGCGCAATGAAAGTGGATCCTTGAATAGCCCAACGCCATCTCTTCAAATGAGAATCACCGAGTCTGCACTCGACCAGGCCTCATACGCTACTGAAGTCTTCTTCATTGATACGATCGGGGAGAAAATGACGGGTAAAAGCCCTCAAGTGCTTCCAGTTAAAGTACCAGAAAGACATCCCTCGCCAGACTGTAGCTCCGGCGATGAGGTCATTTTGTTTCGAGGACGAAAGTCGTATAACGATGACAATCCTATCACAAGTGCTTCGCACAAAACGAGTTTGCCTACTGTGGCCTCAGCGCATTCTCACCACTCAGCCGATGATCTCTGCTCTTCACTTATAGGATCCAAACCCACAACGTCAATGGACAATTTCTCAAGACGAAGAAAAGAAGAACGCCGCCGTGGTAGTATAGGCGAGGAACAAGATATTCTGCTTGATTATATCAGTAACATGCGAGAGAATGGTGAGCTTGGTGACGTATATGAACAAGGTCGAAATGTTCGACTTGATCTTGGTGGAAGCGATGACGAGCTCTTCTATGGGTCGGATCCATCGGATGACGAGACATATGGAGGGTCGTATGTTGGTGATAGAGACAGCCTTCAGCGCCCGAAGAAGAATAGCTCCGCATCAGACAGAAGTCAGATGTGTCATCAAAAGGTGGACAATAATGAAGACATCGACTCCAGCTATAATGAGCAGCATGCCCTTCTTACATTCGCTGCAGAATCAATGTCGGGATCAAGCTCGGCTCTTAATAAAGATTCATCTGGGGATCCAAGTGCTTGGAATACTCAGCGAACAAGAGAGAACCTAAGTCGGGAGCAAGCGGATTTCGACTTCATGGATTGGGACCGACCCAGCTTACAACCTGTAAGGAGGAGCAAAAATTCCAGGCGCCACACCTTTCATTCGACAATTGTGATTCAGACTTAGAATATCAGCTGAAGGTGGCTTGGAAGAATGACAGGCTCAGGAAAAAGAACGCAAACGACAAAGAGAGGAACTCCATGGACTAGGCTTGCTGCGAAAGAAGACCACTCGGATGATCTCAGGGTCAAATACCCATTGGGAATGACCATCACAGATGTTGCTGATGAACTGAGGTTCTTTCTGCGAGAAGAGAATGAATTGTAGGTCTCTCCGAGAGCCATTCCTCACGCGTCTTATACGAGTTCAAGCTGACAATATCACCATAACAAGCTTAACCTTCCCACCCATGGATCTTCACGCGCGGAAGGTCATTCATGAGCTAGCCAACAAGTTTAATGTAAAATCCAAGTCAATTGGGCAAGCAGACCAGCGCCGTCCAGCCTTATATCGAACAATCAGAACCCTATCGTATTCTGAGGCAGCATTTGATCAAGCTGTAGGCCGGATTCAACGTCGCTTCCTGCCTCGATTGGACATGAAAGGCAAAGGTAAGCTAAACAACAAGATGCAAAAAGATCGGCTGCTTCCAAGACCACAGCCAGTTATCAAGAGGGTGAAATTGTTGGAGCAGCAGCACCAGAATTGGGCGTCGAAAACCGTGGCAGAGCCATGTTGGAGAAAATGGGTTGGAGCTGCGGAACTGCTCTTGGCGCAGCGGATAATAAAGGAATTTTGCAACCAGTGTCGCTTGCGATGAGGCGATCTAGAGCTGGTTTGGGATAGGCGAATTCCTCGCAGCTAATTCTGGTCACAATACCATCAAGAGGTCGTCACTTCATACCAATAGAATGAATATCATGTGCACGAATCCATTTCCTCGAGACCTGTTTCTCGATATTTATTGTACAACCGCAAACCCCAGTGGCCGTGTGAAGACATTGCCCCCATAAAGCAAACCCATCCGTAACGCATTGAAATCCCAAGAGGCATATTCTGCCCGGAGGATCTCGATTTCATGACACCCAAATGCCACGCAAAATATCAAGACTGAATGACCCAAAACCGACAAACACTAAATGCACAAGCTTATTTCGTGGATGATGAGTACTTGGTCACAGCCTTGGTACCCTCAGACACGGCATGCTTTGCAAGTTCACCAGGCAAGATCAAGCGAACAGAGGTCTGGATTTCGCGAGAGGAAATCGTGGACTTTTTGTTGTAAGCAGCGAGCTTTGATGCTTCAGTGGCGACACGCTCGAAAATGTCTACGACGAAAGAAAAAAATTAGTATAGTTGCCAAGAAGAAGAACATAGATATACTGACCGTTCACAAAAGAGTTCAGGATAGACATGGCACGATTGGAAATACCAGTGTCAGGGTGAACCTGCTTGAGGACTGTATTCAAACGTTAGAAAATACGATCAAATTAGATGAGTAAGATGCCAGAGCCTACCTTTGTAGATGTATGAGCTGTAAGTCTCCTTGCGGGTCTTGGAGCGCTTCTTCTTCTCCCCGGAAGCAGCGGTCTTCTTGCCGGCATCCTTCTTCTCAGGAGCCTTACTGGCAGTGGCGGGCGCCTTGGAGGCGGGCTTCTTGTCGGCGGCCTTGGGGGCATTTTTGCGTCGCGTTGAGATTAGAAGTAAAATAGAATTGACGGTTGAGAAAGCGGGCTGTTGGAACAGTAAAGAGCTTGGGTGAGACAGCGGGTGGTGAAAGTTGATGGCGGACGTCGAGAGATTGGGGGTGGGCTGGGCTTTTGTAGCTGGACGCGAAGACTTGCAAGTGGGTTACTGATTGCTGATGGCAGCAGTCTCCGACAGGCAGGAGCGCGCCACGGTCGCGCGTGTTTGGCTTGGGAGGGAGCGAAGTGGGGCGCTTCATGATGGATATGGTTGGTATAATGTTGGTATAATGCTGGTATGCAGACCGTACTCCGCCTTAGTTGCGCGTGGCATTGTACATGTCTGTACAGCCGCCAACACCTGGATTTGGAGCTCCCATTGCCGTGCCCCGACTTTCTGTTAGCCATGTTGGTCAGCTGTTATTTTTGGCGCAAAGCAAACGATAGACTCAGTCGCAGACTGGAGAACCTTCGTTAAGTCACCATACCCGATCCCGTGCTACAGATCTAATAACTGTGTGGAGTGAGAGAAGTTCCATCGCACACCAAAGCATCCAAATAAGGTGGTTGAATAAAGAAGCATGACACCTGAGCTAACAGCTGAACGAGAGTGATGCCTGTTCCACGTCTATACTACTTGATCGATTCCTTCTGAGCAACAGTCAATGGCATTAATAGTGATTGCTGTACTTACTCCACTGTGCAAAATGTATTTTCTTTGATTACTGGTGTACTGCGTGGATCAGGATTGCAGTTCGCGTTCCTATGAGAACAACTAGACTAATAGGCTATAGCGTAAGCCTAGTGTTGCATGATAGATTAATGAGAAGTTTCCTGCCATGCATATCAAAAAGGAGACAGACCCGGTGCTCAGCAGCTTAGCCTAAATTTTTGTCGGGTTGTTTTCCTTTGACACGCTTATTTTCCAAACTAAGACTAGCGCGTTTTGGGGTGTTGGGTGCCACATCAGTGGTGGGTGATCCAAGATCACGTCTACCACGCGCGGAAAACTACTTAATGTCTGTGCCCCCGCTAAACCTTACCTCTCTAACCCGCATCTTGCCATTATCATCATCGCATCCCGCACGCCTCCTCCTCGTCGCATCCCTTGGGTCACTGTACAGTGTCACTTCTTTTCTCTTTAAAACACAACTTACGTTCTCAAAATGACTGGCGGTGGCAAATCTGGTGGCAAGGCCTCTGGCTCCAAGAACTCTCAATCGTAAGTGCTCACATTGGATTGAAGTTAAACCTTCTGACAAGTTTTAAGGCGTTCTTCCAAGGCTGGTCTGGCGTTTCCTGTCGGTCGAGTTCATCGTCTTCTCCGAAAGGGCAACTATGCTCAGCGTGTCGGTGCCGGTGCCCCTGTCTACTTGGCTGCGGTCCTCGAGTATCTTGCGGCTGAAATCCTCGAGTTGGCTGGCAATGCCGCCCGTGACAACAAGAAGACTCGTATCATTCCCCGTCATTTGCAGTTGGCTATTCGAAACGATGAGGAATTGAACAAGCTGCTGGGTCACGTCACCATCGCCCAGGGCGGTGTTTTGCCCAATATTCACCAAAGTAGGTTGCACATGTTGTCTGCGATTGGAATTATTTCTAACTTGATTCAGATCTTTTGCCAAAGAAGACTGGCAGCAAGAGTGGCAAGAATCAAAGCCAGGAGTTGTAAAGTGTGGTTGCATTGTCTTTTTATTGCGATGGTTTGGGTCGCCATGACAAAGGGTCACGGTTCAGGGTTTACGGTCAATTGCTTTTATTGCGCGCAAGGGTTGTACAATAATCCCACGGCTACGGTCATGAATGATAACATTTTCTCAACATAGTGCCCTGTCCGTTGTCTGGTTTTGTGTGTTTATCCCGGGTCTTGCTGTGCAGTACTTTGGCGCGCCGTGTATTTCTTCCACTGCGGTTTGGGCAGCCCCAGCGGCTGTGTGGCCTTGTTTGTATGTATGCTTCGAGTTTCTTAAATGCGGTTTGGTGCATTGTATGTTGCTCACCGTGGTCACTTGGGGCAGTTGTAGCAGCTCGATAAAATGATTTATGTGGTTCAACTAGTGATCTGATACCAAGTTTCAAGCTATATTACATATTCCTGCTTTTAGTATCGGCTGAAAGCGCTCGATTTTCCTTCAGTGTCTGTTAACCTCATGGGAAGGGGCTGGGTTGGGAACATTAGTAACGCGTATTGACCATTAATACTTAAGTATGCATATCTTGGGTTCTTACGGTCTAGAATTGGTGACGGCAGGTTTCGCTCATGTTTGGAGCCTGTTGGTTTCTGTCAGTCGTTTGTTCTTTTTCTTCCATTTTCAAGGCTATAGACACGTGCCTCCTGGTGCTGTTGGCGGGACATAAGGATCCGGGTGCTTCCACGTGTCGATGAGTTTTTCAGTCTCGGATAGAAGAGCCTAGTTGACTATCAGCTTCGATGATGGTTTTAATAGTCGCTGTCGGGCAGTTTACACGTACCCTTTGCTGCCTGGAGTCGGTGATGTTCCGATTCGCTTCGAATAATGACCGAATATACAGAGCTTGGCCACGCCAAAGCTGACGCTGGACGGCCCAGTCGAGGGCTAGTTTCAATGATCGCCGGTAGAGCGAACTAATGGCGTCAAATTGTTAGCAGAGGTTATTCAGTGCTTGTCCATGATAGTGTGCTGTGTTCTCTGGGTAGAAGAAGCCTCACATTGCCGCTCGTCGCGAGGACATGGTACCTGCGGTCGTTTGACTGGAGCGAGTTCTGTGTTTAGTCACGCCAGCGCGATATCTTGCAGCAATTATTATTGTCTTGTCGATTAGCTGGTTCTTGACGTCGATCTCATGCGCGTGTCATGAGTCGCATGCATCTGGTAGGGGAGTTTGAAATGGGGTTAGTCGAATGGCCGATGGCATTCGCTGATTGCTATTGCTGCCTGAACGCCTTGTTTGCTTCGGGAAGCGCATAAGGATTTGCAAATTCCTGCCGCTAATACATACCTAAGGTACGTCCGCACTGTGCTCCTCTCCACATCTGCCACCATGTTTCCACTTCTTTCAACGAACAGCCCAGTGCGGGTTAAGAACCTACCTACCCTGCACATTTGCGTAGTTTCAGTGTTAATTTTTTTGTTTCAAACAAGTATGATATCATTAAGACAAAGGTACTGTTATACTTATACATTCAATATATTTCAATACACACCATGCCGAGCGAACGATCATCTATTCAGGGCAGTGCATCTGGCGGAATGCACCTTGTTGCCTGCTCAGTTAGTGAATATTATACGCAGATAAAGCCAAAGAACCACGATGCACCCGGTGTCCAGACACACCGATTCAACGTGCGCATATAGCTAGCCATAAGCAAAGCTTTGTGATAATAACCGCCTGGTGCATTTAATTACACAGTGAGTGCATCGGGGATAAGGATAATAAATTATATAAGAAGAAGCTGTAGCAAATTTAGCACGCGTCCTTTTAGCACTAGCCATGCCGTTTTTTTCCCAGTGGCCCCACAACAGCTTGACCACCAGCACATCCCGTATAACAACAACTGTTACATTACTACGGACTACGCGGCCGCCTAGGTTTGATCGGTCAACACTTCATCCGATATCAGGAAGCACTGCCTGTGGCCTCACCCACAGTTTTTAACGCCGCAGTGCATTCAGACACCATATGATTGCAAGCATGCTGTCCAGAAGCATAGCTGCCGCCGCTCGCATGGCGCCTCTGCGTACAATGCGCGGTCGTCATTCGGTTCCCCTGGCCAGACTTCCAACGAGGATGCAAATCGCCCGAACGTACGCCGACAAGGTGGTCAAAGTGCCGCAGATGGCAGAATCCATCTCTGAAGGAACACTCAAGCAGTTTTCAAAGTCCATTGGTGACTTCGTAGAACAGGATGAAGAGATTGCAACAATCGAGACTGACAAGGTATGACGCCTAGCGTGCTTGCCGACCTGACACAACGTTGATGCGGTATACAGATCGACGTTGCTGTCAATGCCCCAGAGTCTGGAACCATAAAAGAATTCCTTGCGAGCGAAGAGGACACAGTTACGGTTGGCCAGGACCTCGTTCGCATCGAGCTAGGCGGAGCGCCGCCGTGATGCCAAAGACGAGCCCGCCCCGCGAAAGAAGAAAACCAAGACGAATCCAAGTTCCAATCCAAGGATGAAGGCAAAGCTGAGTCCAAGAAGGTATCAGAACCAGTCAAGACGGAGTCCAACAACCAGCAAAAGAGATTAGCACGAATCCAGAGCCTAAAAGTACCACATCGTCACCAGCCACGCAGGCTACCAACGGACCGTCTGGCACTGGCAGTCGAGAAGAGCGCCGGGTATGTTCGATCCCTTGAGATTTGTTCGGCCAGTACTGACTCTTGCCGCAGGTCAAAATGAACCGAATGCGCCTTCGAATTGCTGAGCGTCTCAAGCAGTCCCAAAACACCGCTGCTTCACTCACGACATTCAACGAGGTTGACATGTCTAACATCATGGACTTCCGTAAGCTCTACAAAGACGACGTCTTGAAGAAGACTGGCGTGAAACTAGGGTTCATGAGCGCCTTTTCACGAGCCGCAGTCTTGGCCATGCGAGATATACCCGCCGTGAACGCATCAATTGAAGGCCCTAACGGCGGCGACACCATCGTTTACCGCGACTACGTCGATGTTTCTGTAGCCGTTGCTACGGAGAAGGGATTAGTCACTCCAGTCGTCCGTAATGTCGAGTCAATGGACATGATCACCATCGAGCGAGCCATCGCTGACATGGGAAAAAGGTAAGATCATGATCCATTTTATCAACCAACGCGTTTATTTACTGACTGACATCATGCGTAGGCTCGAGACGGTAAACTGACCATCGAAGACATGGCTGGTGGCACATTCACTATAAGCAACGGAGGGTTTTGGATCTTTAATGGGCACCCTATCATCAACCTACCACAGAGTGCCGTGCTTGGTCTTCATACTATTAAGGATCGCGCAGTGGCAGTAAATGGCAAAGTTGAGATTCGACCAATGATGTACCTGGCCTTGACGTATGATCATCGCTTGTTGGATGGTAGAGAAGCTGTACAGTTCCTTGTTAAAATCAAGGAATACATCGAGGATCCTCGACGCATGCTCTTGTAATATGTATGTATATATATCAAGTGCGCCTTGATATTTTACTTCGTGGTGGGCATTTTTACTTCAGGCTGTATAATAGAATAAAGTCGTGGCGCATGTGTTTGTAACTCCCTAACGTAGCTAAGAAGAAAAATTCTATACAAAATGAAAAAGTGTAGTATGTATGAGGCTTCGTAGTTTTTTTCGGAATTTGAATAGGTCATTTTTGAATTAAATGCGTTATAATACAGCGCATTTGTTGACAGAAAAAGCCACAAAACAGCTTTTTTTTAGATATTAAAGTTAATTAATTTAAATATTTTGGGTTGGCAAAAAAAAATCGGTCTCGCTATTCAAATAATCCCAACCATCGATCGAGATCTTTCTTAAATCGTATTGCAAACACGCTAATATTGACTCTGGTGGCCGCGCCGCAGCTTTGACACTCACTGTGAGGTGTGTTTGCATGAGCATTTATGGAGCATCGGGAAGCGGCTTAGACAAAGCTATTTACTTTACTTAGCTATTATTCCTGCATCGCTTTCGTTACGCCCGCTTCCTTTGATGTACGATGTACGATGTACTGTAGCAGCGGCGGCGGGCAGCGGCTGTAAGTTAAGCCTCTTGTGCCTGCCTGTGAATAACCTTAGCTTTAGATTATTTGTGACGAGAGCTATTTACGAATTCTAGCATAGCGGAGCGCTCACACACGCAAGCCACAGGGGATTCCTTATGTACGCCAGAGGGATGCTGCCTAAACGCTCCTAGTATTAATAATTATAATTATCACGTACTGCAAGACCCTAACGAGATGTGAGAATGAAGATGATTGCTTGTAAATTTAATTGATTGATAAAGGCAAGCTCAGACTGTACAAAGTAGCCGCCCCATAGTGATCCACATATAAGGGATCGTCCCAGCACCACCAGTACCCCCGCAGTGTGGTCGCCTGACGTCACATGCAGCGAAGCACATTCAAAAACACCCATTCGACAACCACGGTCCACCTACCACATTGAAACAACTATGGAAATTCTTTCTGTTGACAAATCTGGGTTTGAACTCAATGCGATCATTCAGGGTGCCCAGCTTACGCTAGTTGGCGGTGAGTGGTGCTGGTTGGAATGCGGGCAGAGCCAAGCTAATTTGCGAGAAGCCCAAAGGGCTTTACAAAACCCGGAAATATTCACCACTGAGCACTATAGACAGGCTGCATATGCCGTCGTGGCCGGTGTGGGAATACGAATTCTAGTGGCCATACCGGTGAATGAATATGCTACTAAAGGTCTTGAATTGAATGGTTGCAGTTTGTTAACAGTCAATGCAGATCCTGGCTATTAAGCTATCGCTACGACTTGTGTCTTTTCCACCCACTATCATGGGATGAAGCAGTTATTGAGTGGTTGAACTTCACGGGAGAGTACGTTCTCCAGGTTCCTTTCTTCCTCATGACAATAATGCGTTACTTTGTACCAACGCTGGACAACCTGTGAGTAGAGATCAGCTAAGCAGTTGCTTTTATGTTTTATTAAAAGCTAAGAGTAATCGCTAGCTTCATGCAATCTTTGTATTGGGTTGATATTACCCACATTCGCAAGCACCAAAATGAAAGTCCGCGTGGCTTACGGGAACTATATTACTCTAATTTCAGATCCTACCAAAACCCAGGTAGTGGAAAACAGCCATTCTTGAAGTTTATTTCCAAATTCACGCGTAGAACAGTTATGTCTATCGCAGTCTTCGCTCTGTCGTATGTGCCAATCGTTGGAACACTCATTCTCCCGTTGGTGAGCTTTTATACTTTCCACAGAGCTGTTGGTCTCGGCCCGGCCGCTCTCATATTCAGTACGGGTCTCTTTTTGCCTCGAAGATATCCGGTTATATTCCTACAAAGTTACTGCTCTTCTCGTAACCTGATGAGAGAGCTATTGGAACCCTATTTCTCACGGGTTATATTCACGAGGGAAGAGAAACAAAACTGGTTTCGAAGCCGGGAAGGGGTGCTATTTGGTTTTGCCCTGGGTTTTACATACTCATCAGAGTGCCCTTATTCGGAGTTCTTATGTATGGCATTGCTGAGGCTTCTACCGCATATCTCCGCCGCCCCCTCACTAATGAGAGAGTTTGCAATAAGTCAACAAAAATGGCAGAACAAGCATGAGTTCCTCAGCCTGAATATTTCCAATATCGATAACATACGGAGCAAGCCAGCATTAACATCGGGAAGGGCGCTTAAGACCAAGTCCTACGCTTCTGCAGAACTGCACGGATTGGAGATGCCGACTTTTTGGGGTGACCATGCTTACCTATTTATTCCCTGTCTTCCCTATGAAATTGCAGCCTGGTATGGAACACATACGCAACACATCGTCTTTGTCCAGATCAGGGATTTCCGTCATACCGACATGGCCGGTAAGATCGGCATGCTGCTTAGCAGCTAATTGTCCGTTTCCGATCCAACCACAGCCTGCTTGGTCACACTTCAGTACCAATCCTTGTGTATCCGTATAGTATTGACCTGCGTTTAGTTTCCGAACAAGGAGCCTAGTCTTTTCTAGTATCTCTGAGTCTGTGGTAGGCCAAATTGTTATGTCCGTGTCCGGTGCGGAAGAACTGAACGCAACACGATCATAATGAATTCCAGAATATATCAGTATACACCGGTTTTCTTCTCTTCCCCAAAATTTATAAGGTGTTGTCCCTATGCCTGTGTGAGCGTGGTTTGGTGAGGGCAGCAGGCAATGCGAACCTGGACGTCGAATGTGCAAATTTCAATGTCAAATATTGTAGAAAGGATACTCAGCTCTATCCCCCACCCCACCGATCAGGGTTGCGTATGGTATGTTGGTATTCGACAGGAGCACATCCGAGGACAGCTTCACTGTAGAGTTCAGGGTGCTCAGCGATATAATCCGCCATCATCTGGCGGAGCTTGTCGGATTGGAAGTGTCCGGTAAAGCTCCACCGAATGCTGTGAATAAACAACTGTTATCACTGGGCACCACCCGAAGAACTAGTACATGGTTAATATGGTGCCGTCGGTGTAAGAGGATCGAGCCTTGGAGCCTCACCTAGATTTCCAGCCCTCTCTGGCCATGGTATAATGCAATCCTCTGTGCTACTTTCGAATGCAGTGGGCTGATCTTTGCGTCGCAGAGGGATGGGAATTTCCGAGGGTACGATGGTTAGAGTTTCACCGTGGAGCCCTAGGCTTTTCGCAATAACACCCATTTGATCCATATCGATGGTGTGCATCGATGCTGGCGGACCATATTTGACAGTAAAATGGTCGAATGATGTTTTTGCTTTAAGTGCTTCGAAAGCGTTCCAACGGTGGCATTGTCGTCAATCTCGACAACGCCAGTGCCGTTGGGGTCTTTGTACCTTGCGCGCATGTTGTAGTTTCTGATCAACGCAGCCGCGATTCCTTTGGCCACCTCATGCAGTGGGACTTACAAGCCTTCCCGGGGCCTGTGTAGGTATGTGAGCAATCGAGCAGCATACAATTCATCATTTAATGCAGGATAGAGGAGGATCTGTAGATTTATGAATAGCAGGATGACTGAATCAAATCAAATCTGGACCACAGCGTGTGTCACGGCACAAAAAACAGGGACGCAGGTATAACACTCTGCCTACTATATTATCTAGACTAAAAGAATAATAAATATAGGGAGAAAAGAGAAATAAAATAACTATAGTTAATCCTCCTATAATATATATCCTCCTTGCTATGCTATAACATATCTAACCTCTATAACATATCTTCTTAGTTCCTCTAGTCCCTTTATATTATACTATAAAAACTCTATAGCTTATGTAGTAGGTATAAATAGGATATATCCACTATAAGTGGAGTCTTAGGCTATTATATAAATTAGCATAGTAGTAGCGCATTAGTGTAATTAGGGAACATAGACTAGGACGCGCCTAGCTATAATATTACCCCCTTTATAGATTAGCTATGCCCTTATAGTGAGCTGTATTATTTAAACTAGACACGCTTTACTATACCCTCTTATAGCTCCTAAAGCATATTACCCTTAGTTTTCCTAACCTATTTATTAGTGTAGTCTAGTTTTACAGGAGAATTATTACTTAACTTATCTAGCGGAAATAGCTCTTTATTTTTATAGCTATATAGCTAATACCCTAAGTTATATAGGGGTCCCTTTACTATTAGATTATTACTATAAAACTTCTTAATCTTATATAGCTAATACTTAAGCTTTCCTATATTATACTACTTAATGTCTTTATTAGTGCCCTCCTAGTTTACTTAGTATTATAGTTTTCTATACTAAATTCTTAATATAAGCACCTTGCTTACCTAGTGTTATATTTCACTATCTATAAGGTCCTTATCTAGGGGCATAATATATTATCCTAGTAGTAAGTTCTAGGCTGCCTTATATAGCTTAGAGGCGTGAAATTATTAGTATATTTTAATTACTATAGGGAGGTTTAATTTAAATATAGTACCCTTACTTATAATTATCTTATATAGGCTTACCTATAGGTTATTTAATTTCTCGCTTAGCTAGTCTAATATCTAGCCTCTTTAGTCTATATATATAAAGTCCCTAACCCTAAAATTAATTATATATTACTTCTTATTAGTGCTTTCTGCTTATTACTATTATGCCTTTTCTATATTTCCCTAGGCTACCTTCTAGGCTATATAAATATGTTTTACATAGTCCTAGGCTCCCTAGTAGGTTATCTAGCTTAATAAGGAGCTAAATTCTATTATATAGTTCTACTAGTTATAACTTATCTAAGGCTTATATCCTATCTTAACTATAAATAGTAATAAGCCTATAGAATCTTATAGTAAGTATGCTTATACTATATTTATAAAGAGGAGTATCTTAGACTAGTTATCCTATATGTAGTTAACTATTAGTCTTAGCCTCTATATTAGGTACTAATTTATACTCTTAGTTTAACTATCTATCTATAAGTATCTTACTATAGAGAGCTATACCTAATCCCTATAATTATATATAGCTTATTCTAAAATTTAGAAATAAACTATAGTCCTTAATCTAATATAATTAACTCTAGTATCCTAGTGTATTACTAGATATTATTAAAGAAGAGTCTTATAGCCTATAGAGTGTCTATCTTCTTAGTATAGGCTATTATATAGGAGCGCTTTAAGAGTTAGTTTACTACTATAAACACTATATTATACCTATAGTAGTCCTTTAGTAGTATTATAAAGTCTATTATAAAATACTAGCAGGGCTAGTTAGGCATAGGCAGTGGCTATAATAGTCCTAGTGCCTTATCCCTAGGCACCTAGTTCCTATAGTATAAGTAGTAGTTATTAATATACTAGGTAATCTCTATTTATATCTTTAGCTACTAGTACTATTCCTAAAGGAGTTTTATTATCTTATTTCTTCCTAGGTAAGCTATAAGCCTCTAAAGGTATGCCTCTATAATTAACCTTATCTAGAGAAAGTTCTCACTAGGCACTACTAGTTAACCCTAGTGTAGTAGCTAGCTATTCTTATCTTCCTAGTTCTTAGTACTTATCTTCTCCTAGAACTTCTCTATACTTCCTATCTTAGACATATTTAAGTAGTATGCTATAGGGTGCTATTTATTACTAGACTTCTATGATAGCACTCCTAATACCACTCTATCTAATAAGTTAGTCTCTAGCTTTATCTTATAGTCTAGTTTATAGTGCTAGAGTATAGGTAATAAGATTATAGCTTCTTTTAGCTTTTAGAAAGCTTCCTTATATACTAGGGTCTAGTCCTATAGGGTGTCTTAGTAAGTTAGATAATGTAGTGGTTATATAAGCTTACTATACCCTTTTATAAACTTCTAATAAAATCCGTAGAAGCCTAGAAATAACTAGATATCCTTAACCTTTATAAGGCGCTTCTAGTTAAACACTACCTTTAGCTTATCTAGGTCTATAGTAATCCCCTTAGTAAATATAATAAACCCTAAGAACTTTATCTAGGTAACCCTAAATTCACACTTCTTAATATCTACCTATAGACCTACCTCCTATAGCCTTTATAGTACCTTATAAACATACTAGTAGTGTTTCTTAGGGTCTGCTAAGAAGATTAGGATATTATCTATATACGCTGTGTAGGTAATGTCTAAGAGATCTCCTAGTATGTAGTTTATATACCTCTAGAATATTATAGGGCTACCTAATAGTCTAAAAGGTAGGACTTTATACTTAAATTAGCTATACTATATCCTAAAGGTTATAAAATCCTTGCTTTTCTCTTCTACTCTAAGGCAATTAAATGCTTATTAGATATCTAGCTTAGTGAATATCTTAGCCTACTCTAGTATCCCTAGGGTCTTGTTAATTAGTAGTAGTAAATACCTATCCCTTTTAGAGATTAGGTTAAGCTTCTAGTAATCCACGTAAAATCTTAGGCTTCTATCTAACTTCTTTACAAATAGCACTAGCGCTATAAATACTACCTTACTTAGCTTAATAAACCCCTTCTATAGGTTCTTAATTAGGTAGTCCCTTATAGCCTTAAGCTCTTCTAGTAATTATCTATATAAAGGGGTATACTTTAAATCCTACCTCCTATATCCTTCTTCTAGATTAATCTTATAGTTAAAGTTAGGTTATTATAGGGGAGTATATCTGCCTTCTTCTTTAAGAATATATTTACTAAATTATAGTATTCCTTTAGTAACTTTATATATACCTATTAATAGATTTCCTTAGGGTTATCTTCTATCCCCTAGAGGTCCTCTATCTCTTCTAGGTTCTCTAGTGTGTTAATATATACTACTAGTTCCTATAGCATAATTACGCTAATCTTATTTTCCTTCTTCTAAGTATTTATTATATATAGGGCTATGCTAATAATTACTATTAGGATTACAAGCTTCTTTATTACTATAGTCTTTAGTGGTTACCTAAGCTCTAGGCTTCCTCTCTATAGTATCTTTTTAGCGTTAATTATTAGCTATCCTATTATTACTTTTTATCTTACTTAATAATTTAGTTATATTACTTTATATTTACCTAGTGCTTAGGATTAATATTATAAGGCTTTAAAAGCTTATCTAGTGTCTATAAAATTAATTAAGGTAGCTTAGAGTCCCTTAATACTAGCTAGTCCTTTAGCTAAATAATCTTCCTTTCCTATAGGTCTAGTATAACGCTATAGGCCTATATCTATTTTAAGCTAAGGATAATATCTTGCTTCCTAGATCTAGTTAGAGTATTAGATATTATCTCTCTCTTTAGTGGTTAATAATTAAATTAGGCTCCTAAATCTAAAATACTATATATCCTAGTTTCCTATTAAACCCTATAATTAGGATCTTTTATAGAAGCTCCTCTAATAGTGCTTATAGCTAGTACTTAAGTAATTTCGCTATTCTTTTATTTATAAAGGTATAGCTACCTACTCCTATATTAATTAGTGCGCTAAGTTTTAGTCTATATTTATTATATTCTACTATATAATTTATCTAAAACTATAGTCTACCTAGTAGCTTACTAAGGTCTATTAATACTAATATTACTAGCGCCTTCTAATTTTATTAGCCTAGAGGAGTTATATTTCCCTAGGCCTCTTTGTTTTCTAATTTATCTAGTTTTACTACCTAGGTCTTCTTTATAATCTCTAAGATTAGTGCTTTCTAATTTAGGTAGTTCCTTATAATATACCCCTCCTTATTATATTTATAGTATAGGCCTTTATTATATGCCTTCTTAAGACTTAGGGTAATAGACTAAAGTTTTACTATCCTCTACCTATAGTATTCTTTCCCTTATTCTTATTTAAAGCATTAGGGTTAGCAAAGGTTCTCTCTTTAGGGTGCTCTCCTTTATATTACTCTTAAAGGGGTGCTATATATAAGGCTAGCGCTTTTAAATTACACTATAAGCTATAGCCTTCTTAATAAGTTTATTAAAGGTATAGTCTTCTTCTATATAGTAACCTACTAGGGTAGTGTGCTAGAAACTAGTAGCTTATTAAAGAATTTATCCTTAAGAAAGTCCTTAGAGATACTACTAATATATATAGCTTTAAAAAGGCTATCTTAAAGTTAGTAAATTTACTTCCTATTATTCTAAGGTTAGTAAACTTTTATTAAGCTTTACACTCCTTATTAAGGTTAAGGAAAATTAAGTCTAGATACTTTAGGGTAGCTTCTATAGTAACTAGGACTTACTATCTATTTATAGTGTAAGTTATATCTAAGTGTTAGCAGGCTATACCCTTTATATAGGAGTTTATATAAGCTATATATACTTCCTTAGTTATATAGTAGTTAGTATTATACTAGAGCTTATTATAGATAGTACCCTTCTAGGATTTATAAGTTAGGTTAATTCTATTATTAAGTGTGTCTAGGTCTAGGAGCTTAGCTAATTAGGATATGCGTTTAGTAGCTAGTGTTACACTAGCCTTAGTGTCCCTAATCTAGATTAATTAGTGTGTAAGTTTAAGGTAGTTATTAATAAGGCTTTAGTAGTTACTAATAACCCTATTCTTTTCTTCTTCTAAGTAGGTGTAATTAATATACTTAGGGTTTATAGTCCCTACCTAAAGTACTACTAGTTTAGCTTATATTACTTCTAGTTAGTCTAGTCCCTTCTAGTTACTCTATATCTAGGCTATATAGTTAGTATTTACTAGTAGTTTTATATTATTATTAAGGAACCTAACTATAGAGAATAGGTTACTTACTATACTTACTAGTACTTCTCTCTAGAGGTAAGATTCTCTAATAATCTCTATAATACCTTTATTCTAGATTAACTCTTAGATTATATTATTATTATTTAGGGAGACCTAGGCACTCTAGGCTATTACTTATAGGCATAGGTCTAGCTAACTAGCCTTATTAATTTGCTTCTAGATCTCTTACTCTATGCCTTCTATAGAAGCTTCCTATTCTTAGGACTATAGCTCTAGTAAGTCTTCTTAGGTTACTACCTAGCCTATCTAAATATCTATAATTAGGTCTCTATTACTATTAACACCTAGTATATTTATATATCTATATCCATAGTGGCTAGGAATAGTTAGTACCCCTACCCTATATGTAACATAGGTCCTAGCCCTACTCTATAACTAATTATAGGGCATGTTATCTAGTATTACTAGGTGTTATTATAGGTATAAACGCTACTATAGGTTTTAGAATAGTTTATTAAAAAGAGGTAGGATAATTATTATTATCCCTAATAAAGAAAAAGGTAAAGATAATCTTTATTATTATATTATAGCATAAAAATAGGGATATAGGTATAACACTTTACTTACTATATTATCTAGACTAAAAGAATAATAAAGATAGGGAGAAAAGAGAAATAAAATAACTATAGTTAATCCTCCTATAATATATATCCTTCTTACTATGCTATAATATATCTAACCTCTATAACGCATTTTCTTAGTTCCTCTAGTCCTCTATATTATACTATAAAAACTCTATAGCTTATATAGTGGGTATAAATAGGATATATCCACTATAAGTAGAGTCTTAGGCTATTACATAAATCAGCACGGCAGTGGCGCGTTAGTGCAATCGGGAACACAGACCAGGACGCGCCTGGCCGTGACAGCGTGATGCGAGTATAGGGTGACCCGAGCTGGAGGGCCCCATGTCGCAGCTGAGTCAGCATGTCGCATTGTACGCGTTCGCACCACCGCGTTCGTCTACCTTGTACGAGCCCATAACTTATTGTTCTCCCTCGTGAGTGTGCAAACGGTTAGCAAACGCAACCTAGTGTTTATGCTGTAAGCCCATTGTACTTTTTTCTTGCTTGTCTTTCTCGTCCCATAGCACTCACAAATGTCACCTAACGACACTTCTATGTCCGACGATGCAAGCGGATCTATTGAAGTGAAAGAAGGCGAGCAAGATGTTACAATGAAAAACAGTTCGGCCTGCGCGCATACTGGTTATGAGACCGATGCCCCTGGGGATGGTGAAGTAGATATGCTTCAAATCATCCAAATACTTACGACTTATCTCTCCAGCGTGCGAGAAGAGTGAGAGTTTATCATCTACCTATGCGATCATACCATCTGAAAGCAATACTAATATTCTCCGAAGTGGTGAAGAATTAGCAGCAGGGTTCCAGCGCATTCCAAACCGACGAATGCTACCTGACTATTTCGACGTCATCAGTGATCCAATTGCCTTCAGTACCATCCGGGTAAGCCCCGTTCTCAATCGGCAAGTATCTGCAATGCTCTAACGTTAGACATAGAGCAAAATACAAAGAAAACAATACTCTTCCTTCTCAGAATTTGTCAAAGATGTTGCACAAATTTGTCACAATGCTCAGGTCTACAACCGCCCGTCAGCACCAATATTCGGTGCCGCCGTTCGCCTGCGAGACGTGTTCGGCGAGGAACTAAAGAAGTTAGCCGCCAGCGGAGAGATCTCATCTGATGATGCAAAGCTGCCAGATCTTGGGGATCTGCCTCCCGTGGACGATTCTCCGTCCCAGAGATCTCAAGGCGAGGATGAAGAGGACGACGGCGAGGAGGAGGAGGAGGAGGAGGAGGAAGAAGAAGAAGATCAAGAAGAAGAAGAAGAAGAAGAAGAAGAAGAAGAAGAAGAAGAAGAAGACGAAGACGAAGACGACGAATCAAGGAATGAAGACGACGGACATCGACAGCGAAGAAAAAGATATGGCCGTGGGTACCAAGCATTTGCTGGGCGTAAAGAACGAGATGATGACCAGGATGATGATACATACAAAAGGAGGGTCGGCCACCCATGTTACAGACGCCAATGGAGGCTCGAATATCCTCGATCCTTCGTGGTCTTAGGAAGCTGAAAGATCATGAAGGGAATCCTATGATTTCGCCTTTCGAAAAGCTGCCTGATAAGATGGCCATGGCAGATTACTACGAAATCATCCACAATCCAATTGCCTTGGACACCATTAAGAAAAAGGCCAAACGAAAGAAATATCACAATGTGGACGAGGTACAGGCGGACATTGACCTCATGTTTGAGAACGCCAAGTTGTACAACGAAGATGACAGTGCGGTGTATTTAGCCGCCATGGAATTGCAAAACAGTCTCGGATTATTTCAGAGCAAGAAAGAGCCAAGCCAGATGACGATTTTAGGGACGAGGACGGTAAACTACCATTGTCTGAAGTGCATCATGGGGACAGACGTGGAGAGTCGGTGAGTGCTTGTCGCGTACTTCATCTGCTAACATATAGCCATATAGACTGACTGAAACGCCCTGCAGGCGATTGGGTCCATATTCGAAATCCAAACGATCTTGCGAAGCCAATTGTTGCTCAAATTTTCAGAACCTGGCAAGATCGGGCAGGGCAGCAATGGGTCAATGCCTGTTGGTACTACCGCCCAGAGCAGACAGTACATCGGTACGATAAACACTTCTTTGAACACGAGGTAGTGAAGACTGGCCAATACCGAGATCATCAAACGGGGAATTGCTCGATCGCTGCTTTGTCATGTTTGTCACTCGTTTCCACAAGGGTAGACCAAGAGGACTTCCGTCTGACAAGCAGGTCTACGTCTGCGAATCGCGGTACAATGAAGAGAAGTTTCGTTTCAACAAGATAAAAACCTGGGCAAGCTGCGTTCCTGACGAAGTGCGAGACAAGGATTACGAAATGGATCTACTTGATGCACCTCGTCGGATGAGAAAGATGCCGAGCCCTATTAAACACTTGCTGCGTGAAGACGCCAGAGAAATTGATGAGCTACCTCGACCCACTTGGGGAAGTCCAAATGCTCCCCATCGTCGGCGCCGTACACCAGCGGCCACCCGAATCAAATGTAAGTTGCTAGTGCACTACATGAGCGTCCAAGTATTTGCATTTATCCCTCCAGGCTTGTCGGGTTAGCAACATCAATCTGTGTATTTTATCCCTGACGTGAAAGACTCAATGTACATTGGATGCTTTCAGCGCTAATCACGACGACATGATAGGACTCTCCTCCACCGGAGCTTACACCGCCACCATCATCTATGCCAAATTTGATCGATATAGCCTCAGAACCTGTTCCGCGCCATTTAGCATCATCGTTGGCCTCTGACATGCATACGGATTCTATAGCGAGAAACCGAAACCACCAGCCTGGCTTTGCTGGACCTAGTCCTGGACCATCACCAAACTCCGCTCAGTACAATGTACCTGTCACAGGCCACTTTCAGCCAGCAACCCCTGGTCCTATTGGTCAACACATTCAACAGACACCAGTTCCTATTCCTCAACCGCCGCAAGCAATGCCAACTCCGCAAGTGACTTTACGCCCGATGCAGTATCAGCAGCAACAGCAGCAGGCAGGCTATGCTTCGAATTTGGCACCCACGTATTCCCAATCAAATGCTTCGTATGCCCATAACCAGTCCATGACGAACCAACAACACACGCATGCACGGACGCAGTTTAATGCTGCTAGTAGCACTGCACCCGCAAACATATATAATCCCCTCGACCCCTGAGGTCTACACCCTTCCCGATAGCGTCAATGATACTCTTTACGAGCAGATTCGACAAAATTTCCAACAAGACAGTGCTGGTCGAGTCTTATTCTTCGCCGGGCCGCCATCAGATCGACCAATCAACCGTGTTTCGCCCCGGCATGAAGGAGCTGGGCATAGTGTCAAATACCTGGCAGGCCGAAATGGATGGCTAGCAGATCGCGAAATAAAAGGAGACGGCGTAACACATCGCCAGATGCTACGTCCAAACGACCAGTGACAGCATCACTTGATACAGGGGTGGTGGAAGATGCTACCGCTGCTGAGGCGATGAGTGGTATGAGTGAATGGCTGCATGCATTCGATGACAATGCAGTTGAATGGCAACAAAAAGCAGGTTTGGAAGGCTGGAGGGTCCCGATCACAAAGTAACTTCCTTTTTACAATACCATTTATTATTCGAGTAAGCATAAAACTATTACTTTCCGGAATGATACGCCTCGACCAAACGCGCGAAACTCGTGTAATTTCTTAACATCTGCATTCATTAAGAATTGCAGTCGATCAATCAATCAATTCATTTGCGGAAAAGTAGAGCAATGCTATAAATTTGTAAATTTATATATAGCACATTTGCAGGTATCCAGGTGAACTAACTACATGAATCTGTTAGAAGTCCCGCAAGCCTGGGAAATTTAATGCAGTGGACAAAGATGATCCTCATTATCTATAATACGTCATGATACCGCGCGGACCATGGTTGACATGCTGAGCCTTCTTGGGGTGTGTATACTCTGACGAACTCCAAGCGCGGGACATGGCTGCATTGGTGAAGGAGCGTGGCATAGGCCGTGGCTCTCTCTAAGAAAAAAATGTACTGGTATAAAACAATTCCGTATTAAGTAAAGACATGGGACACACAGGTTTCACTTTTTAGTCTTTCTTTCTATACCCTTGAGAGAATTCCGTCATAAGCCACTCGTATACTGCCCATTGTGCTGCGTTGACAATAAAAGCACGAATGCTACAAACTGTTAAACCGCGGAAGAAAATGGTCAGACCACCTTCCCTGAATAAGTTTCGCGCAATTTCTGAAGACCCGAGCCGTTTGGATCCATGCGAATTTCCAGTGCGGAGTCCTCGTGTCGAACGTGAAGCTTCAGATGGGAAATCTGATTGTTGAACCTGCAGACGGGTCTTGATGGTGTCTAATGGAAATACACTCGCCCAAGTAATAACACCCGCGAAACCTCCACAAAGCATAATTTTGGGAGCTTCGTTGCGCATCGGATGACCCTCTTCTTGTGTCATGAATGGCCAGTACTTGTTAGCCAGCTCGTATGACCAGAAGTAAAAACCATAGCCCACACTGTCTCTGACAGATGTTACAAACCCACCAACATAGAAACCGTGTAGACCTTCAGTCTGCCAAATCTTTCGCACAACACGCCAACTTGAATCGTGAGATATTGAAATCTGCGCACGGCACTTGATAAGCTCAGTTGGCGCGCTTATAACCCATGTGGCAAGTCCACCAGCTGCTCCAGCAAGCCAAGTTGCAACGAGGCTCTTTTCGGGAAACAGGGCCTTCTGAAGCGCGGATTCCGACCGGTTATATGATACAAAGAGAAGAGCATTGAGAGCACCATATCCTAGAACTGGAGCAGCGGCTCCTGCTGCCAGGGCTGCATTTCTTTGGGAAATTGCACCACTTGTGGCCGTCTTACCAGCCTGCAATCGAAGCTTGACTATATCTAATGGATTCCCCACGAGTATGCCCACAGCACCACTGAAATAGCCAGCCCAGAAATCCGTTGACATTGTCTTCATTGGCAGCTTGCCATGTGGTGGCCAAAACTGGGTGGGACTAGCTAATGGTCTTGTTCAGAGTGAACTGAGTGAACTGACAGATGGTAGATAATAGTCGTTCATATGTCCGTTGTCTTCCTTAAAACGAAGGCTTATTCCAGCAGAGTGTCTCCTCTCATCTATTTCTTCGTTAGACGTAGATTTTGACGGATGAGAGGAGACGATGCTGTGAGGTGAACTGTGCTGGGGAAACAAGCGATGCGAAGATCAATGGCAAAGACTGACGTCCGCTGAGAACGCGATTTCCCTCCTCCAAATGCCTCGCAAATTAACGTCCATCAGAGATGTTGTGAACCTGGCGTTGCAATGGGATGAGAAGAGCTCAAAATTGCTTACCTTGTTTTCTTTGCACCCTAGTACATGCGACTGGCACACTGTAAGGCATGCTATCTATCCACTGGACTCATGTTTAGCGGAGTGAGAGTCATGCAAGCCCAGTCTATTGATTATGAGCTTAGAGTGTTTCATATCGTACGTGGAGCACGTGACTTTGTAGGAAAAGATGTCCCCTAGCAAGATGATGAGAATGAAGAGAAAAGGTTGAATTGAAGCTATCTTCTATCTTACAAATGGAAGGATAAAAGCTCCTGTTTTATAGAGAGAGCAGTCCAAGTGACAGTAATCTAATTATTCGTGTGCGTTATCGCGTTTAGCTACGTGCATCTTCAGCTTGCCTAATACGGTCACATACGCATGTTATTCGTCATAGACGCTGTATCCGCCATCGGGCAACATTTCAGCCTTCGTTTCAGTGTTGTTACCGTTTTAATGCATATTATTTTGACGTGGCCACGCTAGCTAACTAACTTAACTAACTAATTAAATATCAAATTTACTAAGTGATTAACCTACTTAATATCCTTATTAACAATTATCTGGCTAACTTGCCCTGTGAATTAGTAAGGTGGGTTTTTGTTTTGGCAGCTCTTTGCGGGACCTCTCTATTATTAATGTGCGACCGTACCCACCACACCCTGGTGCTTATCGCCGGCAGAAGACATTCTGAAATGCTGGCAGCACAAACCGAACAGGATCCCTATATTCGAAGAGCAAGCTCAACAAGGCATATTAAAAGCGCCACCCTTTAATCGCTTCGGACGATCCGCCTGGTAACAAGAACCTTCCAAAGAAGGGATGAACACCCCACTTGTTACCCTCCCCGAGGTTCAGCGGCTCAGCCCGCTATGCATCCGCATTCTGGGAACAACCCAGGTAAATTCACTTTACAGGAACGAATACCTACCTGGTCGGCTCGGGCAACCGGAGAATTCTCATCGACACAGGAGAAGGGAGGCCGGGCTGGGTCTCGTCACTGAAGACAACTTTGGCAGAGGAGAAGGCAACAGTGGGGATTGCCCTCATTTCCCACTGGCATCACGATCACACCGGTGGCATTGCTGATTTACTGTCAGTAGCTCCTGGGGCCATTGTCTACAAAATGAACCAGAAGCTGGACAGCTTGGAATTTCTGACGGACAGAAGTTTTCAGCTGATGGGGTAACATTAACCGCGGTGCACACCCCAGGGCATACAAAAGATCATATGGTTTTTGTTCTGGCGGAAGAAGACGCTATGTTTACAGCTGACAATATTCTTGGCCATGGCACCGCTGTATTCGAAGATTTGTCAACGTATCTTCAAAGTCTCGACAAAATGCGAGGCCTGTTTTCAGGCAAAGCCTACCCTGGCCACGGACCCGTACTTGAAGATGGTCCAGGGAAAATTGCCGAGTACGTTGAGCATCGACAGTTACGAATAGAACAAGTCTTGCAGACAATGAGGGCTTCAAATGGCTCGCGCCCGAAAGGAGATGAGTGGTCTGTGATGGAGATTGTCGAAATCATATATCGCGATGTTCCCGCCGAGCTGCACCAAGCGGCTGGTATAGGTGTCTTACAGATCCTGGAGAAGTTGAGTCGAGACGGCTTGGTAACTAAAGAAGCTGATCGAAATCGTTGGCAATTGACTAGAGACAGGCCAACTCTATAAAGGCCATCAACATGATTTGTTAGTGCAGGCAGGCACTTTTCTTTCCGTTTTGCCGCTTTTTCCCCTTGATATCTCAAGGGAAATAACAAGCCTTTCATGGTAATTGCACATAAGTGATACCTTCTGCATAGAACTATGATATTATATTCGATTCTCGGGTTGACATACATTGGACTTGCGGCGCTGTTTTTCCTTCACCAAAGTCTCCATACACACAAGTCGATTGCTGAAATGGCTCGACACATCAAAGACATATTGTTGATTGGTTTCACCGAATTTCAAGGAAAGTACTCGTATACACACAATTCAGCATATGAATAAGAGGAGACTAATAGCTCAGATCGACTGCTTTTCGGCCAGTTCCTGAGTCAAGCCCCTATCCCGTCATTTGAAAGCATGACGTGATACGTATCGTAACGCGTGATATGAGTTGTGACTTGGAGTGAGCGTCTCGTAGTCTGAGCATTTCGCGTGGGTAGGTGTTCTGGAAGTTAAACGCCATTGTTTCACAGAAAGAACTCGTCAAGGAACTGATGACATCGAACTAGGCTATAATTACGGACATAACAGAGGTTTCAGTTTAGTGGTTGTTATTCTTTAATTGTCTACACATACAAGTATTTGCATCGATGTCCGAAAGAAACCACCATCCTTAACATAGCGAATATAGTGTCTGCATCTTGAACAATGTTCGGATAATTTCTGGCTCCTTGAAACCAATGTGAGCTCCGGCCGCATGGTAATCACCATCTCCTTATCAGGTACATGCTTCTTTTCCAGTATGCAGAACCTCACCATCAATGTCCCTATTCTGAGATTGTTTCTTGATATAGGCTTCTGATATTTGGACAGAATAGCTCTGTAAAAATTTAATAAACATTTGTTTTCCATCGGCGGGTCATACTGTGCACAAACTGATTACAGGCTATACCCAGCCGGAGGGAACGTGAACTAACAATTCGTATTCGTGGTAGTTCGCATCGTAACGCGCGGTCTGACACACAGACTAAAATAGTTATAATTGTATGTTTGATTGTCAGGTCATATCTATCACTGCGGTCCCTGCTATTCGTATGTTAATTGTCACACTGGCTGGGTATCGCCAGCAATCCTCATGTCTTTCTATCATCAGATGAGCACAAAAAAATTATGAAGATCAATATGTTTGATTGTGAATATTTGCTTAAATGATAGAACGTGTGGATCGAGATTGGCCGTCAATGAAAGTATCCAGTCTGCACTGATTCGTTCTGAATTCGAATGTGTCTGAGTAAGTGAAAGCGACACGATCCTGGCCAAAGATGCTGGGGCGCAACCAAATGGAAAAGGATTCATGGTAAAGATCGTCCAATGCTATTTTGACCAAGTCGGCTTTTGTCGAACTTCATTGGGGAGATATAGTTGAGCAATTAAAAATGATGCCGTTAGCCCTTCGGAGACCGTGCTGCATTGCATTGCAGTGCTTTGGTGGACGGATGAGTTTTATGTTTGATTCTCGGCTGCCACGGCTTCAACTTTGACAAAAATTGAGAGGACCCTTGCCGGAGTGCATGAACAAGAAACGAAACAGAGTCCATCTTGAAGTCCTCTGCCTCTCTGACTTTGTGTATGTCATCAGATAGCTCTTGTGTGATCTGCTGGAGATAGAACGTCGAAAAGCCGGCGCTCCAACTTATTTGAGTCCCCTGATGAGACATTTTGCTTGATATTGGTGGTGTTGTGGGATATAATATTGATCTTTGTATTCGGAAGGAGCAGTTCCTCAATTTGATGTTTTCAGGGCCAGGGAAAGCGAATACCGTTTGGCAAAGAGGGAGCCAATTTGAAAACACAAAAGCTCTTCGTCCATCAATGGAAAGCTTGACCGCGAAAATAGGTTCCACGGACCGAGCTTTGCTATCAAAGCCTGCTCAGAGCTGATGACAGGGTGCGACGGAAATTCAGGATTTGCGCAAAAATGGCAAAGTCTGTTTGAGTACTGGTGGGTCATCTCTCACATGCCCACCCTTGAGGGTCTGGCACTCCGTGCAGGTACTGAGAAAGCTAAGGCAGCGTTTCCAATTTTAATCTTTCCGTACCACGGAGTACAATGTAACAGAAAAATTGCCATTTTGTTTGAATCAAAGACCTAATCTGACGCTTTGCCAAGCTGTACTTAGTAAGTTACATGAATTGTACATCAAACTGGAACATCGCGATTGCGTTTAAGCGTTTCTGCTGAAATGATATACCCGATTTTATTACAACGTTGGAAACGCTTGAAATACTCTGAACGACGATCTTGCTATAAAGGTAAACGGAAGTATTTGGAGGGACAACAATTATACGTTCCATGCTCAGCCCCGTCAATGCGATATGTATTGAAAAACAGCCGACACTTCTTTAAATCGCACTCTTGCCTCAGGAGCAGATCTTGGATTGTCTGCAAAGCCTTATTAACAAAATGATTCCACGTACTCGTGTCTCCGTATAGGATAGCTGGAGCTTTAATATGCTGTTTACCGTCTGGTTTGCACCTTTTGCATTTAAAGGTGTCGTGAGTGTCACTCGTCGTATTCGATCGGTATTGAAACAGTTCGCGGAGGCTGCCCAAAGAGAAATGTCGCTCTACATCTTCGGCGGAGTCGACAACGCAGGATGACAAGCTTTGCTTGTGCGATTGACGCTGAAAAATTTTCTCCTCGATAGTACCCGTCGCAATGAATCGGTATACAAAGCAGTCCTTTTCTGTCCATCTCGCCACACCCGTGCTAAGGCTTGTTGGTCGGCGGCTGGATTCCAATCGGGATCAAACAGCACAAGGCGATTTGCTCCAATCAGGTTGATTCCACAGCCACCTGCCTTGCTGCTGAGTAAGAAAACAAACTCTTCGCCATCTGGGTCATTGAAACGATCTACTAGTCTCTGACGCTTGTTAACGTTCATGGTTCCATCAAGCCGCAGAGAGCCGTACTGCCGTGACCGGCATAATCGCTCAAAGAGATCCAAAGTCGAGGTGTAATTGCTGATGAGAACAATCTTGTCGTTGGTATCCTGTCGAATGCGTGCGAGCATTCGGTCTAATACCAACATCTTCCCGAATACTCGGGTTTCATGTCCCGATCCCGACCTCGAGCTTCCCTTGGCACATATTCCGCGGGAAAGCAGGCTTCTGAGCCTGGTAAATCATCAGCAAGGTTAAGCAAATCTGGATGATTGCAAAGCTTCTTGAGAATGTTGATTGCTTTTAACGGCTGGCTGCCCTTTCCTCGCAGTAAAGCCTGAATGTCGGGACTGGTGATGAAATAATTGTACAAATCGAGCTGAAAAGGAGCCAAATTGCAAAATACGACATGTTCGTACTTGACAGGTAGATATTTCGAGAGAATGTCATTTGTCCTGCGAATAAGGAACTTGTTCACGATGCCAAGCAGCTCCCCGGTGCATTCATCACCACGCTGGCGATCTGCTTCAGAAGCATCAGCATCCCGTCCACGCAGGATGGGAATCTCAAAACGCTTTCGAAATTCCAACCGAGAGCCCAAAAGATCTGGGTTAGCAAAACTAGTAAGCGAGAAGTATTCTGTTAGGTCGTTCTGAATCGGGGTCCCTGTCAAGATTACTCTGCGAGAAACGTTCAGACTATTGAGGGCGTTAAAGGTGTTGCTATCTGCGTTTTTCAGGCGGTGGCCCTCGTCACAAAACAACAACCCGATTTTTGTATGCCTCAACTCCTCCACATTCAGCCTAAGGGTTTCGTAGGAAACAATGATGACTGGTCTAGTGACTGCACGACCAGAGGAGATGGCCCATTGTCTAAGCTGCCGCGTTAGTTCTTCCTTCGTTGCTTTTCCATCTATGGCAAAGGCGTGATGGCGTTAGCACCGAGCCATTTGGTTAGCTCGTTGGCCCAATTTTTGACCAAGCTCGCCGGGCAAACGACAATTGCTTTCTGTATGGTTGATTTTCCCGCCTCAGGTGACTGTTTCAATAAAGTCCACATGAGCGTAATGCATTGCAGCGTTTTCCCAAGTCCCATCTCATCCGCCATAATACAGCCATTCGCCTTCTCTTCAATCATTCCAGTCACGCAACGGTACATGAACTTGACCCTTCGACTTGATGCGGCCGGAGAATTTTGGCAAGCTTCGGGTCAAGAACAACTGGAACCTTGGGCTGGTCATTGTCCACATTTGTCTTTATACCAAGGATTTCTGCTAAACTTTTATGCACGAGGGTGCATTTAGTTTTATATGATGATTGGTTTCTGAACCTTTTGTATGCTCGGGTTCTAGCAGGCCATCAAATTTCTCATCTGTCGTTGGATCGTACAGCACAATAGCAAATTCGCCACTTGGATCATGCAGTGCCTTGGGAGCCACTACAGCGCCTTGTCGTAAACCCAAGGTGGGAGGCGGCCGGTTAGGATTGTACGATGTGCTGTCCTTGTCTTTCAAGGGTATCGAAAAGGCCTTTCTGAAAACATGTTCTTTCTTCTTAGCTCGGAAAACAGGGAATCGGTTGACATCTCGAGTTGAAAGTGCTAAACGATCATCATTGCAATAGGATTTGTCTTCAGCGCTGCTGCCATCTGCACCAGAATAGTCGACCTTTCTTCGTTTGCGAGAGACTCTATCCGATGCAGTTGACCTCGAGGCAGTACCAGGACATCTAAAAGGCTGGTAAAGCTTGCCGAGAGCGTGGGAGTCCTGAGACCGACGTTTGACTTGACAGTCTTTGCCTGCGGACTGCTTCACTGGGGTGAATGGTCTGATGTGATATTAGTAGAAAGATATTAGACGATCAAAGGTATTGAAGCCTTACAGTGACGCCATTGCAGGGTAAAGGTATAGTGAATTTGGTTCGGAAGATATGCATCGAGGTGCAGAAGGTGTGTGCGGCTAAAATCACGAAGGACATGTTTTCGACGCGTCGCGAGCAACCACGACAGCACGTGACTTGGTACGTTAAGTGGACACATTTGAGCCTGATAAGCCATAAGCCCAGATTCGCATGAGGTACATTTATCGGTCAACATATTATGAGAATAAGTCTTCCTGTCGGCCAGGAACCTACCTAGAAAGCTAATATGTCGCTTTTATTCTTCGTGCTGTATGCTAGGGCTTCAGATTGCAGCTGCAAGAGAAAAATCCGCCTTTAATTAGAGAAATTTGCTGGTGGAAAATGCCAAGAAAAGCATTGAACGTCCTTCAATGTTCGCATCACTATTCTTTTGATACAATGACATCTAATATTAATAAAAGGGTGTTGAATGTTTGGTTGCTATCTGTCCAGGCGGCATACGTAACTATTTCAAGCCGAGAGTGGAGTCCACCCCAGTCTTATCATATCGATTTCCATTAACACTTATCGATAGCCACTTCCAAGCTCCTTCATCGCATCATAGCAGCTTCTTGCAATGAGCAGAATCTACCGTTGACCGAACAGAACGGAAGCTGAGGAGTTAATGTCACGTTTGATACACACTCACTCAGCTTCTGGTACTTCCTTCTTTGCTTTTGGCGATAATCGGCACACTGCTTCTTTGCAATCTTTTGCATAACTACACCGTCTTTATGTCTTCCTGGACACCCATGCAAATATCTCGGCGAAGCACTATTGCAAGATCGGGTTATACCCATTTATACCCAGTTACCTGCGCAAGTTTCCCCTCTCGCTTGAACATAAGATCTTTTAATCAGCTTCGACGACACCTTGCTATTCCGAATCTGTCATGACAGTTGAACTTTAATAGATCGTCCATTTTTGAAATAGAAAGTTCAAAGAAATCGTGTTCTGTGGCGGTTCTTTCTTTCAACGCGTATTATCAGTCGTTGGACTTGGAGCCGAAATAAAAACGCGACACTATCATTATACCTGTCTCAACTTAGTCGAGCACCAATAATGTCTACCCGCCCGACAACACCTGCCTCCCCAAGAATGCGAAGGTCAAGTCGCCCGTGCCAGGTACCCCTGTGTTTGGCTGTGGTAAGGAGAATCAATACACCTTGCATTCAGATCATTTTTAACATTGATGATGCAGAGCACGTCCAGCTTTTACTCTCTCAGGGACAGGACGTCATGAATAGCTCGATTGCACATTACAAAATGATTTTAAGAGGCATTTTTGATTCAACACCGATCGTACCACAGACATCAACGAATCCTGAAGGACGTCCGATTACGTCTCTGACATCTAACTACCTCTGCTTGCAGTGCCCCACCACTGTCACTGAGGAAGACCGCCTCAGACATGGGACTAAAAATCTCATCGGTTCTGTATGTTCAATGTGAAGAGAGACCAACACCTGGACTTGGAACTGACTTGTATTTAGACGTTGACTCCCGGAGTGGATCCCTGTATTGTCAGATATGTGATGACTTGGTTTGGGACCCAACATTGGAAGAACTACGTGTTCGCAAGATTGGGACTGGATCCTTCTCCGGTAAGTACTGTACGATATCAGCCAGTAATTAGCATACAACGGGCGCATAATAACAAATACAATTTGAGAAGGGCGCAAACGAAAACATGACGAGCTGTTTACGGATTCGATAAAAGATGATCCTCGCTACATAAGTTCTAATACAACAGCCTCATCTTGTCGAGCGAATGGCTTACGGGGCATCTACAACGCCGGTGCAACTTGCTATCAGAATGTTGTTCTTCAAAGTTTTCTGCATAACCCTCTTCTACGCAATTTCTATCTCAGCGATGGGCACCAAAGTAACGACTGTACAGTGCCTCACTGCCTCAGCTGCGCTATGGATGACATGTTTCAAGATTTCTATGCCCTGGAAAATACCAACGGTTATACAGCGGCAAACATTTTATCTGGATTTTGGATCTCTGAGAAGAAGGCATTCGAGAATCTTGTTACCACGAAGGAGCAAGATGCCCATGAGTTCTTTCAATTTTTGGCCGAAGACTTACATGAGCGTAACGGAGATGGGAAGAAACCAGAGATAGGTTCTGAGCATAGCTGCAACTGCATCGTTCATCAAACCTTCTATGGCAAGATGCAAACAACAACAACATGTCAAAATTGCAAAGGCACTACAAACACAGTACAGTCGTTCCTTGATCTGAGTCTTGGTTTAGATACATTGATGCAGAGAAGGGCCAAGAAAGTAGGTCAAAAGGCTCCAGTACTAACGTTGAATGACTGCTTGGATGAAGAATATGTCAAATTTGACAAATGCGAGTATCGCTGTCATAACTGCTCTTCAACGCAGCAAGCGAAACGATACACGAGTATCAAACGTTTGCCTAACGTTCTATCCATTCAACTCAAGGTAAGGAGTACGTTCAATAGCTGCAAAAGTTGCCCAAAGACTAACAGGTCATCCTTCAGCGATTTGAATATAAACAAGGTAGACATGATCGAGCCGCGTCGAAGATTGATCACACAGTCCAATTTCCTTTGCAACTGAATATGTTGCCTTACACAAATAGAGTTCGTAATCGAGACAATCGAGAGAGCTTGGAGCTGGAGAGGTCTTGCACATACGACTTGCTAAGCGTTATTGTCCATGTTGGAGAAATAGAGACTGGACATTACGTGTCGTATTGTCGCGTTAGCGACCAGGTGAGCTTGAACTCGCAATTTTTGCGCCTGATGTCAAATCATTGTGAATTAACAAGGCCAATTTATCTAGTGGTTCAAATTCAATGATCACAAGGTGGAATTAGCTACCATTTCGGAGGTTCTAGGTGCACAGGCCTACTTGTTATTTTATATAATCCGCTCTCTAGCCTAGAATATATTTGCCAGTCAACTTGCATCGATAATAAATTATACCAATGCTTGACTTCGTCGAAGATTTGTTTTGAAACTTTCTTCACAGGGATCAACTTGTTTAAAAAAATTGGCTCAAGTAGGACAAGATTGTTCACTAGGATACATGCCATCCGATATTCTATCAGCACAAGACTTCATTCGTCGAGAGTCAATGGCTCGCAATCGTCCCCGAGACGTGACAGAAACTCGTACGCATCGTAAATTGTTATTATTTCGATACGCTAGATAGCTCTTTGTATGGCTATTTACTAGTACTCCTATGGGTTCGTCAACAGGAAAACCCTTTACATGGGAGAAAAAACCCGTTGCCTCACTATCGTGGCGGCGCCGGCCGTGTGGCGGATCCCCTGCGTTGTGTTGCCTTCAGTGTGTGGTTGTTGCCAGCTTTCGCTGACCATCGTAAATTATTTGACTTGAAAATGGCTAGGCCTTCCACGCCCACGCTGGACATTCAAAATTTGCGTAGCAATAGAACTCATTGCTAAGTCCTCTAGCGTGTCTAGGTTCGTAATTCGTAGTTCGAACGTTGAAAGAGCGATATAGTCTCGTCACCAAATATTCCATTCGTTCACCTGTGCAAACAACGACCCGTGGCAAGGGGATCGTGGGATCGTGAGTCTTCAACAACCAACGCACTGTAAGTGCAGCTATTAGGCATTGACGCGCATGCATGGTTAGATATAGGAGATCGAATGTTTCTGTTATGGACACAAACTCGGAGTCAACGGAAGTGATGTGTGTCTCTCGACGTACCTTTGGTCTGACAATCCTCACTAAGGAACGGCGGATCGCAAATGATGCTATCTAGACTTCCTTTCATGTCCCCTGATTGATTTGTCAACTTGAGGTTGCATTTGAATCGAGATAGCCAAATCTTGCGATAAGCGCAAAGGAAGCGGATCATGAAGACAGGATACAATTAGTTGCGACATTGTCGTAAAGGGTTGCTTACCTGGAAGCTTGAGGGGTTGCTGATAATCATAGTAGACGAATTCTGAGAAGATACCGAACCGATCGTCATGTTCTAGGAGCACGACTCTTGGGCGTTCATCAAATGGCAAATCTCGCTATTGTTTTCTGCTCCCATAGCCACATCGGAAGTGGCAATTTGGGCTACTTGTGAGCCACCTCCATTCTTTGAGTCTGTCTTGCCAGAGGCCGTGGTTCATGAAGTCCTCACCAATTTATTTCGAAGTGCCACAAACACACTCGGCGCCGAAATGACACCAATCCTTGAATCGCAAGAAGTACCTTCCAGCAGTTGATCAGCCAGCAGTCCAGCAGTCTCATCCGAATACTATTAGCCCATCGCACGACGTCAGCTTCGAAAACACCATACTATGTTAACAAAGAGAAAGAGCCGGATAAGAAGATAGAGTAGGGAAGGAGGGTGTGAAGGAGCAAGTAAGTCTGTATCTAGCTCCTCTCGAGAAATTAATCGCATGAGAAGTGTAAAGGTCGCAAACGAAGTGTCAAAGCATACCCAAAATTGAGATTCGTTCCAGTCTTCCGCGAAAGCTTCCATTGACAATTGGGTGTCCTGTTCAGCTTGGGCTTTCAACTCATTGAACTTGGATTGGTGCGCGTCTCTTTCAGCGTTGAATTCAGCCAATGCTGCCAGTGCATGGGCAGACAACACTCTAACAAAGGACGTAAATCTAGTCAGTGCTAAGAAAGAGCCTTTTGGCAGGTTTCGAGTACTCACACTGGCTCGTCATCGTTGGTCATCATGAGTTCAAATGTAAAGTCACCACTATCTAGGTTAACCAAAGAAAGTCCGGGAAAGCGGGGTCCTCTCGTTCGCTTGAGACTGGTTTTGATGTTTGTGATCAATCTCGAGTATAGAAGAATACTGGCAAGCATTTCGAAGTGTGAGATGAAGGATTCACACAAAGACATGGAAATGTGGACCCAATCCACCTTTTCCTGCTTTGTCGCATGGAGATTGTCTTTCCCAGCGACATATGTGGCAAAACTACCAATTTCGGTCTGTTACTGTCACTTTCAACTTCCCAGTACAAGAGTGAATCCAGATAGTATTACAGCTACACGCCGCCGTATAGACATTGAGTAACAGTACGGTGTACATTTTTGAGGAGCGAACAAAGTAAATAAAACAGTATTAGATGTAACAAATTGCCCACAACAGGTTGTATAATGTACACAATTTCCGACGAATAATCGAGTCGCGACATTTGTGTACCTCCGCCGAGTTTCTGTCTTATCAAGACCACACTTTTCCGAAAGGCCCCACTCATAAAGTTCCTTATAATTCATCCAGCACATGAATGTACTTCTTGTCCTCCCGCTTCTCCTTTTCCGTCGCTGGAGGCAAGTCGTAGTAATTCTGGCTTCTGAATCCTTGCTGAAAGAAAACGTCAGATGAGCGCTGGTGACACCGATATGCGGGAAACATTACCAAGTAGTGATAGGTGAAGCTCGCGATATCGCCGGGCTCGATACCGAGATCTTTGAATGTCTTGGCTGTGGGGTCAATAACCTGGTCCAAGAACTCACGCTCAACCTCGTCTGCCGACAATGTATGCCACCAAAGCGCCCTGTTCAAAACGCCGGCAATGGGCTTGAGAATGGTTTTAGGCACATTGATATGCCGCCTCTTTTGAAGATTTCCTTATCGACCATGGCGGCAATCTGACTCAAGCTGTACTCTTGGGGTCCGTACAGCTCAAACGTCTCACCGACAGTTGAGTCATCGTACATCATTTTCCAAGGCAGCACCAACATCGATCGACTACGAAACCCACTTAGCGTTGAAGGATACTTTGGAGTTAGAAGCAGTCGCTTACATGAACAGGCCAGTACCTTTGCTGCATGTTGTTCGCCGTAAAAGATTAAGAACAGATGCTAGCTTAAGCAACAAGTTATCTTCGAACCCGAACATTGGCGCTGGTCTGACAAGTGTAGTTTCGGGAAAACAATTCTCGCAACTTGCTCGCCACGACCCTTTCTAGTGTCAGAATAATCGAGATAAGGACCCAAAGCTAGTTGACAAACCTTCGTAGCGTAGAATTCGGATGCAGATTGCGGGTTTGCACTATGAGACGAAACATGTATGTATCGGTCCACATCGTATTTTGCGACAGCTTCGACAATTCGCTCAGTGCCTTCTACATGAACATCTTCGAGTGAGAAATTTCTGACAGAGGTGGTTAACCGAGTGAATTATTTTTCAAGGTAACATAGAAGCGTACTTTGTCGGGTAATCACGACCGACTAAATTGTAGACGACATCGGAATGTCTAACACTGGCTTCGATCGAGGAAGTGTTGTGAAGATCGTACTCCTAAGTCAGATTAATAGGGAGCAAAGGATCCTTGAGCGGGCACGCTGGGTTCACCACGTACGACAAACACGATGCGGCCGAGATCACCTGTGACTTTCAAATGTCGCTTGGTCATCTCTTCACGAAATGGAACTACAACTGTGCATCCTTGACGAGCTGTGCTGTAATAAGCATATAATTCCCTACGAAAGAAAGGGTATTGCATGTACCTAGTCGATTGACAATGTACCGTCCTAGTTGCCCGGTTGCGCCAAATACTGTCGCTGTATGGCCTGGAGCAATTGTAAGCATTGGACGTCGGCAAGAGCTTAGTAAGTCAAATACCTCCAAGAGACGATCTAAATGGCCATGTCTATTAGTGATTGTCATAATGACTACTTGTGCAAGCCTTGACTCACCGTCCACCTTCGACTCGAAGAGTCGGCTTGCCAGTCCTTGTGATGGAAACATCAGAAAGCCATCGTCTGCTAATTGTATTGTGCGCGGCTTGACGTGCTGGCCGCACAGCATATAAAGGAAATACATCACCAAAATCTCTTTGCTTGATGATCGGAGGTTGTAGCACCCTTCGAGGTCATCGCTATTAGGCTCCCAAAAGCTTGTGGTGCAGATACACGAGGAGAAGATGGCTGCTCGCATCACGTGATTTATCACGGGACACTACGGCAACTACAACATGCTAAGTTGAGTGAGCATGTGGGACTTCTTGACAATGGGTAATATTCTAGGCTGCTGGAGCCGCGTCAATGAGAGCTCTCTCACGATAGATTATCCATCAAAAGCCTTTCTTCGATCACATATTGTCCACGACTTCCAACTGCATTCGTGACTCAAGAAAACTTGTAACCATACTGGTGCAATCACTGGAGATCTCCTGTACTGTCATCGTGCACGCAATAAAACTCAACACGTCGCGCAGCCTATCAGTTTTCGCACACTGTCTCTCAACATGATGACGACTGAAACGATTCCCGACTTCCTTGCTGAGCAAAGAGAAAGAGCAGTAGAGGAACTGCAGGCTTTGGTTCTGGACTTCGAAACATATTGGGAGCGCAAGCTTTGGCACCAGCTTACGGATTCACTCGTTAAATTCTTTAGCAACCCGAAAAGTGCACCACAACGTCTGGCGTTCTACAAGGTTTTCATCTTGAAGTTTGCTGACAAAATAAATCAACTCAAGCTCGTAGATCTCGCTTTGAAAGCGGCTACACAGTGCAAAGGTAAATGAACATTTCCTCCGTCAAGACAAAGATTATAACATACAGTCGCGCTAACCCTTTAAACAGATGATCAAGAACGGCTGTCCTTCTTATCCTCTGTCGTAAAGAAAGTCGACAACGATAATTCGCAAGATGCTTTTGTATTCGCTTCTGTGGCCGTTTCGCGCGTTAAACTGAGTTTGAACAACCTCGACGATGCGAGGCGGGACCTCGATATCGCTGAGCAGATCCTTGATTCTTTTGATTCAGTTGAAACGGTCGTACACGCAGCGTTCTATGATGCCAATGCAGGCTACTACCAGGTATGTCCCTTTTCTGCGCATCGGTCTATTAAGCTAAAAAAATTGACTATAGCGAAAAATGGATTTTGCAAACTATTATCGAACCTCACTCCTGTACCTTGCCTGTATCGACTTATCCTCACTTTCCGACGAAGAGCGTCACAGACGAGCTTACTATCTGAGCGTGGCCGCCCTAGTCTCAAATAGTATCTACAACTTCGGAGAACTCTTACTACATCCTATACTTGATGCTCTTGCCCGCAGTGACGACGACGCCTGGTTGCGAGAGTTGTTATTTGCTTTCAACCGGGGCGATCTCGCCGCTTACGATGCTCTGTCAGACAATATCTCATCGAACAAATTATTGAATGAGCACTCGACCCATCTGCGACAAAGATATATCTCGCCGCTCTCACAGAAGCTGTTTTCCGGCGACCGCCACACGATCGAGCTATGACTTTCGCAACCATCGCGCAAGAAACGAAGGTTCAACAGAATGAAATTGAACATCTGTTCATGAAAGCTCTTAGCCTGGGATTACTCCGGGGCACGATTGATCAAGTTGGCCAAGTCGCCCATATCACCTGGGTACAGCCGAAAGTGCTAGACATGAAGCAGATTAGCAGCATGCGTCAGCGCCTTCTTGAATGGGACTCTAACGTCAATCAGCTCGGCAATTGGATCGAATCTGCTGGTAAAGATGTGTGGGCGGCATGAAGGGCGGATGAGCTTGGTAACATTTACATTTCATGCTGGAGGTACATTTGGTCTGCTAAGAGCCTCGCGGTCATGCATGCTCAGCCAAGCATGGATGGGATGTGCCCAACGCGGCTCCATGCCTTGCATTTAAGTGTCCAAAGACTCGAGCGAGGTTGACAACACCAGCTGTAGACTTTGATAGGCTTGTCAACAAGATAATGTACATAATTTAAATAAATACAACATTGCAGAGGCCGAAAATATCTCGGATAGAAGAAAATCGTCATGCTGTTGGCAACCCCGAAACAACGCTAGCTTGAGTCAAAGACATTGATCATAGCAATGAGCCAGGCCGGCCACCATATGCACCATACTACGATAGGGGTGTACATGGCCCAAACATTCCACCCGAAACTAGCTTCTCGCAGCAACTCTGAAATGGGCAAGTTAGAGAGCCGAGCTGAAACATAAAGAACGACTGGGGTGCAATCGCACTCAGTAAGCCAGCGACAGAGTACTTGGAAATGTTGGTTTTACAAGGTTGCACAAAACTCAGTGGGCTAGCAAGTATCCCAACCAGAAATGCAAGAGAGAAATTCAATGTTGCCAAGGTGGCCAACGCCATTCCGAGGACAAGTAAGGAAAACGACTTCGTCAACTGGAAATGCAGTGAGTTCGTTGTAAAAAGCTCGAAAGAAATTGTGCTAATATGGGAGGTAAAATTGCCGAGCCAAGACAAAAGATGGCGAAAGCGGCTGGAAGTAGCTGTAGATGCGAGGGTCAGCAAAGGACCAGGGAATACAAAACCAGGAAATGAGGGCACACTCACAGGGCCGTCTACACTGTTGAATACACACAGCGGCACAATCGATGCGGCGTGACAACCTGCTACAATTCCCAAAGGAAGGAAAAGATTTCGCTCCCCTGGTCGAGCTGTTGGTAAACAGACTACAGCTCCTCTCGGCACGGCCTTTTCCTTGCCTGCTCGCTGAGTGCTCCCAAGTTTCAGTCCTCGAGCAGAGAGGGCGGGCTGTCCGCTCTTTACCCATAAAGAAATGGCCATGATGGTGAAGTTGGCAGCCAACAGCATTGCGCTTGGAAGATAGGTACCTATGCTGACGAAACGGTCTCGCTGCATTAACAAATAGAAGAAAAACTCTGATGCAGGTGCTCCAGCAGATTGTTCAGACTCCTAAATGTCCCTTCAATGACACGTCCCATTGCCATTTCATCGTGCCAACCGTTGCCGTATGGCTGAAGAGTTACAGCATCAATATGGTATGGTATGAAACTGCTGTGAGGCCCCGTCCCAATACCCAGCCCTTGCTTCAACATGCCACGGAGCATCGTTGTCAGGCGGTGATGGTATGAGTCGTCGTGGTTATGCATGCCTTGAATGGCTGTTCGCATGCCCATCTGACCGCCCGCCACGTTTACAATGGAGTTTATCAGGTCCAAGTTGGGTAGGTGTCCGTTTGTACCGTCGTAAACGATATGTATTCCGTCAAACAGCTGATCAGAGGGATGGTCGATAGCAATTGCACCTTGCAAAGCGCCAGATTTGAGAGGTAACGAGGCTACATTATGGGTATCATGAGCATCGTGATATGCGTCCACCACGCTTGGGTGCCCGTGCGGCTATTTGGCGGTACGAGAATGATTATGTCCTTGGACCACAGAGACCAGCCTGTGAACTCAATCAGTAATCTACAGCTAAGGTCACCGCATGCTTGAACTAATTGGAGAAGCCAAAACGTACGCTTGAAATATCGCGCCAATGTCAGCGCTAGAGCAACACCATTTCGGTTGAATAAGCCATCGATGTTTTTCCACGCTGCCACCAAAACTATTGCCTCTGTGGCATCTCCTCGGGGAGCTTGCAATATCCCATACAAGTTTTCGCCTTTGTAAGTCTCACCAGCGGAATGGTACGTGTAGTTCTGTCTGCCAATCTTAATCCCCACTGCGCTGAGTACGCTCTCCAGATGATCGTTGATTCTGTACCAGTAAGCCTCGACTCGCCATTACAACAGTGGGCAAGATTGTTCAGAATACTCACTCGTGATTGCTCTCGTCGATCAATGTATCTAGTTCGCGTCTATGGGCTCGGAGAATATTGTGCTCGCTACCACCAAAATATGTGTGAACTTGGCCGGGAAGTAAAGCATTTTCGGAAATGTACGTTTTTCGCGAGTAATGGTCAAGCGGTAAAAGGATGAGCCAAATTACGCCGACTAGAATACACAAAAGTGATAAGTAGGGAGGAAGCTGGAGCATCCGGGGTCACGGCGCAAGGAGAGCGCCGATGCTAACGTCGATTACGGTCCTTGAAGTTAGTGATGCAGTTTGATTATGCAATGGCCAAGAGAAGATGGAACCTTTGATTCCAAGGTACGTTGTACTTACACAACAGTCTTGACATGTCAGCGGTACCGCAAGATGAAGTTGGGTTGCGAAGAGCTCTTGTTACACTGGAATTATAATACAAGGAGCAATAAAGGACATTCCTGGGCAGGGATTGTAGCTAGCTACCTACCTACCTGCCTAAGTATCTCGGTACCTGGGTAGGCCTGTCGGTGGAACATCACTCAGACGTGATAGCAGCAAGAGAGCTTGCAATTATCGGGGTCTGGGGTTCAGCAGCCAGGATCCACTAAAACCTCTTAAGAGACCATGGTCGGTGACATAATATCCATTTAAAGTTCAGAGCAACAGAGGAAATGATGTACTTGCATTTTGAACGCCCTTAATAGAGTACTGTCTCCTTCCATGCACCGCAAGATTATGTCACCTATACACGAAGGGATTGTACGACGCGGGTTACTGATTCCTCAAGCTGGTGGTCTTGGTGTTGGAAGCACTTGTCAATCGACTTTCGTAGACCGATTTCGCAATAGCAGTATCACGAGGGATCGAATCTGCCTTCAAAACGTAGACCCTCGTAGACCCTTGGACGTCTACAGCGCTGTTGATCAAGACAGATATTTGATTTAAATCACACAGGAGCACAACTCACTTTTGGAGTTTTGTCTAAGACCATGCTGCGTAGGACAAAATTATATCCGTGAATTCAAGGCCATGCGTAACGTCGAAATGGATTGAACATTTCCCGCCTACTTCACGTCTAAATATCGTACAATAGTTATACTCATTATTTCGCCTCATCTCGATGCTATCGATCCTGTCATGCACGTCCTTAAGGGCCATGGCGCTGAGCACTGCCCACCAAATCGGAAGCTGCACTGTTTCCCGTTCGTGTCGTGGATGGCAAAACTCCAAATCGGCCGTAGGTCTTCTGATCGATACTCACATAGTGAGGAAGTACTGATAGCAGATTGAGTCGAGTTTCTATCCATCTCAATGCCCACTCAGGGGGCGACGAATTTGAGATAGCCTAGACCGCCTGAACGTGTGTGATGAGTACAATTCGTTGGTCAGTACAGATCGGGCTGACGTACAGATATATCCTACCGCTACCCCACAAAGATGGCCCAACAAACTCGTGTTAGGTATCAGCGCAGCCACAACAAAAATCATAAACAACGGAGTTGTCCATGTTGGAATGTGGTACGTTCCAATGATGATATGCGGGTTCGACCTGTAAGTTCGAATCCCTTCCATACCCAGAAGCAGAAACACCCACATACTGTTGGTGTAGTGTTAGCTCTTCCCTTTTGGACTCGATGTGGTCGCGCAATCACTCCTACCTGGCTCCCATGACGCTCGTGTTTTCTCTCAGGATTCCTCGCTCAATTGCAACATACAAAAGAGCAGGAACCGTAGTCAATGCTAATTTCTTATTAGGTCATTTTTCTACCAATTCGGTATTAGAACAAGGAGGTCTCACGGCCGAAAAATAAAGCCAGGCTACTGAGCGTTCCGTACTCATTCTCGAACCTTTCCATAAGGGGGTTAAGGCGACGAGGTTGAGAATCGCATGGATTAGATTAAGGTGGATCAGAGGAAAGGTTGACAACCGATATGCTGATTTATGTTAGTTGACTTATTACAATGAATATCGTAACGCCTCGCATTTATCGGCAAGCCTGGGAGTTCACCTGTTGCGAAAGTGATCTCATCCGGAATTAACGAGCCCCATAGTTGTATATTCCACAGCGAAGGGAAGCTTAGGATCCAGAATACCGCTATCGACAATATTATGGCTCGAGTAAACAAGGGCAATCGGAAGACGTATGACCGCCTCGCGCAGCGCTGAAACCTTGAATATTGGGCATTGCTTGATTTTCGTGCGTCCCTGGTCGATAGCAGGGTAGTGGATTATTCTGAGTAGAAAACCCTTCGCCTAGACTAAAGCTAGTGAAGGATCATGAAGGACAAAAGTAAAATGAAGGGATATGATCAATTTTTGTTGCTCAATCTTCAGCCATGCCTTGCAAATTGCGTCGCATAACAACCGTTGGAGCTCCAAGCTGGGAAAGGAATCTGGCTACTCCGTACTCGCGTCGACATGAGTAACCAAAGGGAACACAAGTATCAGCCCATCTCCACGTGATACGACGCTAGGCCGCCGGGGGGCGTAGTGACTTCCCGCAGCCAAACCTGATTTCCAGAAACAAAGATCAAGCTTGGATGTTGCAGCATGCTGTGCAACCCCTAAAGAAGTCCAATGCAGTATGATATGGCGTGGCAGCACAATTTTAGAATATTATTGCTTTTTTTCTTTCCCTGAAACTGCTTTTCTTGCACGAACGATTACTACTAACGTGACAGATGCCTTAACAGAAAACAAATTGCACAGCATTACTGGCTAATAAGCAGTGCGGGCAATAATTACGTAATTCGTAATTTGTAGTGATGGATTCGCGATGTGACGCGCGATGTACTCTATTAGTGAGTGAACAAGCTTCTAGTTATAGAATGCTGCAAAATCGCAATGAGTGAGGCTAACAGTGGCAGGGATAAACTAGTGCAGCACAATATCCATTGATTTTTATGGGATTCTATTCTCGTTTCTTTAGCCATTAATACTAGCCCATTGTCATATAATGCAATGTATTGCACCGCATTACAGGATGTCATAATACGTTATTATACATAACAATATACCGTAATATACTGTAATATATATGGTGATGTAGTGTGGACTAGAGAGTACTAAAGCTGAAGGGGAAAAAGCGTGTTCTTTATCAACGGTTATTATCAACACAATGAATTCAGTAAAAGTACTTGTACACCAGATATGCTGGCTATACCCAGCCGGAATAACTTTGATTGACTTTACAAGCCTAGGAAGTACACTACCCCAAAAATATAGTGGAGATTTATACACGAGGAAACATCATTATACATGCTTATCATGGGCGCCTACCTCTCAAGAAGGCTTAGCAAGCCGGGTCCTCTCGTGCTGAAAGAGCGGTATACAAAGCGCGAAACCATTAGCATGTCCAGCTGGCAATCATGTAATTGGAAGATCGTCATAGTATTTCAGTTTATACAGACTACGTATGAAATTACAGGATACCAGCACCGATCGATCTCATCATCCACGCACGATCTTGCCTCATCATCTCAATGGCGTACGACCATAAATCTTCGCAGCCACTACTTCAAACCGATTATCATCATTTCTCTTCTTACTTCTTCGATGTTTAACCACAATCAGTTTCGAGAAGCCTTTGCCATGGTGTTCAAGGCACTTCCATTCTTGAACCATTCAAGTTGTGGCTCATTGAAAGTATGCTGCAAGGAAATATCGAATGATTTACCATCCTTGGGATGAACAACCATAGTCACTGGCTTGCCAACAGCAAGCTGTGTGCAGAGAATATCAACCTAAATTGAAGTCAGCAACGAGGTCAACATTAGCTTTCGAGAACTTGTAAATTGAATTACCTTGTCATCAGGCTTAATCTTGTCGTAGTCGGCTGGATCAGCGAATGTCAGAGGAAGCATGCCTTGCTTCTTGAGGTTCGTCTCGTGAATACGAGCAAAACTTCGTGTAATAATTGCAAGACCTCCAAGGTGGCGAGGTTCAAGTGCCGCATGTTCACGTGAGCTACCCTCGCCGTAGTTCCAGTCACCGACGACGACCCATTTAATTCCCTTCTTCTTGTAATCACGGGCTACAGCGGGAACGGCATCCCATTCGCCAGTAGTGAAATTTTTGACCTTGTTCGCTTCACCATTGGCCTCATTGATAGCACCAATCAGCATATTGTTTGAAATGTTGTCAAGGTGACCACGGTATTTGAGCCAAGGACCAGCCATAGAAATATGGTCCGTAGTAGTCTTGCCCTTCGCCTTGATAAGGATGGGAATATCCTTTGCATCTTTTCCATCCCAAGGTGGGAAGGGCTGCAAAATCTGAAGACGGTCAGACGTAGGAGCTACCTGAACGTTAACGCTGGCTCGCTCCTTTGGAGGGGCCTGGTAAGTGTTCTCGCCAGAATCATAACCGCGGACAGGAAGGCCATCTCCTGTTGGAGGCTTCAACAGGAACTCATTGCCATCCTTGTCCTTGAGCTTGTCGACGAGGGGATTAAAATGCAAACTTCCGGCAATGGTGAGGGCCACAACGAGGTCAGGAGAGGTCACGAAAGAGTGTGTAGCGGGGTTTCCATCATTTCGTCCAGTGAAGTTTCGATTGTAAGAAGACAAGATGGAGTTGGCTTCGCCCTTCTTCACATCTTGGCGATCCCACTGACCAATACAGGGACCACAAGCGTTGGCTAAGACCATGCCGCCGAATTCTTCAAAAGTCTTTAGCTGACCATCCCTCGCAATAGTAGCTCGAATTTGTTCGGATCCAGGAGTTACAGTGAACGCAGCCTTGGCCTTGATGCCGTGGTCCAAAGCGTCACGGGCAATGGAAGCAGCTCGGGACATGTCTTCATAAGAGGAGTTGGTGCAGGACCCAATGAGGCCAACTTTGAGCTCCTCAGGCCAGCCGTTGTCCTTCACAGCTTGGCTAAATTTGGAGATGGGAGTACCGAGATCGGGGGTGAAGGGGCCATTGATATGAGGCTCAAGCTCAGACAGATTCAATTCGATCAATTGATCGTATTCAGCCCCTTCATCTGCGCGAAGCTCTGCAGCATAGGAACGAGCAAAGTCACCAACGTCCTTGCGCTTCGTAGCTGCCAAGTAGTCGTACATACGGTCGTTGAAGGGGAATATAGATGTCGTAGCGCCAATCTCAGCTCCCATGTTCGCGCAGGTCGCGAAACCAGTTGTTCCGAATGAATCTAAACCGGATCCTGTAATATAGTGAGTCAGAAGCGAATTCATGAAAGTACGCTCAAATGTGGTCGAGGTGTAGAGCAAGTTAAACCAAAAAGAGAATGTGTAACGGGAAAGCATGCTAGAAGCGAGTAGCTAGCAGTGTTACGCTTGCAACATGTTCCTTTGACTCTAAATGTCTCAGGAGGCGGCTAGGTCATTGGACTTCCCTGTCACAAGTTTCGCGAATGAGGCCATGGAGCCCAGCAGCCTTTTCACTTGAAGCTTTTAAAGCGGACCACTGGTATGCCTCTGTAACTTGATGTTCTTTTGGCAAACAAGAATTGCAAACCGCGCAGCGAAATCTTTTCAATTCTGTGGTCTTGGCCATCGAGCGTTTGTTTGTAGCTTTCGCCGATTCCAGATTCAATTTGCAACGTTCCCCTTGTTGGACTCGTGCAATAAATAGCATGAGCCTCATCGGCGTGAGCTTCCTTTTTTTCTTGCGCCAATCCCTGTAGTAATCACTGCGATGTTATTCCAATCCAGCGATTATAGACGCAGCTTCTTCAGCACTAACTTTCTCGAATGGGGAATGCCCCCGTGTGTGTGATGAGAACACAGGCCACGATACTGGGAGGTAGTCCAAGTTCCGAAGACAAATCCATGTAGTATTTATTCGTTGTGTGCTTGATCGGACAACGTTAAAAAGACCACCACAGATAGCCTTGTGGAAACTAAGAAACAAGTCCTCCAGGTCTCAAATGTGGGAAAGATTCTGTCATAGCTGGGGTGTTTGATTGTGTGTCGTGTGGTCGTAGGCATGAATCAGGCAGCGAGCATCAATCACTGGGGCATATCTTGGGCAGCCGATATCTGAGACTCCGGGCATTCTTGTGGAATTCAATGGGAAACTTTTCTCATTGCCATTGAGTGATCAGGCAAAGCTCATTGTGACTTGCTTGTTCTGATGCAATAATTTTTCCCACAAGCCTTGTCCACTAGTTGAAGATAACCACTCATAGGAAGTTTGGCGTCGTCCAACAGCAGCGTGGATGTGTAGGGGAAATGAACAGTATGTTACACCGAGTTGTTTGGAGTCAAAAGAGCAACCAAGCTGCTCACACACTGGATATAGACAAAACTGGTCGGTGCGTTGAAACTTGAGCAAGTTGAACAGATCAGGAGGGGAAATGTGAAAATGGCCATTTTACGCCATTATGTGTGCGCTGCGGCTGCCACTTGGCAAATAATGATCGAAATGTCAAATTGGGAAGGAGCATCCCTTACCGTGGTACTCGATGATGGCGCCTGTGCCACCTTTCACAGTAAGAATATCGGCAACCTTGAGAATGATGTCTGCAGTATTCCAAATCGGTGCTAAGTTAGCAGTGCTCGAGTAGAAAACAGATTGTTCAAAGATTTGGCATGGTAAAACTCAAATGCAAGTTTCCGATAGAATTCAACCCACCTTTGGGAGTAGTCCAGCCAGAAAGCTGACCCGTTAGTTTGATGCCAATAACCTTGGGAGCCTTGAGTTCCCATGGCAAATTGGCCATCACATCGACGGCATCAGCGCCGCCAACGCCAATTGCGCACATGCCAAGTCCACCACCATTGGGTGTGTGAGAGTCTGTGCCAATAAGCAGACCGCCGGGAAGGCGTAGTTCTCTAGGAGAATCTGGTGGATGATGCCAGATCCTGGGCGCCAGAAACCGATGTTATACTTGGCACAAGCAGAAGACAAAAAGTCGTAAACTTCTTTGTTGATGCTGACAGCTCGTGCCAGATCCTTCTCGCCGCCAACCTGCGCCTCAATCAAGTGATCACAGTGAACCGTCGTGGGGTTCGCGACCTGGTCCATGCCGGCGGACATGAACTGGAGGATGGCCATCTGTGCAGTGGCGTCCTGGCAGGCAACGCGATCAGGTCGTAATTTAAGATATGACTTGCCGCGTTCAATGTCTTGACTGTGAGGGTCGTCCAAATGCGAATACAATATCTTTTCGGCGTAGGTGAGGGGGCGGTTGAGGCGACTCCGAACAATGGCTAGGTTTTCGGACATTTTTGTAGTTAATGAAATTATTTTCTTCCCAGATGTTCTGGCGAACCTAGAATTTCCAAAAGCCAGGGTTATTAAAAAGTATTATTGGGATCACGCACATGCCGCGACTAGATGTCACAAGGTGGCGTAATGGAATAGGCTGTGAAGCAGTACCCGGACAACCTCTCGAAAAAGAACATACCTTTCGGTCTAAAGCGGAATTGGTGGCAGTAGCGAGACGACGAGCTCTGCTGGCACTGCCACCAAAGACGCGAGTTCGGGCAAAACTGCCCAGAACCTGTCTAGGTGCAAGCATCGTGACCGGAATGCCAACTGAGGAAAAAGAAGAGTGTCTAGACGAATAATTGAGGATCTGTGCCGGCCTTGGGTGAGCTTAAGGTCTAGAAGCCAGAATGTGGAAGAGGGAAGAATGAGAAGGTATAGGGATGAAAAGAGAAGAGTAGCGAACGAAGATGTCTTCGGGAGTGGAGAGTATGTAGTGTTACCGCTCGGCAACAAAAACCAACCCTGGGCCAGATGTTACCGAGCAGAGGCAAAAGAAATATGGGGCTTCGAGGTTTGTTACATTGGAATTACGTCCGTAGAAAGTTGGCTTCAAATCGAGACCTTAGTCTGGTGGGCTTCTCTGCGCCCTAGCCAGTCACAAGCCTTGAGATAATAATCTTGCGGGATTCTCTGGGCGCGAAAGAGACAGCACATGTTACTAGGCGGTTTCTGAAAATAATGCAAGCAAAGCATGAGCATGAGCCGAGTTCTGTAGGTACCCAGTTACGTATACTTATTCATGCTCTCATCGCGTATGCCTGCTTAGGCATTGCACTATATTACATAACTTTTTCTTCTTCTTCTACTAATTCTTCTTTAATGTATCTTATTAGTGCCTCGGATCACGTAACTCGCCCCTCCGGCAAATTCGTTTAGTAATTTTGCTCCGAACCGTCTCTCGGCTCCGCTCGGCTACAAACTTTCCTGCAGATTTGGGTGCCTCCTTAGTAAAGGCCTCAGAAGAAAACTTTGTATCAATAATCTAAAGATTTCTACTTTACGCTAGGAAAGGCTTTAACCACTAATATTCAACACTGAGAATATAGTAGACTATGAGTATTAGACACTAAATCATTATAACTTAAGTAAGAAAGCAAGAATTATAATTTATAGTGTCATAGTGCTATCTTAAAAATAGGCTAGTCCTATTAGGGTAGATAATATCTTAGATAATTAACACTGGTACTATTATAGAAAACGCAGTAGCTATAGGACTAAACAATACAACGATTATGTTAATGCTTACACCTAGGTTGTGAACGGAGTGAAGGCTAGGATCATGAGGTCGCGGCTAGATAGCTAATAGCTAAGTGTCGGTCACCGGCTTGAAGGTTTTAGGTGGCCTTTGCTATAAACCCCTCCTTGCTCGCACGTGACTAGGTCTTGGCAAGGCCACTGCGCGTAGGTGCTGCCATCCATGGCGAGGTTCTCGCCTCCACGCTCCTGACAGGTCATTACTACCTAATCTTTTGGTAGAACTTCAAAGACCATGGGCCCGTCTTGAAGAGTCTCGAGTCTCGAGTCTCTTATACAATTTCGCCCCCACATGACTAGTCCCCCCACAAAAATATCAGTGCCTGGACTGGTAGAAAAAATATTTTTGGTTTGTACCACATTCACGACGATAAGCCTTAATCAGCGCTGGTCGGAACAGAACACCCCTAGTTATCCATTTCAATCCGACATACATAACTAAATAAAGCCTGTCTCTCTTAGACATCAACAACATGGGTGTCGGAAACAAGCGGACGATTACTAAGACAAGACGGAAGATGAGGTAGGGCTATGCGAGGACCGAATTCAAAAATCCATGTTCTAATAAAGCATAGAGATGTCGACCAGATCAAGGCAGATCTCTTATCGCCCAGGCACCTTGCGCTGTTCAAAGACAGCAAAAGTGCTGAAGAACTGCCCGGACTCGGCCACAATTACTGTCTTGAATGCGCAAAATGGTTCGATACAGAGACGACCTTGAAAGCCCATAGACGTGGCAAGCCACATAAACGCAGGTGTGTATCCGTTGAAATGTCTAATTTCCACTCTGATTGCGTTGACGTACTCATATGATGGCGCAGAGTCAAGCAGCTTCGTGAAGAGCCAGATCCAGACACTCGCAGAATTGCAGGTGCGCAGGGCGTGGCTCGACCAGGCGACCGACAATCCGACATGCAAATTGGTGTGTCTGAAGATACGTAGGTAGCTACGTGATCGCCCAATTTCTTATATTGCACGCAGTGCCCTTTCCAGATGGCTACACGTACTTAAATGCATCTCGGTATTTCCGGCAGTTTATGTATGATGTTTTTTCAGCACCAGTCTGCGCATGGTGAACGCGACATAATTCCATTTTTATTTAAAAGTCCGTCCTCGAATGCTCAATGACCTGCCTCCTCGATGTTGAGTACGCCTGTTGACCCTGCCTCTCGTCGATGACCCTCTTGCGAATGGCAGGCGGGATTGTCGAGTCTCGGCAGCTGTAGGCTTTGATGGTCGTTTCATCGACGTCGGCGGGTTGTCGACAAATGAGGTGTCAGTTGTCCTAGTATCATGCTCAGTATTATAGCTTCAAAACATAGGAGGGGCGGTCGTTTCAGAGATCAGGTCACGCACATGAAGGTAGCTTCAATATCAGCCTCAAGCCTACTTGAGCTCTCAGATGGCGTTCCAGATGGCGTTCCAGATGGCGTTCCTTGTCGCCGATCTCGCCCAAACGACTCGGGGATAGGGCCCTTTACGTGTAATACATTTAGCAATGTTCATTAGACCCTTCCAGTGTAAATAAACATTACCTCCGGGAAGTCAACACAGAATGCGTTCATGTTCAGTCCGTATAGAAAACTTGCAAAGATTCACTGAATCGAGCCAGGCTCTCATGCATAAGCTGAAAATGCATCATGTTAGCCTCGAGATCAGCCATGGCATCCGAGAGCTCGGCAAAAGCTGGCTCGAAAGGGTTGAGGGAAAAGACGATGCGTCCTTTCCAGCATCGCGAGCAGAATCCCGGAAAGATGACCTCGAGGACGGTCGAAGTGGTGTTGTTGGTCGAGAATGCCGCGAACGAGAGTTCGATCGCTTGCGGGCACTGCCATCGCAAGGGTCCTCAGCACCATCTCGCATGTTCATATGTTAATTCCCGGACCTTGCCTAATTATTAAGAGCTGGTGCAAGTCTTCACCGCGGGTTGAATGGATTCGAATGCAAATAGCTTAGAACATAATTGTCTCCACAGGCGCGTGCAAACGCGCCAGACGCGTCACGATCTGGGTCACGCGCATGTTGTACTGCACTATGACAAGCGAATCTGGGTTACAATTATACGACTCAGGGTTTACCAAATTGCGTTCACTATACCAAGGAAACCGGTTGGTCCAAAATGAAGAGCTATGCAGACTAGGAGGGCGGGAAAATAACATGTGAACCTCGTCATTAATTGCCTTAATTGCTCTTCCGAAGCTCGAAGTACCGAAAGAGGAAGCTCTAGGGTAGGGGAAAATCAGGAACGCTTTGGAAACATCAAATCCTTGTTGACGATCACTTTGTGGTTCCACAAGTTATTGCCATATGTTCCTTTGCAGCTGGCCAGCACAGCATGACTACATAGAACCTAGCCCAATGGTATTGTGCCCTGGCCCTATAATGTAGTATGTCAATCATTTAGCAAACTCTTCAATAATAGCTCCCCTTACGTTGCCACACGCTTTCTATTCACTGCTTAACTTAGTACGTGTCTTTACCAGAAACGAGTCTGTATCTGAACGTCTTTCGGCCCTACCATTTTGTAGACAGCTTGTGTAGACGCGGACTGTCGATATTTTCTGCTATCCATGACGTTTTGCTCACCCGCCTGCATCATTGCAACTCGCACACTGCCAGGCATTGCCTCGTCACCTCCGAACCCAATCTCTAGAATTTGGACTCTCGGTCGGCGCCTACGGATCCGTTCTCTGCCGTTTGTTCGGGCCGTGCACTGCAAACAACGGGTTGATCTGTCCCTGATTAACCAATTCGCGCCATCTGCTGCCAGCGCCCGTCACAGACAGAGTTTAGACGTCATAGTGCAATCCTCGGCCAGCAATATCGAGCTTGGAAATAACCTTGTCAACAAAGCACATTCGTTGCAAAACAAAAATGAATGTGCCGCCAATCTCAACTTACGGAGTAGTATACATCTCTCTGTGATAATATCTATTGGTTCTTGTATTGCTCTTGCCACTGCTGTTGCCACTGCTGTTGCATACTGGGCTTTCTTTCAGGACGGGTCTAGTCAAGACGCTATCAACAACGACCCGTTTCCCCTCGAACATGTGGCTACAGAAATTGCTCCAGGTCATCATGGCAACTTAACACCGGAGCAAGAGGATAAGCTGCGAAAGCTTTGGCATGCTATCTTCAGGATATGTGGTATACACAACGGAAGTGTCGCGGCGGCTGAGAAATTCTCAGCAGATGAAAAGCCTGCCGCAGAGCTGGAGGTTCCCAAAGAAGCGCGGCTTCACCTTATTCAAAAGTGCTTCCCAGTCTGATGCGTCTGCCCCTATTGGCACCAGAGTTGCCGACTCGGACGAAGACAAATATGGGTTGACTAAGCAATATCAAGAAATTCTGGCGAGTCAGAAACCTGAGGATATCCGGGACACAATTTGGGCAATGATGAAGCATGATCATCCGGATGATTTGGTCCTTCGTTTCCTAAGAGCTCGCAAATGGAATATTGACCAGGCACTTGTCATGCTCGTCTCGGCGATGAACTGGAGGCATTCCATGAAGGTTGACCAAGATATTATGAAGAATGGTGAGGCTGGTGCAGCAGCTGATGAGAAAAGCGGTGGTGACGGGGCGAAGAAGGAACTCGGAAGAGACTTCTTGAAGCAGAGTCGTATGGGCAAAAGTTTTTGCATGGAACGGACAAGGAAGGACGACCTATCTGCGTAGTCAAAGTTCGCCTTCATAAGGCTAGTGAACAGTCTCCAGAGAGCTTGGAGAGGTACACGGTTTTCATTATTGAAACCGCGCGTCTCGCTCTGAAGCCACCGGTTGACACAGCGGCAAGTTTTATCTCTCACTTCTCATGGCACATGGCCTTCATCGACTAACGGATGCTCGTAGAATATTATTTTTGATATGACTGGGTTCACATTGGCCAACATGGACTATCACCCTGTAAAATTCATGATACAGTGTTTCGAAGCAAACTATCCAGAATCTCTTGGGGTCGTACTGGTCCATAATGCGCCATGGGTATTCCAAGGTTCGCCGTTCTCTTCTATCTGGGGCTGATCAGCACTGACTTTTCCCAGGGATTTGGAGAATAATCCGCGGCTGGCTTGATCCAGCCGTTGCCGCCAAGGTTCACTTCACAAATTACAGGGCCGGTCTAGAGGAATTTATCAAACCCGACCAAATCATCAAAGATCTCGAAGGGGATGAGGATTGGACATACAGGTATCAAGAACCTGTCGAAGGCGAGAACGATCTTATGAAAGACACGGCGGCTAGACATCGTCTCCTTGAGGAGAGACGAGACTTATATGCCCAATTCGAAGATAATACGCGACGATGGATCAATCACCCAGATAGTGCGGAAATCAAGACCGAGCGGGAGAAAATTGCCTCCAAACTTCGGGATGGGTATTGGCGTCTGGATCCATTTGTTAGAGCTCGCTCACTATATGATAGACAGGACGTCATCCGCCCCGACGGTGATGTCAATTGGTACCGTTACGAAAACACAAAGGCTGGTGCGATTGGCGCTGGGAAGGACAGCTCCTCAGACGGTACTACATTGGCAGCGTAATAGATAAGAACGATTTTCTACACGCAAACTCTACTACCACTGTAGTCGTTTGAGTAATTTGTCATGCGTAGCTGGCTGGCCATGTTTCTCACGAAACTTGCATATGTGACCGCGATAATAGAGTGGGAGGCATGAATAATTTGACCTAGCAATGCACCTTCGTAAGATGTAGAATATCACGAATCATTATGGTTGTTGGTGTGTAACATCATCCTCGTGCAGACAAATGAATTTTCTTGCTAGGGACTGTAGGTGCATTCCACCCTCATACTGGAGAGAATGATTATCACTGTCCGCAACAAAATTTGTTTCTTTTTTTGTACAGGTGGTTTTGCGAATACTGTAGACTCTTTAAGCGAGCGGCAAGGGAAGGAGCTAGGGATTTTGTCTTTCAATCAGCAAGTCTATAGCGTTTTCTGGGCTGGAAAATGGAATATGTAACTGTCCTATTCAATTTGGTAAACTACGTTTTTGCGTTGTGCCTATACTTCTGCTCAGTGCGCTTAATGTATCTCACTACATTTTAGACTTGATGTCTTCACAAAGAGCCTTGAGGTTGTCCATATCGCCGGTTTGGGATGGCCACTTTATGCCAAGACCCTCCGAGTCGTTTGGTTTTGGTATCTAGTACATTATGAGAAAGAAGGTGCATCCATACTTGCAGGGGTATACGGACCATGTGGAAGTGAACCTTCAGACGAGGAAGTATGTACTTAGTCGGGCAGTTTCGGGGCGTTACGGCATTAGCATAAGCACTCACATGATGAACCTGCTGGTGGGCAATGGTGCCGTTGTTCTGCAGGATGTTATAGTCAGTGGCCCCGGTTGCATTTACGAGCTTCTTCAATGTAGGCTTTGAGGTGGAAGTCAACTTGCTTGTCGAACCGGGGGCTTCATGATTTTCATAGCCCACTTACCAAAATCTCGCTGAGCTGGTCGTCAGGTATATCTGCCAGCTTTGCACCGTGATATTTGGGTATAACGAGCTAGTAGCAGGACGAGTTCAAACCTTCTTTAGCTTTGGCAAGGCGTAATGACGCAAGCAGTAGAAGGTTGTTGGACTTGTGGAAAGGCGTGCGAAAGGCTGAGCATATACGTACAGCATGGCCCTTACTCAGGGGTCCGATGTCAAGAAATGCCAAAGTCTTTTCACTCTCAAAGAGCTTCATGCAGGGAATTTCACCTGCCGGTGGTGCAATTGTGGCCGCATTAGCTTCTGGTTGGAGACCAGCAATGCTTCATCTCGCCCGATTCACCACCGCCCGCAATGACTGCTTACCCTTAATGATGCGACAGAAGGTGCAGGCCATTGTGTATGCTTGGAGACGGCCAGATTGACTGCGAAATACCAGTGCTATTGGGGTTAAGAGGAGAATCGGAGGTGTGGAATGTCGGGGATGTTCGGTTCACAATTATTCCTAGAGATGATTGACGTCTTCTCCGCGACAGGTTGAGCGAGGCGACTTGGGTCTCCATTTCCTATAACATCCCGCGCTGATTAGCTGGATTCAGCAGGGCCACATAGTTGCAATCTAGATGATGTAAAATTACGAAGCGCAAGCGCATAACGGGCTACATAGAAATAAAACCTAGAGTAGTAAAAAATTATTGGAACTGAAAACGCAGTCAATATCACACAACTCGAAAAACAAATGTGCGCCTGTTCGGATCCGTCGCATGTTTAATTTCCAGATAATGTGGACGTGACATCTAGGGTAGCTTTGATACATACATAGGCGGCGGAGGGTGGTGCGCCCATCCTGTAGCTAGCACATCATACAGTATTGTTGAGGGCTGACGATCACTTATCATGGCAACCTCTATATCAACCACATCCGTCAAACCATCGCGCGGCACGCGAGAATCATAAGTTGATCTAGCCGGAAAAATCCATCTAAAAGGTGTCCTACAAGAAAAAGCTCCGGTAAGATGAACAAACAACTTAAACCCCAGGTTGGCACGTATCCGGTCCAGACTCTATGCACTGTCGCGATCCGCGACCAAACAGCTGACATAGACGACCATTGACTCGACCAAGAAAAAAATGCCCGGTTATATCGGCACGCCGCTGTATGGAGGCGCCATTGTATGCGATCTTCCAGAGAAATTCGCGGATGTGAGGTGAGTCCTAAGTGAACACGACGGAGATGCTTAACAGCTGCCTCCACTGTCTGATGAAATTGTCATCGATGATACTAACAAGAACTCATGTGATTGAAGTAAGCTACGTCAAGTACCCGATAATCAAGAAGTCTGGATCGACAAGGATGGGTTCACAAGTATCATCTTTGATATCACCGAACGAGTTGGTGCACCTGGAAATGGCCCTGAGATAGATGGCCGTGCAATGACGACGCATCTTGAAGATATGGTTGGGTCGGATATTGATACAGTCAAGATCTGGAACACAGCAGAAACCGAATTCACGCGTTTGGAGTACGTCATGTGCATACATGTAAAATGCTGTGCCGCGCGTTATGCTCATAGTTCCATCGGCTAACCACAGTTGAACTTATAATCAGATCAAGAAACCCAGCATACACTCTTATTGCAACCCAAACGCCCAAGATCGGACACTCACGCGGTTCGGCATCAGCACCAGACTTCACTGCCATTATAATGACCCTCCTGCGCTTGGAGAGATACAAGACGGATATATTAATAACAATCAATGTTCCGCACATTAAAGGAGAATACAACGAGGAAGAAGTTGATCTCGAGCTTGGTAAGCAAGGTAAATTGATTGGAGATGCAGTGGAGTATTCAGCTCGCATTTGGGAGACCCTTAAAGTCAAAGATTGGGGTCTCTTTGGAGATTCCTGAGTTAGTCAAATTCTGAGGGACATATATTGGTAAATGGCGAGTTCACAATTAATCAATACAAGAACTAAGTCCTGGCCTAAAATTACCAAAGTAGTGAAGCGATTCTTCGTGACACGAATACAGCCACCCTTCGTGCGATGTGCCTCTGATACAAGATTGCTGGGTTGTCTAGGAGCAAATTTGGACCAAAAACATCAAAAGCTATTTATAGCTAGATTACCATAGGAATTAACGTGTTATCGCCGCTTACCGTTGTAATAGTTCTCTCGAAATTGGTGCATTAAAGACGACATAGAACACCATACCATCATTGCTGCAACGCCAAAGCAACACATGAGACAGCAAAAACTCCACCGCTACTGCTCCACGACTTGTATACACAATGAGCATAAATAATGGGAAAAGCCATTATAATGCCTTCCACAAAATGTCAAAAGGCAGTTAGTTGTGCATCATGCGTTTGTAGACGTGCGATGACTCGAACATGTCTCGTAGTTTTTGAATCAGGTAGGACTCGACACTAACTATGCTGATGTCATTGATTAATATTCGAAGGAAACTCATATAGACAAAGTTAGCTATGTCTCATTCTAAACGTGGTCGGCTGGGACTTGGAATGTACGCTGTACTGAGTTTTTGTGTAGTCTCTTGTGACACACTGCATAATGTGTTACAACTGACAGTGGCGACAAGGAGAACATGGCACACCTCAAGGCACTACTAGTATACAACAATGTGGAGAGCCATATAGCGGCTGATACCAGCGGGAATATGATATTATTCAACAAGATGGAGGCTAACGTCACCTAACATGGTAGGCATGATGAGGCTGCGCTGGATCTGAAAATCCGTTATCTCTCCGGTCAACGAGACTGTGGTGACTTGTAAACGGCCATGGTGGATGAATGTGGCAAAGCCCTAAGTCTCGTGGCTTTTGTTAGGGATGTAGGTTGTCTGTTGAAGTATTTATCAAAATGGGGGACACATGTGCTAGAATGTGTTAAAGTACAGCATATTCCTAATGACCCAGAAGGCACATACACTAACTAATGTACAGTTTTATAGGATGGTGTAGACCGCCTCTTGGTGTTTTAGTCCATGAGTGTCGGATGCTCCAGAAAAGGACGTCCAGTATCCTCTTACCCTGACATTGAAGGCGTGTACATTTGGCTGCTAGTGATATCATATGTCTTTTGTGCAGCCCATTTTGCAGCAATTATTTTCATCAACTCTCGCTGCAGGACATGGGGATTTTCCATCTTCACCAGCGGCATCTGGTCTCTCACAAATAGCTGATAATGGCTTCGCATTAAGACATCATTGCCATTCTTGCTACCACCTCTGGGTGCGGGCCTGGTTTGCTCGAGCTCGCTTTTGCAACTTCCGCAACGGTGACGCTGAATGTCAATGCTTCTTGAGTGTCGTTTGTACTCTAAACGACAGGAAACACACTGCCATACATATTTGAAGTCGATGTCGTACGAGTGCCTCGTTGTTACATGAATACCCCTATCTCGGAAGGCATGAGAGCATTTGGAAGCCCATGCCTTGAAGTCTTTCCGTGTGGATTTGTCGTTGTGCCGCTTATCATAAACGTGGCCAAATGACAGAACTCGTGAGCTAGAACGTTGAGAAGCTTGTTCTCATCGTCAATAACCTTCTCAGCTAGATCGATTGACGCATGATGTTTGTGCTCCTCATTTAGGACCTTCTCATCCAGTGTTCTGCTTCGAAGTGTTTCGCGTCGCCAATGAGCCCGACCAGCTGTTGTGTTGAGGCTTTTCGTCCATGTCAGTTTCACACCGCCCGTGGTCTTGGTCAGCTCCGTGATTCGACCATTCGCCACCTTTTCGTCCAGTTCGTCAAAGAACTCCCTTGCCAAGGACTGCTTTGCTGCTTGAAACTTCTTCTTGGCCAGCTTTTTCCAGCAATCTGTTGCTGATCGGTCAGCGAAAGTGCCAGGAGCGATACTTGCATAGATTGTGGGCTGTTGCGGCAATCAACCGGATCTTGTGCCAGCGTCTGTTTCAGTTGAAGCATTTCTGGTGGGCTCAAAGTCGTAGTCTGATGGCCTGAAAGTGTAACAGAGCTCTTTTCTGCGCCATTGGCGTAGCCTCCCTCAGATTGGCGAGTAGATGTCAAATGCATTTTCTCAAAAATTCCCCAAGCTCGTCGTATTCATGATGCAATACGTTTGATCCTTTCATTGAGGCAATCGTCGTATTGGTCAGACTGTCCTGGAAATTGTGAGAGATATTTTGGAGATTTAAGATGCTACCATCGATTGAACTTGCTGGTCCTTTTGGCCAGCATCCTCAGAATCAAGACAGGTTGACAACTTTGAGAGGGTAATGTTCTTGGCAGGGATCTGTGCTTTCGGTCCATATCATCACGCAGCAGATCTGTGGATATCGTTGTCGTATCAGGACTTGGGCATATCTTAGAAGTGCTTTTATGCGCATACGTCTCATCGGTTGGAAAGTCCACAACGAGATTGCGCTCTTGAAATATACTTTGTCGAACTAGTGTTTTCGGTGTCGCGTCGTTTATGTCTTGCGGTATTGATGAAACATGGCAATTGAGTTTGGAAATTTTACCATTATCAATGCCTTCTGCTGGTATCGTTCGAGCTACCAAAGATCGAGTCTCTTGTCCTTGGATGGATGGAAAATCCCAAGCGTGCTCCTCAAAGTCGTTTGTGAAGGTTTGACACTTTGTCTCGTAACGGTTTCGGTTGGAAGACTTGGTTCGTGATGCACTAGTCTTATCCTGTTCGAACTCAGTGAATAAACCCAATTTTGCCGGTGATTCTCTCATGGTTTTTGAGAGGGCCTGGAACCCATCGCCATCTTGCCGACTCCATGGCTGGAACAAAGGTTGGTCTCCTGTTTGCTGCTCCCCAACCGCCGGATTTTGTGAGTAGACACTTTGGGCGTACCAGCCTTTAAGACGAGGTGCTTTTTCATTGGGGTGATGGCTGAAGCCGCATTCTTCGTATGCTGAGTTTCAGAGGGCTTGCGGCCCTCGAGCTTCCACAGACCGGCCTCTTCTGACAAATTGTCGTCACTGAGTGAACAACAATCTACTAGCCGAACCATGGCAATGATCTCTCATGCAATGCCCTGTCTGTGGACACAGGGCCTACCTGAAAAAAGGAAAAGAAAAAGTTCGACACGCTAGAACCAAATGAAAATAATAAGAAAGAAGTTCAACTCAGTTGGGATGCTTATATGTCCGCTCAATGCACTGGTCGCCCCAGCAACACCAGGATCACGTGCTTGAAAGGAACATCCCTGCTATGTGTTTGCTGATTATCTATGTACCCACCTTACCGAGGTTAGTTGTAATTAAATATATCAAAGGTTAGGAATTCTGTACTTCTAGACCTAGCAATATAGGTGTCAATTGAACAAGTGAAGGATGACTTGTTCAATGCGTATTCTTTGTGCCTCTATGGCTCAATTGGATCGAGGTCAAACCCGTACGCGTGCGCGCAGACACCCGCGATGGCCCCTGTGGGGCTGCACCGTATTAACAGTAGCTCTTTACTAATAGTATTACTTTTAGCTAATTATAGCTATTCGAGAGGAACGAAAAACTGGGGCATGTAGATTTGTCAAATAATATAGGGGTAGGTAGAGTGCAAAATTCTGACTTGAAAGGAACTGTCTCTAACATAGAATACAATACACCCCTGAATTATTTTACAAATCTACACAATAGGGGAATTAAGCGAATCAGGTGTTAGTAAGGAAATAAGGAGATAGGGGCGCTTTATACCTTATTGTCAGAAGGTGGGGGTGTAATAGGTTAATCAAAAGCGTTCAATTCAGTCAATCAGAGGTGCAGACGGCACCCGACTTTTGTACCTGAAAGGTACATAGTGCGCTACGGTCTTATCTAACTAAATCCAGTACATCTAATACATTGTATTTACCGTTATCTTAAGGAGGGTCTTATCTTTATTAATACAACGTTCTAGCGTTATTAGAGCCCTTACCTAACACACCCCCTAGCTAATAATAAAAATAAAGCTATAGGTTATATAGGTTATATAGGATCTTAATAGATTTCTAGTGTTTTTAAATATTTAGGTATTAATTATAGCCTAATTCTATAGTAGAATTCCTTATGCTTTAGCCCTAATAAAGGCTTTATAAAGCTATTAGTAAGTATCTTAGAGGTCTTTATTTAATTAACTTTAATATTACCTAGGGTATATTACTCTTAAATCTATATTTAATTTATATTAAGATACTTAAGGCTAGTCTAAAGCCTCCTTTTCTTATATTCTATAATATAAATTATTTACTTATTATTACACTAGATAATTAAGAAAGGTAGTATATATATATTAATATTATAAAGTAGTTATCCTAGTAATATACACTCTTTTATACTATAATTTAAGGTAAAGAGCTTTACTTCTATACTTAAAGTTATTATATAATATTACTTACCTAATTTCTAATCTATTATAGTACTATATATAATAAATATATAGCCTTATATTAATTTCCTAGTATTAGGGTTATCTCTAAGAGAGGTATTAGTGCTTAAGAATAGTATATTAAAGCTATTATCCCTAGAGTATTAGATATATAGCTTCTTTATATTCTAAGTATATTTAATAATGCCTTTAGTAAGTTTAATATACTTAGAAGAAAGGTTAGTTAAGAATATAATAAGCTTTAAAGCTATAAAGGCTATATTAGGTTTTCTAATAATATAAAGATACACTAATAATCTAATAATTACTTAGAATAGATTAATTTTCTCTTTAGTAGCTTAACTATTATTTAGATAGATAGTTACTATATAAAGAGAAGTAATAAAGCCCTTTAAATTATTATCTATAATATTAGGAATAAATTTCTATATAATCTTATAGATATAGGATTCTTAAGATAACTATATCTCCTTTATAGCTTAATTTTAAATAATCTTAATCCTTAGAAACCACTTTAATTCTCCTTAATTCTTAATATTTAGGTTATTTATTAATTAATTATATAGAGTATTAAATTTATCTTTAAAATTACCTAGGAATATTACTATAATATTATTTATATAGAAAAATAGGATAATTCTATCCTTTATAAAGATATATAAGTCTTCCTTTCCTAAATAAAGCCTATCTTTAGTAGGAATTATATTAGATATAGGAACTATTATCTTAGAGCTTCTTTAAGACTATATAATACTTATATTATCTTCTAAAGATAATCCTTTACCTTTAAGCCTTCTAGTAGCTTATAGAAAATAGGTTCTTTAAGTTTTATATAAGGGAAGGTATTTTAAATATTATATTATTAAGTATTAAAGTTATTTATATAGTAAATAGTAAGTAATATTTATAAAGATTATAAAGTAAGCGTAGTAGTATAGTTATTAAGGTTATTCTTTAGTTATTAATTCCCTTATATAACTATTTATACTTTAAACTTTATAACTATTATGTGCCATAAGATGCGCGCCCAGAAACACGCGATCACGATGACAAGCACTAGGGATTATTAAGATAGATAACACAACAAGGGATAATGATATTAGTTATCTAAGTAAGGGGACTATTTAATCTATAAAGAGACTGCCTATAGCTAGATTCTTTTTGTAGCATTAACACACTATAAGATTCTTATATTAACCCTTAAGTTTTACTAAGTTTTATTAAGAAAATACCTAAGCTTATAATAAGATAAACTAAGATTATTTCCCTTATTTAATTAAGATAGCACTTCTAATCTAATAGACTATTTAATCTAAAGTATCTCTATATAATAAGATATCTCTAGCTATTATTATGATTAATATTATTAAGTTAATTAACCCTCTATTATGTGTAGGCTATAGAGCTACTTATAACTATAGGCTAGTATTATGTCTTTTAGGGTATTATTTTCTACTTAATAAAACTAGTAGAGAAATATAGTCTTAAACCCCTAGGACTTTTGCTTTTTATTTAATTTACTATAAGCTAAGATTAATTAGAAGTATACTTTTAGCTATAATTCTTAGCTAATACTAAACTAATTTATATAAAGACCCCTTTATTTTATTTTCCTTATACTATAATATAAATTAAAAACCTAAACCTAAACCCTAGAGAAGCTAAGGCATTAGTTAGAGGCTAGCTAATCTAGAGGAACTAAGCTAAGATAAGGAAAAGAAATTACATTATAAGGAGATATTAGAAATAAGGCTAACTAGCTTAGGAGAATACCTTATAAACACTAGCTAAGCTATTACGCCCTTACTAAGACTCTCTAAATATAAGGATCTAAAATAAAAACTACTATTTAGTATTATAAACTATTTAATCTTAGGACCTATAGCTAATTTTATAATAATTTAGCTATATATTAGGTCTTATAAATAATTATAAGGAGCTATATAATTATATTAGTAGTCCTTACTTATAGGTTATTTATAACTATAGATATTACCTTATAGAAAACTCTTTTTATAAAATCCTCTCTAGAATTAAAGCTTTTAGTTAAATAGTTACTCTCTTATAAGATTAATTAAAAGCGCTATTATCTAACTCTATACCTAATTATTTTACCTTATCTTATTCTTACTAATTAAGTAAAGTAAGGTTTACTAAGTAGCTAAGCTATCTAAAAGAATTATAGGATTTACTATTACTAAGCACCCTAATTATAAGTAAGGAACTATCTAATCCTAAAATAGTTTTAACGCTAACTTATACTTACCTAATAGGCTATTAGGGAAGGACCTTAATATTAAAGGAAAGCCTCTAGACCCCTTAAAGGGCTTAATATAAAGATCTTTATAAAGATCCTTAGGAAATAATAGCTTACTAATTATCCCTTATTATAATATAAAATAGGTATAATATTTAGTAGTTTATAGGGAAAATATTACTAATTTTATTAAGGACTTTAAGGCTAAGATAAAAGTAATATATATTCCTAAGAAGGATTAGTATAAGATACTTAAGTGTAATATTAACCCTAGATTTAATAAGTAGTTAAGATATTAATAGTATTATACACTTAAGCGGAATTAAAGAAGGAAATACGTTTTTAGTTTAATACTATAAGTTAGGACTAAATAGAAAGCACTAGAGAATAACTTAAGGACCTTAATTTAATATAACTAAAGTCTATTAAAGGAACTTACTACTAGTTATAGAAGTATTAAGCTTTAATATCTAATATAAACCTAATAGAATAGTAAATAATAATAACTTAGTTAAATTATATCTATAAGGCCCTCTAACTATTTAATCTTAAGCTTTATAGATTAAAAGGGTATATATATAAGGAGGTTCTAGTTATATAGTATAAAACCCTTTAGATAGCACTTAATACGCATATTTAGATATAACTAGAGCTTAAGAATAGGGACCTAAGATCTCTAACTTAAGAGGGTATTATATAGATAATACTAAACCTAATCTAAGAAGCTAGAGACTACTTAATTAAGCTATGCTTAGTGTTTACTAGGCTAACTAGAGGAATTACTTAGTAGTAGCTAAGTTTTCTAAATAAAAGGGAGAACTAATACTTCTTATAATAAAATAAAGAAAAATAGAACTCCTAGACTAGTAAAATACTAAGATTAAATAAATAACTTAATAAAATAATTAGCTAAGTTAAAAATTATAGTTATAGCTTAGGTAAGTAAGGAGATTAATATTATAAAGTAGCTTAAGTAAAAGTATAGTATTAACCTATAATAATATAATTACTAGCTAAATAATATTAGGTTATTTAATTAGGATAATAAGCGTATCTTTAATATTAATATAATAGCTAGAAAGGGCTAATAGATAAACTAATATTATTATTATAATACTAACTCTTATATAGCTATAAAGTGTAATACACTAGGATTTAATAAAATATTAAAATTTACTACCTATAACCTAGCTATCTATATTTTAGTAATTAGAGATAATATAAGGTATTAGATAATACTACCTATCTTACTTTTAAAATTCCTTAGTATTAGTAGCTATATATAAAGGCTAGCTATATTTTAGGTTAAATACTTCCTAGATAGTAAAATTATCTATATAATACCTTAGATTAAGGAATGTAAACCCTATAGAGAAAAGGATTAGGATATAATACTAGAGAAGTAAGATATCTTTAATTAAATAGAAAGCTTCTTTAATCCTACTAAATACTACCTAAAAGGAAACTAGGTAACCTTAATCTTAAAGAATCTATTAGAAGTAGTCTTAACTATTAAATTTAAGAAATTAAGTATAGAGAATAAAGAGATAAATACCTATATTATAAAGGTTATAGCCCTTAGGAAAGGGTAATAAAATAAGCATATATTAAGGAAATTATAGAAGATAATAAATAGGACTATTAGGTTTAAGAGTAGCTTAAAAAGGTAAAGATACCTTAGTAAAGGAAAGAAAGACCTATTAGGTAAGGTAAGCTAGAGGATTCTAGACTAGCTATATAATAAGGTCTTCTAGAAAAAGCTTAGGGTACCCTTTAGGGATATCTATTATATTATACTAACACTAGTAAAGGTAGTTAGTAATAAATACCTTCTATAAGTAAAGGGTATAGAGAATATCTATTATTATAATAGGGATATACTAGGCCTATACCTCCTTTAAAGATATTTAGAGTAAAGATAAGCTTAAGACTAATTAATCCTAAGAACTAGATTAATTTAATTATCTAAATAATAAAGAAAGCCCTTTAAGAGAATAAAAGGAATAAGGTAAAGGCTAAGAAGAAACCACTAAAGATAGCCTTAGCTTTACCACTAGAGATTAATACTACCTTATAGGAATAGATCTAGGAATAACTAGAGGCTTAAGCTTAATAAGAAAAGCCTTAATAAGTTTAGAGTAAGCTATTTAAAGTAAACTTTATACTTAATATAATTATAGAACTATAGGCTATAATTAATTAATTATAGGATTTACTATACTTATAGGTCTATCTAAATAACCCTAAAGGGAGCTTCTCCTAAGACTTATTAATATAGGTTCTTAAGGGAATATAATTACTAAGAGCACTACTAGGCACTTAAGCCTTAGAATCTATCCTATAGATATAATAAATACTATATTATTTTTATTATATAGAATTAAGATAATTAGGGAGGTCTAAATAAAGCTTTATCTAGGGAATATCTAGATACTTACTAACTTCTATATTAGCCTAGATTTAGTTAATATAAGCTTAATTCTAAGGATACTATTCTTTAGACTATTATAGATATAGTTTAACTATTTAAGAAGTAGTAAGCTCTTTACTTAGTATTACTTTAGGGATATAGTTATTATCTTAAGAGTTATAGGAGTATTTAGTAGTAATATACTAGTAAGTAACTAGCCTAGTAGCCTATAATTAATATTATTATATTTAGCTATCCTATAGTTAAGGAAGAGAAGGATTAAATAGTTTATAAAGGATTAGAAGTAAAACTAGATAAGGATAAGTAACTAATCCCTATTATAACTAGGGAGGGAATAGATATCCTTTAGGAAGTGGTTTAGGATATAATAATAAACTACTTCTAATAACTTAAAGTAGTTATAAAGGATTTCTAACCCTATAGTAACTAAAACCACCTAATCTTATAATAAATATAATATATAAATATAAAGCTAATAAGATTTATTTACGTAATAATATACCTTCTAATAGGTTAACCCTAGAAGGAGACCTAAAATAGAAAATAAAGAAATAGGAAGAAGCAAAGTTATATTTAAATATATCTAGAAAGTATAGTAAGTATATTACTAGGTAGTTTAGTAAAAACCCTAAGGTTTTAAAATAACCTAGGAATAATTAAATTAGATAGTTAAAGGGATATAAGAATATTTAATATAAGAAGAAGTTAATGTTTTTAAAGAAATCCTTTATAACTAAGAAGTAGCACTAGTGTAAGACTTATTAGAATATAGAAAAGTTAACTTACTAGTTACACTACTATAGGTTATAAAGGTTATTAAGCATAAGGTATAGTAAGCTAGTTCTATCCTAATACCTCTTAGGTTATAAGGAAGACTAGTTAATCTATTAAAGAAAAAGCTAAAATATAGACACCTAGAGGAAAGCTATAGCTCTTATAGGAATCTATATTTCCTTATTATAAAGAAGAATAGAGGATTTGCCTAATTCTATTAGCTACTAAATATAATAAAGTAATAATATATAACGCACTAATTCCTAAGGAGCGGAGGTATTTAGTAAGAGCTTTATAATATATAAAATTTTATCTATTATTAATCTACTATTAGGATATAACTAAGTGGAACTAGTAGAAAGGAGTAGGGATATAACTATAATCTTTACTATAATTAGGCTTTTATAACTTTACTACCTACTATAAGGAGCTACTAATTTAGTAGCTTAATTTATTAAATTATTAGGCAAATCCTATTTAACTTAATCCTAAAATTTACATACCTTTCTAGATAATATTATAGTTAAAGGTCTAACTATAATATATAATAAGGAGGAAATTATACCTAGAGTGTGTAGATATATACTAGAATATTTAATTAATATTAATAAAGTTCTAGTTAATATTAAACTCTCTAGCTACATAGCCTTAGTATCTAAATTAAAGTTTTACTAGAAGTTAGTAAAAATTATAGGGTTTATATATAGAATAAATAGATAAAAACTAACTAAGGTAAAGATAATAAAGATCCTAGAATAGATAGTTTACTAGGACCTATCTAAGGTATGCTCTTTTATTAGACTAATAGGAGTTTACTATATTTAGGTAAAACACTATATATAGAAGGTAAAACTACTAGTAATTTTACTTAGGAAAATAATAGAATAGGTATAGGGGCTAGAATAGTAAGAAGCTATAGATATCTTAAAAGGTAATAACTATAGCCCTAATTCTTATTTTACTTAATCTAGGACTAGGTTTTAGGAAATAATCCTTATAGTTAATATAAGCCTACTTAGATAGGGGCTACACTACTATAAATAGTTAATAGTAAATACTACCCTATTTAATATAAAAGTAGCACCTAGACTATTACTAAAGCTAAGTATAATATAACTAAGCGAGAATACTAGGTAGTTATCTACACGTTATAAAGGCTACGAATTTATCTCTATAGAGTCCCTTTTATACTAGAGATAGATTTATAAGTCCTTATACACTAGCTTAATAGCGCTATTAATAATATGCCTAGAGCCCTTATTATATAGTAAATTAGCTATATACTACTCTTTAACTTTTTTATATAATATATTCCTAGTAAGAAAAACTAAATTATAGATACTTTATCTAGAAAGGGCCCTAGACTATCTAATTAATTAGATTAGGAGGTTAAGGGGATATTAAAGACTTTATTAATTTACACCTAAATAGCATTAAGATTAAAGAAAATAGTAAGAAAGATTACTTAGCTAAGATACACTAAGTAATTAATTTCTTATTAACCCTTTAGAGACTAATTAATCTTAGTGTAGGAAACTATAGGAAGCTATAAAATAGGGCTAAAAAGTTCTTTCTAGAAAATAGATACCTTTAGAAAAGACTAATAGGAATTATAAAGGGACTAGTATTAGTTATTAATATACCTAAGTAATAATATATAATAGTTAAAGTAATTTATAAGGAGCTTAGTTATAAAGGTATTAAGGTGGTTTTCTAAGTAATAAAGCAGTAATATTAGTAAAAGGGGCTCTAGAATATAACTTAGGAGATACTAACTTACTATAAGATATATTAGAAGTTCACGCCCTAGTAACCTTAGGAACTATTAGTACTAGTTACACTAGGAACCTAATAAGTAAGATTTATATTAACACTTAGCACCTTCTAATTAATTATAGATATAAGTATTTCTTTGAAGTAAGATATAATCTAATAGGTTAGGTAAAGGCTATGCTAGTTAGAAATATAACTATAGTAGTAATTAGGAAGTTCCTCTTATCTCTAATTAGTAGGTTTAGTCTTTTCTAATTTATAGTCTATAATAAAGAACCTAAAATATAAGGAAATCTTAAAGAAGCACTTATAGATATTAGAATTATAGGTATCTAAATATCTAGGTATAACCTAAAAGCAAACTCCCTTATTAAAGCTAGACACTAGTCTTTTATATTTACCTTAGTAAAATTAGGAGGGTTAAATAGTTAATAGGTAAAGCACCTTAATAAAGCCTTTCTTATAGACTACACTACTATTTATAAATTATATAGGAAGTCTGCCTTTTACTTAATCTAGAAATAAGAGCTAATCTTACTACTAGAAGTTAAATTCCTAACTTAGAGACTAATTAACTAGGATATAGTTACTACTAGCTAGGATCTATTTAAAGCTTAAGTGTAAATACTTAAAAGAAAGGTAAAGGATATTAGGAAAGTAAAGAAAAGGTATTTAACTTTAGGAAATAACTTACTAAATAAACTAATAAGAATTAGGCTACCTCTTTAAGGAAAGATTAATTAAAATTAGGAGACCTTATACTAGTATATAATATTAGAAGAAATATTAATATATCTATAATAAAGAAGCTTATAATAAGATAGAATAGGCCTTTCTAAATTTATAAGTAAGCGCTAATCTCTAGGGCTTACTATCTATAGATAATAGATAGGGTTTACCTTATAAAGATAATCTTAGGGACTATATTAAGAAGTTTATCCTAGATTTAGAAAGTTAGTAAACTTTAACTATAGATAGATAGCTATACACTCTATAATAAAGCTAAGTAAGAGAAGAAGTTAGTAATTATAACTAAGAAGTCTTAATAATTATACTAGTAGTAGCTTAGTATAATATATTAGATTAAATAGTTAATAATAAAGGAGTAAACTTAGGCCTTAAGGAAGAGGTTAAACTTTTACCTTAAAGAAGTCTATACTAAGGAATTAAGGTATAACTACCCTCTTAATAGCTAAGTAGAAATAGGAGTATAAGGTATACTCTTAGACACACTAATATATATATAGATTAAAGAATATTCCCTTTATTCTCTTTTTTTTTTTTCTCTTTCTCTCTTTACTTACTAAAGATTAAGTAATTAAGGTATAAATCTAATCTTATATTATAAACCTATTTTATTTCCTTTTCTACCCCCTAGTATTTATAAATAATTTAGAAAAGAAAGTAGTATATTAATTACTAAGTAAGGAGAGTTTTTAAGGTTAATAGTGTTTAAGTTAAGTAAAAGAGCTTTTACTACCTTAGTAAACTACTCTTTTCCTAAGAAAGAAGTAAGAGCTTACTCTTAGGAAGACCTAGTATAATACCTAGAAGTAAAACGCTATTTATAGCTTACTATATAAGATTTATTCTAGATATAGTTACTATATACGCTATTACTAACCCTAGAAAGTAAGATATATCTATAAAAGGAAAGCATATATACTTATTAAAGAAGGTAATATGCTATATATATAAGTTTAAGTAGTAGGTATAGAATATACTATTTAATTTACTAAATATAAATACTAGCAAAGCTTAATAGCGTTTAGGCTATTATAATAAGGCATATAAAAGTACCTATTAGGATAAGCTATCTTAGTAAGTATAAGAACTAGAGAATAATAATTATTTTTAATAGTAAGGGCTAAGGTACTATCTAATTTAATATAGCTCTATATAAATTCCTTTAATAATTTAGTCCCTTTTATAGTCTTAATAAGATAAGGAGGTACTCCTCTAGGGGATTTTTAGAAGGATAAAGAGAAATCTCTATATATAGTAAACACTACTATTACTAATATTAATCCCTTTAAACCTAGAAGGTAAAAAGGAACTTATACTATAAAATAGAAGCTATTAGTAATAACTTAAATATAAGATTAAATAATTTATATAAGACTAATATAGTCTTTACTAAAGAAAGATAGGAAAAACTTAGTATAGTTAGACTAGTCTATAGTCTTTATTACTAAGAGCTTGCCTTTAGGATACTTACCCTTATAATAGTGGTAATATTAGGAAGTTTTTAATAAGTTATATTAAGAAATTTAGCTATAATTAATTAATTAGGAGATAAAGTAAGAAATAGTAGGGCTAGGAATGCAAAGAGAAGGAATAGAAAAGGGTTAAAAAGTCTTAAGCTATAAGTTAATGCCTATAATAGGTATTAATAACTAATAAGCAAATAGCTACCTATAAGTGACTTATAATACTAAAAGTCTAAATTATAGGAGCCACTTAATCCTTATAGATAGCTACCTTATAATAAATACTAGCTACTAATAGAAAGAGAAGTAAAGGTAACTAATACTGCCTACTAATAACTACCCTTAGATTTAGGAAAAGGCATAAAAATAGAGGTTAGGACTATAGGAACTATTTAATCTAACTTACTTCTTATACTAGTATATATCTTCTTAACTCTTAAAACCTTTAACCTTACTATCCCTTACTACTTTTCTTTTATCCCCCTCTCTAGCTATATTAAGTTAAAATTAATAAACACTATTTAATCTTAACTAGAAAATAGAGTAGTATAAGGAGTCTATAATAAATAAAGGAGATTACACTAAAGTTAATAGTAATACTATTACTTACTTCCCTTATAGTAAATATCTTACTATATATTATATTTATATTTTAATATATAGGATAGAAAACTCCTTTTTAGAGAAAAGAGGAAAACACTATTAAGATTAATCTAGCTAATCTCTATAGATAGTAGCTACCTCTATTCCACCTATAAAGAGACTAGCCATAGCCTTTATTAAGGTTTAAAGTCTATTAAAATAGTAATAATTTTAATCTAGTAATACTAATTAGACTAGGATAGACTACTATATAATAGTGTAGTTATTTACTAGATATTTATAAATTCCTAAGAAAGGCTTATAAAATACTAAGTAAGGACTAGCTTAATTAGTTTAAGTTAATAGTAATAGGGAAGATTATAGAGTATAGTCTTAAAGTAATAATAGTAGTGCTACTATAAATATTTAAGGTTAATAATATAGAAGACTTTAATATAAAAATATTATAATAATTAATTAGTCTAAAGGCTAGAAGGCTTTATACTACCTATTAGCCTATTAATATTAAGTATAGCATTAAATATAACCCTATTAACCTTTACTTAGATATAAGTAATTAATACCTTATTATAGGATTTACTTTCTTTATAAACTACTAAACTACTTTTATATTTAATAGAAAGTAAGGATACCTATACTATTTTAATAGTATAAATAAAGGAAAAATAACTTATTTTATAGACTTTATAGGTAAGTAAGGATAGATTATATAACTTATAAACTATCCCTATAATTTTAAGGTAATTATAGTCCTAGTAATAGAGTAAAAAGAAAACTAGGAATATAGGTATATATACCTAGGGTTTCTTCTCTAAATAATTCGCTACTAGGTTAGTTACTAGTTACTAATCTAATTATAAAGGACTAGAACACACTAATTATAATATTAAGGACTAAAATAATTATATAAGGGATTCTATATTAGTTAGTAGTTTAAGTTATACTTAAATAATTATATAATAATATCCTAGACCTAAAATATAGCTATATTAAAGCACTTAAGATTAGATTCTATTATTAGTTAGTAGTTTAAGTTATACCTATAAGCTTTATAACTAAAATAGTTAGTAAAGGGCTACCTATTAGTATAGTAGTTATACCCTAGAAACTTTAGATTACTAATAAGAATTACCTAATTAAATAGTATACTAATATAGTATAAAATAATAATCTCTATATTTAGGACTTTTAGTAGCCTATAGCCTATGTTTTTACTAATAACCCTAAGGTCTTTAATATTAGTATATAAGAAATACTATAAGATTAAGAAAGATAAATATAGTAAGAAACCTAAGATAATTTACCTCTAATTAATATAAAAGAATAGAGATTAAGTAAAAGAAAAGTTATTAGATATTACTTATATCTTTATTTATATTATTATCTATTACTAGATATAAGTTAATACTACTATCTTTAGCTATAAAGCTTAAAGCACTCTAATATAATAAGGAGGATTAAATACTTACTACTATAGGGAAGGCTCTTTAAATATAGTAAGCGGTAATAAATATGCTTTTAGATAGATATTAGGGATTAGCTAAGGTTACTAAGGATCTATAGAGTTATTAGATAGGAGTAAGTATATAACTATAAGACCTTACTTAGATAAGTAAAAGAAAGAATAATTTAATATTCTCTTAGAGATATAGGTTAAGCTATAATAATTAATCTCCTTCTATTCCTTAGAGTATAAAGAGTAATATAAAGGAAAACTATTATATACTTACTAATATTATCTATATATATATCTATAGTATTACCTAGTTTAGTGCCCTATAGAATATAAGCTAAGATTATTAAAGCTTACTAGTAAGAAAAGAAGTATACTTAAGGATTAATTAATTAGCGTAAAAACTATAAAAGAGAGTAACTTAGTAAGAAGCTAAGTAACCTATAGTTTGCACTCTCTTACTAATATTACTTACTATATGTCCTTAAATACTAAAAACACTAAAGCTCTCTTAGGAGATAAAAACTTAGGTCTTTAGCTAGGAGGTGTTATATATATATTTTTTTCTTTCTCTTTATTACCTTTTTCTTTCCCTATTTAGCTCTCCCTTTCCTTTTTTACTACTCTTATTATTATTATAAATTTTCCTTTTACCTCTTTTACTTTAATACTTCCCTTTACTTTAGGGAGTCCTATTATATAAGATTAATTAGATTAGACTTAAGTATACTAGATTAAATAATACCCCTCTTTTTAGTATAAGGCATTAGTTACTAACTACACTTATAGGGCACTTTAGTTATTAGTATATATACTTAGTTAGGGATAACTAGTGTATACCTAGGGAGGTGTTATATACTATAAGATACACGCCTAGAAACATGTAATTATAATAATAAGCACTAGGGATTATTAAGATAGATAATATAATAAGGGATAATAATATTAGTTATCTAAGTAAGGGGACTATTTAATCTATAAAGAGACTACCTATAGCTAGATTTTTTTATAGTATTAATGCACTATAAGATTCTTATATTAACCCTTAAGTTTTACTAAGTTTTATTAAGAAAATACCTAAGCTTATAATAAGATAAACTAAGATTATTTCCCTTATTTAATTAAGATAGCACTTCTAATCTAATAGACTATTTAATCTAGAGTATCTCTATATAATAAGATATCTCTAGCTATTATTGTGATTAATATCGTTAAGTTAATTAACCCCTCCTATTGTGTGTAGGCTACAGAGCTACTTGTGACCGTGGGCTAGCATTGTGTCTTTTGGGGTGTTGTTTTCCGCTTAACAAACTATACCTTTCTTATTAGTTTTATACTTAAAAACCTATCTAAGGTTAATAATTTCCTTATAGGAGTTAAGATAAAATACTTCCTCTAGGATATCTTCCTAGTAATTTAAGAATAGAAGCTTATTAACTTCTTTTATAATTACTTCCTTCTAGTAATTATAATATATTAAAGCTATTACTTAATAGTAATAGGTAGGTTCTAGGGTATATCCTTAATTCTAAGGCTATATTAGGCACCTTATAATACTATAGTAAAGGTAAAATAGGATTAGGCTTACTAAGCTTTCCTAGATTTCTTTTATTAGTATTTTCTAGTAATAATATTATTTAGATTAATACCTTTACTATAAGAGAGTAAAGCATTAGTATATAGATTCTCTAGGCCCTTACTACCTTTAGTAGTAATTTTACTAGTATTAGTAGTAAGCTCTATATATTTTATTATTACCTTATATATAAAGCTATTAAACTCTTAGAAAAGTGTATTATCTCCTTATAATAAAAGCTCTATATTCTCTATAGAAATAGGGTACTTATAAGAGGAGTTAGGAGGGGTTAGAAATACACTAGAATAACTCTCTTCTTACTATAAGGCTTAAAAGGTATTTTTACTCTAATCTAGTTATTTTCCTATATTATATTTACTAGTATTAAAGAGAGGTTATTATTATCTTTAAGCTTTATTCTAATAAGGTCTTAACTAATTTTCTCTTTAATATCTTTAGCCTTAAGCTCTTTAAGTAAATTAATTATTAATATCTTCTCTTTCTAAGCTAATTTAAGCTTTTCTTCTAGTTTAAAGAAGGTATTCTTATTAAACTAAATATAAGCTAATATAATTACCTTCTAATTCCTTAATATTAGAACCTAGATAATATACTATAACTTTCCTTTATATCTAACTAGATAACTAATATAAGCCTTTTACTTAAGTTAAGGTATTAAATTATTTAATTTTATATATTCTAAAGCCTTTATAGTTATAGGAAAGGCTTTATAACTATAAGCTTAAAGGTAAGATATTAAGGGCTTTTATAATTCTAATAACTATAAATAAGTAAGTATAGTCTTTATAGCCTAATTTTACTAAAGCTTATATAGTATAATCTATTTACTATAATATTTAAAAGGTATTTAATTTAGAAGGTATATAGCTATACTAAATACCTTATTATTAAGTTTATATAGGAGATTTACCTTTAGACTTAGTATTCTAGCCTTTTACTTTACTACCCCCTAGATCTCTTTACCTTACTATTCTAACTAGGTATTAAGGAGCTAAATTATATACTAAGATACCTAAAAAGGCTATCTTATCTCTTATTTCTTCTATAAAGAGGGCTTTCTTAATATTACTATATAAAAAGTAAAGCTAAATCCTAAATTATATACTTAGGAAGCTTATTATTATATAGAAGTAATTATAAATCCTATCCTTTAATTTAAATAAGTAAAAGAAATATATTAAGATTATAAGATATATAAATATATACTAATACCTTTTATTATTCTAATATTCTAAGTTATAATAATCTAGGTTTATAGATAATCTATAACCTAGTCCTTAAGGAAGTCCCTTAGGTATAGCTTTTAATCTCTAATACCTTACTTTACCTATAGTATATATCTTACACTATATAAGGTAAGGTTTGCTTATTTTAATGCCTAGAGTTATATTTATAAGCTATATAAAGGCTTCTATACCTAGATAACTATATTATTAATACTATAGGTCTATGTTTCCTTTTATAGGAGGTTTTAGTATTCTAGAAGCTATATAGGCCTTTTTAAAACCTTAGATAGCTTTAATAATATAAAGAGATTATTAACCTTATATAGTTTAGCTATAGGATAACCTCCTTATATTAATATATTCTTCTTCTAATTCTAAAAATACTTATATTTATTAGAATCTTTACTAATATAATATTAATATTAAATTCTAGGATATATAGAGCATTTACTAGTACTATAGTCCTTATAGCTTATATAATAGGATTTATAACTATAATTTATACTATACCTTAGCCTAAAGCTATATATACTATATCTCTAGCTTTAACCTTTATTTTAATATCCTTATTAAATTTAAATAGCTTAAACTAGTAAATATTATTAAAGATATAAGTATTTACTCTAGAATTATAGATAACTATATTATTCTTTATTTCTAAAGTATTTACTATATTTAAAGAGGTAATTATAACCTCCTTTATTAGTTTAGAATACTTAGATTAAATAGATATTAATATATTAGTAGATTTCTTACCTAGTATAGTTATAATAAAGTTATTTATAGGGTTCTATAAAGGAATAATAATATCTCTATTCTTCTCTTACTTCTTTAGCTTCTAATCTATAGCTTTTAACTTCTTCTTAGGGTTTTTCTTAAGATATCTCTTAATATTTTCCTTTAAGGTCTTCCTAACTAACTAGTTCTTTAGAGTAATCTCTAGCTTATAAAGGGTCTTAAAGGAATTATAGTATTTCTATTACTTTAAAGTATTATTAATATTATAGCTAGAATAGCTAGGGTACTTAGATTACTCTAATTTATTCTAACTATTTAATCTTTTAGATATAAGGGTATTTACTAACTTTACTAAGCTCTATAGAGCTTTATAGTTATATTTAAATTTAGTAATAGCCTTTAGGAAGTCCTATTTCTCTTCTTTATTTAAGAGATTATTTTATTTCTTCTAGAATAATTTAAATTTATTTTAAAAAGGTATAATAAACTTATAGAGTATTATCTTTTCTATCTATTAGGTCTTAAGGTCTAGGTAATTTCTCTATAGTACCTTACTTATTATAGCCTACTTATACTAGTTATAAGTTCCTTTAGCTTATAGATAGTTATTAAGATAAGTTTCTATAAGAATTAGTATCTTCTTAGTATTTAGTTAATACTAATCCTAAAGAAGCTTTAGTATTCTTTAAGAATATAGCTAAACTAACTCTTTCTCTTTAACCTTAGTATTAAAATTAAGAGAGTCTTAAATATTCTTTAAAAGGGTTTTATAAATAAACTCCTAATCTTTAGTAATTACTTTAATAGGGTTATATACTTTATAAGGTTAAATTAAAGTTCTTTATATTAAAAGTTAAAGTAGTTTTTATATCTTTATAAGTAATTCTTTAATCTTTAAGGGTATTAGGGTTATCTAGTAAGACCTCTAGCCTTAGTCCCCTCTATAGGTATACTAGTATTATAGGCTCTTAGAGTAATATAACCTTATTAGGGTTAATATACTCCTAGATACTATAGAATTCTATATAGTTCTTAATCTATATATACTATTTAATCTAGTCTTTCTCTAATAATAATACTATATTAGGGTTTCTTTAGATATTATAAAGGGAATATACTAGGGTTTAAAGGTATATTAAAAGGTAATATATTTAATATATAGTAATAGGATTAAGCTTATTTTATAAAGCTTATAAGCATTAATAATATTAAATAGAGTATATAATTTAAAGATAGTAATAATAAGGGCATTAGAAGTCTCCTAGGCTTATAACTATTAGAAGGTAAGGGTGTAATAGGTTAATTAAAAGTGTTTAATTTAGTTAATTAGAGGTGTAGATAGCACCTAACTTTTATACCTAAAAGGTATATAGTGCGCTACGGTCTTATCTAACTAAATCCAGTACATCTAATACATCGTATCCACCGTTATCTTAAGGAGGGTCTCATCTTCGTCAATGCGACGTTCCAGCGTTATCAGAGCCCTCACCCTGACACTTATATATTTTCCTTGTAGCCCTCTAAAAGAATCTAGGGTTAATACAGTGCATTTACAGCTGATCGCAGCTGTTATAAAGAGGAATAAAAACTGGGGCTTGTAGATTTGTAAAATAATTCAGGGGTAGAGTGTACTCCGTGCGGAGTCGTATGGTGGAATGCAGGGGCTACCAGTAATGAGTGAGTGGGTGCAGCGATCACCTTCGTACTCCGTCTGCCCCCTCAAAAGAAAAGACTTCCAGGAAAGGGGTGGCGCGTTGAATAGGGCGGGCTGTTTAACCGGGCGGGCTACATTAGTAGTGTGCAAGAATGTGTGTGCAACAGTTGGCTGACCAATAGTGGCGGACTTCGATTCCACAAAGTTCCAAGACGGTTGCGATACTCGAGTTGCTAGCTTACCAGTAACGCGAAGAGTGTATCCAGTACGGATTAGTACTCCGTACACACACTACCTCATGAGCCTTGGAACCCAACCACCCAACCTCCCTGTTCTCCTTCCAAGTTTTGGCTACTGACGTCCTGCACTCCCTCGTATTTTGCTCAGTCATGATGGGCGGGCATCGGAACGCCTGGAGCATCCATTCCGCCCGTCAGACTAATCGTTACCCACCCACACCCTCCACCCATTCTCCACATTGCCCTGTCTCTGACTAACACAACTGTCTCCTTGACCCAAGTCTGCTTTTTCTTGCCTCGCTCGCCCTGTGCTTTTCCCTCCTAACCAACGGAAAAGGGACTAGTAACAGGTGTCTCAACGCATTCGCGATCTCCCAAACGCTTAATCTTCCGCTCTTTTCATTTCGTTTCTCCCATAATCCACCACTCTTCAAAACGTGTATTTTGTCATTTGGTTTCCATCACTCGTTAATCTCAGCGAAGACAATTCACGGCGAGGCATAATCGTCGTTTCTCTGTACTCGGACACTCATCCTTGTGCTGCATCACCCCGAACGTTTTCAGCATCTGCCTGTTCACTGGCTTTACATCAACTTCCTATGGCAATTTTCGGTTAGATTGACGAGTTGACAACGATGTCGGGTTATCCGGGCGGTCAGAATGACCGTTACGATGATGGCTATGGTCACCAGGGCGAAAGCCATGCCAATGCTGACTCATACTACCAAGACGACCAGTACTATGACAATGGCTATGATGCTCGCGGTGCACCTGCGGCACAAGGCGCACATGGTGGAGAAGGATATTACGATGAATCGTACGTGTAAGCCCTGATCACTCATGTCTCCCGCCAGCTTCTAACCCCTATAGTGGATATTACAACGCAGACCCGAACAATCCTTACCATCAGGATGGCGGCTATTACGATGGCCAGGATCAATATCAGGACGAATATTACAATGGTCAAGGTGGCTACTATGATCAGGACTACAATCAGGGGTATAGTGGCCAAGGTGGACGGCAAGGCTCAGAGGAAGACTCTGAGACATTCAGTGATTTTACGATGAGGTCTGACATGGCTCGAGCCGCAGAAATGGACTATTATGGTCGCGGTGACGAGCGCTACAACAGTTATGGAGACGGCCAGCGTGGATACCGACCTCCTCGTCGCAGATCTCGTACGGTGGCAACCGGTCCTCCGGTGCATCAACACCTAACTATGGCATGGATTACGGGAATGTCTTGCCAGCTGGACAGCGTTCCAAAGAGCCTTATCCTGCGTGGACCTCAGATGCTCAGATCCCCTCTCCAAAGAAGAAATTGAAGACATCTTTTGGACCTGACAGGCAAATTTGGGTTTCAGCGAGACAGCATGAGAAACATGTACGACCATCTAATGACGCTCCTCGACTCCCGTGCTTCTCGAATGACGCCGAATCAAGCTCTGCTGTCCCTCCATGCCGATTATATCGGAGGAGACAATGCTAATTATCGGAAATGGTACTTTGCTGCTCATTTGGATTTGATGACGCTGTTGGCTTCGCCAATAGTAAGACAAAGGGATTGCGACGCAAGGCCAAGAACAAGAAGAAGAAGAAGAATGCCGACGACAATACCAATGAAGCTGACGCGCTTCAAGATTTGAAGGTGATGACAGCCTTGAGGCTGCAGAGTTTCGCTGGAAAACCCGTATGAATCGCATGTCACAACACGATCGGGTTCGACAGATTGCCCTGTACCTGCTTTGCTGGGGCGAAGCAAACCAAGTACGGTTCATGCCGGAGTGTTTATGCTTCATCTTCAAATGCGCTGATGACTACCTCAACTCTCCTGCATGTCAAGCACTGGTTGAACCAGTAGATGAATTCACATATCTGAACAACGTCATCACTCCTCTTTACCAATATGTTCGCGATCAGGGCTATGAAATCGCTAACGGGGTGTATGTCCGCCGTGAGCGAGACCACAAACATATCATTGGGTATGACGATTGTAACCAGCTCTTTTGGTATCCCGAAGGCATCGAGCGCATTGTTATGCAAGACAAGAGCAAACTTGTCGACGTACCGCCCGCCGAGCGCTACGCAAAGCTCAAAGATATTAATTGGAAGAAGTGCTTCTTCAAAACCTATAAGGAGTCAAGATCTTGGTTTCACCTTCTTGTCAACTTTAATCGAATCTGGATCATCCATCTTACAATGTTCTGGTTCTACACTGCTCATAATGCACCCTCAATTATGTACGGTCCGTCGTACCAGCAGCAACTCAACCAACAGCCAGCCGGATCTACACATCTCGCCGCCGTCTCTATTGGTGGAGGCATTGCATCGCTGATTCAAGTTCTCGCCACTCTGGCTGAGTGGGCGTATGTGCCACGTCGATGGGCTGGCGCACAGCATTTGACGAAGCGGCTTCTTGTTCTGCTCCTCATTTTTGCCATGAATGTCGCTCCTGTCGTTAAGGTGCTTATGTTTCCTACGAAGCTTAAAAGTTCTAACTCTGTGGATATTGACTACATCATCGGCATTGTCAATTTTATCATCGCTGTTATTACCTTTTATTTTTCTCAGTCATGCCTCTCGGCGGCCTTTTCGGCAGCTATTTGACGAAGAATTCGCGTCAGTACGTTGCCAGCCAAACATTCACAGCTAGCTGGCCCCGACTTAAAGGTAACGACATGGCAATGTCGTTTGGCTTGTGGTTAACTGTGTTTGGTGCCAAGTTTGAGAGTCGTATGTGTACCTGACCCTTTCGTTCCGAGACGTCATTCGGTATCTCTCCATTTTTCGCCTGCTTGTCAAGGTGACCACATCATCAAGACTATGCTATGCAAAAACCACAACTATGTTCTCCTTGCCCTGATGGCTTTTACCGACTTGATCTTCTTTTTCTTGGATACATATCTCTTTTACGTTCTCCTCAACACTATCTTCTCAATCGCTCGATCGTTCTATATTGGCTCTTCTATCTGGACACCGTGGAGAAACATCTTCTCTCGCCTTCCGAAACGCATTTACTCCAAAGTTCTTGCAACAACGGACATGGAGATCAAGTACAAACCAAAAGTCTTAATCTCCCAGGTTTGGAATGCTATTGTCATTTCAATGTATCGTGAGCACTTGTTGGCTATAGATCATGTGCAAAAGCTGCTCTATCATCAGGTCCCTTCTGAACAGGAAGGCAAGAGGACATTGCGAGCCCCACATTCTTCGTCTCACAAGAAGATCATTCCTTCAAGACCGAATTCTTTCCTAGTCAGAGCGAGGCTGAACGTCGAATCTCGTTCTTCGCTCAATCGTTATCTACACCGATACCCGAGCCACTTCCGGTTGACAACATGCCGACGTTTACAGTCATGATCCTCACTATAGCGAGAAAATTCTCCTTTCTCTTCGTGAAATTATTCGTGAGGACGAGCCATATTCCCGCGTCACACTTTTGGAATATCTCAAGCAACTGCATCCACATGAGTGGGATTGTTTTGTCAAGGATACCAAGATTCTCGCCGATGAGACTGCACAAATGAATGGAGAGCCAGAAAAGAACGAGAAAGATACAGCCAAGAGCAAGATCGATGATCTGCCCTTTATTGCATTGGTTTCAAATCTTCTGCCCCCGAATATACTCTACGAACGAGAATTTGGGCATCGCTTCGCTCACAAACTCTCTATCGCACCATATCTGGCTTCATGAATTACAGCAGAGCTATCAAGCTTCTGTATAGAGTAGAAAATCCTGAAGTTGTTCAAATGTTCGGCGGAAATTCAGACAAACTTGAACGCGAGTTGGAGCGAATGGCTCGCCGGAAGTTCAAGATCGTTGTGTCTATGCAGCGCTACTCCAAATTCAACAAGGAGGAAATGGAAAATGCCGAATTCTTGCTCCGAGCGTATCCTGACCTTCAAATTGCTTATTTGATGAGGAGCCTCCTTGGCGGAAGGCGAAGAACCGCGACTATACTCGGCACTTGTTGACGGCCACTCGGAACTCATGGAGAACGGATTGCGACGACCCAAGTTCAGGATTCAGCTTTCTGGCAATCCTGTGCTGGGTGACGGCAAATCTGACAATCAGAATCACTCATTGATCTTTTATCGTGGCGAATACATCCAGCTTATCGATGCTAATCAGGATAACTACTTGAAGAATGTCTCAAAATTCGCAGTGTGTTGGCCGAATTTGAAGAAATGAAGACCGAGAATGTATCTCCATACACGCCAGGTGTGAAGAACGACATACGAACTCCCGTTGCTATCCTTGGTGCAAGAGAGTACATTTTTCTGAAAACATTGGTATACTAGGTGATGTCGCTGCAGGGAAGGAACAAACGTTCGGTACCTTGTTCGCCAGAACATTGGCGCAGATAGGAGGCAAGCTTCACTACGGCCATCCTGATTTTCTCAATGGAATTTTTATGACGACGCGTGGTGGTGTGTCAAAAGCCCAGAAAGGTCTGCACTTGAATGAGGACATTTTTGCCGGTATGAATGCCATTCTTCGTGGTGGTCGCATCAAGCACTGCGAATATTACCAGTGTGGAAAGGGTCGTGATCTCGGTTTTGGCTCGATTCTGAATTTCACAACCAAGATTGGAACCGGCATGGGCGAACAAATGCTCTCTCGCGAGTACTACTATCTTGGCACACAACTGCCCCTTGATAGATTTCTGTCGTTCTACTATGCTCATCCAGGCTTCCACGTCAACAATATGTTCATCATGTTGTCTGTGCAGTTGTTCATGCTGTGTTTGCTCAACTTTGGCGCTTTCAGACACGAAACTATACCTTGCGAATACAACCCTGATAAGCCGCCGACGGACCCCTCTATCCCACGGGATGCGCGAATACCGATGCAGTCATGCAATGGGTGCAACGCAGTATTTTCTCCATCTTCTTCGTTTTTTTCTTGTCATTTGTACCTCTCCTTGTACAGGAACTGACGGAGAGGGGCGTTTGGCGTGCCCTTGTACGGTTTTTGAAACAATTTTCTCGCTGTCTCTTTTCTTCGAAGTGTTTGTTTGCCAGATTTACGCGAACTCTGTGCAACAAGATCTTTCATTTGGAGGCGCTCGTTATATTGGTACCGGACGTGGCTTTGCGACGGCTCGTATCCCGTTTGGTGTTTTGTACTCCCGTTTTGCAGGCCCTTCGATTTACTTTGGCGCGCGACTATTGATGATGCTACTCTTTGCCACCGTCACGGCTTGGCAAGCAGCTTTGACCTATTTCTGGATCACTCTCCTAGGCCTCACAATTTCTCCCTTTCTTTACAACCCGCATCAGTTTGCATGGAATGATTTCTTTATTGACTATCGGGACTTTCTTCGATGGTTGTCTCGAGGCAATTCAAGAAGCCACGGTCAATCCTGGATCGCTTTCTGCCGTTTGTCACGGACTAGAACTACTGGATACAAGCGCAAGACACTCGGCGAGGCTTCCGCCAAATTGTCTGCTGATGTTCCACGAGCTGCTATCGCCAACATCTTCTTGTCCGAAATCGTGTCCCCTTTGTTGCAAGTTGTTTGGACGCTGGTACCGTACTTGTTTATCAACGCACAGACTGGAGTGAACACCGATAACAACTCAGATAATGCTAAGTACACGAAGCCGACTTCTGCCCTGGTCCGAGTACTTGTTATTTCACTTGCACCTATTGGCGTTAATGCTGGAGTACTTGCTGCTATGTTTGGCATGGCCTGCTGCATGGGCCCAGTGCTCAGCATGTGCTGCAAGAAATTTGGCAGCGTCTTGGCCGCCATAGCACATGCCTTTGCTGCTATTTTCATGTTGATTTCGTTTGAAGGCATGTTCTTTCTGGAAGGCTTAAATTTCGCCTGCACATTAGCCGGCATGATAGCCGTCATTTCCATACAGCGCTTCATATTTAAACTGATTGTGGCGCTTGCACTTACACGCGAGATGAAGACCGATCAGTCTAACATTGCATTCTGGACCGGGAAATGGTACTCGATGGGCTGGCACTCGCTTTCACAACCCGGTCGAGAATTCCTGTGCAAAATTACCGAGCTTAGCATGTTCGGTGCCGACTTCATTCTTGGCCACTGGCTTTTGTTTATGATGCTACCGGTCATTTTAGTTCCGCAGGTTGACAAACTTCACTCCACGATGTTGTTCTGGCTTAAGCCTAGGTATGTTGATTGGCGAAGTTGATCATTCCCTTATTAGGCATCAGCTAACTGTGTTTTAGCCAGCAAATTCGTCCTCCTATATACTCAGTGAAGCAATCGAAGCTACGACGCCGGCGGGTCGTTAGATATGCGGTTCTTTACTTTGTTTTGTTTGTGATCTTCGTCGCACTGATTGCCGGTCCTGTTGCCTTGAAGAAGGTGCTCAAGGAAGGCGATCTAAAAATTCTATGAGACTGTCAACTTGAAGGGCAGCATAGGACCGCTAATGCAGCCAAATTTCTTGAAGAACGATGACACGCAAGCAAGCAGTGACACCGGGACAGGTGCCGCAAGCTACACATATCCTTCAGGTTTTGGTCCCACATCATCGACTGGCGCTGCTCAGGCTACGTCCTGATTGATGATGCATTACATTCAACACCTGGCACGGCACTGCAGAAATGCAACTCATCTTGTAGCGGAGCCGTATGGTTTGTGGTCTTGGTAGCGACGTTCATCGGATCCTCAAGTATTTGTTTCATACAAGCCACAGAGCCTACTTGATGTATTAGAAAACGGACTGTGGACGTTTAGTTACTAGAGGTGTTTTCCGTTTGCGTTTTGGCTTGCGCGTAGATATGTATTTGAAGGGACGTTATTGAATTCTATTTTATACAATACCACTAAGTGACTTGTCTTGGGCGCTGTTCTGAAATTTTGGAAACATGAAAATATGAGCTTGTGTGCTTGATTGTGGGCGAGAGATAATCGAACGTTGTATGCTACCCTTACTATCCATCCGCTACTCGAGGCGTGCCTGTTTGGGTCATTTGCTGATGCGGAGTGGAGCTATGGCTGACCGCTGGCACCAATGAGATACATATAACAACATTTATGCCTGCCAGCGTCTCTCCTATCAGTTGCATTGGACCAACCTTCTGCCACCTACAATTAACAACAGTTGCCACAACACCTCCTGTCGTCATCCAACTCAGAACACTACCGCCGCTAGTTCATATGGACATTGATCTATTCCAAGCCCAGCTCAGCCATGGGCTGCAGCAAGCGATCTCGGCGTTCCAAAAAGTCCCTGGTTCAGCAGTGCTCGTAAGATACATTCGCTCGAGCTACCAGAACGACCCCGTGCGGTCCGCCATTGAACTCATACTCATCTTGTTTTTCATTCGGTATTTACTATCGCCATCTTACTCAACCCATAAACAAAATTTTGTCAAGCTCAGAGAAGATGTTTGTTATGTCCTGGATGTCATTTTAATGCGCGAGACGCGGCAAATCACGCTCCCTTTCGAAAGTAGTGATTGCTTTGGTTAATATTTAACACAGTATCTAGGAAGTCGATGAATTAATTGACGAATGGGTTCCGGAACCGCTAGTTGCCGAGAAAACTGCTCTCGAAGAAGCAGAAAGTGAAAAACTTCCAGTCATCGTTGGGTATGTACCTGCATCGTGCCTCGGTATACGACTTTGGGTGGTAGACAGTCCAACCGACTTGGTCCCTTTATCGCTTGAGCTTAACCTTACACCAAACTTACATACATGTGCTTCTCGATGGCCTGCAGCTGACCTGTCTATCCTGAGGAAAGGCCCACGGGACCCAAAGTAAAATTGTCAAGCGGCCGGACCGTCACGAACCTCGCGTCGTATAATTTCTATAACTTCAATTCCAACGAACAAATCAAGGAGAAGGCTATTCAGACTCTGAGAACTTATGGCGTTGGCCCATGTGGCCCTCCGCAGTTTTACGGCACTCAGGATGTTCACGTGAAGGCTGAAGCCGACATAGCTAACTTTCTCGGGAGCGAAGGTTGCATTATATATGCACAAGCTTTTTCTACTGTCTCTAGTGTGATACCTGCGTTTTGCAAACGCGGTGACGTAATTATCGCGGACGAAGCCGCGAACTACTCGATTCGAAAGGGTCTTCAGGCCTCCCGAAGCAATATCAAATGGTTCAAGCACGGTGATATGGACGATTTGGAAAGAGTCATGAAGTCTGTAGCAGTTGAACAGGCTAAAGGAAAGAAGCTCACTGAAGATTTGTTGTCACAGAGGGCCTGTTCGAGACTTGCGGGGATATCACAGACCTCCTGAGACTTGTGGAGCTCAAAGAGAAGTACAAGTTTCGCATTATTCTTGACGAAACCTGGTCTTTCGGAGTGCTTGGACGAACTGGCCGTGGCCTTACCGAAGCGCAGAACGTTGATCCTCAACAGGTCGATATGATAGTAGGCTCCCTCTCAGGGCCTCTTTGTGCGGGCGGTGGGTTCTGTGCTGGCGCCAAGGATGTCGTTGAGCACCAGCGCATTACTTCTTCCGCTTATACTTACTCAGCTGCTCTTCCAGCCATGCTGGCCATGACAGCAAGCGAAACCGTGAATCTTCTGCAGTCAAATCCGGATATCCTCACTCAATGTCGAGAGAACATTAAAGCCATGAGGTTGCAATTGGACCTCGCAGCGACTGGGTTGTGTGTACCAGTGCTAAGGAAAATCCCATAATGTTACTTGTACTGAAGTCAGAGACTATTACGACCAGAAAGCTTGGTATTGACGATCAGGAGCGCATCCTGCTGGAATGTGTCGATGAGGTGAGACACAGCCGCTTGAGGAACCCTTTACCTTTATTTCGCGCTTTCTTGCGGGAAACATCCTTTAATGAGTTGATCCAAATCGTTCTAACCAATGCAAACAGTGTCTTGCCAACGGCGTTCTCATTGCGAAACTAAAGACAAGGCCATATGCACACGCAATTTCAGCGCGAGACGGCAAATGGGTTGCCCAACCTGCATTGAAGATTTGCATTACATCTGCTCTCTCCAAAAGGACATCGAAAAGGCCGGCGTCACCATAAGACATGCGCTTACAAAGGTCATGACTCGCAAAGCTGGCAGCAAGATGGGTTAAGGGCTGACGTAGGCAGGATATTGGTATGGTATGAGTTGCTCTCTTCACCATGCCCATCTGCCACCAAGCTGGTTAGCATATGCCGCCGAGAATGAGGTTGCCGTGGCAAGAAAGGTCTTCATTTGGTTTGACAGCCTTGGATTTTACTAATACAAGGCTGGTTCAGAGAACCCTGTAGAGAATTAAATGTCTTGCCAGACCAGTGGTCCTTGTCAGTCACTATGTAATGCAGCTCAGTAGTAATGCAGCTCAGTATGAGTATGAAGCATTTCGTGATGATTTCAAAGGGCTCGTGATGATTTGATAATGACATGATACTTGTGAAGGCGAATTAATTGATCCGAACTTTTTGAATCTTACGGGGTATTCACCTCCAGCTTAGCTTGGGTCGAGCCGAGCAGGCTGTAATCAAGTCTCAGTAGACCGTTGTGCGGCGCGTGCACATGTTTTTAGCAGTCTGCATACCATAGAGCTGTTTTGTCTCGGTCAAGACTCTCCGCATTACGCCGACGAGCTGAATTCCGCCGCACGGAGGGAAAACATAAACAGCGGCTGATAATTGTTGCCCAAACCCCAGAGTCACCCGCCAAATCATTCCACGCGAGGTGCTTTAACATTCCGTCCGGCAAAGTAATTCAACCTTTTAATAAGTCGGGGCGACTGAATTCGTAGAACCTCGGGTGTAGTTCAATCCTACAAGATTGCAAGAATATCTGCAGACTCTTGTAAACTTATCGAGAAACAGACCAGGATGGTGTAGAGAAGTTCTCTCTTTCATCTCTCACTATGAATCCACGATTGAGTTTAAGTATTTTCTCTCAGTCGGCTAGTAGGATATATGCTTTCATTCATTCATACATACTTACTGGTCAAGCCCTACGTTTACATAGTGAATATAGACAAGGACATATGACATCTTCATACAGAGTTTCCAGGAATCTAGATCCGAGGAAGAAAACTATGTAAGAACACGAGGTCAAGGAAAATACATGCAATACCATCACCAATGCCTTGAAACCTGAGTCAGAGTTCTGCAGGTTTTGCACTATCGTGGTCCCCTTCATCAGCCTCATAATTATCGCGAGGACTTGATGTTAACGCCAATTAACAAGAAGCACTTCCAGCTGTATTTACTAGGTACATATGGCGTGAAGACACCTGTCGGGTTGTGGTTGTGTATCTGCCTGCCTTGAACTTATGCCCCACCACGATTTTCCATGTGCTGGCATTACATGTCTCATGTAGCGAGCATCACATTCCTCATGAGAGTTTTGTTTATTGACATCTTTCTCTTTTCCGATCATATGGAAAGCATTTGGCCGTGATGACCAGATTTATATAAGTAAAGATGCAACTAGTTTATGACATCCGTAGCGACGCCGATCAGCTCATGGAGGCTGTGTTTTGACTAACCGAGAAGCTGTCAACCAACTCTTAAGCATGGTATAACATTTGCTCATGTTTGACCCTTAATTTCCGCCGAGTGTATTGAATTATCTCAATTCCTTCAATTGTTTTGGAACTGGTTCTTGTGATTATATACCGAAAGGCTTCACCTCCCGCGGTGTTATTCTCTTTGAGTCACTCCTTTGTCATATAACTTTGAGTCGCCTCTTTCGATTTGCTGTCAGGCACAACACCGACACTGGCATTAGTGACCGTCGGGCAAAAAGAAGAGGAAACGATAAAGCCTGGGAAAACCCCAACCACCAAATCTACTTCAGTCACTTCAGCAACAGAACAATGTTCTCCGTGACCTGGTTTCTTTGCTGTCTTGTGCTGACGCCAGTTAGCGCTGGACAATCAGCTGGTCAGACCGCCGAACCAACAAAGTCTTGTCTCATTCGACTAATACGTTGACTATAGGAAAGCATTACGTTCGTCAGGATACTCCCCATGGCCTTGATGTAATCGTTTATGACTCCAAGGTTGCCTCGGCGACGCGTGTACGAGAAGTTATTCAATGGGTGAATAAGGCAGGCGAGCCGGTCGGGACAGCCACTGAGGACATCTTGTTGTTGCCAACCAGCTTGGCTCCCAGTGCTGCGTCAAATAAGACCGAAGCGACCAGCGCTACAACACCATATTGCACGCAGACACTTGTCATCTCGTCCTCCAATGGTGAACCACCCGCCAATCAAGATGGAAGCATTGCTGCCCCTGCTGAACCAAAGGCGTTGACCACTGCCTCAAAAACAGCTCATTCCCAAGCAGCAAAAGACACAGCAAGGCCATATGATATACTTGACGGCAAGAATAATACATCTGAGCGGTTTGTGTGTCGTACACGCCGTACCGTGCCGACCAAGGTTGCAAATCCCAGCAAGATGTGGACGACGACTTCAAGAGAATGGCAGGCTCATACTCTATCGTCCGCATCTATGGAACCGATTGTGACCAAGTTCCCATGGTATATTCGGCAGCAAAGACGCACGGAATGCAGCTGTTTTTGGGGATCTGGAGCCCTCTTCAGCTCAAGATGAAGCTGTGAAAATAAGCTCCGGAATCAATGGTGACTGGAGCATCGTCCACACAGTCAGCGTTGGCAATGAGCTTGTGAACAAGGGTGAAGCATCTCCCGAAGACATCATTCGCTCCATGAACAAGGCACGGTCGGTACTTCGTGCAACAGGCTATGATGGGCCTGTGGTGACGGTTGATACTTTCACCGCTGTCCTAGCTCACCCCGAGCTCTGCGATGAGTCGGACTATTGCGCCGTAAATGCGCATGCTTTCTTCGACGGCACCATCTTGCCATCAGAAACCGGACCATGGCTGCAAAGACCATGTCGAATATAAAATCCGCCATTTCTGGACAGCAGAAGAAGATTGTTGTGACTGAGACTGGCTGGCCAACGAAAGGTGCAACAAACGGAGTGGCGGTTCCAAGCTTGAGAATCAAAAGCTTGCTCTCCGTTCCATCAAGAAGCAGTTTGCTAGCAACCCAGAAGACATCATCTTATTTTCCGCCTTCAACGACTTGTGGAAAAAGAACGACATGTCAACGTTCGATGCTGACCAGTTTTGGGGCATTGACGGTGCGGTTTCCTCGTGTGATCAATAGCTGACTGACGATAAACCAATCGGTAGAGAGATCTTCAGTCCGCGCAACAAATGTTTCGGATTACGGCCTCGTGATAGTGGTTTCCAAGTTTCTGGTGTTTCTGGTGTTTCTGGTGTTTCTGTGGTTCTTAGTTTCATGAGCAGTTTGCGCTCTAAATCTGACGAGTGAATTTAGTTGGTACTTCGCATAATCGTTGACTATCTTCAATTTTATGCCTGTCGAATAACAAATGAGTATACTTTCGGATATCTGGCTTGTGGCTAAATGCCTGGTCTCTGCCTCAATCAACATGCGCATGTGGCCCAAACTATACGACGTTCTGAGAGAATAAATGAATAGGCTCGTACGTAAGCAGAGTGCCCACGAGTGCCCACTAAAGCTCTCCGTCATTGAATGAATCATCAACGCCCGCCTTTCATAGTAAGGAGAAACCACTAAGCCAAAAACAGGATGCGCACTGCGCAGTGCGCACCCTCAGGAGGACTGCGGCTATGATGTCTTTTTCTTCAACACATAGCCTGACCTCAACTTGTTGCCAGCCCTCTGGTTTTAAAAACGTCTTCTCATGATTCTAGCTGCCTCATTCAAGGACATAGTAGCTCGTGCCGCGCATCCTCCTCCTATATACCATTAGCAGTGAGGACCAACATGCGTGCTTCAAGCTGTTGAATGATGTGAGGTAGCTTCCTGTCGAGTATATTTTGCAGTCATTTCTAGCCTCCACATTGCTTCGTCATTTTCGACAATGATGTGCTACTTTCATGTCATCTGCCCGATGTATTCTACTGCTTCTATGACTTGCTGTCCATTTGAGTAGTCTTCTGTGGTGGCCATCTTCATCTTGATGAACATCTTTGGTCGGCGATCCTCGATTGCCTGCATGCACAATATCACCAAGTTTTGACCCATCTCTTACTTGGCACAGATCTACTTGCTATCATCGCATCAATTATTCTCAGCTGTATCGGCCTGGTCATGAACATTTGAGTTTCTGGGGCCATGTCCTGGTGTGCTTTCGAGACGTGCGAGTCAACGTTGCCCTCAAGAAGAAAGTATTCTCTGGGAAAGCTCTGACGACTTCTCTTTGTGATACCTCCGGTGCCAATCGCCGAGACTTCTCGACGGCCCCAAGCGCAATTATGAAAAGCAACCAGTGCGCTACATCAAGTTCATGGCCGAAGCTGGGCGATTTTCGAAAGCTATATCACGAAGAATCACTCAGATGCTCGAGTCGACACGGCCATATTGAAACGCTGACTCATGACGCGAATTGCGTGTGCTTCGATCGACAACCAAAAAGTTTCAAGGCATCCTTCAGTTCAGATATCAAGCTTGAGACTTCAGAAAGGTGCGACGGGAGCTTCGGAAAAATTACTTTGAGCCATGCCCGGATGTCTTTCCAAGCAGATCTGAGGTCCCCAGCATCCCTCAAACTCAGATGGTTAATATGAAACTTCATGAAGAAAAAACCCGCCGACTAAACGGTGGTATTGGACATATGCAGCCGACAGATCCGATCTTGCGCTCCTATCAGCCTACTGTACGACAGCCGACTCTACCTTCGAATAGGCTCGTAGATCTTGTTCACATTCCAGGAGACGCCGGCCAAGAACCTGATGTTTGTTTTCGAGAGAACACCTTTGAGACTGAACTGACTCTGTCGACCTGCCTCGATTTGAAACGCCTCAAACGATGCGGAACACCGCAATACTGTCTTACAAGCTCGCTGATCGAGGACCAATCTCCCTATTCTCGGCACAAAGCTTTCGTTGGATCAGCAACATGAGTCGTTAACATTACGCCTAGTGCCATTGAGAGCAGGAGATGTCAGCATAGAGGCAAACAACAACTCCATCGCGCCCAATGGGGTCCATGTCTTTCTAGATATGTCAAACATCAATATCAGTTTTCAACACGCATTACGACAAAAATACTCCATCAAGGAGTATGCTCGTTTTGTTCCTTTGCCGCAGTTGAATCTGCAACTTCTTACCGAAATACTCGTCCGTAACAGAAGGACTATAACTCTTAATGCAGGTTGCTCTGTTCTTCCCAACCGCCAGGAGCCTCGCTTCATCCAAGAGCTCCAAAACTTGGGCTATCGTGTTGACCTCAGAGAGAAAGCGCATAAATGAAACAAGAGCTCCCGGCGGCAGCGGGGGTCGAGGCGATGCATCCTTCTCGGACGAATTGGCTGATTTACACAAGGTTGCTCGTTTCATGGAAGACTTGGTGGACGAGACCTTGCAGACACGTATCGCAGAATCAGTGATGGAGTACTTCGATAGTCCAGGTACTCTTGTGTTGGCAACTGGTGATGCACAACCCGCCAGGTACTCGGATGGCTTCTTCATGTACGCCGAGAGAGCATTAAGGATGGGCTGGTACGTTGAAGTAGTATCGTGGAGCATGAGTCTCTCTTCTCGCTGGCGAAAGTCAGGGTTGACGCAGAGATGGGGTGATCGATTCCGATTAATAAGACTCGACGATTTCTTAGATGAACTATTATTACTGTAAACTGAACATGATAAATTTACCTCAAATATATATACCGTTATTGTACGGTGATCATGACAGCTATAGGAGGTGTAAGTACGACTTATTCTCACGATCGCGTGTCTACGGGTCAAATCTCCCAGCGTATGAAGACAGCCTGCCTCCTCTACTCTCATTAGATCTCTTGATGGAATAGCGGAATTTGCTGGCAAAACGATTCATCAGTGGCGAGGATCCATGGGAAGATGCCACGCAATGTCAAATTATTTTAGATTTTTCCTTTTCTATCCATCTGCGCCGCCAACGCGATGGATTCGAAAATAAAACGGTGAGCAGCAGTACTGCCAGCAATATCCATTTGCGATAAAAACTTTCATCTTCACGCGCGATCTGAACCAGCCTGTAAACAAACTTGAAAGTTGCAGCAAGCTAAGAATCTGCAACAAAGCTCGCAGCTGCGATTACTGTCATACCATACAACATGTAGATTGGTCATCCGTTCTGGTAAATGCATGCGCATGCTTCAAATGCGCCTCGTCCCGCTATGTTGTGGCTAAGTACGGATGACAGTATATACTCGGGCGATACACGAGACCTGCACGATGGTCACTGTCTTGCGAATACTGGTCTCTTCGAAATAGAAGTCATGTCACTGCCTGCGTTCCCATTAAAACTTGACCGAACGGTTCTATACCTTTATGGCTTTTGTTAATTTGACTTCTAGCATGTTTACTACTTGAAATGACCACATCTTTTACCCTCGAAAATCAATGTTGGGCCTTGTTGAGTCCAGACTAGGACGAACTGAAACGCTGGAACTACGTCTCCGCCTCGCTCTTTGCTCTCCAGGGTCTGCTGGATGTAAACCCGCAGACTTTCCGAATATGTTAAGAACATCAGTCAGTGATATGACGCCACTAAGCTTCCCAGATAGACGAGCACCAGGCATGGCGGCAGCAGGAGCTGACGATCCGCTAGCCGATGGTTGCGGGCCCATCATCGGAGTGACAGGAACCGACGGTGACGGAGATACTGGCTCTACAATCCACATGCGGTGTGATCTTGTCGCTGTGAGTTTGCCCACAACGTGGGCCAAGGTTGATAGGGTGTGACGTAGAATACAGGGAACGCATCACGTCCTTGCTCAACCCCTCGCTCATTCAGAATGACAGATAAAAATGCATGCAAGACTCGCCGAGTAATGGAGCACTTGATGTCGTTGTTAAATGACGAACGTCTTTGTCGAGATGTTGCCTACAACGTTTTGGCCGTTATCGATGACAGCAATGCTAGTCAATCCTTCATCGTTCATGAGCATCAAGGCATCTGACAGAGGAGCATCCGAGCTGTACACGAAATCATATCAGCGATCGCAGGAGCCAACGATGCGTAATGCATGGTTTTGAGAAACTTGATTGTAACTTACTTGACAGAGATTATTTGTTGGGCACCCATTCCCAAGTCCCGTAGCAGAACGGGATATAAACGGTCAATCGTGTGAAAGTTGACGCCCTCGTTCCAAAAGAAGTCCACCATGCGAAGCTGGCTCATTATACCCACCACATCACCAAGCGAGCTGGTAACAAGCAACCGATGGATTCCGCTGCCTAGAATTTCGATAGCTTGGGATAAATTGCCAGTTGATGGTACCCCAACCAAAGGCTCTTGTCTGCAGAAGGGTTGTATTTGACGAAGCAATATCTTTCGGCCCTCTCTTGCTTGACGTATTATGTCATTATACAGTTCAACGTGGTCCGGCTCTGGTTTGGCAAGGCCAACGACGACCAAAAGATACGCGTTCAGGTCTGAATAGTCAAAAGTCGCCGTGGCAACTCGATCCGAGGTATTGTTACGCACGAGTATGACGTTTGTTCGGCTTTTCAAAAGAGCCTATCACAGAGTCAGCAGTCACCTTCCAAGTAAGCTCGCTAGTTCAAACAAGCATCAAGCGGAGAATACTTGAGGCGTCCAGCACCCCACGTACACTCACTCACCTTTGTGGCATCTTCTACACTACTATCCATGTCGACCCATTTCACGTCTTCTGAGAGACAAGCTCACCCGTGGTGATCTCACCCCATTCCCGACCAACAAACTTGGGATTTGCGTTTCGCTGGCCTACAGGTGGATGTTTTAGCAACTCCTGAACTGCAGCTTGAGTGAAGGAAGGATGTCGATGACGCGGTGATTGAGGAGCATTTCGAAGATTCTCGGCGAAGCTCTGTCGATGTGCTGACTTGTCGATATTGCTCAATGACGGCGTTCTTTTCGGTGCTGCATCTTGGTCAGGGTCAGAGGCGATAGAGGCGCTTGCATCAGTATGCTCCGTTTGTTTGCGAGCATTTTGGTCTAAAGTCCTTTCCGATTCACCTGCGGGGACATCAGAATGAGGATCCATCAATGCCTGAAGATGACTTTCGATTGTCGCGGGGTCTTTGATCCTGCGGGGTTTGAAACGTTGAGGAAAAGCTGCTTAAGAAGTTAAGAGCACTCTGCAGCCTTGGCGGAATACGAGCTCTCAATAGAATGGATCATGTGCTGCTTTAGGCGATGTTTCTTTCACGAGGCAGTGATCTCTTGCATGTGTGTTTATTAATAAGGAACGATAAATCTCTTGGAGCTCTGGCGGGGTGGGGCGTGACGCATCGGATACCGATGGGACGGTAGAATCGTGACATACTTAAGCAGTACATAATCATGCTAATTCTCACTCCAAGTCGGGTGTATGAAAAATTGAAACGCTGCAGTCAGACAAATGTTAATATACGCTTCTTTTGACATATGTATTATTTCATTGCGTCACAAAGGCGAAATATCCAGGCCAGGCGATATGTTCGAGCTTATTTCGTACTCTGCGCGGTCAACTGTTGATAAGGTAGACTACTTTCTTATTGTTAAGAGATCAACCAGCCTGTGTTCAGCCCGAGCCTGGCTTTTCGAGTGTTTGCAATTTCTCATAGTCCGTACCTAGGTACATATGGACAATATACGGAGTAACCTAGGTAGGTTTTGACGGTGGGTCGAAATGCTGCTGGCAGCGAGCACTGGCGCGACGCATTCATGCGACCAGGGGTCTCCCAGCCACGCTAGGCCGCGTTTCTACAGTCTACCCCTGTTTGATTTTACACGAGTACATGACTAGGGGCAGCAAGCCAATCACGTGTTAAATGGAGAATTAGCGTAGCGCTAAGTAGGGTGAGAAGTACCTTGAATTAAATGTATTTTACTAGGACTAGAGAGTACCTCTTACTAGCGCAAACACCCTGTAAACCCCTAACAGCTCTACTTACTTTAGCCACGTACAGCTGATAGTGGCCGCCCCGCGTGGGGTTTGTAGTCGTGTAAAATCAAACAGGGGTAGACTGTATGTAAAAGTGCACTCTGGTTGCCTGCCCACTTACATCTTCCCTCCCCACTTTGTCCCGCCCACCAAAAGCCAACTCCCAAGGGAGGCAGGATTTGATCTCGTTCTTGATTCTCTCCAGACGACAGAGCTGGTCCTTACGCCTCTACACACTTCCTCCACGTCTCGCCGCAAGCCGCCAGAAAAAGTGACGACTTCGGGCAGCACGGCGCTTATACCGCCTAGCCGCCGCAATAATGTCTCTGCTATCCGCTGAGGTGCACGCTGAGCTGACACAGCTCTTGCAAGCGCTCCAGTCCGCAGACAATGCCACCCGTTCTCAAGCCGAGGAGCATCTTCAGAACAACTGGACGGGTAATAGACCAGAAGTACTTCTAGTGGGACTTGCTGAGCAGATTCAAGGGGCTGGGGATAATGCCGTACGTCATGTCTAATCCTACACACTGGCCATTCCCCTAACGCAGACATGTTGCCTCTTTCTTATGTTAATTTTGGTCCTAACACCGCAAACTTAGGCTCGATCTTTCGCTGCTGTTATCTTTCGACGAATTGCCTCCAAAATCGCAAGGTAGAAGCAGGGAACAACGTGGACTTGTTTTACTCATTAGCGAAGGATCAAGCTATTGTTATTCGTCAAAAACTCCTGGAAACTCTCGCTACCGAGCCAGATCGTACAGTTCGTAACAAGATCAGTGATGCCGTTGCAGAGGTTGCGAGGCAGTATACGGATAACAGTGCGTATCCAGGAGGCCTGGCAGTGACCACTTCATGCCTCATATACTAATTCGTGTCCTTCTTCGACAGACGATTCGTGGCCTGAATTGCTCGGTGCTCTATTTCAACTGAGTCAAGCGCCAGAGGCAGAAAAGCGAGAAAACGCGTTTCGGGTTTTCAAAACGACGCCTGGAATCATCGAAAAGCAACATGAAGAAACGGTACTGCAGGCTTTCCAGAAAGGATTTCAGGATGATGCTGTTATGGTATGTCTTCAAGCTCTTCCTTCTATGCCCCCAACGAAAAGAAAAAGAAATAGAAATAGAGGCTAATGCAATCAAAAATTGATTATTGCTACAGGTTCGCTTAGCGGCAATGGAAGCATTTGCATCCTTTTTCGGCACAATCAGCAAAAAGTCACAAACCAAATACTACGCTCTGATCCCCGATGTTCTAAACATTCTTCCTCCTATCAAAGACTCTCAAGACTCTGAAGACTTGAGCAAGGCGCTTTAGCTTTGATCGACTTGGCTGAGACGGCACCCAAGATGTTCAAGCAGCTTTTCCAAAACCTTGTGCAATTCAATGTGTCTGTCATCCAGGATAAAGAGCTTGATAGCATTTGCCGCCAGAATGCGCTCGAGCTCATGGCTACGTTTGCCGACTACGCTCCTTCTATGTGCCGCCAAGATCCATCCTACACTAATGATATGATCACTCAGTGCCTGAGCTTGATGACCGATTTGGGAGAAGACGATGACGATGCTTCCGAGTGGCTGACTTCAGATGACGTGAGACTTCATTCCTGGTAACTCCAATTATTGAATCTGATTGAGCTGTGTTAGCTGACTTGAGTATCTTAGCTTGATCAAGATGAGAGCGATCAAAATCATGTAGCGGGCGAGCAGACCATGGATCGCCTGGCAAACAAGCTAGGTGGGCAGACAATCCTGGCCCCTACATTCAATTGGCTTCCTAGGATGATGAACTCCATGGCTTGGCGGGATAGACATGCCGCTCTCATGGCAATTTCAGCCATATCTGAAGGGTGTCGCGACTTGATGATTGGTGAATTAAGTCAAGTGCTCGATTTGGTTATACCGGCCTTGCAAGATACTCATCCTCGCGTCCGTTGGGCGGGATGCAACGCACTAGGCCAAATGAGCACAGACTTCGCGCCGAAGATGCAAACCGACTTTTACGATCGAATTCTAAAGGCTGTCATTCCTGTGCTGAATTCGCCGGAGGCACGTGTCAAATCTCACGCTGCGGCTGCCCTCGTCAATTTCTGTGAAGAAGCTGAGAAGTCGATCCTCGAGCCTTATCTTGACGATCTCCTATCACACCTTTTCCAGCTTCTCCAAAGCGACAAACGCTATGTGCAGGAACAGGCTTTGTCTACCATTGCCACCATTGCCGATGCTGCCCAGGCGGCATTTTCTAAGTATTACGACACTCTTATGCCACTTCTCGTCAATGTTCTTCAAAATCAAAGTGAGAAGGAATATCGACTTCTGCGTGGCAAAGCTATGGAATGCGCTACACTTATTGCTCTGGCTGTAGGTCGAGAGCGGCTGGGTCAAGATGCGATGACCCTTGTCAACCTTTGGCTAACATTCAGGCCAATATTACGGATACAGATGATCCACAAGCCCAGTATTTGATGCACTGCTGGGGCCGTATGTGCCGTGTTATGGGTTCTGATTTTGTCCCATTCCTCGAAAATGTCATGCCTCCTCTTCTAGAGCTAGCCATGGCAAAAGCAGATATACAGTTGCTTGAAGACGACGAGCAGGCTGAACAAATGAACGGAGAGGATGGCTGGGAGTTCGTCCTGCTCAAAGGGAAGATGATTGGCATTCGGACAAGCACTATGGATGACAAACATATGGCCATTGAGTTGCTTGTTGTATATGCGCAGGTTCTCGAGGCTGCATTTGCGCCATTTGTAGCCAATATCATGGAGAAGATTGCCTTGCCAGGTCTTGCCTTCTTCTTCCATGATCCCGTTCGGTATATCTCAGCCAAGCTTGTGCCACAGCTGCTCAGCTCGTATAAGAAAGCTTATGGCTGCCCATCCAACGAGTTGGCGGGTCTCTGGACGGCAACTGTTGGAAAACTTCTAGAAGTACTCAGCGCTGAGCCCTCAATCGAAACGCTTGCCGAGATGTATCAATGCTTTACGAATCTGTAGAGGTTGTTGGGGCAGATAGTCTCACTGCCACTCATATGAATGGCTTCATTGACTCTGTTCTTTCTGCGATCGAGGACTACCAAAACAGAGTCGTCCAGCGAGCAGAAGACAAGGAAGGAGCAACTGCTGATGACGTTGAGGATGAGGCTGAAGATGTTGAAAGAGAAATTGAGGATGACCAGACTTTATTGTCAGACATGAACAAGGCGTTCCACTCTATCTTCAAAAATCATGGAGCGGCTTTCCTTCCAGCATGGGAGAGGTTGATGTCGACATATGAATCCTTCCTTACGTCCCCAGATCCTACACAGAGACAATGGGGGCTTTGCATCTTAGACGATGTACTTGAATACTGTGGACCGGAGAGTCACCGATACTCCAATTACATCACGCAACCTCTACTTGATGGCTGCCGAGATTCCTCAGCAGCGATACGTCAAGCCGCTGCGTATGGAATTGGTGTGGCAGCTCACCACGGAGGAGCGCCATGGACGCAATTCTTGGGCGGATCAGTACCTTATTTGTTCCAGGTAGCTCAAGTGTCGGAAGCTCGGAATGACGAAAATGTTTACGCTACGGAGAACGCGTGCGCCGCCATTGCTAAAATATTGCATTATAACGCTGGCAGTGTAGGGACACTCAAGCCGTTATTGCGCAGTGGGTGGACACCCTTCCTATTGTCAACGATGAAGAAGCAGCTCCATATGCATATGCATATTTGGCTGAACTGATTGACCAGTGAGTTGATGTGAGAGTCAAATCCAACCTAAAGACTTTAGCTAACCTGAGTGACTTTTCATAGACGAAACCCTGTCGTTCTCAATCAAGCGAGCAAGCTCTTCCTTTTCGTCGTCCAGGCTCTGGAGGCAGAAGCCATACAAGGACAGACAGCCAGCAGAGTAGCCTCTGCCGCCAAGTCGCTGCTCACTGCAGCAAATGTGGATCCGATGCCTCTGCTCAGCCAATTCTCGCAAGACTCGCAACAAACAATTATGCGTTACTTCAATTAAGATGATATGTTCTAGGATATAACCGCTTCGCGTCGCTTCTGCTAACTCGATAGCTACCAGGTCCATGGACATTTCTTTCGATGCAAATAGAGCGATTTAGTTATGTTTTAGATGGATAATATTACCGTGCGCCTGCGAGATCACGTTGTTGTGGTCAAGGCTAGTTAGCTGCAGTTTTGAATGGCCAGAAGAAGAAGTAGGGCCTGATGAATTAAATGGATCAGATTATTGACGCTCACATTCTGCTTACTTTCCGATCGGGACATAATGGATGAAGCATGCCTTTATCTACACGTGGACTGTAGGCTGAAAGAGACGCGAGCCTATACATGCACTACGCCTGAGAATACGATCTACAGAAGATTTGCTTGATGCTCTTTCTGTTTGTTACATCAACGGCGAGGCTCATTGACTTGTTTTGCGACATAGTCAACACGAATGAACAGTGACAAACATGAACATGGAATTCGAATAATCTATCAGTTGAAATAGTATTGATCATTTAAACCTACTGAATATATAACTGAATTGTAAAAACTTTATATAAAGAAATCATAGCACGCCAAAACATGAAGCACAATACTTCCTCGATGAGTAAATAATGAGCTAATACCCTGTTCAGTGAGACGGAGAGCAAGTCGTCAAGCCGAGCCAGACACGCTTGCTTGTTCGGATACCGAGGAGTCTCAGAGTGCTGGGATTCCACGCTAAAACAGATATCCCAGCATTAATATTGGTGAAACACATGAGGGCCACTTTACGCTGAGTCATCAAGCCAATGCTTGATGACATGGACCCAGATGCAACGCTGCCCGTCTCGTCAAGACCCTATCTTGCCTCTACTAGTCTCACAATACGCAACTTGCACGTTGATTATTCTTTTTCCTTCTTAAAGACATCAAGATAGCTACTGCAAAGGTTACAAGAGGCAGTACATTCATACCCCCTGCAGGGATCGCGTTGCAGAAGAGGTTGCATTCCTCCAGAACAATTCCAGGGACGAGCGGTCCACCGACGTATTCCACCTCTCCTTTGGCTCAAAGCTTGGCTCAAGGCCGCCCCCTCACTCGTCCACCTTTCATGAGTCTCGTTTGACCTTTTACAATCACGTACGCAGTACAACCTGATGCAAGCGGCTGCGCAATTTCTGACGAACCACGGTACGGCGGCGGCGGCGACGACGACAAACCCTATTTACAGTAGCAGTAATCACTGCAACAGTGCCAAGACGGAGCAACACGTTTAGTGTGGTTAAATGACTTCTGAACATTGTTGGTGCATGGATGGCTCTTGTCAACTAACAACTGTCCACCGGCTCCTCTACTGATCGCATCCAATCACGGAAAATTCGAGTTACTAATTACCGACCACTCTTCTGTTTACACCGAACCGCATTACAACTGTCACCAGGCACTTACGAGTACCCTTTGTGTGCACAGCTGCCATTCGATATCCTCCACGTGCAGATCTGCACGCCTAGATTTTTGCGACACTCCTGCCGATCCTATCTCCTGCTTACGTCTCAATCCAGGGCGCAAACGGCGACGGAGCCATTCCCGTCTAGCCAGATGCTGTTGCCATGGAGGGCTACTACTCGTCCAATGCGATGCCTCCCCACGAGGTACGGCGTCAGCTTTCGCAACAGCGCAAGGAGCGACAGCAGCAACCTACTCAACCGTCAACGGGCACTGCCATGGGTATGATGAACCATTCTGTAGTTTCAGGTCCGCAGATGCCAATGCAACCGCCATCCTCTGCAATGTCACAGATGGTCTCGGGTCAGCCAATGATGCCAGGAGATTCACTAGACGATATCATTCGAAATAACCAAAGCGAGATTCATCGCCGAAAGAGCATGCCACAAGCATATGGAAGCCCTTCAATGGATCCTCATAGTCCAAGACGTATGTCATCTAGTGGTCCATCAGGAGACGTGCTTTCCTTTGGGGCTGGCCATACCGACCTGGGTTCATTTCAGTTTGCGCAACAGGTTGGGCACTCGTTTGCTGGCCTTAACACAAACTTCCATATGCCAGATCAAATGGGCAACTTCGACGCCGCTGAGTTTTCTGGGATCTCATCGGATCTCATCGGATCCATGCACCCACCTGGTTTTGGTCATGTTGATGTTAATCAAATGCCAAATGAACCCTCGCGCTATTCCTGCCCTCTCCAGTCCCCAGAACAGGGGGAACTAATGACAGCGCCATGAACAACAACTTCACAACTGGCCAAATGACCGGTCTTGATGACGCATTTCCTACCGAGCCTTCTGCCAGTAACTCTTCCATCAATGCAGCCTCCCATGCGGTGTCAGGCTCCATGAGCAGTCGTCCAAATGCCATGCTACATTTGTCCACAGCACAAATGAATACAATGAACCCAGCTGCAACTCGTGCTTCGGGTGGAATGACTGCAAGCAGGGGGCAACACGTTCGGTCAAGTCCTACCGCCGTCCTTGTCAAGACATGTTTCTTCGTCCGAGTCAGTCATTTCTCAACAGCAAGGTACATCTTCTACTAGCATCACTCAAACAAGCTCGAAATCTGGGCCTGCGACACCGATTATTGCTGCGGCTACCCGAGAAAACAAGGAGAAGACGATATACTCCAAAAGTGGATTCGATATGTTAAAGGCCCTTTGGCTGGTAGCGACCAGAAAAGACCCAAAATTAACTTGGGGCAGTCGACATGTCATGTGCCTTTGTCGTTTGCGATGTGTCAATGAATGATTGCCCCATTGTTTATGTGTCCGACAATTTTCAAAATCTCACGGGCTATAGTCGCCATGACATTGTTGGCCAGAACTGCCGCTTTCTGCAAGCACCAGATGGCAAAGTGGAATCTGGTTCAAAGCGGGAGTTCGTTGATGACGGTGCCGTGTACAACTTGAAAAATGATACAAGAAGGCCGCGAAGTCCAGCAAAGCCTGATCAATTATCGGAAGGGCGGAAAACCGTTCCTCAACTTGCTCACTATGATACCGATCCCTTGGGACACGGATGAGATTCGATATTTTATCGGATTTCAAATAGACTTGGTTGAGTGCCCAGACGCAATCTCGGGTCAAGAGTTGGGTGGCGTGAAGGTCAATTACAAGCATAGCGATATTGGGCAGTATATTTGGAATCCACCTGCCTCAAGCCACTGGGAACCAGAAAATGGCCAATCACTAGGCGTTGATGATGTCTCAACGCTGTTGCAACAGTTCAATCCCAAAGGCTTGGTATCCGACTGGCACAAACAATCTTGGGATAAAATGCTTTTGGAAAACACTGATGATGTGGTTCATGTTCTATCTTTGAAGGGTTTATTTCTATACTTATCTCCGTCCTCCAAACGTGTACTGGAATACGACACGGTAGATCTTGTTGGCAACTCTCTCTCTTCTGTCTGCCACCCATCTGATATCGTTCCTGTCACAAGGGAGTTGAAAGATGCAACTGCTGGGAGCCAGGTCAATATTGTGTTCAGAATCAGACGAAAACAAAGCGGTTACACTTGGTTTGAAAGCCATGGTTCGTTGTTCGTTGAACAAGGCAAAGGCAGAAAGTGTATAATTCTCGTTGGCCGCAAACGCCCCGTTTTCGCTCTCAATCGCAAAAGTCTCGAAGTAAATGGAGGTATTGGCGACAGTGAGCTATGGACAAAGTTATCGACATCCGGCATGTTCTTGTTTGTTTCGTCGAACGTCAGGTCATTACTCGACTTGCAGCCAGAGTCACTACTTGGCACAAGCATTCAAGACCTCATGCGCAAGGAGTCTCGTCCTGAATTTGGTCGCTCGATCGAGCAGGCCAGAAGAGGGAAGATCGTTGTATGTAAACATGAAGTACAGAATCGTCGAGGCCAGGGCCTTCAGGCACAGACTACGTTATATCCTGGGGATGCGTCAGAAGGGCAAAAGCCTTCTTTTCTGCTCGCGCAGACAAAGCTTCTCAAAGCTTCATCTCGGAGTATAGCCCCAGCATCTACTCCTGCCACCAACAAGGGAAGCTCTTCTACACCTCGTTCTAGTGCGGCTACTCCCACAAACGCAGGGAGTGGTCATGTCTCGCAGCCGGCCGGGGTGCCTTAGTACCGGGAACGCAGGACGCCGCTCTTGCAGCTGAGGATAATATATTTGACGAATTGCGGACAACTAAATGCTCCAGTTGGCAGTTTGAGCTTAGGCAAATGGAGAAAGTGAACAGAATTCTTGCTGAGGAGCTTGGAGGCTTGTTGTCGAATAAGAAGAAAAGAAAACGTAGGAAAGGTGTTGGTAACATGGTGAGAGATTGTGCGAACTGCCACACACGCAATACACCAGAGTGGAGACGTGGTCCAAGTGGACAGAGGGACCTTTGCAACAGTTGCGGATTGCGTTGGGCAAAACAGGTATGTGGCGTTTGGTAATAGCTCTGGATCGTTGCTAACACATATGGTCAGACTGGACGTGTCTCGCCGCGCAACTCCTCACGGGGGTAACAACGGCAACGGCGACACCCAGAGCAAGAAGTCAGCTTCTCCCATTCACTCATCTCCCCTGCACAAAGAGATTTCCTCGAAACACCAAACACGAGAGCTGCCAACACCGCTCAGCCCGACACAATAGAGGTTGAAGAAGTCAACGCAACACAGATCGGAAATCATGTTGGCAACAACGGACAACATCTTAACGCGACCCAGAAATCAAATACGGCGATGCCACCACCAAGTCAACCTTCACTTTCTGGTGGGGCTGCAGGCTCAGTAATGACCTCGATTAAGGAGGAGCGCGAAACAAGTCAACCGTAGGCACAAACGTCATTCGATGCCTATTAATCTTGAGTCTCTGTTGATAGTCTCTGCGAGGCGTAGCATCCATCCTCACTACAAACTAGTACTCGAGAAACTGTCGCTCAGCAATGTTTAAAACGACCTAGACTTTTCTTTCATGCCTCCTTGATACCCCTCATCTACTACCGAACGGCTGGCTGCACCTACAATGTAAGGTATACCGTGGGCTGCAGGCAGCCTTGTCGGCAAATTTTATTGGCCACTACGAAATATACAGTCAGCTTTGTACATCGGTTGATCTAGGTTGAACCATACGTTTTTTTTTTGGTGCTGCGCTTGGGAGTTGGGTCGTTTAAGTCAAAGGATGACTGACTGACAGGTTTGGTTTATCGGCGCTATATAATAATACGAGGCGTCAGCTGGTCAAATTGTACGTAGAATATACGAAGACGAATATCATTTACTTGGAATGGTATTTTATTTGCCTGGAGTTACCGCGATCATCTTGGTTGGGTGTAAAATCGTGCGACTTTACCCCTTTACGTGACCACTTTATGCAGCCTTGCTGAGTCACAATCATGTCGCCAGTATGTTGAGACCGAGAGCTGCATTCGCCAGCCAAAAATTAGGCAGGACGTGCAGGCCCTTTTTCCCTACCAGCGCCCGGGGCAACTGATACCATAATTCAACACTCAAATCAACAGCCGTGGAAAGGAAAATACGCCACTTCATTTCAGTCTGTAACCGAACAAATTCACCCAATCAAGGAATCAAGGAATTCACACTTTATCTGACACAGCCAACCAGAGATGAAGGAGAACACGTACTCCATCTACTTGTGTTACGCTGACTGCCTGCCAATCATGCAAGAGGAGAAATGAAGAGAAATAGAAATCAACCAAGATCAACACTATCGTATTACGATACACTTTTTCTGTCCAATTTGCTGTAAATATTTGCTGAAGCAGCAGCTTCACTTGCTTGGAGATGCTTCATAATTCATCCTTTTGTGCCGCTGGTCTGGACCCCTCGCTGCTCTTTCCACTTGACCTGCCTCTGCTTTGCGGGGTGCTTTTTCAGCCAGAGGATCTGGCGCGCGGTTAAGTCCTTGCTTTGCTTCAATGATCGCAATCTCTTCATCATAGCTGGTCCATTCTGGCACTTGTCTTCTGGCCCTGTCGAGTTTTGGTTCCTTGGTCAAAGGATTGTTACAAAGGTCAATGGTACGTGCCTTTTTGAGACTATCGTCACTGCACCATGTCTCGCACCAAAGCCATTCCTGCGGCAAACTATGAATAGGAATTTGAAATTGCATGTGGTTAGGCAAATCTTGGTCCAAATTTGATAAGCTGGCTGGATCGGCAGAAAGGGCATGATACTGTTGTCTGAGACGATCACCAGCTGCCAGTTCTCTAAAACGGCGCAAGTCGACGACATAAAGGGCGGAGATATGATACGGCTTGCCACGTAGATAGTTAGCCCAATAGCCTTGCTTCCAAAACCGGAAACCTTCCATGTCCGTTCGAGAATCACACATGGGTGTGAAGCCATACGGAGCTCCGTTCAGGTCAAGATTGACCAAGTCCATCATATCAGTACGGACAATCTGGTCGGCATCAACAAAGATTACTTTGTCGAGCGAAAGAGGGAATAACACATCCAAGAAAAGAATTTTGTAACCCCAGATTTCCTTTGCTTCTCTTGCTGCTGTCGTAGCCAATGGGGCCATTTATAGGTGACCATTTCGTAGCTGAATCCATACGCTTCCGCCAGATGTGGGATGAAATGCTTGAAAGACGGCGAGAGAAATTGTTCTATGAACCAGAACTTCACACTGTGCTTTGTGTTGCGCATTACAGACACTATCATGATGCTTAACATCCGTTCATATAAGTGTCCACTGGCGACGGAAAAGATATTAATGTCGGCATGTTGTGGCCCTGAAAGAGGTTTGCCTTTCAAGTTGCCAAGTAACCCTTCTGCAAGTTTCAACCCTTTGGTTAGCAGATTCGTGTCGGAATCCTGCCCAATTTTTTCCAACACGTCATGCTTTTCCATCCCCGGATGACGCTTGAGCCGTGGGTAGACGGTTGTACCTTGAAAGTCCATCAAAACTAACTCCGTTCCTTCGTCACCAGCTACCGGTTCCCACCCATGAGCACCGACGCTCTCAATACTATATATCTCCTGGCTTCTTCCTTCTTTGAGGTGAATGTTGTAAAGACCAGGATTTGCTTTGAATTGGAAGTATCCCAAGTTTGCCATGATGATGGTGTCAGTGATGAGGGGTTGTGTCTCTGTGGCAAGAACAAGTTGCGCGCCACGTGGGGCAGAGCCTGTGCTCTCTCGAGAATGACCCTCGATAAGGATGTGTTGAAGCTGGTATGTTGCCCCAACATCAGATTTCACCGCATTCAACTTGATGTTGTCGAGGTCATGTACAGACGACTTCGGCGCCACCAACCAGGCCGGTGGGACATCCAGACCTGCTGTCATGAGCACATTTGATGGAAGTCCTGCAAAGGTCGCTTGCAAAGTTTTGAGGCTTCCATCTTCCTCAAATATGGGCCTCGACTCAACAACATATCGGAAGAAACGCTTGACTGGGAGTTCTTCAACCTTTTCCTGGGGTTCATAATGAGTTTCACGTAAACCCTGTCTAACTTGGATACCGCTTTTAGAATTGGGGCCCATCTCTGTGCTTTTTCGCTAGCAGGGTCCAATAGTCCTACAATATGTATGCTTGCTGTTTTCGGATCTCCCGTTTGTATGGCTGTATGGCTTGTGTTCCAAGTGTCGTACAATGTCGATCGAGCTGCTGGGGCTGATTCAAATATTCCTTCCGGCAAATCAGAGATAGTTGATAGGGCAACAATTGAGCTAAGCTTAGCTGCTGCAATGGGATCAGATATTGCATCAGTCAAGCCCAGGTCTTCAATGGCGGAATAAACAGGAAGGATGCGATATGTGCGTTCGAAAGCTAACAAGTCCTGCAAGTCATCGGATGAAAGAGGGACCTCGGGCCTAATCGGTCCTATCACTCTTCCATTTATGATAACGCCTTGTGAGCCTGGCATCAGTTTTGCATCACTAAGGATATTTGTCACCCTTCAGCGTAGAAGTCAGCTGCATCAAAGTTCGAGGCACCACTGATGATCGATTGCAAGTCATCGACAGAGAGCACGTTTAGTAACTCGTTCTCTCTCTTTTCAAGACTGCGTTCACCTGAGATGATGCTGAGAAGTCACCGTGTGTGTTGATCAGGTCAATACGCACTGCCGGATGTTGTCTCTTGAAGTCCAGTGCTGAAAGTGTAAGTTCAAGACCAGCGATTGAAGACATGTTCGCAAGCACGGTAATCGTAGCCCACTCTTCTCTCGTTGTGTTTTTATCGGCGTTGAGGACTGGTAACGCCGCCGAAAATGCCGCATTATCGTCATAGATCTTTACCAAATTGAGCATCCGCAGAGATTTTTCATTATCCTGCAAAATATACAAATTCCGTTTCAACTTTGCCTCACTGAGAAATATTTCGAGTGCTGAGCTACCGTCATTCAAAATACCGTAGTATAACCCTCTGCACGATCTGAAGATCATTTCCTATGGTGATGCTCATGGTTTGCATCCAATTCTGATCGCGATAGATTGCGACACCATTGACGAAAAGTGGACGGACAACTGTGTCAGCTTGGAGCCTGGTAATCCATTTGCCGGTCAATTGAAGTTGCTCATCGAGTTCTGCAGCTGTCCATATCGCATCGGTTGACATAGGATAGCCATTAGACAAAACTGAACGACCGTTTGTGACAGATAATAAAAGTGATTCATCGTAAACGCCATCCTTTAGAGTCAATTGCTCGATATATGATAAGAATGTTCCGATGCCATAATTTCTCATAAGAAAATATGCAACCTTGGCTTGACTTGCTGCAATGTTCGTAGTTATCAACGGCACTAGTCCAAATCTAATAGGTATTCCTCGCTTCATGATTGAAATCACTTGACTTATAAAGTGAAGATCTTCAACATTTGTCAGATCAGCAGTGAAAACCATATGGAAAACGTTCAGGCCGATGGGTGGAATTTGGCCGGGGTAAGTTCGTTGAAGTAGCTGGTGATCACTGTTAGTAAAGGCTCGGTGTGCCATTCCGAGATCAGGAAGGCCAAGACCTACTGAGGACAGAGCTTTGGGGTATGACTCGTATGTATCATCTTTCTCCAAGTCGTTAAACCACAATATCACCTGTTCACGTTCTGAGCGATCTGTCCAATCGTATCTCGGTAGTTCCTCCTCATCCCTTGTGGACGACACCGCTTTGTGGCCAAGTAAGGCGACTGCACTGGCCCCATCAAACCCAAGTTCTCGAATACCTTTGACCAATCTGCGCTCTCGTCTCAGAATATCGACAAGAGTAAATGGGTCGATTTGTCGATCAATGAGCTGAGCACCATTCATCCAAAGAGAATTTACACCGTCACGCATCATATGTGCTTTATTGTTTCCATGCTCTTCCGCAAAATCGTTTGAAATATTGTGTGAGGATATGAATGAAGCATATTTCGGAAAGTCTTGCGAGAGCTTCACCAGCATATCAAAAGGATCCTCACTTTGCTGTATGAATGAGCCCGCTTTCATGCCCACGGAAAGTAGATCCGTCGTGGAAAGAGGCTCCAAGTCAGTTGTCTCTTCATCTTCGTCTTCGAGTACTTTCTGTGAGCTCAATGGCTTCTGGTCCAAGTTCTTTCCACGTGTCGATCATCTATTACGATATAATCCGTTTTCTTCAGAGCAAGTTGAACGCCATAACCGCCCATTTGCAAAGGTCGATTGGAGTTTGCGTTGTCACGGCGATATCGAACTCTGTATTTCAGAGCTAACGCACGCGCGTCTTTTGAAAGACTTTGGTGATACTTCGCGAATTTGGGTGATGTAGGGTCTGCAAAAAGAATGGCCTCTTTTCCTGAACCAAGGGTCCGGTCAAACGGTAGTGTCTTTACGACGCTGCAATCATCTTTAGCAGTAGGTCTATACAGAAAAAGGCACACAACATACGAGGAAAACAAATCGTCTTTCACGATTGTGTCGAGGTCTGGTGTGCAGTATTGTTTCCGATCAAATAGAACCCAGACGTCACAATTGCGATGCTCTACAAACGGCTCTATAGTAGTCCTATAGTGTTGATAATGTGCTTCAATTCTGGGTGCTGCTGAGCGCAAAGAAAGTGCAAGATTGAAGGTAGATAAGGCATCAGGGTCAGTAATATGCCCGTCATGGCGGAGCACTTCGACAAACTGGTCATATAGATCAAAATCGGTAGAAGCATTATTAAAATGACCACTTGCAATGCGGTCTAAGATCGGAAAATACGACGATGAATTTTCTCCTGCAGCCGTCTCGCTTTGATATGTTAGCTAATTGAAAGGCATCATGGCGGAGGTGAAGGTGTACAAACACGAGCTCCAATAGGTACGGCCCAGCGTCGAAAGCCGCAGTCATGCCAATCCGAACAGCCGGGACAGCTGTCACTATTTGCAAGGCGAAAGCCAGCCAGACAAGAAGTGGCCATGGCTTAAGATCTAAGTACATTATAGAGTGTATGATACATAAATTGACGACAGGATTATGCAATATGAAGAGCCTCCTCTGATCACCCGGTGTGACCACTTCGTAGAGGAAGAGGCTTCTTATGGGTCGACAAGGGGGCGCCGGTGCTATGGTACTAAAGATCTGCTTCTAGATCTAGATGCTGAGACAGGGACAGTTTGAGAAAGAGAAATAGGCAGGAAACAAAGTTCAGTTTGGATGGTTAAAAAGTCGTCAGTCCATCGCACAAGTCGCGTTTTGGGAGGGCAGCTGTCCTAATGCAGATTAGCAGAATCACTAGTGGGGCGGGCGGTGTAGTAAGGATGTGGTGACGGAACAATGATGGTGCGTACCGCGCCGTATGGCTGTTGTGCCCACGGATACGATGGCTCGATTGCTTGTAGCCAGGAGTAAAGCTCACCACCACCACCATCCTCCACGTTTCCTATCACCCTCACCTGCTTCAACACTTTTGATGCAGCCCTGCCAGCCAGCTCACATTAGATCCTACGGCAGGGAAATTTATCAGCTTCTGAACTTACCAATTTCTGTGATATTAGTTTCTTTCTTAATCTGCGACCCCACCATACTCGTGCACGAAGCTGCGGCTTCTTGCCCTCCCCACCAAGATGCAGTCCTCCCCAGGCATGCTAACTAAGGTACTTGCCATGTCATCGCTTCACTCAGTCACTTCTCTGACATACAAGCAGTTTGAATCGAAATCCTCGAGGGCGAAAGGCATTGCCTTCCATCCCAAAAGGTGGATAAAGCAGCCATCCGCGTGAGAATGCTTCTAAGCTAATGCATGACAGACCTTGGATTCTCGTAGCACTTCACTCATCAACAATCCAATTATGGGATTACAGAATGGGCACGCTTATTGATCGTTTCGAAGAACACGATGGGCCCGTTAGAGGCGTCGATTTCCACAAAACTCAGCCTCTCTTTGTGTCTGGTGGTGACGACTATAAGATCAAAGTCTGGTCGTACCAAAACCGTCGTTGTCTCTTCACTTTAAATGGACACCTCGATTATGTCCGCACCGTTTTCTTTCATCATGAACTTCCCTGGATTTTGTCCTCGTCCGACGATCAAACGATACGGATCTGGAACTGGCAGAACCGGTCTCTGAGTATGTAATGCCTAGCGTTGTAATTCTTGGTAATACTGACGATCTGATCTAGTCTGCACAATGACTGGCCACAACCATTACGCTATGTGTGCTCAGTTCCACCCTAAAGAGGACCTCGTCGTTTCTGCATCGCTCGATCAGTCTGTTCGTGTTTGGGACATCTCCGGCCTTCGAAAGAAACATTCTGCCCCCACGTCGATGAGTTTCGAAGACCAGATGGCCCGTTCCAACCAAAATCAAGCAGACATGTTCGGCAACACTGATGCTGTCGTCAAATTTGTACTTGAGGGCCATGATCGGGGCGTTAATTGGGTTGCTTTTCATCCCACTATGCCACTCATCGTATCTGCCGGTGACGATAGACTGGTCAAGCTTTGGCGCATGAGCGAGACCAAAGCTTGGGAAGTTGATACCTGCAGAGGTCACTTCCACAATGCATCGGGTTGTCTATTTCACCCTCATCAGGACTTGATCTTATCGGCTGGTGAGGACAAACGATACGAGTTTGGGACCTTAACAAACGCATTGCTGTTCAGTCCTTCAAACGAGAGAATGACCGCTTCTGGGTTATAGCCGCGCATCCTGAGATCAATCTCTTTGCTGCAGGTCATGACAATGGAGTCATGGTCTTCAAGCTAGAACGCGAACGACCAGCTTGTGCAACGCACCAGAATTTGCTCTTCTACATATCAAAGGAGAAGCAAATCAAATCATACGATTTTCAGAAAAATATCGAAAGCCCAACCCTGTTATCACTCAAGAAGTTGGGCAGCCCGTGGGTCACTCCCGAACCTTGTCATACAATCCTGCTGAGAGATCGGTCCTCGTCACCACTCCAGCTGATGGAGGGTCCTACGAACTGGTCAATCTACCAAAAGATGGATCCGGTGCTATAGAACCAACCGAGTCCAAGCGAGGGCCTGGAAGCTCTGCTATATTCGTTGCCAGAAATCGATTTGCCGTGCTAAACGTGTCCAATCAAACAATAGATATCAAAGATCTGTCCAACAACACTACTCGATCATTCAAACCACCAGTTGGGACAAGTGACATTTATTTTGGGGGTACCGGTAATCTTCTCATAATTACACCAACAGCGGTCCATTTATATGACATTCAGCAAAGAAGAGCACTGCCGAGTTGGTCGTCAGCGGAGTCAAGTATGTTGTCTGGTCTTCGGATGGTCTTTATGCTGCACTTCTCAGCAAACACAATGTTACAATTATTACCAAGACTTTGGAACAAGTCAGCACTCTACACGAGACTATTCGAATCAAAAGTGCCACATGGGACGACGCTGGAGTACTTCTTTATTCAACCCTGAACCATGTCAAATACACCTTACTGAATGGTGACAATGGCATAGTGCGAACTTTAGACCAAACTGTTTACTTGGTCCGAGTTAAAGGCCGCAATGTCTATTGTTTAGATCGTGCGGCTAAACCACGTATTCTACAGATCGATCCCACGGAATACCGCTTCAAGCTTGCATTGATCAAGCGAAACTATGAAGAAATGCTACATATAATTCGTAACTCCAGTCTTGTCGGGCAGTCGATTATTTCGTATCTTCAAAAGAAAGGGTATCCTGAGATTGCTCTGCAATTTGTGCAGGATCCAACAACTAGATTCGATTTAGCGATCGAATGCGGTAACCTCGATGTTGCCGTAGAGATGGGAAAGCAATTGGACAAACCTGTTTTCTGGGGACGGCTTAGCTCTGAGGCCTTGGCACATGGCAATCACCAGGTTGTTGAGATGTGTTATCAGAAGCTTAAACAGTTCGATAGATTATCCTTCCTGTACTTGGCTACGGGCGATCATTCAAAGCTAGCAAGGATGGCCAAGATCGCGGAACATCGGGGAGATTTCAGTTCCCGATTCCACAATGCTCTGTACCTGGGGAGGTGGAAGATCGCATTCAGATGTTCAAGGAGATTGACCTTTGTGCGTATATGACGTCCTCACACGGAGAGAGTGTTCACCACTGACGTTTCCCAGATCCTCTTGCTTACATGACTGCTAAGTCCCATGGGCTTGACGACGAATGTCAGGCCCTTTTAGATGCTACTGGTATCGCCGAGGCCCAGCTTACTATACCTCAGTTAGGCGAGTCATTGGGCGTTCCTACACCCGTCGTCCCAACTTTTAGAGCCAACTGGCCTACGAAGGCAAGCTCCCAGTCTTTCTTCGAACAAGCCCTTCTTGGTGAAGTCGAGGGTTTGTCCCTCGAAGATGGCTCAGCCACAGCGGATAGAATAGCTCTGGACGTGGGTGCAGATGGAGAGACCAACGCTAAACGGGGCGGCGGCTTGACGGAAGACGACGACGAGGATGCTGCTGGTTGGGATATGGGCGATGACGAAGTACCAGAAGTTGATGGCGACTTCGTAAATGTGGACAGCGCAGAAGCTGGTGGCGCCGGCAGCAGTGAGGCGGATCTGTGGGCTCGAAACTCACCTCTGGCAGCTGACCATGTTGCAGGGGGTCTTTCGAGTCTGCTATGCAGCTTCTGAACAGACAGGTCGGTGTCGTCAACTTTGCTCCCTGAAACCTCGATTTCTGGAGGTATATCGGTCTTCCAAAAGCTTTTGCCTGCTTCGTCTGGTCTTCCAGCCTTGGTCAATTACGTTCGTCGAACAATTGACGAAACGGACCCTCGTCAGGTTCTTCCCATTATTCCCCGTGACCTGGAACATCTGGCAACGAACGATCTTCAAAAGGGATATGATTCGATGAAGGCAAACAAACTAGAAGATGGGATCAGGCTTTTCAAGGGCATTTTGCATGCAATATTGGTCAATGCCGTCTCAAGCGAAGCAGAGGTGGCTGAGGCTAGAAAGCTGATCACCTCAGCAAGTGAGTATACAGTAGCAATGGATGTTGAACTTGCCAGGCGGAAACTTGGAGCTCCTGATGCCGTGGCTCAAGATCCTGCCAAGTTGAAGAGGAGCTTGGAGCTTTCGGCATATTTCACTATTCCGAAAATCGAAGTGCCCCATCGTCAGTTGGCACTTCTTAGTGCCATGCAACTAGCTGTGAAAAACAAGAACTACAATTCAGCTTTAAGCTTCGCTAATCGAATCATCGCCAATGGGGGTCTACGAAAATTGTGGAGAATGTGAGTTCGTTTTTAAAGTATCAATCATCACTCAGAAGTTCCCTTGACTGATAACTTTACTCTGATAGGCTAAGAAAACGAAGGCTCAGTGTGAGCGAAATCCAAATGACTCTATCGACATCGAGTTCGACCAGTTTGCCGAGTTTGACGTTTGTGCTGCCAGTCACACCCCATCTACAGTGGCAGCTCTTACGAAGAGTGTGCCTTTGACGGCTCTAAGTATCACTCCAAATACAAGGGAACTGTTTGCCGAGTATGTCAAGTTTGTGAAGTTGGCAAGCATGGCAGTGGCTTGAAACTTTTGCTTAGATAACTTGCAATACCTTGTGGACGACGGTCAAGATCAGAGCGGCAAATTTGGGAAGATAGGTACAGGGGCGAAAAGCAGATGAGTCGTAGAGTTAGTGGCGATAGAACAATCAAAAGACGCTTGCACAGATGGTTTCCGATACAATTGCTCATTAGCTGATTGGCGACATGTTGAACCCGCGATTTGCTCATTTTTTTAGTCGCGTTGTTTGATCGTACAAAGGATCTTCTATCAATACTTAAACGATTGTCTCTAACTCGCGAGCATAACCCAGAGTGTTTTCTATGATCACTTGGCTTACGTCTTTGCGCTGATTGTGGTCCTCACCAGAATCGGCTGCATCGGGAAGTATATTTGTCCATCTTTGACTCCCCAGCCCCTGTGCTTGGCGAACTGAATTACATCACCTTCGGAGTCGAGAAAAGTAGACTCTTGGTGGAGCTGATTGGCAAGCTAGGATATGCACGCTCGCTACTGCTTGCAATTTCAGAGCGGATCTGGTTCTTCAGAATCTATCGATGAAACGGTCAGCGAAAGTACATCATCTTTACGTTGCACAATCAGAGACATGTGTTGAAGCCATCTTACCTCGGAAAAGACACCGTACTCATCACATGGTACCTCGCTGCTCTTCATGGCTTTCCACACCCGGTCGTAGCTCCCTTCCATTAGCCATCTCTCAAGTCGGATAGGATATCCAAGATATCGGTCGCCCTCAACATCACCAGCACTTCCTCCTCCGTCCCTGTTGGCCAGGCCCTCTAGCTCCGTGTGAAACTCAGCATAACGGCCTTGCGTGAGAAGGAGGAGAAGGCTCAAGCCGGTGACTTTGTTTCGCTCTGGTAAATTTGGTGTCAGGATCGTCGATGGGAGTTCATAAAATGGCTGAAGTTGCTGCACATAACGCGTAAAGCCATCGGGATTACGGGCTCGAATTGCGAAAAGCGCCCCTTGCTCGTACGTCTCGCGAGCGAGTGCGAGAAGCTGCGGCGAAGACGAATGAGTAGGGGTGAGGGCATTAAGGCTAAGTAGGGTAAGCTTTGCCTTTGATAGCAGAGCAGTAGCCTCAGGATAGCTCATGGATGGGGAATGCTTGAGTTGCGCAAGAATTTGGGAAATGTTGCGATCACCCATCTTGACAAGTATCTGTCCGCGGCGGCAAACGTTATCAGGAGAGGTTAGTCAAGATTATAGATTTCGGGATTATTGCGATCGTCTGTAGTAATGTCGTTTATGACGGTTTTGAAGTTGAAGATTGCCTGAATGTCGGTTTGCTTGACGAGTTCTGGAGCATCCCAGGCTGGCATAGGTGACGACTGGAAGGTGGATACAAGCTATCGATTATGTAATCGGCCTCAACCGCGGTCTGACCCCTTGCTGTGCAGCGAAATTAAAAGGAAGATTGTATTACGTCCGAAATTAGTGCTTTTTTTTGTAGATAGATCAATTATGAAGCTTGGCCGCGTAAATAGTATGTTTGTTCTCAGCTTAAGATTGCATGCAGGCCCGCTGATGTTCTGCTGCAAAGCATTGCCAGTCAATGTTCCTCCCTCCTCCAGCTGGTTATGACCAGCAAACACTAATATCGAAGCACGTTGTAACAAGAAGAAAAATGAGAAATTTATAGATGAATAACATGCCGAGAAAACCTAGATCAGCATTGGCGTCATATATATTAGCATTTTTCTTGAATTGGATGATTGAGACGAGAGGCTACTGTTACTGATTAAGTACAAATGTGGCCGAATACGTGAATTGTGAAATATTAATCTGATAGACAGTAAATCGATATCAATTCACCAAAGAGCTGTCTTATATAAAAGCAGAACGGCTCTTAGCGACATTGATGTGATTTATTAGTTACGGGTGTTAAGGAGGCTAGGCTGACTGGATCGACTTCTACGCTTAGATCCCAATTTTGTTGCGCCAAAGGAAACTGCGCACTAATAACTAGAATTTCAGAAGTGATAGTCATTTCTGCGGCATTTGCACACATTTGGTTGGGGGGTTCAGAGGGCACACCTGCACTGCGATCATATTCTTATTCATGCCATGGCTACGGCATCACTCGCTTGTCAACTCGGGCTGCATTGTGTTGTTCTTTCTCGCCGGCTGTGTAATGATATGATCAACTTTGGCCATCATCTAAACACCTAAGCGAGTTTCGGATCTCACAATACAGAAGCTTGATAAATGAATATCGGATCTGGCATATCGCAGAATATCATGTGTCAACAACCTCCACCATCTGGTGGGTTGCGACTTTTAGCTATCGCCTGTCAGACCCTGCCCCATCAAGAAGAGTCGCCCCTCCTCCACCGCGATGCGTGCCTCAGAAGTCCAAGTCAAGTCTGTCGAACCCGTCCCCAATGTCAACGGCTGGAAGATCGGAAAAAAATTTGACCCGGAAGTTTTTTTGTAGGACCGGTCCGGTATTGTGGAGCAGGAATGCTGTGTGGTATTAATCCGTTATTATCCTTCGGCATCTTCCTGTTGCACGAAAAAGAGGCGCAGCCGACTGGCCGCTAATTTGTGCGTTTATTATCCCTTAACGCCTTGCAACGTTCCCTACTCCCCCACCTGCCTGCGAGAGCCCCACCAGTCAGTCGCAAGTCAACCAGGAGCTTGGAAGGCATCGATCGCCACACTCCTCAGTACTCACTGTCTTGCCTGCTGACACCAGACAGCTTCCCCGACAAAAGCTGTGCCTCCAGTCTGTTCTCACACTCAACCAACTCTTTGTGTTTTGTATCAGTCTAATAGACGGCTTCCATTTGCCTCGATCAATCGCCGCTCCGGCCACTCGTCTCCGTCCATTCCTCATCGGTTGTGGAACTACGCATTGCGGATCGAGGTCCTGCGTTTGGCAAGGCTAGGCTTTTGAGGGCTGGTGTTCGAGCCCACGCGTCCCTCAGATTAATATCGGATGCGTTGCCTGCTTCAAACAAGTGAAGGCGACCGGAAGTCTGACCAAATCAGGTGTCGAAACCAAGACTATATCACAAAATACAGAGATGGCGCCTCAGTTTGGTGCAACTTTCGTACCTGGAGGTTTTGACGACTACTATATGCCCGAGGTCGTGGCACCTTCCCCGCAAAGGTATGTCGAAGAACCAACCTCTCATGTTCGATCCTGATCAACTGTGTTCCCTTTTCGCCAAAGCACTCGAGAAAAGAAAAGAGATGCGGGCGGAGAATGCAAAGTACTGACCATCTGGACTTCAATACTAACAAATTTTCCATTTTGCCAACATCCAGAGTAACCCCTCAAGTGCCCCAAAATATGCAAGATGACTTGCAACGTCTAGAGCTAGAGGCAAGAGGCAGCGAACGGCAGGACTCTCGCAAGACGTCTTCACATCATGACCGACAATCGAACCTCTCAAATTATCCGCAAGAAGGCATCTACAACAGCAACGATTATACAAATCCGCGCGATACCGTTACGGCTGATGATGACGGTAACATCACGGCATACAAAGATTCTGACGGTCGAGCGCAGCACCTTGACGCCATGGGACGAGATGCGCCATCCTTTTCCCCTTTCCCAAAAGTTACCGGTGACAACATCCCCAGCGGACGATGCGAAGGAAGAGATACTATGGAATGCGCGGAAACACGTTCTACACTCGCAGAACGTGAACATGCAGATAAGCTGGGCTCGTGATGTGCTCACATGGGCCGAAATTGCCATCGACGCTGTGGCACGGGAGCCTGCAGACAAAGTTCGACCAGCCACACCTCGCATTGAACACGAACTTCGTATGGATGCCCTCAACATAGTCAATTATCTAGCAGGACAGGAGCATCCAGATGCTTTGTATATACGCTCCAAGTGGCTTGAGTTCGGGAAGTTCGGACATCGTGTTGACAAACGGGAGGCATACACTGGATACAAGCGTGCAGCAGAATTGGGAAACGCGAGATCTGAGTATCGTATGGGCATGCTTTTCGAACAGTCCAATGACATGTCAAAAGCCAAGGAACACTACTACAAAGGCATGAGCCTGAAAGACTCAGCAGCTTTGTATCGCATGGGTATGATGAGCTTGCTTGGTCAGCACGGCGAATCAAAGGACTATGTCGTTGGTTTGGAGCGGATCAGATCTGCGGCAGATAGCTCCGATGAGGATGCGCCTCAAGGGGCATATGTCTACGGCATGCTCGTCGGTCGTGATTTGCCAGACATTACTTTACCTGATGGTCTACTATCGTACAATTTGGAATTGGCCAAGATGTACGTCGAGAAAGCCGCATATCTGGGATTCGCCAAAGCCCAGCTCAAAATGGGACAGGCCCACGAGCTCTGCCAGCTTGCATGTGAGTTCAAGCCGTCTTACTCGCTACATTACTATGGCCTAGCTGCGAAACAAGGACTTCCAGAAGCTGCTCTTGGCGTGAGCCGATGGTTTCTTTTCGGATACGAAGGCGTTTTCAAAAAGAATGAGGAGCTCGCCTTCAAGTACGCTCAAGAAGCTGCTGCCTCCAAGCTTCCGACCGGTGAATTCGCCATGGGCTACTATTATGAGATTGGAATTCATGTTAATCAAAGTATATCGGATGCACGCAAGTGGTATCAACTCGCAGCTGATCATGGCAACAAAGATGCCATAGGTCGCTTGGAGTCTTTAAGTCACGATCAGAGTCTTTCCAAAAGGATCATGAAACGACAACATTGATCAGAATCAAGTCACAGCACGGCTCACAAAGGGAAAGCGACCTGAGCGTTTCAAACAGCCTCAGCAGATGCCCACACTGAACGAGACTGCATCAAGCACGGCTTCAGGTTCAACGGCAGCAGCCTCCCGCGTGTGTCTCCGCAACCATGTCCGGGCATCAAACCGACCATCGTATCAGACCACACCAGTTTTCCCGACCCTCTAGGGCATCTGTGGTCGGCACCGATCGACCACCCGCTTTTAGCATTCGCCTCGATGGTAATGCACAGGCACCTTTACGGCCACATTCTGCAGCACCATACCCAGACGATGATCGGCCAGCACCTTTAAATGTTAACCGTCCTCACTCTACTGCACCTTACCCGGAAGACTATGTCAGGGTACCGGCAAGCATAGGGTTCGGGTCCGGGCCGCGCCAAATGTCGACGTCTCATTCAACTGGAAGTCTGCAGCTTCCAGCACAATCAGGCCATCCCCGGAGCCGAGTTGCCTCCGCCGGATGGGATCATCAAGGACCTCCTGTGGGGTATGGGCAGCCAAGCCCGGGTCCGCAGGGCAGTGGCCAGAGGCCATACACCACAGACGACTCGTTTGGCAGACCTTCGAGTACCCAAGCTCCCCTGGTGCAAACGTGGCTGCAAACAGGCTACAAAGCAACCTTCCCGGCAGCCGTATTCTGCTGGTCTGCCTAAGTTTCCTGTTGTGGGGCGAGAACATGCACCTAGAATTCCTTCACGTCCTGGTTCAGCGGTGTCTCAGCAGCATGATCCGCTAATCATGCCTCAGAATTATGAAAGATTTCCAAGAGCTCCGGGTGCGACTGGGCGTGCGGAACGACTCGTTTCAATGCCACCTCAAGATTCATCTCAATATTCAAGGGTGTCAAGCAGCTCCGGACAAGCAATATCAAACCAACCTCGACCTAATCCAGCAGGGGGCGGAATGGAAGCGTCCCTCCCGGTGTGTCTGGACAGCGACCCCCGAATCAAGCGCTCACGCAGGACCAGGTCTCAAAAATGCCACAACAGCCCCTGCAAAACCTGCCAAAGGCCCAGCAACCTTTGAAGATATGGGAATTCCACAGGGCAAACAGGAAGGTGACTGTGTAAGTTTACATGTCGAACGCGCAATAATGTTGACTCGAAAGGAGGGGTAGCTAATGTCTCTGTTCAGGTTGTCATGTAGTTGACATGTCAATACTTGATTCGATGTGAAGGTTCCGGATGGTCTGTATCCTTAGGGCGCGATGGGATTGCGTGAAGAGCACATCTTGTCAGCTCCAACGACCGACGAGGCAATGGGGAAGGAGTCTCTTCACATTTTACCCCTTGAAATCAATCGGTCGTGTGGTGAATGGTGCTGTGAACGAGGGAAATATCGCGTTGGGCGAGATATCAAAGACTCTCAAGTCGCAATAGCTGCTTGTGGCGCCGCTCATGCCCCGGTGAGCGAATCTGTTCAGAGGCAGACCACTTCGAGATATATTTGCAAGCCGCTCCCAATGGATGGAAAACTTGTTGAATATTGATAAGCATGGGAAAGGCCTGGTTGGACAAGTGGCCATAGCCCTACGCGAATTGCCGGGGTTCTGCTTTCGGGCAACTCGATGTAACATTTGCACAGTCAAAATGGAAGAAATAGTGGCAACCATTTAGTCCGCTAGACTAATAAAGGACCTCACGTAACCGATATAGCGTCACTTGCAGAGGGAAACTGTAACAGAACTCTTACTTTGCGACTACATGAACACCTAAGTACGCATCATGTAGTCTGGTGTGTTGCAAAATGCGATGGGATTGAAGCCTGTCTTTGAAAGGGCCACAGACCACTGGTTTCAACGTGCTTGCTTGCGAGTATCAGAACCAAGAGCGCACATGTGGTCATCACGTCAGGATCTGGGGTTTCTCAGCGGACATTTGTGTTAGCCTAGCAAAGTACAAGTTTTCCAAGATCAGTCTACCTCGCCTCCCCATTGCACCTTGCATTCTGTTTGCTCCGTCTTGGTCGTCCTGAGAGAGCAATTCTGCCCGATCCAGCACAACCTTCTCTGTGGCCTTCTCTCCATGTTTGCAAGCCTGTCAAGCGTTGGCAGAGACTTTCGGAAATGATGGTGATGGTAATTCACGTCCCCGCGTGCAGTTTCTCGTTGGTAAACTCGGTTTTGGGTTTTTCTCCTACGTTGCATCAACATTGTAGTATGCCCATCATGGCCACATCATGAGGCAGCGACCGAGTCGATATGGAGAAGACGCCTGGCTTGAAGTCTGATGGACTCCTCCTCTGGCGAATTTAGCCTACGGACAGCAGCCAGCCGGCTCTGACCGTTTCGGTATCAAACTGATGAAAGACGCCGACAAAGGACGATATTCATTGCTATATAATGAAGATGGTTCGCCCAAATTCAGATGCCGAGATATATGGACGCCAAAACACACCATGTCCATGGTCCAGACAGACCTACAAAGACCTGCAATGTAGAGGACGAATTTACGGCCACAGATGAACAACGACATCGAGATGTTTTCATCGCTCGCTTGCTTGCTTTTCAGAAGTTTTGAAGAGCAGGGTATTTGTCGGAGCTCTTCAACTTTGTTTCGTGCTTTCCTTGACTCACCTGCGGTGCGAAATCTCTGATGCTCGTCTGATTTCGCAATTCCTGAGTAATTTGGTCAACGTTTACATCGAGATAATGGCTGAGGAATTTGCCGATATCGGTGTTTTCGACATTGCCGCGAATCCCACTTGTCTCGGGGCCACCAGAGCTATAAACATTCACATCGACAGCTGTGTGGCCGTGAGTGCTCCAGCCAATATGTGCTCGAAGGGATATGATGGCCGCAAAGTAGTGATGGAGGCCTCGGGATTTTCGGCCAGAAGAATCAGCTCCTCGTCAGTGGCATCGGGGATACCGAGGCCGGACACGACGAGCTCATTGTTTATCCACGATTTGAGTTGCTCCTTGTTCATGGAGTAAGCTTTATCGGAAACATGCTTCTGCAAAGTTGCGGCCAGTTTCTCGCACGATTGGGTTGCATTCGCAAGGACTTGAGGATACCAGTTGTAGACGGGCCAGTGGCCAGGTTCTTGAAGGGCAGTAGCGAGTCCACCAGTTTCATGATCGCTGGTTGCCACAAGGATAGTTTCGGTGGCACTACTCTCGATGAAGTCCAAAACTGACTTGAAAGTCTTGTCATATTCCAAAACCTCTCTCACTTGAGCGGCGGGGTCATTGATGTGACCAGCATGATCTATTCGGCTGCCTTCAATCATGAGGAAAAATCCCTTATCGCTCTTGGCGGTGGTCTTTCGAGGGCCTTGAGGGCCGTCTTGGCCATTTCACTGAGACTAGGATAGACGTCGTTGATATTCTTCCTGTCGAGTTCGAAAGGGAAATCAGTGGTGGCGAACAGACCTAGCAGAGGTAGACTCGCTTTGCTGCCACCATCGAGGTCATCAAAAGCTTTCCGGGTGTCGGCGTAATTCCAACCGTACTTTTCCTTGGCCAGTCCGACTACATCGATATCATCCAAGCGACAGCTTTCAGAGGTGCTGTTGGGCATAAAGTGACATCGCCCACCACCTAGCATGAGATCAACTGATCTTCCCAATGGCCCTTGGCCGATTTCCTGCAGTGCAATCTCGTCTTGCATTTGCCTCATCATGACATGACTAGCGAAGCATGCTGGAGTCGCATCAGTAATGTCAGTCGTCACAACCAGACCTGTCGCGTACCCCGCCCTCTTAGCGGCTTCAAGCACAGAGCCACAAGGCTGGTAGTCTGGTAGCATGGAGATGGCACCATTGTAGCTCTTCTTTCCACAAGAGAAGGCAGTGGCGCCTGCGGCGCTATCAGTCACCAAGCTATTACTGGACCGTGTGCGGCTGGAACCCCAAAAATGCTTGTCTAGAGTGAGGGTGTCTCCTTCAGGAAGCCCATCGACATGCTGGCGATAGCTACGGGTGAGTGAGAGAGACGCAGGCCCCATGCCATCGGACACCATGAAGATGAGATTGCGCTTGGCGGCGCGAGAGCCATCTTTGGACGTCTGCTGGCTGTGTTGAGTCCAGACGGCTAGGACTATGACAGCAGCAGTAGAAACCAGTGCCCAGACAAATATACCAATCTCGCGGGTTCTCGACCATTCAAAGGCTCTCTTCTTGCTATTGTTGCTTGAGTTTGCTTCACGGTCTGTGATCGGGTTGTCACTCCCCAGGAGGGGGCTCTGTTCGGACGCCTGTTGAGATATTGTAAGGGGAAAGACGGGCAAAGGCGATATATATTGGAGCATTTTCAGCTGAACTAACCATGAAGTGTGCAGGTCACGTCGATGGTGATATGTCACGGCACGGCTGGTTGAAGGCGAGGTCACAGGTGGGAGAAGCGCTGTGACCAAGTCCTGGACCACCTCGATCAGAAACTGATTGCTGAGGTTCGAAGACCAAGACCAGGAGAAGACACGGATTCGTAGATGGCAGTATACCAGAGTGAAAAGACTGCTGTCGCAAATCGATCAGTGGTCCGGCTTTACGTCCTTTTAGTCCTGACGTCGACTCCTTATCACCGATCAGCTGTGGCGCACCCCGAGCAGGCTCGTGCTTGCGCCGCTGTACTAGCAAACCATGTGGTCAACTGACTGGTCGGTCAATCACTTATTAGCCCACCTGACCTCTCGACCGCTGTGGCCTGGAAGGTATTATTATTAATGCAGGAATACCAGACGAGTCTAGTGTGTTTTGGCGTCGAACCCATCTGTCTCCACAATCTTATTACCCCCAGCCGTTCTCCAAGTCGTCTGCTAGATCAACTTCCTCGCACCTCGCACTACCACGAGCATGCTCAAGTCGTGGCTTCGATAAAATCCCTCTGCGTCAACGACTCGTTTGTCCATTCCCTGGATGGTACTCTTGTCGGAGTCCCCAGCGTCCCATCATCTCATTGCTTTCAATGGCTTTGGTTCTTTTGTCGTTGAACTTTGACAAGCCGGTAGAAGGACAAAAGCACCTCTATTGAGCAGCAATTTGGAGGTACATCACGAGTAAAAGCAATCCACCGTCACGTTCCCTCAGGTGTGCGATAGCCTGAGAATTCCGAAAATTTGTTAATGCTTCGCTGAAAGCTTTACTAAATTTGCACTCCATACAGAACTCGTGAAGCCAAAATGCCACATATTGGAGTCCGATGCTTTGAATTCATCATGTCACTGCTAACACTGTTCATTTGACGCATCTTGTCTCCCTCATGGTACCAAAAATCTCGTCGCTGGGTGGTTTAAACCTGGATTAACTTCCCATGCGCCAATCGTTCACGTCTACGAATCATCAGGTTGACGCTTGTTCCTCTCCACCTTGTAGCGAACGAACAGTCTGTCTAGAAAGTGTGAGTGTCGTATACCGTTTGGCCTCGCCCGGGCAAAGCTGTCGATTGCTTCTTCAAGTCCAAAACCACAGCGTTCAATAAGATAGCAGACAATGAAATAGCCAGTTCGGTTGAAACCGTAGTGACAGTGTACACCAATAACGCATTTTTCAGGATGCACCCAACCTTCGACACTAGCTCGCTCGCTCTGGCCCCTCCGTATTTGGTCCACTAGCCTGATGAATGCCTCAACTTCATGTGGTTGTGGCGGAATTTTGGAAACCGTAGGAAATTTGTGATAGTGCACACCGCCTCGTTCGAGCCCCCGTGGGTCATAGACTGGTTGGTCTTTGGAAATGTCAATAACGTCTCTGATGATGGAACCCCATTCCTCAACAAAGCGTGATGGGCTGTGCACGTCATCCGCTTCACGCAATGTTTTCATAGCGCGGAAGATGTGTCCATCATTTGGCCCTATGGCTTCGGAAACTGGCACAACTGACTTCCACTTATTCAAATTCTTGACATCCCATTTGCCCTCGCGGGATAAGTACTGCAGTTGCCAGGCTAGAGATAACCTTTGCGTAACGTAATTTGCGACAAAATCCGATATCAGCCCGGCTAATACTCTCGAGTATCGTGGCATATAGAGGAGAGTATGATTCGCGGGGACGGCATAATGTAAGACCGGACAACTTGCGGCGGGTGCACGGGTTGCGGGGTAAGTCTGTAGATGTTTCGAAAGGTGTGGACGGATTGTCGTCATCAGCAGATATCGCTTTTGCGGACATGCCCTCATTATCTTTTGCCTCTGTCGAACTATCAAAGCTGTCGCCAGCAGTGGTTGCATCTTGGCTGGACCGACGGGTCATCTTTGTCTGTTCAGAGGCGTCCACATTCGATTCCTCGGAGCTCGCAGGCTGTTGGCCAAGTTCTGATTGGGATCCCTCCAGTACATCAACAATTTTGTAGACTTCTGTTGGGGGCGTCAAATGATCGTCCTCTCCAGCTATTAAAAATACCGGGACTTTTATGCTGGCCCATGCATCAAGCCCTGGCAATCCCCTTTCGGTTTCCCATCTTTGTAAATGGGAAGTGACCCATAGGCCATTCGCCTCCAAACTGGAGTTCTGCTTTGCTGGTTGAATCGATACTGCATGACCCTTAACTCTCGTTCCGCCCCGTTGCCAACAAATCGAGACACACTTCGACTCGCAGGGCCTCCTATACCATCCCAAGCACGCCAGAGGCAAGCATCCAATCTGGAATCCACAATAATCGGCGGAAAAGTGTAGATTTATGCTCGTCAGGTGGTCCGGCTATGGGGCATATAGCGACGAGTGCTACAATATGCTGTGTGATACTCGTTTTGTGGTAAACGGTGTTGCTCGCAAGCTGCGCAGCCAATGCAGTTCCCATGCTATGGCCAATCAATACAACCCCTTGATTGGATTCTGCATCTCGGTGCTCTTCGATAATGATTTCGAATAACTCCCCAGTGCTTCTGTTGTATACGCGTCCCAGGAGGAAATGGTATATCGTGAGCGACCACCTCCAGGGAAATCGATGGATAAGCATGGCGCGAGTTCAACAAGGCTGCTGAGCAACGGGTGGAATTGTGCAACAGAACCTCCGAGTCCCGGTATACACACTAAGAGCGGCAGCGGCGCAGGCGTTTTTGGGAGCTCTGCTGCTTTGCCGTGTGCATGAAAGAATACCCTCACATCGGTGTATTCAAAGCGGCTTGTTTTGTATGACCTCAGCTGCGAATTGTCTCTCAACAGAGGGGGTCGGTTGACAGAGCATCGGTCTCGAGGGCTTGGCTACCCCAGGCTGGGGGCTCGTGATGTTCTGCCATGGAAATAAGAACGAAACACGCGTTGAGGCGGAAGACGGTCCGAATTTGCGGGCTGATTTCATGCAATATAGACGAAAGTAGATGTTGGTAGTTGAACCGAGGAATCTTAGGGTTTTCATAAGATTATACTATCGCCTTTGACTTCGGTGGTAACTTGTTCGGCATAAAAATGACGGCACTAATAGCTCCCTCAGTATAGTTCTGAATGTTCTGGATTTGTTTCTCATGCATACAGCTGGGCTAGGGAGGATTGATTGTCTGACACTACCTGCCTAGGTGGGTAACCAGGTGACGTAAATTGATATTTTGTCTTCAACGTGCGAGAGTAGCACCTGCACGATTTGCAGTCGGAGTTGCCGATCCCAGCTGAATCCCACACCGGACGTAGCTCACTGTGAAGGTTGCAACAATCAAAGTCACAAACAAGGCGGCTACTTGGTGTCAGCTCAGTACAGGTAATGACGCGATCGCAGTGGCGAAGCAGTGGTGGATAGACTCGACTATAGTGAATAGCTTCACAATCTTGGTGAGGAGAACGGCTACAGAATAGAGCCAAGCAGTGTTTGGAGTTCATTTAAGCGCACAGGTTTTATTGAGGCGTTGCGCAGCGTTGATCAGTAAAGCCATTTGAACTGTGTCAAGACGAACCGGACAGAAATGGTACAACCAATCGTCTTTGTGATGGCGCCGCCGCCTATTACGCGACCCCTGCTATTCGGACAACGTAAAGTAAGTGTGTCGCAGAATGTGAATAGTTGAACTACCCTATAGAGCATCGGCTTCGCCCAAACTTCCCTCCCCGCGAATGTAGGGTTTGGGTATTTTATCTCTTCACACAAAATTATTCTTAAGGTAGAGGGGGTTGGTGTTTTTGATTCTACTATAGATTGACGCCCTTGGTCAGTGGACATTATTATGCATCAGAAGTGGCAAAATATAACATTGCGTTGGCATTAAACACCCAACAGTCTTCCACTGTCGCACCCTGATGCACCAACAACAACAACAACGCAGTAAGCCACGGTCTATTCGGCTGCCACAAAAAGCCAATTTAAAGATACGTCTTTGAAACAACCCTGCTCATCCTGACAGTACATTGCCAACCACAAATGATCTCATCACGGCGGACAAAGTATCACTCATGCACCACAGTCCTTGCCTTGCAGAGACTCCATTACAATCACAAAATCAAAGAAGGAACCACTTCTTATGCCCTGACACCAATACCGTCTTGCCACCCCATGGGTATCAAGGCTGCAGCAACCTCGGAGACTCCACGCTCAGTGGCCAACAGATTGAACTGCGCTGCCGCGTTCCTTGTATCTAAGACTTCGACTCGTATCCCGAGTTGGGCAATGTGTTTCCTCGTTTCTGGGCTCAAAGGAAGGTTGACTTTGCCCACACCGATGACCAATAAATCTATATATCAGGGCTGTCAGTTCAATATTCCAGGCAAGATGACTGGATCACCAGACAGCGAGAACGGCCCATGTAACAAACGCGTCATGGTAAAGCTCCCAAAGGGCGAGGCGATCCTTGACACAAACGTGTTATGTCAGGGACAAGTCAATTCGCTTACCTGGGCGAGGCCACAAAAATCAAACAAACCAAATGCCTCCAGTGGAAGATCAAACTGACCCTTCTTGTTCACGAGCTCCAGTGATCCCCGAGCCTCCCAAGGCTTCCACCTGAAAGCCTCCCCATTAACCAGTAACGCCCCATCGCCACCTGTGATCGTGATGCCACTATTGAAACCAAACCCATCGTACATACAAACATCTACCGAAGTGGATGGTGCGGGCATTCCTCTCAGCATATTCAGTTCATTGAAATCGGTCGGTGATGGCCCGGATGGCGTGTCTCGCCGTGAACGAGGTCGGGAGGAACACGTCTGTATGAATCGAGCACGATGTCTTGAGATGACGGAAGCCCCGGCCGATTTCTCAAAGAAGGGAACCTGAAAAGAGTTTGTGGCTGTCGAAGCAATTGAGAGGGTCGCAGTTCACAACTGACAAAAGTGCTCAAGCAGCAAGCTCGAAGACTGCTGGCCATGGCGGGCTTGAATGCAGGAAGCGAAAGTCTCTGCGACGATGCAATAGAGATGAAAGCCTGTGTAAGAACGTAGGCGAAGAAAAGATGGCGCGCTTGATCCAAGACCGATTGCGGCGTCTTGTTGATGGGTGATTTCTAGCAATGCTGGAGGGCGAGTAAGTGCGAAAGTTGGAGAGTCGGCCTCCATTTCAATACCGGGCTGGCCAATGGCCCAGTCGTAGCGCTCTAATACATGACAACCACCCCACTCGAAGCATTTTCAAAACCTTTAATCTTGCCTTGAAAGTTGGCTATATCTCTTCTCCCTGTTACGACACAATTAGCAACATTAGTGTTAGCCCGCTGGCGGAGGCACTTAGCCGTCATCGTAAGCACACGACGAATTAAATAACACATTAGAGGAAATCAAAGTCACTACAAGAATGAATGCCAACTTGATGCTTTTTTTCATTCAACCACCAAGGAGGGTATGCACCCTTAACGACGGCAGAAGACCAGCGCTTCCAGCCCTGTCCCCATTGTATCATGCAGTCCCTTTTGTCCTAATGAACACCAAAGCAATGAACCATTCCCCTCAAAGAAAGATCCTTGCCGAATCGCGCAGTAAGTCAAACCATTGTCATGAAACCATTTATTTCTTCTTCTGGCTCTGCTCTTGCTCCTTCAACACCTTCTTGACAATCTTTTGTTCCTCGATCAAGAAAGCACGAACAATGCGATCACGAACGCAACCACCGCATCTCGAGCCGCCGTAGGCGCGCTGAACAGTCTTCTGTGGCTTCGAAATCTGAGAGTACTCGCGAGGTCGGAGGGCCGGAATCTTTTCAAAAGTCTCGTTAGTAATTGCACTAGGGTTACTTGAGCGCTCCTTCAATACAAGGAACAAGAAAGACAAGTCGGCTCAGTCGCTACTGTCTTCAGCCATGCTGCCCGTCATATCGCCCCACGTCGGTAATTTTGTAATCGATCACCAAGGACAAAACAACTTGCAGCCAGAGTTTGACTTGTCATCCCCATATACCAGCTCCAGCCGTACACCTCAATTCGTCCCCGATCAAGAACTTACGCCGATCAATTTGGAACCACAGTCGCCGCACTTGGGGACAGTGCCACGCTTCTTAATGTGCAGCAGTCGGAGCTCGCCACCGGGAGTCTTGACGACACGAGTGCGGTTGGATCGGGTGTTGTAGCTAACGATGATGTATTAGTCGAGTGATTCGGGATGTTGGAAATATAACGTCCTGAACGATTCTGATCATTGAACTAGATTGGGTGATAACTAACCCGTTGCGGCGGCGGTAGGTAACTCGTTGAGGTGCCATTGTTGCTTGTCGTGCTGGGAGTGTACAATGAGGACACCAAGGAACAACGATTTTCGAGATTTGGGTAAAATTTGTGTGGGTGGAAAGATAGATTGTGCCCGCTAACCCGACGAATCAGAGTGACTCTATCCTGAATTCTGACCCATGCATATAGTCACGTGATATTTGCTTGCCTGTTAAAGCTTGGTGTGGAGCACTGAATGATACGCCTTTTTGCTCCGGTCTCCCGAATATTCTGCATAATCTATTAGCACACCGCGCATATTTCTGTAGCTTTCCTATCAATATATTCCAGTGCGCGATTTTCTTTCCTGGTAACCCATGATAGGATAGCTCCATATCTTACGGGAGAATGGGCGCTCGAGGAGAAACTGACAAGTGAAGTCTGCGTACGTACCTACCTGGCAGGTAGGTTTATACCTTGGATAGATCTTGTAAAGTTAATCCATGTTCACCTGGCTCGGTATAGCCAGCATCCCTTGTGTATAACGAGTACTTGTATCGAGTCCGATGTGTTGATGATAACCGTTAAGGAACTATATAAAATGTTTTAAAATTTAATACCTTATGTAGATATGTTGTAGGAAAGAAGGTAGGTATGTGAATGGAATTACATTATCATCATCCTACAAATGAACCAGTTTGCTGTCACCTGGTCTTTCAAAATCCAGAGATTGGGCCAATCACTTTAAAAGACTCTGGATGAGTAGATGAAGAAAATTATTAATTACTACTTTCGGAATGGCTTTGGTAAACGCCTAAATTGTACCCAACGCCGAACCACCAGAAAACAAAGTGAGAGTTAAATGAAAAGGCTGGTCATTCCTTGTCCATCTTCAACCAATCTGGGTGGTCCGTATGCCGCCATGGTTTGATACCCAAAGGATCCTCTCGTTCACTCTTCTCAACATGCGCAAATATTTGCTTGCTTGTCTCATCTCTCATGAGTTCCGTGAATTCCTTGATATCTATTTGAGCATCGTTGACTGCTTTCACGAACGAATTGAAAAGAGCATCAGCTGCATTATTTGTCTCATTAGTCTGCCTTGTTCCTGATAACCCACCTTTGGGGACTCACGCGATGGTTGCTTTTGGACCAAGGGGTCCAGAATTTTAGGAATCGTGTCTCTGAGTAGCCGTGCCTAGAATAGTTCAAGATCAATATAAACAAGACCCTATGCCTAATAAAAGGAAGCGGATATCACGGCTTGGCTGTACCTTGATGTATAGGAGTTTGAGTCGTTTCATAGCTTGGCCCAATTGGACCTCGTCCATGGTTGCGTTACTGACTGTGTCAGCGACTGTTTCTGACCTGTCATCCATGATATCTGCAGCAGAGTGCAAGAGTGTTGTTCGATGCGAGCTAGGCGAAGTCGGATATATTGTTTGCAGCGAATGGCTAGGGCTGATCAATCAGTCAATGCCTTTGTCGTGATGATTGCAGGGAGTCGAGGGAGTGTGGGGTGATTGACTAGGACTAGGTGATCTGAAACATGACAAAAAGACCCTTCCGAACCAGTCGACGTACAAACTTCGACACAAAGTTCAAATCACGAGTTAAAGCTTAAGAGAACAGGATTCGTGCCCAAATAACAAGCTTTCGGGGCTTACTATTTGTTCATTGCCTTGATCTAATCTAAAACGAGAGATTCGTTGACACCAGACCTCTTGAATACTTATTACTGTGTCTGTGTGCACGTCGCGTCCAGTCCAGTCTGACAGTGCTCCGCCACCGCGCCGCCGGTGACTTCCTGACACCACTGAACGCAACGTGACTGGCTAAAACCCAATCATTTCCTTCCCTTCCCTAGTTCAAGTTGTTAACAGTGCGGATTAGAAATCCTCACAGCCCAACATTTGCCTATTGCATCAATCGCGACAAGGATATACTGTCTCTAAACACGCGGCATTCAGTCGAGGATTGCTTCTGCGACTCTATCACCTACGGAAAAACAGGGTGATCGTTTTTCCTGAGAGCTTTATCTCAACTTCTCAACCAACTCTTCCCCCTCGCACGAGGACGTCGCGCCATCGCGACCCAATTGTTCCATTATGCCAAATACGCCGCCTCCAGTTCTTCTACCTCCTCCGGAAGGAATATTCCGGTCCTTCGATGACCTGATGGCCTCAGTACAAAGAGTCGCAAAGACCAGGGATACGGAATTGTCAAACTTCGTGCGTCGAATTATCGCGACGGAAAACCTACGCGTTACGACCTGGTATGCGATCGGGGAGGTGTAAAGTATAACAGTACAGCAAAGAAGCGCAATCCTTCCACGCGCAAGATCGACTGCCCTTTCCGTGCAAAGGCTGTTTGCGAAGTACAGCTCGGAAACCAATGGAGATTTGCTTTGCAGGAAACTCGCCACAACCACGAACCTCGCATCCCTTCTGGAACGCCCGGACAGGAGAACGCACCACTTGCAACGACCATCCGATCTTTCACTAATAAGCTAGACCGACTCAGCCATGATATGGCGCAAGGGTTCATGCGTATCGAGCAACGACTGGAGAACATAGAAAAACGCATGGAAAACCTTGAGGCTCGCGCTGGGGCTACGAGCCGCGATTCCAATCGATCGAGTCACGGTTGCAAAACATGGAAGGGCCACGGATGGATGGCATCGGGATGGATGACGTCGAAACGCGTCTGCTAGCCTCTACGGTCATGTAGGATGACGACCAGGGTGCTCTTTGAGCTGTTTATTTGCGCATGAATGGGCTTCTTCGAGTCTGGCTGCTGCTCGAACATGGCAATGGGGATTGCCCAATCTTGGAGCACAATGTAGGCATGCTTCTGTATAATGTCTTATGACTCAGCACAATGCAGTATCATATTGCATCGCTTTGACTCCCCAAGCCTGGTTGCTTCGGGTTCGATATCTTGTCTTATAAATGCTCAAGGACCTGGAACTTGAACTGTATCATGATCCGCGCAGACCGTTGTTCTTTTCGTCTGAAAGCTTTACGATTCCCCAAGACATTATCATGGAAGAGTATGTCAACGGCGTTCCGGAATTCTACCCAGGTTATGTGTTTTGTCAGCAGTTGGTAGTTCAGGGTTATGTTTCTTTAAGGGTCGCCGGCATATATCGGAGGCAATCTTTCAACTGTCTGTGATGCTCCTAGTGAGCACTGGCACTGAAATTTTGGGTATTTCATAGACCTGGGATGTTTTGAGGAACGCCCTCGCTATCACATTGCTATGTAAAACAATCGTATCAAAGGAGTCTAGAGAGTTCCGCATGATTTTACAAATGTCCCTGACGTATCGTGAAATGCTCGTTCATTTCCAAAATATCGTCTGGAGGAGCCTATTGACAGTATAAAGCCCCCATACCAGAGGACAAATGAATTTTCGATTAATGCTTCTGTAGCACCATCAAGTTGGCAAGCCCAAGCCTTTTGGTAAAAGCACAAGTTGCAGAGGCCACAGCGTCAGGGGCCAGCTTCTACAAACGTTATTTTTCTGTGAGGACAGATGAAAGACTATTCAGCGACTTCATTGGTGATATTATTGATGAATTTGGCCGTCACAGCGGAATAGACCAAAACCTCAACTCATTTTTCGATACTCTTATACTCTCCCAACCGCACTGAAATCCCCTATCGCCATTCAAGGTGGCGGGACAGAGTAAACCATGCCGCAATCTGGAAACTTTACAGCAATACGAGTACTAATGTTGCTGAATACAATTTCTCAATCTCCCAGTAGCATATGCTCGCAGTACTAGGTGTGTTCATAAGAATCGATGTAGACATCGGCCGCGCGCGTCCCCATATCACCCAAGATGGCCCGTTAAAGTTTTTCCCACATGGCTGTGCAATGACGGAGGGTGATATTCCCAGTTCACGTACAGACCCGTGTACTTGGCCGGTCATGATTTGTTGCGGCTGACAGGCTGAAGCCTCTGCTTTACATACTATGCAGAAAACCTAAATGACCCTGATAAGGCCTATACAGTAGAGACGCTATGTGCCATCGATAAAATGGCCAGTCACAGTTGAGTGACCACAAAGACGATAAATATATCCTAATCATATAGAATGTTGATTTCCTCCGCTTAAAACCGCACGATGACTTCGTCAAACAAGTCATGGTCACAGTCAGCATTGCTATTGTACGCACCAATTGACAGACGCCTTCAACACGATAAAGATTTCGAAAGGCATTTCCAATACACAATCCTGGATGAACACATTGGCTAAATTAGGTCAGCCAATTAGCTGGGGACAAAAGAAAGTGCGGCACAACCTGGGCAATACGTAAACATGCAGTAGTAACTAGGCCTACAACGGAAGGGGTCCCTACCACTCCGTAAGAGGTTATAACATAATTATTATCAAGACCTTTATTAGTTATATATAAGTTAGGACCTTTATTGATTATAGTCTTTATTAGGACCCTTATTAGTTAAATGCTATAAAAGAACGCGTAGATATATATTGTATAAAAACCCTAGAAGTACCTTTACAGAAGAGAAAACATATGAAAAGGTACTCATGATTAAAAATTTACTACTGCATGTTTACGTATTGCAAATTGTGATTAATTTCCATTCCTATGACCTAGAAAATATGGGCATGATTCCTGAACTGTTTATGACCCATGGCACAAATCTTGACAGCATCCAGTCTCTTTATAGATCGATACAAGCTGATTATCCTGGCGTCGAGAATTTTGGAGCGCTTGATATGTGAATATGAGGGTGATTATGCGGTGGTGAAGCCTATCTAAAACGGCAACTCACCTCAAGAAAGCTTTGCCCAAGGGAGTTCTGTGTTCAAATTAAGATTGCAATCGCTTCCGCCGTGGTATCAAACTGGTTTCAAGCCTGTGCAAGCTGGAATGTGCGGAGTCTGGTGTAGTTGGGCGGCAGGAGGCAGGGAGGCAACCCACATGGCAACGTTAATAAACTTGCTGAAACAAACACGCAATCAGGTGCGCTACTTCCTAACGCCACCTCGCACATAGATATGGCATACGTGGTACAGCCACAGGAGAGCTAGTGATCGAGATTACAGCCACAGCCACCTCGACCTCCTGACTATGCAAGCTTGTCGACCATGTTGCTACAAAATATAATAGCCCGACAATGGCACTTCCTTTAGACACCAACGACAGACATCGCATTGGAAATACAACCTACGACGACCCTGTATACCCTCCTGATAAAGAGTCTGGAGATATCAAATCGCATCAAATCTGACACGGCTTGAGCCACCGCTGTATGTACGTCTGTCTACCCGGGACACTATTCGAGAGCCCTTTGCATGCACCGTTGGCAAAGACCTTCAGGAACTGACTTTCGTCACAGGATAAAGGGCTCTCCAAAACTGCGCCATCCGGCAACAAAAATTGTGCCGCAACTATGGGGCTTTCTTTGTCGCGTTTTTTGGGGCAAGCATTTCGGCACAAGCGTCCACGTTGACAAACATGGCGTGAGGCGTGGGCCATGGCGGTTCTCCTTGGGCAAATACAGCTGCTTCCGGTCCTGAACGTCGAGTGGTGATGGAGACATTCAGCGACTGCATCACTGATGGGTTGTCGATACACTATAGGTATTGACCGATTCTGGCGCTCATGTGGAGACAACCGAACCAGTTTGAGGTAACGGGATTGTTCGATGCGAATCTGTGTCCTTTCACGAGAGCAACGTTAGCGTAAATCACTAGAGTATGAATCCACAAAAATCATCTTAGAGCATTGGAAGTATTGGAAAATTATTATCATGTCTGGTACGTACGGAGTACGCACTCCGTAAGCCTGGCGCCTTCTGTGGGTACGTGGTGGATGTGCGATGAATGGTGACAAAGCAGCACGAGGCCGCTACCTTGACGACCCGCAGTATGCATCTATCCAGACTAGAATGAATCTGAAGCTCTGAACAGCACCCGAAGCTCTGCATCGCCATGACTCAAGTATCATCAGATTCTCGTGCTACTCTGATCTTCTGAATCAGACTTGCTCGCGAGTGCCTAAGTAGTCAGTATTTGTTGGGATTGGCAAGGACGGTATTCTACCTCGCAGTGTCATGGCCATTCTGTCATTCACTCTCAGCGAAGAAGGCGTGTCCACGTTTCGAGACGCACTCATCTGCCTCAACAAATTCAGCGATGAAGTCTCTCTAGAAGCAAGGAAAGACTCAGTAAGAAGTCATACCTATTCTAATTGATGAAACAGTTGGGAAGCTAAGTTGTATTTCTGCCCAGTTTGTACTTACTACGCTGAACAATTCCAAATCGGCATATGCCAGCTTTAAATTTGCCACCAATCGGTTTTTTCCAAGTATCAATTTAAACCGATTGGCCAGTTTCAGGATCGTTTTTACTGCACGTTATATATTCGAGTCAGTCCTTTCATGAGCTTCCGCTGTCACGTTGAGATGCTCTGTACACTGTGCCTAGTGTACTGAAGATTCTGGCACCACACATGTTACCGGGCTAATTATCGTCGACTAGGCCCTCGTCTCTCTTTTCCGTACTCGATCTAGTTCAGATAGTCAACGTGACGCGGAGAAACAAACTTTCATCGATAGATGCGATATCGTCATCGAAGACGGAGAAGGCGTCAAAAGTCGGTTTACCGTTCGCATTGTGTTCCGAAACGGGCTTACGTCGACACATCGCTTGCCATTCGAAGTTGCAGTACCCGTTCATGCAAAGTTCAGCAAACAGGACGCCCCACACCATTGGACAATTTCATCAAGAACCCTTCGTCAGCTCATGGACCATTTCGGGCCTGGCATCGAGTATTTAGACATCAATACTGACGGAGATCATGTTAATTTCACATGCTTCAGTGAGAAGACTGTCAGTGAGGATGGTATGACACTGCTTTAGTTATTGATTGACGACGACTTAATACTGACATCAGCCCAAGCGGTACTGAAGAAGCCACTACAAACATCTATTGCTGTTGAAGCTGATGAATTTGACGACATTGACGTTGAGGACAAGCTACACATCGTTATATCCGTTAAAGACTTCCGAGCGATTATTCAACATGCAGGAGCAACGGAAATGCCATCTCTGCAAGGTATTCTCTGCCTGCAAAACCAATTCAACTGTCTTATTCAGGGGACGCCTTGTCGTGCGAATTTCTCGTCATGACAGTTGGGGAACGTGGAAGTAACCCCACTCAGAAAACCAAAAGGGTCGTAACGGAGTTGGTAACATTGCAGGTCCCCGATTGGAAGCTGTTTCTCGTAGAACGAGTGTTGCGCCATCCGAGGCCATCAACCATCCCGAAACCTATCAGCCTTCACAATCCACGACTTCTCTAGTGAAACACGGCATGCCGAACCCGACCCCGCATTTGACTGCTGCTAGAGCCAGCGCTTCAAGAATGGGCGCTTTTGACTTAAGACCATCCCAAAACCGCCACCCCCGACTATGCGATCCGAGAGTCTCTTTGTGGATGACAGCGGGTGGGAGCCAGTCAGAGACGTAGATGAAGAAGTCGAAGAAGACGCAAGGCTGGAGTGGGATCATAGTGCTGATCCGGTAATTCAATCCGCACCCTTCCCCCCGTCCCCCTGGTCGTGTATGAAGCTGACATAGAAAGAACCCATCTGCAATGCGAATGAGTAGTATAGAGGAACGTCATGCTGCAGGTCGCGGACGCCAAGAAGTACCTGAGGCCCAGTCAGAGACGGCAGCGCAGTCGACATACCTAGAACCGACGCAAAAGCTTTCAGATGTGCAGAATCTTGCTTTATTTCCCGATTGAAAAGACCTCGATGCGGAGAAACAAAACAAAGGACAAGATTCATCAGCGACGTCCGATACATATCCAGCTGGTGGCACAGCCGGCTCCAATCATCGCTATGCGAGAATCGGCAGGAATAAATTTAGACGATGCAATCACATTCCAACGGCCCTTCACGTCGTTGTTGTCAACTTGAGGACCGCAATTTCCATGTTCACCCCAACCCCATGAAAGCACGTCTCCGTCTTCTGATAAAGCAACAGCGTGCTCACTACCGATAGCGATCTGTTTGATGCCAGGTAGATTGGATGGAGGAGCTGGCCATGATCATCTCTGCCCCAGCCCTTCAAAGTACCATCCTCCATCAAGACGTAAACAGCTCCCCATCCAGACCCGACGTCGATCCAAGAGGACACTGTCTTAGGACTGTTGGACACGATCCCCATTTATCTGATCCTAATACACAAACGTGTCCAGTTTCAGGTGTGCTAAACAAGCATGTCGTTTCCTTTGTGCAAACCGCACGATAGACTTTGAAATTGACGGTTATTTTGCGAGGTCTATAAGTGATCTCCGAGGGCTCCCCGAGCTGTGATTTACGGCAATTTCCCCAACCGTAGGCATCTCCGTTATCTAGCACTGCGACTACATGGCCCATTGACGCAGCCAAGTCAATGATTTCAGTATTATGTGGTGGAAAATTTGGAAGGATGTTGGCAACTGGAGTCGGACTATCAACTCGCCGGACCCCAGCTCTCCTCTCATACCTATTCCGAAACTGAACATTTTGGATCGTCTACCTTGAGCATCTCGTGAAACAACGAATGAGGCATCCCATGTGGCTGCAATCAAAGCAATGTCTCCTATTGTGTTCTTTTCTTCGTCTTGAACTTGCTGGAACGCTGGTATATCCGTTGAATTGTGGGAAATTCCACACGCTCCACTAGAGCCATCGCCGCTCCAGTACAGTTCACCGGATCGGGTCAGGACAAGAGTATAATTACCTCCGGCAGCGATGCTGATTACCTCGGCAGTCGGGGATCCTGGATTAAATCGAACTGGTTTGGGTACTGACACATCTTCCTTATGGCCAATCCCTAACTGACCCGAGCCGTTGGATCCAATAGCATAAATCGCTTGCATTTTGATACATCAAGTCGGTGACTCGGAATTTATCAAAATTGGTTGAAGAACGCAGAAAGTTCAGAATAGCAGATAGCTCAAGAGCACGGTGCGCGAGGCTGCCGATAGAGTTCGTCGGGTGGCATCCGTTTCGTTCACAATGGTATAATATTGTTTCTCCGCAGCCGTGCAACCTTGTCGTCTGTTTAGTCAAAATCATTAGTGGGGCCCTAGACAAAGCTGACGATTACATAATAGAAACCCACCTTGCGGTACCTCTTAAGTAAGTTTTTTCTTCCCAGAACTTCGACTTTCCATTCTCGCCCTCCATATTCAGCAGCTAGACATTGCTTCAGCCAAATCTCGCTACATCCCACATTTGGTGCGAGTCTCACATGAACTCTACTGGTGTGAGGATGTGATCGCTGGTCCTTGCTTCTTGTTTTCTACCAGGACGCACACATATGCACAATGGCCACGACAATCGAGACAGTCCCAATCGGGATGGAAGGCTTTGTTGTTGGGCTTATTGGTATGGGTGATATGGGCAAAATGTACGCTGACAGGCTTTCTGCAGCAGGATGGAGGTAAGTCGGCGTGTCATTATCACGGTGAAGGATACGTCATGACATCCTTTCATAAGCTTATGGTGAGTCACCCAATTCCGCATGTCTCGCAGCTTCTTGCCCACTTCAATGATGACTAGAGCGCATTTGGCTCGAGTATTGTGCAAGGCGGTCTTGGGACCGTTCCGGCCTCTTGACTGAGTCTTGCACTCTCACTGATGTAAACGCTTGCTACCTTAACAAACTTTGTCTGAAGAAGTCATTCTGCATCAATCTGTTCTCCCCAGTCCAAGACAAGATCTGCCCGTAACATGAGGCTGACTATGATAAAGACAGGAGATTGACCATGTTCTATCAGGGTTTTAGCGTGCGATAGAGAAGATAGATTCGATAGCCTTAAAGAAATATATCAAGGAAAAGTACGACCCAGCGAGCTTTGTAAATTTGCTTTAGTGGTATATTATGCTGAAGCTAGCTCCATAGAAGAACATAGAGATTTGTCAGAACGGCCACTATGTCTCGCGCGCCAGCGATTACATCATATACAGCGTCGAGGCTGCTATAATTGACCGCGTGATTGCCCAATTCGGACCCTGTACGCGCCCCCATTAGTCCTGTTGTTGATTCCTGAGTACTATGCGCCGTCTGCTTCTGTCTGACATGTACCACGCTCCTTGTAGCAACGAAGATGGGCGCAATTGTAGGCGGGCAAACGTCGTGCAAGTCTCCCGAAATCGCAGCTTTCGAGAAGCATCTCCCACCAGACGTCCATGTAATTTCGTGTCACTCACTGCATGGTCCTGGCGTGGACACCCATAACCAACCTCTGGTTCTTATTCAGCATCGTGCGCCTGATGAGGCTATGCGAAAGGTCGAAGCAGTCCTGAGCTGTTTCCGATCCAAGTACGTCTATTTGACAGCGCAAGAACATGACAGAATCACTGCCGACACGCAGGCTGTCACGCATGCCGCATTTTTGTCCATGGGGAAGGCGTGGCATGCAAATAGTCAATTTCCATGGGAGCTGAATCGTTACGTGGGTGGAATTGAGAATGTCAAGATTAACACTATGCTACGTATTTACGGCCAGAAGTGGCATGTGTACGCTGGACTCGCTATTCTAAACCCCGAAGCAAAAATCAGGTGGCTCAGTACGCCAAGAGTGTCACGGCTTTGTACAAGCTGATGCTTGAAGGAGACTTGGAGGGCCTTCGCAGCAGGGTTTACGCGGCAAGAGACAAGGTCTTTGGGACGGCTACAAGTTGGGATACTCGTCCCTTATCGAACCGTCCATCTTGTCTTCATTCTCGCTTGGCAAACCTACAGATGCTCCGCCACGACCCAACAATCACCTCAGTCTGCTCGGTATGGTAGATTGCTGGGCCGCACTCAATATCGTACCTTACGACCACATGCTCTGCAGCACGCCGCTCTTTCGGCTGCGGCTGGGCGTGACAGAACACCTATTTCGAAACGCAGCTCTACTGGATGAAACCTTGCGAACAGCCGTCGAAGACAAGATGTATCGCAGCGATGACCTCGAGTTTACTTTCGCAGCAAGAGGGTGGGCAGAGTGTGTTACGCTCGGCCACTTTGAGACATGGGAGAAGCGATTCGTCAGTACCCAGGACTTTTTCCAGCCTCGCTTTGCTGAGGCGAAGAAGGTGGGAGACCAGATGATGAAGAAGGTCCTCGAAAGTTCGAAGGAGGACGGCACGGCATTGGATAAGGACTTGAAATAATATACTTGCTTGGTTTGCCCTACGGAAGAATGAAGGCCATGCGCTGTGGGCAAATGCCAGGAGGAGAGCTCGAATCGTGACGGGCCTTTCACTTCAATGAGTGCTGATTCTCATCATCATTTTTCTGTATTGGAATAATGCCAGACGAATTCAATGTAGAATATCACGCTTCAATATGAGCTTGTAACATAGACAAACCCAATGAATGGCAAGGTAACGACTTATCTATCTCATTGGTGGATGTAACTTTCCGGGTTTCTGCCAACAATTGGTCTCCACTCCGTCGTTGCTCTGGAGAAACAACCTCGGGCTTCGGTGATTCTTCAACGCCTCATCCTTGTGCGCCTGGCTGCAGTGCTTGTCATTTAGTACAGGAAGACGGGCAACTTCGTCACTGACGGCGTCACTGACGGAAACACATATTGCACCCGTAAGAACCATGGGACCTGTGCAGAGCCGACAGCAGATCAGGTATTTGCCAGGTCACTGGGAAGAGTGGTCGGGCTTGCAGCTTGGCGACGGAGCACGTCCCTGGGGACGGGCCCACATCCGAACTTGGAGGATGCGAGCTGCTGTACGGTACGAGCTTGGGTGCCCGCCCCCTCAGGCCCTCTCTCTCAGTGTTTTGTCCCGAGGTGTAAACAAATCCATTGGCCAACAACCCTCCTCAAGCAGTCTCAATTGGCAACGGTAGCACCTACATGTACACTACCCACCCCCTCTCCCTGCGTCCTCACTGATCTCTGCTTCATCCGTCGGGATTGCCAGCTCTCCTCTCGTCGTCATCATCGCCGCTGCCCGCGTGGATCCTTGTTTTACAATTCGTCAGGGGCATCTCGTGCTGTATTCTGACCTTCCGCGTCACCGCCTGCATACTTGAACCACGGCCCATCGCAACCATGTCGGTCAACGTCAAATTTGAGCAGGATACCTTGCGGCAGACGGCGCAAAATGTCGTGTCCAGCGCCGTATCTGACAGGAAAATTCCCGGTACCAGTGGCAAACATCCTCTTGCCGAGAAGGTTGGCACGGCCCTGACAGGCGGCGTGCTGAATGCTGGTACCAAAGGCTACCTTGCCGTATGTTCTTGACCTCATCGTGGTCCTTGTGTGCGAGGTTCAATCAAGATTTTTTGAAGTTGTGAGACTAACCTGCGATCCTGTGTGTTGACGAAATGTAGGCCTATATTAAGCAGCTCGAATCGAATCCCCTGCGAACAAAGATGCTCACGGCCGGATCTTTGGCTGGTGCCCAAGAGCTTATTGCCTCGTGGCTCGCGAAGGATCGCAATAAGCATGGTCACTATTTCACTTCTCGTGTTCCAAAGATGGCAGCATATGGTGCCCTCGTCAGTGCGCCGCTCGGTCACTTTCTTATTTGGCTTTTGCAGAAAGTCTTCCGGGGTCGCACAAGCCTCAAGGCCAAGGTCATGCAAATTGTGGTCAGCAACCTGATTGTATGTGTTCTTTTCACCTACAACCTCTTTTTCAGGGCAGGGGCGAACATTTGTTCGCTCATGTATTTTTGTTTGTTTCAAGGTGCTGGTTTACTAACGAGATACCTTTGTCTTTTGCCTCTTTTAGATTGCGCCTATCCAGAATAGCATCTACTTGGTTGCCATGGCTCTGATTGCCGGTGCCCGCACTTATCACCAGGTTCGAGCAACAGTCAAGGTTGGCTTTTGGAGAGTCATGCGCGTGTCTTGGATCACGTCGCCAATCTGTCTTGCCTTCGCCCAGAAATTTCTCCCAGACCAGCTCTGGGTGCCCTTCTTCAACGTCGTTTCGTTCATTATCGGTACTTATATCAACACTGTGACCAAGAAGAAGCGTCTTGCGGCTCTTCGCAAGAAGCATTTTGGTGAAGGCCGACCCAGCGGCATGGGTCGTTCCGACGATTATCCTCCCATGGGCCCTAACCCGCCATACTAGGCTGAGGCGGACTTGCTGCTTGGTATCATGATCTGTGGGTGTGCAACCGGAAAGCGTACATGTTTGCGTATATTCTTGACACGAGACGTGGCAACAGCGAACTGTTATGCAATGTGTGAATCAAGTGGTAATCGAATAAACCCTATTCCAGTGTTACTGAAATATCTTGTCGGCCACATGGGTCACAGATGCAGATGGACCCTCTAGCGCAAAACTATTAGGAATGTGTAGGTAATGACATCTCGGATACGCGTTACTGTATTACAAGTTTGTCTTTTTTGGTGACGTTTTCTTTTGCCGACTTGGATATATATCGTTGCTATATGTTGTTTCTGTGATTTGTAATTGGTCTTAGACAGCTCTATGGAGGGTGTCGACATTCCGTACAAGGCCCATTAATGGGGTTTTTTTTTTTGCTAGTTGTGGTGAACGCCCCGGGACCTCTTCTCGCGAGGTGTGTGCATCGGTACACCCCAAAGCATTTGCCTGTTCGTGCAAAAAGCCCGTGACAAGATATCATTTCCTCGGAACAGCTTGGCTGGTGATTCATGTAAAGTGACATGTCATCAGTTCTCCGCACCAAAAGGTTTGAACCCAAGACAAACACGAATGAAAGTCATTGAAGTTTACACGACCCAAAGATATACAACAAGCCTTCTCTATGAATGAATATGGCGATACGTTGAAGGAATGTTTCAAAAGTCATGAAATGTTTCGTGGTCTCGTTCAGTCGACGGCGCCGGGAGCAGACTCGGCATCAACCATGAATGTAGGGCTCCAATATTCCCATTCCCCGCCCCCGTTTGCTTGTCAACCCACAACATGCCTTCGGCCACCAGATCATCAACTACTGTACAGCACCGTGCTCGTTCCCAGCCGAGGTTGTCTCGAAGCATGCCGACACTCACGTAGCCTAGAACCTGAGCAGCCTCGACAGCAGCGGCCTGGTCGCTGCTCAACTCCCTCGGAACGCTGCGTATATACTCTTTGCGCCCGACTCGGACTATCCCATAGCTTCCACCAAGTGGACTCAACGTCTCGACAGCACGCCTGACATCGTCTTCGGAGATTTCGCCGCCGCCGCCGCCGCCGCCGCCTTCGGTCCGGCCGCGGGACAAGCGTTCTCGCACTTCTCGCAGCCCTATGAGCCCGCCGTTTTCGCCTCGCGTCGCGCCGCACATCTCCACGACGCGCACCGCGAGCTCAAAGTAGAAGTCGTTGACCGTTTTGCCCAGCAGTTGCGCCCAGATAGAGCTCCCGCCGCCGCCGCTGCTGGCCAGCGGGTCCACGCCAATGGCTGTACACATGCGTGCGAACTGTGCTCGAAACGACGGGTCCGATCTGATGTCTTTGGCGTGGGTTTGCGCGAATTGCTGGAGGAGGGATCGAAACACGGCGAGTTGCGTTTCGAGCGCCTGCGCATTGTTTGCTCGAAGGGACGACCCGTGGGATGCGTAATGGGCTGATGTCACGCGGGACCTGTCAAAGGCGCCGATGCCAACCCCTTTGCGTGACATGCTGGCATCCTGAGGAGTTGCAGGGCACCCGACGTTTTTTTTTTTTTGTACGGGGCTTGGGAAAAAATGCTCGGGCTCGTGCGGAGGTCAGCGAGGCACCGTGGTGGTGGTTGTGGACAGGATGAAGAGCAAATCTGACGTCGAGGCTCACATGGACGAGCAAACGTGACAAGGTTCTGGTGGGGCGGGATACCAGTGACATGCTACTCCGTACTTACTCTGTATGCTTGTTAAACTTCGGGCTTGTAAGCATTTGAAGGCAGAAAAGTCTTGTTGATTTCACTTGACCAAGCATGACTGCAACATATGCTTTTGTCTTGTTAACGCTCGGGCTCATTAATGCATCATGTGCCTCGCATGGTGAAAAAGAGGCGAAATTTCTTGATTTCTTGTCTAGTATGCATGTAAAGAAATTCGGATTGTCGCCAATCGAAGTCAGTTAATGGGCATGTTCGCCCTCCCACCCATATAGTTTGAGAACGAGAAGGTTCTCATCTACCCACTACCTTTGTACTCTAGTCTTGTCTGTTATCATCAGTCATAATCCAAAAAAAACCTCAAGGCATTCGCTTGTCCCTATACAACGTCGCCCTTCACAAGAAAGACACAGACTGCTTTTACCACAACTGACACACACACGCCGTTTGCCAAGAATTTCATGTCTGAATTATCTTTCAATTTATTGTGTGTGGCACTGAGCCTGACCTTCGTCCTCGTCTTCATCCTCCCACTCACTGAATCGAGCATCTCCAGAATTCTCGCCCATCTGAAACAAGGATCAGCATTAGTAAGCGTTGACCAGAATGTATGTTTCGGTGATGCCTCATAATATCGTACGTACCTCTTCTATATCAGCTTCATCGTCATACTCAACCTCGTCGACTTCCTCGGCCTCGATGGGTGCTGGTGGAGGTGGTAGCATCTTTGCAATGCTTCATAAGAAGCGTCATCCTTCAACCAGTCGTCCTCAGGAAATTTGACTGAAACTAGAAGGTAAAGATTGCCCTTGGCCTCGCCCCGCTTCATGGGCATACCTTCTCCGGCGACTTTTATGCAGTCACCGGGGCGCAGGATCTTGCCGCGTGGTCGGTTGATATGAATACCTCTTCCATCAAGATGTTTCAAGACAACGCGAGAGAAGCCGGTCAAAGCTTCAGCCAGGGTTATGGTCATCTCCGCTGATAGATCGTTGCCCAATCGTGAGAATGTCTCGTGGTGCTCCTCGACCACTGTGAAGACAATATCGCCAGGTATTTGGTCAGGATATTGATCTGCCTCTCCTTCGAGCACAATCTTCTCCCCTGCATGGTTCCTCGAGGAATATAGATCTCCAAAACCTTCTTCTCTTGAGTCGTCCTCTTGCCTTTGCATTTCTTGCAGCGATCCTTCTCCTTGAAGACTTGCCCGGACCCCTGACAGTGGTCACACAGTACTGTCTCCCTTCTCATCATGCCGGGACCAATTTGTCGAATGGCTTCAACCATACCATTGCCCTTGCACTTTTCGCAAGTGGTTGGCTTGGCTTTTTCTTTGCCTCCAGAACCTTTGCACTGTCCACAAACGATTTGCTTATTAGCGGCAAACTTGACCGTCTTTCCCTTGTAAAGCTCTTCCAGAGTGACCTTGTATTCTTGTTCCTCATCAGGTCCCCGCCCCGGCCGTTTGGGACCGCCTGGCCTGCCGGGACCGCCCATGTTGAAGCCAAACATTTGCGAAAGGATATCATTCAGATCGACTTCAGGGCCACCAGGGCCACCACCACGAGAGGATCAAAGGCAGCCATGCCATGGGTATCATAAAGGTGTCGCTTTTGTTCATCACTTAGGATCTCGTACGCTTGGGTAATTTCCTTGAACTTCACTTCGGATTCTTGTCGCTGCTCCTCTGGAACCTTATCGGGATGGTATTTGAGAGCGGCCTGCAGTGATGTCAGTATAAGAATTCATGAGATCTGCGGGATGCCCTCATGGACAGGCTGCGAAGCGTACCTTACGGTAAGCCTTCTTGATCTGGTCCTGGGAAGCATCCTTTCCGATGGAGAGAAGACCTATGGCAATGGTGAGCGAACAAAAAAACAATTTCCTCGATGACCGAAATCATTGCGAACCGACAAACGAATGTAAAGAGGGCACGCACCATACAGGTCAATCTCCTCGCCCACAGTTCCAGACATAGTGCAGGGCTTCTCGGTCAAGGGCTGTAAGTAAAAGAAATAAGCCTGCAGCCGGTGTTGTGGAGTCGACAATATGGAACCGCGCGAACAGAAAATCTTTTGGGTTGTCGAAGTGAGCGTGGGGTTGTGCAGAGCGCTGAGTACTACGTACCCGTGGACTAATTAATTGGGTCTGATGTGTCTGCCTGCCTGCCAGACAGACAAAATCACCATACAATACAATTTCGAGATTGGCTGACTCGACAGCTGCACATCGTCATTACGCTTCATCGCATCACGCCGGTCCAGCTTTTTGTCCATGAATTTTCCAGATGGTCGGTCTACTAGCGCCGAGATGTGCCATCTTGATCAGGTGAGGAACGAGCTCTGCTGGCTGGACTTGATTCAAGAGGCCCATGTGAGTCAAGGAGGACGTTTAATTCGTCTCTGCGCTGTCGTCAAAGCATAACGCCAACTCGTCTATCGGCAGTGCGCCTCTTTGGGTTTGGCGATTCAATTGTTTATTGCTGATTAGCTACATTGTTGACTGCCCGGAACGCTGCCCGGAACGAATTTGCTGACCAAACGAACATGATCGGAAGACAAAGATCAAACCACCCAGGGTCTTGCTTATTATCGCGATAAGAATTTATTAGTGAATGCAGAGAAATGGGTTCGGCCTAGTTAAAGTGGTGCGCCACAAAAAGCCCACGACACGTGTGGCGCCAGATGGTCACAACTTGATTGACCACTCACAGCCATCGGCTTTACCGGCTTGGCTGAGAGGCCATGGAGTGCGCCTTTGACTATCTCATCGTCAAGAGCTGTCATGATTCTCTTTTCTAGGGCGTCGTCCATACGGGGACGCTTTACTTTCCTCACCTTCGTTAACATACCCATGGTGTTGTCACACCTCCGGATGGAAGCCGTGCTCCTCAATAGAAACTCGGAGCTTTAGCCAGTCACGGGTTTGCGAGGCAGAGAAATCTAGAGATACGAAGCCAATCGCTGCTGGTGCATCCGGTTTGAACGCATTGAGGAAGAAGCACAAGGCCCTAAGGCAAGAAGCACAGCCAAATACTCAGACAGCCTACCCAACAATCCTCGGCCAAAGTTCTGAATGTCCTATTCGAGCTAGATTTGCTCCGTCTCCGACTGGTTACCTACACTTGGGATCTCTGAGAACGGCTCTTTTCAACAGCTTGGCGGCAAAAGCATCTAACGGAGGTTCCTTCATCCTACGCCTTGAAGACACTGATCAGGTACGGCGATGAGTTGTGGTCAAACTCGATCCCGCAGAGAAAACTAACCGCATCTTAGAATCGCCTGGTTGATGATGCCGAGGACAGACTAATCAAAGACCTCAAGTGGGCAGGGCTGACCTGGGACGAAGGACCTGATTGTGGCGGCCCGTACGGTCCCTACAAACAAGTGTGTTGTTCGCTTAAAAACATCCTAACAAAGTGATGCTTGATCACGTACTAATGCCGAGATAAGTCGCTGAGACTGGACACTTACAAAACACACGTTCAGACCCTTCTCGACCGTGGTCATGCCTATCGTTGTTTTTGCACCTCAGAACAGCTTGAAAGTAAGAAACGAGAACTGCACGACGCAGGCAAGTCCACCGCCTATCCCGGTACGTGCCGTTCTGTCGATCCCGCAGAATCGGATAGACGTGCTAGTAAAGGGATTCCCATGTCGTGCGGTTGAAAGGTGACACCTTTGGAAGACCCAAGTTCCGCGACGGCATTTACGGCCCCTTTCAGAAAAAGGACGCGGAAGAGGATTTTGTTCTTTTAAAGTCCGATGGCTTTCCCACCTATCATCTTGCCAATGTGGTTGATGATCACCTGATGCAAATAACTCATGTCATTCGCGGAGAAGTGAGTGTTCAAGATCCACCATACCAATAAGCAACAACTGACATGATTGTTTTCCTCCTTTTCCTGCTTTTTTTCTAACGGATATATGTACAGGAGTGGTTGATATCAACACCCAAGCATTTGGCCCTATATCAAGCGTTCGGCTGGGATCCGCCCACATTTGCCCACCTGGGGCTTCTGGTCAACGCAGATGGTAGCAAACTGAGCAAACGAAATGATAGCGTGAACCTGTCCACTTACCAAGCAAAGGGTGTTCCCATGGCTTTACTCACCTGGCTGGCTAATCTGGGCTCGTCCTTCAAGTCCAGTATCAAGCCTCCTCGATCAATCTCAGACATTGCCAATGCCGTAAGCTATCGAATATCTGTGCTTTACCAATTCATAAATCAACACATGCTGACCAGGCTTGTGCGATAAGTTGACATTCAAATTCACCTGAGGCGGCATCAAGCTCAACATTGAGAAGCTTGACCACTTCCACGCCAAATACCGAGACGCCTTGCTCTGGGATCCCATCCCAGAGCTCTCAGAGAGGGAAGCAAGGCTGATCGACGGCCATGTCATCCAGCCAACGCTGCAAGAAATCGACTTGGTAACAAGAGGGAGAGCCCGAACGTGAGGCTGCTACCAGAACTATGGCGCGGTGACTTGGTTCCCATTCCCGCAATGTCAGACCGAAGGACTGCCGCTCGACACATTTATAGCATCGTGGCCAGCAAGCGTGCTGGATTTCTATCCATTGATTCGCTGCTACGGCAGCACCCCTACCTTCTCTGGCGAGTGCCCGAGAGCCTGTACACACACTCACTTGCATCCTATAAGCCCGATCAACGAATCATAAAGGCGCTAGACGATGCCCTTGAAAACCCTGCTCTGTGGAATAGCCAAGGCGTAGAAGTCATGGACGCGATTTGGGCCTCGCTCCATGGCCAGAACATTGATGACCTTACAGTGTACACTACGCTACGGCTGATCGGGGCAGGTGGCCATGATGTAGTATCGCAGAGCAGTTCACGAATATTCATGATTCTAGGGCGGGACGAATGGCAAATTCGCACCGACACTGTCAAGAAGCTGCTACGGAGGCTTCAGGGTGACAGAATCTGGAATATGGGTGGGCAAAGTTGTAGAATGGCTCCAGAATGCGGAAATTCCTGCAAGAGATCCATATGGAACACTGAAAGATACCCGTGTAACTCTACTTTTGTATAAGAGAATCTCATCCCCTTCATGTCTTCCAATAGACACTGACTCATTTCTCGACGAGCATCAGTCCATCCGTGTGACACTTGGCTTGTCATCATCCTTTCTGCGACAAGTTTGCTGAGCAGCAAAAGCACACCCAATACTTCGTGACACAAGCACATGACATTCTGTGTGGTTAATGGCTGGTGCCTGTAGGTAACGTAATCAAATGGGTGAATGATTTTGTAGTATGTAGTAATTTATGACTAGTACGTTCAGCTGCAATACCGCAGCAGTTACTGGAGGATCGTTAGATGACAGCTCGCGCTGACGTCTTGTGAAGCGATGAGGAAAGCGTCTACAGCTTCCAAGAAATGTAAAGTACATCTTATAAGACGAGCGGCAGCGCTGGACCATTTGTCATAGTCCATATTAAGCCTTTAGTTTCCGACAAAAAACCATTCCAACCTTTCTACCTGAATGATGAGCACATTAACGGCGGAGAAAGTTGAGACACCCTAAAATAATAAAAATTGACGAAAGAAAGAAACACAACGTGAAAGCTGTTCAAGCAGGGTGAGCGAAAAGGCTCCTGCAATAAAGAGCTCCTAACTATAAGGGGATAAAGGAACAAATTTGACAATGTTATCGCTTATGCATATGATTTTGTCGATCGAAGTCAATCCGTATCTGATCGAGGACGCTTCAGAGCTTGAGACCATGACGTCGTGAAATGTGAAACCGAAAGGAAATGTTGCAAATAGCGACAAGATGCATCTTGCTGTAGATCGTGGCTGCTTAGAGCACTTCACAATTGCTCGGGGTATAGGTGGGTCTAAAGTTCAAAAATCCAAATCTGCGAGACGACGTAAGTTAGTGAGTAGGTCACCATACACCCGAAGTTTCTCAAGTGGTGATTGCGCTCCAAATTGAAAGGCAAACGATGCAACTAACCTCCATTTTGGCAACATCTTGCCTTTGTCGTTTCGCCAAGCTTGTTGAACTTTGAATTGCCATTTCTAGATCATCTTGATCTCCCACAGTAATCATGTCTCCATCAGGCATGTCTTCGTCTTGGATCTTCATCTTGAAGCGCCGTTTCATCCCAAATTTGTCTTTTATCCTATCCACGAAGTCTGGATATTCAATAGCTGCACCAATCATGATGTATCGGACATCGCCGGCATGGACCTTCACGCGAATCTTACGTATCTCAGGCCGGCGGGAAGTCGCGCGAGAATCTGACCTTGAGCCTTGGCGTCGACGATTGTTCGAAACCATCTCGAACTCGGCACCGTCGAGCGACCCGTCGTCATAGTCCGATCCGTCATCATCATCGTAATATCGAGGCTGCATTCTAGACCGTACCGAGGGGCGGCGGCTGTCTCTCGACGTGCGTCGGTTGCTACCGCCTCCCTGATACATATCGTACAGGTCGCCTGCATCAGCCTCTTCCATTTCATCAATCCGTCTTGCCGGGCGTCGTTGCATTGGTGGGGATCTCTTCTAGAAAACCCTTGTGACGGGGTAGATGATGCTGCTGATCTTGTTGCACGGGCTTCTTCTGGTGAAGGCGCTTTTTCGTACTTGCGATTCGAGTCTTGGGTTTGGATGGTGAGCTTTGCGGGCATTGGCCTTGAACCATTACGGACAGAACTTCCCGGCTAGGCCGGTCATTATCCGGAGGTGGTGTGGGCGGGAAGACATTACGGTTGGCAGATGGCTCTGGTTGCTGGCGTCGAGACTGAATACCTGGTTTAACGAGGTTTGTTGCGGCGAAAGAAATATTGTCAGCTGGTCGGTCATCCTTGACCTCCATCTTTCCAGCCTTTGTACATGTTAGTCGAAAACCGAGTAGTGCATGAGCAAGACGGCGTTGTAATACTCACGTTCTTGATTTCAGAGCCTGTAAAACCCGTGAAGGCATTCGACCGATCTGAAGCGGCGACAAGCCTCGCCTTACCCAAGTAGTCTTTGGTTTTCAAATTTCGAACCTTGGCTTCGTTGGGGCGGTAGACCACGCCTACAGGAATAGAGAACACCGTGTAACCCTGTATACATCTCGAAGTGTCAGTTGAATTTGGGTATCTAGCTGATAAAGGGAAGGAAGGGTCCCACCTCGGCCTCCTCACGAATCGCCTCATCAATAACATTGTGGTCTTCTACGACCTTCTCTTTACAGCATACGATAAATCCTGCATACCAACATCTTGTTGTTGCAAGTAGATGTAACATAAGCCTCGGTTGAAGAGTACTTCGCACGAATACAATTTGAACAAAAGACCCAGTTGAGCATAGTCGATCATGGTGTTACCTCGCAAGTACAAGAGCGTGTCGTTGAAATTTGCGAGAGCCTCTTCGAAATCGCCTAGCAGGAAGTTGGATACGCCTTGCTGAAAATAGGCGACGGCAAGATATTGATCGAGACGAATGGCTCGTTGGTAGCACTCGACCTGTGATGACGGAAAGCAATCAGTTTTCGTTCCGTGTATTCGTTTCAGTGGTGGTTTAATCGAGCAATGTCTCAACGAGAGATTGATGACAGAATCTCTACTCACAGCTTTCTCATGTTCACCCAATGTAGCGTGAATGACACCCATATTAAAGAGAATCTTGCTCGTATCACAGATCTTGTCAAACTCGCCCAGCGCATCATCGAACTCATTGTTATCATATCGAGCCAGGGCCGCAACCCAAGTCTCGATTTCCTGTGGCAAGAAGAACAAAATGTTAGACAACTAGCCACAAAGTTCAACTAATGTAGGGCGAGGTTGACTTACTAATTTTAATGACATGGTGGTACAGGACTCGAGACACGCCCGCGGTCGATGAGAAGAGCTCTGGAAGGCAAAGACGCCAAGATGTCTGGCCTTCAGATAGGTGAGGTCGGGGTGACTGATCCTACCGTTGACCAAGTAACTCCTTCGTGTAGCAGTCGAACGTTGTGAGGAGGGATGCGCGTGGGCGCAGTGCTGCGCTTACATATAGGAAAATCCAAGGCATGCAACTGCAATTTGATGTACAGCGCCCGCCAAGCTTCTCTGTTGTAGGAACCGACAAAAGCTGGTAAATTTCCTGGAAGTCAAGCAGTCCAGAGCAAGAGAGCGCAACGAAATGAAAGTCGAGGAGTGGCAGACAGATACTGTAGACCCGGTCTTGGCTAAAGGGCCTAGAACTGAGTCCTGGACTGACTAGCCCACCTGCGAATGGCGCGAAAACTGGTGACGTTGGTGGGAAAGCGAATGGCGGGGTTGCGAGTGGCAAGCAGATGGTAGATTATGTCAACGATGATCTCGGTATCGCTATTGTCGAAGTGGCCTCCAGGGCATATCGCGGTAGTGAGGAGGAAGGTCGAAAAGCTGAGTAGGATTGCCGGCCCTGCCACTATTTGCGTCCTGCAACTATTCTATTTGCGATGTGAGACGAATACCCAGTATCACAGCCTACTACACTCCGTGCTCTGGTGTCGTTCTGCTGCTCGATGCTGTGACTTTTTTTTGGAAGCCAAGGAATGAGACCGACCCAACAATAATGGAACGCGGGCAGAAGATAGGCAAGTCAAGAAGCAAGAGTCGAACAGGCGTCGAGAACGGACAGCGTCTAGACGGAAAAGACTGGACAACACTGGTTCGTGCAGAGGCGACCTGGGGCTGAAGACCAGCCAAAGGTGATGGGGTCGAGGGCGTGCAGCGTGGAAGGAGGATGATGAAGATTGCAGGCCGTGAGTGGATGGCGAGATAAATGGGCTTGGGGCTACGTGCGGACGTGCAAAAACCAAGACGATCCAACCCAATTGGCAAACGCCAAGACGGCGGCGCTCATTGCAAACTCAAGATGACGGACAAAGTCTCGAATAGGAAGCGGTGGAGACCCCTACAAGAAGTAGCCCGCCTGCCCGTGTCTTGGGTTATCGCCTCGAGCAATGTGATTGATCCTGGGCATAGGGGACGTCCACCGGAGATGGAAGGAGTGTCTGGCCGTCTGGCTGCGACTGAGCAGTATGCAAACCATGCAAACCGCGCAGGCGTCCCGCACAAGTCTGTGCTTGAGAGTGCCAAGTGGGAAAATGGGGCCAGGGGGAGAGGAGGGGAGGGGAGGGGAGGGAGGGGCAGCACAAAGAAAGCAAGGGTCAGGGGCTGGTTGTCGTGGGTGGCTGTGCCGAACTCGACTTGTCACGGTCGCAACATTCGACGTTGAAGGATCGGGCCATCGGGTCCAAGATCTGTCTCGGACAAAATACGGAGTACTTTCAGTGCTCTTTAATTCTAGACTTGGCGTCCTTGATCCCTCATCAGTCTGATCCGTACCCACGTTCACTCGTGTCCTGGTTCTGTGCCATAGCCCAGTTCGTTCAGTGAACTGCGGCTCCGGTGCCAAGTTGTCCAGCTCTGGAGTCAGAATAGTGTCAGTACGTGAGTAGTCCGTACGCACACCCTGTCTGCGCCGTCTCAGTGTGGTGATACTAGCCGGGCTTTCAGAACCCAGCACTTGGCAGTCAGATTCTTGTCATCCCATGTTGGGAAAACAAGTCCGAAACTTGTCAGAAAACCAGCGCCAGCGATGGATGCTAGACTCGGCCGGATCATCACGGCGGGCGATGCGAAGCCATCCTTCGACGACTTCGACGACTTCGACTAACCGCACACCATTCACCATACGTTGTAAAAGCCCCTGGACGCGCAGGAACGTGGTGTTACGACCATAAGGTCGGCGTGTGATGGGGAGTCCAGAGACACTTGTGGGAGAGAAAGTCCTATCACGTCGATTTCGAGTCTATTTAAAGATTGCAGATGTCATCAATATCTAAAAACTATGGCATAGCCCCGAGGATCCAAGCTTTCATCTCGGACAATTTTTCAATCGGAGTCATCAGACGGGAGCTCGTTTGGGCACCTCTTCTGAGCACATTGAAGAGGTTGTACGGATTATGTAGTTGTTTGCTTCTACAACGGAGTACTGTCCGGCTCCGTAGCAAGGTGAAGCACATGGTGCTACAGAACCCCTGCTACGAGTGTTTATTGGCTGAAGGCTCCTTCCTCCTGCGTGCCAGGATGCCCCCAGTAGCCCGCCACGGCGCGTACCTTTTGCCGACCCTCGGGCGCTTGCACGAAGACAATCTCCGCCAATCCTCTGTTGCATTATGACCGAGATTAATATTAGAGCAAATGCGCGCTACAATCCATCTATCAAGTATCTACCACACTTCTGCGGACCATGTAGGCCAACAAGCCAGCTATCGAAACAGGATTGCTCACTTTGCTACCAGAAACCCTGACTGAACTGAAGACAGGTACCTATACACATTTGGATAATCAGTCTCATCATGTGCTGGATCTGACAATAGACCAGCTAGTCAAGCCACATATCAATATTCAACAGATAGTTCGCTTGTCTGATTTGAGAAATGCAAGTAGTCTCGCCAAAGGGACTATCACATTGCATTATGCATTACGCACTATCACATCATGTCTAGCGATGGCGCACATTATGCCAGATCCTCGCCCAATGTAGTTTGCATGATGAATGAATGCCCAACATAGAACACCATGATATGAAGTACTCCGTACCACACGGAGTATTCCAACAGCGGCACAGAACCGTCTCCAACACTTCTTGCTTCCCTTCCCGTCTGGACACCACGAAACAGGAGATTCGCTCAGGCTGCATCGTTCGATAACACGTGGAGCCACCTCGAGCATCATGACAAGATCAACGCCAAGAGAAAGGCAAAAGAAATTGCCTGGACTGTAAAGATCATCAACCTCATACATCAACGTGAATCAAAGAGTGGCAAATGATACTCTCCTCTAACAACAGTCATTCATGGCAGTGGTGACTTTTTCATTTTCTTTCTTGCTATTCTTCTTTTCACTCCTTGGATGACAAATGAGACCGCCAACCGAGTACAAGTCACATTTCCCTGTCCGTGGTGAATAATCTGTGCCCAAATCTTACTTCTTTGACGCATGTGCATGTGCATGAAGCTTCAGTTTCAAGCATCATGTGTATCCTGCAACCATGTCCCAGTGCAGAAACGCATGATTTGAAAATCACAACGCCTTGACTTCCAAGCTCTTACACGCATTCCATGTTGCCCACCTCCACTGACCATCAACAAGAACTTCCAAGACATTCATCGTCTCTAGGCCACTTTGCCGGCTTCTCCTTCCTCTTTACATGTGTGCCTTTGTGCTTGAATCTAAGACTAGTACAACTCGTGGCGCTGCGACCATGGACGTTCTTCTCCTCGTTTTCTGTCTTTTCGGTATGTGGTAAATCTTCATCAACTCATGACTTTGCAAGGTACGGGCTACGCAATACTTGTTCTGTTCACAACATGCCTTTGCGGATCTCATCTTTGCGTTCTTCCCACAATGTCTTCCCAGTGCACGAACAAACGGTCTTGTCATTGTCCCAGACGCCTGCGCTTCGGGCAATAACTCCAACCACGGTGTTGTCGTCGTTGACCAACGGTCCAGTTGTCTCGTCTTGCTTCGTCAGAACCATGGCGTGACCGATAATCTCCCATATTCGGAAGGGGCGCTCAAAAATGCACTCCCTCGTCCATCTTCGCCGACGTCAACTGTGCCTAGGATGCCTTTCGCGTCTTTCTCCCTCCGGACCAAACGGCTCCCGTCGATTTGGCTCCATCCTTGAGATCCCCGTATTCACGAATGGTTGCATGATATCTCCCAGGGACAACTCCGTGAAGGGTTAAATCCACGAGGCTCCTCCTGAACTCACTTGCACGATTCGTGCTAGACCTCGAACATGACGGTCTCCATGGGCTTCAGACCTCTGTACTCTGTCCGCAAATGTTTCAAGGATGCTCACTGCGGCACCTGTTTTTGATCCCATGTTAGCATAGACAAACGCGAAAGCGGCACGATGGTCGCAAGGAGGTTCGGATGAAGTGGACGTCGCGCTTGCCGCAGGTATGCCAAGACTGGGGAGTAGAATTCCCAGATCTAAACTAGTTGAGTTACATACTGTCAGATGCGCCGGATCCTCGCAAGATTGCATCCTCCTGTCGCTTGGATAGCCTCAACTATGGCTGACGGTGCGGCTAAGTGACAGCATGATTTTCTTTAGTAAAGCGGCACACAGGATGGCTTGCGCGAATGTCTCCTGACTCACCGGAACCTTCCACAGAAATTAGTTGGTCATCCAAGTTTCCCTCGACTTTCGTGATGCCACTAAGCTTGTAGAGTGAGTCTGAAACTGCCTTGACACAGCCGTTACAAGACAATGGCACGGCAAACACGGCCTATTGTGCCACATGTTTCATCAGTACTGGGCGTTGCATAAGTGTGCGAACGGGAACTTGGGTGGAGTCATATTCTAGACGACAAAGAAACCTCAAATAAAGAAAACATGTCGAGAATGAGAAACGAGGCAGCTTCATCGGGCATATATATCCATGTGCACTGCGACGAAAAGTGGAGTGGTAATAAGCCAACAAGGGTATGTCATACTTGAAAGGAACAATCAGTAGTCATTTTCCCTGCCCGGAAGCTCGTGTCAGTCTTAACAGGTTGTTATAACGGAAGGTTGTTATAACGGAAGATAGGTAGGTCGGGCCAAGCCAGAGAGAACAGTCCTATGGGAAGAGCGTTGTTGTTAACCAAGTATCCTGTTACTAGCCCGATAGAAGTAGTGGATAACATGGCCTTGGATGTTGTGCTGGCCAGAGACATTTTTATGCCCATTGCCCGCTTTGAAATCCACCTGACTTTTGCCGCCAACATGGCTTTAATATTACCGCGGGCCTTCAACTCGGCCGTCGACATGGGGAAACGCGGTATCAGGTGACACAAGTTTCCTGCTGAGTCAGCTCCATCTCGCATCGAACTTTCCTTGGGTGATCAAACAACCACAAGTCGAGAAATAGCCCGTCATCACATTGAATCGCAACCTTAATTCAGAGTTTGGCACGGCAAACCGCCTCTAGCGATTGAGTGAAAGGTAAGACCCTTACCTGAGGCCGTTCAGCATGTCTCAATCCCTTGGACTGGTAAGCTAAAGCTCTTGAGAAACCCTCTTTGCAACCCTTGATTTTCGAGATCACCTCCTGACTGAACATGCTTCTCTCCCCTCCTCCTCTAGACTCGCCTCGCCTACTCTCGGGTATGGCACCAAATATCCGCGTCCACGCCTCACCCCACTCTCACAACCCAACCTAATGTAACTCCGCCATCTCTCGGCCGCTTGGCCTCGCGAATCGCTGTAATCTTGATGGGCAAGAACAAGCCGATATGGGACCCCTCAACCGACTGCGGAGACTATGTAGTCGTTACAAACTGCGCCGCTCTGCATACTACGGGAAGAAGATGTGGCGAAAGACATACTACAGACACACAACGCGACCGGAAGCCTGAAGGCACTCACCATGGATGCGCTCATGGAGAAGCACGGTGGTAGCGAGATCTTACGCAGAGCAGTGCGCGGCATGCTGCCCAAAACAGACTGCGGGACAAGCGACTGGCGCGATTGAAAGCTTTGAAGGCGAGGCTCATCCATACAAGGAGAATCTGGTGCGATTCGGCGGTGTTGTGGTTGGCAGCGAGGGATGGGACAAGGCCGTGGAGAAGATCCGGGAAACCGATAAGAAGCGGTTATAAGGGTGTGTAATACTGGGCTTGCCACAAACTGTGAAATACTTGTGCTATATAGAAGATACTTGATTGGATCTGAAGTGTAGGGCATCTTGCCATCTCACGTCATTAGTTCCCATCATCTGGCTAGGACTGAAAAGAGCGACCTGGCGCTTTGCCATCATTTTTTGCTCTGCGGTCAAGACATAAACAGGGATACACATTCCAGACCTTTTTACTTTCGTAGTACTTCAAGCATAGCGCCTGTCGCATACGCATATTACGCACATGTAAAGGATATATATTGAGATCACCGTTGAACCCCCAAATAATATACAAATGCCAAAGGCACCATGGTAATGCAGTCGTAAAACTTGATGATATTTGTAACCTTTTGGCGTCGCGTTGAATACAGCTCCAACTCTTGGTTTCCATCACTCACTCAGTCTTGCATCTTCTTTTCCCCATTTCCCCAGAGAAAAAAAGGTCACAACTTGGCCTTTGTTCGAGAAACTTCGCATTTGATCAAGCCATTTGGGCAAGATTGAGGACGTACACCTCGGCATCAGCACCAGTATTCTTGAAACCCTTGTGCCAGCTTAAATCTTGGTCGTCTATCAGCAAATCGAGAATAGCATAAAACGCACATATTGATTAGAAAGTCGATGGTATGAGGGGAAAGAACGTACCAAGCTCAAAGTTGTGCTTGTTGGGTAGAGAGTAGGAAACGCTATCGGTTCCTGGGACAGCGTCGAGAATCTGCTCACTCATCTTGTACATGGTGTTCTGGACGCTGGCACTGCTGTCTTGGGCAAAGAGCTTGAGCGTGATGTTCCTGGCCGCTTCCCAGGCCTTGTCAAACTTGGCTGAGCTCTGCTCGACCGCCGCGAGGTTGGCGAATCTGGCCCACTTCCAGCTTGCATCCACATCGGTGGCCAGAATGCGGTCCCAAGTCTCAGGCAGCGTTGTGTACTCGTCACGAACGAATCCGTGGAAAGCGGAGCCCGTCGTCTTGAGGACGGAGAGGCCCGCGATGGCGCTGGTGATGCGAATGCCGTCTTCGCGGCCGACGCGAACTTCGACGTTGCGCGTCTCGCCGGCGTCCTTGACGAAGCTGTGGGGATGGGGCTTGCCATCCACATCCATTCGGACCCATCTATGGGTGATTACCTTGATGTTGGCAACGTGAATATGGCTGTACTTTTGAATGAAGTGACTGCCCAGAATGGAGGCATACAACTCGGGTGGATTGACGGGGTGCTGCTTGGCCATGATGAAAGTGGTGTTCTTGATGGAATCGGTGGCGACCACGACACTGTTGTCGGCCTTGGTGTAGGATGTGCTAATGTCGCCTTCGAGAAGACAGCAGACGGTCATCTCAGTGACGTTTTGGACACCAGTCGCCTGGTCGCGATCGACTTTGAGAACGCGGACATTGTCCTTTCCATAGCGGGCGGCAGACACGTAAGGCTTGTTGTTGGACTTGTTGTTTCTGAGAGGAAGTTGAGTATCTTGCCCCATTACAATTGTGGTTTAAAAGCAGGTCAAGGAACGGGACTTGATATCAAGTTCTAGACACGGGGTAAAGTGATCTGTTGTGTAGGCAAGAGGTTGGCGACGAGAATGATGAAACCTGGGAGGGATGCGTGCCCAGTAAAGGCCGGCGAAGTGTGGTCGCGGGGCTTCTTATAACTATACAAGACAATGATGCCGTCGGCCGAATGCGCCCCAGATACGGGGATTGACCACGAGGCTTCACTCCTTATTACGGAGTACACTTTGAATTTGAATCTGGCTGCAGATAATATTGCCCCGGCAGTTTGAGGCTGGCAAAGGAATTTGTTGATGGCCAAAGCCGGGGCAGTGGGCACCTATGTATGCCGGAGCCCGCCGAACCCCAGTTACTGTACAGTGGGGTGTACGCGGGACACCGCAGCTGCGATTGCCTTGGCGATTGATTGCCTGGGGACAAGGGAGGACAAGGGGAAGAGTCGGGGTCAGCGATGATAGGACAGTAGCCGCCATGTCTCATCAGTCAAGGGCCAGGAACCACCTGCCGTCGAACGAGAGATGTCTCTCGATTATGGCTAGCCGTAAACATCACCCCAACGAAACTCATCAATATGAACCCTGCGAAGAGACGAGACATGAAAAAAACTCATGTTCAATGCCAAAGAAGCGCTCTCAAGCAGATCAAGGCTGCCGAATCTCGTCGCAGTATGTATCTTCAGCCGTCTTTGCAACATCTATAGCTACTCATGATCGCTGCTCTCGAGACATCTGGGTCAGACATACAATCCGAGAAAGACATATCATCTGAATCGTCAACATCTCGGTTTCGGGAAGGGGCGGGGTAGATGCTTGAAGCTGTTCTACACGCATGTTGTGAGAGCACCTGGTTAGCCTTGCGTTAACAAACTATCGTGCCCTTGCCGAGTAACACACACTTCGCACAAGGTAGACGTGGACGTTTCCATTTCGTACTGGATCTATACAAAGATGAACAGTTCCCGAATAATAAATACCAGCACTTGCTCCAATACCATCTTCATACGCGACAATCGATAAGTTGGCGGAGAGAAGCTCAAGATTTAATATACCAAGTCTCTGCAATTGTAGCCTTACCGTTTTCAAAGAGATAGCCGCAGTTCTACCAACAACAAGGGTGCGGCATCGGGACCGGAATCTATCTCCCCAGGTACTCCGTCGGAGTCCACTTGTCCGCCACCATTTGACAGCTCAGCGTGCCCCACACCAGGCCAGACTGCGTCAGCGCCACACCACCACCCACCCCCACACCAACAGTACTTGCTTGCGCCCAACTTCCTTCCTACCTGGCAAGCAAAGCAAGCTAGCTTCGACAGCCTTTGAGGATGAGAAAGCCTCAATAGTTCGTGGACTTCCTTTCTCTAAGGCTCCTTCACGGCGCCTGTTCGCTGAACCACCGTTGTTTGTGCTGCAGTGACTTGGTTTTGGCGTCCAAAGGTGTGCCGCTGCATCGACAAGGCTGTGTCAGATCTGCGGCTGTGTGACCTGTCCAGCTTGCTCCAGCTTGCGTTCGCCAGTTCCTTCCTTGGACCTTGACCATTCATCCAACTTACCAACTTCTGGTCTACTCTTGCGGCGCATCCACTGCCCGCCATCGGCGACGACTTGATTGTTCAATTGGCCGGCTCTCGCGAGCCACCCAAATCCAAACTTCAATCTCTCAATCGTGCTCGACAACCGACCATAATAAAGGCAGTCTGCCACACATTCAACGTCATCGACCGGCTTGTTCGCTCGGCCAACTGCTACATCACCCTCTTCGATGCGGCAAAGTCCGTCAGCGAACAAATCCAACACGAATAGTCCGCACATGACCAGCATTGCCTGCGACCCAAATATTGCCCCCAAAGGAGAACTCGAATGCACAAACATAGACCAAGGGCGCGGCCCAAGTCGGCAGGAAGGTCACTTGTCCTCGCACAGGCGCTGTCTCGACTTCCCGTCGGGGCCGCTTCACAATGCCTGGTCAACCACCGTCTCAACATAATGCACAACACCCATACCACCAGAACCCCATTCAAGTCGGCCGAACCAGCATAGATCGCGATGGAAGCGCTCTTCAACCTTCGAATGGCACTTCGAGTCGGAATGCAACGACGGCTTCAGCAGCCTCCTTTGCTCCTCGGGGCAGCAGTTTGAATCCCACCATTGGCCCTGGGAGTTTCAGTTCCGAGCTTCGCAGTCAAATCATGTCAAGCCGTGCGGGAAGCAGAGTTGACGTAGGCTCAATGTACACTGGAAGCATTATGGACAAAGTGGACGAAGATGGTGCGGACACAGCCATGCAGCAGGCGGCGCTATCTGGTTTGAGGGAAAAGCTGAATCGAGAAATGAAAATCAAGGAAGGCAGCGAGAACATGCTTGAGGCTCTGAATATTAAAAAGCAAAGCAGACCAAGGAACAGCGACAGAGAGTGGAGGCTGAATTGAGTGCGAGTAATTCTAGGATAAAGGAGTTGCGGCAGAAAATCTCAGATGCCCAACGAACGAAGCCAGCTCCCCGACAACGCCAACTAGAGCCCGAACTCAGGAGACAGCATCACATTCTGAATGGCTTACGTTCTTCTCCAAGTATTGCAAGGTCTATCGCTGGGTCGGACATTGACGAAAATGCCGAGAGCCCAACTTTTGCACTCGCAGAATTACTCCAAGCCCTTGAAGTAGAAGGCATGGCACCAGAGTACTACGTCAGCAGAGCAAATCAACTTGTCGATCTTTTCAAGCGCCACCCTGCACTCAAGTACGATTTGGTTTGGGCAATCTTTGGGCTTCGAATGCAGATGATGCTGCTCAGCGAAAGTCGAGAAGTTGTAGCAGCTGGTTACCGCGTGGCTCGGTATGCCATTTCTGATGCTCCATCAATCAAGAGGATTCGCAGGTTCAATACAGACTTCTTGGTCATTAGGTGAGAAATTATCATCTCTGGTGATAAATGTGGTGACTGCTCGTTACTAATCCGAGCCGTTAGATCTCTGAACAATTACCGCAAAGCTGACGTGGAGAGAGAGCAAGCTCTCAAGCTTGTGCGCGCATTTCTCGATGTGAAGGACGGCATCAAAGAGATATCCAGAGCCATTGTGCGAACCATTGTAGCGGTGGCGGAGCAAGGGGAAGACAGAAGGCCTGGAATACAACCAGCCGATCAAAGTCTCGATCGATTACGCCCAATCTGTGTCGAGACACTTGCTGAGATTCTAGTTCGGGACCCGCCGCTGTTGATAGCATCTGGAGGTCTTGGTACGCTGTCAGAGGCGCTGGCAGAAGGAACCTACAAGTCTCCGGAGAGTCTAACTTCAGCCTTTTTGTTCCTTCTCGACGCGCCACAAAGACGCAAATATATCCTCCTGGCTACGGACTGGATGTTGTTTTCACAGCCTTTACCGACCAATTGGCTGGTGCTGAAGGCATACTCAAGCAAAACTCAAGGGCTATTTCAGTTGCCATGAGATCATGGTCAGGACTAATGACCTTGAGCATGTATAACTTTCGGCCCATTCGCTCTCTAGTCGCTAGTTTACTCTTTCCCAACCCATCCATCCGGGAAACGGTCCTAGATCTGCTCTTCTCGCTACTTCGCATTAAGCCTCCGGCATGGGCGACATCGTTTTTGGCTGGACGGCGGCTCACCACGTATGGCCGCGTGGCCAACATGAAGTCTGCCGCGACTCGAGGTCGAAGTGCCACCCTGGTCTTGGAAGAAGATTCTGGCGAACAAAGCTTTGTTGACCACTACACTGCTCTACTTCTCGCCGTCTTGATCAAGGCTGATTTATTGGCGAGCTTGTTGCAGATAGCGCAAAGTGAAGAGGAACCCATGCTGAAACGGAAATCCACGTTGCTGATAGGAGAAGTTCTGAAGCTCGCAAGCCGGCTGTTGCCACCTTCCTGGAGCGCCGACTTACAGCTGCTGCCTGAGCTCTTCGCGGCAGCAGCAGAAATCAGCAATCAGGATCACTTCGTTGCCTCCGGCATCGTCTACCAAATCAGCAGCGTTAGCCGTATTCTCTATCGGAGCGCCCCATCCGAGTCATTGGCTGGAGCTCTCCTTCCAGCGACAGCATGCGGAATTTGGGGCGACTTGACGATCAGCCAAAGATGGGCAATGCTGCGGTCTCCTCGACGATGCCACCTTTAGGCAGCTACTCATCGATTCCGGTGTGCTCAATAGCTCCAATTTCGTCAAATGGAATTGGGAAATCATTGCCAAAATAATCGACGGGCCTCTCCAAACCGGGAAACGCTTGGACGAGGCGATCAAAGCATCGAAGTTCATGAAACGATTGATGAGCTTCTACCGGCCCTTCAAATATAAATTCGCAGAGGTCAAAAACACAAGAAACACTCAAAAATACGTCAAAGCTGGATGCGCATTGATGCATTCACTGTTGCAATCTCCAGAAGGCATCAAGTTCCTAGCGGATAGCAAGTTGTTGAGGCAAATTGCCGAATGCCTCGCTCAATGCGACCCTGTAAGTGGCCCTCAATTCATCCTGTCCCGATCTTCCCTGAGAAACAATGCTAAACGTTGATTATAGACAAGTGGCCTCACTGCCCAATATCCAATGTTTTCCAGTGATCGGCTGGCAGATACGCTTTGTGGCGGGTACTTCCCGATGCTAGGAGTTCTTAGCAGCGAGCCGAAAGGATTGCTCCTGCTGGAAAGGTGGCGAATGTTCAACATGATGTACCACATACTGGATTTCAAGCAGCAACCAGACCTTATCAAACTTCTTCTTTCCAACTTTGATTACGGCCTACAGGGCCACCCACGAGTTTTGCTCTCAAAGCTCTAACAGCGGCGACCAAAGATATTCGAATCCACGCTACCAACGCGCTTCGGAAATGCACCATGAGCCCTGCAGTAGCAATCAACGGCGACAACGAAATCAGTGACTCGAAATGGGCCATTCGACTCCTCGTCACTCAACTGTATGATCCAGAAATTGAAGTTTGTTCGACGGCCATCAAAATCTTGGAGAGCGCTTGCAACAAGAAGATGTACCTAGAGTACATTGTTGAATGTCGTCCAGCCTTGGATCACTTGGGTGAAATTGGTGCTCCTCTGCTTCTGCGGTTCTTGTCGACCTCTATCGGATACCATTATCTGGACGGCTTGGACTATATCAGCAATGAGATGGATGACTGGTTCCTCGGGCGGAACGATTCCTACGTAGGCGTCATTGAGGCGAGTCTCGCGCGAGCATTCCTCTCGGACCCCGATGACAGCAGTCATCGCATCAGCTTTTTCGACGATACTGATGCGGAAGCTGAATTTCATGACAGTCATGTGCCGCCGCACTTTTATCGAGAATTGACCAGAACCCGGAAGGATGCAAACTTTTGAGCGACAAGGGTCACTTTGAAGAGTTTGCCAACACGATTCGCGAGCACGGGATGCAAACCGAGGATCCGGAGCTCATCACCAAGGTCAAGGGTTGCCTTTGGGCTGTTGGAAATGTCGGATCGATGGAACTCGGCGCTCCATTCCTCGAAGCTACTGATATCGTCGGCAAAATTGTCAGGATTGCCGAGTCCCATGACGTGATGAGTCTACGTGGAACAGCTTTTTCGTGTTGGGTTTGATATCTCGCTCTACACATGGCTTAGAGATCCTATCAGAGCATGGCTGGGACGCCAACACGACGTCGATGGGCACCTCTCTGGGACTATGCATTCCAAACGATCTGACCAAGCTTTTTCCGTTGCTCCCTGGAAGCACGTCAACGTCGCATCAATCACTATTCCACATACACAACGCACAATACAAGAACAGCCTCCGGTCCGGCGAGCTCGGCCACCACTAGAATCATACGAGGTCTCCCCACGTTGAACGAAGACGAGGTCAACGAGCACATTCTGCAGCTTATTGTCGATCTTGGCAACATGGTTTTGTACAAGAAGACGCTGACGGAGTTGCAGAAGATCAAGCAACGCAAACCAGCTGCTTTTCGAAGCACAGACTTCTTCAAAAGGTCATGGGCTTGATGGAATGGAACCACTACAGACTTGGTGTCCGTAGGCTGGTGATTGACTTGTTTGAGAAGAATGTGATGCGCCAAATTGTATTTGGAGATGACGACATCGAAAGCAGCGAGGCTAACAGTGCCGGAACAGGAGATGATGATGGTGGAGAAGGCAGTTCTGGTGATGATCGAACAGAAAGACAGAGGAGCATCAGCGAACCAACCGAGATGCCCTCGGTCCTCATGCCGGCCCCATTGCGGGTGCGTAGGTAGGTTGAGAAGAGCTTGCCTCTAATAGCCCGGCCAGAGACGGGAGAGCTTGGGTTCAATGCTCTGAAAGTCTGCAAACACTGATATGCTGGATGGATGACTTCTCCTCATCACGACATGTGTGTTGCTCGTGTCGTTTTGTTTATTCTTGAGACGCTACATACAGGAAACTATGGGTACTTTGAGGCAGGACCTTGGTCTTTTGTTTTGAGCGGTATATATAATCTTGTGCAATTACGGCGCTGTGGTCACGGATATGGAGACAGGACTCGACGGTCTGCACATTTGGAAAACGGGATTAGCATACAGGCGACTTGAGAGAAGATTCGTTCAATACGTGACTTGTCAGCGAGGAGTCGATTGATGTTCGGTCGAGGCTTGAAATAAACTCTGTTCACCACGATTACCATCGGCAGGGCCCCACCCAAGTTGGCGCTTCTTTTCTTTTCGCAGACCCCGCCTGCTAATAATGCGGATTCATTCATTCATTCATTCATTCATTTACTCCAACAAGTCAGGCATCTTGGAAATCCATCTTCGTATGTAATCTGAACGATACAAGGATACTGAAGTCATGGTTCACGGCAGAGTGTTGGTCATTGCGGGTCTGACAGCTCTGGCGGCGCGTGAGTCACTTTCCAAGCAGTCTGTCTTCTGGATGCGTCTAGACTCTAGAGATATCGCTGTCCCAGGAGTTGGTTCACATTCATCTACCCTTGTTTGCATTGTGGAAGCAGCAAGCCCCCAGCCCAGCTTTGCCTGCGATAGGAAAAAGAAAAACCGCAGCTTCAATACCACAAAGATAACCAGGCTAACATGCGTCTTGCCGGATGCGCCACTCAGAGGTTTGGAAGCTGATCAAAGGTCCTTGCCGCACATGGATGCTATGCTATGACAGCTACCACGGCCCTGACGGCACAGAATACAACCGAAGTCAAGGCCATACACGTCATCCCTCGGATTTCGTGGAGAAGCAAATCGAGGCGTGTATCGAGGATGTTGGTGTGGATGTAATCAAGACAGGTTCGTGAACAGCAAGGATGGATGGATGGCCTTGTTTCTTTGTTGGCTCTGGCTGAGATTATGTGTGTGTGAACGCGCCTCCTCTGCAGGCATGCTCGCCGTTGCGACCACAATTGAGATGGTTGCAAAGGAAGTCGTGAAGAATTCCATGCCACTGCTTGTCGTCGATCCTGTATGTCGTTCTCCACGCTACATTTTTTTACCAAATGCTCGTACCTAACAGGTATGCCTACGTTGAGGTCATGGTATCAACGTCGGGCGCTCAGCTGCTCCCTCACGAAGCTATACGGGAGCTTTCACGGCATCTGCTTCCCCTGGCCACGGTGCTGACCCCCAACATTCCTGAGGCCAAGCTCATTCTCTCGCAAAATGGAGTTGAGTCATCATCGTACGACGAAATACGGAGTGTCGCTGATGTCGAAAACATGGGCCGACAAATCCAGGCTCTCGGTCCGAAATGGGTGCTCGTCAAGGGCGGCCATTTGCCCTTTCGGTCAGACATGACGGTTGCCCAAGTGGACGAAGACAAGCACGTCGTGGTAGATGTCTTGGTCGGACCGGACAATCAGATCCTGCGTGTCGAGAGCCCGTACCAGGTGAGCAGCAGCACTCATGGCACGGGATGTTCCCTGGCTTGTAAGTGAAACTCTTCGCAGGGTTGGTTGGGACAAGAATATAGCTCGTCTCTCCACCAAGTACATCTCGGTCATTCCGCTGATGGACCAACTCTCTTCTTCGCTTCAGCGGCGATCTCTGCCGGTCTCGCCCAAGGTGTCGATGTACCCAGTGCAGTTCGCTCTGCCTGCCGATACATCCAAGCTGGTATCAGAACGGCACCAAGACTCGGCCGCGGGAACGGACCACTCGACCACTTCCACTCAATTCAGACTCTTCCCTTCTCGCCGTAAGTAATAATACTGCACATGGCGCGTATTTCATGGCACCGGAGTCCCATCTCTGATAGATTTACTGCCACTAGAGGCTATTTCGTCGAGTATCTTCTCGAAAGGCCAGACGTCAAAGATGTGTGGAAGGAATTCGTCCATCACCCGTTCGTCATGGCTCTCGGTGACGGAAGTTTGCCACGAGAGTCTTTCAAAGGCTACATCATCCAGAATTACCTCCATCTGGTGAGTACCAAAGCAGTCTCGAAAAAAAAACCACTTGCAGGAAACTAGCGGGCTTGGGAATAAACAAAAAAAAAAAAAAAATCAGTTCCAATCGCTAATCACGACTTGATAACCCGGTCCTTGCAGATACACTTTTCCTGAGCCAATTCCCTCGCAGCAGATGAATCAAAGCATGTCGAGGACATCACTAGGGTAAAGATGCAACATCCCAACACATACCAAACAACAATACCACAAGGAGAACAAAAGCCCACTGTACTGACCCCCTTTTTTTCTCTGTCGAGTAAGCAGCCCAACGAGATAGTACAGCACATCATACGTGAACTGCAACTTCACATGAACCGCTCCTGCAAGTCCCTTGGCATTTCCGAAGCCGAGATCCCCGCCACGCAAGACAAGAACCAAGGTGCGTTTTCGGTCCCGTCCCCAACCTCGTTTCACAAATCTCTGTGCGGCCAGGCTCTAACGCGACGTTGCTCGCTCCGTCTCCCCCTTTCTTCAGAACCCACAGCGTGTGCCGCGTACGCTCGATACGCACCAGATGTTGGCCGAGGCCAAGACTGGCTGGCGCTGCAAATGGCCCTCGCCCCTGCCTTCTCGGCCACGGTGCCGTCGCCAAGATGCTTCACGCCCGCGAGTCAACTCGTCGCGGTGACGCCAACATCTACTGGCCGTGGATACAAAGCTACTTCGCTGACGATTATGTCCGGGCCGTCGCCCTAGGCTCAGGTAAAGTGTGATTGATGGCTCTGCAATCCGAGTGTGGTGTGTCATGGTTTGTTCACGCGCGCACCGAAGCTGATTGCGGCTCAAAACTCAGAACTACTAGAAAAGCACATGCGACTCCAATCACCAACTCGGATCGAAGAATTGATCAAAGTATTCGTGCACGCAACAAAGGTTAGTCATCGTCTCAACGCATCGTGTCCACGTTTCCTATATTGAATCAAGTAGCTGACACACACACACACACACACACACACACACACACACAGATGGAGATTGGATTCTGGGAAATGTTTCCCGTATAGATTGGCGGAGGAACAGAGGGAACGCGGCGGGCCTCAACACGCCCGGTCACAAAAGGTACGCCGTGTGGTCCAGGGACGGAGAGTAGAGGAACGCATATGCCATAGCTAGCAAGACATGCATGCGAAGACGAAAGATGAACATGAACCTGGGAACTATAATGCGGTTACGTCACATGAGATGAGATGCAATGTCGGTAGCACTGTGAGGGTTTTTTTCTCAATTCATCTTGAATACTCTTTGATGTCATCTCATAAATTCTTCTTGCTCTACTATCTCTACACCCCAGATAATATGACGTCAGCTGGCGATGCCATGACCAATTGCCGACTCTGCCCGACGAGGCTCCTCTCCGTCTGGCATCATCAGCCCAAAGTCCTGCTCAGGCGGTAATTTGGGCACAGGGGCGTTTCCTCTGGGGTGGAAGACTGGTCTCGCTGCTTTGCCCGCGTCACTCTGCTTGATTGCTGCTTGACCCACGAGTTGACTGTACGGAACCGGGGCGGCATATCCTCACTCGCTTCCGTATAGACCGTATCACGTCTCTGACCATGACTGCTGACGCTTTCACGCTGTGCCGCAGGAAAGGGCGCTTGCACAGTGGTTTCAACGGCGGGGACGGTATACGAGTTGATGCCATTTAAAGCATCGATGATGAACTGGCCGTCTCCGAAGCCCGAGGAAAGCGAGGATATGTCGCTGAGGCGCGGGTTTGGCGGTTGCGCCCATGAGCCAAGGGTATTGTTGTACTGAGCCTCGATGGACGAGACCGATTGCTTCGGCACATGGCGACTTGTTCCGTCTGGCTGGCCGGCGCCATGGAAGCTGTTTCTGGTAATCTCTGTCTGGACCACTATCGCTGGTTGATTCGGCTGTTGAGCACCCAGTGATGACGCTACATAAGCCTTCTCGTTGAAAGGACCAACGTCTGAATGATCCAGGTTGGTCCACCCGCGTTCCTTGCCCTTGATATGATCCTTCAAGTTTGGTATTCGAGACAACGTATTTGTTACCAGCATCTTGGGCTTCTCAAATGACATATCTCTCAGAAAAGGGTGGCCACTTCCTGGAATTTTCAATGCCGTGACGACGCTTGTACATTCGCCAGAAGAGCCAGCCCAGGAAACCGAGAATGATTACTCCACCTGGTTTCAGCACGTTAGTCCATACCCAGGGGCTCGAAACAAGGATTTATATAAACAGCTTGCAAAGACTTGCCAATCGAACCGACGGCTATTAGAGCCTTTTCAACCTTGGGGTGCAGCAAATCCTGGTGGTGCTCATGATGATGTTCCTGAGCAGAATCGTCATATCCCAGTGTCGGAAGAGCACTGGCTGAGCTCGTTGGACTGACTTGAGAGCTTGACTTGCTGGGTATAACGATAGGTTCTGGGGTGGGTTGAACTTCTACTCCTTTTCTGGCTCCTGAAGAAAGGGCAGGGATGGGCACTGTGACGACAGCTGTGAGTGCAGGTAACAACCTGCCAGATGCTGTCGTTGATCGACTGCTTTGTGAGGTTGACGCTGACAGTGTGCTGAATTTCATGTCTGTTGTCTGACTGCTCTGAGGTGAAGAGTCACCGGGTGGTGATTGGATTGGGTTCATAACTTCTGTCGGTCGAGGCTACCCGGCTAGTTAGTATATCGTCGCGATGATGAATTTTTTATTTTTCTTGTTCTTTTTCTCATGCAGAGGGACAGTCTTACTGGCTTCCGGGTGGTTGAAGATGTTTGGGGAATGTCTGGTTGTTTTGTACTCGAGGTCGTTGCCGCCGTGGGTGACGGCGGAGGTGGTGGTTGCTGTGGTTGACTTGTCGGGTGAGACACAGGATAAGTTGGTGAGGCTAGCGAAGTATATGAAGGAAGTTCAGCCTCAGTTGTTTGGTTCGGAGGTGGAGTTTGGATTGGTTCAGGCCTGGCCTTGGTTTTCTTGGACCCGTGCTCACTCTCGCTCTCGATTTCTTTATCACGTTCCTTTGCCTTGTTCGGGTCCAAAGCGTTGAAGATACCACTCACAACAGGCTGAGTAATATCCTTGAGGAGCCCTCTTTCGGCAAAATAAACACCCTCATCATGGCCACCAACTCCGGCCACAGCTCCCCATCACGTCTTCTCCTTTCTCTCTCGACGGTTTGCTCCTGCCTCGTCGTCGTAGCTTTGAAGACCTGGTGTCCAGTTCCTCGTCGCTTTCCTTGGCCCGAGTCCAGCTAGGATACTCCATAGGTAAGGTATTGGGTGGCGACGTAGTCTGGGCGGCGATGCCATGGGTTTCGGCGACTGCAACCATGTTGATATCGAGCCCTTTTGGTTTGAGATGAGAGCGAGTTCGATAGGCGACAGGTTTGATCTCTCAACAGGTTTCTTCAGACAAGACTTTGGTTTCACTGGCTCATGGCTGGATCGAAATATCCGTTGGCTTGTGAACCCTGTCAGCCCTCTCGTAGGGATTCTCGGAAACCAGATAAACGATATATCCTAGTAGTAAGGCAGACTCAAGTAGTGAATGAGAACAGACGGGGCCTGCCCTGTGATCGAGGCTATGCGTAGACAACGACAGTGGTCACTGCCAATCTGCTCTTTGCTCAAGAAGCCATAAGATCTGAAATGGCCTTTGAAGATATTAAAGTTGCCAAGTCGAAAGATGCAGACGACAAGGTGACAGAAAGGAAAAGGGGAAACATGGAAACAGGCTACGACGGAGCAGTCAGGGTCTGTATGGCACTACGTGATATGAGAAACAAGTCTGGTCCTTTGTGGCTTCAGATATCACCGAGGGCTGGCTGCCAGACCAAGTAGTAAAAGGTAGCCAACACAGTCAGCTCGGCCGGTCGGGATCCGGCAAGCTTTGCTTTGCGCCTGGGACGACGTTACGCTCCGACAAATAGTCTGTCTGGTACGTGGACCGGTGCGCCTTGGGCCTTGGGCCTTGGGGAGAGGTCCGTGGCTGTCCGCGGCTGTCTGGAAGGCTTCCCAGACAGCATTATCCGGAATCCATCCCGACGGCGTTCCACATTGTGCTTGTTGAGGGACTTGAGACTACGGGTTGGCCCCTGCCCGCGCAGAAGGCTCTGTCGGGGTCATACTTGATGCTACTAGACCGAGAATGGGTTCCAGAGCCGATGGGGTGGATTCGAAAGAGCGAGCAGTCAATGAATGATGTGTGAATGCGTACTAGTAAGTTTGGTGTTGTCAAAGAGACTCGTAGCTGCGACACAGATTGTCGTTAGAAGGGCGTTTTCCGTCGCTGGTGTCACAGATTCAAACAGCGCCCGTTTCAGAGTGCGGAGGGCCAGTTGGCAGTGAGTGGCCAGTTGTCGGGAGCGGGAGCGGGTGACTGGGAGAGCCAACGCTGGCTGGGATGGTCGGCAACTTGAGTTGAAGAGGTCTGGAGGATGAGCAGAAAGAAGTCGTCTTGTTCGCCCCAATTACAATGTCGGCGTGGACTCGACTGGATTCGACTGGACTCGTGTGGTTTGAGATGCGCGCCTGCCCGTTATGAGTTACGTGACCCAGGCAGGACCCACCCAGCCAGCAAGAGCAAGCAGCATTACATATTACGCAAATTGTGCCAGAAACCAAGTTCGGCGGGATAAACACCTCGGGAGTTCACACGAAAAAGGGTCTTTCTGTTTTGTTTGACATTTGGACGGAATCGAGCAAGTACCAGTAGCAGTTGCGTCGCTGGGGAGTTAACCTGATGCTGGCATGGCACGTCTTGAAATGCAAGTCGTACAGAGTATCTATCTCATGGGATTTTGCCGCATCTTGTCCATGGCCAAGATATTACAGCGTACATCGACGAGGCTCAAGTGGCCAGGCCCTTATCGTACGCACCTGCTATCGGACCAGACTGATTTTATGCGGGATTTTTTTGGTGTTTTTTTGGTGTCGAGAAAATTTCCGAGAAAAGGGCGACTTGAGGGCGACTTGACTCAGGCGGCCCAATTGCCAGCAGGGACGGGGGCAAAAGAGTCGGAAAAATAAAGCCGTAGCTGCCTGCTTAGCATTTACCTGTCAAACACATCTCCGTCACGTTGCAGTAACTTCTCCATCTCCCATCCAGGCTGTTGCAGTTCACCTGCCAAATCTTTCTGCTGGCGCAAGCTGTTTCCATTCATTCTCAACTTCTCGTCTGCGCGTCACTCAGCTTCCCGCGAGCTCCGGCGCAATGGCGTCTTCTTCTCGAGCTCTGGCCGCTGTCGGCCTGACGAGTCAATTGGCACATCCAGCCTGTATTGCGTCCAGGACGTATTCTACCGCAGTTCGGAATCATCCTCTCCGTTCGGCTCTCCGTCCAGCACAGCGGCCTTCTGTGTCCATGAAGCTTGCCGCGTCGCGCAGAATCGCTTTCCGCAGGGCCTACGCCAATGAGGCACCAAAGCCAACCCCGGCAAGTTGCGCAAGACTTTGAGGTGGGCATGGAGATTGACCTACCTCTCTGCCGCCGGCCTGGTTGGCTACACTTGCCTCATTGTATACCAAGATCGTCATCCTGAGCCGCAATTCGAACCGGATCCTTCCAAAAGACACTCGTCATCCTAGGTGAGCGACATCGGACCTTATTCTCATCGTGCGCTTGGGAACGGAAACGCTAACTTTGGGCTATAGGAACCGGCTGGGGCTCCGTCGCCTTGCTCAAGAAGCTGGATACCGAAAACTACAATGTCGTTGTTGTGTCACCTCGCAACTACTTCTTGTTTACTCCTCTGTTGCCCTCGTGTACCACCGGAACCATCGAACACAGATCCATCATGGAGCCTGTACGAGCCATTCTTCGACACAAAAAGGCCGCCGTCAAATTCTATGAGGCGGAGGCATCTTCCATTGACCCTGACCGAAAGGTGATCAAGATCGTCGATAATTCAGAAATCAAGGGTGCGACCTCGGAGACGGAGATTCCTTACGACATGCTTGTAATCGGTGTCGGTGCCGAGAACGCGACATTCGGTATTCCTGGCGTGCGCGAAAACAGCTGCTTCCTCAAGGAGATTGGCGATGCGCAGCGAATTCGCAAGAAGATCATGGACTGTGTCGAGACGGCCGCTTTCAAAGGCCAAACTCCTGAGGAAGTGGACAGGCTAATGCACATGGTCGTGGTTGGTGGTGGTCCTACAGGCGTCGAATTTGCTGGCGAATTGCAGGATTTCTTTGAAGAGGACATCAAGAAACTTGTACCGGAGATCAGCCCTCACTTCAAGGTCACGCTAATCGAAGCCTTGCCCAACGTTCTGCCGTCCTTTTCCAAGCAGCTGATTGATTACACCGAGAACACACTCCGCGAAGAAAAGATTGACATCAAGACGAAGACTATGGTGAAAAGAGTTACTGACAAGACTGTCGAGGCCGAGATCTCGCGTCCAGATGGCAGTAAAGAACGGGTTGAAATTCCCTATGGTCTCTTGGTCTGGGCAACAGGAAACGCTGTCCGGCCCATTGTCAAAGATTTGATATCTCGCATTCCAGCTCAGAAAGATTCGCGCCGAGGTCTGGCTGTGAATGAGTACCTCGTTGTTCAAGGTACCCGTGACATCTGGGCCATCGGTGATTGTGCTGTGGCCGGATATGCGCCTACCGCTCAGGTGGCATCTCAGGAAGGCAATTTTCTTGGGCGCCTGTTCAATAACATGGCCAAGACTGAGAACCACGAGGCTCGTATCCAGGAGCTGAGTAGTAAGATGAATCTACAGGGCGGCAACTCGGCTGAGGCAGCCCGTGAGATTGAAAGTCTGGAAAACAATTGCGGAGAATGAAGGACATTAAGCCGTTCAGATATAGTCACCAAGGTAGCTTGGCCTATATTGGTAGCGAGAAGGCTGTTGCAGATGTCAGTTGGTGGAACGGAAACCTGGCCACGGGTGGCAGTCTGACCTATCTCTTCTGGCGCAGTGCCTACTTGTCCATGTGCTTTAGCAGTGAGTTTTGACCCTTCGCTTTTTCTTTGCCTCGGTTGTATTTTCTCCTGAGCTAACCAAACATGTGCAGCACGCAATCGAGTCCTGGTTATTCTGGATTGGCTCAAGTCAAAGGCATTTGGACGCGACGTGTCACGAGAGTAAGAAGTACCATGGTAGAGTCGGGGTGCCCTACGTTGAGATCTATGTAGGAAAGGGGTGGAATTTTTAGATAATATTCACTGCTTAATTTTGTACGGGATATTCGGGACGCCTTTGTGATTAGATCCGGGGCGTATCACGCCTTTTACTTTGTTTCTTTCGTTTATGTTGCTATAGGTTTAGAGGCAGGAGAGCCCGTCATATAATAACGGCATCTGTAGGTGGGCAATAGACGTGACGGCATTGCCAGATCTAATATTAACCTACTGTCAAGTCATCATGTGCTACATGTGACCTGCCACGCTTGTCGCTTAACCTTCACACGTAGAATTGTGTAAATGCTGGTAGAAGGAACGAAATGTCTGTCAATTACTCATGTGAGTCGTGGAGTCGGACTTTTTTGTGGCAGCGGCGTCGCCGATTGAGGTCCAGAAGGCGCATTTTGCGCTGGCAATTATCGACATTGTCAGTAAGGCTACGCAAGTATCACTCGCTGATTGAAATCGTCTCAAGGACAGACATAGGCACAGTTTCGATCATCTCTACGAAAGCGGTCGGAGATTCAGAAAGGTGTAGGGTAAGCCTATTGGAACATGCGCAAATGCAGCAGCCAATCAAAGAGGAGGCCCCACCACACACTCCAGACAGGATTGTGTACGGAGTACTCCGTACGGACTACTTAGCGCGGTTATTGGCAGAAAAAAAAATTGAAAATTGAGGCAGAGGCAGGGGCTAGCCTGCCTAGCAGGGCGACGAAACCAAAGGGGAAAAAGCCCACGCGCGAGGCAGAAAAACTTGACTCCTGCAAACCTCGCACAACGCAACGCTAACACTCAACCCTTTCTGTTTGCATTCCTTTTCATCCGTCCACAAGCGGATAATTATCAGATCTCAACGTACATTTTCGCTCACAGTTCTTGTCTTGCATCTACGCCATCTTCACGTCAGGCAAGCATCGGAAGCTAGTTCTCACAGGACAAACACTTGAACATGTCCAACTACGGAGGTGGTCGCGGCGGCGGCGGTTATGGAGGCTATGGTCGCGATAGAAGCGACCGAGGTGACCGAAATGGCGGTTATGGCGGTTATGGCGGCGGCGGCGGTGGTGGTGGTTACGGCGGAGGGTGAGTTCACTTTACAAAATTGAACCGGGTTTCGCTCCAATCTTTGGACGTGGCACGTGGGAAAAAGAACTGAGCAATTTCCCATGTGCTCACCAGAATTTGGTAGTGATGCCTGGTCAACTAAAAACATTACGCAAGCCAGGCTGAAATGCAGTATCGCTAACACAAAATACAGTCGATCGAATGGTTACAGCAATGGCCACAGCAACACCAACGGCTATAGCGGCGGCGGCGGCGGTTATGGTGGTGGCCATGGAGGCGGATTCGGCGGAGGTGATCGAATGAACAACCTGGGCTCTGGGTTGCAAAAGCAAGAATGGGGTATGTCGAGAACATCTTGAGATAATTACGTCCCGCTTACGGCAACTACTGACACTCTCCCGATCAGATTTCTCTGCCCTCCCAAAGTTCGAAAAGTCATTTTACAAGGAAAGCCCCGACGTCACCAACAGATCTCCTGCTGAAGTCGACGCGTTCCGTCGTAAGCACCAGATGACGATTGCTGGCAGCGATATTCCTAAGCCTGTAGAGACTTTCGACGAAGCCGGATTCCCCGCTACGTTATGGATGAGGTCAAGGCGCAAGGATTTCCAGCCCCACGGCCATTCAATCCCAGGGTTGGCCCATGGCACTTTCTGGTCGGGACGTTGTTGGTATCGCGGAAACGGGCTCTGGAAAGACTCTGACATATTGTCTTCCTCCATCGTCCACATCAATGCGCAGCCCTCCTGGCACCTGGAGATGGCCCCATCGTCTTAGTTCTCGCCCCCACCCGTGAGCTTGCTGTCCAGATTCAGCAGGAGATTACCAAGTTTGGTCGTTCCTCGCGCATCCGAAACACTTGTGTCTACGGTGGTGTTCCCAAAGGACCTCAGATCCGAGACCTCTCTCGAGGTGTCGAAGTTTGCATCGCCACCCCTGGCCGTTTGATTGACATGCTTGAGGCTGGCAAGACAAACCTTCGTCGCGTCACCTACCTCGTGCTCGACGAGGCCGATCGTATGCTTGACATGGGGTTTGAACCTCAAATTCGCAAAATCATTGAGCAGATCCGACCTGATAGACAGACCCTCATGTGGTCTGCCACTTGGCCCAAGGAGGTTCGAGCAATGGCCTCTGACTTTTTGACCGACTTCATCCAGGTCAATATTGGTTCAATGGACCTGTCTGCCAATCATAGAATCACCCAGATCGTCGAGGTTGTCACTGAGATGGAGAAGCGCGACAAGATGATCAAGCACCTCGAGAGAACCATGGAAAACAAAGAAAACAAGATTCTTATCTTCGTCGGCACGAAGCGTGTAGCAGATGAGATCACTCGCTTCCTCCGCCAGGACGGCTGGCCAGCACTCTGTTAGCATTCTGCTCTCATCTTCGTTGCAGTTCAAATTCACTAACTTTTTTGACCACAGCTATCCATGGAGACAAGCAACAGAACGAACGTGACTGGGTTCTCGACCAATTCAAGACTGGAAAGAGCCCCATCATGGTAGCCACTGATGTGGCATCCCGTGGTATTGGTTAGTATCATCATCCTCCCTCCCCGCCCCTCCCTCTCTGCAACTTCCGGCAACGCATTTGCTGTACTTTACTCTTTATGTCTAGGGGCCATATCTTAATTGCGCGAACGTGCCTGATGTAAATCGTGTCCACTTGGTTCTCAAAGCCGTGGAGTCTTGATCCTCTGTACAGCTCTTGCATTGCTATGCTGGCATTTCTGCTCTTGTACCGTTTTTACCCGTGGTACTGGCGTAGAAGTTGGCATCTCTTGATTAGCTCAAGCTGTCTCCCAAGGCTCCCTAACCCGAGGATCTATCTGGTGAACGAATTCACATATCCCCGGAAAGGATGGATGGCATCATGGCACCCCAATTGGATTGCCCTGGCTTACCAGAGAGTGAAATTATCTGTAGATGGCATGGACTTGGAGCCATCCCTGTCGCATCACTGCGCTGGAACGTTGCTACGAACGAGAAACGTCTTTTTCGCCTGCTAACCTTGACTGATGAAGATGTTCGCAACATTACCCATGTGTTGAACTACGACTATCCCAACAACTCTGAGGATTACATTCATCGAATTGGTCGTACTGGCCGAGCCGGTGCAAACGGAACTGCAATTACGTTCTTTACCACTGACAGTGTGTTGATTCTTTCCGACCCCCTTGAAATTTGTGGTAGAAGCTGACCCTTGACCCAGACCAGAAGCAGGCCCGCGAGTTGGTCAATGTTCTGCAGGAGGCTAAGCAGCAAATTGACCTCGCCTCGCCGAAATGGCACGCTTTGGTGGCGGAGGTGGTAATCGATATGGAGGCTGGGGACGTGGACGTGGTGGTGGTGGTGGTGGTGGTGGTGGTAGAGGTGGGTTTCGACGTCGTTAAAAAGAAAAACCTTGGCAGCTTCACCACGAGCTGACTTGGTCGTCTCAGCCAACTCCAACAACCAGCCACTCGGCAATAGACGCTGGTAAGAAGACTTTGTGACGACAGTTGGCTCGGGGTCTGTCTTTCTTTGGGGTGAATGGGTCTCCTACACGGCTCCACCTTGACATGAAGTCAAGGGAAGCAAAACAAAGAAGGCAAGGCACACGACACGAACCACGGCGTTTGATAGAGGGTACAGGGTATTGTCCATTCCCCTTTCCCTTCTCATAACTAGACATGGGCGCGCAGATATTGCGCACCCACGGTATTATGTTCGTTTTGTTGACCATGATTATGGGATGTTATCCATGTTTTCTTATGCCACTTACCCCAGTCATTTCTGCAGTATTCAGAGGTATTTACACATGAGCATTGGCGTGAGCACCGCGCCAAATATTGCAGATGTAATTTGATAGATGACACGGGCAAGAACAAGTCGAGTTAAACTTGCAACGGCCATACTGAGAAGACGGGGCTTTCTTATAGAGTACTGTAGTTTATTTAAGAGTAGTTGGCGTTTTGACCAAGTGCAAAACCCACTGCCTCTGCTGACCCCTTGATGCCGGCCTACTAACCAAGCGATGACAGTAACTTTTGTTTCTTTCTGTTTTGCTTTACTAGATGCACACATGAATGAATGCTATTAATTGCTCTGGAGAAATGGAGAGTGAGCCAACACGCAAGGATGTCAGGAAGAGATTCGTGATGCTCTACACAAACGTCGCCGTAGCTACTACTGGTTACTTGTACGCGATGGCAGAATCCTGATGCCTGAACGAACGCGCAAAGTCCCCTCGCACTACTGCTTCAACGGCCACAACTAGTTGTCAAGCACCTCTGAGCGCCTGGTAAACAAACGCAGCCGGGAAGGAACAATAACCACGGGGACAAGACCGTCTTGGACTCCATTCCTGGAGACTGCTGATTTCATATCACCGCGTTCCCGTGTAGTCTAGTCAGTCCCCTTTTGGCCGTAGCATTACTATCTATACTGGACGGTCGTGTCCGGACGGCTCATGTCTTGTATGGGCGAAATTCCCGCCCTGGGTAACGTGTGGCAGTTACGTATGCCCTTGCCCTTTTTATATCCTGAATTGTGATCATTTGACGCCCTGGGAGGGGCCAGTTTTCGGCAAACTGCGGGCTACGGAGGTAGGGGTGTTTTTTGTATTTATTTTAACAACTGCTTGTTGTGTCTGTGTTGAGTGGAATATGGTCGCATGAGTTCCCGAAAGCAGGATTACTTTAAGACAAACGGTGTACGGTAGTCTGCGACAACGGGCCAAAGGGAGGCGTGTGTCTGCCCAGGAAACAGCGAACCTAGGAAGGGTGAGCTGGGGTTTGGCTGGAAAGCTGAGTGAGTGGTTAGGTACATACGAGGCTTAGTCACACCCCTTCGGTATGCCGTGTATTTGCTTTCTTAGATACAGAAATGAAGATCGGTGCCGAAAAGCAAAAAAAAAAAAATGACCCATGTTTTTATTTTCCGTGTGCTTGCCCGACTCAACTCGAATAATTTTCGTCGCATAGGTCGACAAGGCCTGAAACATTGCCCGTCCTGTTGGAGGCGTGCGCAGCGGACATGGTGGGCAGAGTTGGGCTGGGCTCAATTGGCAAGGGCACTCGCAAGCCACAATGGGTCGATCGAGGCTAAAATAAAACCGGGAACGTGGGAACGTGGAAATTTTGTTTTCAGCGGCACGGAGTACGGACTAGAATCTGGTGATTCCGATGGCGTGGTCCGTGTGTCCGTTCGAACGTGCTTAACCCCGAAGAGCTGGTGGTCCCCCTCGCAAAAGCTGCCAAAACGCCACCTGAGTCTAACCATCAGGCAAGGCTGTGGCTGGCAGACTGACTAGCTGGGGTGGGGGTTGTCTGATATACATTTTTTCTGGGGGTTTTTTTTTCTTTCTATTTTGCTTATTTTCAATGAATTGCGACGCGGGGTTGTTCCAAGTCGGCCTGCGAAAGTGACTGAATCGAATCCCGCCGTTCGCCGTCGAGGCCAAAATTACCAACAAACCAGCCCTCCTCCTCCTCCTTGCCCACGACGGACGTAAAGGAGGGCCGCCGCCCCTATCGGCCCGGAGGTACCCAGAAGAGAAGTGAGAAAGGAGAGGAACGAAGACCAGCCCGACCGACCCGACTTCAACAGGCGATGACGGCGGAGGCGAGCGGACTTGGCCGATGAGCAAAAACGAAAGGGGGAAAACTGGAAAACTGAGGTCGGGGACGGTACCCATTCCGAAAAATATCGGGCTAGTTGGACGGGAAAATGTACCGAGTACATGGCAAATTGCCAAAAATCCGTCCCGATTCCCCTCGCTGTCAGCACAGTGTGTCTTTCGTCTCAGACAGTGCAGATGGGGCATGATGACATGGGAGTCAGTCTCCCGTGGCCCCAGCAAGGGGACGACGTGGGTGATTCCTTGTGATTGGATCCGATGGTACGCACTCGAATTCCCCAGTAGCCTGCGCGGGTGCCACAGCACAGAACAAGGAGGAGTGGAGGAGGAGGCAGGCAGGCAGGCATGCGGGTGAGTGACTATTTACAGCAGCCTTCCCGGTCCATCTAGCAATATAATCTTATCAAAAGATTTGAAATTCATCTCATCTATACATAACTATAACCTATGCTCCGTAGATACATGTATATAGCTGTGCTTTGAACTAGGCTAATGAGCCGGATCTCAGGGGTAGGCAATGCTGGCACTCACGTTTTGCCTTCACAGTTGGTGATGATCTCAAAGGGGGAGCGTCGAGATCGTACGCCAGCCAGCATCATGGGGTGTTCCAAGTAACTTCAAGGTGGGGGAGTTTCCTTTTTCTACTCTTCTTTGTAATCGACCATGTTTCCGGATGCGTTGCGTTGCGTTGCGACGGCCGCGGTTCTATTCGCAGCGAAGGGAGGAAAACAAATAAAAATATTGCGAAAAGTCTGATGCCGTCCTTGCGGCGTGCAAGCCCAGAGGTCAATGCTATGGCCTTGTCGCTGAGGATGCTTTCACGCGCGCGCGATCTAAAGCAAGCATCTCACAAGGCTTGGAGTATTGGAGTTGTGGAGGGATAGATGTACCGTGGGGAAATCGTACATGGGAAGCATCCTCACGGTAACTCGTTACTCCTTGCTTGGTATTATCTATCCCACCACAAATCTCGGGGCGACGAGCCCCGGCTCTGGTTGGCACCGTCCAGAGAGCCAGGAAGTTTGATATGTACTTCGCCCAATCTTCTGAATGGATGATCTTGTAGGCATGTGCTGACTGGGTTGCATTATACATTCATACATTACAGCCACCAAGTTAAGCGGGTGGTGTCACTGTTGACTTGCCACTTATTCCTCTAGTATCGTATCATCCCCAATATACAACTTTCCAGCGGCTTAGCATCAGCGAGGGTCCAGACGGGAGTGATGATCCATCTCCCTGCCGACGATACTATAATGACGTCCTGGACATGGCTCATTTGACCTCGAGCAGTGCCGACAAGGGCAACGGGTCTTGAATTTGAGCGGCCCTAGTGCCGTTGTCATTGATGGCTGGATCGTCGACCGCCAGGGCACTGTGAGGTGGGGAGACGATGAGGCAGCTGAGCTAGTCTTACACAAGCTCTGCTTTGAGGCTGAGTTTATTCAACTCTCCGTTCAACTCGGGTGATTTACACAGGGATGTAGATGGGGCCGACCTGAGCTTTTGGGTGCCGTTCTAGCAAGTTCATGACTTGTCCAGCATCATGGCACAAATGAGGACACTGGTATGACCACCTTCCTCGGTGGGGTTTCGCAGTGGAATAATATTTCCACTCTTTGATCATGAGACTCAGAACCCAGCCGCGACCCGGCATGCTTGGGATAGTATAGTCGACCGCTGGAAGGTTATAGAGGCCTGGCCAACAGGCCCTGCCTGCTATTGCCTGCTATTGCCTGCAGGAACGCTGACAGGAAGAATACCAACTAGCTGGGGAAAATGTCAGACACTTGGCGCAAATCTGAAAGGCTTGTAAGTAGTGCGAGTGTGGAGAGTTCTACCATGCGAAGGTCTGTCTGTCTGTCTGTCTGTATAAATCTACTCGACAGGGGGAAGTAAGCTCATGAGCTATTAGCAGGGAAACAAGGAGACAGGGACTAGGATGAACAAGTACCTTATATTACTAGAAACTTGGACAGAAACGGATATATTCTTTTATAGCACTGCATAATACTCTGTGCATTCTCCTGTGAGTCTCTACTACTAGCAGTACACGCAGCTGTTAGAGAAGAACGAAGGAGTGGGACATGTAGACTTGTAAAATAATTCAGGGATGTCGAGATGGTCGATTTCGTGCGTTCTAGTCGGACTAGTCGGACTAGTCGGACTACCGACCGCGCCCTTCCAACCATGAGTATGGGGTCGTACTGGAGCGGGAGGAATGTTAATGTTGATGGCTCCCTAAAAAGCACTGCAACCATTGTCAAGTGCGCGCCTAAAAACGAGACAGAAAAAGAGCTCAATTCTTATCAACACTCAATTGTTCTTCCCGCTTCTCACGGTGCCTAGTGAGGTTTTGGGAAAGCGACGCGGTCAGCATCAGTGACTGCTAAGGAGCTTCACAGACCTTTGTCTTTCGAATGGCAGCAGAAGGTGTCACTTGCATTGAAATTCAAAGCACCATGACGTCGCACCCGCGAGAGAAGCTTGTCCACCCTCGGAACCCATGACTTTGAAAAAGAAAAAAAGAACAGTCATGTTTGGTCAAGAGTGCTCTCTGTTTGAGATCAATCGAGGGATAGAGACAAGACGCCCTTGAGGTAAGAGACTGGTCTGAAAATCGATATTTGAACCTCTGTATTTCCAAACCGCAATAATCAGAGGAAGCGCAGCAGTTCTGAAAAGAGCTGTTTGAGTCGCTCCTTCCTTGTTTTCTAGATGAGCGACCGCCTCCCCCATGTGGCCTCGGCCAATGACTGACTGACTGCAGCATGAACAGAAAAGAGAAACAATGATGGAATCCCACCAAGTCACGACATGGCAAAGGTTTGGCAGTCGATGGCTCGCGAGGCTGTCGTGAATCAAAGTCAACTGGTGGCTGGAGCTCTGACCTTGATGGGGCGGGCACAAGTGAGCTTGACCTTGGAGTTGACGCTCGCTTCGGCAGCCCCATGATTCTTCTTCTTTTTCTCTTCTTGGTCGAATGTTGATACTTCTGAAAACGCTGGCTGCCGTATGTTGGTCAACGTGCCAGATTGAGACATTGAGACCCTATCAGCTTGTGCGACGTCCAACACTAATCGAATTCCATGTGGCATTGTCGTACAAAGTCGACCACCACACCACCACCACCCACCTGATGGTCAAACGGTTTAGTGTGGACATGGGTTCACGCATTCCATGGATCCACTGCACGAGGTGAGATCTGTGCTTGCTTCCACACGCGGAGGACGGGTTTCAGGCACACGCCACACCCCATGGTAATAGCTCGAAGACTTTTGCTCGAAACCCGTGAGCTTCTGACCGCCGGCTTCACCGCGTTGATGGGTTTGTTTTTGTTTGTCAAGCATTCATAACAATTTGCTCCAAGGGCGAGACGAGGACTCTGATACCTGCGTTCCATGTATCTATCTGGGCCGACTCCAAGGCAATACGGAGTAATAGGGATGATATCAATACACTGACTGGCATTCGGTTTTGGACTTATCTCCCCACAAGTTGCGCCGCAGGCCGATGGCGGCCACGTCTCAGTGCGGCGATAGCATCGAGCGACGAGCGCAGGGCATGGGGACCGCAAACAGATGATATTCACGCTAATGGAGCAGAAGATATAGGGGCTGTCGCGTAGCACCCACGGGCACCCACGAGCACTGTACGCGTTTGAAATTATCGTGAGAGGAACGAGTGAGTCATGACAACTTGTATGAGGGTTTTTGGGGCCGAGATGGTTCCGAGAACTATCATACTGCCGGTCCAAGGTCGGCTCCCATTGGTCTGAGCAATTACATCGCCGATGCGCTGTTTATTTACTCCAGACATGTCCTCACGAACGACAAACTGATGATTCAACACTTGAAGACCCTCGTCCAAGCCACTGCGGCTTGAAAGTGGCTTGGAAGTGGAGTTAATTTACTGTGTACTGAAAATGTGCTAGAAGTCGACATGAGCCGACATGAGCCGACATGCTTTGCCGACATCACAAGTCTCAAACCAATCAAACAAGTGCTCCTTCAGCAATCGCTGTGGTGGGTGGGGCCTGAGCAGCGATCGATCCAAGCCAATCCCGACGTAGGGACAGAGGTGTAGCCAAAAAGTCTGTGCAGACCTAAAACATACAAGCAGCTTTTTGCACACGGGGAAAAATCCATGCGACTTGATGATGAAACGAGGAAAGTCGACACAAAAACAAAAAGGTAGCTAGTAATACGATCCCGACAGAACGCTATCAGTGACACCGATTGATGTCGGGTCAGTCAGTCAGCTTGATGGGAAATGATCCGCTGCTGACCAAAGGACACGTCTACGATCTGTAGCCGAATAACACCACCAAGGTTGCTGTGTCGGAGCAATTGACCCTTTAGTACACTATAACCCTGAATGATCTTACACGTCTACAAGCCCCACGTGGGGTAGCTACTAATAGCTCTTTAGAGGGTAGAGCCATTTGGAAATCTAGGAGTACTGATAATAAAATCATTGTTAATGCTAACTATAGCTTGTGTAAGTAATGCAGCTCTTTCTAACTTGGGCAATTGTTAGTATAAGCATTGAATTTTAATGTTTGTTTCTGCTCATTGGTTGTGGCTGGCCAATGCCTTGGATTTGTGAACACATCGGGGTTAGTATAAGTATTATAGTATGAACTAGGCGTGTATAAGAAGCACCGCTAATCTGGATAATTTAATTGGATGAAAACCCTGTCGGTACGTGATTTGTGGCCTCACCGGCACCAAAGAGATAGATCCCCATGGTTAGCTGGGCTGAGGGATCTCTGCAACGAGCTGCAGCCACCTCAGGCCCACAAGCCAAACGCTGACCCGACCCGACCCGATGAGGTCTGATCTGTCCTTTTGTTCTAACACAGGAATTGTTTAAGATGGGCCAAGCCACAACGGATTGCAATAGTAACTGCTAACCAGGAGTGGATATGGATTTGTGTGCTGGCATACCGATAATTCAACCGCCGTTGTATTACCTCGGTGATTTCCTGGCCGTGATTGCGCTTGGCAGGCAGATGGATGAAGAAACGAAAAAGTCTTGCCGGAAAGCGACTTGTTTTCCAGCCCCGTTGTGGGCGTGGGCTGGATTGCAGGGCAGGGCATACCAACACGTGCAGTGCAGTTGTGCACCAGCCCACAGTCTTTGTCTCCTCGGCCGCCGGCTTTGTCCCCTTATCACATTGAATTGCCCTGATACTCTGAGAAACGAGAACGCGACTTCTCGTGCTTCTACCAACAACCTCTCGGGATTGTCGTCTTGTCCCGGACTTCTCCGCATCGGGCTTCAGGTCGGTCATCAACGAAATCCCCCCTGCAGCCACCACAGTGCATCCCTTACCCGAGTTCTCCTGTTCCGTCATTGATTGTTGTTCATCACACAAGTTCCTGCTTACATGTTATGTACTCGTCTCTTGCCCTACCTGCATCGTAATTCGTACCTATCTCGAGGCCTGAACATGCGGCAGACAACTCCTTGACAACTTAAACTCCACAAACCCACACGTCCACACGCTTGGGCCAGGACCGTTTCTTGCGTTCCTGGCCCAAGCCCAAGGGTCACTAGAGGCTGGATGTCCAGTTCTCGTGCAACCCAAACTAGTGCATCCGCATGAACCAACGTGCTGGGCCCTAATAACTTATAACACCGGGCAAAAACGCGCCAATGGAGAGAGACATTGCCCACTGTGAATTGGCGCCAACGTGGACGACGTCTGCTCACACAAAGGTGTTCCGGAGCAGATGCATCTGGAAGATATGTCTTTCACGGCCGACATGTAGGATTTTTTACGTTTATACTCATCATTGCAAGGATGAGGCTCACATGGCCTCTCCATTTCTTCCGACGGAACCAAGAGAACAAACAACATAGCGGATCTACTATTACGCTGATCTACTATGACGCTGACCATGGAGAACAGTTTGTCCACTGTACTTCCTTCTCCTACCACACTGAAGTTTTCTTTTCCTTTGTTTTGAACTGCATTCCTTGATCGGATCGATTCGCTGTTCTGGGCATCTGCTCCGGCGTTCATGACAAAAGGGCCTTTGGAGTGGTCGACCCCCTCCCCTCCCCTCCCCTGTCACTCCACCAGATGGACAAGGATGCGCACAGCCAGTGGCAATCAGCCTCACGCCCTGGTATTTGGTATTTCAAGCGAATTCATCCATGCCTCAGTCATCAGTCAAAACATTGCTTCAAGACAGAATGGGCCATGCTGTGATGTCAACGCCTTTGCATGGACCGTCTGGGGCAGTCTGGGGTCCTATTAGGGTAATGCTTGCTGTGTGATGTTCGGCACACAGCGAGCCATCTTGTCATTGATTAGTCGGGCTATTTCGACGAGTCCACCCCGAGTGTCACGGTGGAGTCCGGTCCCAGTGAGATCCCCATCCTCGAATCCCTTTGGGCATCAGTTATGGAGTGCTGGATGTGATGTAATGCAAGAATCATCCATCATCCACCAAGGTTCTTCTGTAATTTCAGCTTCCAAGGCCGGCGGGTGCGAGAGCGGCGTCGTCAGCCTTGACCGTGGGGCACCGGCTCCGACAAGCAGGCGAATGACAGGCAGGAGTACTCCGTACCGAATACACATACGTACATACATTGTAGTGTCTACACGATGCTGAAAACGAGACGGCATTTCACGGCTTCATGGCATTGATATCTGCGTCCATGGCGACTGGTAGAGGCATACTTGCCACTGGGGTCTGTCTGTTTTCTTGCGACCCAATGATAAGCTTTTGACGGCAATCAAAGGTCCTGTGACTCCTGTTGGTCCAGTCAACGGTACTCAATCGATTGGGGCCAACGCAGTCAGACGGCAGGCAAACTGCATTTTGTTCAGGGGTCAACTGTTGCCACGATGAAATGCAATCTTTGCACACTAGTCGTCTATGCAGTCGTTATGGAAGTAGAAATATTCCCGTGGAAGCTTCAGTTCGAGCTGGCGACCCAGAGCGCGAAGATTCAGAAAACCAACGACGAGTTCAACAAAAACAACAACAATACCAATAAATCAGTGGATTGAAGTCGCCACACACAGCCCTTCTGGTATCGTCCAGTCGGCCAGCAGATGAACTCCGAAAAGGCCTTCTCCGCCACCAATTTTCCCTTTCAGACCCTGTTGAAGCCCGGATGGAACCACAGAGAGCCAAGGGAGCAGGGGGCAAGTTGAGCAGGGTCTGGGCTGCCTGGATCACACCTTGACGCCGAATTCTGCTCGCAGGAGTTCAGAATAGAGTACCATTTTGTCCGCCTTCCAACAGGCTGGGTCAAATTTCACTCGAGACACCCCATCTTGCTGAAATCCAATCCAACAGACCTCTGAATCTCTGCGGCTCATCCGCGCTGCATGCACCACCGCTTCAATGTTGCCTCCTGAATTGCCAGCCAGCAGCGCCAGCGCCAAGCCCAGCCAGCCCAGCCAGCCCAGCCCAGCCATCATCTCATCTCCATCTCCTTGTCGTCGTCGTCGGTGTCGCCGTCTACAACCTTCGCCGAGCAGGCACATTTCAGTCCTGTATATTCTTTTTCTTCCAAATCAATTTCCTTTGTCACGCCCCCTTTCGGCTACCTTTCCTTCCATGCCCCTTGCTTGCTTTTGGCCACTCGCCTTTTGATGTCATTATCCTGGAGACACCTTCGTTCACCACTACCTACTGGTCCAGAACTGACCCCCAAGGGTCAGTCGAGTCAGCTTGGACGGAAAGCACGGTGGTGTAAGCAGTACGGAGTAGGAGACGAAAGGATTATCAGAGATCTCTTCGGGCTGACGCGATACCATATCCCCGTGCTAGATTTTTGTGCAACATGCAAACCCGGCACCCCAAAAACGGTCATGATTGATTCGTGCCGCTTCGATGGCTACGTGAGAAAAAAAGGTCACGGCCGTCCGAACTAAAGTCAACCAACTTCGCGTCAGCTTTCCGGTTACAGGATGGGATCCCCAGCCGTGTTCATGCCTCCTCCTCTCCTAAGATGCCGGATCGCCAGCTTTACCATTTGCATTTTCGCTTCCTTGTTTTTATGTTGGCGCTACGGCGGAAATAACCTGATTCTTCGCATCAGCGCACACCCCCTCTTTCCCCCAAATGCCTGCCTGCTTATTTTGAAAGACTTGTGTGAGACGATGCAGACAGCGAGACAACGAGGCAAAAACACAATCGTAATTAACGCTGTCCTGTGAATGACTTTGCTGCCGCATAGCACATGGAGATTTTGCCGTTCAATTCTGCATCATCAAGCCCATCGCAACCACTTGGGAAGTCTGTCATTGCCTCCTGCTTGTTCGCAGATGCATGTCTCCTCCCCCTCCATCCTCCCCCTACCCCCCCACATCCTGCACCCTGCATGCCTGCACCGCACCTTCTGGCTTGTTCGTCACGTTACCTGCCATGTCGCTGCCCTGTCGTTTGCCGGTAGCCTGCCACTGCCTGCCTGCCTGCCTGCTGCCTGCCTGTCGAAGCTGGGACCGAACGAACCTGCGGTGGCAGCGCTTCAGCGCTTGAGCAGCCAGTGACCAGGGGAGGAGCCTTCTAGCCCCAGGTCACCATCCAGTAGTCACATAGCACCAGACTTACTCCTTACCTGACCTGACATAAACCCGGCCGCGACTTTGAATGTTTTTCAATAACCTCTTCCACCCGTGCTCGCTACACGCGTGTTTAGTCAACTGACGACATTCGCATTGTTACGCCATATCCGCGCTCTATCTTTTCTCTGCCATTGTCAGATCCGCTTTGCTGTTTGGTATTACGCTCAGGGCGACGCTCAGTTGCGGAGTTCGTCTACTTTCCTATCCCGTCGTTAATTTGTCCCGTCGCCAGAGGACGGTTTAAAAATTCTTCGGTCCCGCACTGCTCAGCCAATACCGCACGCAAATCTGCAACTTCAGTCTTCGTCGCCACGTCAACTTCAGTCACGTAACTTTGAATGGCCTGGCACTACTGGCAACTCACACACACGCACAACACGTCGACACACCAGACGGTAGGCTAGGCTGCTGGCCAGGCCGCTCCTCCTCCACTGCCCGGAATCGGCTTTCTTGGATTGGTGTTGTTTCTGTCGGTCCGTATTCCGCACTGACTGACTCTTCATCAAAAAGTCAGAGTTCAATCCATCGCAAGACAGAGGCTTTTGCATTCACCCCCTTCTCCCCCTCTTCTCTTTGGCTCCCTCACCCTCCTTCCACGATCCCAGCAGGTTCCCAGCAAGTCCCGTCTTGAGTCAGGCGCTAAGCTCAGTTGGAATTGGGCGCTCGGCAGAGCCCACAATCGATACTGCACTATATTAGTGTCGCGCTCCGCAATCTAGTCCAAGAGCCATCTTAGCCCCTCGACTTTTACTTCTGATCGTGGGCGAGCGCAAACATCCTTAGGCCCCGTCTCTAGCAAAGTTCCGCAACTCCAAGACTCGGCCTAGTTCCTGGTGCCGTCAAGCCTTCGGGCTCATAAACCTGCATTTGGCCGCTTGTTCTGGCGCGTCCACTAGCACCAACACTACTTCGACCACGATCTTTGTTACCTCGTCGGCAGGCTACTTTGGATTCAGACATATACATAATTCTGAATTTGCTATCAGAGCTATTACTTAACTGGAGAACTCAATTATTGAGAGCATACGTTATCTACGTTGACTCCTTCATTGGTCGGTCATCTGCATCTTACAACGGCCCGTCAATCATCTCGGAACGAACGACTGGACCTTTCCCGGGCTAAGCTGGATTAGTCAAGAGCTGTTCGCTGCTACGGGTTGTTGAGACATTCGAGAGTCGCGAATCTACGCATTGCACAGTCTTCGTCGGGCCTTTGTTTACCTCTCTTTGCAGCACCCATTGTCCGTTCACGACATTGAATGCACATTGTTTTGGCCAGAAAACTTAGACAAGGCCGCCTCTTCCTCACAGCTTCATGGACCGAAGTGCTCCTGAGTATTCGCAGTCAGGTTTGCCCTCGCCCTTTTCAAGCAACTACGGCGACAACCATTCTGAAGGCTCGACCGCAGATCACGCGCCTGCTGCGCATTATCCAGTCAAAACAGAGGTCGCTTACCCAACTTCAGCAACTCCCACCTCCGAATACGGCGTGTATCCTCAGTCCGCGCGATCAGGAACTTTCCCAGAGCATATCCGGCGTTCATACCACCCTGCAAGCAACAACAGCAGCGGAGGTATGGCGCAACAGCAGAACAGTCCGTCCTTCTCCCCGCAGGATGGGCGAAGCCATGAAAACCTAGCGGTTCATTCTGACAACGGAGTACCTATAGACCCGTCCATCGCGGCGCCCAGCCCTACCTATCCTTATCCGCCGCCGCAGGCATCACCATATGCGCCGAACCCAGATATGACGCACAGCTACTCCCATCCTAATAGCGGCATGTATGCCCAGCCGCGTCCCGACTGGACAGGCTACGGTCAGCACGGAGCGTCTCCCATGGCAGCAGGTCATCCTGGCGTATATGGTCAGTCTCCGGCCTCTGCGCCCCAGCAGAGACCTAATCAGGTAAGCAACTCGCTGCGAATACACTTTGAACAACAAGCGCTTGCATTCGCGACACCCGTTGTTGTGCGAGAATCCGTGGATGGGGCTTGGCGCCCGAAGTTATATATAGACTTTTACCCTATTTTAGAACTCGAGCCCGATCTACTTGAAAGCCCACAAAGCGGGACGATTTCGTCGTTGGGAGCTATAAACTGCGCTATCTCAAGGTTGGGTCGGCAACGCTAACGTACGCGGCTAAAATTTAGGTGTATTCGTTTGTGCCGATTCCCGGAGCACAGCAGCACAAACGCCCAAGGCGACGGTACGAAGAGATTGAGCGCATGTACAAGTGCGGTTGGAACGGCTGCGAAAAGGCCTATGGAACGCTAAATCATCTAAATGCTCATGTCACCATGCAATCGCATGGACAGAAACGAACCCCGGAAGGTATGTTACAAACTCATCAACTGGAAGAAGCGTCTTCAGTGGTGCCTCTCTTGCCGCCCCGGTACTGACTTCATGCGTAGAGTTCAAAGAAATTCGCAAGGAATGGAAGCAACGAAAAAGGAAGAAGAGGCGCAGCGAAAGGCTGAGGAGGAGCGGCAACGCGCCGCCGCCGCCGCCGCCGTCCAGAACGGCGGGCCTGACCAAGGTCCAGATGGAACACCTACTTCGAGTTACCCAGGCTCTCGCGCTGTTCAACTCCCCTATCGGATATCAGCCGACGCAATATCCAGCGCCGCCCTCTGGAGGCGTGCCTCAACAAGGCCTTCCTGACTATGGCACGAGCCACATGTATTCTAGTTACCAGCCTCACTCTCCTTATGGAGGACAGCCTAACCAAAACATGTACAGCCAATGTAAGTTTGAAAGTCTTTTTTTTTTGAAAAAAGCAGCACCGAGGACGCAAAACTGATCATCAACTCAATCGCAGCCAACGGCGGCCAACCGCCTAGTCACTAGAGAATACGTTGAAGATAGTCGAGACGCCCGCCATGCTTTTTCTTTTCTTTCTTTCCAAAACAAGGGATCATATCCTGGATGAACAACAGAACGGGATTACGGCTGTACACTATAAGACATTGCTGTACGAATCCACTACTTCTGCACATACCACAGCTGTCACATCACGTCAGCAAGAGGCTGGACCATGTTTTTATGTCCAGCCTTGTCGGTATTGTCGCGATGAAGCGGTGTTGGCGTTGGCGCCATCGAAAAGGGAATAAAGAACGGACGGCTCAGCAGGCCATACCCCCACCACAATAGGACTTTCTACAGTTGTACGCTGATTTAAGAAGGTCAATTAGTCCCCTATTCATGTTCTTGTCTCTTTTCTTGTTGTTTTGGGCTCACACACGGCTATGCCCCCTAAACTTGATGATTTTTGTCGAAGCTGCTTTTCAACCTGCCCATTATTCGAAGTTTACCCTGCTCCCCCCTTCCTGCTGTTTTTTTTTGTTTTCAGATGCCCATTGCTACATTCGCCAATTCCTTCCTACTACGAAGCATGCTTTGTTTTGCTAGGACAAGAAGGTGACAGTCGGGCAATATGATGTGGCTTGAGAAGTTTTGATGGTTTCTCGCATTGCTTTACGGTGCATGGGAGTGGGTGACTTTGATTGAAGAGAAATTGGGTGGTTCATGGACCGTTTGGCGCATTTGGGACGTCTGGATATGAAATGGAGTGCATCTACTCATGGGCCCGGCGATGATGAAAGAACAGAGACAAGAGGATTCGTCTTTTCTTCTTCCTTTTCCCCTTTCGCTCTCTTCTGTCTCTTCTGTCTTTTTGGTCAATTTATTGATTGTCTTTGGCCGCTCTCCCATGTTTGAAGGCGTGCACTGTGCCGCAAGGCCAGTGAGAACAGGCAAGTCTTGATTAGAAGACACAGCGAACAAGTTTTGTTGGTTGACGGGAGTGAGGATGGCACTCGATGCGGGTTTTAGCCCGCCTATGACGCTTAACTTTATATACTGCGGGGATAATAGGAGCCACGCATCACCCGCTAGGGAACACCGCACAATTATACGTTTGTACAGAGAGCTTTCAAAAGACGATTGCAGTGGCAGAGATTGCAATGTATACGATGGACGTTTAGATGAGATAAGTCAATCATGACCTAATCACACGCCTCAGCTCGCCATGTTGATGATATTGTTGGAAACTTGGTCGCAGCGAGTGCTTTGTGATTGAAGAGGAGCAACGATGCGGTCTGCATATATGTTGGCGGCGGGGTCTACGCAGCCAGCATCGTTTCTCCTTGGCTGGGCCGGGGCAGGGGAAAACCAGGACACATGCGTTGCTTGTGTACGCCTGTACAGACAGACCCATGACATTGGTTCACGACCACGCGGGAACTAGTTTGTTTTGCTAGCAGATGCGATGCTGTGTAACGATGCTAATGGGAAGAGAAGATGGTTGCCTGTTTTGGATGAAGGTGGACGGAACGGGACGAGATGGGGGTGGAGGGGTGTGAACTGCGGTATGTATGGTATTGGTATTGGTGTTGTATTATGGTGTGCGCGTGGTGTGCGCGCAGGGTTGGGAGGGAAGAGGGGGACCGCACAGTTGAGGCTTTTCGAATTTTGGATTTGCGAGTCCTCATGTCGTAATGGATGTGAATGGGTTTGGCGCCAGAGAAGGAGAGTTTGGCTTGAGTTTACATGGAAGCTTGAGACAGCAGCTGAGGCCGGCCGGCCCCCGTCGTCATGTCGAGTTGCATAGCATCAAGCCAAAGGGGAGGGAGGAGGGTCAGTCCATCAAGATTAGGTGCATTAGATGAAGCTAGCGCGAGGTTATCGAGAAGGGTTGTGTCCGTGTCCGTCCAGTTATTAGGTTGACACTAAAGAAAACTAGTGCTGTAAGAAATAATCTGACTTTTTTTTTTTTTTTTTTTTTTTTTGGAATTTTAGCGTGGGACTGGGACACTAGTGGCCCGATTTACCGAGACCCCGTCGAGTTTGTCTCGTTGATTGATAAATCGATGAAACGGCGGCCGGGGGATACGAGAGGGAGAGCAATATCTTTACGGCCTGGCAGAGGCAGGCGTGACAAGGTCCTGTTACCAGTGCTTGTCAAAGGGTCAAAGGGCAAGGGCCCTACCTACGGATTACGGTCCACGGACTACTCCAGGTCTCGGTCTCGGTTCCAAAGCACTGGTAATCCGTACAGCATGGCGGCCACACCCAGCTGAACTCTTCTTTTCCGTCCCCCCACCCCCCACGTCTGGCACCCACCCTCGCAGCCTCCGTCACTGCGGATTACCTGCTGCGTGCTTTGCAGCTTCATCTTTATTACAGCATTCACCGATGCGCCTTGCGAGGAACTTTGAAGTTTGAACCTTGTCTCGAAATCCTCTGGCCTGGATCTTGATGATGATGATGATGATGATGATGATGATGATGATGATGATGACGACGTCTATTGTTTTGTCTGTGCCGGATTTCCTCTTGCAGGCGCGCGAATGCAAACCAGATGCAGAAGCTCAAGCTTGATCTCCTGAGATTGCTATGGCTTGTGGTGCATTGGCATACTCGCATTCACGAGGCTGGTGTGAAGCTTATCAAATGATGCGAGTTTGTCTTCCAAGGGTACATGTACACACAAGTAACCAGACTGACTAAGTTGAGGCGTTCTGCGACCATGAAAGCCCTGAAATAAGATTTCGCTTGCCTGCGCACTTTTTTCACAGATTATAATTCCAGATGCGCAACACGACGGGTTTGCATTTCCTAATTTCCTAGTTTTTTAGTGGCCCTCCTGGTCACCTTCCATGAACACCAGAGCGAGCGCGGCAACAAGGCAGATTTCTCCAGGCAACTGCGAACAATAGGGATTGCGAGGATTGCGAGGATTGCGAGAATTGTGAGGATTGTGAGGGCAGTGACGGCAGCTGGTGGGGTCAAGACTCCTTGCTTTTCTTTTCTTTTCCTCCCTTCCACATCCGGATGTCACAGTGACGACGACATAGCGCCACAACGTCACCTCGGAAATTTGCCCTCTCCATCTTTTGGACTAACTTCATACCATCCTCGCAACTCTATCGTTATATTCTTCCTCTTGGTACTGGATTTTCTAGTCGCGGAACGATTCTTGGGCGGGAGACAAGGGGTGCTGGGGTATTCCGCTCGCCATAAGCGGTGCGAAGAGAAAGCGAGAGAAGAGAGACAGACAGACAGACAGACAGACAGACACACACACACACACACAAGAGAGAGAGAGAGAGAGAGCGAGTACAGGCCGCCGCGGCTGTCGCTTATATCGACCAACACTGCCATCATGGACACTAAAACATCTACTCCTAGACCCAAAGGTATCACCAAATCAAATTCCACCGCATCAGCTGGAGCAAGATCTACCAAATCTCATGAATCGGTCTCTGTCGTGGGCCTGTACCCATTAGGAACTCTTCGTGTTCTGAGACCCGAGTCATCGCCTCGTACTACGGAGCATCACGCCGTTGATCAAGATGACGACATTGACCTCCTCTTGGAGCCTCCTATCGAGGAGGCCTACCAACTGACCGGTGCCTATCATTCGAGCCGCCAATCTTCAAGCGCCAACCCAATCAGGCGAACCCGTTCTGCACAGTCACATTCTATGGGCGGGGGAGATGTGGTCATCATCATCGATCTGCCCGAGGTATTCACTGTTGGCTTCGACTCCCTTTCCTTCACAGCCCAGCATTTTGGCGGCGTCAAGGATGTTCCTGAAGGTCCTCATTTCTTCTGGGTTGCTCACCCTAGTGGTGTTGCCGCCCGCGCCGGTGTGTGGCTGCTTGGCTCAAAGTCTCGTGACCACGTTCATGTTGTGCAGTGGGACAAGTACAACGAAACTTTGACCGAAGCACCTCGTTCGGAAGCTCGCAATCATGCCGAGAATGTTCCCAACATTCACGCCAAGCTCATTCCGTACTCTGATCCTTCCAAGGTCGGAGGGCGGTTGGCCAGCTGTCCGTGTCCAAAATCGAGGCCAACCTCGCCATCTGGAGGCAGCTGACGACGAGCATAACAAAACCATTGTTGAATCGCATCACCGGACCGCAGGTGGGGGCTGGATTGTTCATACCCTGGATCGTGCTCTGGGAGTTATTCAGTTTTCTGCAGAGGTGCACCTGGAGCGAGCCGTACCAAACAAGAACCTGCAGCAGAAGCACCTCAAATTTACTTTTGAAAGAACCACTAGATTGTTTTCGCTCGAATCGCTAGGACCCGATCGCACTTTGGAGGCCATTGACCCAACCAACTATCTCTTGTCACAGATCGAGGATCCATCCAACGACCTAGTCTACGAGGATCTTGTCGGCGAGCTTCAGTTCTCCTTTATTGCGGGAATGCTTCTTGGCAATGATGCCTGCCTTGATCAATGGTGGTTCATGGTTCTCAAACTCGTCGTCAAGTCTCATCTCCTCGTTGAAAAGCAGCCCTGTTAGTGGCCGCCTTGTGGCGTACCTTGACAGCACAAATCACTTACGGCACAGAATGGATTGAGACTACTATGCTCGACTCTTCAGAGCATCACTGTCGCGAAATGCGCGTCAGTCTCATCGTTTACAAGCGACGCATGGAAGAGTTCCTCCAAGGCGACGAGAACCTCATCACTCCAAACCATCTCGCCGTCAGCACCGCCTTCTCTAGACTAGAGTCGGTTTTGACAAGTTTGGGATGGGACCTCACCACCAACTATGTTCGCAGGGGAATTTTCATGTTTGAAGACGGTGAAGAAATCGAACTCGAGCTGTCGGAACTTGAAGCTGAGGACGAGCGTGGCGAATGGGCCCTGAAATTGTTGAGCTGGACGAGCAAGGCCGCCAGCTTGGTCTTGTCTCGTGGACTGACTGAGCCAGTTCATGGTACCTACCAGAGCACGGCGCAGGGGTGCGAGATATATACCTTCTCTTATATTTGCTTTCGACGGACGACATTTGGAGTGGCTTTGGCGTTGAGCGTTTACTGCAAGGTTCAAGCAGAAATGCGACTGGACCTCAAAAAGAATGTTTTGTTGTATGGAGAGGAACATGAGAAGCGCTTTACGATGAACGTGGGGCAATGATGGCCTATGTGAACGCCGGAGTTGTCAATCACGGAGACGGTCATATCTTTGAGCAGAGAAGGTCCACGATCCTCATATCCTTCTTTTATTTGCTATTACACAGGTGTTTGTCGTATCCTGGCGGTCTTTTGGCGTTGGTGGTGGTGGACATGGTTCATTTACGCAGTTTGATAGTGCAATCACATTGTACGGCATGGCCAATTTTAGTAGTAATACTAATTAATAGATGTTGAAGTCAGCACTTGGCCGTGGATTTTACCCGCCTCCTTAAGGACCGTGACACTCACCGGCTGTGAGAACCTGTCCTTGGCACAATGATACTTGGAAAGATTAAATCGAAGCTGGTTTTTATCTAAACTGAGCGTGTCTGACGATGAATAGGACGGAATTTCAAGGTGTGGTTACCACCGGATGGGGTAGTTTCCGGCGCCCACAGACTTATTGATAGTATCAAGGACCAGTCGATCAATGAATGACACTTTGTCTGGGTTTTACAAGTGAACAGTTCGTGCCAGCTCGTGGAGACAATTCACGCATGCATTCATTAAACGTACAGCTCGGATATCGTGAACGTTGGAAGATTTGATATGCCTGTCCAGACTTGATATAATCCGTCCAAGCAAGGCCATGCAAATGCCAATGGGAAACCTAACCCCATGCCAGGGGGATATGAGACTCCGACCCCATTTTTGTGTGTATCCGCACCCTACACGACAGCGCTCTTGCTTCCTTTAAAACAGTTTCAATTCCTACCCGAAAAAGGTATTCCGACCCCGAGATCGTCACTTCACGGTGAATCCTCCCCGATGCTGGGTCACGGATGACTTGAACGAAGACGAGAACCGCATCCGCGTTGATAGATACAGTTTTCCTCCCGCCGTCGCCCAAACACAGCCGCCAACAAATGCCGCCCATGTCTTGCGGTTTTCCTTTCCGTTTCGATCAACGGCAAGACAGGCAAACCCCTCTTTTCATCTCCATCTGTGCTAGCCGATAAAATTGTGTGACAAAAACAACAACAAAAGGAGGCATTTATCGGTAAGACTTCTGGTAGCGGGCTCTGGCACCTGGACCACCGAACTTCTTGGGCTCGCAGCGGCGGTTGTCGGCGACAAGGAGGGTACGGTCGAACTGGACAAGAGCCTGCTTGAGCAGGTTCTTGCTGTGCTCGTCAACGAACTTTTGGTAGTAGGCGATGAGGACTTTGCGATGGCCTGACGGATGGCGTAGATCTGGGAAGTGTGACCACCGCCCGAGACGCGGACGCGGATGTCGACGTTGGAGAACTTGTCGAGACCAACGACCAGGATGGGCTCGTAGACCTGAATTGTGGGAAGAAGATTTGTTAGCAAATGCTTGTCCTTGAAGCTGAAGTGGGAAGTCGTAGACGGGATATCAAAGCTGATGTTAGTCTCTGGTCTCGTCCAAGAACGTTGATATCACTAGGTGCTTGGACGCGATTTGTTCCACATCGGTATCATCTCCAAGCAGAAGTTGAGAGTGAAATTCGCTGGTCATAGGACATTCAAGCCGTGTAGATATTGATTTTCGTTCTTCGCACTGAAACAACAGAGACACTTCTCAACTTGATCATCTCGAATCCTTTTATCGTACCTTGAAGCGCAAGATCTCGGGCTGGACCAGGCCAAGGGGACGACCGTTGACCTTGATCAGACCACGGCCAGCCTATATCAAAAGTCAGTCAAAAGATTCCATAATGCCATCATCGTGTATTTGTTTCAGAGGTCGTCAAATCGATTTCCTGTTCCCCAAACGCCAATGCGTGCAACAACAAGCTTTCGGTGTTCCGAAGACAACGTAACGTGGTGCGTCCTTGGGGTCGGTGTGAAGACGAACCTTGCAGTGGGCGACGGCGGTGGCCGTCTTCTTCTTGCCGAAGCATTGAACGCTCTGGGTGGTTGAAGACATGATGCCTGATTTGTCGTTTGTGATGCAGCGATCAGACGGGACGGTGATGGCACACTACGGATTACGCTCACTTAACCTGGCGGATTTTTTTCGCCCAGAGAGGGTTTGTGCCCTCAAAATCCACTAGTCTGTTTTTGGTCGTGGCTTCCAAGAAAGCGGGTGCGGGGGTGGGGTCCCATTCTCTCGCTTGCACATCGGTGACACACGTGACAAGCAGCCCTAAACCCTTGGACTTAGCGTTTCTGGGTTGTGGCATCCGCCAAAATTTCGCCTCGAGTGAACATCACGCCGGCCAACTTTTACAGCCCATCAGACCAGGAGTACCCGCCGTCAAGGTAAGATATCGAATGGCCCCAAGCTTGATGACTCTTGCTCAAAACGATACATTGTCAAACTAACATTATCGCCAAGATGGTTTCCGCCAAGAAGCACGTCCCCATCGTGAAGAAACGTACGTTTACCCGTCACAAACATACTCTCTACCTGCGTTTCTGTTGCGCTTGCTCGATACCTTGTGGGGAAACCTTGTCGGATGAGATGTCGCATTGCAGCGATATATTATTTCGAACACGCTGAAGAAGAAAGGAATTGCGGATGAGACTGGGAATGACGCAATGCCATGGATGATGGGAAGAGGAGAGAATCTCACTCGGCGAATACCGAAATGCTGACTTGGGACATATCCTACAGGCACTGCGCGCTTCAACCGTCACCAGAGTGATCGGTTCAAGTGCCTCAATGCCAGCTGGCGCAAGCCCAAGGGTATTGACAACCGTGTCCGAAGACGCTTCCGAGGAACAACTGCTATGCCCTCCGTACGTTTTCACTCCATTGTGCCAAACTCCAAGATCGATCCAAACTTCGCGAACAGCCAATAGTCGTCTTAGCCCGTACGACGGTCTGGAATGAAACTAGGACGATGACACCATACAAATTTACCGCTTGTTTGGGAAGGAAACAGGAAGAATCTGGCTGACGATTTTCCACAGATTGGTTTCGGCACCAACAAGAAAACCCGCTACATGATGCCCTCTGGCCACAAGTCCTTCCTGGTCAACAACGTCAAGGACGTCGAGCTGTTGATGATGCACAACCGAACCTACGCCGCTGAGTACGTTTTTCTCCTGACTTTTCAGCCCAGTTCGACGAGGGAAAAAAACTCCCAAACCTACAAGAACCATTACTAACAACCCTCCCATAGGATTGCCAGCGCCGTCTCTTCCCGAAAGCGAATCGACATCATCGCCCGTGCCAAGCAATTAGGAGTCAAGGTCACAAACGCCAAGGCAAAGGTCACTACCGAGGTGTAAAAGAAAGGGGATTGGTTGCTTTTGTGGGAAATTCGGTTCTGGGACAGCTGCTTCTTCAACGGTTGGCATCGAAGAGGGGTCTTCTTTCGTGCGTTGGTATTCTCTCTCAAGCAAAGAACTGAAATAAAAAAATTTGTTATGAGGGTTGATTGAAAAAGGTACACAAAAACGAAATCGTTTGCATGAGCCATGCTGCTCGTGCTCAGGTTGGGATTGGGAGGCGAGGAGGGAAAGTTGACACCCTTTGTTTTCTGTTGTCTCCTCCCGCCCCTTCCACCACGAAAAACTAGTCTGTAGTGAAGACGAATACATGACGCATCGATGAAATGACATTCGAGGTTCCCAGTGGTTGCATTTGTGAACGTGGACGTGCGGTTCTTGCGTGGAACAACACGATGCTGATGGTTGTGAGATTTCCTGTCCTCGTGCTACTTGACTGGCGACCTACCACGCTTGTTGTAGAAAGGCACGATAGCGTGGCCCCATGAGCCCGGACCCATCATGTCTGGTGTCCGCTCAACCAGCCGCTACTAAAATGCTCTTGAACACGGCAGCTTTCATCGTTCTCTTCAAGAAACCTTGGCGCGAGAGGTACTCACAGAGTAGCAGTACGCGCATGAATAATTTGGTAAACGACTCCGAATAAGCCTGATTCTGTGCTCCTCTAAAGATGCAGACCAGAATCGACATTTCCAGCAGGAACCTATGGACGATTGTCACACAGTCGGTCCCACAAAGTAAACACAACATGAAACACGAGATTGAATACTGGTGGTATTCACACCGAACACGATGACTTCGTATCCGTACAAGCCAAGTAGATTTCGCAGCGTACTCGTATACTAACTGCGTTGACACAAGTCGCTGCTGCTCGTGCATGTATAAATGCGCCTGTTGCCCATGTTGCGCAGCACAAAACCGACGTATCCGGGCCCAGCATATGCTGTGAACATGCCTCAAGCAAGTTCCAGTGGCCAAGAAGCCATCTACAACCCCAAGACATATGAAATTTGAACAAAGTGAGTGTAAGCTGACTTCGATCGCTTTCTTTGACCACTGCTTCAACCCCTACGTGATACGAAAATTTCAGCGCAACTCATATACGCGTGTGTAACCTTCCTTGATATCCCATCAAACACAGAAAATCCATGACCTGAAGCCAACATGTTAAAATAAGAAACCCAAGCAGGAGGATGCCAGAAAAGCAAAACGCCCGAGTCGATACAAGCCAAAGTGCATAATGCGTGATCCATGTGCCCATGATCCGTGGGTTCCAATCCTGACGCCTGATTGGAGCTGTGGAGAAGCTCGTCCCATCTCCACGCCCCCAATGCTTATATGCCAAAGAAACAGCGATCGCATGGTAGAAAAGTTTGGTATCTCAAAGCGTTGTTGAATGAAAAGAGTTTCGAAACAATGACGAGGAAGCAAAAGCAGGAAACGGGCTGTTAGTCATAGGCAAAGACTATATGGTGCCACGAAGACGCTGCTTTCTGGCGAGCCAATCGCCCAGCATATTGTCCAGTTGCTATAACAAAAAAAAGTGAATCAGCATAAAACTTGATGTAGTCCTCATTAGACAAGGGTAAGAAGAAAAAGTTGCCTTACTGTCGTGATTTCAGCCAGCTTGGCATTTTGTTCTCGAAAGAGTCCGCCGACAACAGGATGATCGTTTCCAGCCGGCTCGACATTAGTTTTGTCATACACAACCACCAGCAGGTCGCGGATATGGTCACTTTCGTCAAAGAAAGCACGAAGCTTGGTGTCATCCCAAGCTGCCCCCTTGCCGCTGCTTGCTGAACTTCCTCCTCTGGCGACGTCGCTCGCCGTCTGTACCAACTCAGGCGAAGGCGACGCTTCTGGGGTAATGTCCTCTGGAGATGATGTGTCAACCATGAGAGCCGGGGGTTGGACGCGTTGCGAGGAGACGAAAAGCCGATCCTCGCGGAAACATCTTGTTTCGGGCTCTGCTGGGCTTGTTGTGCCGGCGCTGTGGCAGTGGCAGTGGCAGTGGCAGTGGCTGTGGCTGTGGCTGTGGCTGTGGCAGCCGACTGAGCCCTGTCCACTGGCGATCTGATGGACTGACTAGCTTCGGCGGCGTGACCAACCGGCTCATGAGAAGAAGCCGCGTCAGCCGCCGCCCGTTCCACAATGAGCTCTTCAGGCTCGGAGCTATCAGACGCATCGAGTTCCATGCGAGTCTTTGCCTTGATTGTCTTTCGCGGCTTAATATCAGGTCCAGTACCGGCACTTCGAGAGGGTACCAGTTTCGAAATGACCGACCTTTCCTCTTTGGAGCACTCGTTGACGCACATCGCTCCCGAGGGCTGTCTGAGCCCTGAGGCTGGTTGGATGGCACCTGTTGCGATTCCTTTGTCTCTGGGTCGACGATACGCATGGACGTGGGTGGCACATTTGACACGTCGTTGTTCCGACCTTCGGCAAGATATGACGATAGCTCGACAGACTTTTGCACAGCACCTGCAGATGTCTTGTTTGTCGAAGGAGCATTCTTTGCAGTTTGGAAGGCTGTCGTTGAGACCCTGCCCTGTCTGGGGAAAGCTGCTGTTCCTCGATGGATCGGTCTTCGCTATCCCGTGATTCAGACATGATATCCATAGATCTCTTGCCGAATGACTCGTCGTCATCTTCAGCCGCCTTCTTTTATCTTTCCTTGAAAAGAAACCACGCAGACCACCGGACTTCTTGTCCTTATCTTTCTTGTCCTTGTCTTTGAGCTTCTTCTTTTCCTTGTCTGAGATTAATTCCCGGTCGATCTTGTCCGAGCCTGAAACGGGTCTGGCATCCTTAGTGGTAGAATCGCTCGACTGTCTGGGTGCATTATCATCGCGCAGCAAGTTGGGGGTTAGTGTGATTTTCTTTGTTTCGACGCTGTCGTCCTTGAAAAAGAATCCGTGTTTCGCACAGTTCCATTTCTAGACCGGCTGGGACCATCATGTTTGTCTTCCAGAGACTCCTCACTACTTCGAATCTTGTCCTCTGCCAGTAGCTCCGTCGATGACTGTGTTGCCGCTTTCCTATCCTCTTTGGGGATCGGGTTTTGAGAGGTTCGACTTTGGCAGTGTCGTCTGCGATGGCATCATCGACAACATCTTGTGGAGTCGTCTGTTGATCTTGCAGTTGCTGTTCCCTATGTTGCTGGGAAATCGGCTGCGAACCGAACAGTTCGTCGATATCTTCGTCGTCTGTAGAGTAGTCAAAGTCGGAGTAATCCACGTATGTGGGGTCCGCAATGTGACCGTTTTACGCCTTCTCCGAATCGTTTTGAATGAATTCTTTTGTTTCTGAGCTTGATCACCAAGCATGGTGGCTGAGAGCTGCAAAATAGGTCAGTCAGTATTGCATGTCATGGCTTTCTTGGAACAGCACCGGGCAGCCTACATCGATATTCCTGTGTTTGTTGAGTCGGGCGAGTCGTTCTGTTGGCGTTTCAATGTGTTCGGCTGGAAGGTATCCTACATTTTGTCTCATCAGCATCAAGACTTGATGCAATAAAGTCCTCTTGAGATAACCCTACCAATGCTGCTATCTTTCACCACTCGGACAAGCCACCAGTAACTGTTGCTGTCGTCCAAAAGAACCATCGTGTCACCTTTGGTGGCATTCGCTTGTCCCTCAACGGTTGCTACGAAGGTATGCAGAGCGTAAACGAATTCAAAGTCAATGTCCTCTGGTTTCAGTAAGTATTCGTCATCACTACATGTCTCAACTGGGGGATTTCGTAGTGAAAAGTGTCATTAGAATGCGAGAGCTGGTCCATGACTCCATTGCCTTTACGAACGACCGTGTGTCCATGCAGGTTTCATATGCGTGGAATGCAATGTCATGAGAGCCTTCGCGATGAAGCAAGACTTGGGCGTCTTCATCCCGACTTTCGCTTTGGTGATATGCTTGGTAAGAAAACCGCGCCTCAACTTGGTCCAGCTCAGCACCGTTGGCGAAGGATTGCTAGTCCTGACCTAAAGCGAAATGGCGGACCAAGATCGAATTGGTCCTCAAGGGACCATCACCATCGCCAAAACCAAGACAATTTTGCTCTTGCTGTTCCTCGCTAGGGCCCTCGTGAACTTGTCTGCACTCGCCAAGCTGACTAGAATGTCGCAATTGTGCATTCGGTCTGAAACCAGGATGACGCCGCCACTCAGCAACATCAAGCTCCCTTCTTGTCGTGATACACTTGTCTCGCGAAAGTGAGGCATTCGGTTGTTACCGCAGTAGTTTGCGTCCTTTTGTAATGGGGAATCGAAGGACACGTTCGCAGCACTCAATTTCTCGGGAAGAAACGTGAGGGAGGATTCGCGCCGCGGCCAGGCCACAGGCATGATCGTAGGGTACAACGCACCGTCTTCAATGGAAGGAGAACTGGATATCTTGTCCATTAAATCATCGTCCATGTCACTTTCACTCTCGCCGTCAATGTCATCCTCGTCGACTGAGGAGACGCCACCATTCAGTGCGATAGCCAGATCATCTTGTTGCTCGTCATGATACATGCCGATCCGTAGCTCTCCGTTTTTCTTGTCCGTGTCGTTTACGTTACGTTCGTCGACGTGTTGACAAAGCACTTCGGCGGTATCGTTGACCCTGCCGTTAGACAACGACACCCGCGGATTTTGAGTCTCAGCTTCGGCAGTCTCTTGGGCAACTTCGCGAAGTGTCTCAGCTTGATGAGGAGCGATTGATGCACCTGAGATGCCAGGGAGCTGTCGAAAATATGAGAGTGATTGGGGTGATCCTTTGCCGACGGCGCAACAGGATCCTGAAGGTCAAGCGTGTCTATTCAGGTTGTGTGGTCAGCTATAAGCATCGCCTGTCGTATCAAGATTAGAGCAAAAAGAAGCAAGCAATGCAATTATCGGCTTGAATAGCATTGAACATGCGAGGCGCCATAAAAATTGAAGAGATGGAAAGAAAAAAATAAGGGGAAAAGTGGCAAGCTTTTTGGGCAAGGTTGGTGGTGGCTGGAATGCGACCTCTGTTCCCTGACGAGAGTCGGAACGACCCTGTTACGCGGCGCGGCCAGGAAAACGAGTCCCTGAAGTAGAAACAAGAGTGACCAGGGGCTAGGCAGACCAGAATGAACGATCGGGGGTAGAATGGCTTGGGCAAACAAACATTGTATTATTGGAATACGTACCGGCGCGGATAATGGACGGTCTTGCCATTATTGCGACCCTGGATTTCTAAAAGGGGCATACAGATATCTGCAACCCAGCCAGCTGCCCGGGGAGTTTAGTTAACCCAAGCAAGCAGATTAGTTTGATTGCCGCAGTAGAGCACTTGGCTCCTCGGTGGCTTGGCGGCAAAGAAAAGCCAAAGTCTGCTGGCGGGTGATATGGGTGACTAAGTCGATCAAGGAACCCTGGCCATAGATAGAGATGAAGCGAGATTTGCGTTGGCAGCTGAGGAGTCGTGGTCGGAAGACTGCCGATGAATTGATGGCCCGGGCGGCAATTGTTCGTCGGAAGGAGATGGTGATGCCTAGGTAGTGCGCGCGTGATGATGCGTGATGAATGGAGGAACGTAGAGAGAATGAGCCAGGGAGGGACAGAAGAAGAATTGTCGTGGCTAGTGACTCGGATGAGGTCAGTCGTATCGGCCGTGGTGTGTCGGTCGATCGGTCGACGCTCGCAGCTGTCCGGTCCAGCCTGACGGTGGCATACAAAAAGCACGCCTAAAGTGCAACTGGGCGGCTTAATGGATTTGATCTCTGTGCTGCGCTCTCGCTTTTTGTCTCTCAAAATGCCAGCTCAGGGCAGGCAATTGAAGTCTAGTCCTGAACGAATCATCGGCCTCCAAAGAAAGCGCAGTCGACTGGGGGCGAGGAAATATGAATGTCGCAGAGCCGAGGGACAAACTTGGCAAGGGGTCGTCAAGATCTCCACAAAAAGGGGGATTGGCGTTTGCACGACGGTGCTTGTTGGCTTGCACGTCGGTGTGAGTGGCTGGGGCCAGTGTCTTAGTGTCGTGAGCGTCTGGCAATCTGGGTCCGGTCCTTTCTTGGTGCGGGCAAAATGGGTTTAGCAGAATCGATCGAGAACCCAGATTATGCATGATTGCTTTGACTTTGAGCGAGAATTGAGCGGGGAACCGAATGCCCTTGCATCCAACATTCCATTCCACCCCATGAGCTCCGCCAATCAACTGTTCCGGACAAATCTCTCAAGGCGACTTACTCAGGTCTCAAATGGAAACACATGGTGCATCCAAGTGCACCCAAGACTACGACTGAAATCGTTTCATGACCAACTTTCTAACACAAGCACCATCTGCAGTTCTTCATATCATTCTTGCCGTTCCTCCCCTCATTGTACTGAAGATAAAGTCACGGAATGAGGTCACCTCCTATTCGTGCACTGACTAGCCTATACCAGCCAGACCTCTTAAACCTCTTTCACTTTCTGACTATCCCGTCCAAGGCGGCGACTGCTACTCAAGTAGTGGGCGTGGCTTGGTTTTTGGTTGTTTCACAGTCAAGTCAGCACGAATTGCATGACACGAATAAAGAGCCAGACGATTGCTGTTTGTGGTCTTGTCAGGACTCTGACAGAATACTCACCCGCTCCGCATAAAACGTTTCTTACCTCGTCTTGAACCACCGACGTTTCCAAGGAAAAACGCATGTTTTGGTGTAGCTTCTGCGCAACATTTGTCGACCATGTTGACACAATGAAAAGACTTCCTTAATCAATCGCGCATATGAACAACTGCCATTGTCTACTAATCACCGTCCAGGCTTCAAGACACTAAATTGCCCATTAAATAGTAAATACATCGTCTCGTTGCAACGCTGAAAGGAGGACATTTTGGGATGCGTGACAAGTGTCAAAACACCCTTTTTTTCGTCAAATCCTTTTCTTTGATGCCAAATCCATACCCTAAATTCCTCCTGGAATAAATAGCACAAGTCACATGGTTTCATGACACTAAAAGCAAAAACAATGCCCGTACCTGATGCTTTGCGACCTCTTTGTCGCGGCTAATGCAAGTTTTCTTTCAACGTGGGCCATTATTGAGATTGTAGACATTTCCAAAAGGAAGTGGGGAAAGGGATAAGCGCCACATGCATGTTTTATTGTGCACTGCCAACGCTGACGGACGTGCGTCTGACTTGTTCAGTGCCGTTGGGTCGGCCAGTCATTTTAGCCATACGCTTGGACATGCTACCATTATTCCATCGTTAGTACAAGGTCATGTTCAAATTTATGATGAGCAGCTAATTACTTACAAGTCAAAGAAGGCGAACTGGCTGGGTTCACTGCCGAATTCGTACACAAATCGACTGGCCAAGTAGCTACCGAAGATGGCTCTGAGGTAGGTGTCGGGCACGCGAGAAATGATGGTATCTAGGCCAATCTTCTGGAGAAGAAGGTTAGGCAGGGCATCCTTGAGGACAGCGTGTCGGATCGTTTCGTTGGTCCACAGCTCGGAGTGCTGAAGCTCCTCGTCTAGAGTTATGATAGCGTTGGACAATTTGTCAGAGAGGATAGAACGAGGCACGCCAGTCTCTTCGTGCTCCCGCCAGATGGCCTCGAATTCCAGACGAGCGTTCTCGCAAATCTTGGCCTGGACCTCGCGGACATATTCATTGTAGAATTGTGGTGCCTGGCCGGTCTTGGCGTCGATGCACATGTTCTCAACAAAGCCAGCGTCGTCGAATGAGAGCGATGCGAGGACTTCAAGCGAGGACGAGGTGACACCACCCTTGTTCGCCGATGCGTCCTTGTAAAGAATACAGCCTGCGGCCTCGAGTCTCAGTTTGGCATCCTGGGTGATGAACAAGTTGGCACCTTCCACAATGTAGGGAATGGTGGTCTTGCCATCCTGAATCAGTCGGTTAACAGAGATGAGGTCAATGGACTCAGGTCGGCCACCGCAGGGCACGAAAATATCCGTCATTCCGGTATCTCGCAGGTGATAAGTATTGCGGAATGAAGTGCCATTGTTGATGTTTTCGCCATTTGGCAAGGTCACGTTGTTGTCCTCACACAGGACACGATATCCATCCTTTGATACTTTGGTCATATCATACTCGCTGATCATGGCACGCTTCTTGGCCAGGCGCACGAGTTCATCCTTATCAAGGCCATTGGGATCAGCAAGCACACCAGAGCCATCGACAATGGCAGTCCATTTCTCGTTGCCCAGCAGAATTTCGTTGCTACCGAGATCACCGTCGGGGCCACCAGTCTGCATCTTGCGAACTGACGAAGGGTCAAGCTCAAGCTTCCTGTAGATTCCCTTGACGTATTCACGGACAGAGAGGGTCGTCATGCCATACTTGTCGTGAGGATCCCACCAAGCTTCTGTGACTTGCCAGTGAAGAAGGACTTCCACCAGGGAGCACCACGGGCTCTGGCGTGTTCCGTTGCCCAATCAACAAGGTCCGCAGTGTTCTCGTCAGGACCCATGAAAATGATTTCCTCCTTTTCATACAGGTCGACAAGCTTATTCTTGATTCCTGGGGTTTGTGCGGGCAGCAAAAGGTCGAGGATGCTGTCAATGTACTTCTCGAAGGCCTCCTGAGCTCGGTCTTGCATCTTGGGGTCCAAGAGAATGACACCCTTGGAGCCGCCTTCAGGGATATCCTTATTCTTTCGCTGCTGGGTGCTAGCCAAGCCGTAGTTTTCGTCGAACAGGTTTCGGGCATTGATGCCGTAGGCTTCCTTGCTTCTCGATTTAACGATGCGGATACCGCCGCGGGAGATGTCGCGGAAGCGAAGGTGGAAGCCTCTCGACTCGGCACCAATGACAAGAAACATGCCGTAGAGGCGGCGAGGGTACTCAACCTCGGGCAGGAATGCAGGGTCCAAACGGAAGCTGAGAGCTACCTTGGTAGGTGTGAAGTAGTTTGTCTTGAGGATGGCATTATTGAACACACGGAACGCTGTCATGACCATTTCGTCGTGCTCATTAGCAACAGTCTTGGCGATCTTGTCCTTCAGATCCGCATCAGAGAGAACATCAACGGCAGGAGTGACGGCCACTTGCTCAGTCTTGGCGCCAAGGTGAACATTGGCGAAGGAAGCGTATAACAATCGTACTAATTCGGGGTACGTCTGGATGATTTCGAGGATGTAATCCGGTGTGAACGTTTCCGTACGAAGACGGCGCTTGAGCTTGGACAATAGTGCTGCCTGGGCAGGGTCTTCAATATTGAGGACTTCGGATAAGGAAGCATACTCGGGGCCTAAACGGTTCAAGAAGTGCTGAACGAACACCCAAGAGGAATGGGCGTACACAGCCTCCTGGAGGCTCAGAGAGCCAACGGCGAACAAGTTGTGAAATTTGTTCTGGGGAGACAGTAAAGAAGCGAGATCTCCTTGGTGATTTGGTGAATGGACTCGTCGAGAGGAGGAAAGAAGCCGTCGGTATGGGTGGCAGGCTTCAAGTAGATACTCATCACGGTAATACCGTTGGAGAACTGCTCGACATACTTCCTGGAGCTGGTGACGCCGTAGTAATGGTACAAGTCACTGAGAGCGGAGAACATGCCCTCGCGGTACGAGAGCGGAAAGCAACGACGAGACGCTTTTCTGCGACACCCTCAATATCAAAGACTTCGATGACGGGACCAGTGCGGTTCACAGCCACCTCGATGATGTCTTGGTAGATTTGCTTGGTGTTTTCGGTGGCCTTTGCCAAAAGCCGGCATCCGAGATGGCCTCGATGTTGGTTTCCTTGGGATCAGTCATGCCAGGACTCCGGGAGAACTTGCACTGGTAGACAAAGTAGCATCGAAGGGTGGCCTTCGAGGACGGGCTGGCGCCAATCACAGCTGGGGAACGAAAGGTTTCGACTCGGTACTTGGTCTTCCCTGGTGGTCCAAATACTTGGCTTCCAGGCGAGACTCATATCTGGGTCCGCTGACGTTGCTCTCACCGGGCTCACTCGTATCAATGTAAATAGCATGGTCGTTTGCCTCCATATCCAGTCGAATTTCTTCCTTCTTATCCTCTCTGGAGTAGGCGGCAACTTTGGCGGCGTAAAGAGAGCTGATGTGGCTTGCAATAGGCTGGGGTGTCTCAATTTCGAAGTAGACATCGTCGATCCCCAATTGTTCGTAGAACCACTTAACTTGTTCGTCAATCAACGACTTGGGCATGTACCCAGCCTGTTCCAAAATCTGCTTGACAACCTTCATCTGCTCCTCCTTCCTTTGAACTCGGGGCCACGTAATCAGCGGTGGCAGGACGCAAGGTTCGTTTTCCATTGCCATTGGTTTGTGATGAGTATGGAACGCTGAAGTGCGTGGGCAGGGGGAAGGTCCACGGCTAGATTCCTGGGATTGAACCTCGGCCAGGACATTGGACACGGGCGTTGATGAAGCCATCTCGTTGTGAGTTTGTGTGAGATTGTTGGTGCCGTAATTGGGAGCTGGGACCTACGAGATGGAAGGTTAGTGGTTTGTGTCGGTATGGCCAACTTTTTGGGGTGCTCGAAAGTCTATCGTGTATGGGGAGCTTGGATTTCTAACCACGAAGCGATCGGTCGATCGATTGGAGAAGAATACTCTGGAAACTTTTGCTCCGGTTGAGCTTGCCAGCCAAGTTTCAAGGTTTCAAGGGACGTAATCGTGGCTATAGCCTATTAGCGTCGGAATGTCATGGTGGCGGGGTCTGATGGCGGGGCAAAAGGAAAGGGACGTCCGCACTTATTAATACTGACACAGGAGTCAACGCAACAGCAATCGATAGCGACGACTGTCAAGTTTCGGTCCAGTGAGAATGAACTCCCGGAGATGTCAACTGTGACTGGGCCAGAGGGTTGGAAAGCAAAAGGCTATCCACTTGAGATGACTTGTGATGATGGACGGGTGGTGGCAGAGTGTGTAAGACAAGAAGATATGGTTATCGATGCCAATTGGCGAAGGAGAAAGAGATGGTTTTCGTCAAAGAGCCAAGGCAAGTCAGACAGGAATAAGAAGCGTTGGCGACGCTACCTTTAAGTATCATTTGCATCTCCAAGTAGGAAGTCCGGCACTACATAGCAAACCCGACGAAGTACACACCCACCTCGTACCTGCCGCCGCCCCTCGTGGGGTGGGCCAAGAACATTTGGAGGGGACAAGGGGCCCAGACTGGAAGAGAGAGACCCCGGCTCCGTATGTAGTATGTATTGTCTGGTGCCGTCAACAAGCGTGGGCCCACTACTTTGCCATGCTGCGCGTTCCAGTCTACGGAGTAGGTAATACTCCGTAATATTACAGTGGCCTCTTCTTTTTTTATTTTTACCAGACAGTTAGACAGCCGCTTGAGAGAGCCCACGCTGACCGCCCCCTCTGGTTCACATGAATCGACGCTGCCTCGAGTTGCACTGCACTCACTGATGACTCATCACCGTACGGCTGACTTGGCAGTTGCAGTCAGGCTATACATGGCTGCGCCGCTGGGTACGGCAACTTGTACGTAATACATGTTTTGCCCTCGCCCACCAGACCATGCTCACATTTACGTACATGTATGTAACCGTTGTGGGCGCGAGGGACCTTACCTGAGTTTCACACACCCCTTGAGCCCTCCAACATCCTGTCATGTCATGAGCGTCCACGCCCGGATCGTGATGACGACTCCAGAAGCAACTTGCACAATTATCTCTCTTTCACAGACAGACGACGCCCCAGCAAAAGATGCAGCGGCGGCCCAGCCTACATGTTACCAAATAGCAGCTTGGCACTAAACTTCACCAGGAAGTAGGTGTGGCCCCAGGCCGCCGTGTACCTGACCGCTCAGGTGTCAGGAACCATCACTGAGAGGCTCGCTGGCGCAGCGTTCAGTGTTCAGTGGCCCGTGGGATGGTGGCAGAGTGGCAGAGTGGCAGAGCAACAGCATGACTTGCGTAGCCCCTCAGTGGGCTCAGTGGGGGGGTACATGGTCGGTACATGGACATGTATGTACATATGTGCCTGCGGAGTATGTGCCTGAGGGTGTCGAGGGTGTCGAGGGTGTCGACGATGATTCCGTCGCTTGATGGGGCGGCTATTCGAGGCTTGTTTTGATTTTGATTTTGATTTTGAAATCCCCTGCTTCCACTCGTCTTCTTTTTCCGCCATCGCTGATGGATCGGGGGACCGGCTAAGCCTGATCAGCTCCCGTGCCCCCACTTCGTTGGTCTGGTGGTTGATCGTTGCCCTGTTGCCCTGTCTCGCGATGCATCAGCAGACGGGCAGAGATTTCTCTGCTGCATTCTTGGCCCGCCCCCGATGCAATCGTGGTTGGTTCCCCAGCTCGGCCATTCCCCGGGTCTTTGTGAGTTTCAATTTTCTTCCCAGCAGAAGTCCCTTGGTGGCTGGCCATAAGTTGCCGCTAAAACCACTTGAAGGGCGGTGGTCAAGCCAACCATGGGCCGATGCATCGTGGGTTATCGAAAACTTGGGATTGTACAGCACGGTGTTGAATTTTGGTGAAACCCCTGATTTGTAGCATTTTAGGCCGTGCATTTGACTTCCGTTTTGCCAAATTTCATGTAGGCGCCACTACAAGTCTCTGCCGCTACTCTAAACCGCACGGAGTAGTTTCAGGTGTTATTGATATGAGAAAATTCAAGATTCCGCAACAGTCAAGTGTTCATCCTCTCGAAATGCGTGGTCAACAGGAAGCATATTGTTGACGAATTGAATTGATGGCCCAGAGGCCTCTGCCAAAAAAAAAAAGCCCGGCAAACATTGTTGTGAATCTGAGGCATTGCCAACCTGTCTTGTTGATAATACAAGGCCATGTTCGTGTAAGTCGTCAACTTCGTTGCAATGACCCGGCACACTGACTCTCCCGGCCCTCGCTTTTCACCAACCAGCCGGCCGCATTTCCTACGGCAAATTTATGACAGGTGGACTCTGACAGACGGTCTTGCCCATTCAGCAAGTACACATGTACCATGGTACCATGGCCTTTTGTCAATGGCGTGCATGGCCTTCTCGTCTCTCTGGGAGCATCACCTGTTTTACCGCTTGTTCGGCAACGAGCTGCTATGTACACCAAGATGGGTGAGCGGAATGAGGTGTATGTAATCGCATTCGATTAAAGTTATGCATGCACGTGTTTTTCTTGATCGAGCAGCCTCTCTGGTTCTATCTATCCATCAGGCTCGTATAGTGTCTTTTTTTTCTTATAGCGCAATAGTGCTCAAAGGTTCTTCTCCGCCGGCTTGTCAATTTCAGCACAGCAGGCACTAGATCGTGCAGGGGCTCCCGCAATCCGCGGCTAGTGAGGCGATCGGGTCGTCTTCTTCGTAATTTGCTTGCAGTCGTTGCTGGCCCCACTGCAGCCGGTCCCCGTTTCCTCCGTGCCAGGAGTGCCTCAACTGTTGGCGCGTCGGCGGGCACAACGTTTGTGAACGCCGCCGCCTCGTCATATCGATTCTCGCAAACATTGATTACATGTATCCCGCGTGTACATGCACATACACATGCACATGCACATGCACATGCACATATCAAGCGCGCAAGCTCTGCATCTTCAGGGCCTCGTATCATTGGGCCAGTCTGGCTTGCACCTTCCGACTTGAACCCCATAGAAATTCAATGCACTGCGCCTGGAATTGCGAGAATTCTTTCGTAATCCGAAACTCCACAACTCTAATACACGGTCTGCATAATCCGTACGCTCCACCACAATGCAGAACCACAATGCAGAAAATGCAGGAAAATGATATCGCGGCTAGCTTCTTCGTGGCCTGTCCATAGCCGAGTCATCACTCATCTTGCCCCTTTCCTTGCACCAGGTGAGCCCGTGGTCCCAATCTAGCGCCGGCAATGGGATCACGAGGACATCAGGGAATGTAAAGAAAAGTCACCAGATGGCCTTTTCCCATCCCGTCAACTGTAGCCCGTACTCCGTCCGTATTGACGAGATTTTGTGTCCTTTCCAGGTGTGCAATACCTGCCGTAGGTGCGTGTGTCTAACGAAGTACCTGGGTAGGGACATCCCTGTGCATTGGGTCACGATGCTTGGATTCAATGCCACTTTCGGCACGCCCACTCGGTAGAGACACTTTTACGTACAAGGAGGACACTCGATTCGATGGGCTCGTCAAGCACCTCATCATCGCGTTTCGCACGTAACTTGGGAACCCCCACTGGCCAAGCGGCCAGCATGACAAATGAAGTTTTTATTTTTCATATTTTTTTTTATGGACGGTGAGGTAGGTGCCGTAAAAGTACCACGTTGGCTGGACTTGGCAATGCAAGTCAACCATTGCATTCGGGATCCAGTGTTCAATGTTTGCTGCCGGTTGAAACCCACACATACGGAGTATTTTATGGTATTTTCTTAGTTTCTGTAGTAACTCCGCAGTCCGCACAAAGCTTTGACTGGAAGATTTCTTATCCGCCGCCAACATCCCGATACAACAACCGTCTGAGACGTCTTATTATTACTACGGATCACTGGGGATGCTATTCACAGTGGGTGTACGTACATACATGCTGTGCTACGTCGGCAAGTGATGGCCGGGACTTCACGCACCCACTCCATACATAACAATAAACCATAACTCCGTACATAAATGCGTTCAATCATCGATTTAACGGAGTACGGATTATTGATTCCAGAGATGCCCGCCAAGCCTGATCGTACTGCGTGCGTGCTGCAGCTGATGATGCATCGCATCAAGCCCACCAAACCAGACGGGTTTCATGTACAGCCTGAAGTGTGACGGTGCGCAACCTGGTCAGACTGGCTGGTTATTGATGCCGCTATTTTTGTCACTCAAAGACGCCCTTTCATTATTCCTTCTTCATCTCACCTCCGACCCCAGTTGTCGAAAAGGCTCCCACTGGTAATAGCGGCAAACCCCCCCAATCAGTCCTGGGTCCTAGGTCCCAGCATAACCTGGCCAGCGTTTCGGCGAAAAGCAAATGGTCACGATGCCCTCATCTCGAGCCGTCAGGTGGCCTCCCTTTACCCGGGCGACTCCTGCACTCGAACTCAAGAGGGGGAGAACGAGTGACCTACTAGCAGTCGGGAATACTAGTCTCTGTGTCAGCAATTTCCTCACATTCAAGGATCCACGTGGGCAATTGACAAAGGTATTCCTGCCCGACGATGCCCTGCCACAGTTATGAGCTGGCCCAAGAAAGAAAGGAGAAGGAAAGAGAGATTCGGGGTCCCCCAATATCACAGTGGTCTTTGTACAATCCGTTGTTCGCATTGCCTTGTATCTTTGTTGTACCGTTCATGAATCGCATTGTACGTCACTTGGGCACGCCTTTTTCTTTCTTTCTTTCACTATTCGGACCCCTTCGGCCTACACACAGTGAAGCACACGAAGATGCTGTGCATTTTTGATATTATTCTCGGCTGTGGAGGTTCATCGTGCTTCATTTGCATGTTCAATGGTTCCGGTACTCAGCAACTCCGACTTCACCATCGGCTGATAGCAGTCGGTGCCACGTCTCACTCAGAGCAGCTTGTGACAAAAGACAACCACATCTACTCCAGTTACTAATGCTCAATGGTCTATATATCGCATCACTCTAGAATCCCGCTTGTCAAGTTGCAGCCCTGGCCAATGCCAGCAAAATGCTGCGTCATTGCCAAAGTGTCCTGCGATAACTCATCTTCTCGGAAGAAGCCTTCGGTCCGTTTTCAGCTTTCAAGAGAGTCGTAAAACTGTCCCAGTGTGTGATCTCTGCTGCTTGACGGCGAGACTGGGGTTGTAGGGATACAAAACTGTGCCATGTGGTCGTGAAATTTGCTTGACGTATGTCTGAGATGCATGTGGCCGTACAACGAATGGGTTTCCGTGGTGGCTTTCACTTGGGACATCACTCAAACGTATTGTACCCATCATACAGTTTAGCTCGTCGGCAAAGTTTTGTATCTTGTGGCGTGGGCCACGTCCAATCTCTGAACTCCGTTAAGACCTTCGTCAGTCAGGGTGCTGCGATGGAACGCGTAGTACTCTCTCTGTACTCGGTGTTTGGTGTTGTAGAAGAAACCACGGAAGTACCTCGGTATAGAAAAAGTTGCTCGCGTCGGGGCACCGGCTTGCGGCCCTTGCTTCACTCAATTGGTCAGGCCCGCTCCACTTGGCAAACCACTACGCCACAATTTTCACCAATTTCATCACGTTCGCCCGACATCCACACCCACCGACCCAGCTCAGCGACTCGCGGTGTCCGAGTCGTGGCAGAATCGCCATCATCTTCACAGGTGCACCACCCATCTCCAAAGCCCAATGCTCCGACCACGGGTAATTCGCCCCTCGCAAGGGCATCAGCTCGCCCATCTGCGACGTCAACAGCCTGCCGGGCCCTCATCTCCACGACCCACAGACAATCTACCCGCGCGACCCAGGACTTTGACCTGAACAGGCTGAACAGCAAGCGCCGCGACTATGAGCAGAATCGCACCGCTTTCCTCGCCGCCGGTGCTATTGCTGGTATCGTCTCCTTCGTCTATACTGCGTGGAAGCTGAAGAAGGTGCTCAGCGCGCAGACCGAAAAGGACAAGATTGCCGTGAAATGCGACGCACCAATCCCTACCGAACTGTTCAGAACCGAGGCCGGTGAGAAGCGCAAGGTTGTGGTCCACGATGAAGATGGTCGCGAGATTGTCCCCACCGGACACAGTGTGGTTCCGGCGTTTCCTAGAACCATACATATCGACCTAGGTCCTGGCCCCGAGGCCGAGGGGTCGACAAACGCACCCATCGCTGCCTCAATTACCAACAACGCCGGTACCGAATTCACCCTTGTTGGACTAGGCATGAGGACCGTGACATTCATCGGCATTCAAGTATATCTAGTAGGGTTCTACGTGGCCACGCAAGATGTCGAACGTCTCCAGCACTACCTCGTGAAGAAGATTAATCCATTAGCGACGACGCTCATCCCCACTGAGAAGGACGCTCTTCGCAAGGCTCTGCGCGATGCTACCGAGGGAGAACAGACCTGGGACTCCATTTTGCGGCAAGCCGGATGCCGCAGCGCCTTCCGAATCGTTCCTGTTCGCGACACCGACTTCCACCACCTCCGTGATGGCTTTGTCCGTGCTATTCAGGCCCGATCAGGCCGCGACAAGACATTCAATGACGAGGCTTTTGGCACGGCTATGAAGGACTTCAAGGCCTGCTTCAACCGGGGACAGGTTCCCAAGAAGAAGGAGCTGTTGATGAGCCGAGACGCCCGCGGCAAGCTTGCCATCATTTATGGCGAAGGAGACCTCAAGACCAGGGCTCCCAGGAGTCTGATGGGTACCATCTTCGATGAGAGGTTATCTAGACTATTATGGCTCAACTATTTGGCTGGAAGCAGAGTCGCTTCTGAGGGGGCCAGAGAGAACATTATCGAAGGAATCATGGAGTTTGTAGAGCGGCCCGTCGGCACCGTAGCCACCCAGGTAGTGTGAAGTCAACAGATCCGAGCTGAACAAGGGCAACTATTGTATACTAAAATCGATTTTACAATCATGTGCAATTTGCACTTCAATGACGAATGACGTGTTCTGAAGAGCTCTCCGCAGTTTATTTGTTTCCTGAAGCACTCTTAAGCTTTTCTGTCTTTGATTTTGACAAGTGTTATTTATACGAAAAAGTTCACTGCTACCCGTTTCTATGCTTTCTGCATCTATCAAAGTCGTGCTCTGGACAGAAAGGAAACACATCGTGAATCAGCCAACTCATTGTACAAAAGATTGCAGTCGATCGAAAAGAAAATGCAAACTAGAGCATCGTCTTACGCCTTTAGCGCACCAGCGTCTTTCAGCAAAGTCTCAAGCTTTCCTGACTTCTGTAAGCTCTGGACATCAGAATTGCCGCCAATGTGCTTCTGCTTAATGTAGACGTTGGGAACGGTGCGCTGGCCACTGATCTCTTCGAGAGCATCTTGCAGAGCGGCGCCATCGGCTACGTGGTTGTCAGCTTGATCGTGCGCTTTGTTTGATTGAGAGGTTTCTGTTCCGTGTCAATCGGAATATTAAGAAACACTCACACTCCTGGTCGAGCTCCAAAAGGTCATATTCCACTTTCAATCCATCGAGAGTTTTCTTGGTAGCGCTGCAGTAAGGGCAGTAGGACTTGGAGAAAACAACTACGTCATGCCAAGGTGGAGAGGTTAGCAGGCTGTTCGTTTTCCCTTTTTTTCGGTTTTTGTGAGACGCAACGTGTTTCTTTCCCTGTCTTGCAAACAGACGAGCGCCGAGATGTGGCTGCGGGGAGAACATACCAACAGAGGACTTATTGATGAGATCCTGAACCTTGGTGCTAGCTTGAGCCATGGTTGCAGGACTAACAGGGCGTGCTGTAGAGAAAAAGGATCGGAAGACGTTGAACATGGGAACGGGCGATGCGAGGGCTAAGCGTTTCCTACTGCGGGAACTATGGACTGAAATTTATACCTCTCCTTCATGCGGGAGTGTCCCGGGAAAGAGCGGGGTGGGTGACTGTCGACGTCAAAAGAAGATTTGTCAAAGGGGTGAATGGAATCAGTGGATTGGTGTTTGGAGGGGCAGGTGGGGCAGCCAAGTCCATGATGCAATAGACCAGATAGTGTTAAAAGGTAGGGGTGTAAAGGTTGTTAAAAAGCGTTCGATTTGATCAATCAGAGGTGCAGACGGCACCCGACTTTTGTACCTAAAAGGTACACAGTGCGCTATAGTACTATCTAGCTAAATTAGGTACTTCTAATATATTATATCCACTATTATCTTAAGGAGGGTCTTATCTTTATTAATATAGTTAATGTAGTGTTATTAAAGCCCTTACCCTAACACACCCCCTAGCTAATAGTCTAAATAAAGCTATAAGTTATAAAGGTTATATAGGATCTTAATAGAATTCTAGTGTTTTTAGATATTTAGGTATTAATTATAACCTAATTCTTTAATAGAATTTCTTATATATTAGACCTAATAGAGGCTTTATAAACCTATTAGTAAGTATCTTAGAAGTCTTTATTTAATTAACCTTAATATTACTAAGGGTATATTATTCTTAAATCTATATTTAATTTATATTAAGATACTTAAGGCTAGTTTAAAGCCTTCCTTCCTTATATTCTATAATATAAATTATTTACTTATTATTACACTAGATAATTAAGAGAAATAGTATATAGACCTTAATATTATAAAGTAGTCTTCCTAATAATATATATTCTTTTACACTATAATTTAGGGTAAAGAGCTTTACTTCTATGCTTAAAGTTATTATATAATATTACTTACCTAATTTCTAATCTATTATAGTGCTATTGTTAGTGACACAGGGGGCCTAATATTAGGTTGTTGTTATAAGCCTCGAGAATAGTATCGTTGTTAATTTATCTATTCTAAGCTGCAGAGGAAAGAGCGAAAAGAGAGGGTAAAAGTGAGGGTTCTTCTCGTGAGATATAAAACGCAAAAGGGGGCTGTGTGGGTCACGTAACCACAAGCCCTGCCCTATCATAGGCCCGCATTGTGGGTCGCGTGTGGGGCCCTCGCGCGCGGGCCGACCACTCTGCCGACCGCACAATTGCGGCTGCCAAGCGCGGTTGATATCATGCGTGTTCTAACAGCTATATATAATAAATATATAACCTTAAGTTAACTTCCTAGTATTAGGGTTATTACTAAGAGAGGTATTAGTGCTTAAGAATAATATATTAAAGCTATTATCCCTAAGTATTAGATATAGAGCTTCTTTATATTTCACATATATCTAATAACGCCTTTTATAAGCTTAATATACTATATAAATAGGTTAGTTATAAAAGAGGCTAGCTTTAAAGCTATAAAGGCTATATCTAGTTTTCTAATAATATATAAATACACTAATAATCTAATAATAGCTTTATATAGCTTAATATTCTCTTTAGTAGCTTAACTATTATTTAGATAGATAGTAGCTATTTAAAGAGAAGTAATAAAACCCTTTAAATTATCCTCTATAATATTAGGAATAAATTTCTATATAATCTTATAGATATAGGATTCTTAAGATAGCTATATCTTTTTATAGCTTAATTATAAATAATCTTAATCCCTAGAAATTACTTTAATTTATCTTAATCCTTAATATCTAGATTATTTATTAATTAATTATATAGAGCTTTAAATTTAGTTATAAATTTATTAGGAAATATTACTATAATATTATCTATATAGAAGAATAGAATTATACTATCCTTTATAAAGATATATAGGTCTTCCTTTCCTTAAATAAATCCTATCTTTAGTAGGAATTACATTAGATATAAGAACTATTATCTAGGAGCCTCTCTTAGACTATATAATACTTATATTATCTTCTAAAGATAACCTTTACCTTTAAACCTTCTAGTAGTTTATAGAAAATAAGTTCTTTAAGTTTTATATAAGGAAGGCATTCTAAATATTATATTATTAGGTATTAAAATTATTTATATAGTAAATAGTAAGTAGTATTTATAGAGATTATAAAGTAAGCGTAGTTGTTGCGACAACCGGGTCAACGTCGGGTTAACCACCGAGGAAAGTGGAGCACGTGCGGCAACGCCGCACTGTGATTGGCTGCACCCGTACGCGAGGAACACACGTAACTCGCGTCCCCTTTCTTGTGGCTACATAACGCTATAGATAGCTTTATAATACAATAATAATAATTATTATACCTTAAAATAAGACCCTTATTACACTAGTGCATCACTTAGTACCCTAATACTAATTAGTGGTTAAAAACCATAGATAGCTAGGCTTATAAAGAAGAGACCTTCCTTTAGCTACCTAAGGAAGTATGCTAAAGGAAGATAGACTCTAGATACTAGATATTAGGCTTCTAAGGGATTTAACTTTTCTATTATTAAGTCTCTAACTATTAATAGAGGAATTAATCCTATTATCTACTACAAGAAAATAATTAACTAACTAAGAGTTATAGCTATATATAATATCTTAAACCTAAGATTAACTTAACTACTACTAGTTAAAAATCCCTTAGCCTTACTAGCTAAATTAGATATAATAACCCCTCTAGTAATAAATAAGCGTTATTATAGACTAATAAGGGAAAGTAGCTTACTTAACCTATAGATCCTAAAAGACCTAATAAATTTACTTTACTATAATAACTCTAAAAACATACCTTAGTTATTATAACTAACTAGAGAGCTCTAGAGAACTAGATCCTTAGACCGCTAAGGAATAGGAGCTTAATAATTATATTGCTTAGATAATTAATATCTATAAGAGTAGCTAATATAAAGATTTTGCCCTATAGGAAATCTTCTATAATAACCTTTATAACTAACTTCACCTTAGACTATTCACCTTTGAAGATTCTTCCGCACCGCCCCAAAGGTACGGAATCGCCTCTAAAATACAAACCAAGTTAATATTTAAATTACTTACCCTTATTTACCCTCCTATAATATTATATTATAATAGAGCTAGAGGTAGGTATAAGGATAAGATACTAATAGTAATTAATAGAGGAGAAAAGGGGTTAGTATAGAGCTACTACTACCCTAATGCTAGTATAGGATAGTTTAATATCTATAGAAGTAATAATAACCCTATAATAGACTAGATCTAATTTAAATACCCTAAAGATATAAAATACTATAAAGAAATTACTAGCCTTATCCCTAGTAATAAGGTAGCTAAGGTCTAGTGTATTACTAAGGCTATAGCCTATTAGGTAGTAAACTATATCTAAGCTAAACTAAAATAGGTAAATAATAATAATAATAGTAATATCTATATTACTAAAGAAGCTCTCTTATAAGTCCTTAAGAAGATAATAAAGGAAGTAACTAAGGGTAACACTACCTAACCTAAGTAAGTATTACTATAGGCCCTATACTAAAATAACTAAATACTATACTACCCCCTTATAAATCCTAGGTAAATAATATAGAGAAGTCCTTATTAAGGGAAATACTATATAGAAGTTACTCTAGTCTAGGATTACTAAAGATATAGTAATAGTAGTTAATAAGGCTATAGGCTAGACTATAGTAATTATAGCTAGAAGGCTCCTAAGTAAGAATATAATTATTATATTTAAAGGAAATATTACTTAGTATAAAGATAACTAGAAATAGATTCCTACTATATTTAGACTAGAGGTAACCCTTTATTACTATATACTTAGTATTATAGTTAAAGGCTTCCTTATAAAATATATCTTTATTAAGAACCTAATAGTTAAGCTAGGTAAAGTAAATAAAGTTAATATAATTAAAGTAACTATAAGGCACCCCTAATATAAGGGAGCTTTAAGAACTACCCTAATCCTTAGACTAGCTAAAGTTAAAGATACTAATAAGATCTATAGAGATAGAATAGTCTATAAAGTAAAGCTATTTTATACTAAACTATATAATAAGACCTTATAACCCTAATAATACTATAATTACTTCTAAATAGAATATATTATAAAGTACTATAAGGTAGCCCTAAAGTATAGGAGATATAAAGCTAGCTAGTATAAGGGTAGTAAAATAACTTACCTAACTACTAATAGCTAAGTAAAAGAAAAATATATCCTATATACTAGCCCTTACCTAGCTTAGTCTAAAGACTACCCTATTCTTAAAAAGAAATAGAATATAGTAAAAGTAAGATACCTTAAGTAACTAGTATATTTTATTACCTATCTCTTAAATAAAAACCTATCTTTAAGCTAGGAGAGACTTACTATAGCCTAGGTACCTACTAGTATAGTAAGAAGAAAAAAGGCTATTTAACTCTTATAAAATAAAGCATAAAGTAACCTAAAGCTACTAGGTCTAATAGTATTAGAAGATATATAGAGCTAGTTAGGGCTAAAATAGAACTAGTATAAGATAGAAGAGATCTCTAACCTCCCTAATTAATATAGTAATATTATAAGTCCTTTACTAGAATATAAATAAGAAGGATAACCTTATATATATAGCGCTCTAATACTACACTAATATATATATAATTATAATAAAAAAATAGGAATATATAAAATACCTATAGCCCCTAGCTCTAGGCCTATCTTACTTCTAACTTATATACTATAATAAATATAATACTATTTATATAAATAAGAAGTATACTATAGGGTTATAAGTAGCCTAGGGAGGGCTTAACTAGTCTCTAGTAGAAATATAGGGTATAAATATTTACTTTCTTTACTTAGAAAATTATAGTAATAAATAAAATACCTCTATTTATACTATTAATATGAAAGGGCCTTATAACTAATATATTTTTATAGGAAACTTTAACTAAAAGTACTTACTTTAGGATAGACTTAATAGGACTAGTAATAAATTAGAGAAATTACTAAAGCTTATAGGCTAGTAAAGGCTTAGGTTAGTAATACCCTAGGTAAACTTACTAGGTAAAATAAAAAGATAAAGATAGCACTATAGACTTAGTATAGGTAATACTAAATATCTAAGTATATTATAATAGAGTAAATAACCTAATAGAGTCTAACTATATACTATAACTAATCTATATCTTTACTAACCCCTAGGAGGCTACCCCTAACCCTTAAGTATACCTAGGCTACTATAGATAAATATACTATAGAAGTAAAGGTAAAGATCTAGCTACTACTAGAAAATACCCTAGACTTATATAATAAGAAAGGGATTAATATATATACCTTATAGCTTATTATAAACCTATAGTAAATAGTAAAGCTAGTAACTCCTTAGAAACCCTAAGGCTTACCTAGCCTAAAAGTATAGTAATCTAGATAGGCTAAAGAGTTAGTTACTAAAGCTAGATAAGCTAAGAGATAGTAAAGATACTAAAAACTAAAGTAAATTAGTAAGTATATACTAATATAAATAAGGATTAGAAATAAGTTATTAAAGAGAAAAGAAAAATATATAGAGAGATACACTAAGATAGGCTAATACCTAAAGTAAGGATAGAGGAGTGTAAAGACTAGAGAGATAGGCTAGACTTTAGAGCTAGGCTTACCTAGAGCTCCCTAGGCTTCTAGAGCTAGAAAGGTCTAAAAATAACTCTAACCTAGTTACTATATATAAAGATAAAGCTAGTATACTAGTATAAAGGTTTTTCCTAAGCCTATAGTAAACTTATCCTATATCCTAGACTTATCTTTCCTAGAACTTAATAATATACTAATCCTAGCTAAAGAATAAATTAATTTTAAAGAGATTAGGATATTCTCTTATATATAGGTAACTAGAAGGCCCTAGGTAATAATAAACTCCTTACTAGTTTTATTAAGGCCTATAGCCTTATAGCCTTTTATATAATAGCTAGACTACTAAATATAGTCCTTAAAGTTAGATATTTTCTAGCTTACTTTTACTTTACTAGAGTTATAGTAATTAGGAAGCCTAGAAAATAACTAAAAAAATAAGAAAAGCTAATACTTAGAGACTTATCTTACTACTTAATATAGTAGGAAAGGTTATAGAAGTAATAATAGTAAGGTAGCTTATAGCCTTTACTAAAGTAAAGGGCCTTCTCCTAGAACTCTAAATAGGAAATAGGGTAAATAAATTAATAAAGACTATAATAAGAGCCTTAATAGAATATATTAGAGAGGCCTAAGGGAGGGGTAAAATTACCTTACTTATATAAATAAATATATTATTAGTATTTAATAGAGTTAGTTATTTATACCTTATTATTCTCCTAATTAAGATAAGTATCTTACTATAGCTAGTTATAATAATATATAGCTTCCTTATAGGGAGAATAAGCTAGCTTAGCTTTAATAAAGAACTCTCTAAACCCTTTAAGATTAAAGCTAGTACCCTATAGGATTACCCTTTTTAATTCTCTTTCTTCTATATTTAGTAAAACTTTATATTTACCTTTAGATTATCCTAGGTATAGTAGCTATAGGCTTTACTAATAATATAAATATTATAGCTTTTAGAAAAATATAGCTTAGACTTAGAGAAGGCTTAAGGCTATATAGAAAATTTATAAAGAATAGGTAAAGAAAGTAAGAGTTAAGTTTAACCTAGCTAAGATAAAGCTTATATATTTTAGTAAATCCTACTAACCTCCCTAAACTAGAGTTTAGCTTAGAGTAAAGGAGATAGTACCTATAGAGTTTTACTAATTCCTTAGGGTATAGGTTAATAGAAAACTTACCTAAAGCGCTTATAAGAATATTATTAAAGGAAATTAGCCTAGTAGTAACTTATACTTACTTTACTAGTAGTATTAATATAAGGTTATAGCTTTAGGGATACTTACCTTCTATATATATAGGTAGTTTACCCTATTATTACCTATAGAGTAAGTGCTTACTATATACTAACTAAGAAAGGTAAGAACCTAAGAGGTATAGCTAAAAGCCTTATAGTAAATTAGTTAGCCTATCTCTAAGTTATAGTAAAGGTATTTAAGGCTATACTAATAGTGTAACTAGAAGCTAAGACCTTAGTTTTACTACTAAACCTTTACTTAAACTATATAAAGTAAAGATTTAAGGATAAAACTACTACTAGTAAAATAGTAAAGGTAATTTAAATAGTAGCTAGCTTAGTAGTAACTATATTATACTAAAGGAGACTATAAAGAAGGTATAACTATACTAAAGATAAACTAAATATAGACTTATATAAAGAGTAAAAAGGGTAATAGGAGGTATAGTATAATAAAGAAAGATTAGGCTAAATAAGTTTCTCTTTCTTAGAGGTCTCCCTAGGGTAACTTTATCCCTATATAGCTATAGCTAAGTAAAGGAAGACTAATACTATATTATTATTAATTACTATAAATATAACTATATATAACCTTACTAATACTAGCCTATAGATATATAGGAAGTAAGGCTAGCCCTAAATAATCCCTAAAGAGTAAGATATTTAGCTAAATAGCTCCTAGTAATAAAAAGACTATAATATTATATACTAGTATATAAACTAGTAGCTAAATTAAGGGTACTAAAGCTAGAGCTAGGGCGCTTCTAATATATAAGACTAAATCTAGAGACTATAGGAATAATAAGTAATAGGGATAGTAAAGAGTAAGAGCTAGCCTAGGTAATATAGGGTAGTAATAAGCTAGAGGTAAGGCTATAATATATACATATAAGGGAAGAGTATACTTTAGAATATTTATTTAAATTTAAACTACCTAACTCTCTAATACTAGGTATATTAGCCTCCCTTTAGGCTACTTCTAAACTAATTATACCTATATACTAATATAAAATAATTAGAAAAACTAATTCTCCTTAGGGATAGGAACTATATCCTTAATAATCTTAGCTTACCCCTTTATAAGTAAGGAGATAACTAGGAGCTAGTTTATTATTACTATTTATATATTAAGTTAATATAGCTAAAAGATAGTCTTATTATACTAGTCCCTAGTAAACCTAGCCTTATCCTAGTTAAGGCTTATTACTAATATATTTCTCTTCTTCTTACTTTAATTTTTAGTATATAACTTCTTAATATAGGTATTAAAATCTTTAGGGACCTAGGAGAGAGATAAATTAGCCCTAGTTTAGACCTAGACTTAACTTACTAAAGAAGTACTTACCTTTATACTACTAGTAATTTTTACTAATACCTTAGTTAGCTACTAATATTTTACCTAATAGCTAGTAATTTTAACCTATATAATAGGTTAAAGGTAATACTAGCCTAAAGTAAATAATATTATACCTTCTTATACCTATTATTCCTAATCTAATAATTAAAATAGGTATTAGTTATAGCCCTTACCTAGTTAGGTTAGCCTTACTACTATAGTAAAACTAGAGAGAAAGCATACTAATAATATTATAATACTAATAGCCTAGAGTTTTAATAGATTATATATAGTAAGATATACACTAAAACTATTATAGTTTACTTAACTAAACTAAATTAGTATTAAAATAAGCTTAGCGCTAGAGTAAAAGAGACTTACTTATAGCTTATAATTAAGGGCTTACTATAACTACTTTAGAGTAAGTAGTTTCTTTAGATAGTATAATAAGAGTATAGGTTCCTATATAGATTAGCACTAGAACTATATAGAAATAGGAGTAAACCTACTAGTAACCTAAATTATAAAGAAGTTATTCTCTTAACTATATAGGTAAGCATATAAAACTACACTATTATTAGCTACTAAGCTAGATCTAACCTAGGATAGGGCCTATTAGTTCTTAAGAGAAAAGAGAAAAGAGAAAAGAACCTATAAAAAGGGGGATATAGGAGAAAGGAAAGAGATTAGGATCCTAAGGTAGGAAAACTCCTTTTATAATCCCTAGGGAGGGGGCTATAAGTTATTACTATAAATATAAAGATAATACATAGATATTACAAATAGATAGAGACCCTAAATATAGAATAGCGCTAAAACTAAGGCAGACCTAGTAAGACTCTGCCCTTCCTCTCTAGTAATTTAGGAAAAACTAGGTGCTCTAACTTTATAACTAAACTAGGCTAGATAAGAGGCGGAATTAGCTAAAAAGCAAGGTAATAAGGGTATTAGTAATAAAGTAATAAAAAGTAAGAAAAATATAAAATATTATACTATAGCTAAATTTACTTTATAAAGGGTAAATTAAGTTAGACTAGAATAGGACTAGAGGAGGGCTAGGGCCTAGGCTAAGGGGATAGGATAGAGGTGCTTTTATCTAAAATACTTAATTAATAGGATAAGGCTAGTGTAAGCTAGTAATAAACACCTATAATAAGCCACACTAATAGTGGCGCTAACCTAACTTAAGGCTAGCGCTAGACTGCACAAAGACATAAGGGGTTTTTATCCTTCTAAAGGTTTTCCCTTTAACTAACTAGCAGGAGTACTAGCACTAGCTAGATAGGGCTAGCTAGCGTACATAAATAAATAAATAAATATCTAGTTTATCTAGTCTCTAGCCTCTTTACCTAGCCTTTAACTTAAATTATAGCTTTATTTAAGTTAATAAAGGTCTTAAGGATCTTATTTAGGGATGCCTTTGTTATTACGTTAGTAAGGTTATTATTGCTATTAATCCATCTAACTTCGTAGATCTCACGGCGCTTATATAATTACTAAAGGGCTATAATGTTAATTATAAGGCGTTTTTCTTTGTAAAGCCTAGCTTTATAAGGTAATTATATAATAAAAAGAGTCTATATAGATAATTATAGGAATGCGGTTAATCTTTAGTTAGTCCGTAATTATATAGAGAGTTGTGGTAATTACATAGGCTACATTAGCACCTTATACTATTGTGTATAATTTAGAAGCAAGGGCACTATAGGTTATACGCTTACTCTTTGTTAAGCTATATATAATAATATTGCCTTTTAACGTAAACACGTTATCCTAAGCTCTTTTATTACTAATAATAATTACATATCCTATCTAGGAGCTTAAATCTTTATTATTAGTAAGAGATCTATCTATAAATATAAATAACTTTACGTTTTTAAGGTCTAGAGGATATAATATAGACCTTATTCTTAATGTTAGATTTGCTAGTTAAGTTACTTATTTAATTAAGTTATATTATTAGGAGTTAGATCTTAATATTATATAGTAACTAAGAGGTTATAGATAGCTTTAGGTTAATAGATAGTTATAATGTAGCTTCCTTAAGCTTATTATTTAATGTAATCTTACTTTATGGTTAGTGATTTAATGTTAATTTACTTAATCTTCTTACTTTGCCCTTTTATTAGAGATTTATAGTATTATTAGCGTTTAATAAAAGGGCATAACTATTAAAAGTAAGGGATTCTTAGCTAAAAGGGTTTACTTTAGCTTTACTAAGAATTTCGCCTTCTAGAGTTCTTCTTCTTCTTATTAAAAGAAATCCTAATTACTAAGACCTAGTGTATTATTAGTTTACATGAATTAATAGGCATAGATTATAGGTTAAAGTTATTATAATAAGTTTATCCTTATAATAGCGAAAGTAAGTTACCCACTAGTAGGTTCCTGCCTTTGTAATCCTATATAAGGGCTTAATAACTTCTATAATTATGCCTTTTAGAAATAAATGGATTATTTGCTCTAGTAAAGCGGCGATAATTAGCTAGTTTAACTATGTGTTTAATTACACGTATGCCTACGTAATATCCTGTATCTATAAGAAGATTCCTCTGGTTTTTAGCGATAGCGCTAATGCTATAATTAGCTATTAAATTATTAGTAATTAAGTTAAAATTAGTTCTTTTCCTCTATTATTATAACCTTAGATAATAAGGTAAGATTTTTATAGGGTACTACTATTCCTTTCCCTTTAATTTCTCTTACTACATAAGATTTAAAGAGTCTCTTATTACTATGCTTAGCAAGGTTAAATATTATGAATTTAAATATATTATAGGCTTGTAAAGCGTTAATCTTAGCCTAGTCTAACTACTTAAAAGGCTTACCTAGTATTATTATCTTCTCTTCTTAATATAACTAAAGGGCTAGATTCTAATTAGCTTCTTCCTTTACTATAAGGAATATTTTGCTTAGCTTATTTATAGCTATAAGCTCCTTTATTAATACTTCCTCTTAGTCCTTATTTACTAGGTAGGCTATAGTGGATTTATAGGTATTATAAGGAGTGTTTTTACTTTTAAGGTTAAATTAAACTATAAGCTTCTTATAGGGTTTACTATATTTCCTCTTAACTTATAGAACTTCCTTATTTCCTTCTAAAGCTTTAGAGATAGCTTATTTAATAGTAGGTTTATTACCTTCTATAGCTTAGTTATTATCTTTAGGTATTAATTCTCTAGGCTCTTTAACTTAGTATAGGTTATAATAACATAGTTTAATAACTATTAATTAGAATCTTATTAGTCCTTAAGGCATTTAAAGGGTATAGGTCTCTCTATTAGTAGTAAGAAGTCTATAAGGGCTATGCTATTTATCCTTTTCTCTCTAAATATATATATCTAACTATAGCAGAAGCTAGTGTATAGGCAGGGTATTAGGGCTATTATAGGTCTATAGAGTATTATAAACTTATTACTTTACTAGAAGTTATTAGACTTTATTAGTAGCTTTATAAATTACTTTAGCTTATTAAATAATAGATACACTTAGTAGTAACTTATTAGTTATCTATAGGTATACACTAAAGATAAGAAGGGTTAGTATAAGGCTATTTAGGCCTACTAAATTATTTATAGCTTTAATAGCTATTTAAAGACATTATTTAGGTATAAGATCTTAGCCTATAGAGTCTATAATAATTATGTAGGCTTACTATAATAGTCTATAGTATTATTTAACCTTTCTAATACTATTATAAGCTTTAACTAGAACCTTATTAATCTTAATTAATAGTAATTATATATAATACTTAAATTCTAATAAAGCAAAATTTCTTCTAGTATTATTGTCAGAAAGGTAGGGGTCAAATGATGTGTATAAAAGTGTTCAATTTGATCAATCGGAGGTGCAGACAGCACCTGGCTTATGTACCTGAAAGGTACACAGTGCGCTACAGGTCTATCTAACTAAATGCGGTATATCTAATACATCGTCTTCACTAATGTCTTAAGGAGGGTCTAACCTTCGTCAATGCGGTTAATGCAGTTATGCTAAGACATTCTAGCGATATTAGAGCCCTTACCCTAACACACCCCTAGCTAATAACTAAAATGAAGCTATAGGTTATATAGGTTATGTAGGATCTTAATAGATTTCTAGTGTTTTTAAATGTTTAGGTATTAGTTATAGCCTAATTCTACGGTAGAATTCCTTATGCTTCGGCCCTAATAGAGGCTTTATAAAGCTATTAGCAAGCATCTTAGAGGTCTTTATCTAATTAACCTTAATATTACCTAGGCATATTGCTCTCGAATCCACATTTAATTTATATTAAGATGCTTAAGGCTAGTCTAAAGCCTCCTTTCTTATATTTTATAATACAAATTGTTTACTTATTATCACACTAGATAATTAAGAGAGGTAGCGCACGTACGTTAATATTATAAAGTAGTTATCCTAGTAATATATGCTCTTTACACTGTAATTTAAGGTAAAGAGCTCTGCTTCTATACTTAAAGTTATTACGTAATATTACCTACCTAATTTCTAATCTATTATAGCGCTATATATAATAAATACATAGCCTTATATTAATTTCCTAGTATTAGGGTTATCTCTGAGAGAGGTATTAGTGCTTAAGAAGAGCGTGTTAAAGCTATTATCCCTAGAGTATTAGATATATAGCTTCTTTGTGTTCTAAGTGTATCTAATAATGCCTTTAGTAAGTTTAATATGCTTAGAAGAAGGGTTAGTTAAGAACGTAGTAAGCTTTAAAGCTATAAAGGCTATATTAGGTCTTCTAATAATATAGAGATACACTAATAATCTAATAATTGCTTAGAATAGATTAATTTCCTTTTTAGTAGCTTAACTATTATTTAGATAGATAGTTACTATATAAAGAGGAGTAATAGAGCCCTTTAAATCATTGTCTATAATATTAGGGATAAACTTCTATGTGATCTTATAGATATAGGATTCTTAAGATAACTATATCTCCTTTATAGCTTAATTCTAAATTACTTTAATCCCTAGGAACCACTTTAGATTACCTTAATCCTTAATATCTAGGTTACCTATTAATTAATTATATAAAGCTTTGAATTTGCCTTTAAGTTTATTAGGGTATATAACTATAATATTATTAACGTAGAAAAATAGGATTATTCTATCCTTAGTGAAAATATAAGGGTCTTCCTTTCCTTAAATAAATCCTATCTATAGTAGGAATTACGTTAGATACAGGAACTATCACTTTAGGGCTTCTCTAAGTCTATATAGAGCTTAGATTATCTTCTAGAGATAACCCTCTGCCTTTAGACCTTCTAGTAGCCTATAGAAAATAGGTTCTTTAAGATTTATATAAGGAAAGGCATTCCAAATGTTATATTATTAGGTATTAAAGTCCTTCACGTAGTAAATAGCAAGTAGTATGCGTAGGGAGCGTAAAGCAAGCGTTATAGTGTAGTTATTAAGATTGCTCTTTAGTTACTAATTTCCTTATATAACTATATAGGCCTTAAATTTAGTAATAATACCCTTTTATCTATTTTGTATTTAAAAACCTATCTAAGGTCTATAATCTTATTGTGAAGATTAAGATTAAATACTTTTTCTAGGATATCTTCCTAGTAATTTAATAATAGAAGCTTATTAACTTCCTTCTAGATTACTTCCTTCTAGTGGTTATAATACATTAAAGCTATTGCTTATTAGTAGTAGGCAGGTTCTAGGGGCATATCTTTAATCCTTAGGCTATGCTAAGCACCCTATAATGCCACTATAAATACAAAATAATATTAATAAGCTTTCCTTAATTCCTTACATTATTACTTCCTAGTAATAATATTATTAGGATTAATACTATTATTATAAGAGTATAGAGCCTTAGAATAAGAGGACTCTAGGTCCTTACTATATTTAGTAGTATTTTTGCTTATATTACTAGTAGTAACCTTATATACTATTATTACTTCATGTATAAAGTTATTAAACTCTTAAAATAGTGTGTTCTCTCCTATATAGTAAGCACTACAGTCTCTATAGGAATTAAATACTTATAAGAAGAGTTAGGAGGGGTTAGGAGAGCACTAGATTAGCTCCTTCTTATTAAGAGACTTAAGGAGGCGTTTCTTCTTAGACCTAGTTATTTTCTTACATTATATTTATTAGTATTAAAGAAAGGTTATTATCTTTAAGCTCTATTCTAATAAGGGCTTAACTAACCTTCTTATTAATATCTTTAGCCTTAAGCTTAGTAAGTAGGTTAATTATTAGTACCTTCTCTTTCTATGCTTCTTTAATTTCTTCTTTAGGTTTAAAAGGCATTTTTATTAAAGTAAATATAAGCTAATATAACTACCTTTTAATTCCTTAATATTAGAACCTAGATAATATACTATAACTTTCCTTTATATCTAATAAGATACCTAATATAAGCCTTTTGCTTAAGCTATAGTATTAAATTATTTAATTTAATGTATTTAAGAGCTTTTATTATTATTAGAAAGGCTTTATACCTAAAGGCTTATAGATATAAGATTAATAGCTTCTAATTTTCTAATAGCTATAAATAAGTAGGAATAGTCTTTCTAGCCTAATTTCACTAAAGCTTATAAGGTATAACCTATTCTTTATAATACTTAAAGGGCATTTACTTAAGAAGATATATAGTAGTGTTAAAGACTTTATTATTAAGCTTATAAGGAAGCTATACCTCTAGGCTTAGGGTTCTAGCCTTCTGCTTTACTACCCCTAGATCTCTTTACCTTGCTATTCTAGCTAGGTCTTAAGGAGCTAAATTATAGACTAGAATCCCTAAAAGCGCTATCTTATCCTTTATTTCCTAGTAAAGAGGGCTTTCTTAATATTACTATATAAAAGCGTAGTTAAATCCTAAATTATATACTTAGGAAGCTAGCTATTATATAAAAGGAGTTATATATTATATCTTTTAACTTAAATAAGTAAAAGAACTATATTAAGGTTATAAGGCATATAAAAACATACTAATATTAGTTACTATTCTAGTAAGCTATGTTATAGTAGTTAAGATTAACTAATAACCTATATCTAGGACCTTAAGGAAGCCCTTCTAGTGTAGCTATTAATCTCTAATACTTTGCTTTGCCTGTAGTATATATCTTACACTATATAAGGCTAGGTCCTATTATCTTAATACCTAACGTTATACTTATAAGCTTAGTAAAAGCTTCTATTCCTAGATAGCTATATTATTAATGCTATAGGTCTATGTCTCCCTTTATAGGAGGTCTTAGTAACCTAGAAGCTATGTAGGCTTCTTTAGAATCCTTAGAGAGCTTTAATAATATAAAGAGATTATTAACCTTATATAGTCTAGCTATAGGATAACCTCCTTATATTAGCATATATTTCTTTTAATCCTAAAAGACACTAGCGTTTATAAGGATCTTTACTAAGATAAGATTAATATTAAATCCTAGAATATATAAAGCATCTACTAGCACTATAGTTCTTATAGCTTATGTAATAGGATCTATTACTATAATATAAGCTATGCCTTAACCTAAAGCTATATAGATTATTCTACCTACTCTAACTTTTATATTAATATTCTTATTAAAGCTAGATTACTAGAACTAGTAAATATTATTAAAGATATGCGCGTTTACGCTAGAATTATAAATAACTATATTATTCTTAGTATCTAGAGTGTTTAGTGTATTTAAAGAGGTAGCTATAATATCCTTTGTTAATTTAGGGCGCTTAGGTTAAATAGATATTAATATATTTACTAATTTTTCTCCTAGTATAGTTATAATAGTTTTATTTATTAGGTTCTATAATAGGATAACTATATTACTACTCTTCTTCTCTAGTTTCTAATTTATTACCTTTAATTTCTCTATTAGATAATCCTTTAGATACTTTTTAATATTATCTTTTGCTATTTTCCTAACTAACTAGTTCTTTAGTGTAGCCTCTGGTTTATATATTATTTTAAATAAATAGTATTATTCCTACTATTTTAAAGGATTATTAATAATATAGCTTAAATAGCTAGGGCACTTTAATTGCTCTAATTTACCCTTTCTATTTAATCTTTTAGATAAGAGTATATTAGTAAACTTTATAGAGCTTTATAGAGCTTTATAATTACGCTTAAATTTAGTAATAGCATATAGGAAATCCTATTTCCTTCTTTATTTAAGTAATTATTTTACTTCTTCTAGAATAACTTATACTTACTTTAGAGAGGCATAATAAATTTATAAAGTATTATCTCCTTTATCTATTAGGTCTTAAGGTCTAGGTAATTTCTCTATAAAACCTTACTTATTAAAGCTTACTTATACTAGTTATAAGTGCCTTTAGCTTATAAATAATTATTTAGATATAATTCTATAAGAATTAGTATCTTCTTAGTATTTAGTTAGTATTAGTCTTAAAGAAGCTTTAATATTCTTTAAGTATACTATTAAACTAACTCCTTTTCTTTAACTTTAGTGTTAAAATCTAGGAGTTCTAAATATTCCTTAAAATTATTTTATAAATAAATTCCCTAATCTTTAGTAATTACTTTAATAGGTTTAGGTACTTTATAATATTAAAACTTAGATCCTTATATAGGAAGTAGTAATAATCCTTTACTTTATTATAAGTAGCGTTTTAATCTTTTATTATATAAGGATTTTTAGGTAAGACCTCTAGCCTTAGTCCCTTCTCTAGAATCTCTAGTTTTATAGGCTCTTAGAGTTCTTTAACTTTATTTAGGTTAATATACTCCTAAACACTATAAGATTTAGTATAGTTCTTAATCTAGGCATACTACTTAATCTAGTCTTTCTCTAAGGTTAACACTATATTTAGAGTTTCTTTAGATATTATAAAGGGAAATAAGTACTAGTAATTAAATAGTATATTAAAAATAATAGGTTTTATCTAAAGATAAAAGTAAGCATTAATTATATTAAGTAAATAATTAATATAGTTAAATAGAGCGTAAGATCTTAGATAATAAAAAGGCAGTAGAATCCTCCTAGGCTTATAACTATTAGAAAGGTAAGGGTTAAATAATATATATAAAAGTGTTTAATTTAATTAATTAGAGGTGCAGATAGCACCTAGCTTATATACCTAAAAGGTACATAGTGCGCTATAGGTCTATCTAACTAAATACAGTACATCTAATACATCGTCTCCACCGATGTCTTAAGGAGGGTCTGACCTTCGTCAATGCGGTCAATGCAGTCATGCTGAGACGTTCCAGCGATGTCAGAGCCCTCACCCTGACAATTATACATAATCTAATCTAGAGGGCCTAGGTACGTATTAATCTAATATTTACATAGGGCATTCTAGATATTACAGGCCTTTACTTATTTAGATTAAGGAATTAAGCTTGTTAGGAGGACCTAGGGGTTTTCGGGTCCTACGACCACAAGTCACTAGTGCACTAGTATCTTTAAAGATGTTATTAATTCGTGTGTATAGTTCTATTTATCTATAGGGGAATTAAAGCTATAGATATAGCCTATCTTCTATTAATATACTAACTCTTATAGTATTACAGGTTAGATAAGGTCTAGACGTTAATATAGGGCAATTAGTCTAAGGGCTAATTACGTGGCTAGCCTAGGTAAGGCAATAGGGGATATGCGACTAAATATATATTAGTGTATAGTAAGGTAATAGGGGATATGTGACTAAACATATATTAGTGTATAGTAGGGTAATAGGGCATATCTAGCTAGTTACATTTACTATCCCTAGCTACAGTGAATTTAGGGAATTTATAGTATTCTAACACTAGTAACTTCTCTTTTCTTATAATATAAAATAAATAACCAAGTAAGTTCCACTGCTCTAATTAGTTAGGTTATAGGTCTATTATTAAAGATAGGGCTATTAAAAGCAAAAGGGTTAAAAGTGTAAAATAGGTTAAAAGGAGGAAAAAGGGAAAAGTAAGTTAAGTAGTCTAGGTACATAGAAAAGGTGGGTCTTCGTGGTGATATAGCTAACTAAAGTGCTTATATTAGACCCACTAGGATCTAGTCCGAAAATTATCTAACTGAAAATTATCTAATAGAAAGCTCTTATAATCTCTCTTTTTCTCCTTTAGCTAAAGAGCTTAAAAACGCAATAAAAACGAATTTAATAAAAGTATTTATAAGTAAATCTAATCTTACGATATCTAGCTTATAATTAGTTAACTAGCTAGTCTGGGTTTGTGTTCTTCTAGTGCTAGTTGTGATATTAATTTTGTAGGTCTCTAGCCTATAGGTTATTTAACTAAACCTTCTACCCTTATATTAACTATGTTATTACTAATAAAGGTCTTAAGGGTCTTATTTAGTAATGCCTTTATTATTAAATTAGCAATGTTATCCCTTCTATTAATCTAATAAATCTTATTAATCTTACATTACTTATATAACTATTATAACGCTATAATATTAATTATTAGGCGTTTTTCCTTTATTATACTAAGCTTTATAAGGCATTTATATAGCAAGAAGGAGTCTATATATATAACTATTAGGATCTTAGGTATCTATAGCTTACTTATTATAATATTAAGTGTAGTGTTAATAGTATAGGCTATATTAATACCTTATACTATACTATATAGCTTAGAGGTAAGGGCGCTTCTTATTACTTACTTACTTTTTATAGAGCTATATATTATAATATTTCCTTATATTATAAACTTAGCTTTATTATAGGTTTCTTTATTACCTAGGATAGTAATATATCCTATCTATAAGCTTAAATCCTTATTATTTATAAAAGAGCTATTAATAAAGATATATAGCCTTATATATAAGAGATTAAGTGGTATATAGCGTAAGCTATAATTATAGTGCTTTATTTACTACTAAAGTTATTTATTTAGGTATTTAGTATTATTAACTATAACTTCTTATTACTATATAGTAATAAAGAGGTTATATAAAGCCTTAGGTTAGTAAATAGTTATAATATATGCCCTACGTGCCTATTATTTAATATATTATTACTTTATTACATTATTAGCTAGTTTTACTAGTTAGATTTTCTTACTTTACCCTTTTAGTAAAGAATTAATAATCTGTTTTCTAAGTTAGCTAGTATATAACTATTAAAGATAAGTAATGCCTCTTCTATAAGTCCCTGCTTTAGCTTAGCTAGAAAACTAGCCTTTTAAAGCTCTATCTCTTTATACTTATAGAAAGTATTATTACTAAGTCCTAAGGTATTATTAGTTTATATTCTAATAATTCTAAAGTAGTTCTTATTATTTAATATTAGTAAGCATAGGTTATAGGTTAATATAATTATATTAAGTTTATTATAGTAGTGCTAATAGTATATTAACTATTAGTATATACTTACTTTAGTAATTCTATAGAGTAGCTTAATTACTTTTATTACTATATCTTCTAGGTAAAGGTATTTAATCTCTTTTAGGAGCTATAAGATAATAAACCTATTTAGTATAGTAGTTAACTATATATATACCTATATAATATCTTAAATCTATAGGAGATGCCCTTTTCTTTAAGGGAGGAGCTATAGCTATAATTAAGTATTAGCTAGCCTATTAGATAGTTAGTAATTAGGTTAGGATCTTAAGTTTACTACTATTATTATAGCTCTATATAACTAGTTATAATTTCTTATATAGTGTATCTATGCCTTTACCCTTAACTTTATAAACTAATTAAGAATTAAAGAGTTATTAGATACTATATATAGATAGGTTAAAGGGTATAAATTTAAAGACTTTATAGGCTTATAAAGTGTTAATCTCCTACTTATTAGAGCGTTTAAAAGGTCTCCTAGTGTTATAATCTTTCTATCTTTTTATAGCTAGATAGTAAGCTTAAGATTAGCTTTCTCCTTTACTATAATAAAGATTTTACCTTAGGTTAGTTCTATAAGTAAGGGAGGGTTCTTCCTAGGCCTTCTATAACCTCTTTTAGGTATTTAACTTACTTTAGCTATAGGTTTTGGTTTTAGGGTTTTCTATGCCTTTTTCTTATAATAGGTTTGTCCTCTAGGGCAAATTCCTTATTAGTTATATTAGAGAGGGCCTTATTATTATTAATTATATCCTCTAGCCTATATTTATTATTAATTATAGGCTTATTATTATTAATAAGGTAAGGTTTAATAATAGTTATTTAAATTTAGTAAGCCTATAAGGTATTTAGAGAGTATATGCCTTACTATTAGTAGTAATTAGCTTAAATAGTCCTTTCTAGCCTTCTTTTCACACTAAACCTATATATCTAATTATAAAGGCAGTAAATATATAGGCGCTATATCTAGGCTATTCTAGGTAATAAGGGCATTATTTACTTATCTCTTTGCTAGTAATTATCTAGCCTTATCTATTACTTTTTAAAGTATTATAGCTTACTATATAATTAAGAGGCTTAGAGGCAAATTATTAGTAAGTTATAGGTATAAGCTAAACACTAGTAGTATAAGTACTAGACTATTTAATCCTACTAAGTTATTTATAGCTTTAATAGCTATTTAAAGCTTCTAATAATTTATAATACTTATACTTATACCTAGCTCTTAGGTAATAATATTATAAACTCTCTATAGTAGGCTATAATAGTGTTTAACCTTTCTAATGCTTTAGTGCGCTTCTATAGGCACTTTATTAATATTAATTACTATAATATATATATAGTTCTAGAATTTATTTAAAGCAAAGTTCTTCCCTATATTATAGACTATCTAGTCTAGAGGACCTAGATATATATTAATCTAGTATTCTTTTAATATATTCTAGATATCTTATACCTTTTACTTCTAGGGTTTAAGGAAGTAAGTAGCCTAGAAGGAGGTTATAGAGTTAATAATATAGAGTACTAGGCTACTATTAAGATATATTATATTAATAATTATCTTATAGTTAAAGTTATAGTTATCTTTTAGTGTAAATTAGAATTATCCTAGTAATTTCCTATTAAGTTAATAGTAGTAGTATATATTTATAATCTTCTTAATTATCTTATTCTCTATATCCTTACTAGTGCGCTATAGCACTATTATAAGCTACTATATAGAAGGGTAACTAAATTATTAGTAAAGCCTTTAGATTTGCTTTTCTAATAGAAAAAGGTAGTTACCTCTATAGCCTCTAGAGTCCACTATAGATATCCCTATTTCTAGATAATAGGGACTTTTTAATCTCCTTAAATTAGGATATTTTTAATATTATTAAGCTTTATATTTATATTATCTATATTATTAATGCTATATAGGAATAGTATGCTTATATTAAGTATATAGAACGTAATTTAACTAAAAATTATAGGGACCTTTAGGATACTAATTAATCTTACTAATCCTACTCTAAATTTAATAATTTACTCTTAGTCTATTAGGTTTATTATTAGTAAGGGTATCTTCTTTAGTAGTGCCTTTACCTAGCTAATTCTAGTAGTTAAGAATCCTACCGCTCCTATATTAGGGATAATACCTCTAAATATCTTATTAGAGTAGTAATTCTCTAATATATAAGTAGTTAATTTAGCTTAGAACTAGTCTTCCCTATAATACGTATAATAGAGAGCCTCCTTCTTAAGGTTCTAAAGGACTCCTCTTTATTTATTTAGTCTACTACGCTTATAAAGAACTATATAATTATTATTTTACCTTTTCCTACGCTTATTTCCTCTAGAAACGCTTTAGATATATCCTAGGTATTATTACTTTTAGATATATTATTATTTTCCTATAAGGAATTATTATTACCTTTATAGGCCTATAGGAAGACTCTAAATTTCCTATTAAATAGGGGATTCCTATATTTCTTATTCTTTACTATTCTTATTTAGCCTCTATATATTCTTTTTACTATACTTAGAAAACTAGTATCCTTCCTTACTATATATATAGTATTATTATAGTTATCTTTAGCTATAGTTATAATTAAAGTCCCTTATTTATTTATATTAATAGTCTATAAATAGGGCCTTATCTTTCTAATTATTACTATTAAACTATTAGCTTACTTCCTTCTAGGCTTTAGTAATACTAATTAACTTATATAAATTACCTATAAGGTTTTTAAATATGTTATTAACTACAAATTTAGTAAGGTTATATTTAGGTATACCTCTAACCGCTTAGAGGGTCTATTTAATAAGTTCTATATTATTATTAAGGGGGTTAAAGAGTCTATTATAGATATCTTATAAGCTTTAGATTATTATATCTAGGTATTCTATCTTTAACTTATCTAGGTTCTTTATAATAGTACCTTATAAGGTAATACTATTTTACTCCCTTTAATAGAATTATTTATTTATAAGGGTCTTAAAGTATTATCTAATAAGCTTAACTATTTAATTAAATATAAAGATAGTAGTTAACTTTAAAGTAATATTTATAAGGTAAAACTTCTTTATATTACTAGTTAGTATTATAGGAAATGCCTTTATAAGCGCTATTTCTATAAAGTTAAGCTATTAGCACTAGTCTTATAGTATTATAACCTTTAGCTTAATAAAGTTAAATATCTTTTACTATACTTATTATTCTCTTTATAGATCTTTATTAAATTAAGTACTTTTCTTATATTATTTAACTATTCCTAAGCTTAAGGTATTATAGAAGGTAGTAGGAGGTATACTTTTACTTAGATCTAAGGAGTAGTAAGGGTTAAGAGCACTAGGTATATATAATTAGTAGGCTTAATACTATTAGCTATAGTTCTAGTATATTAATAAGTACTTATAAAGAGAATTATAGGTTCTTTATTATTAGTACTAGCCTTATCTCTAGGTAAAGGTTTAAATTAAATTTACCTATAGTAAGTTACTTATTAACCTTTTTAAAGGCTATTTAGATTATTATTTTTCTTTAAGTACTCTTTTAAGGGCTTTAGTAATCCTTTTACTAGATCTCCTATATATATACTATATTTATAAAGAAGGTCTTATAGTGCTTTAGTTAGACCTTTATTAGCTCTATTAAAGAGGTTTTTATTCTAGTTACTAAAGTTAAATCTATAGTTCTCCTATTATTCCTAGTTTTTATACTTTTACTCTTTATAATAAAGGATTATATAAGTAATCTTATTATTAAGATTAGTTATAGTTATAGTCTCTAGGTTAATATTATTACTTATTAAGTCCTAGTTAGTTAAGAGGTTCTTCTAGTATTATTAGACTTATTCTAGAAGCTTTTCTCTTATTAGATAAGAGTAAGGTTCTTAGGAGTCTTCTAGTTAAGGAGTTATAATAGTAATAAAGGGGGTTTAGGGCTTATTAGCTAAGGTTCTAAGGTAGTTAGTGGGATTAAATCCTTATAGCACTAGCCCCTAATTAGATAAAGGCTAGTAATTTAATCCTTTAGAAGTCTAGTATTATAGAGGTAATATCTTCTTCCTATAGTATATTAGACTATAGTTTATAGTAAATGCCTTTTCTAAGTAATCCCTTACTTCTCTGTGGTTAGTTATATTAAGTAACTACTAATTAGTATTAGGAGAACCTAGGGGTTTTTAGGTCCTATAACTATAAGTTATTAGTACACTAGTATCTTTAAAGATATTATTAATTTATATATATAGTTCTATCTATTTATAGGGGAATTAAAGCTATAGATATAGCCTATCTTCTATTAATATACTAACTCTTATAGTATTATAGGTTAGATAAGGTCTAGATATTAATATAAGGTAATTAGTCTAAGGGCTAATTACGTGGCTAGCCTAGGTAAGGCAATAGGGGATGTGCGACTAAATATATATTAGTGTATAGTGGGGTAATAGGGGATATGCGACTAAACATGTGTTAGTGCATAGTGAGGCAATAGGGGCATATCCGGCCAGTCGCATTTGCCGTCCCTAGCCACAGCGAATTCGGGGAATTCGCAGTGTTCTAACAAAGCTACTTAAAATAAAGTTATAGAGTTAATAATATAAAGGATAGGGCGTCTGTTAATTTAAATAATATTAACTATAATCTTATAGTTAAATTTATAGTTATCTTTAATAGTGAACTTAAACCTACCTAGGGCTTTACTATTTATTTAATAATAGTGGTAAATTTTAGTTAATTATTTAATAGCTTTGCCTTTAATATTATAGCTAGCTTATTATAGTATCTTTGTAAGCTATTAAACTAAAGGGTAGCTAAAGTAATGGTGTAGTTAATGAATTTCTGTCTCTAATAGATAGAATATAACCGTTTCTTTAGGTTATAAAGTCTACTAAGGATATCCCTATTTCCTTATAATAGGCATAGTCTTATTGCCTTAGATAAGCAGGTTAGTAAGGTTATCTAATTTAACGCCTAATTAATCTATGTTATCTAAAGAGAATAAGAAGGGCGTAGCTGTGTTAACCACATAGAAATCAATCTAGCCTAATTTGGTTAGTATAGTGATTACTCCCTGCGTTATAGCTAATCCGGCGCTAAAGTTAACCTTTTTCTTAGCCGTTGCGTCTATCTTTAATAAGGGCATTGTTATGGACTTGAGCTAGGAGCTCAGGTTAAGTCTAGGTTAAGGCTAGGTCTAGAAAGGGTGCGGATTATGCGCGGGTTATATAAGGGCAAATGTAAGTTAGTACGTAAACCACGCACTAACTAAGTGTAACTCCTATAAATTAGGATATAGTATAACCTCTAGTTTAGTTTTTTTCTTTTATAAGAATAATAATTATACTTTAAATACTTATATATAGTAGCTATAAGGCTAGTTTATAATATTTATTATTCTTTACTATTTATTTATTATAGGTACTTAATAACTAGTAAAGGTATTATTATCCCTAGAGAGAATAAATATAAATAAGATAGTAATATTATAGGAAGTACTTAATAAGTAAGCTAAATAAATTAAACTCTTAATTAAGTAGTAAAATATAAACCTTAGCTTAAATTAGCTAAAATAAAAACCCTTACCTATAAGGCCTTTATTTAATAGTAATAAAGTACTATTTATAGTACAAAAAGGTTTTATAACTTATAAGTTATTAATAAATAAATATTTTATTAGAGATAAATAAAACTAGTAGTTCTGTTAGAACACGCATGATATCAACCGCGCTTGGCAGCCGCAATTGTGAGGTTAGCAGAGTGGTTAGCCCGCGCGCGCGTGGGCCCCACACGCGACCCACAATGCGGGCATATAATAGGGCAGGGCTTGTAGTCACGTAACCTACATAGCTCCCTTTGTGTTTTATATCTTATAAGAAAACCCTTACTTTTACCCTCTCTTTTCCTCTCTTTCCTCTATAGCTTAGAATAGATAATTAATAATAATACTATTCTTAAGGCTTATAATATTAATAACCTAAATTTAGGTACCCTATATAACTAATACTAATTAGTAGTTAACTTTATAATTACTCCTAAACACATATAGAAAATCATAGATTAGTAAGGTTAATAATAGAAGAGACTTTCCTAGAAGTAATATAATCTAGCCCTTTCTATTAAAGTATAGGAGTAACTAGATTATTATAAGATCCTTAATTATACTAAGGAAGAAGTTTATCCTAGTTTCTTAGTTAAAGTATATAAGTAGCTAATAATAAATAAAAGCCTAAACCTTAAAGAAAAGTTTAAGTCTAGTAGTAAAGTCTATTCTATTTTTCTTTTCTTAGTGTATTTTATTATATATAAAGTTAATACCTGTTGGAACACGCATGATATTAACCGCGCTTGGCAGCCGCAATTGTGTGGTTAGCAGAGTGGTTGGCCCGCGCGTGAGGGCCCCACACGCGACTCACAATGCGGGCCTATGGTAGGTAGGGCTTGTGGTTACGTAACCCACATAGCCCCCTTTGTGTTTTATATCTTATAAGAAAACCCTTACTTTTGCCCTCTCTTTTCCTCTCTTTCCTCTATAGCTTAGAATAGATAATTAATAATAATACTATTCTTAAGGCTTATAATATTAATAACCTAATATTAGGCACCCTATGTAACTAACACTAATTAGTAGTTAACTTTATAACCACTCCTAAATACACATAGAAAATCGCAGATTAGTAAGGTTAATAATAGAAGAGACTTTCCTAGAAGTAGTGTAATCTAGCCCTTTTATTAAAGTATAGGAGTAACTAGATTATTATAAGATCCTTAATTATACTAAGGAAGAAGTTTATCCTAGTCCCTTAGTTAAAGTATATAAGTAGCTAATAATAAATAAAAGCCTAAACCTTAAAGAAGAGTTTAAGTTTAGTAATAAAGTCTATCTTATTATTCTTTTTCTTAGTATATTCTATTATATATAAAGTTAATACCTAGCCTTATAATTCTTTATAAATTATTCCCCTAAGAAGTAAAACTTTCTTATTACCCTTCCTTACCTAAAAATATAATATTTTCCCTATTCCCTTTCTTACTAAGGGTTATAAGTTATAATAGCTAATAAAAAGAAACTAGTATAAGCCCTTAAAAGTTAAGAAGGCTTCTAAATAAGAGATAGCTTTACTAAGGTAACTAAGTAGCCTAAAAGAAGTAAAATAAATATCCTTTCTCTCTTATATATTCTATAGTACTTCTATAAGAACCTTATAGAAGACTTATTTTATAAGGCTAAGAACTTTAATAATAAAGAGAATAAAATACCTAAAGTACTTATAGCCTATATTCTTATTAAAGTTATAGACTATAAAATAAGAAAAGTAACTAAAAGAATACTATTTATAAAGTTTACCTAGGACTTTAATAACTAAACCTAAGAAATATTCCTCTAAATACTACCCCTAGTGCTAAGATACCTTAGGGATTACCTTATTAATAATAGGGTATATATAATAATTAACTAGACTACTATAGTAGTAAGGAATCTCTAAGAAGTTATTAACTAATAAGAATTTTACTTTTAATTATAGGAAAAAGTAAAAGATACCTAGAAGAAGTATATAGGATTTTAAAGGAAGCTTAAGGAAAATAGTAACTTTCTAGATAATCTCTTTAATAAAGGGATATCTAAGAATACTAAATCTTAAGAGCCCTTAACTTCCTTATTAAAGCTTACTAAGTATTACCCTATTAAGGTAACTATATAGCTATAGGTATAATCTTCCTAAGAGAGTATATATTAATATATTAAGGGTCTCTCTCTAGGTATTATATCTTATATCCTAACCCTATTAGGGCACTACTAGTAAGCCCTAATCCCCTTTCCTAGTATAAAGAAGCTACTATCCCTACCCTAATTCCTATTAACTAACTAATATAATCCTTAAGACTATTACTAAAGTAAATTATTAATCTAGCTAAAATATATATACTAAAGTAATAATATAGTGTAAATAACTATAATATTTTTAAGTTAAAGCTTTAAATATTTTTAAGGAAATATAAGATTCTAAATATTAGACTAGAATAGGTAGGCTATATATTTAATACTATACTTAAGGGTAAAGCTCTAAGATACTATTTAGATAACCTCTTAAAACCTAGGTAATTATAAGACTTACTAACCCTTATTACTTAAATAAAATAGAGGTTTAAGACTAAGGATATAAGATAGCATTACCTTCTAGAATAGTATAATACCTTACTATAAAAGATAATTTATAAAAATAAGGAAAAGTTAAAGACTAAATACTTTAATAATCTTATTAAAAAGCTTATAACCCTCTAAAGAGCTATCCTTAATATTAGCTAGATAAAGTAAGTACTCTAAAATTAAATTATATATACTTATAGTAGGATTCCTAAATATAGAAGCTATATTACTAACCCCTAAAGGTCTAAAAGAGTTCTATAAGTAAGTAAGGATAATAATCTACCTTATTAGAGAGGAATCTAGTAATTAGCACTAATTCCTAGTAAAGCTAATACCCTAGAGTAATTCTAGACTAACTAATAATATAATAGTAAGGATAAAGAATTAAGATACCCTCTATTAAGGTCTAGAGGTATAAGACCTCTCCCTTATATAAAGAAATACTATATCTATAGTAAGGAGGGATACTAGTTAATAAAACACTCTAAAAGGACTATAAGAAAGTATATTAATACTTTAAGAGTTACTACCTTATTAACTCTTTAAAGTCTTTATTACTAGTGTATAATATATTCCTTACTTAGTATAAGGGAGAACCTAAGACTAATAATACCCTAAGAGCCCTAGAAGATAATAAAATTACCTAATATATATAGGGCCTTAGATTTACTAATACTTAAGAGAGTAAAGATAGCTTAATTCCTATAAGCTTCTTTATATATAGCGCTACCTTTAATAGCTAGAAGGTAATTAAAATCCTTATAAATTAAGTAACGCTATATAGCCTAAATAAGGAGAGCTCTTTTAATAATAAACTATCTAATAACCTGCCCTATATATTTATACTTAGGGATTATTACTCTTCTAAAACCTTCTAAGGTATTATACTAGATACTAGAGCTACTAAATACTTAATAGTAGGTTACTTATAATTCCTAGTATTAAAATATATAATACTAAAGATCTAACTTAATAAATTAAGGGTAGGCAAAGTGGTAATTAGGTTTAGAGGAGGTATACTAGTTATCTTAATTAAATTAGTTAATATACCCACTCCCTTTAGTAATATTACTTTTTATATAGTTACTATAAGCATGCCTTTCTTAATATACCTTAGGGATATAGGCTAATTAAAGATTAACTTTATTACTACTAAGAATATACTATAATAAGGGAATATTAAGGTCCCCTTATATATAAATAGGGGTATATATAAATATTACTAGGTAAAATAAGAAGTTAATAGTATAGAATTACCTTACTAAAGTAAAATTATAGCGCTTATATTACTAATTTAGTTATCCTTTAGTCTAATAACTCTATAATCTTCTATGTAAATTAGGGCATAAGATTAATATTAAAGCTATTAAAAAGCTAATAAAGGTATACTACTAATACTAGATAAATACTAATAGCCCTTACTACTTTAAATTTACCCTCTAGGATAAATATATATTTAACTTTAAAGTAATAGTAGATATTATATATCTTAATAGTAGCTACCCTACCCTTTATACTATTAATATAGCTATAGTATTTAATATAGTAAGATTCCTTAAAGATATCTTAGTAAAGATAATATAGGAGGCCCTTAGATTATACTAGATTAATATATACTAAGGACCCCTAATTAGATTATTACTAATACTAGCACTAACTTCTATAGTAAGGAATTCTAATAATTTATAGTATTAATATTAATCTCTATTAAAGAGGTTCCTATTAAAGTATACTATAGCATTAGTAAGGTTAAGAGATATTATAGGCCTCTCTAAAGAGCCTATAATATTATCTAATATAAATACCTAATAACCCCTAAGCCTATAGCCCTATAAATAGCTATTAAGGCCCTTAATAATACTATAGGCCTAAATAGCCTTATTCTAACTCTCCTTATCTTTAGCGCCTATCTATAGATAATAAGTAAATCCTCTCTATCCCTAGAGATATTATAGTAGGTAATTATAGTGTAAAAGGCTATAAAGGAGATTAAGAGGCTATATGCTCTCTAGAAGGTTACTAAAGCTCTTATAATAAGAAATAGCCTAAATATATTAATAACCCTTAACCTCTTACTTAGATTACTAGTCTAGGTATAGCGTAAAGGTAAAGGGTAGTAAGGCCTATATAACCTCCTTACTATTAATAGTAAGAGCTATATACTTAATCTCCTAAGAGGCCCTAAGACCTTTAGGTTAACCTCTATAAGACCCTATTATAAGGACCCTTATAGGGAAAGACCCTACCCCTAATATAAAGCAGTATTATAATAGAGGCTAAGGGAGAGCTACTAGAGACTAGGGATAAATATAAGGCCCTAGGACTAGAGATCCCACTAAAGTAAAGACCTAGAAGACCCTATAAGAACCCTCTAGCTATTATTAATAAGACTAATATTATAACCTTTATATTAGTAAAGGAGGAGGCTAACCTTAACCTTATAATCTAGTTACATAAGGAAGGCATTATTATAACCCTAGGGAAGCTATTTAAGCTCTTTACTAAGACTAAGATTAATGCTTTAATTAAATAGGGCGTTTTTAAGTTTATTATATTTAATAAAGAGAAGCACTATAGCCTAAGAATCTTTAATGCCTATATTATTAATAAGGTAAAGGGAAAGATAAGTTAACTATATAAGAAGTTATAGCTTATAATCTAAGGATTTAGGGATAAAGAGAAGTAATTAATCTTAATATAAGCTCTAATAATCTAATAGGCTAGTTAATAACTTATCCTTATAATAGCTCCTTCTCTGCTTATAATAGGATACCTTATGTGGATTTATAATATTATATAAGCCTATATCTAGTTATATATAGCCTTAAGCTAAGTTATCCTTACTAGGCTCCTAATCTAAATCTGCCACTAGTACCTAGAAGGTATAATTATAATTATAATTAAACCTCTTTATAGTATTATAGAAGCTAGAAAATACTAGTAGGTAATATATTATAAGCATTATAAAGAGAAGCTCTAGATAGAGACTTCTATATATAACCTATACTTACTTATAATAATAAAAGAGAGCCTAGAATTCGCTTATATAAGTATATAAACTAATAATACCCTTAGGTTATTAGATAAGGAGTTCTCTAGGAAAGAGAAAACTTAACTAGCTACTACTACCTTTACTATAAAGCTAAAGTAATTCCTTAGGAGGATAACCTGCTTATATTTAATAGAGGAGTTATTACCCTAAGCAATAGGAATATTATATTATAATAAAAGGGCAGAGTAGTAAGCTTAGATTAATCCTATTAACCTAGTTAAAGTAAAAGTATATTAAGTAGTAGGCTTAAGGCGCTTATATTACTTTAATTTATTAACTAGAAGCTTACTTTAATCTTTTAGTTACTATATAATATTAGGAACTAATAGTTAAGAATATTAAAGCCCTTAACCCCTAAATCTAGTAGTAGATAGACTACCTAGAGAGAGGCCTAACCTTTATTCTAATTAACCTTACTAAAGTAAAGATTTACGCCTTTATAGATAGATTATTTACTAATAACTAGGACCTTATATTATAGCTAGGATATATACTAATCCTAGCTAATAAAGATAATAAGGATAGTAAGTTTATAATTAAAGGCAATATTATATACTTTAGCTTAACTAAGAGTAAGAGAGTTATATAAAGCATACTTACCTTAGAAATCTATAGTATAGTTATAGGTATTAACATAGCCTATATAATTATAATAATAATTAGATTAATTATAGGCTAACTAAAGCTTCCTTAATCCTAGTTATAGTATATATAGATTTATACTCTTTATATAAATACCTTATTAAGCTTAGCACTACTAAGGAGAAACGCCTAATAATTAATATTATAGCCTTATAGTAATTATATAAGCGCCGCAAGCTTTACAAGATTTATTAGATTTATAGAGGTAATAACTTAGCTAATACCTTTATAAAGGTATTACTAAATAAGGCCCTTAAGAAATTTATCTTAAGTAACTAGATAATAATCTAGATAGAAGGGTAAGTTACCTACGTAAAGGATAGTTACTATAGATAATATCCTAGGAGGCTTTTAGCCCTAATACTATAAGAGAATATAAAATCCTCTTAAGGAGGAAGAAAGAGAAGGGACTATAACTCTTATTAGGTTAGATTCTAATAAAAGCTATACTTATTATTACTCCTAACCTAGTAGGAGTTATAGGAAGGCCTATTATAGTCCCTTAGAACCCTATATAATATATATAGAGTATAAAGGAGGAAAGACTATTATAGTAAGGAGTACTATAATAGTAAGGGGAGGATTAGTATATAGCTAGATTAATTTTATTTAGTAGATTAAGGGGAGGCAGAGAAGGCCCTCTTATCCTAATTTAGAAGCTCTAGATTATAGGTTATTATTTTCCTTCCTTTTACTTACTATACCTATATAGGTATCTTTATTCTTTTATTTCCTATATCCCTAATTAACTATAATATAGTCTATTATTTCTTTCCTTCTTTTCTTATTAATATTATATATTAATAGTTATATTAAAAGAGAGAGTTTCTAGTGTTAGAACACGCATAATATTAACCGCGCTTAGTAGCCGCAATTATGTGGTTAGTAAAGTGGTTAGCCCACGCGCGCGTAAGGGCCCTACACGTAACCTATAATATAGGCCTATAGTAGGGTAGGGCTTGTGGTTATATAACCCACACAGCCCCCTTCGCGTTTTATATCTTATAAGAAGAACCCTTACTTTTACCCTCTCTTTTCCTCTCTTTCCTCTGTAGCTTAGAATAGATAATTAATAACAATACTATTCTTAAGGCTTATAACATTAATAACCTAATATTAGGCACCCTATGTAACTAATAATACCTAGCCTTATAATTCTTTATAAATTATCCCCCTAAAAAGTAAAACTTTCTTACTACCCTTCCTTACCTAAAAATATAATATTTCCCTATTCCTTTCCTTACTAAGGGTTATAAGTTATAATAATTAATAAAAAGAAACTAGTATAAGCCCTTAAGAGTTAAGAAGGCTTCTAAACTAGAGATAGCTTTACTAAGGTAACTAAGTAGCCTAAAGGAAGTAAAATAAATATCCTTCCCTTTCTATATATCCTATAGCACTTCTATAAGAACCTTATAGAAAACTTATTTTATAAGGCTAAGAACTTTAATAATAAAAAGAATAAAATACCTAAAGTGCTTATAGCCTATATCCTTATTAGAGTTATAGACTATAAAATAAGAAAAGTAACTAAAAGAATACTATTTATAGAGTTTACCTAGGACTTTAATAACTAAACCTAAGAAATATTCCTCTAAACACTACCCCTAGTACTAAGATACCTTAGGGATTATCTTATTAATAATAGGGTATATATAATAATTAACTAGACTACTATAGTAATAGGGAATCTCTAAGAAGTTATTAACTAATAAGAATTTTACTTCTAGTTATAGGAAGAAGTAAAAGATATCTAGAAGAAGTATATAGGATTCTAAAGGAAGCTTAAGGAAGATAGTAACTTCCTAGATAACCTCTTTAATAAAGAGAATATCTAAGAATACTAAATCTTAAGAGCCCCTTAATCTCTTTATAAAAGCTTACTAAGCATTACCTTATTAAGGTAACTATATAGCTATAGGTATAATCTTCCCTAAGAGAGTATATATTAATATATTAAGGGTCTCCTCTAGGTATTATATCTTATATCCTAACCCTATTAGGGCACTACTAATAAGCCCTAATTCCCCTTCCCTAGTATAAAGAAGCTACTATTCTTACCCTTATTCCTATTAACTAACTAGTATAACCCTTAAGACTATTACTAAAGTAAATTATTAATCTAGCTAAGATATATATACTAGAATAATAATATAGTATAAATAACTATAATATTTTTAAGTTAAAGCTTTAAATATTTTAAAGGAAATATAAGATTCTAGATATTAGACTAGAGTAGGTAAGCTATATATTTAACACTATACTTAAGGGTAAAGCTCTAAGATACTATTTAAATAACCTCTTAAAGCCTAGGTAACCCTAAGACTTACTAACCCTTATTACTTAAATAAGATAAAGGTTTAAGACTAAGGATATAAGATAGTATTACCTCCTAGAATAGTATAATACCTTACTATAAAAGGTAATTTATAAGAATAAGGAAAAGTTAAAGACTAAATGCTTTAATAATCTTATTAAGAAGCTTATAACCCTCTAAAGAGTTATCCCTAATATTAGCTAGATAGAGTAAGCACTCTAAAATTAAATTATATATACTTATAGTAAGATTCCTAAATATAAAAGCTATATTACTAACCCTCCTAAAGGTCTATAAGAGTTCTATAAGTAAGTAAGGATAATAATTTACCTTATTAAAGAGAAATCTAGTAATTAGCACTAATTCCTAGTAAAGCTAATACCCTAGAGTAATTCTAGACTAACTAATAATATAATAGTAAGGGTAAAGAGTTAAATACCCTCTATTAAGGTCTAGAGATATAAGACCTACCCTTATATAAAGAAATACTATATCTATAGTAAGGAGGGATACTAGTTAATAAAACACTCTAATAAGGACTATAAGAAAGTATATTAATACTTTAAGAGTTATTACCTTATTAACTCTTTAAAGTCTTTACTACTAGTATATAATATATTCCTTACTTAGTATAAGGGAGAACCTAAGGCTAATAATACCCTAAGAGTCCTAGAAGATAATAAAATTACCTAATATATATAGGGCCTTAGATTTACTAATACTTAAGAGGGTAAAAATAGCTTAATTTCTATAAGCTTCTTTATATATAGTCTTACCTTTAATAGCTAGAAGGTAATTAAGATCCTTATAAATAAAGTAACGCTATATAGCCTAAGTAAGAAAAGCCCTTTAATAATAAACTATCTAATTAGCCGCCCTATATATTTATACTTAGGATTATTACTCTTCTAAAACTTTCTAAGGCATTATACTAAATACTAGAGCTACTAAGTACTTAATAGTAAATTACCTATAATTCCTAGTATTATAATATATAATACTAAAGATCTAACTTAATAGATTAAGGGTAGGTAAAGTGGTAATTAGGTTTAGAGAAGGTATACTAATTATCTTAATTACATTAGTTAATATACTTATGTAAGGGCTTAGGCTTTGCCTAAGCATTAGCTGAAACGCAGGCATTAGGGGGCTAATAGGAAGTGATAAGGGGACGGAAGGTCTAGAGATAAGGGATAAAAGGAAGGAGGAAGGAGGATAGAAGGAATAAGGAAGGGGGACAGAAGAATTAGAAATAAGGCTATTAGGAAAATAGTAGGGGATAGGGAAAGGATAGATAGGATAGCTAAGGGGTATAAGGAGGGCATAGTATAGATAGGTTTCCTACTTTCTCTTCTTCTCTCCTTAAGCTTCTTAATATTATATTAATACCTAATAGTAGCTACCTAGGGGCTAGTCTATTATATTTAAGAAGCTTCCTTTAGTTTTAAAAGAAGATTACTAAAAAAATAATAAATTATATAATAGACTCTCTTTAACTATAGAACCTGCCTAGCTAGGTAACCCTAACCCCTATTAGATACTATGCTACTACTAGGGGCTTATAATGCCTAATTTAAAACACTCTAACTAATATTAGAATAATAGGCTAGAGTAATTAACTCTCTATAATAAGGCGTGCACATAAATCCAGAGTCTATGCCCTAAGCTACCACTACACTAGATACTCCTACATAGCTAATAGTCCCTAATATAATCTTAACTTAGCGAAAACTAATCCTAATAGGTAACCTATATAATAGTAATAAAAATATATTTACTACCTAGAGGTTCTTAATATAATATAAGTTAGATATAGATAAGGACTTTATTAGAAACACTAAGAACTAATAGATATTTATTTACTAAAACCTAGTGCCTAGGGTCTAGGCCTATATTACTATATTCTTTAAGGTAGGGGAATTAAGTAGCTATAACCTAGATACCTTCCTTTACTACCTAGAGACCCTATATATAAACCCCTATAGATAAGAAATAGCTCTTATAGAACTTAACTAGATAGAATAAGTATCTAGGAGATATTTACTATATTCTTTATTTACTTTAAATAGAAACTCTCCTAGCTAGAGGGGCTTATTAGGTAGATAATATTAAGGTAGCTAAGCTATAATAAGCACTTAATAAATAAATAAGAGAAATTTCTATTAGTAAAGGAGTTAGTTAAATAGAATACTATACTACTATTACCTAATACTATAGTATTATAGTTAATATTAAGTCCCTTACCTTAGAGAATAAGTATTAGAACTAATACAAACCCTAGTTAGCTTACCTAGTACCTTAGCAAATTAATAATAAGGGGATACGCTAATAATAGGGGTTTAAGCTATAGTAACCTAGCTAAGGAAGAGAAATAAGTTAGATAAAAAGATAAAGGTTAGAAGAAAACGCAGATCTATAGAGGGCTAAATAGGTATTAGGGGCGGAGATAGCTAAACGCCACTAGGAAGGATATTACTTATATTATAGCTCTAAGGACTACTATATCTAGGAATATTCCCTTCTCCTACCTTATTAACTAAAGGTTAGTATTAATATATATAGGGTAAATAAGGAAAGCGCTAATAAGGAGGTTAATATTAACACTATAGAAAATAAGTAGCCCTTAAGCAAAGCCTTATATAGGGGCAGAAAGGCTAGCTAGTAGCTATAGTTATAGATAAGTATAGTTAGTATATAAAGACTAAAAAGATATAGAATATTTTATAAATTAACCACTATTCCTAGTTCCTATACTCTTTAATATATACTTATACCTTAATATTTAGATTAACTATAGTTATAATTACTATAGTGCTATAAGTAAACTAGTAGTATAATAGCTAAGCCTAGAGCTTATATAATTACTAAAATAAAGATAGGTCTATACTATAGTAAAAATAGAGAAGTAAGGAAGTATATTAAGGAAGATACCTCTTTAATTACCTATATAGTGCACACTAAGATTAATATTAATAAGTAGGAATTATTAGTATACTTATATATTATCCTAGGTCTTACCTAGGATATAATCTTTAGGATACTATAGCTAGAATAATAGGATATAGTAATTTATATAGCTAAATAATAGTTAGTTATAGGGGTAGTAGAAGGCCTATATATATCTAAAGCCTTAGAGTAAGGAATAGATAAACTAGTTTAGGGATTATTAGATCCCTATATACTATAGAGGCACGCTAGGCCTAATAGAGAAAGGATATTATAACTTACTTTATTACTATAAGTCTAAGGGAAATTATATTAGTACTATAACTTATAGCCCTAAAGTTATAACTAAGTAGCCCTAATATAATAACGTTACTAGGGGAACTAGTAGACTTTATAGACCTATTTAATAAAGCTAAAGTAAATAGCTTACCTCCTTATAGAGAGACCCTTAACTATTATATCTAGATACATAAGAACCTAGATAAATCTAAGCTAGCACTACTATAGGGACTATTATATAATATACTAAAGGACTAACTCTTAGAAATCTAACACTAGATTATAGACCTTATAGATAAAGGATAGATCTATGCTAGCTTCTTATTAGCTATAGCTCCTATGCTTCTAGTTAAGAAGTTAAATAGTAGGTAGCACTTTTATATTAACTACTATGCCCTTAATAAGATTATAGCATAGGACTAGTACCCCCTCCTACTAATTAAGGAAATACTCTAATCTCTCTCCTAGGTATAATAGTTTATAAAGGTAAATATCTATATAGCGTTCTATAAACTATAGATAGCTAAAGGCAAGGAGCACCTTATAGTATTCTAGACTAGGTTTAGGCTATTTAAGTAGCTAGTCTACCTATTTAGACTAGTAAGTGCACTAGTAATCTTTTAATATTATATTAATAAATCCTTAGGGGATATATTAGGGGACTTTATTATAGTATACCTAGATAATATCTTAGTTTACTCTAGGAATTAAGGAAGGACTATATAGTAAAGGTTTAATTAATACTTAGCTACTTAAGGGTAGTAAGGCTATATCTAGACCTTAATAAGTCTATATTTACTATAAAGGAAGTCTAGTACCTAGGGTATATTATTATAGTAGGCTATTTAGTCTACCCTAACCTAGTAAAGGTTATAGCTATTAGGAATAGTTAGTACCTATAAAGTTATAGGGGTCTAAAGCTTCCTAGGATTTATAAACTTTTACTAGGACTTTATTAAGGATTTTTCTAAGTTAGTAGCACTACTTATATAACTTATAAAGAGAAATATCCCTTTCTAATAGGGACCTAAGGAGAATAAGGCATTTAAAAGGCTAAAAGGGCCTTTATTACATACCTAGTCCTTATATAATAGGACCTAGACTACCCTATAGTAGTTAAAGCAGATTACTTAGGTATAGCCCTTAGAGAGTACTTATCCTAGAAAGGATCTAACTATATTATATACCTAGTTATATACTACTCTATAAGCCTAATAATAGCGTAAAGGAACTACACTATTTATAATAAGGAGCTCCTAGCTATTATTTCCTACCTTAAGGCATAGTTAGTAAAGTTATAAGGCATTTCCTAGCTATTTATAATTTATATAGATTATAAGAACCTAGAATACTTTACCGCTCCCTACCTAATATTAGAATAGTAAGCTAGGTAGGCAAATACTCTAGCTTTATTTAACTTTTACTTATATTATAGACCTAGTATATAGGCTTAATAACTAAACGCTCTCTCCTAAAGGGAGTAGGATAGAAAGGGTATTAGCGTAAAGATAGGATAGATTCTATAGCCTATTACTATTATATAACTCTCTTAGCTACTATTAGATTTAAGGGAAGGTTATAGTTAGGACTTACCTCTATTATATATAAGCTTACTACTAGCTAGGGAGGCCCTCTTTACTACAAAATACCTATAGACTTTATAGGATTAAGCTATCTTATTAGACCTTATATATAGTATTTAACTATAGGCTATCTAGGAAGGGGCATAGAAGTTTCCCTAGAAGCGCTAATAAGGGAATAGGTTATAGATTACTTAATTAGTGCTTATAGGGCACTATAGTTTAGGGGCTATACCTAGGTCCTAGCATAGGAACCCCTTATAATAACCCTTATTTAATAATACTATAATTCGCTAGTTATAGGATACCTAGGTTATAACACTATATTCTAGATTCTATAGTAATAATTCCACTAGGATAGGATATCATAGGATATGGCTAGGCTTATTTATAATTACTATTATAATAGGAGCTATAAGAGCTATTAATAACGTTAAGGCTTGCTAAAACCTTTACTAGTCCTAGACTAGTTCTAGTTATAGATTTCTATTAATTTTATAATAAACTTACTTACTTTATCCTTAAAGAGGCTATAATACCTTATAGTTATTATAAATAGGCTCTCTAAGTTTATTTAGCTAGAGGTAATAACCTTAATTAGAGCTAAGGAGTGTGTAAAATAGTTTAAGATAGTCTAGTAAAGATCTAGGGATTCCTTAGTTTATTATTATAGACTAAGGCTTAGATTAGTTAGGGAAGTTTTAGATAATATTATGCTTATTAGTAGGAATAGAATAGTTACTTTCTATATTATACTATCTATAGACTAATAGTAGCATAGAATAGGTAAACTAGGAGATATAGGTAATACTATAAGTAGTAATCTCCTTCTCTTAATATAACTAGCCTAAATACTTAGCTACTTACTAGCTTATAATAAATAATAGGACCTCCTTAGTTATAGGGGTTAGCCTAAATAGATTACTTTATAGCTATAATCTAGAACCTATCTAATCCTAACTAGACCTATTAGCTTCTACTATAATGCCTAAGGGAGAGCTATTTAGTTCCTAGAATACCTCTAGGAGAGCACCCTCTTAGCCTAGGCTATAATAGCCTATATATAGTAATAATAATAGGATATAACTATAGTATTATAATATCTAGTAAAGTGCTTTTAGGTTAGGGATAAGGTATAGCTTTCCCTTAAAAACATTAAGATAAACTACCTATTATAGAAGCTTAATTAGGTTATAGTAAAATATACTATTATAGAAGTGCCTACACTACTTATAGTTTAGCTAGATATACTATAGGGTATTTACCTAGTTTTCTATATAAACCTTATTAAATAAGCAGTAGATAATCCTCTCCTAAGCTAGAAGCTATAAGACTCTAGCTAGCCCTAGAATAAGTCCTAGTAAAGGATAATAATAAACTTATTAAGAAATACTAAGTAAAGTAAATCTTAGTAGCCTAGAATATACTAGGTAGAGGTAATAGATATAATATTTTAGTTAAATAGGTAAGTTACTTATAACTAATATAGGAACTATTAGAGAATATAATAAAGATATAAGCCCTTAATAAGTTTAAGAAGGAGTAGGGGAATATATAATATAATAATAAACTAAATTAATTAAGTAAAACTAGTTTACTAAGAGAGGCTATAGATAAGACCCTAGGGGACTTATATTACTACCTAATAACACTTATATATTCCCTAAAAGACTTATCTTACTTTCTTTACTATATTCTTTAGTTTACTTAGGTTACTATAGGATTCTATATTATTATCTACTATATATAGATTAGCTAGGGATAATCCTATTTAATATTTAGGAAAAGCATAGGATAACCTCTACTAGGGTAATATTACTAGCTATAGGTCTTACCTAGGTTCTAAATAGTATAAGTAAAGTATTAGTTAGTAGGTATATAATAGATATATAAAGGTAAAGCCTTACTTCTCTAATACTTACTAGCTATAGTAGGAGTATAAGGGTTCCTAGTAAGGTAGGGGAATAGGGGTTAAGAGAACTAGCGCTAGAGGTAAGTTAGGAGTAATACTAGCGCTAGTAGGAAGGTAAATTATTACTTACTTTAATAAGTTAAGAATAGCCTAGATTACTACTATAATAATAAGAGAAGAGCATATTAATTATTACTATAGATTAGTTATAAAACTCCTTATATATAGTAGTTATATTACTTATAAGTTACTAATTCTACTAGAATAAGGTACTAGTAACCTATTAGAGAGTATTTCCTATCCTATAGCTAGCTAAAGGGCTACTACCTATAAAAGGAATAATATTAAGCCTAGTTATATTTAATATAGGTATATTAGTAAAAGAAGAAGGCCTAAGGGCTAAATTAACTAGAGCTAGATTAAACTATACTTAGTTTAGTAATATAGTCTATTTACCTATAAGGGCATAAAAGTCCTAGGATAGGATAGGTATCTTTGCTTTATAGTCTTAGTCCTAGTAATACTAGGTTATAATATATATACCTAAGGTAATCATAGCCTCTAGATCCTAGTAAAAGCCTATTAGTTAACTAGTATAATAATATATATACGTAATGTAATAATAGTAAGGAGGATAGGATTCCCTACTCTTAGGGGGATAATATTCTAAGATGCTAGTAGTTAGGGACTATTTAATATAAGGTCTATATAGATAAAAACTAATATAGGGTAGTATACTATTTATTATCTAAGTAAGGAGGATAGGATTCCCTACTTTTATAAGGGGAAATAATATTATAAGATGCTAGTAGTTATAGGCTAGGGGCGTATTTAGGGACTAGTAGGGGAATAGGTCTATATAGATAAAAACTAATATAGGGTTCTATAAGGTTTTATACTAGATAGGTGGTTTCTATAAGTTTTTATAATATATTTAAGCGCGTACGCTATATATACTACCTAATAATAACACGCGTATTACCTATAACTAAGCTATAATAGGGTAGAGAGGGCGTTTTAAGGGTATTACTCTAGGTTATAGTTTTAGGTTTTAAGGTATAATTAAGATAGGTAAGTAAGGGCATATATAAGGGCTTAGGCTTTACCTAAGTATTAGCTAAAATGTAGGCATTAGGGGGCTAATAGGAAGTAATAAGGGGGATAAAAGGTCTAGAGATAAGGGATAAAAGGAAGGAGAAAGGAGGATAGAAGGAATAAGGAAGGGAATAGAAGAATTAGAAATAAGGCTATTAGGGAAAATAGTAGGGGATAGGGAAAGGATAGATAGGATAGCTAAGGGGTATAAGGAGGGCATAGTATAGATAGGTTTCCTACCTTCTCTTCTTCTCTCCTTAAGCTTCTCAATATCATATTAACGCCTAACAGCAGCCGCCTAGGGGCCAGTCCATCACAACTTACTCCCTTTAGTAATATTACTTTTATATAGTTACTATAAGTATACCTTTCTTAATATACCTTAGGGATATAGGCTAATTAAAGATTAACTTTATTACTACTAAGAATATACTATAATAAGGGAATATTAAGGTCCCCTTATATATAAATAGGGGTATATATAGATATTACTAGGGTAAAATAAGAAGTTAATAGCATAGAATTACCTTACTAAAGTTAAATTATAGCACTTATATTACTAATTTAGTTATCCTTTAGTCTAATAACTCTATAATCTTCTATATAAATTAGGTATAAGATTAATATTAAAGCTATTAAGGAGCTAATAAAGGTATGCTACTAATGCTAAATAAATACTAATAGCCCCTACTACTTTAAATTTACCCTCTAGGATAAATATATATTTAACTTTAAAGTAATAGTAAATATTATATATCTTAATAGTAGCTACCCTACCCTTTATACTATTAATATAGCTATAGTATTTAATATAGTAAGATTTCTTAAAGATATCTTAGCAAAGATAATATAGGAGACCCTTAGATTATACTAGATTAATATATACTAAGGACCCTTAATTAGATTATTACTAATACTAGCACTAACTTCTATAGTAAGGAATTCTAATAATTTATAGTATTAATATTAATCTCTATTAAAGAGGTTCCTATTAAAGCGCACTATAGTATTAGTAAGGTTAAGAGATATTATAGGCCTCTCTAAAGAGCCTATAATATTATCTAATATAAATACCTAATAACCCCTAAGCCTATAGCCCTATAAATAGCTATTAAGGCCCTTAATAATACTATAGGCCTAAATAGCCTTATTCTAACTGTTAGAACACGCATGATATTAACCGCGCTTGGCAGCCGCAATTGTGTGGTCGGCAGAGTGGTCGGCCCGCGCGCGAGCCCACACGCGACCCACAATGCGGGCCTATGATAGGGCAGGGCTTGTGGTTACGTGACCTACATAGCCCCCTTCGCGTTTTATATCTTATAAGAAAAACCCTCACTTTTGCCCTCTCTTTTCCTCTCTTTCCTCTGTAGCTTAAAATAGATAATTAACAACAATACTATTCTCAAGGCTTATAATATTAGGCACCCTATATAACTAACACTAATTAGTGGTTAACTTTATAACCACTCCTAAACACACGCGGAAAATCACAGATTAGTAAGGTTAATAATAGAAAAGACTTTCCTAGAAGTAGTGTAATCTAGCCCTTTTTATTAAAGTATAGGAGTAACTAGATTATTATAAAATCCTTAATTATACTAAGGAAGAAGTTTATTCTAGTCCCTTAGTTAAAGTATATAAGTAACTAATAATAAATAGAAGCCTAAACCTTAAAGAAAAGTTTAAGTTTAGTAGTAAAGTCTATCTTATTATTCTTTTCTTAGTATATTCTATTATATATAAAGTTAATACCTAGCCTTATAATCCTTTATAAATTATTCCCCTAAGAAGTAAAACTTTCTTACTACTCTCCCTTACCTATAAAATATAATATTTCCCTATTCCCTTCCTTACTAAGGGCTATAAGTTATAATAGCTAATAAAAAGAAACTAGTATAAGCCCTTAAGAGTTAAGAAGGCTTCTAAATAGGAGATAGCTTTACTAAGGTAACTAAGTAGCCTAAAGAGAGTAAAATAAATATTCTTCCCTCCTATATATCCTATAGTACTTCTATAAGAACCTTATAGAAGACTTATTTTATAAGGCTAAGAACTTTAATAATAAAGAGAATAAAATACCTAAAGTGCTTATAGCCTATATCCTTATTAGAGTTATAAACTATAAAATAAGAAAAGTAACTAAAGGATACTATTTATAGAGTTTACCTAGGACTTTAATAACTAAACCTAAGAAATATTCCTCTAAATACTACCCCTAGTGCTAAGATACCTTAGGGATTACCTTATTAATAATAGGGTATATATAATAATTAACTAGACTACTATAGTAGTAAGGAATCTCTAAGAAGTTATTAACTAATAAGAATTTTACTTCTAATTATAGGAAGAAGTAAAAATACCTAGAAGAAGTATATAGGATTCTAAAGAAAGCTTAAGGAAGATAGTAACTTCCTAGATAACCTCTTTAATAAAGGGAATATCTAAGAATACTAAATCTTAAGAGCCTCTTAACTTCCTTATTAAAGCTTACTAAGTATTACCCTATTAAGGTAACTATATAGCTATAGGTATAATCTTCCCTAAGAGAGTATATATTAATATATTAAGGGTCCCCCTCTAGGTATTATATCTTATATCCTAACCCTATTAGGGTACTACTAGTAAGCTCTAATCCTCTTTCCTAGTATAAAGAAGCTACTATCCCTACCCTAATTCCTATTAACTAACTAATATAACCCTTAAGACTATTACTAAAGTAAATTATTAATCTAGCTAAGATATATATACTATAGTAATAATATAGTATAGATAACTATAATATTTTTAAGTTAAAGCTTTAAATATTTTAAAGAAAATATAAGATTTTAGATATTAGACTAGAATAAGTAAGCTATATATTTAACACTATACTTAATAGTAGAGCTTTAAGATACTATTTAGATAACCTCTTAAAACCTAGGTAACTATAAGACTTACTAACCCTTATTACTTAAATAAAATAAAGGTTTAAGACTAAGGATATAAGATAGCATTACCTCCTAGAATAGTATAATACCTTACTATAAAAGATAATTTATAAGAATAAGAAAAAGTTAAAGACTAAATACTTTAATAATCTTATTAAGAAGCTTATAACTCTTTAAAGAGCTATCCCTAATATTAGCTAGATAGAGTAAGCACTCTAAAATTAAATTATATATACTTATAGTAGGATTCCTAAATATAAAAGCTATATTACTAACCTCCCTAAAGGTTTATAAGAGTTCTATAAGTAAGTAAGGATAATAATCTGCCTTATTAAAGAGAAATCTAGTAATTAGCACTAATTCCCTAGTAAAGCTAATACCCTAGAGTAATTCTAGACTAACTAATAATATAATAGTAAGGGTAAAGAGTTAAGATACCCTTTATTAAGGTCTAGAGGTATAAGACCTTCCCTTATATAAAGAAATACTATATTTATAGTAAGGAGGGATACTAGTTAATAAAACACTTTAAAGAGAACTATAAGAAAGTATATTAATACTTTAAGAGTTACTACCTTATTAACTCTTTAAAGTCTTTACTACTAGTATATAATATATTCCTTACTTAGTATAAGGGAGAACCTAAGACTAATAATACCCTAAGAGCCCTAGAAGATAATAAAATTACCTAATATATATAGGGCCTTAGATTTACTAGCGCTTAAGAGGGTAAAGATAGCTTAATTCCTATAAGCTTCTTTATATATAGCGCTACCTTTAATAGCTAGAAGGTAATTAAAATCCTTATAAATTAGGTAATACTATATAGCCTAAGTAAGGAAAGCCCTTTTAATAATAAACTATCTAATAACCTACCCTATATGTTTATACTTAGGGATTATTACTCTTCTAAAACCTTCTAAGGTATTATACTAAATACTAGAGCTACTAAGTACTTAATAGTAGGTTACCTATAATTCCTAGTATTATAATATATAATACTAAAGATCTAACTTAATAAATTAAGGGTAAGTAAAGTAGTAATTAGGTTTAGAGAAGGCATACTAATTATCTTAATTAGATTAGTTAATATACTTACTCCCTTTAGTAATATTACTTTCTATATAGTTACTATAAGCATGCCTTTCTTAATATACCTTAGGGATATAGGCTAATTAAAGATTAACTTTATTACTACTAAGAATATACTATAATAAGGGAATATTAAGGTCCCCTTATATATAAATAGGGGTATATATAGATATTACTAGGGTAGAATAAGAAGTTAATAGTATAGAATTACCTTACTAAAGTAAATTTATAGTGCTTATATTACTAATTTAGTTATCCTTTAGTCTAATAACTCTATAATATTCTATATAAATTAGGGTATAAGATTAATATTAAAGCTATTAAAGAGCTAATAAAGGTATATTACTAATACTAAATAAATACTAATAGCCCCTATTACTTTAAATTTACCCTCTAGGATAAATATATATTTAACTTTAAAGTAATAGTAGATATTATATATCTTAATAGTAGCTACCCTACCCTTTATGCTATTAATATAGCTATAGTATTTAATATAGTAAGATTCCTTAAAGATATCTTAGTAAAGATAACGTAGGAGGCCCTTAGATTATGCTAGATTAATACATACTAAGGACCCCTAATTAGATTATTACTAATACTAGCACTAACTTCTATAGTAAGGAATTCTAATAATTTATAGTATTAATATTAATCTCTATTAAAGAGGTTCCTATTAAAGTATACTATAGTATTAGTAAGGTTAAGAGATATTACAGGCCTCTCTAAAGAGCCTATAATATTATCTAACGCAAATGCCTAATAACCCTAGAGCCTATAGCCTTATAAATAGCTATTAAGGCCCTTAATAATACTATAGGCCTAAATAGCCTTATTCTAACTCTCCTTATCTTTAGTGCCTATCTATAGATAATAAGTAAATCCCTCTATCCCTAGAGATATTATAGTATATAATTATAGTGTAGAAGGCTATAAAGGAGATTAAGAGGCTACATGCTCTCTAGAAGGTTACTAAAGCACTTATAATAAGAAATAGCCTAAATATATTAATAACCCTTAACCTCCTACTTAGATTATTAGTTTAGGTATAGCATAAAGGTAAAGGGTAGTAAGGCCTATATAACCTCCTTACTATTAATAGTAAGAGCTATATACTTAACCTCCTAAGAGGCCCTAAGACCTTTAGGTTAACCTCTATAAGACCCTATTATAAGGACTCTTATAAGAAAAGACCCTACCCCTAATATAAAGTGGTATTATAATAGAGGCTAAGGAAGAGCTACTAGAGACTAGGGATAAATATAAGGCCCTAGGACTAGAGATCCTACTAAAGTAAAGACCTAGAAGACCCTATAAGAACCCTCTAGCTATTATTAATAAGACTAATATTATAACCTTTATATTAGCAAAGGAGAAGGCTAACCTTAACCTTATAATCTAGTTATATAAGGAAGGCATTATTATAACCCTAGGAAGCTATTTAAGCTCTTTACTAAGACTAAGATTAATGCTTTAATTAAATAGGGTGTTTTTAAGTTTATTATATTTAATAAAGAGAAGCATTATAGCCTAAGAATCTTTAATACCTATATTATTAATAAGGTAAAGGGAAAGATAAGTTAACTATATAAGAAGTTATAGCTTATAATCTAAGGATTTAGGGATAAAGAGAAGTAATTAATCTTAATATAAGCTCTAATAATCTAATAGGCTAGTTAATAACTTATCCTTATAATAGCTCCTTCTCTACTTATAATAGGATACCTTATGTGGATTTATATAGTTCTTTATAAGCGTAGTAAACTAGATAAATAGAAAGGAGTCCTTTAGAACCTTAAGAAGGAGGCCCTTTATTATGCATATTATAGGGAAGACTAGTTCTAAGCTAAATTAACTACTTATATATTAGAGGATTACTACTCTAATAAGATATTTAGAGGTATTATCCCTAATATAGGAGTGGTAGGATTCTTAACTACTAGAATTAGCTAGGTAAAGGCACTACTAAAGAAGATACCCTTACTAATAATAAACCTAATAGACTAAGAGCAAATTATTAAATTTAGAGTAGGATTAGTAAGATTAATTAGTATTCTAAAGGTCCCTATGATTTTTAGTTAAATTATATTCTATATGCTTAATATAAGTATACTATTCCTATATAGTATTAATAATATAGATAATATAAATATAAAGCTTAATAACCTTAATAATATCCTAATTTAAGGAGATTAAAAAGTCCCTATTATCTAGAAATAGGGATATCTATAGTAGACTCTAGAGGCTATAAAGGTAACTGCCTTTCTTCTATTAGAAAAGCAAATCTAAAGGCTTTACTAATAATTTAGTTACCCTCTATATAGTGGCTTATAATAGTGCTATAACGCGCTAGTAAAGACATAGAGAATAAGATAATTAAGAAGATTATAAACATGTGCTACTACTATTAACTTAATAGGAAATTACTAGGATAATTCTAATTTACGCTAAAAGATAACTATAACTTTAACTATAAGATAATTATTAATATAATATATCTTAATAGCAGCCTAGTACTCTATATTATTAACTCTATAACCTCCTTCTAGGCTACTTACTTCCTTAAACCCTAGAAGTAAAAGGTATAAGATATCTAGAATGCGTTAAAAGAATACTAGATTAATATATATCTAGGTCCTCTAGACTAGATAGTCTATAATATAGGGAAGAACTTTACTTTAAATAAATTCTAGAACTACATATATATTATAGTAATTAATGTTAATAAAGTGCCTATAAAAGCACACTAAAGCATTAGAAAGGTTAAACACTATTATAGCTTACTATAGAGAGCTTATAATATTATTACCTAAGAGCTAGGTATAAGTATAAGTATTATAAATTATTAGAAGCTTTAAATAGCTATTAAAGCTATAAATAACTTAGTAAGATTAAATAGTCTAGTACTTATATTACTAGTATTTAGCTTATACCTATAACTTACTAATAATTTGCCTCTAAGCCTCTTAATTATATAGTAAGCTATAATACTTTAAAAAGTAATAGATAAGGCTAGATAATTACTAGCAAAGAGATAAGTAAATAATGCCCTTACTACCTAGAATAGCCTAGATATAGTGCCTATATATTTACTACCTTTATAATTAGATATATAGGTCTAGTGTGAAAAAGAAGGCTAGAAAGGACTATTTAAGCTAATTACTACTAATAATAAGGCATATCCTCTATAAATACCTTATAGGCTTACTAAATTTTAAATAACTATTATTAAACCCTACCTTATTAATAATAATAAGCCTATAATTAATAATAAACATAGGCTAGAGGATGTAATTAATAGTAATAAGGCCCTCTCTAATATAACTAATAAGGAAGTTACCCTAGAGGATAAACCTATTATAAGAAAAAGGCATAGAAAACCCCTAAAACCAAAACCTATAGCTAAGGTAAGTTAAATACCTAAAAGAGATTATAAAAGGCCTAGGAAGAACCCTCCTTACTTATAGAACTAACCTAAGATAAAATCTTTATTATAGTAAAGGAGAAAGCTAATCTTAAGCTTACTATCTAGCTATAAAAAGATAGAAAAATTATAACACTAGGAGACTCTTTTAAATACTCTAATAAGTAGGAGATTAATACTTTATAAGCCTATAAAGTCTTTAAATTTATACCCTTTAACCTATTTATATATAGCACCTAATAACTCTTTAATTCTTAATTAGTCTATAAAGTTAAGGGTAAAGGTATAAATACACTATATAAGAAATTATAACTAGTTATATAGGGCTATAATAATAGTAGTAAACTTAAGATCCTAACCTAATTACTAACTATCTAATAGGCTAGCTAATGCTTAATTATAGCCCTAGCTCCCTCCCTTAAGGAAAAGGGTATCTCCTTATAGATTTAAGATATTATATAGGTATATATATAGTTAACTACTACACTAAATAGGTTTATTATCTTATAGCTCCTAAAAGAGATTAAATACCTTTACCTAGAAGATATAGTAATAGAAGTAATTAAGCTACTTTATAGAATTACTAAAGTAAGTATATACTAGTAGTTAATATACTATTAGCACTACTATAATAAACTTAATATAATTATATTAACCTATAACCTATGCTTACTAATATTAAATAATAAGAACTACTTTAGAATTATTAGAATATAAACTAATAATACCTTAGGACTTAGTAATAATACTTTCTATAAGTATAAAGAGATAGAGCTTTAAAAGGCTAGTTTTCTAGCTAAGCTAAAGTAAGGACTTATAGAAAAGGCACTACTTATCTTAAATAGTTATATACTAGCTAACTTAGAAAATAGATTATTAATTCTTTACTAAAAGGGTAAAGTAAGAAGATCTAACTAGTAAAACTAGCTAATAATATAATAAAGTAATAATATATTAAATAATAGGCACGTAGGGCGTATATTATAACTATTTACTAACCTAAGGCTTTATATAACCTCTTTATTACTATATAGTAATAAGAAGTTATAGTTAATAATACTAAATACCTAAATAAATAACTTTAGTAGTAAATAGAGTACTATAATTATAGCTTATACTATATACCACTTAATCTCTTATATATAAGGCTATATATCTTTATTAATAGCTCTTTTATAAATAATAAGAATTTAAGCTTATAGATAGGATATATTACTATCCTAGGTAATAAAGAAAACTATAATAAAGCTAAGTTTATAATATAAGGAAATATTATAATATATAGCTCTATAAAAAGCAAGTAAGTAATAAGAAGTGCCCTTATCTCTAAGCTATATAGTATAGTATAAGGTATTAATATAGCCTATGCTATTAACACTACGCTTAATATTATAATAAGTAAGCTATAGATACCTAAGATCCTAATAGTTATATATATAGACTCCTTCTTACTATATAAATGCCTTATAAAGCTTAGTATAATAAAGGAAAACGCCTAATAATTAATATTATAGCGTTATAATAGTTATATAAGTAACGCGAGATTAATAAGATTTATTAGATTAATAGAAGGGATAATATTACTAATTTAATAACAAAGGTATTACTAAATAAGACCCTTAAGACCTTTATTAGTAATAATATAGTTAATATAAGGGTAGAAGGTTTAGTTAAATAACCTATAGGCTAAAGACCTGCAAAATTAATATTATAACTAGCACTAGAAGAACATAAACTTAGACTAGCTAGTTAACTAATTACAAGCTAAATATCGTAAGATCGGATCCACTTGTAAACACTTTTGTTAAATTCGTTTTTATTGCGTTTTTAAGCTCTTTAGCTAAAGGAGAAAAAGAAAGATTATAAGAGCTTTCTATTAGATAATTTTCGGTTAGATAATTTTTAGTTAGATGATTTTGGACTAGATCCTAGTGGGTCTAATGCGAGCACTTTAATTAGCCGCATTACCACGAAGACCCACTTTTTCTATGTACCTAGACTACTTAACCTACTTTTCCCTTTTTCCTTCTTTAACCTATTTTTACGCTTTTAACCCCTTTTGCTTTTAATAGCCCTGTCTTTAATAATAAACCTATAACCTAACTAATTAGAGCAGCGGAACCTGCTTAGTTATTTATTTTATATTATAAGAAAAGAGAAGTTACTAGTGTTAGAACACTGCGAATTCTCCTAAATTCGCTGTGGCTAGGATAGTAAATATAACTAGCTAGATATACCCCTATTGCCTTACTATACACTAATATATGTTTAGTTACACATCCCCTATTACCCTACTATACACTAATATATATTTAGTTACATATCCCCTATCGCCCTACCTAGGCTAGCCACGCAATTAGCCCTTAGACTAATTGCCCTATATTAATATCTAGACCTTGTCTAACCTATAACACTATAAGAGTTAGTATGTTAATAGAAGATAGGCTATATCTATAGCTTTAATTCCCCTATAGATAGATAGAACTATACGCGAATTAATAACATCTTTAAAGATACTAGTGCACTAGTGACTTGTGGTCGTAGGACCCGAAAACCCCTAGGTCCTCCTAACATATACTAATCCTAGCTAATAAAGATAATAAGGATAGTAAGTTTATAATTAAAGGTAATATTATATACTTTAGCTTAACTAAGAGCAAGAGAGTTATGTAAAGTATGCTTACCTTAGAAATCTATAGTATAGTTATAGGTATTAATATAGCTTATATAATTATAATAATAATTAGATTAATTATAGGCTAACTAAAGCTTCCCTTAATCCTAGTTATAGTATATATAGATTTATACTCTCTATATAAATGCCTTATTAAGCTTAGTACTACTAAGAAGAAATACCTAATAATTAATATTATAGCCTTATAGTAATTATATAAGTGCTATAAGCTCTATAAGATCTATTAGATTAATAGAGGTAATAACTTAGCTAATGCCTTTATAAAGGTATTACTAAATAAGGCCCTAAAGAAATTTATCTTAAGTAACTAGATAATAATTTAGATAGAAGAGTAGGTTACCTATATAAAGGGTAGTTACTATAGATAATATCCTAGGAGGCTTTTAGCCCTAATACTATAGGAGAATATAAAATCCTCCTAGGGAGGAAGAAAGAGAAAGGACTATAACTCTTATTAGGTTAGATTCTAATAAGAGCTACACTTATTATTACTCCTAACCTAGTAAGAGTTATAGGAAGGCCTATAGTAGTCCCTTAGATCCCTATATAATATATATAGAGTATAAAGAAGGAAAGACTATTATAGTAAGGAGTGCTATAGTAGTAAGGGGAGAATTAGTATATAGCTAGATTAATTTTATCTAGTAGATTAAGGGGAGGTAAAGAAAGGCCTCTTATCCTAATTTAAGGGCCCTAGATTATAGGTTATTCTTTTCCTTTCTTTTACCTACTATACCTAAGTAAGTATTTTTATTCTTTTATTTCCTATACTCTTAATTAACTATAATATAGTCTATTATTTCTTTTTTTCTTTTCCTATTAATATTATATATTAATAGTTATATTAAAAGAGAGAGTTTCTAGTATTAGAATATATATAATATTAACCACGCTTAGTAGCTATAATTATAAGGTTAGTAAAGTGGTTAGCCTGCGCGCGCACGCGAGGGCCCCACACGCGATGAAGAACCCTTACTTTTGCCCTCTCTTTTCCTCTCTTTCCTCTGTAGCTTAGAATAGATAATTAATAACAATACTATTCTCAAGGCTTATAACATCAATAACCTGAATTTAGGCACCCTGTGTAACTGACAAGTTCTTTATTTACTAAAATCTCTTACCTAAGGTCTAGGCTTATATTACTTCTTACTTTAAAAGGGCTATTTTCTAAACTTTTAACTAAGGGTATTCCTTACTTACTTAGGGAAAATATTTAATAACCCTTATTAATAGGAAATAGCTATTACTAAACTTAACTAGTTAATATAGTATTAAAATAAGTATTTTAATAACTTCTATATTTAGTTTAAATAGAAATTAGTGCTTACTAAGGGATTAGGCTAAAATAACTCTATAAAGTTAGCTAAATTATATATAGCACTTAATAAGTAAATAAAAGACTATAATATTAGCTAAGATATACCCTAGGTAAATTATATAGTAGCTATAGCTTATTACTATAGTATATTATTAGATATTAAATCCTATTACTTAGAGAAAAATATTAGTTATATAAGCTTACCTTACTAGTAGCTAATATAATTAAATACTAGGTATAGGGTAAAGATATACTAATAATAGATATTTAATTAATAGGTATAGTAAGTACTTAAAAAGGTCCTAAAAAGTCTTAGGTTAGTATATATAGCTAAGGTTAGTGTTAGAACACGCATGATATTAACTGCGCTTGGCAGCCGCAATTAGGAGGTTGGCAGAGTGGTTGGCCTGCGCGCGCGAGTGCCCCACACGCGACCCACAATGCGGGCATATGATAGGGCAGGGCTTGTGGTCACGTGACCTACACAGCCCCTTTCGCGTTTTATATCTTACAAGAAGAACCCTTACTTTTGCCCTCTCTTTTCCTCTCTTTTTCCTTTATAGCTTAGAATAGATAATTAATAATAATACTATTCTTAAGGCTTATAATATTAATAACCTAAATTTAGGCACCCTATATAACTAATACTAATTAGTAATTAACTTTATAACCACTCCTAAATACACGTAGAAAATTATAGATTAGTAAGGTTAATAATAGAAGAGACTTTCTTAGAAGTAATATAATCTAGCCCTTTTATTAAAGTATAGGAGTAACTAGATTATTATAAGATCCTTAATTATACTAAGGAAGAAGTTTATTCTAGTTCCTTAGTTAAAGTATATAAGTAACTAATAATAAATAAAAGCCTAAACCTTAAAGAAAAGTTTAAGTCTAGTAGTAAAGTCTATCTTATTATTCTTTTTCTTAGTATATTTTATTATATATAAAGTTAATACCTAGCCTTATAATTCTTTATAAATTATTCCCCTAAAAGTAAAACTTTTTACTACCTTTCCTTACCTAAAAATATAATATTTCCCCTATTCCCTTCCTTACTAAGGATTATAAGTTATAATAGCTAATAAAAAGGAACTAGTATAAGCCCTTAAGAGTTAAGAAGGCTTCTAAATAGGAGATACCTTTACTAAGGTAACTAAGTAGCCTAAAGGAAGTAAAATAAATATCCTTCCTTTCCTATATATTCTATAGTACTTCTATAAGAACCTTATAGAAGACTTATTTTATAAGGCTAAGAACTTTAATAATAAAGAGAATAAAATACCTAAAGTGCTTATAGCCTATATTCTTATTAGAGTTATAGATTATAAAATAAGAAAAGTAACTAGAAAATACTATTTATAGAGTTTACCTAGGACTTTAATAACTAAACCTAAGAAATATTCCTCTAAACACTACCCCTAGTGCTAAGATACCTTAGGATTACCTTATTAATAATAGGGTATATATAATAATTAACTAGACTACTATAGTAGTAAGGAATCTCTAAGAAGTTATTAACTAATAAGAATTTTACTTCTAGTTATAGGAAGAAGTAAAAGATACCTAGAAGAAGCATATAGGATTCTAAAGGAAGCTTAAGGAAGATAGTAACTTCCTAGATAACCTCTTTAATAAAGGGGATATCTAAGAACACCAAATCTTAAGAGCCCCTTAACCTCCTCGCTATTAATAATAAGAGCTATACGCTCAACCTCCTAAGAGGCCCTAAGACCTTTAGGTTAACCTCTGTAAGACCCTATTACAAGGACCCTTACAGGAAGGACCCTACCCCTAACACAAAGTGGCATTGTAATAGAGGCTAAGGGAGAGCTACTAGAGGCTAGGATAAATACAAGGCCCTAGGACTAGAGATCCTACTAAAGTAAAGACCTAGAAGACCCTATAAGAACCCTCTAGCTATTATTAATAAGACTAATATTATAACCTTTATATTAGTAAAGGAGGAGGCTAACCTTAACCTTATAATCTAGTTACATAAGGAAGGCATTATTATAACCCTAGGGAAGCTATTTAAGCTCTTTACTAAGACTAAGATTAATACTTTAATTAAATAGAGCGTTTTTAAGTTTATTATATTTAATAAAGAGAAGCACTATAGCCTAAGAATCTTTAATGCCTATATTATTAATAAGGTAAAGGGAAAGATAAGTTAACTATATAAGAAGTTATAGCTTATAATCTAAGGATTTAGGGATAAAGAGAAGTAATTAATCTTAATATAAGCTCTAATAATCTAATAGGCTAGTTAATAACTTATCCTTATAATAGCTCCTTCTTTACTTATAATAGAATACCTTATGTAAATTTATAATATTATATAAGCCTATATCTAGTTACACATAGCCTTAAGCTAAGTTATCCTTACTAGGCTTCTAATCTAGATTTACTACTAGCACCTAGAAGGTATAATTATAATTATAATTAAACCTCTCTATAGTATTATAGAAGCTAGAACACACTAGTAGGTAATATATTATAAGTATTATAGAGAGAAGCTCTAGATAAAGACTTTTATATATAACCTATGCTTACTTATAATAATAAAAAAGCCTAGAATTTACTTATATAAGTATATAGACTAATAATACCCTTAGGTTATTAGATAAGGAGTTCTCTAGGAAAGAGAAAACTTAACTAGCTACTACTACCTTTACTATAAAGCTAAAGTAATTCCTTAGGAGAATAACTTACTTATATTTAATAGAGGAATTATTACCCTAAGTAATAGGAATATTATATTATAATAGAAAGGGTAAAGTAATAAGCTTAGATTAATCCTATTAACCTAGTTAAAGTAAAAGTATATTAAGTAGTAAGCTTAAGGTACTTATATTACTTTAATTTATTAACTAAAAGCTTACTTTAATCTTTTAGTTACTATATAATACTAGGAACTAATAGTTAAGAATATTAAAGCCTTTAACTACTAAATCTAGTAGTAAATAGACTACCTAAAGAGAGGCCTAACTTTTATTCTAATTAACCTTACTAAAGTAAAGATCTATGCCTTTATAAATAGATTATTTACTAATAACTAAAACCTTATATTATAGCTAGGATATATACTAATCCTAGCTAATAAAGATAATAAGAATAGTAAGTTTATAATTAAAGGTAATATTATACACTTTAGCTTAACTAAGAGCAAGAGAGTTATGTAAAGTATGCTTACCTTAGAAATCTATAGTATAGTTATAGGTATTAATATAGCTTATATAATTATAATAATAATTAGATTAATTATAGGCTAACTAAAGCTTCCTATAATTCTAGTTATAGTATATATAGATTTATACTCTCTATATAAATACCTTATTAAGCTTAGTATTACTAAGGAGAAATACCTAATAATTAATATTATAGCCTTATAGTAATTATATAAGTATTATAAGCTCTATAAGATCTATTAGATTAATAGAGGTAATAACTTAGCTAATACCTTTATAAAGGTATTACTAAATAAGGCCCTTAAGAAATTTATCTTAAGTAACTAGATAATAATCTAGATAAAAGGGTAGGTTACTTACATAAAGGATAGTTACTATAAATAATATCCTAAGAGGCTTTTTAGCCCTAATACTATAAGAGAATATAAAATCCTTCTAAGGAGAAAGAAAGAAAGGACTATAACTCTTATTAGGTTAGATTCTAATAAGAGCTATACTTATTATTACTCCTAACCTAGTAAGAGTTATAGGAAGGCCTATAGTAGTCCCTTAAATCCCTATATAATATATATAGAGTATAAAGAAGGAAAGACTATTATAGTAAGGAGCGCTATAGTAGTAAGGGGAGGATTAGTATATAGCTAGATTAATTTTATTTAGTAAATTAAGGAAGGTAGAGAAAGCCCTCTTATTCTAATTTAGGGGCCTTAGATTATAGGTTATTATTTTCCTTCCTTTTACTTACTATACCTATATAAGTATCTTTATTCTTTTATTTCCTATACCCTCATTAACTATAATATAGTTTATTATTTCTTTTCTTCTTTTCCTATTAATATTATATATTAATAGTTATATTAAAAAGAGAGTTTCTAGTATTAGAATATGTATAATATTAACTACGCTTAGTAGCTATAATTAGGAGGTTAGCAGAGTGGTTAGCCCACGCGCACGCGAGGGCCTCACACGTGACCTATAATGCGGGCATATAATAGGGCAGGGCTTATAGTTATATGACCTACACAGCCCCTTTCGCGTTTTATATCTCATGAGAAGAACCCTTACTTTTGCCCTCTCTTTTCCTCTCTTTTTCCTCTGTAGCTTAGAATAGATAATTAATAACGATACTATTCTCGAGGCTCACAACATTGATAACCTGAATTTAGGCACCCTGTGTAACTGACAGTTAGGTAATAAAAGTAATATAAAATAAGCTAAGTAAGTATTCTAAGAAGTATTAAATATATAATATAAAGAGGGTAAGTGCTTATAATATAGCTTTACTAAGTACTTTATTATAGTATATACCTTATATAGCCTTATTTATCTATAAAGGAGATTATTAATTAATACTTATAGTATAATTAAGGTTAATTCTAAGAACTTAGGTAATAAGTCTAAAGAGTAACTAAAAAGAGTAATCTCTTTATTAAGTTATTTAAAAGAAATTAAGAGAAGGGAGTATAAAAAGGCTTTATAGTATATAATTATTACTAATAAGGACTTTAAGTAAATCTAAAATAATATAGATTTATTACCTTTCTTAGTTCTTATATTAATTAATAAGACTATCTTTATAAATACTTAAGTTAATATAGTTTATAATTATTATATTACTATAAGTAAATACCTAGTCTAGAAGCTTTAACTAGAATATATTACCTTTTAACTAAGAGATTAATTTTATATAGTAATTAGTATAAAATAAGGGAGAACTAAGAGCTATAAGAAATATTTATATATAATATATATTATTTATTTTTAGGTAAATTTAGATAAATAGAAGGCACTAATTATAGTATATATAATCCTAGGATTAACTAGATAGTTAATCTTAGGGACACTATAAATAAAGCGCTATAATATAAACTTAAATATAAAGTATTACTAGTTAAATATAAGGGTAGTAAATAACCTATAAGTATAGGCTATAGTTAATAAAAGGGTTAACTAACCTAAAGTAGTAATCTTAGGTTTAATATTTATAGGATAGTATATTAGGTAAAGAAGTAAAAGGAGTATATTTAGCTTTATACTATAAGCTTATAAGAAATTATATCTATTTTATAGATTAATACTATACTAGAGGTTTTAGAATAGAAGCTTTTAGCTTCCTTACTAGAGGTATTATAGAACTTTAAGGACCTTTTTTATAAAAGTAAAGTAAATACTTAACCCTTATATTAGGGGAATTTAGATTATTATATTTACCTTAAATAAGACTTAGAAGGAAATAAACTAGACTTACTATAGGTACCTTTATATAATATACTATGCTAATACTTACTTAAAATTAAGAAGTAAGTTATAAACCTAATAAATAAAGGTTAGATTTAGGTAAGTTTATTATTAGTAGTAGCACTAATACTATTAGTAAAGAAACTAAGGGAAGGGTAGAGGTTTTATATAGATTACTATATATTTAATAAGATTATAGAATAGGACTATTACCCTTTACTATTAGTTAAAGAAATACTATATTTATTAGTAAAGGTAAAGTAATTTATAAAGCTAAATATATAAGTAGTATTCTATTATATATATATTACTAAAGGTAAGGAATACTAAACTATATTCTAAATATAATTTAAATTATTTAAATAGTTAGTTTATCCCTTTAGCCTTATAAGTATATCTATAACCTTTAGAGATATATTAATAGGGCCTTAAGTAATATTCTTAGGGACTATATTACTATATACCTTAATAATATCCTAGTTTACTTAGGAGGCTTATAGAAGGATTATATATAAAAGGTCTATAAGGTACTAGCTAGACTATAATAGGCTAGTCTAAACTTAGATATTAAGAAGTATACTTTTACTATAAAGGAGGTTAAATATCTTAGATTTATTATCTATATAGGAAAAGAGATTTATCTAGATAATAAGAAAATTATAGTAATTAGGGATTAGGAGGCCTTAATAAAGGTTTAGGAGTCTATAGATTCCTTAGGTTTACTAACTTTTACTATAATTTTATACTATAATTCTCTAAGATTATAGGCCCCTTATTAACTTAATAAAGAAAGGCACTCTATTTTATTAGATAAATACTTATAAGAAAGCTTTTAAGGTATTAAAGCTAGCTTTTATATTATATCCTATCTTAGTTTAATAGGATTCTAATAAGGATATAGTAATAAAGGTAAACTATTTAGAAATAGCACTAGGGGCTATCTCTCTTAGGTTAATAATAAAGGAATTTTATATCTAGTAGAGTACTACTTAGCTTACTTATAACTAGCTTAATAGAATTATACTATATATAATAAGGAATTACTAGTAGTTATTTTATACCTTAAGGTATAATTAGTAAAGCTATAGAGTATTAGTAAACTATTTATAATACTAATAAACTATAAGAATCTAGAGTACTTTATAGCACTAAGGGAGATATTAAAATAGTAAGTATAATAGGTAAAGACTTTAGCGCTTTTTAATTTCTATTTATATTATAGACTAGGCACTTAGGTAAGATAACTAAATATATTATTAAGATATTATTAGGAGGAGTTATAGATAAGGAGGCTAAAAGTATTTATTATATATTTAGTAATAGCCCTATATATTATAGCTTTAAGTAAGGATAACTATATATAGAGGTTAGGCCTATTATAGTATTAGAGAATATAACCCTAGGAAATAATTTAGTTCCTATAATAGGTTCTCTAGCTAGTATATTAATATTTATAGATAAACACCTCTAATCCTTATAGGACTAGTTACTAACTTATAATAAGACCTATAGGTTATAACTTTATATAGTTAGGTAAGAGCTTAGAAGTTCCTAGAGGTAGCTAATATAAGGGAATAAATAGTAAACTACTAGATTAGTATAAAAGAGGTACTTTAATTCTAGGGCTAGATATAAGTCCCTAAGTAAAAGCCCTTAACTATAACCTTAATTTAGTAAGTTTATAACTTACCCTTACTAGGTTACCTAGGCTAAAATACTACCTTTAAGGCACTTTAAAGAGACTACTATTAGGATAGTATATTATAGGATATAGCTTAAGTTATATATAACTATTACTACTATAGAGGTTAGAAGAGTTAATACTATAATAAGGCTTATTAAAGCTAATTTCTCTGCCTAATAAATACTAGTTATAAATTTCTATTAATTTTATAACTAACCTACTAGCTAAGGACTAGGTAATTTATAGTTCCTAATAGTTATTATAGATAGGCTCTCTAAATATATATAACTTAAGGCTATAATATTAATAGGGCTAAGGTATATATAAAGTAATTTAAATACTATTAGTAGTAGTTTTATAGTTTCCTTACCTAGATTATTATAGATTATAAATTAAACTAGCTAAGTAACTTTTAGATAGTATTATATAATAAGATTAGTACCTAATAGCTTCTATTAATATTATATTACCTATAGATAGATAGTAGTATAGAAAGGGCTAACTAAGAGGTACTAGCTATTCTATAGGTATTACTATCCTTTTCTTAATTTAACTAAGTAAATTACTTACTAGCTTACTAATTAGTATTAAATAATAGGGATTTATTAGTAATAGGTATAAGTATAAATATAGCCTTATATAGCTTTAATATACTAATAATTTAAGAGGCACCTCCTATATAAGTATTAGTAACCTTAGTAAAGAGATAGGCTTAAGTATTTTTATAACACTTGTTGGGAGGACCTAGGGGTTTTCAGGTCCTACGACCACAAGTCACTAGTGCACTAGTATCTTTAAAGATATTATTAATTCGCGTATAGTTCTATCTATCTATAGTAGGAATTAAAGCTATAGATATAGCCTATCTTCTATTAATATACTAACTCTTATAGTGTTATAGGTTAGATAAGGTCTAGACGTTAATATAGGGTAATTAGTCTAAGGGCTAATTACGTAGCTAGCCTAGGTAAGGTAATAGGGGATATACAACTAAACATATGTTAGTGTATAGTAAGGCAATAGGGGATATGCAACTAAATATATGTTAGTGCATAGTAAGGCAATAGGGGCATATCTAGCTAGTTATATTTGCTATCCCTAGCCATAGCGAATTTAGGGGAATTTATAGTGTTCTAACACTAGTAACTTCTCTTTTCTTATAATATAAAACAAATAACTAAGCAGGTTCCGCTACTCTAATTAGTTAGGTTATAGGTCTGTTATTAAAGATAGGGCTATTAAAAGTAAAAGGGTTAAAAGCGTAAAAATAGGTTAAAGAAGGAAAAAGGGAAAAGTAGGTTAAGTGGTCCGGGTACATAGAAAAAGTGGGCCTTCGTGGTGATGCGGCCAATCAAAGTGCTCGCATCGGACCCACTAGGATCTAGTCCGAAAATCATCTAACTAAAAATCATCTAACGGAAAGCTCTCGTAATCTTTCTTTTTCTCCTTTAGCTAAAGAGCTTAAAAACGCAATAAAAACGAATTTAATAAAAGTATTCACAAGTAAATCCGATCTTATAATATCTGGCTTGTAATTAGTTAACTAGCTAGTCTAGGTTTATATTCTTCTAGTGCTAGTTATAATATTAATTTTTATAGGTCTCTAGCCTATAGGTTATTTAACTAAACCTTCTACCCTTATATTAACTATATTATTACTAATAAAGGTCTTAAGGGTCTTATTTAGTAATGCCTTTATTATTAAATTAGCAATGTTATCCCTTCTATTAATCTAATAAATCTTATTAATCTTACATTACTTATATAACTATTATAATGCTATAATATTAATTATTAGGCGTTTTTCCTTTATTATACTAAGCTTTATAAGGCATTTATATAGTAAGAAGGAGTCTATGTATATAACTATTAGGATCTTAGGTATCTGTAGCTTGCTTATTATAATATTAAGCATAGTGTTAATAGTATAGGCTATATTAACACCTTATACTATACTATATAGCTTAGAGATAAGGGCGCTTCTTATTACTTACTTGCTTTTTATAAAGCTATATATTATAATATTTCCTTATATTATAAACTTAGCTTTATTATAGTTTTCTTTATTACCTAGGATAGTAATATATCCTATCTATAAGCTTAAATCCTTATTATTTATAAAAAGCTATTAATAAAGATATATAGCCTTATATATAAGAGATTAAGTGGTATATAGTGTAAGCTATAATTATAGTGCTCTATTTACTACTAAAGTTATTTATTTAGGTATTTAGCATTATTAACTATAACTTCTTACTACTATATAGTAATAAAGAGGTTATATAAAGCCTTAGGTTAGTAGATAGTTATAATATACGCCCTACGTGCCTATTATTTAATATATTATTACTTTATTATATTATTAGCTAGTTTTACTAGTTAGATTTTCTTACTTTACCCCTTCTAGTAAAGAATTAATAATCTATTTTCTAAGTTAGCTAGTATATAACTATTAAAGATAAGTAGTGCCTTTTCTATAAGTCCTTACTTTAGCTTAGCTAGAAAACTAGCCTTTTAAAGCTTTATCTCCTTATGCTTATAGAAAGTATTATTACTAAGTCCTAAGGTATTATTAGTTTATATTCTAATAATTCTAAAGTAGTTCTTATTATTTAATATTAGTAAGTATAGGTTATAGGTTAATATAATTATATTAAGTTTATTATAGTAGTACTAATAGTATATTAACTACTAGTGTGTGCTTACTTTAGTAATTCTATAGAGTAGCTTAATTACTTTTATTACTATATCTTCTAGGTAAAGGTATTTAATCTCTTTTAGAGCTATAAGATAATAGACCTATTTAGTGTAGTAGTTAACTATATATATACCTATATAATATCTTAAATCTATAGGGAGATGCCCTTTTCCTTAAGGGAGGAGCTAGGGCTATAATTAAGCATTAGCTAGCCTATTAGATAGTTAGTAATTAGGTTAGGATCTTAAGTTTACTACTATTATTATAGCCCTATATAACTAGTTATAATTTCTTATATAGTGTATCTATACCTTTACCCTTAACTTTATAGACTAATTAAGAATTAAAGAGTTATTAGGTACTATATATAAATAGGTTAAAGGGCATAAATTTAAAGACTTTATAGGCTTATAAAGCGTTAATCTCCTACTTATTAGAGTGTTTAAAAGGGTCTCCTAGTGTTATAATTTTTCTATCTTTTTATAGCTAGATAGTAAGCTTAAGATTAGCTTTCTTCTTTACTATAATAAAGATTTTATCTTAGGTTAGTTCTATAAGTAAGGGAGGGTTCTTCCTAGGCCTTTTATAACCTCTTTTAGGTATTTAACTTACCTTAGCTATAGGTTTTAGTTTTAGGGTTTTTATGCCTTTTTCTTATAATAGGTTTATCCTCTAGGTAACTTCCTTATTAGTTATATTAGAGAGGGCCTTATTACTATTAATCGTATTCTCTAGCCTATATTTATTATTAATTATAGGCTTATTATTATTAATAAGGTAAGGTTTAATAATAGTTATTTAAAATTTAGTAAGCCTATAAGGTATTTAGAGAGTATATACCTTACTATTAGTAGTAATTAGCTTAAATAGTCCTTTCTAGCCTTCTTTTTCACACTAGACTTACATATCTAATTATAAAGGTAGTAAATATATAAGCGCTATATCTAGGCTATTCTAGGTAGTAAAGGCATTATTTACTTATCTCTTTGCTAGTAATTATCTAGCCTTATCTATTACTTTTTAAAGTATTATAGCTTACTATATAATTAAGAGGCTTAGAGGTAAATTATTAGTAAGTTATAGGTATAAGCTAAATACTAGTAGCGTAAGTACTAGACTATTTAATCCTACTAAGTTATTTATAGCTTTAATAGCTATTTAAAGCTTCTAATAATTTATAATACTTATACTTATACCTAGCTCTTAGGTAATAATATTATAAGCTCTCTATAGTAAGCTATAATAGTGTTTAACCTTTCTAATACTTTAGTGCGCTTCTATAGGCACTTTATTAATATTAATTACTATAATATATATATAGTTCTAGAATTTATTTAAAGTAAAGTTCTTCCCTATATTATAGACTATCTAGTCTAGAGGACCTAGATATGTATTAATCTAGTATTCTTTAATGTATTTTAGATATCTTATGCCTTTTACTTCTAGGGTTTAAGGAAGTAAGTAGCCTAGAAGGAGGTTATAGAGTTAATAATATAGAGTACTAGGCTACTATTAAGATATATTATATTAATAATTATCTTATAGTTAAAGTTATAGTTATTTTTAGTATAAATTAGAATTATCCTAGTAATTTCCTATTAAGTTAATAATAGTAGTATGTATTTATAATCTTCTTAATTATCTTATTCTCCATGTCTTTACTAGCGTTATAGCACTATTATAAGCCGCTATATAGAGGGTAACTAAATTATTAGTAAAGCCTTTAAATCTGCTTTTCTAATAGAAGAAAGGCAGTTACCTCTATAGCCTCTAGAGTCTACTATAGATATCCCTATTTCTAGATAATAGGGACTTTTTAATCTCCTTAAATTAGGATATTATTAAGGTTATTAAGCTTTATATTTATATTATCTATATTATTAATACTATATAGGAATAGTGTGCTTATATTAAGTATATAGAATGTAATTTAACTAAAAATTATAGGGACCTTTAGGATACTAATTAATCTTGCTAATCCTACTCTAAATTTAATAATTTGCTCTTAGTCTATTAGGTTTATTATTAGTAAGGGTATCTTCTTTAGTAGTGCCTTTACCTAGCTAATTCTAGTAGTTAAGAATCCTACTACTCCTATATTAGGATAATACCTCTAAATATCTTATTAGAGTAGTAATCCTCTAATATATAAGTAGTTAATTTAGCTTAGAACTAGTCTTCCTATAATGTATATAATAGAGAGCCTCCTTCTTAAGGTTCTAAAGGACTCCCTTTCTATTTATCTAGTCTACCACGCTTATAAAGAACTATATAATTATTATTTTACCTTTTCCTACGCTTATTTTCTCTAGAAACACTTTAGATATATCCTAGGTATTATTACTTTTAGATATATTATTATCTTCCTATAAGGAATTATTATTACCTTTATAAGCCTATAAGAAGACTCTAAATTTCCTATTAGATAGGGGATTCCTATATTTCTTATTCTTTTACTATTCTTATTTAGCCTCTATATATTCTTTTTACTATACTTAGAAGACTAGTATCCTTCCTTACTATATATATAGTATTATTATAGTTATCTTTAGCTATAGTTATAATTAAAGTCCCTTATTTATTTATATTAATAGTCTATAAATAGGGCCTTATCTTTCTAATTATTACTATTAAACTATTAGCTTACTTCCTTCTAGGTTTTAGTAATACTAATTAACTTATGTAGATTACCTATAAGGTCTTTAAATGTGTTATTAACTACAAATTTAGTGAGGTTATATTTAGGTATACCTCTAACCGCTTAGAGGGTTTATTTAATAAGTTCTATATTATTATTAAGGGGTTAAAGAGTCTATTATAGATATCTTATAAGCTTTAGATTATTATATCTAGGCATTCTATCTTTAACTTATCTAGGTTCTTTATAATAGTACCTTATAAGGTAATACTATTCCACTCCCTTTAATAGAATTATTTATTTATAGGGGTCTTAAAGTATTATCTAATAAGCTTAACTATTTAATTAAATATAAAGGTAGTAGTTAACTTTAAAGCAATATTTATAAGGTAAAACTTCTTTATATTACTAGTTAGTATTATAGAAAACACCTTTATAAGCGCTATTTCTATAAAGTTAAGCTATTAGCACTAGTCTTATAGTATTATAACCTTTAGCTTAATAAAGTTAAATATCTTTTACTATACTTATTATTCTCTTTATAAATCTTTATTAGATTAAGTACTTTCCTTATATTATTTAACTATTCCTAAGCTTAAGGTATTATAGAAGGTAGTAGGAGGTATGCTTTTACTTAGATCTAAGGAGTAGTAAGGGGTTAAGGGCACTAGGTATATATAATTAGTAAGCTTAATACTATTAGCTATAATTCTAGTATATTAATAAGTGCTTATAAAGAGAATTATAGGTTTTTATTATTAGTACTAGCCTTACCTCTAGGTAAAGGTTTAAATTAAATCTACCTATAGTAAGTTACTTATTAACCTCTTCTAGAGACTATTTAGATTATTATTCTTCTTTAAGCACTCTTTTAAGGGCTTTAGTAATCCTTCTACTAGATCTCCTTATATATATACTATATTTATAGAGAAGGTCTTATATTACTTTAGTTAGACCTTTATTAGCTCTATTAAAGAGATCTCTATTCTAGTTACTAAAGTTAAATCTATAGTTCTCCTATTATTTCTAGTCTTTATACTTTTACTCTTTATAATAAAGGATTATATAAGTAATCTTATTATTAAGATTAGTTATAGTTATAGTCTCTAGGTTAATATTATTACTTATTAAGTCCTAGTTAGTTAAGAGGTTCTTCTAGTATTATTAAACTTATTCTAGAAGCTCTTCTCTTATTAGATAAGAGTGAGGTTCTTAGGAGTCTTCTAGTTAAGGAGTTATAATAGTAATAAGGGTTTTAGTGGGCTTATTAGCTAAGGTTCTAAGGTAGTTAGTAGGATTAAATCCTTATAGCGCTAGCCCCTAATTAGATAAAGGCTAGTAATTTAATCCTTTAGAAGTCTAGTATTATAGAGGTAATATCTTCTTCCTATAGTATATTAGACTATAGTTTATAGTAAATGCCTTTTCTAAGTAATCCCTTACTTCTCTGTAATTAGTTATATTAAGTAACTACTAATTAGTATTAGGAGGACCTAGGGGTTTTTAGGTCCTATAACTATAAGTTACTAGTGTACTAGTATCTTTAAAGATATTATTAATTTACATATAGTTCTATCTATCTATAGTAGGAATTAAAGCTATAGATATAGCTTATCTTTTATTAATATACTAACTCTTATAGTATTATAGGTTAGATAAGGTCTAGATGTTAATATAAGGTAATTAGTCTAAGGGCTAATTATATAGCTAGCCTAGGTAGGGCAATAGGGGATATGCGACTAAATATGTGTTAGTGTATAGTGAGGCGATAGGGGATGTGTGACTAAACATGTGTTAGTGCATAGTGGGGCAATAGGGGCATATCTAGCCAGTCGCATTTGCCATCCTTTAGCCACAGCGAATTCGGGGAATTCGCAGTGTTCCAATAACACTTAAAGAATAGTATAGATCTAATATAAGCTACTATAGCTTTTATTTAATAATAATAGTAGAAGAATATAAATAGTAGTTAAAGACTAGTAAAATAATTTTAGGTTAGGGACTATATATAGTTAAGTCTTTAGAATATTAAAATAAACTATTCTTATAAGAAACTAGACTAGGTAATAGCTAAATATAAGGTACTAGAGATCCTTATATTACTAATAGTTAAATTAGATATTCTAAAGGACTATACCCTATTTTCTATATTAATTTAGTATAAAGGGTAGTAAAAGATCTATTACTAAGTTAGAAGCTAGCTAATAAATAACTACTACTAGAGTTAGTTATAACTAATATTAATAAGGATCTTTTAAGTACTAGGTTAAGGAGATTCTTACTACTAAAAATACCTAAGGCTAGGGATTAAACTATAATATCTTAGTAAAATAAAAAGAATATATATAGCTAATATAGGAACTATTAGAAAATATATAAGATATAGAGATACTAAATAAATTTAAGTTATAATAAAGGGATATATAAATAAGTAATAGTTTTAAAAGGGTATAGTTTAATTTAGCTATAGAAAATTAATATCCTAGTTCTTCTCTAGTATATATATATTATAGTATTATTTATTTACTATAGTAAAGAGTAATTAGAAAAGAGAGAGGCTTTTAGCCTAGTAATAATATTTATAGTAATCCTTTATAATAAAGTAAGTAAGTTTAGCTATAGCTTTAGTTAAGCTTATAGGTATTAGCTATAATCTATTATACTATAGTAATACTTACCTCCTAGGCTTAAATAGACTATATAAGGTTATTACTTATATTAGTTATACTATAAAAGAATTTAGTAGTAAAAGAGTTTTAGGCCTAGTAAGTAAGTATAGTTTATATAAGTATAAGAGCTTATACCTTAGTAGCCCCTTAGGTATAGGCTATATTTATAAAGAAAGAGACTAAGGGCTAGGCCTTAGTAAAATTAATATAAGTAGCTATAAGTATACTATTAAAATACTTATAGTAATAAATAAAAATTTTATAAAAATAGTATAGTATTCTTTCTTACTAATAAACTACTTTATAGCTATAGTCTTAATAGCTTTATTAGTACTTATAAGGGTCTTAAGATACTTAAAGGTATAATATAATTTAGGATTACTATAGTATAAATATATCTCCTAGATATATAAGTAATAGGCTACCTAGTAAGGACTATAGGCTTAGTTTATACCTAGAATATAAGTATACTAGCCTTTAGTATATAGATTATTAATATAAGGGATATATAGAAAATTATACTCCTTATTATTAGAGAGAGCTTTATTATTAGAGTTACCCTTAAGGATATATTTACTTAAGTAACTCCTTTACCTAGGTATAAGAAGAAGAAAAGAGAGAGGGGGTATAGTAGTAATAGCTTTAGAAATAACTTTAAATATAGTAAATATAAAATAAGAAATAAAGAGAGCTTAAGGGAAGTTAAAAGGAAATAAGAAGAATACTTTAAGGGAATATTATAATACTAAAAAGAAAATAAAAGTAAGAATTAAGGGAAAAGAAAAGGAGTATTTATATTCCTATAAGTAAGGGATTTATTCTAACTAAAATCTAGGCTAGCTATAATATTAGAAGTAGTCTAGGATAGGTAAGGGTAATATATTATATAATTATTTAATAGGTAATTAGAGATAAGAGAGATATTAGGGTAAAGTTAAAATAAAGTTAGGATTTAGTAAGTAATAGGGAGAAGGTAAAAAAGAGTAATAATATAAGATATAGAAATAGCTAGTAGTAAGTATAAGAAATAAGTAAGCTAGTAGTTTTAGGGTAGTAAAGTTAGAGTAAGTAAGGCTATTAGTATAATAAGGAGGGTTAGGGTAAGGTAAGTCTATAGTAAAAATTTTTATAACTTATATAGTAAAGTCTAGCCTTACTAGTAGCCCCCTCTCTCTTACTAGGGGTTAGCTATATACATATAGGAAAGGTAGCCTTATACTAGGTTTTATACTTATTATTCCCTTACTTATACATAAGGGAAATAAGAGAAGGGTAAGAAAGGGAGTATATTATAGACTTAAGCTAGAGCTTAGGTTAAGTCTAGGTTAAGGCTAGGTCTAGAAAGGGTGTAAATTATGCGTAAGTTATATAAAGGTAATATAAGTTAGTGCGCGAACCGCACACTAACTAAGTGTAACCCCTATAAATTAGGATATAGTATAACCTCTAGTTTAGTTCTCTTCTTCTTCTATAAGAATAATAATCGCACTTTAAACGCTTATGCAGCAGCCATAAGGCTAGTTTATAACAGGCATAAGCTTTAGTAGCGCTTGTGCTTGCTTGAATCTAGCTGTTAAGATTCCTAATGCTCCCGTATCTAGTAATATGCCTCTAAAGACTTCTTTAAAGTAACGTTTCTCTAAAACATATGATGTTCTTAGCTTATTATACAGGTTATGCTTAAGATAGGCATGTTTAAAAGCTTAGTCTCTTAGGGTTATAATAACATTATTATTAGCTAGTTAGGGGCCTATTATAAAGAATTAAGTAATGCTTAGGCGGTTAAACTTTAATATTAATACCTCTTTACTATTATTATTAACTTCCTCTTTATTAGCTTAAATAAGTGCTTTAGCTAATTCCTATACTATATCTATAAGCTTATCTTTCTCCTCTATGCCTTAGCCTTTATAAGCAGTAAGGTAGCTTAGAATTTCCTCTCTATTAGTAGCATTTAATGCCTCTTATTCTTCTACTATTATTCTTTTACTTATTAACGCTCTTATTCTAAGTGATTTATTAACTAATAACTGCTTTTATTATAAACATAGTATCTTCTACTATTATAGCTTTAGCTTTAATAGCTATAGCCTTTACCTTAACCTTATTAATTATATAGTTAGTTATAGTAGTAGTCTATAAATATTACTTTAGATTCCTTATTATTAATAGTCTTTTAATAGAATTAAATAGTGGTTTTATTAGCTTTAGTAATAGAGATTAATTTCTAGAGGTCTCTTATAAGCCCTTTAAAGCCTAGTAAGTAGTTATACTCTACTTACTAGCATTCTAGTATACTAGAGATTACACTTAAGGTCTAATAATATAGTTCTATATTAACTATAAATAGGGGAAATAAGCCTCTATATACTTACTTAAGGGCTATTAGTAAGATCTTAAGATATTCTAGCTTAGATTTTTTAGGGTTCTACGTAATAATAGCCTAAAGCATTATATTATTCTATTCTTAGTAATAGAATTACTAGTTACTTTCTATTTAAAATTAGTAACAGATATTATTAACTATTTACTTATATATAAGGCCTTTATTCACTAGGTAATTAAGGTAATACTATTTAGTATTACCTAAAAGCATAATTAGAAAAGCCTTATATATATATTCCTAGGGAGGTTAAGTTTATTATATTTATTCTAGAATAGGTTAATCTTTAGTATAATAAAGTTATATATCTTTTCACTATAATAGTTATTATTCTTATATCCTTTTATAAGTTCTAAGATCTTCCTTATAATTTAGTCTTTAGATAGGAATATTATTATTTATATAGCTAGGGTTACTTATAGTTAAATAATTAGGGCTAGGGTAGTCTAAGGTATCTATAGTTAGGTATACCTTTTCTTAAAGGTAGTTAGGAATAGGAGGGTTATTGATAGGTAGGTTATAAGTTAAAGATTAGAGAAGGGGGAGTTATAAATAGAAGGCATTATAATAGGAGGGTTATAAAAGGTAGGGTTTTTAGTAGAAAGGAATTTACCTATTACTATTTACTTTATAATCTTATTCTAAGGCTATAGAGATATTATATTTTCTTTAAGGACTTAGACTAATAATTTAATAATCCTACTACTTTAATTATAAATAATATAGATACTATTATTATAGAGGTAGTCTTATAATTTATATATTAAAGGTTATAAAGCTTATTTAAGCGTTTCTTTAGTCTAGTTATAAAGGTTATTATAGAAGATTTCCTATAGGGTAAAATCTTTATATTAGCCACTCTTATAGATATTAATTATCTAAGTAATATAGTTATTAAGCTCCTATTCCTTAGCGGTCTAAGGATCTAGTTCTCTAGAGCTCTCCTAGTTAGTTATAATAACTAAGGTATATTTTTAGAGTTATTATAGTAAAGTAGATTTATTAGGTTTTTAGGATCTATAGGTTAAGTAAGCTACTTTCCTTATTAGTCTATAATAACGCTTATTTATTACTAGAGGGGTTATTATATCTAATTTAGCTAGTAAGGCTAAGGGATTTTTTAACTAGTAGTAGTTAAGTTAATCTTAGGTTTAAGATATTATATATAGCTATAACTCTTAGTTAGTTAATTATTTTTCTTATAGTAAATAATAGGATTAATTTCTCTATTAATAGTTAGAGACTTAATAATAGAAAAAGTTAAATCCCTTAGAAGCCTAATATCTAGTATCTAGAGTCTATCTTCCTTTAGCACACTTTCTTAGGTAGCTAAAGGAAGGTCTCTTCTTTATAAGCCTAGCTATCTATAGTTTTTAATTACTAATTAGTGTTAGATACTAAGGGATACACTAGTGTAATAAGGGGTTTGTTTAAAGGTATAATAATTGTTATTATTATTATAAAGCTATCTATAGCGTTATATAGCTATAAGAAAAGGGGACGTGAGTTACGTGTGTTCCTCGCGTATAGGTGTAGCTAATCACAGTGCGGCGTTGCCGCACGTGCTCCACTTTCCTCGGTGGTCAACCCGACGTTAACCCGGCTGTCGCAACATATATAGTTCTTAATTTATATATACTATTTAATCTAGTCCTTCTCTAATAATCATACTATATTAGGAGTTTCTTTAGATATTATAAAGGGAAATATATACTAGGTTTAATAGGTATATTAAGGGTTTAGGTTTATCTTAGGATAATTATAAGTATAAGCATTAATAATATCTAATAGAGCGTATAATCTATAAATAATAATAATAAGGGTAATAGAAGCCTCCTAGGCTTATAACTATTAAAAGGTAAGGGTGTAAAAGGTTATTAAAAAGCGTTTAATTTAATTAATTAGAGGTATAGATAGCACCTAACTTTTATACCTAAAAGGTACATAGTGCGCTATAGTACTATCTAGCTAAATTAGGTACTTCTAATACATCGTATTCACTGTTGTCTCAAGGAGGGTCTCATCTTCGTTAATGCGGTCAATGCAGTGTTGTCAAAGCCCTCACCCTGACAGATAGACCCTTTGAGACGCGAGATTTGCTGATCTGCAGTGGGGATTTTTTTAGCGGTGCTACATCAGATAACAATTGATGCTCAATGTGATTCACCAGTCATTTCTCAATCTTGTGCGGAACGATAATTTCAGTACTTCTGTCCTGGTTCTCTTCATTGGTAAAATAGGAAAATAAACTACCATATAGAGATATCCAATAGCAATGTGCTTGGAGTCGTTGCCGCTGTGCAGGGTAACATCACAAATACAAGTTGATTCTTGAGCCAATGCTTCAGCAAAGTGAGGATCCTACTGCAACAAAACACATTTTCATTCATTGACAAGTCGAAAGCTATTCTTCGAGAATTATTTACTTCATTATCGAACGAGTCGCATTCATTGCTCCCTGAATTTTGAATGTCACCCAGCCTTTGTTAGTCAACTTGCGTCATCACCTGACTTGGACGCCCCCTTGGGTCTGATTTTCTCGGCCCAAGGTGAGGACAGCATCTCCTCGATAGCAACCCGCTTTAGGGACTAGCACAACATATCGTGTGATACCCTCCCAGTCAGCGATTAGGCGAACGACACTCATTGGCGCACTCGATCTCATTTCGGCAGGACAGCCCAGATTCATTCAACTCGGTCGGCTTGCGCAACCCATCACGAACTGACGAACCGCATCCTCAGTCGTCATTGTCGCCTCGAAATATTGATGCGCTTCTCTCGACCATCACCAAACGCTGCGATATAGCCCCCTGACCTCGATACATATTATCTGTCGCAGAGCAAGGAGGTGTCCTGTTCAGGGTCACCTCGCCACCCGACGACAAGGTGGATTCCAGCCAGCCCATCGCGGCATCCTCTGGTGCCCTCCAGAATCTGACTTCGTACCTCAACGGCACGCTGGCCAATCTCGGTACCGCTTTTCAGGAATCGAACGAGTACATCTCCGAGACACTAGGTGTTCCACCGACTCTTGTCTACAGCAGCCTTGCTGCTCTCGTTGCCCTACCTTTGACCATGTCACGATATGGCTGGTCTCTCAATCGTGAGCAGAGCTCTCCTATAGCTCCATGACTGGCGGTATCCCCGCCGTGACGGACGAGGACTTCAGCTACATTACGTCACACGATTTAGAGAACCCTTCTTTCCTCGGAACGAGATCAGGAGCAGGAGGCCCTCCCGCAGAAGATGATGTGCTCATCATAAAGAACAAGGGAGTCACTTATCCAGCACATTTCCCAGCATATTCAATCGGAGATGGAAAGCTACGTGTTAAAGATGTCCGCGAGCGCGTAGGGTTGATGATGGAACTGTCCGAACGAGCCACTCGTCGCATTAAGTTGTTGTACAAGGGCCGACAACTAAAGGAGCCTGCCGCTCCTGTTCGAGATTACGGCATCAAGAACAAGAGCGAGCTCATGGCGGTTCTTGCAGACATTGGGGACGAAAGTAGCCCGTCCGATGAAGAGATGGTCATTGTCGACGAAAGTCAGGCGGCTCGCCCCAAAAAGAGAAAGAACAAGAAGAAGAGAAGTAAGAGCAAAGGCGATGGTGAATCGGCCAGCAGTCCTCGCGACAGTACATCCAACATCGATGGAAATTCGCCAACTCCATTTGCAGGCCCCATGAAGCGACTCGACGAGCTTTCAACCGAATTCTCCACCGAGCTACATCCTCTGTGCAACGCCTACATTGCCGCGCCACCCTCGGACCCGAAGAAGCGCGACGAGGAGCACCGTAAGCTTTCGGAAACCGTGCTTCAGAACGTGCTACTGAAACTAGATGAAGTCGATACTGAAGGCGTCGCAGAAGTGAGAGCGGCAAGAAAAGAGCTGGTAAGAAGGGTTCAGGAAGTTCTTAAAGCTTTGGATGCAGCCAAAGCTAGTTAAAGTGCAGACGGCTGCCTTGGGGCAATTTCACCACGCAAGGACTAAAGACATACAGGGTTAGATTCGGTTTCCTACATCCTACCTGAAGGGCAAGTTGCATGACAATGGGGAGCTTCACGAGAATGACAACGCCCTGATGCGGATCATGTGGCATAATTGCAAGTGCAAAGCATCTGCAATCCAGCGTTCTTTGGGTTAACAAGATAGACCACTGGATCATTCGTGATGATGCCTCCTCAATGAATTTCTAGCCGAATTAGCCTTCTCAAACCAGGATACCTCTATACATTCTTCCCATCAGACATTTACCTTGTCCCGGGATGAATACTCTTTGACCGAGGCGTTTAGCAGAATGCCGTGGAATGCCGCCGTCTATGCCTCGTTTCGTAAGGCCCTTGCAGCAACTCTGGTCCCCGAGAGTATGTCACCGCACACACGTGAAGGCTTGGACGGGCAGGACCAGAGGTGCGCGCACGAAATGTAGTTATCCGATGAAACTCCGGCAAGCGCACAGTAGGTCTCGCAGCCCTAAGCCAATATATCACCTGTGAGCAGCGTTCGCTTGCCCCGAAAACCCACTTAGCCCCTTCAGGCTAGTGCGACTTGTTCCAAAGGCACAACGAGCCCTCAAGCGGAACTTGGATTTTCTCGCCGTCAATCACTATCGCGACCACTTCATCAACATCCTCGCCAAGGGACGACTAACCCCAGCAGCACAGTAGCAGATTCTCGCCGGTCAGGTTGGAGGATTTGTGTGTCTTCGACGTCGTCTGAGTAGTCGCCTACCTTTGTTTTCTCTCCACCAGAATAAAAGAGAGCCGATACGATGTCGTCGTCATTCGAGCCGGTTGTGAGTAAACCTATGGTCAATACTCTTAAGCTTCATCATGGCACCGACAATCCTGGGAAGTGCAGAAAAGAGAAAACACGGGCGAAAGAAGGCTTGCGCGGGCACATCGGACTGGATCAAGGAAACCATCATCGAAGTGGGAATCTTATATCGTGTGCCTGCTGCATTGCCAGCTTGCCCATGCCGAGCTTTCATCAAGGGCACTTCACAGGATAGCCAGATTTGCGAGGACAGTTATGAGAAGGTTTCGGTGGCTAATGAAGCAATCCAGGTTGTCGTCGACGGCAAGGGCCACTTACTGGGCCGTCTTGCCAGTATCGTCGCCAAGCAGCTCCTCAACGGCCAAAAGGTTGTCGTTGTTCGCTGCGAGGCTCTCAACATCTCTGGCGAATTCTTCCGCTCTAAGCGTACGTTTTAATATATATCATCAAGTTTCCCCAACGTCATCTCCAGATGATGCGAACCGCCAAACCCTGACAGAGAACTGACTATCGCACAGTTAAGTACCACGCCTACCTGCGAAAGATGACCTGATACAACCCCACCCGTGGTGGTGAGTTTCTCCTTGTCTCTTCCTGAATGCCGCAGTTTGATTCATACTAACGCCCAAATCAAGGACCCTTCCACTTCCGCGCCCCTCTCGAATCTTCTACAAGGCAGTCCGTGGCATGATGCCCCACAAGACCGCCCGCGGTGCTGCCGCCATGGAGCGCCTCAAGGTCTTCGAGGGTGTTCCCCTCCCTATGACACCCAGAAGAAGATGGTTGTTCCCCAGGCTCTGCGCGTCCTTCGCCTGCAGCCCGGCCGCAAGTACTGCACTGTCGGCCGTCTGAGCCACGAGGTTGGCTGGAAGTACCAGGATGTTGTTGCTCGGTATGTCATAAGACACTCGTCTCTGCAGCACGTCTTCAGAACGCGAACAAGAGATAAAGGAACTAACGATGGCAATAGCTTGGAGGAGAGGAGAAAGGCCAAGGGTGCCGCCTACTACGAGCGCAAGAAGGTTGCTGCTCGACAACTGTCCGATGCCAAGAAGAACGCCTCCGTCAAGGCCGAGACTGCGAAGGCCCTTGCGTCCTTTGGCTACTAAATTTAGCCATACATAGATACCCTTGATCATGGCCATGGTCGAGGTTATAAAAACACTTCGCATTTGTCTTTGTCCTTTCTCGTGCGGTTCATTAGATTGGCGCGGCGGTTCACAAACGGATTACACTTGATTTGCTGAGTGATGGCAAGGGCGGGGTGGCAGATGAAAAAAACAGGGTGGCGGCTGGTTCGTTTTGAAATGTTCTACATGAATTTCTCCTCGTCGAAAAGAAACCGATGCCCAAAAACAAATAAAGCACAGCAACCAAAAAATTTACCAGGTCAAACAAATTACGTGTCACAGCAACGAAAGAAAAAGTTGCATGGGCACGTGAGGATTACAACCGGATGAATTCAGTCTGATGTCTGTGTTTGCGGATGGGTCAGACGATTCTGTTTTGACGACTCTTGAATTCATGATTGAATTCATTTCTTTGGCCACCAAAGGAGGGAAGGGAACTTGAGGGATGTTACTGGTGTGCCACCGCAGTTTTTCTCTTCTTCTCCCTTGTGCCACTGTCCAAGGAAGCCAATCTTACTACTTTCAGGATGGGTCCTTGATGAAAGGGATAGTTGTTGGGAAATGGAAGGTATGAACAGATGGATTTATGGTACCTCTCTTCTCTCCACACCTGGGTTGAAAAGGTCCCTAGCATTTTGCGCCATAGGAGTAGAAAAAGGAATGATATTATTTTGCATGACGACTGTATCGTCTTTTTCTTCTTCTTCTTCGGAAATGACCACCCGAATTAATTGTTGCTGTGTTAGTGCATTTGTTCGTGATCAAATGGCAGTACGGAGTAGTGATGTCACTTGATTTGCATGGGCACGTGGTTCTGTGTCACTGGTCAGGGCTTGGACCGTTGTCCTATGTAATTGTCTTTGTCCTATAAATATCTGAGACTGCATGTCCGCGAGGATCACAAGATCTTTGTCAATTAGGATCCACACATAATATCATCTCACGTCGACTTTAATGAGCAAAATTCCGTCCCATTCCAGGCAGCTGCTACACGACAAATTGGCCCACCTCCGGGTGGGTAGTGTGGGGTTTCCCACACAGCATCAAATGTCGCACGGCTCACGTGACGTAACAAATAGGACTCTCACTGGATTGATAGTGAGATGACCCCTAAGATGTAATTAAAAGAAGGATGATTTTTTCTATTTACTAGCATATAAAAGAGAGAATAAAAGCGTCCCTTTTATAGAGGGATAACTAGACTATCTCTTAAGGTACTTAACCTATATAATATAGATTATTTCTCCCTATATTTTAATACGCGCTTATATAAGTTATAATAAGTTATAATATAGCATGCTACCCTAGGTAACACACCCCTAATTAAAGTTAAGGGCATTAAGACTCTAATTATACTATAATATTAATGTTTTTATAGTATTATATACTATAAGATTATAGTAAGGTAAAAGTAAGCGCTCCCTTATATATAGAAGCTTTTATAATCTTATAGTTATAAGCTTCCTTTCCTTACCCTTATATTATACCTTTATTAACTATCCTTATATTTTATTTAATATATCTTTATATATAGTTACTTAAGCTAAGGAGAAGGCTTACTCCTAGGAGAGCTTAATAACTCCTAAGTATAAGCTTTATTTTATAAGTAATCTTATATTAAATTCCCTTTAGGGCCTTAGTATAGCCTATAAAGATCTTTCCTAACCCCTAGCTAGCTTTAAGTAGCCTACTAGTAAGTTATTATCTCCTATATTAAAGGGAGGAGAGAGAGAGAAGTATACTATATATATACCTTTATAATCCTTATACCCTATATAGGTATAGGTAAGAGGTAAATAAGTAAGGTATAATCCTTAGAGATTTACGTAGTAGCTAATAGTTTATTCTAAGTATTATACCCTATCTTACTAATTATACTAACCTTTCTTAGCCTAGTAAGCTTACTCCTTATAGTACTCTATAAGATATTCCTATAAAGGGTATATTTAAGTAAGTATTATAGGTAAGGGTAACCTAGGTTATTACTATAAGGTTAGGTCTAGATAATCTTAGAGATATTACTTATATAAGGTTAGTAATTACTATTATTAGCCTTTATATAATACTTATATTTCCCTTACTAAGTAAATATTATTAGCGCTAGGTAATAATACTAAGGTAAGGCGCTTCTATTACTCTTTTCTACTCCTTACTAATTATATAGATAGTAAAGTAGTGCTATAAGGCACTATAACTCTAATTAGAACTTATTATAAAGCTAGATTCTATTTATAATAAGGTTAATACTAGTATTAGGGCTAATACTACTATTAGGGGCTTATTAGTAGTAGCTAAGGAGAAGGTAACTATAGTAATAGCCTATCTTAAGGAGGTTATTTACCTTCTTATATAAGTCCTATTTCTTTTATCTATTTAGAATAGTATTTATATATGTATTTTTATATAATAGCGTTTTAGAGTTTATATTCTTATATTCCTATTTGCCTTAATAGCGCTTTACTTATTAGAAAGGGGTCTTTATATATTTTTAGGTAATTAATTTTATACCTCTCTTTAATATGCCCTCCTTATAATATATGCTTTATATAATATCTTAAATACATAAATTAACTAAACTAAGCATAGATCTAAAGTATTTAAAGCTCTAATAATCTAATAGTTTAGTAAATCTATTTATAGGTATATTTACTATTAGCAAATATATAACTTTAAAGCTTTCTCTCTTAAATTCCTATTTTAACTATATATTATATATATTAATATAGTATAAATAAGTATTTAATCACTTACTCTTATTAAGTATAAGCTATATTATTTATTAATTATTATAGTTAATAACCTAGTTTTTATAAGTATTAAATTTAATATCTTTAAACAGGTATTATAGACTTATAGTCTCTTTTACTATTTATTATAGAGTAAGTAATTTAGCCTTTATTATAAATATAGTTACTATTAATTAGCGCGTAGCTTTCTAGATAATTAGTCCTCTAAAGAGAGTAATTAGGTAACCCTATAATAATCTATATATTTTAGGGTTATCTATAAATAATATATTACTTACTATCTAAAGAGCCTAAAGTTTAGTTATTTTACTAAAGTATATTATAAGCTTACTTATAATAACTAAGTAGTAAATAGCTTAGTCTATTACTTTTATATACTCTAGTCCTAGGTTTATTAGATATTATAATAACTTTACTACTATAAAGGCTATATCTAGCCTAACTATAATTATAGTATATAGGATTAACCTAATCTTCTCTTAGTATACCTTTATTACTTACTTTTTAGCTTTACTTATAAACTTATAATACTCTATTACTAGGATTAGGATAGTAAGGAAAGTGCCTTTTCTTACTTACCTAAACTTTTTACTAATTTTATTAATATATACCTTATAGCTAAGGTATATAATTTATTATTTTTAATCCCTAATAATTTAAATTCCTAGGAAAAAGCATACCTCTCCTTTCTTATTTAAATTATACACTTCCTTTAGTTCTTAAAAGATATAGTCTATAGTCTTAGTGTTATCCTTATAAAAAGCTATAAGAATATTATCTATAAAGAATATAAGGAATATATCCTAAGCTTTAGTATAGAATAAGTAAGGCTCCTTATTACTTACTTTAAGCTTAAGTTCCTTAAGTTACTTACTTAATTCTTTAAACTAAAGCTAGGTAAGTCCCTAAGTCTATAGAGAGCTTTAAGTAGTTTTATATATTCTCTAATAACCTTATAACCTTTAGGAAGCTTATAGGTAATAGGAATTAAATCTATTTTATACCTTATATAAAGGAATGCATTTTTATATTATATTATTAGGTTTCTAGGTTAAAATATGCTACTAATACTATAAAGAGTTAAAATATATATATAGTAAGCGTTACTATATAGGTTTATTTAATTATAAAGCTTTCCTATAGGTCTTTATATATGTAAATACGCGCTTTAAAACGCTATATAATACCCTCTTTATTAAACTTATATAAATAAACCTATTTTAGTAGTAATAGCTAAGAATATACTATAGAGTATTTAATTTGCTTCTATATTCCCTATTCCTTTAACTTATTAATCTCTTTATTTATTACTTTAATTTATTCCTTTCTAAATATATAATTATTTACTTCTTTCTAATTCTTTAGAGGATTTATAAGATTAGACTAATATAGTATACTAGTCTTTATTTTCTATTTAAGGAGTAATCTATTTTTATTACTATAATAAGTATTAAGTACTAAATATATTATTCTAATACTCTTATTATTAGTATACTCTTTATTATCTTTATTTACTATATAGAGTAGTCTAAGCTTTTATAGAGCTTCTTTAGATTCTAAAGGCTACTTATAAGAATATTATTAAGCCTTCTCCTTCTCCTTTTACCTAGTTAGCTATAGTCTAGAATAAAGCCTTACTCTCTTTCTTTTATAATCTTAAGCTAGTTTAAATACCTTCTTATAATATTTCTATACTAAGGCTCTCTTATAGGTTTTTTAACCTATTATATTATACTTTTAGAGAGTCTTCTATATAGGTAGCTAGTCTATTATAGGCTCTAGGAGCTCTATTATTAGCTAGGTAATCTCTATATTATTACCTAGCTCTAGCAAAATATTACCTATCTTTTCTAGAATTTAAGGCCTTACTATTAGATCCTTTTTGCTCTTATAAGCGCTACTATTAGAGCACTATACTTTATTTTACTCTATTAAGCGCCTATATTAGAGGGTATAAGCTCTTTTATTATTAGATTTAGTGTTTAATAAGGTATTTAAAGTCCTATTAGCTTAGGTATTATTTCTTTTATTTAAATACTTTTAGTGCTTTCTTAAGCTTTTACCCCTAAGTTTAAACGCTTAGGTAAATCCTCTAATATAATAATATTAGTTAGTAAGAGAAATAGATTAATATTATTATCTAGTTTTATATTAATCTCTAAGAGATAGAACTATGCTTTTAGTTTATTAATTAACTACTCTATAGCACTTTCCTTAGTTATATTATAAAAGATTATCTTATTAAAGGTTATATTCCTTATTATTATAACCCTTCCTAGCTTTAGGATCTATATATAATAAATATTAGAGGCATAGTATCTAACTAGATATCTAATATATCCCCTAGGATTTGTTTTATAGTGCCTCTTATATTAGCTAGCTTTATAATCTCTTTCTATTAGATATGCGTAGTAGCTATATGCATATAAACCGCCCTAATTAGGCCTAAGGTCTATAGTAAGCTCCCTAATTAGTAAGTGTGTATTATTATAAAACTAGCTTTCTAGGGTCTTAATAGGTGTTTTCTACTTTAATTATTAAATAGGGCTAATATTATAAAGGTATACTATAGAATATATACTCTCTAGCTATAGGCCTATAGGAAGCCCTATGCCTATAAGTATTATATTTAATCTTATAGTAATTATTTAATTTACTCTTTTAATATACCTATTTAGTTTATATATATAAGGAGGTATAAGCTCTAGCTCTATGCCTTATAAGCGCACCTATTATTAAAAGATTATATCTCTAGTTTAACTAATTATAGCTCCCTTATTATCTTACCTAATTTTTATAACTAATAGCCTAAATTATTATATAACCTATTATTTAAAATAAATTAATATATTAAATACTAATTACTATAATTTATTAGGAATTATATAGACTTAAAGTATCCCTAAGTACTTATCTTTAATAACTAGTAACTAATTTATTTTATTATAACTAGGTTTATAGTCTTAAAGATCCTAATATATTCTCTAATAGGGCCTTAGTAACTAATATTCTAGTAGTCTCCTAGATATAACTTAGTGTGTGTTTATTAGTAAATAGGTTATATAGTCCTTACGCTCTATCCCTTATAAATACACTCCCTTATATAGGTAGTAATCTTACTAAGTATATCTTTTCTAAGGTACCTAGACTATAAGTGCTAGAGTTCCTTAGAGTTTACTTATAGTAAGCACTATTTTTTTAATAAGTGCTTATACTATAAGTATTATATATATATTATATAATCTAATTATAGAGAAAATCACTAGTATTATAGTAAATATTACTATCTTTTAGGGCACTATTAAATAACTAAATAAAGGCTTATATTAAAGGAAAATAATATTATACTTTTATAGAGCTTTACTAGTAGTAAGCTATTATCTATAGGTCTAATATATAAGGAGCTATTAACTCTATAATACTATATGCCCTTCTTTATAAGAAGACTCTCTAATATAATATTAATATAAAAACCTTTAATAAGAGCTATATTTTATAATATTAGGTTCTTAGTTTAAGGTCCCTATAGCCTATTTAAGATATTCTTAATTATATATATACCTTTTCTAGTAATTTAGAAGGAGGTTATACTTACCTTAAGATAATTATTATAGGTTTCCTTAAATATACCTAGCTTAAAGTAAGTCTTATTATTTATAATATATAAAGCACTATAGTTATTAAAGAGTATACTCTTAGAGAGTATATATTTTATATTCCCTAGTATAGTATAGCTTCCTTTTACTAGTATATTTTCTTTAATAGTTACTAGGTTAATAATAGCTATAGTAATTACTCTAGGATATTTATCTTTATAATCTTTTTCTTTTCCTTTACTTTCTAACTATTTTTTATAATTTTAGTGTATAAGTCTTTCTATTTACTACTCTTATATTATTTCTTAATCTTCTTATAGTTATACTTCTTTAAGGATTTAAAATTTTAGCTATTTTACTAGTTATAGTAAAATATAAGATTTAGTAGCTTTAAGGGTTTTAACTATAATAGTTAATCTTACTAGTATAGTAAGGATACTTTTTAGTTCCTTATTAGCTTTCTTACTATTATTAAAGCGCTCTCTAAGAGTTATTATATAGCTCCTTTTTCTAAAACCTATATCTATAACTTATATTACCTTATAATACCTTATATATTTAGAAGTAAGTCCTTAAAGAGTTATACTATTTAGAAGAGAGTTAGTAATCTAAATAAGCTATATAATCTTTATCTTTACCTATTAAGGATTAAATTATACTTTAATTACTTAAATAAAGTTATAGATTATATTTAGTCCTTAGACTTTATTAATCTTATATAATAAGGCTTTTAATATAGCTTATTCTATTACTTAATCTAATACTTAAATTAGATATTTATATATTTAGTATCCTATAGGTAAGCTATATACTTTACTATAACTTTAGCTTATATAATAATAAGACCTAGTAAGAACTTCTTTTAAGACTAATTATAATTTATTAAAGTATTAGATTCTTATTCTTATACTTCTCTATAATTTTATTAATTATTATTATATAAGTATTTAGGTTAATAGTATTAGTAATCTAAGTACTAATAGTCCTTTCTCTTAACCTAAGTAACTTAAATATTTAATACTTAATATTATAACTATAAAAGAGAAAAGAAAGGGCTTCCTAAAAGAGAGTTACTTTTTAATAAGTAATAACTCCCTTTCTTTAATAAGTTTTATATAATCCTTTAGTTTAACTATAAAGAGCTTAATAAGATAGTTAAAGGAAGCTCTAGGAGATCTAGATTAATATATTCCTAAATCTCCTAACTTTATACTACTTACTTTAATACTTTATACTACTTCTCCTATTTCTCTAATAATACTAATTTAATATTAGTCTTAAGATTTTAGATAAGAGAGGTTAAGGTATCTATTATAAGCTTAGTTAGTTAGTTAGGTAAGGTATATATACACTTCTTATACTTAGGGGTATAGTAAAGTTATAGGTAGTAAAACCTCCTAGGCTTATAACTATTATATAGCTTATATAATATAATAAATAGGACTCTTACTAAATTAATAGTAAGATAACCCCTAAGATATAATTAAAAGAAGGATAATTTTTTCTATTTACTAGCATATAAAAAGAGAATAAAAGCGTCCCTTTTATAGAGGGATAACTAGACTATCTCTTAAGGTGCTTAACCTATATAATGTAGATCATTTCTCCCTGCATTCTAACGCGCGCTTGTATGAGTCATAATGAGTCATGACACGGCACGCTACCCCGGGCAACATCAAACCCCGGGGCACGGCACGGGTCATGTGCAGATAAGATAACAGCGTTGCCCAAAGTTAAAACGTCAAGTTGTCCTTCTGCGACCGACCGGGGCGGGGGCCTAGGTAACTTCATCAACCTGACAGCTTGTCGCAGGCGTCAAGTTTATGTACTGTACATAACACACCAAACAAGAATTTTCCGGATGTCGAACGCAAAACCGCCATCATGTCCGACCTCGACCATTTCGACCTCCTCCCCATACACATGGACCCTCAGTCCAAGTCCATCGGCGCAAGCAAATCCTCCCGCGCTCTCAACGCCGAACTCGAACAGCTCAACACCCTCCACCGCGCCCTCCTCAACCTGGACGCTGCCAATAACGCTGTGCCGCCTCCCCATTCCCGTCAACCCAAAACGCACCGGACAGGTCAGCAAGCTCCGTGACAACGGCAACGCCGAGTACCGCAAGGGCAAGTACGTCGACGCCGTGCGACTGTACTCGCTAGAATCCAAATGGCTCTCCAGCGACCCCTATGGGAACCTGCCGCGCTGGTCAGGGAAGAAGTATCCGGTCTACTGGCAAACAGAGCCCAGGCACACATGGCGCTGCAGAACTGGCCCGAAGGTGCCGTTGATGCCGAAGCCAGTGTGGAAGCCAGACGAGTGGGCAACGCAAAGGGCTGGTGGAGAAGAGGAAAGTGCTTGATGGAAATGAGTCGCTTGGACGAGGCCAGGAATGGGTCAAGCAAGGCCTGGAGGTGGAAGGCGAGGAGGCCGAGCTGGTGGGCTTGTTGAAAGAGATCGAGGAATCGATTGGGAAGAACAAGATTTAAAGAGCTGCGTAATCATGGGTGATCCCATTGAGAGTGTTTTTTCAAATCCTTGCCTTTTGATGCAAAGGAGGCGATGATGCTGTGCTAGGAACGAGCTCGACCGGGCCCAAGTTAGCAGAGGCTGAGAACATTACGCATGGGAGGGCATCAATGTGGGCTTGCCATCTGAGCCAAATCTTCAGCAAGTCTTCAACTACCTCGGGCTGTGTAGCTTACTTGCCCAAGAAGTTGGACAAAACATCAAAGTCAGAGATTGACGAGGTCCGACCAACTTGAACGTCGCCTTTGGAGTCAAGCTTTTTGAAGGATACCACAGACAGAGAGAGACAGAGAGATGGCTGAGATGGATTGCATGGGAAGCAGAATCTGGCACATCTCGGCCTTTCATTACATTGTAATACATCTTTCATCTTTTCTTTGCTTCGCCGCTTTGGCCCCTGACTTGCACTGTGTGTGCGAAACACTTGAATGATCTACTCAGTTACTGGAATGGAGTACAGCTTTCAATGACACGAGACTTGACGCCGAATCCGGTGAAAGGAACCATCGGTTGGTTAAAACATACCATCCTTGCTTTTGACCATCTCTTCTCTAATAGTGAGTGGGAGGCAGTACTGGCCAGGTTTCTGAGCATCCCGGCGCTGATCGTGCGCTCGGAGGGGGCAAATAAATACAAACTGCCACTCCGTCCGCACGTGCCCGCCTCCCAAGGTACGTACTTGAGTACCTCGGTAGGTAGGTGCCAGAGCATCGCTGCGTTGCTGCTTTATTTCACCAAGTACCTGCTGAAGTACGTGTACTTTGTGTGTTTGGCTCTGTCAAGGCTCAGGAACACAAAACTAGCCGAGACAAGGGAGCCCTAATGAATCTCGCGCTTTGATTAGTCGCGGGCGCTATCTCGTTAGGAACGCACGAGCACGTTTGGTCTGGAAGATGATCTCACGAGAATTAAACTCTTGAAAACCCAAAGCCTTTGGGAAACTTGGCACCATTTGCAGACTGGCGACATTTACTTAGTGCACTTTTCCTGGCGAATCGCATCATTCTCATTATAGACCCTGTCGAGACAGACGAATTCGTGAAAGAGAAAATAAGTCTGTCTTGTGATTATTCCCCCTTTGTGGATATCCTTAGTTGGTTATATAAAGAAATGCGGCTAGAATGGCAAACAAGAAATGAAATAGAAGGACCATGACAAACACTCAAAGATGCATGTCCATAATTGGGAACATCCGAGCCATCGCTTTAATCATCATGCAACAGAGGGCCTGCACGTCAACCGACCCTGCTATCAGGGAAAAACACCGTGGACAATGCTGAAGTAACAAGAGTCCAACCGCCCACAATTCGCATCCTCGTGTCGTTCATAGGAGAAGCTGGTGCCTCTCGGACCCTCCCGTTGTCAACTTTGATCCCCCAAATCTGCATTTTGCAACGAATTTGCTCAAGCCAAGCCGCCCCAGAGCAAGCAAATTGCCCTTACACATTGTAGTAATAAAATGTGACGAAGTTTTTTTGTCACATGCATGTGGATGGGCAAACGTCGGTCCTCTAGTGCGGCTTTGCGAAGATAAAACCAGCACCACTCGACTAATTGACCAAGGATGACTAATGTGCCGTTCAGAGGTAAATGACGTTCTACTGATCAATCGACAAGCCTCCTGGGCATTTTCGGCCTTTGACAACCCTCAGAACAGAATTGGCACATCTGTATTGCCTGGCGACCCCTGATTGAATGCAGAATTACTGGACCTTCTCGCTCAGTTGTTTCTTCTCGCTAATCGTGATGTTGACGGTGACATTTTTGCGACGCGGACGCATGACGGCGTCCTGACTACTCATGCGGCGGTCCAGAGCGCGCTCGAGTTTGGCCCCGAGGGCCAACTTGCTCATGTTGTCGGTCTTTTCGTCGCTAAGCATGACGCGTTGGGAAGAAAGAGCCTTGTTCTCCATCCGGTCGAGATTAAGAGCAATATTCCGGATCTCGGCTTGGGCCGAGTCATTAGTTCGGACAGTGGGAGTGAGGGATGGTGTCATGCTGTAGGTGCTGAAGCGCATGGTCTGCCGTCGAGACATGTTGTGTTAGTTGGAGATTTGAGAGGTCAAATACACACAAAGTAAGCCGCAGTATAATATATTAGGGACGCGATGAAAGGTGTAGGATGGAAAGGGAGGGACTAGAACGTAGTGTAGTAAGATGGACGTTACAGCTTGCGATCAAGAGCACAAGGCAAGCCCCAGATAAGTACGATAACTTGTCAAGGTTCGGGATCGCACGGGCTTGGTGGAAGACGGGAATGCCAGGGTACGCACGAACCGTAATGCGGCGTAGAGCCTCTTTCGGATTGGCGAAAGACTGCACGCTTATGTTGCGACCCAGCCAAAAGAAAACGGAGAAATGAGTGCAAGAGGGAGGCCAAGACACGCAGAGTGAAAGGGGACGACGAGTCAAGACAATGACGAGGCATGTGCTGAGTAAAAACAATCAAAAAGAAAATAGGCAGCAAGAGAAGGAAAGCAGGCACGCAGGCACGCAGGCACGGCAACATACCGACGGAGCCATGATGGGGCGCAGCGACTCGAGCGAAGTGGGCATTGTGACTCGTGAGTGACAAGACCGGACAGGATGGATTCAGGAAACGGGGGAGAGACTGGGCGTTACTCTTTTGCGTGTGGAGTCTGGACCCTGTTCTTGGAACCAAGCCAGCCAGGCTCTACCAAGGTTGTCGTAGTGTCGTAAGCTGGAAATTATCGTCGGGGCTGTTGCAACATGAGGACTAGCGGACGCAGTCCAAGCACAGATCGAGCCCAAGTCTCAGAGTCGCTCTGCAACTTGCGAAAGTGAGGATGTGACGGATGCCAGTTGGCGCGGATGGGTTGAAAGATTGAAATGGAGAGCTGCAAAATCACAAGATGTGGCAAAACGATTGAAACGTGGAAGCTGCTGAAGTATGAATGGGTTGCAACGTCGCAAGTTGGGGTAAATATGATCAGGGGCGCGGCAAAGCGTGTCAGGGTGCACCAGTTCGAGTGTTTGATGCAGGAGTGACGAAGGAAAAGGACGTGGCAGGAACGATCCAAGATCAAGACGCAGGACTCCTGTACTTGAGAGGCGAAGCAGGAGATTAACTGGAAGGAAGCAGCGTTGGTGAATGAGGCGTTGAGAAGATGGAAGAACGGCCTCGGCCAACGGTGCCATCAGCTAGCTGCACGCAATGATGAGCCACAAGAGTACGGTCGTCGGCAGTAGTGCGCAGGTGAGGCAGCAGGAGGCAGCAGGGTAGCAGGGGCCCTTGCAGTCCGGTGGCCAGGTGGCCAGGTGCCTGGCATGGATATACCCGGCCAGGCCTGGCTGTGGCCGCCATGGACCAAATCCCCACCAACAATGTGGTGATTGTGACATGACATGAGAGCCGTCCCGCAAAAGCAAAAGCAAAAGCAAAAGCAGAAACAAAAAAGAACAGACGGAAATGTCGAGGGGTGATCCTGTAGGTAAAGATTTACCTCGAGAAGCTAATGTACGTCGGAGTGTTTCAGCCTACTCAGGTACTGATATCACGAAGCAAGACTTGTAAAAAACCAATGACTCTATTGATGTCAGGGAAGTATGGGCTGCCACCCAACAAGGTGTTAAGCAGTATGGTATGGCTTCCGGAACCGAAACCGAAACCGACTTTGTTGTTGTTGGCTCAAAGCGCTGCACTTGCCACCAGTTGATGGCCAGATGTACGCGTGGCGCTCACGTGCAAGCTTTCAGTTTTATTCTCTGGCTAACTGTCTCCAACCAATGAAGCAAGCACGCCCTCTGCCCTCTGCCCTCTGCCCTCTGCCCTCTGCCCTCTGCCCTTGATATCAGATTGTTGGTCGAACGCAACTGTGTGACTCGAACTACCACATGGCGTTGATATCTACTTGTCTTCTGGACGTGAGATAGTAGTTAGCCCATCAACTTGCTATCTCAAAAGCTGCATCATGAAGCCACCCCCGAGAGGTAGTCTACCTACCTACGACAGTGCACTCGTCACAACATCCGTGATCGCAAGTACAGTCTGCTTCCTCCTTTTCACTGTCGTCATCGCTGCCGAGTTTCCGCCGGAGCCTTATAACTGTCTGGGTACACCATCCCAACTGATTTGGGCCACGATGGCATTTGCAGCACATCCAGTTTCCACCCTTTGATTTGAACTTGCACTCTGCTAGTGGGCAACCCGACTTGAGTTCTCTAACATAGGGTCCGAATGTTATGTTTCCGCAGTGCGTCGACTCTCCTGTCGTCGTGTCAAATGATGAAGATCTGCAGTAGTTCCAAAGGATAGAGGTATGTCCACATGGGTGGCTTCGAGGATGCCCAATGCACATAGCGGGAACAGCTATCATCAGCGGCTGGCTAATGGGTAGCAGTAATGGCGTGAAGGGATTCCTCCGAATTCAACGTGGTTGACTTCTGGTATTATGTCGACATCATGTGGAGAAGCTGACCATCCCCAATGGTGCCTTTTATATCGTCGCGACACGAAAACCGTCGACTCACTCGACGGGTCAACGAAGCGAATTGACATTCACAGAGACGGGAAGGCTTGATTCGACAAGTCTCGTCTAATAGTCAAGCCGGTTTCTCACCTGGCCCCTGTCCACGTAGAACAGGCCCATCTGAATTGAAAGTTGCTGATGAGCATTCGGTCTTAGGTTGCAGTTCATTCACCTACCTACACTCCGTCATCTCGTGCAAAGCCTGGTGTAATCTGGAACTCCCACTGATCGAAGTGCTAAGCGATCTTGCGCTGGTGACGAGTATGCAAGAACCCGTTAGCGAAGACCATGAATAGTCCATGCCAGTGATAGCGCCTCCAAATATACCCCAGGAACTTAGGGACAACTTCCAGCAATGTTTCGGAAGTTGTTGACAGGGGTCTGCTTGAACTTGCTGGGACGTTGTCCTTGCACCAACAAAGCATGGGTAGAATTCCTCTGTAATCCTGGGGCATCCCTGGAAATAGAGCATCCCGGCGTTCTGGATCGAACCTCACCAGGATCTTTTCATTCTTAGCTTCTGAAATGGACGACCTCCAAACTGTTGTTCGCGCATGCAACTTCTCGTGATCAACCCTTCGCAACAGACAACGGAAAAGGGCCCAATGACATCTTTACTTTACATACATCTGGAGTTGGAGACCTGGAGCATCCGATTTCGTGTGATGAGGAACAGGGTACGGTTCAATATTCCATCGACGTAACACAATGCCGCTCCCACTCGCATCATATGCACGCCGCAGACCCAGGAACCAGTCTCTCGGTATCCCGATACATGTTATAACGAGATCTGGTGCGATGATGGTGTCTCAGGCGGAAGTAACAAAGATCGGCGTGTGAGCTATTTGCAGACCTGAGAATATTCGAGGAAATCATCCCTTTAGTATCCCCGGAATCATCCTCTGCCAAACGTCGTAAACAAGCCTGCGGATCTACTTTCGCTGCGCCATCCACAACCATTTTCTTCCTACCGTTGTCACAACAAACATCATCACAAAAACACTCCAGATAGTTTGAAACCGTTCTGCATCCATGACGGCCAGTAGTTCCCCATGTTTTCCCGCATCAGCACCAATCCCACTTCCGTTGCTCTCCTGGAACTCAAACTGGCACAAAGTGTATTCTAATTTCTGTGCACGTATGCGCTCTGGAATAGTTGCTGGAAAAAGGTACTTGAGGCATTTGACTTCGTACTTCGTGTACCTCGGAATTGAAATTTCGAGAGCGACTCAGTTCAGCAGGAAGTCCAAAGCCTGCCAGAAGAAAAAGGGGCTTTAGAAAGAATGATTGAACCTCGAATCTCGGCAAACCTCACTCATGGGAATGCTCATTCTCCATGCTTGGCGACAACCCATGTTTCGTAGTGTTCGTCACCATGATAATGTGTATCACCACCGCAAGCACATTGCCCATAATCACGGTCTATACGACTCCACTGACTACACAAACCGCTGTTCAAATATACAAATAGCCATATGATTAAAGGAACCAAGACAGAAGTGGCGGCTTAAACGACGATGTTATGAACCTGTGGGGAGCGCCACCCGGGCTCTCGGCTACAAGCACGTTCTATTGGCAACAAAAGGTGGGCTTTTCTTTGAATAAAAAGACAAAGTGCCGTGGCTGAAAAGTATTGCCATGAGTTTCAGTCAGCGTTTGGTACAATCCGTCGTTTTTGGAAAGCGCCAGGAAGTGAGGTGACCATGGTGAATATTAAAACAGGCGATTGCAATTGAATGAGGTTGGTAAAATGAGTGCTTCGGCCCTGCAAGGCGTCAAGTTAGCAATGGTGCCTATTACAGCCATTTTTAAAGAACTGACTTCACTCGTGATTCCCTCGAGAGAAGAGGCGTTACCTACCAGCTGTCTGAGTCAAACGCTGCTGGATCGTGAAATGCACAACTGATTATAGATGGCAGTGAACAGCAACAACAACAACAACAACAACAACAGTGAACGACAACTCCTCAGAGACAAGATCTATCTGATCCAAGTTCAGCCCTACCCACGAAGAAAATTTTCGAGATACCAAAACGCCCCAGACGTCAAGAAAGCACGATCAAGATTTGCCACGAGGGCCAAGTTCATCCTGTGCGACGACCAAACTTCCCCAACAAGTCCGGTCCACATCCCCGACAAAACGTCACGATAGCAGAGCGTTATCTGGACTTGCCAAATTACTGTTCGTGCAAGTCAGATAACGTATATCCCCGCCCTATTCCATACCTGCAATATACCCGTACACCATTTCGATCCTCCAAACGACAAAATCTCCCCGTGCTGCAGAGCGGCGAAGCAACAAGACCACCTGTTGAGCAAGCATGTTGGAAGCTCACATCCCGCAGGGGCCCAAATGAGGTTATACTCCGCATGGACAAATGTTCATCCGCAGTGGGATCGAGAAACAGCGTCCGGACAGTGAAGAAAAGTACAGACACACATTTGTCCTCCAAGCACCTGGCCCCTTCCGAGACCCTATTCTCGGATTGTAGAGACTCTTGGTCGAGCGGTTTTCTGTCCCTGCAGCAGCTGAAAAGAAAGAGAAAAAAGACCTATGCGAGGCGGTGTCAGTGCGGAAAGAAGGATGAGAACAAGCACACGGTGATTTCGGCAGATTGTTGCACGAGTGGCGTGGCGTGTCTCGGCAGGATACGAGATGACGTGAGGAAGAAATTGAAAGTCGGACAAACGCGTGAGGTGGGCGTTTTCCCGTCCAATTCTGGTTTTTGCGTAGAAGACTTCGCGACATGGAACAATCAATGCATGTTGCGATATTTGATTGAAGTTTTGGCGCGGATCGGGGGTGAGAAATAGACAAACCTTCAACAACCATCTGTCCTTTTTCGGAGACATGTGTCGGAGCCCATGCAAGGCGGCCTTCTTCGGTGGACAGTTTTGGTATTCTTTGCTCATCATCTCGGGACGAATGAGTGTCGACCACTGAAGTAGTGGCTTGATCGACCGACCAGGCTACATAACGCTCTGAATAACACTTATTCAAGATCAAGGTGGGGGCCTTCAATGTTATAGAGGCACTTGTATCGATGGAGACGAGTGTCATAAGGAAGCCGGCGTGCTATACTGCTCATGCATGTTGTCCGACTGTATTCGACCTTCATGGGCGTGCTCGTCTCTTGCGTTAAGCAATCATTCAACAAAGAGCATTGGTCATATGCGACAAAGGACGGCCGTCACACAGCATGCAGAATGAAAATTATAGGCTGTACGTCAAACGTTATTGCGGCGCTGACACAGTCTGACGCCGTGGGTCGATAATCTTCTTTCGTAGGTATCGCGAAATGCATCTGCGTCATGCTGGCAGATCGCCTCGCCGTCTTTGATACAACCAGTTACCGCAGCTGCACCGTCTCATACCGGCGTTCTTGGATTGAAGCTTCTTGCATTCCCATTACGCAGAGAAGTGCACAAAAATTAACGAAAAATAAACATCTTGCACTTGAGATGACAAGCGAGGCTGGTTCTCAGCGTGCATATGCATCCAACATCCCGCTTGCTGAACAGCTTGAACCAATTTATATACACAAATGCCGCTCCTCGAATGGGGGTATCCTTAACGCCTGTATATGAGGTATTTTTTCCCGGAAAGACGTAAGTAGTTTAAAATCTGCCACACATTAGCCGGTGTCGTCGAAACGGACCTCTTGTAGCAGAGAGACAATCTTACCTTATTTCATACGAGCCTGCCTGTGTCATATACCGCACCCACTTCACACTGGAGTAGTTGCTCTTCTCAAACACCTTCAGATAGCGAACTAACAGCCCTGAGCTGGTGAACATGAGCAAACTAAAGTTCATGCTCAGAGGAGGGCGGCTCCATGCTCGCTGATTGGTCATGCTCGTGAGGAGAGCCTCAGCGCTGAGAACATATTCGCTCTGGCCAGTGAATCTACCAATTTTCCAGACGATGCAGTTCTCGCTAGGCTCATACTTTGCTTTGCCTTGTGTGACGCGCTCGATAATCTTGGCCGTGTTCAGGGGCGTTGGGATGCGCACTACGACGTTTGTGGCGAAAAGCTTGGAGCCGAAATTCGCTTTGACTCCGATGCTGTACTCGACCTTGGTGCGCCCTACTTCGGTGACAATGGCGTGGACCTTGAACGGTAGATTGACGTTTTCAGTGGCCCGATACCGCATGAGTTCGAACTCACCATCGGGCGGCACAAAGCTGATGATTCTGTCGGTGTCGAACTTACCCAGCTTGACACACTGATGGAATTGACAATCTTCCAGCGAAACACTACCAGCTGCTGCCTTGGTCGCCTTTGTGCCCATTCTGTTGCCACTGGGGAGGGTGAGAAGAGCATCGTTATCCAGTAGTAGTCTGTCGTTCAGTCCGAATTTGCATTCTGGCGTTCCGGACAAGTAAGCTCGCATGACGATATGGCCGTTGACATCGGCTCGTAGGACAGCACCCGTGGCAGACATGAGCAAGTTGACATCCTCGATAACGTCCACGAAAGCCTCGTTCTTCCTGTATCGAACGTCTGCCTTTCTCCATGATAGAGCCCCGGTAGCTTGCATGGTGATCTTGGAAGTATCTTCGGGCCGGGTTTCCGATTTGACTCCCTCAGTGGTAATGTACATTTTCAACGTGTCAGTTTCGGTATTCTGCGGATATCCAAAGTCGATGATTTCTGCGGATCGGCGGTCAGCGATGCCTGCTCGTGGGAACAACCAGACGCAGGAACATGTTTCGCATACCATCGAGTAATTCATATACCAGTACAAAATTGTTCTTGACAGCCTCTTCATCAAACTTGCCGAAATACCCTTGCCCAGCTGGATCAACCGGTACAAGAACTCGAAGACGAGGGCAGCATTGGCATTGCTCTTGGTGATTGCCACCAAGTAGATGTTTTCGTGTTTGGCGTGACTGAAGGTAGTGCTGCCAAGCGTCAAGATGGGCGATCGGACTTGTGCATTCGAAATGACTTGAATGCGAAAGACGTCGGCGAGGCGGGGCCGGCAGTCGTTGCGAAAGGCGCGGAAGATGAGATTCTCGCCCTTTGGTTGAAGATGAGAACTCCAGATATCATGCTGGGCAAGCGGGCACAAGCTCACAAGGCTCACGCAGATGGAATTCTTTCTGGATTTGCCGGTCGGTCATAATAGAGTCGAGTGTCGCCGTCTACCAGTCCCGCTTGAACGATGGCCCAGGAAAGGAGGGCGGCTGACATGGATAAATGACGCTTTCTGCCGCGAAGCTCAGAGGCGGTGAGTGCGGCTGCGTGTGCATTACGGGGGGGCTTGGTAATCAGGGAATCCACCATGAATATCCACTTCCCGGTTCGAGATGCCGAGCACATATTTCTCGAGCCTACTATTTGCCAACTCTGGCCCCACGGACATGCGCCTTCCTCTCTATGTATTTCCAATTGACCAGAATGGGCATGGGGGCCTGACCAACAGAAGGCTATGGAGACATTCTCAAGGAAGCGGTAAAGCCTGCGCCAATACTGATATCCGATTGATCTCGCTGCCCCGGATCGAGGTCTCTGATCTGAGAATCGTTCCCGTTTCTCCACCAGTTTTGTTGAGGGAAACACGACACACCACCTCAAAGGACGCGATGCTAGCCCACAGAGAAGGGTAAATTCGTATTCCGTGTACAACAATAATATTCTATAATAATAAGGCCACAGCAACGCTGGGCAAAATAACAGGTGCAATCGCGATGATGATGATCCTAAGAGCATGACTACAAGTGTTCCCCTTATAGATGAAATATTCCCTTTCCTTGCCTATCGGTAAGGATTGAGGTTTCGGCCACACACCAGCTGGGTACAAGGTGCGAGGTGTTATTACCGGCGCCAAAGAGATTTGTTGAAAATGGCAGCCTCGCATCTTAGGCATGGCATGTTATCACTTGGTGGGCACAACTCTGAGGAGCAAGAACACAACACAGCTCCGAATAGCAACGCTCGTGAAAACAGATCCAAAGTAGCTGTGGAGCTTCCCCAGATGACCAGCTCTTCCGATTTTCCAGCTACCTTCGTGAGGCCATGGAGAGAGCTTCTGCTGTCACACCAGGCCGAACAACAGCAGGACTTCCCCAATTATGCTCGCGACCTCGAGTCACTCATCACCACAAGCTTGCCTCAGACATTATATGTCGGTACTGGAGACAACATCTTCAATCGAGGCATCCTACCCGCCATCCTCAAAGCCAGGTTGTCCATTCACTTTGTGACGTGCTACTGGGCCGCGTCACCCTCCCTGAACGCCATAAGGAACACACTGGCACAGTTGGCAGCTTCGAGGAGATCCTGCAGCACGACGTCTCCGACGATCAAAGTGACTATTGGGTTCTCATCCTGGGGGCTATTCCAGAAGCTGTTCCACACGTCATCTAGAAATGGAGAAACGTATCCGCCATCGCAATGGGCCAGGCTTGGCCTTCCTGATGAAAAGACGCTTGCCAGTGGAGGCATCCAGCTTACCGTCAAGAGTCTCTTCTTTACGCCCATCAGCGTGATGCACCCCAAGTATGTGATAATTGACGGGAAAAAGCCATACCCAGCTGCAACGTAAGCTGGGAGAAGTGGTTCGAAGGGTGTGTCGAGCTGGAGGGAGATATCGTGACGACCTTGGCATCTTTTCACGAGAGAGTCTGGGGAGCCAGCCCAGGTGGCAACCTAGAATCTACTGGCCAGTGTGAACAGGAGACCCATATAGATGTTGCACAAGAAGACGATCCTTGTACCGTGGATGCCGCCAACAGCGAAACCGGACTCTTGCCCGATGACGAAACATCAGCAACTCAGTCCCTAAGGGTGACCAGCAACACGCCGATTCCTACCATCTTGTTACCGTCGTCACACCACAGAAACCCCAGATTCAACTTCTTCCCATTTTTCTCGCATTCGATCCACCAATGACGCCTCTGAACGCTGCGTTGCTGACATTATTCGCCAACGCTCGCCGCGAGATCGTGATTCTAACACCCAACGTCACGTCATGGCCAGTCCTGGATGCTCTCCTCGAAGCCCTGGCACGGGGAGTCAATGTACAGATTCGGACGAACAACGGATTGATGCTGATTGAACAACTTGTCACTGCTGGGACAACGACGTCACTGTGTTTGAAGAAGTTTATCAAAAAGTATCAGAAACTGCAGGAGAGAAGCAATCAACGTCAGGATATCGAGGCGCAGCCAGTGTCATTGGGCACGCTTGAAATCCAGTATTATAAGTCTTGGGCGCCGAGGAACGGGTTAGCAGATGAGCCAGTTGCCAGCCATTTCAAGATGACCCTGGTGGACGACGAGTATCTCGTTCTGGGGTCCGGAAACATGGATAGAGCGAGCTGGTGGACGAGCCAAGAGCTTGGGGCTCTGTTCTATGTACCAGGCGCGGATTGGCACAAGCTCTGGGACGACGGAGTTTTGGATAAGAGGATGGGAACAAGCTAACGCGCAGTAGTAGTAATCAGGCCTACAACAGAAGAGGTACTCTCTCTATATTTTTTCCTATATAGAGAGGCACTTCCGTGGCTTCTTCTTATCCGACTCGCCACCGGGCTTGACCCAAACGAACGCAAGCAAAGCAGCGCGTTGCATTGGCCCAAATGTCCACAACCGAATAGGATTTTCTTTCCAGGTTGCTAATAAAAAACGTTTGCTGATTCTACGACAGGCGCAGAAGTGGGTTACAGAATTGGGGACAGCAGTCGTTACACCAGCCACTTCTAGAGTACAACCTCGAACTTGTCAAAAATAGGCATCCGCACCACAGTCCCATAGTCAACATTCGCCTCCCTCGCCTCCACCCTCTCGGTACACGTGCCAAACAGTCGATCCCACACCCTCGTCTGCTTGCCATAGTTGAAGCTCTTCTTCCACCCCCGCCGATGATGCAAATCGTGGTCCTCGAGCGCCAGCTCCGCATCAAACATGCGCAGCAGCCACGCGATAGGCGAGGGCACGATGCCGTGGACGCGGATCCCGCTGTGTCCCCAGACCTCGGCGAAGGTAACGTACTCGAAGCAGATCCACCAGTCGTAGAAGCCGAGCGGGAGGCCGACGCTCCGCAGCGTGAAAACGTAAGCAGGGGCACCACGATGATTTCGATGATTTCCTGCTCGTCGTCGGCGAAGCCAGAGTGCACGGCCGTGGGGTGCTTGGAGAGGTGGTGGGTACGCGGTGGTACTTCCACAGGCCGGGCACCTCGTGGCAGGCGCGGTGGTAGGCGTAGAAGAAGAGGTCGATGATGACGCCGTAGAGGCTCACCTTGGCGAGGAGGAGGGCCCACCAGTTGGAGTCGCTCATGACGGCGAGCGGAGAGGCGTCGGCGTCGGCGTCGGCGTCGGCGTCGTAGGTCATGAGAACGGCCATGGCGAGCCGGAAGCCCGCCGTCTTGTGCATCTCGCCGATGATCTTGCCGGCGCCGGTGTTGGGAATGCCGTCCCGCTCGTGGACATCTCCGTCCAGGCAGCCGTACTTGTACGCGAGACGGCGCAGCATGCAGACCTCATGGATCACCGTCAGCGTATACGCGACCATGTACAAGATGAAGGTGGCCATCTTGCCGAGGCCGCGGCCGGTCAACGCGGCCCATGCTTGGTGCAGGGCCAGAGGGACGGCGGCGAAGAAGACGATGAAGAGCTTCTGCGACCATTGGGCCATGTACGGGACCCTGTCTGTCTTGGCGTGGACGGGCAGTGGCTTGCCCGGCAGGATGGGATAGATGTTGACGCCGTCGATGAAGCGCTGGTACCCGTTCCATGTACCCCTGTCCTTGAGCGGCCAGTCGGACGTCATGGAATGGGGGTTGTGGTCGGCGGCCCTGCCCATCCTGTCGATGTATATATGTATTAGTATTGTTGTATGTGTACTCCGAAAATCGCTGTATATCGCTGTGACGTGACTTGTAGTATGGGAAGGGTTTTCAGTCCCGTCTTTGCTTTTTCCCTTTGGTGGTGAACACCCTGTTGATGAAGAAACTTTTGGGGACGAGTGGCGCACTCAAGAGTTCACAAATCAAATGTCCTTGTCCTTCCTCCAACACCATGACTCGCCGGGGTCTCGCCCACCAGCATTGTCATCACTCCGATGATGCTCGGATGTGGGGGCGGGGGCGGGTCGGGGCCGGGGCCGGGGCCGGGGCCGGGGCAACACAAATGCCACTTTGGGATGAATCGGCATTTCGGCATTCTGCCCATTAACCATTTGTGCAATTGGGACTTTAGAGCAAAACGGCGAGATTGATGGCCACTTGCATGTGAATGCGTCATGCATGTCATGACCACCTTGTCGCCACGGGTCTGGGTCCTTGATGCGAAAACTGAAGGCTGTCAGCGACGACACACGCAAAGCTTCTTGTTTTAGTGGAAAAGACTGCTTCAGCGGCGATACTCTGAGACGGCTCCTGATTTGGATGGAATCCAGGTATGCAACTATTAGATTAACGGTGCGTCGCATCTGCACCGACCACCACTGTTCATGCCTGCCTGAACTACCCATGGTATAATAATTCCCCAAACGCCTTCTGTTCAGTATCAATAGACACAAATTCCCCGTCTTCTGTCAGAAACAAATCGTTGCCTGAAACAGCTTGTTTTCATGATTATAACAGGTACATCCCAACCATGCAGGACACAACAGCAAACAGTCGTGCAGCCACGTTTCCGCCAAGCTGAGCCGCATTTCCCGGCACATCGTCGAATGGACTCCTCCTCCTCCTCCTCTGGGTTGTGTTTGCACAGCAGGACTACTAGTTGACCAAGTCGACGACGAACTGGTCAAAGTTTGTGTCCGCTCTGTCGTTGCCGTCGTCTGTTGCCGGGGCGTAAAAGTAGTGCATGTCAATTCGCTAGAGTTTGGTGGAGGTAGGTGTGGGAGTGAAAACTGGTGTCGCTGTTGGGGTATTCAATGAACTACTTGCTTGTGCAGTCGTGGTGTTGGTCGTAGTCGACGTCGTTGATGTTGAGGCGGGAGGTATCCGGGTAAAGCTTCGTGGGGGCGAACGACTTATGCTGGTAGCCGACTCGGGCGGCGCTTGTCTATTTCCACAAAGAGCGGCCACGAGATTTCCGACTTGCGCCTGATCGAGCAGTGACGTCTCTCCAGCGCTGACCAGGACACAAGACTGCTGAATGTTTGTTTGTACCCTGAGAATTGTCTGCTGACATGACAATGAGCAAGTTCTGTTGTTGCCAAAATCTTGCGCCCTACAACCTGGCATCGGCGAGTTGTATGCGAAAATGCATCCTAGAGGAAGTGACAAAGTCGATATCGACTGGAAGTTGGACAAGGTGAGAAAGGAGCCCGATACCTCGGTAGCCAGGAGAAGCCCTCCAGTCAGCTTGTTGACCCGTCTTGTAGATCTCCGAGTCATGGTGGTAGCACTTGAAGCCACGAGTTTATGGACCCGGGAGCGACTATAAACCTCGTCGTGGTTTTGATTCTGGAGAGAACAAGATCTCAGCCACTTGTCTTGACCCAACCGTGTTCGATTATGAAGTCGCGCTTGATATTGCGCGTTTGCCGGGCGAAAGAGTAAAGGGGAGGATGGCTTCCGAAACACACTCTGTCGCAGGTTCAACGCCTATGACGACGGTACCTGTTTGAGCTGTGCCGTTGTTCGGCGGCCCTATACATGGAAAGCTTCTCTTTGGGAGGGGGAGGGGGAGGTTCGGCAAGGTGTTCCCAGGAGAACTCGCCGTTTCTCGATACACGTGGCCCGAGGTGAATGTTTGGTGTTTCGATGACCTCACCAGCGACTGGGGATACCACGCCTATTTGGTCTTATCTTCATTCACCTTGAGCAGAAGTTGTCGAGACGAGTGAATCCAGGCAAAATCGCGAGTCAGAACTTTATCATCTAGAGAGGTGTCTTGCAAAGGCAAAGCTCCAGGAGATTCTTGTGGAGCGAAAAGGCAGACAGACGAGGAGGTGCAGCAGGCTCCCAAAATAGGAAGAAAAGAAGAGAACATGTCTTGAAGTGGCGAAAATTGTCGGACTCGAGGAGCGTGACGAACTCCTCAAGTACGAGAGGACAACTCCTTCCTTGGCCGTTTTTCGGGGCTACCTACCCCGACTCGTCCCAACAGGAGACAAAGAGGCCAGAGACGGGAGAATTGAACATGTACGGGCTACGTGTGCCCCATCGTGTTCGTGCCAGCTGGGGTTGTGCATCGTGGAACAAGGTCCAACGGCTGCGTTGGTGAAGAAGGTGAATCGAAACGAGGTGCGTTTGAGGTTCCTGTTCTGGCCCCGCGAACGCCGCTCTTGATTGGTTGCTTCGAGGTAGCCCTCTCGACCCGCGCAATGGTCTGACGTACAGGAAAAGGACCGTCCCCGGCCGAATGGAGAGACCAATCCTCGTGTGAACTCAGACATCTCACGTCCGCTTGATCCGGATTCTAATAATGCGGGGGAGAGAGACAGAGCAGAGCAGAGCAGAGTCTCCCCTTTTTTTTAACAAGTCCGAGCGGTGCTGCCAATTTCAATTGCATTGTAATATGTGGTGGGCGAACCTACAACCCAGCGGAACAAAGACAATGCATGCCTTCAGTTTCGTCAGGGACAGGATGTAGAAGCAAAGGGAAGGAGAAGAAGAAAACATGACTGATTGCGGTCAAGTCTGGAATTGGCTCACGAACCCGCCTGGGGAGACATATTTTATTCTGGAAATACCCAAGCTAATTCCATTGCTTGCTTGTCAAGACTTTTGAACTTTGAACTCGAGAACGATCAGCATGATTGTGACTCTGATTCGTTCTACACGCTCTCTGCTAGCCCTGATGCTTTATGGGGTATTAGGAGACCATCTGGTACGCGAATTATAAGGACATGATAAAACTAGGCGTAAGCGTGTGATATATAGCAGGACACAGATGACAGTCAGTGCATGTTGGAAGCGTGGGCCCTTTGGCTAGGCATAGCCCGTGTGAAGCGGTGCGGCGGTGTGCTCGGGCACGGAGGGGTTGGTTGATACGGACGATGCGTACATGGACAAGCCATCATCTGCCGCTTCATCTCGGTTCATTTCAGATCGTAGCCTCCCAGCTGGAGGAACAGCGCCGCGATAAGCAGACTGGCACAGCCCCATACCAGGTCCAGCTCTACAACGGCCCATAACCATAGACATCCCAGCGGGGTGCCTGCTTCATCGTTGCCAAATAGCCATACGTGTTGGTAATGTGGATGAGGTAACAGCCGGCCGCAACGCTCGTTGCCAAGAAGGTTGCTTGTCGAAGCGGGCGCTGGTAGCGAGGTGGTAGTCCTGGGACAAACGTCGCATTCGCTTCCGAGGGGGCGTGGAGGAAGTAGAAGAGGAAAAGAAAGACTACAAAAATGCCAGCCAAAGTCAGTGCCGAGTTCCGCGCCTGCGACGGTCAGAAGAAGAAATGTTGTTGTTGTTGTGTTTACCTCCCAGGCCCTGGCGGTCCTGATGAAGACGGACGACCAGTCCATCTCTCGCCCATATTGGTTCTGGACCAAGACATCAAAGGTGAAATGAAGCATGGCAATGATGACGGTCCAGAGGGCAGCCTCCAAGATACGCTCTGCCCCCGCAGACAAGACCGGGACTTGGCCGTCGTCGCTGCCGCTGCCATCGTCGTCGTCATGCTTGCTGTCGACAGTCCCGTCCTGCTCGGCTATTTCCTTCTCGCGCTCGGCAGCCTGTCTGAACAGGTGGTTGTGCTCATCGGCAATGTCGAGCAACGTCTTTCTGAAGGGCCTGAGCGATCAGGCTGGCGCAACTTGATGCTGCCTCCAGCCATCTTTTCCTTGCGCGTCTTGACCATGGATCGCAATTGGGGAAAGGGAGGTTTCTGTTCAATGTTATGGGGTTATGCCACGTGAGAGCCCCTTGCGGGCGGGAGCGAGCCCCGCCAATGACATCAGCCAATCACCAAGTTGTGGACATCAAGGAAGGAGGCTTAATAAGGCTGAGTGGTTGTCTAGACGAGTCAGATTGTCAAGATTAAATGTACAACCAACGTATCTCGCCAAGGTGACGCTCGTCAAGACCAAACAAGAACCTGGCGCCACCAACACAGATATCATGTTCAGAAATTCACACTGGTATCGTCCATCGACCAGCCCATTCCGAAATCGACGTCTGATTCAGATTGGAGCGCGATACAACATCACGGCGGGCACGTATACAAGGACTGGGCTGTCAGCGCTGTACCATTCATATTCATATTGAACATCGCCCGTCATCATTCATACATGGAAACGTGAATATTCAACCCAAATGAACTTCCCTGCGGCCCTTGCTCCCGTATGCACGAGAAACGTCTTCAGAAACTCCTCTTCCCCACCACCTTCTTCCTCCTATCCTCGTCCGACCTGTGAAAGAATGCGCTCACACTGGCGCCCGGAGCACCGGTATACGGGCCCAGCAGTGCACCCAGCGGATTCGAATGCTTCCTCCTCCCCTCCTGCTGGCGCTCCTCCCCAGGGAGTTCGGTCGAGGTCCTCCTGCGCTGTTCCGCCGGGGCGGCATCGTCGGCCGTCCCCGCCCAGAGCACCCGAGGCATGCGCCTGATTCTTGCCGGGGCGAGGCGGCAACGCCGGTGATACATGTACCTGTGATGGTGGTCCGTTTGCTGCGGGCGGCGACGCCTGAAGACCGTATTGTTTCCGAAGCCGTTCCGTTTCCTTCTCAACCTCTGCTTCTCGTCTGCGCCGCTCCTTGTCTTCCTGCTCCAGCATCTTCCGGATCCGATTCTGCTCCTCCTGCTCTCGTTTCTCGCGCCCTCGCGCCAGTCTGTTCTCCTCCGCCACCATGGCCTGGATCCTCTTCGTCTCAGCATCAACCCGCGCTTGGTTGACGCCAGATGTGGGACTGGATGTGCGTTCTGCGCTGGGGCGGATACCGAGCCCTAGCGCTCCCGAAGCAGCAAGAGGCACCTTGGGCGGTGTTGACTGGTGTTGTGGCGATGGCGGTGGTGTCCGTCTCGAGGTTCTTGATGATGCGCCCTGCCCGGAACCACCACCCCGCCCCCTGCTGCTGCTATGTTGAACGGGTCGTGCTTTGGAACTAGATACAAGTCGCGAATGACTTCGGCACTCAAGATCAAGGCGACTTCGAGACCTTTGCCATCTTCAACCTGGACCCGAGCCATGTTGGGGTCGTAAATGGTCACGATGCTCCTGTTCTTGGCGGCTCGGAACATGGCCACCGTGATGTCGGGCTCCTTGCTCTTCTTGCCCCGACGCTCCGCCCAGACATGTAGCACGACATGTCCCTGCTGAGACGGCTGTCTCTCTTCCAGCGAAAGACCACCTTTGGCGCCAGCTCGGAAATGGGCAGCGTGCTGTCCTTGTCGATCTCGCTCGCGCTGGGCACCTTGAAGCTCCGCTCTGGGACTTCGAAATCCCACGTTTCCGACTTGCCCCAGCTTCCGGGGTTGCGCTTGACCGTGATGGACTGGTCCGGATTGTACAGCATGATATCAAAGGCCTCCGGCACGTGCGGTATCGGCGTCAAGGCGCCGTTGTGGGCGCGGAGCTCCGCGGCAGAGAGCGTGGGCTGAGCCCACTCGGGCTTGACCAGAACTTCGGCGTAGATGACCGACGTGCAGTGGACGTCGAGGAGGCCGAGAGCATACTGGTCGCGGAGTCGGAGGGCGCGGGGCGCTTGAGCAGGTACTCGGGGACGGCTCTGATCCATTGTGCGTGAAGTAGAGGAGGGCGTTGAGAGGGTTGTCGGTTGATGGTTGATGGGTGTAGGTGGGGAGGCTGGCGTCGAGCATGACTTATCTTTGCGGAGGATTGTCGGTTTGGTCGTCGTGTGACGGTGACGGTGATGATGAAAAGACGGGAGAGAGCGAGATGAGCTGATCAACGAGCAGACTGGATGCGCAGCCCCTCCAGCCCCTCATGAGCTCCAGGCTGCGCCACAGGGCTTGGTACGTGATTGATGTTAATCCGTACGGATTAATGTGAATTGTACATGTAAGACGCGCCCGATCGGACGGGTTGACGAGTTCGCACGCGCGGCCATGGACGACGACGCGCAATCGCGACTCGTCGATCCCCTCGTGAAACGAATTGCCTATTTGATACAGTATTCTTTTGCCCAACGCTTCCGGCAAATGTCCTTCTGCCAGCCCATTGATTGCCTTTTAACATGAGATGCCCACAACGCCATAGTAGATTTGAAAATTCAATCCAAACACCACGTCCGTGGTTCATCAAGGAACCTATATTATCCCAGAACAATGCCTTGCCAGAAAAAAACTTGTCCATGCATGTGTCCATCCCACGTAGTGACCTTGTACATCAGATCATGCCCATGTCTCGTCATGAGTGCTGCCGCCACCGGCGTCTATCCCACCGTATCCTGACATGACTCCTCTCGGAAGTTGGCATCTCGCTAGATTGAGGATGTATCTGCGAGGCTGCCGGTTCCACCGTTGACACGGCCCCGTCCTCTGCCGCGACTCGTGCCGGGCTCGTCGCTCTGCACGGCGTCTTTGCTGCCGTCTTCTCTCCCGCCTCTCTTGTCTCCGACGCCCAAAGCACGGCACCCAGCAACATAGCGCCCCGCCAAGAATAATGCCAATGGCCACACCCATGAGGAAGCCGCGGACGATTCTCTCGCTGTTGGACCCGCTGGTGATCAGCTGCAATACCCGTTCCGCCAGGTTGAAGTCTGCGAGTCCGTCTGGAGTGGTGCCCCATGATGTCAACGTGGGAAGCATGTACGTCGTTGGAGAATATGTCGTCAGAACCAACGTCGGGTTTGTCGCTGTTGGCGTCGGCGTCGGCGTCGGCGAGGGCGGCGTCGTCGTCGAGTCGAGGCTGGTCGCGATGCTCCTGACAAGGCTTGTGGCACCGGCACTATTCAACGCGCCGCTCATCGCGCCGGTCGCAACATCAGTGGATGCACCACTGATGGCGATAATCGCCATGATGGCTCTTCGTTTGGGTCGAGATGCCGCTCCGATGCCGATGCCGATGCCGATGCCGTTGAACCCAAAACGGTCGCGTAACGTCCCGAACAGTGAGCGGCTCCAGCAACGGGCCAAGGACCTCGAAAACTAACTTGAAAGCTCAACAGGTCTGTCTGTCTGGCGGCGTGCAGATGCGCACAGGCAGGAGTCAGGAGGCAGGAGTCAGGAGGCAGGAGGCAGGAGAGAGGGCCACAACGGTGAAAGGCTGGCTGATGCAAGGTGGTGATGCACCGTGTTGCAACACACAAGCACGGTGAGACAAGAGAAGACAAGAGAAGAGAAGAGGACTTGTGGATGTATTCCGTATGTCTCACTTCTACCCGTAGTCCGTAAAAGTTCCTCGCTCCGCCTTTTCCCTGTTGCCGCAGCAGGGGCATATCTGGACGAGGCTGGACGAGGCTGGACGCCAACCTTGATGGAAACCTCTCCTCTGACTCCATCGACAATCCGTCGCCTGACGCCCTGCCGTCTCTCCGGGATCCAAGCCCTGCTGGCCTGGCCCGTGGTCAGCTGTGGCGGGGGCGGGGGTGCAGGCTGGCTGGTTGGGGGAAAAGCCCGTTTCCCCCTCAAAGTCCGCTCCACGACCCATGTGGTGGTGTGTGGATGCTCAAACGTCAGATAAATACCTATAAGCGCATGATAGACTCGAGCAGATAATTCTAGCTGCCAAGATGACACATGTGGGCATGAGAAAAGGTTATCGCATTGGAGGCCAGATCATCAGATGACTGCCGTAACATTTCACAAGCATTTCCAAGTGGACACGCATGCCAGGAAAACGGCCAAATGGTTCCAGTCCTGTCTTGTGTGTGTCATAGGGAAGAAAGAAAGCCATGTCATTGTCTCGAGTCATCCCACAAGACAGACTGTAAATAACCCCCAATTTCTAGAAAACCTTCCCTGTTTATACCGTCTCGGCACCCTCGCTCCTGCCAAGAAATGCATTCATCCTCCCGTTTCCCTGAACAGGTCCCAATTAGATTTTCCAAATCCAAACCCAACAAGGAAAGTAAAAGGTTGCTCCCAAAATCAACAACCAAATCGACGTCATATTGCTTTCGTGCCGGCCTACCCAAACGCCGTTTCTCGTTATCCCGTAATGGGGAAGAAAATAGATCCAAAAAGTTTTTGTTGCCTCGCCATTATTATTGAGTGTTACACGTAAAACCTAAAGATGATGGCTGCGCAAAAACATGTGTCGTTGCAACGAAACGAAAACAGGTGTGGTGTGTAGTGATGCGCATGAAGCCGGTAGTTTGAGCATTTGTACGAGGCGGCGACCGTGAAGCATCTCGAGTGGTGTCCGCGTGTGTCCACGTTTGTGTGTGACTAAGAGGGAAAGCTATATCCTCGTCTTTGACATTATAAAATTCTTGACTTGTGCCATCCACCATGGCCATGAGCATGTAGCCATCTTCACTAGCTTACGGAACGTTGCGCGGCATTCCCACCTCGAGCCTTTTGAGCCCCAAGCTCGCTCCACCACCAGTGATGAATGATGAATGAGATCCGGAGGTGACTGAGGGCTGAGACATGGTGTCTCATATGATACCACCTGGAGGATCATATCCTGTTGATGCACCTCTCGCTGCATTGGCTATGCCAGCACTGCCCGGCTCGCCATCCACTTGGGCGTTGGTCGTTTTTCGCAGCATAAACATCGGTTTCTTGCCTTCTTTATCCAGTTGCTTAAACAGGATCAAGGGTTTTTCGTCCATTCCCAAGCATCTTTCTTGGTCCCCATAGACTATGTACAAGGCATACTGGTCCCATGGTGCATTGATCTGATATTTCCTTAGCGCTGCAGGAGCACTTTGTGGCAAGGATCGTCCATACTGACGCGGAAAGATTTGAAAATCTCAACGGAGGCGCCACTGGAACCGGCAGTGGGAGTGTCGGGTACGGGAGTCTCACGGCGCCTGGGCGGTCCCGGAGGACCACCACTTTTGTCTCTCGAGCTGTAGGTCCTGTGATCTAAATCGTTCAGTGTCGACCGATTGGAGGAGGAGGGTGTGGCCCCTTCGCCGCGATAAGACCGGGACGCCAACGTTGCACCGCTCGAGTGATTGTGCGGTGATGTCGGTGAGGGCATATTTGGTGAAGGTGTGTGGACGATGTTTGGCCGGACCCGTTCATCGCCGCGAGATGTGAAGATGACAGGACGGCTCGTTCGGCAGCGCTGGAGGGATCCAAGGTTTGCTCCGCGATCGATTTGTCGTGAATCGTTTGAGTGGGAGAGGCATTCTTGGGAGTCGCGCCGATGAGGATCTTTCGTTGCGAGTATTGCCTCTTGACACCACCAGGGCCTGACCCAGGAGGCGGCGTAGGCGCGGGAGGGGATAACGTGGCCTCGAACGAGTAGCCTTGGCCTGCGGAACCACCGCCAAGGTTCGGTAACGGTGTCTGCTGGTCTTTGACAAGCCGCAGGGCCGGGAGCATATCCTCCTGAGCCGTCTGAAGTCGTCCGTCATGCGTCGCAAATCCTGTTCCAACAGATACATCCGCTCATCTCGCAAACGCAGCTGTTCGACGAGGTGCTTGATATCCTTGAGGGTAGCGTTGGCATACTGCGCCTCAGCATCGGCAGCTACATGACACGGTACAGATTAGAAAACTTGAGCCAAATCCCATGAGTATCATCAATCAGTGGCCGTGAGTGGCCGTGAGTGGCCGTGAGTGGCCGTGAGTGGCCGTGAGTGGCAGGCATGAGGTCCTTACACAGGGGGAAATAGTGGTCGCTCTCAACGGGAACATCTTGTGCCTTCTTTACGTCGTAGACGCTTTTCAAAATGGTCAATCTATGTCCAACACTAGTAATGCCCATGCTCTTTAGGTCATCGTGCTGCAAAGCAACCAGGGCCTCGCCAACAATTTCGTTTTCTACAGAGATCGAGGTCAGTCAGTCAAATCCATCGTCTGGTATCTTGGATGAGAAAGTCGCGTTCGAGCGGTGGTAGGTGGGGACGTACCGACAAAACTGTCGGCGTACTGAGGCAGGCCAATGGTGCTGATGAAGTCGGCACACTCGTCGGCGTTCCATTCAGTGATGATGGTCTCCGGTAATCGATCGGCACTACTGCGATGGCCATATGTCGTGGGAGTGTGCTCTGCAGAGGTTGATAGCTCGGAATCGATGGGGAGGCCTCAGAGTCGCCGACGGGGAGTGATCACCCATGCTTCGCTCGTACTCGTCATCAGCGTCGGACTCGGCATAGGCCGTGCCGCCGTCGAAGCTCATCATCTTGACGAGCGCGCCCGCAGGACAATCTTGGAAGGTTAGACAAGCTGACTAGAGAATTTGTAGGCTCAATCTACACGTGCAGTCTTCTGCGGGCCGAGTGCATTGATTTGTATGCCTCAACAAGCTGGAACTGGGATGGGAGGACGAGGCGGCTGTTGGCTGGCAGGCGGTGGGTGGCAGTGGTGGCAGTGGTGGCAGTGGCAGTGGTTGTAGCAGGCAGCAGGTGGTGGGCTGAGGTGGAGCAGTGAATGAATGGAGAGCCGGATGACAAAGGAGGGGGCCCCAACCCGAATGCTACGACGGAACTTTTTAGTCTCTCTTGGCTGTTCTGTAGAGAAAAGCAATTGGCACATAACAAACTTGTTTATCCGGGTCTCGACCTACATCCCAAGGCTAGGCAACCAAGATTTATCCTGGGTTTTCTTCTTCTCCCACAAACCTGACTAGACGCGGTGCGATATAGGTTTCCCGGGCGGCGCGTAATTGGGAGGGCAAGTCAGTCCCGCGCCGAGCCCGGTTTCCTGGAAAAGGATCCTACGCAGGCGAATGCATCCGTCCAGCCCCGGTAAAGTCTTCACCCGTCGTCCTGTTTCGACTTTACTTACACAAGTACAAGTATGCTCCAAATCGTCAATCCTGTGGCCGCCTTTTCCTGAGCTCTTCCCGCTTCACGGGAAAGACGGTGTCAGCTATGCTTACCCGCCGAGAGGGAAATCAATGCAAGCCCAATCTAGTCATGGGGACGTAGTCCGTAAGTTGACCTTGTCTGCGTTTCAGGTCCTCTAGCCTTCTAGTTACCCAGCACAAACGCCACCATCTGTCGTAGACTTCAACCACAGGCCACTTACGCCCGTCTGTCCCTGCCCGCGCCTTGTGTTTGGGAATCGAAACCAGTTGGGACTCCTAGCTTGATTACCATCCAGTGTGTCGGTATTTCGGCTGATGCGCATCAAGACTCACTAACTACACCGCAGTCACGTAAACTTGGCGGGCACAGTATAAAATCGGCATTTACAAACCAGACCTCCAAGATTGGAGCTTGGGTAGGTAGCAACTTCATTAATGTCTCTCTCTAGTCCATCAACCACATCTCTCCCTGCAAAGCATGATCTCTAGGTAACTAAGGATTTGTGCATGTGTGATCCACGGCCCCCGCGAGCACGAGTCTTCCCACCTACCCAACCAACCGCTCATAGCCATGTCCCAAACCACTAGCAAGCACCTTGTCATCCAGTTTGCTCTTTGGTAAAGAGTCCAGCGATATTGTGTACTTGCTTGCCAGATAATATGACACAGCCAGCTTTATCATAGGTACCATGAAGAAAAGATAATGGTATGTAAAAGTGTATGTATGTGGTTGTGTGTGTGTGTCTGTGTGTTTTGTGATAATGCTTGTGATGCTCAACTGGAATCGCTGGCCTCGATACCAGAGAGCGCGGAATTCGGCCTCACAACATGGCGCCATGTAGAATCAGACAAAAGGGGGATAATAAAGACGCAATCTCAACGTCTAAAAGACCCGTGGCCATTGCTCGTGGTCTACTTCAGATGCAAACCCCATGATAAGATCAAAAACACCCAAGCAGTATATCCTGTTTCCGTGACACTCGCATTGCAACAACGCCTCAAACAAAATGGCTTCCATCACCATCGACTCGTGATGCTTATCGAAGGGGACGCTTGGCATCGCGAACACCTGCGCGAACAATATCTTCTACAGCCCAGCGAGGAGGGTTGATGGGTATGCCATTAGCTTTCCTCCACTCGTGCTCCTTCTCGGGAGCGACGTCAACGGTGGGAGGCAGAGGCTCAAGTCCACCAGCAACGCCTGTCGAGAACTTGAGCTGAATGATGTCTGCAACTTCATCGCATGCAGCCAACAATCTGTCCAAGTCGTCTTTGTTGTGGGCGGAGGACACACAGAAGCGGGCACGGGAGCTAATCAAAGGAGTGGCGGGATAGCCGACGACGACGACTGAAATATTGCGCTTCAACATCTCGCGACTAAATGCAGGCATCTTTCCAGGATTGTACAAGGTGATGGGAATAATGGGGAGTCATCATGGCCATAAACGATTAGTCCAAGACGCTTAAGGCCAAGGCGGAGGTAACGGGAGTTGAAAGCAATGCGCTGCAGGCGCTCCTCGCCCTGTCCTGGGCAGAGCTCGCCAGTGATGAGCTTCAGCGAGGCAAGAATCTGCATGAGCACACAGGGGGCCGGTGACTCGCCATATTGTGTCGAGGCGTTTGTGCTTCGCAGCTTATCGATAATGTGCTTCTCGGCGGCAACGTAGCCGCCGTTTGCACCGAAAGACTTGGTTAATGTGCCCATGAGGATATCCACCCGCGCAGGATCGATGCCAAAGTAGTCGCAGACACCACGGCCACGGGGTCCCAAGGCACCAATGGAATGGGCCTCGTCAACAAAGAGATAGAACTTGTACTTGTCCTTGAGCGCAAGAACGCCAGGCAAATCACACATTGTGCCTTCCATCGAATACAGGCCCTCGACGACGACCAAAATCTTTTTCCAAGGACGATGAGTCCGCGGCTGACCTTGAGAGATACTCTCGCGAAGAACGCGTTCAAGGTTGTGCATGTCATTGTGCCTAAAGGACTGAATGACAGCACCGGAAAGCTGGCTCCGATACGAATAGAAGCGTGGTTCAATTCGTCGGAAATGATGAGGCATCCCTTGGAGGCCAAAGCAGGGAATGAGCTGGCATTGGTAACGTAGCCCATGGAGAAGATCATGGCGTCAGGCTTGCCGACAAAGGCGGCAACCTCTCTCCACTTCCAGGGCCAAATCAGTGGTGCCAACGTCGGCTCGCGGGCTGGCAGTGGCAACACCATATCGCCTGACGCATTCTTCGACAGCATCGGCGCAGGGGCCTTCGGATTGGGCAAATCCCAAGTAATTATAGGAGCTCATGTTGAGGGTTTCGGTATAGGTGCCGGTATATCGATAGGTGCGATTATTGTCATCCGACTTGCGATCCATTAGAGTGATGAATCGTCCAGGAACACCGACGGTAGGGCGAGCAAAGCAGTCGTCCAGTCGCATCTTTAATCGTCTGGTATAGAAACTGTCGAAGTCATCATTGAGGGAGCATAGCCGTTTTGAATCTTGAGAGACTGGTAGTGCTTTTGTTTCCAAATCTCTTCCCAAAAAATCGCAGATGTGGCCGACTAGGATAAGCAAAAGATAGCTGATGTAGGTGGTGAGAAGAAAGTAATAGGGGGCTCGTCTTCGATTGGAGGTTCAAGCGGCACGCCATGTGATTTGCTGACGTAGAGATGGCTCGAATGGCAAGGGGACCAAACTGAGCATCAGCTCGTCGCTTCTTCTCCATTTCCTCTGCCGACTTGGGTCGAAAAAGTGTGGTGGTTGGCGGGTCGTCGGAACTGTTGTGGTCACCCGCAACAGCGGTAGACAAGGAAATTATAGGAAGAGAAGTAGATGGAGGCGAGATGCCGGCAGGTGAGCCGTTCGCTTGAGTCTGCTGCTGTTGGACCACAGCCGACTGCTGTTGCTGCTGTTGCATGGCGAGCAGTGCCTGCTGTGCAGACGTAGGGTCCTTGGACTTGGGGCTGGACGAGAAGAATTGACTGATGCGGTTTGCTTTGGAGGTTGAAGGACGTCTTTCGCCCGTCTTTTCAGAATTCGACATGGCGGAGGAGGACGAGAAGGGGTTTGCTAGTTTGCGGGGCATGTCTCCTTATGGTCGAGCGTAAAATTGAGTGTCTAGATAAGAATGTACGACAGGAGGGACAGGAATGGAGGAAACAACTTGCTCGTCGAGAATAGCCAGTCGCTCACTGGGTCACGAGTTGGTTCTTGAGGAAAGAGAGGTCAGCAGTCAGATAGGGAAACAGGCATTTGATTGCAGGAAACCCTCTCCGATGTTGCCGTGCCTAGAACTCATTCGACTAAGAAGTCGAGGAGAAGTTTGCGGTCCGTAACCCAGCAGAAGTCAATGGAAGCGCAACTTGCACTTTCTAGTGCGCATGCAACATCCGGATGCTGCGGACTGGTGGCTGTGGGCGGAATGAAAGAGCTTCAAGGGGAAAATCAGGAGATAGGGGTTGGGAGTTGTGCAAAGGAGTCAATCGTCTTGACGACAGCGACGGCTCTGTAAAGAAAGCGCGGGATGAACGGCTTACACGAAGAAGAAAACGGGCCGGAGAGAGAATTGATACTCACCATATGTGTGCAGTGAAGACGACGGGGTTCGATGGGATGACCAAGTTGAAGGTGAGGCGGGTATGCAGACCAAAGCTGACGGATGACGGATGATGCTCGAGTGGAGGCGGATGTGCAGTGGGATGTGCAGTGGGATGTGCAAGTGGGATGTGCAGTGGGTGTCTGCGTTGGTGTGCACTCGGGCCCACAGTAGCGCGTGCTGCAGCAGACCGAGTTAGCCTAATAATAAGTTAAGATGCATTCAAAAGCCGTCCTTAAACGCCGCCCTTAAAAACCGACCCCGCCTCGCTTACATACATGACAGGGCATTTTACGGATTACAGTATCACAACATGTTGTACGTACATATTACGGAGTACTACGGAATACCTGGCTGGAGTGCTATTTGTTCGAGTCGCAAGGTGCATTTCAATAACGACGACGCAGTCTAGTCTCACTGACAAGAATGTCGTTCTGTACTGAGATTACACTCGGTTTGGGCGAACGGTTCTTGCATGCATTCAAGTGGCGTGTGGATTTCGGGGAGCCGTGTGACCGTGTCGACGCGAGCAGCTCAAGGCGGTGGCGGCCGATGTCAGCGTGTCAGCGATTCCAGCGATTCCAGCGATTCCAGGTGGGGCGCGCTCCTGTCATGTCAGGTCTAGTGCGTGCTTGGCTACTGGTGGTACCTGAAGACGGCCGTCTCATTTGTGTCCTCCCTATCGTCGACGAAACCCCGTACCATGTTGGGTGGCGGCGGTTCATCAAACTCCGGGACCGCCAGTCTTGCGAATGAAAAAGGCACCTCCGGCCCCTCGACGGATGTCGCGGATGTATTATTGCAATTCGATCAGTTCGACAACGAAGACGGACCCTGATAACCAACCATCAAGGGTATTCCCGGCTCGGCCTGGGCTCCGAGTAGATGACGTCGATCCACGCGTCTCGCGAATGGCTGGCTGCCAACAAAGGATTGGTCGCGATGTGTTTTGTTGTTCATCATGTCGCCCTCGCCCGCTCAGAGATGACATCACCGAGGGGAAATAAATGCCAGGCTACCGCAACCCCATGGTTCGATGTTTTGACTTCTTGTGAACCACGAGGCTTTGCAAAACCAGACAGATACCCAAAGGGACAAGCAGTTAAAGAAACACTAGTCCCCACGATTCAGCCACAAATCTCTTTCCCTGTGTCTGTCTGGAACGTAGCCAGGAGAATTCGGTTTGATTCACACCCGCGCCTGCAGCTTTTGTGCCCTCCCCGCCGCCATTCATCAATTCAATTCGGACCAGAAACCCGTTGTTGCAACCCCAACGACACCACGACCCATACCATAACGTCACTTTAATTGTATAGTTTATTTTGCTACTTGAGGAAAGGAAGAAGAAAGAAGAAAGAGTGTTTGGTCTCGCACAGGAAATCCGAGTGCTAAGAATGGGCGAACACGTCAATGGCCATGCTGCCTCTGGCGAACTCTGGAGACACGCCGATCCTAGTTCCACGCCCATGTGGCACTTGATCGAGCGCGTCAATAAGAAGCATGGATTGAACATGACTGGATATCCAGACCTGTACAAATGGTCCGTTGACCACGTCTCTTCGTTTTGGGAAGATATCTGGGACTTTGTCGGCATTGTCTCATCCAAGAAAGCGGAAAGGGTAAGAGGTTTCGTCGTCTCGTTCTTCCATGTCACTCCTCCCTTTACTTTTCGTCCCTTCATCATCAAACTCGGCCATTGACGAATGCTTCTGATATTCAGGCCCTCCCCGAAAACTGTCCCATGTACCCACGGCCCGACTTCTTCTCGTCTGCTCGCCTCAACTTTGCCGAGAACCTCCTCTTCCCTCCGACCTCGACCCCGGTTGATCCCTCTGCGCCGGCTGTCATTACGACCACGGAACTACCTGGAGATCCGAGGACAACGTCTTGGGCCGAGCTGCGTGAGTCTGTGCGCCGCTGTGCCAACGCCCTGCGTGATTCGGGCTTGAAACCTCACGATGTCGTGGCCGGCTACGTCTCCAACCATGTTGAAGCCCTGGTGGCCATGTTGGCCGCCTCGTCAATTGGCGCCATCTGGACCGGTATTAGTCCTGACAACGGTGTGTCGGCGGTACTGGATCGCTTGAGCCAGATTTCCCCAAAGTTCTCTTCGCAGACAATGGCACTGTGTACAATGGCAAGGAGTGGTCCAGCACCTCCAAGACAAACGAGATCGTCGCGGATCTCAAGAAAGTTGGCTTAGAGACTGTCGTCGTAATTGGCAATATCACTGCCGATCTGGGACTGGCAGACGTCAAGTCGTACGGCGTGAATGCAGTCGACTTTGCTTCCTTTTTGGGCAATGCATCTGGCGAGGGCCTCACATTTGAACAGCTCCTCCGTCGCACCCCTGTACATCCTGTACTCAAGTGGCACGACTGGCTTGCCCAAAGCCATTGTCCACACAGCATTGGGAACTCTTCTGCAGCACAAGAAGGAGCACGCGCTCCACTGCTCGTTGTCCTCCTCTTCCCGCATGCTATACTACACTACCACGTCGTGGATGATGTGGCACTGGAGCATCGGAGCTCTGGCTGTCGGAACTACGCTCGTCCTTTACTCTGGGTCTCCCTTCCGCCCCAATTCGTACCTGTCTCTTCCCAAGGTTCTTTCTGATCTCAAGATAACCCATTTCGGCACATCAGCCGCCTATCTCACGGCTCTCGAGGCCAATAACGTCCGCCCCGTCCAAGACCCCAGCCTCGACTTATCATCGTTAGAGGCAATCTACTCGACCGCCTCGCCTCTCCCTCCATCTACCTTCAAATTTGTCTACGAAGCCTTCCCTCACAAGGTAAATCTCGCTTCCATCACAGGCGGCACCGACATCATCTCTCTTTTCGGGGCCCTTGTCCATTGCTGCCCGTGCGTGTCGGACAGATACAATGCGCCGGCCTCGGCATGGACATTCGTGTCGTTGACTCCGAGACGGGAGAGGACGTGCCCGCCGGCGAACAAGGCGATTTGGTTTGTGTCAAGCCCTTCCCCTGCCAGCCCTTGACATTTTTCGGCCCTGGCCCCGGCGGCGAGAGCAAGTACAAGGCTGCTTATTTCGAGCGGTTCGAAAACATTTGCGGTGTCAAGGGACCGATCTGGCACCATGGAGACTTTGTCAAGATTCCAGACCCTTCCACCGGAGGTCTGGTCATGCTCGGTCGATCAGATGGTGTTTTGAAGCCAGCCGGCGTTCGGTTTGGATCCGCCGAAATCTACAACATCCTCACTCGCTTCTTCTCTGCCGACATCGACGATGCCGTATGTATTGGTCGCAGAAGGGAGACCGACAAGGACGAGGCCGTGTGTCTGTTCGTCGTCATGGTCGTCGGCAGGACCTTCACCAATGATCTGAGAAGCCAGATCAAGGCCAAGATACGATCTGAACTCAGTCCTCGTCATGTCCCTGCCGTGGTGGAAGAATGTGGTGCTGGTATTCCCAAAACAGGCAACGGGAAAAAGTAAGTTTTTTTTTTTTTATAAAAAAGTAGTCATTGCTTCTTCACTACAAACACAATACATGCTCGTGCAAGTTGGACACCCTTCACTGACATAGACACCTTGTCTTAGGATCGAAGTGGCAGTCAAGCAAATTTTGTCAGGCTTGAACATCAAGACCAACGCAAGCGTCGCCAATCCCGAGTCGCTGGAGTGGTTCAAGACTTGGGCCAAGACGAACTGAGTGCGGTGGAATTAAAGAGCGGGAAACTCGAGTGACTAATCCGTACATTTTATACTTTAAGAGGTCGGCAATGAACTGCGGAGTCTGGCTCCTGCTTATGTTGGGCGCCTTGGCCATTTTATCAAAGTAGTACATCTAGCAACGTAGAATTTGGATTTCGTAGCAACGGACGGGAGCGCCTTTCTGTGGCTTGATACTGGTCCTAAAAGGTGGGTGACTTTGGGATTCTTTCACAAGGTACTCCGTACTTGATAAAATATCTGGACAAGGGGAACATTGGCTGGCTCCGTGAACATGCCACAGTCAGTAATAGCCGTCGCGATGCGCGATTTCGTGTGTGTACGGAGTACGTGTGTGTACGGAGTACGTGTGTGTATCATGCATGTAGTCCGCAATGCATTGTGTAATCGCTGCTAAGTAAGCAGAGACACGAGTTCGCGGTCAAATTGGCGGTGAGCCGATTTGTTGCCAAATTGCCTCTCTTTCACCACCAATGCAAGGGCACCTCACCTAGGAGGGAGTACACGGATTAATTTGCTGAGCAGCACAGAAGGAGAAAAGAAGAAGAGGAAGGGACAAGAAAAAGTAAGTTGTGTAACGAACCAACCATGTCCGTCATCTCTCACAATGCCGGGAAGCGGCGAGTCACACCCAGCAGACAAAACTGCATACAGGCAGGGGGTGGCTGTCCAACCACACACCATGTATATTTTAACAACGTTCCTCATTCGCGCCATGGCAAGACTGAAAAGACTGAGGAGACGGGGAAACGATTGACGAGCAGAGAAGAAGAAGAAGAAGAACAGCTTTGCCTGCGGGTATCACATGGATGGCACGACTTGTCGCATCCGGAATGCCTGCAAAGAATTGCCGAGAGACATCATGTCCGTTTGTGGCGGCGGGTGCACTGTCTGACACGGTCTCGCTTCCGTACTCGATACTCGGTACGGAGTACTCGAGCGAACTGTGTCAATGGAATCCACGATTTCCTGTTGTTGCATAATATAATATGGAGGTGTGCATAATTGATTGTACCAGTACGGAGTATACAATCACCCGCAGACTGTACGCTCATCTCTTCTCCGTGTTGGTCGGCGTCGTCAACCCTCTCCGGAATGACGCCCTGCCGACCTGCGCAAGTGCGCAAGTGCGCAATGGCGGAAAACAAGGGAAGCAATTTTTGCTGGTTCGAGTTGCCAGTTGCCAGTTGCCAGAGTGGAGCGGCCAAGACTGTTCCTGGCTGCTCCTCAGAATGCGCCGTGTGGAGAGGGCAGCGGACAATGTGAGGTGATCTGCCCATCAACAAGGCCAAGGCAGGGGCCGGGCAGGAGGCAGGGGCCAGGTAGGGGCCAGGGTGGCACTGCAACGGAAAAAGGTCACTGGGACTGGTTCATCGTTCCTCTCCTCCACGTACATACATATGTACATAGACCGTGTCTGGAAAGGCTTGCTCGGACCCTGGTCATAGCAAGGGGTAAGTAAATTCGCGGCCGTTGAAAAAGGCTCATTTTAATACGGACGTACGGAGCACTCCGTATACATATGTAACTAGCGCCATCAGGCCTGTGAGACCGACCTGCACGCATTACCGTAGGAGGTACGGTCCGTAGGGACTAACACAGGTCATTGTCGCGGCCGCAAGTCGTTGACAGACCCTATCAGCTTGTGGACATGGAACAAATGCAGAACGCAGCTTTATTAGCGCGGACAATTCAAAGTTGTGCATATATGCATGCCAGGTGACTGGGAATGCGACGGATTTGCTCGACAACTCGACAACTCGACAACTCACTCCTTATGTATGTAGGCTAGGACGGAGCACAAATCACCAACGTGCTCCGTACAGTGTCCAAAACAGTGCCGGGCTAACAAACAACATGCAACTGAGGTTATGTTGGCTCCTATCGTATCACCGGGTTTAAACCCTTGATCGGAGACTGACGCATGTCTCCAAGTGGTTAACAAGAAGGTCTTTGTCCCAGGTTACTTTCGCTCTTGGGGACATTGAGTGCCCAGCCTAGAACACCAGCGCACATCGCTGCCGACGCCTTCCATTTTCCAAGGTGGACGCAGGCCACAGGCACTGTCCGCTGTCCGCTGTCCGCTGTCCACTTGTCCACTGAGCAGTATGTACACTCACTGACTGGGTGACTGGGCAAGGCAAGCAAGCACGCAAGCATACAAGCATGCAAACATTGTGAACCCGGGACTCGGCCACACTTTCGCCAGCCTCCACCAGACGCTTCTTCTTGGCCAAACCAACAAGTCGCCGCCACAGCTACAGTTGTCCCTTCCATCCCACACCATCATGTAGCTGGATGCCAGACGTACATGATGAATCCACAGCACGTATAACAGATCTAGCCTTGCTGCCTCTTGTCTCTGTCGACGGAGCGTCGACGGGTTGCTGGCTGGTATGTGATTAGTAAGCATGCACATAATAGGGCCACGGTCGGTTCTCGGCGCTTGTTGGCCCTGTCTATTGCCCTGCCCGTTTCGGTGAAGCGTCCCCTCCTCTCTCTCCCCATCGGCGTCCATCCGCATCCACTTCCACTCGTCTTCTTGCCTCTCCTCCCACGTCCCCACCCCCTGGCCAACACTCAGTCAGCCAGCCAGCCTGTCCTTCGCCCTCCGCCTCTCCACACACCCGTTCGACAAATCTCATCGCTGGACGACGGCTCCTTTGACCATACCTCTCCTCACGACTCCCCGGCACGTTCATTCCTCGCCTTTTCGCCTCCGTCAATCGCGTCAGTCACGATGAACTCGCACGGCGCCAACGATGTGTCTCCCGAGGCCATGCAGGCGCGGATCCAGCAAGCGCGTCGCGAGGCCGAGACGCTCAAGGACCGAATCAAGAGGAAGAAGGATGAGCTTTCCGACACCACTCGTATGTCCCCAATTGATCATGATGCTGTTGGATTTTGAGGAAGGGCTATGGCTGGCTAGCCTTGGCAATCTCATATCCTCTTTCGACCCGATACCCTTCATCTTGTTCTCGTTTGCCCGTAAGTTTGCTAACTCGACAATCTGGTTCCGTCTAGTCCGGGTTGTCGCCCAACAGGCTCACGAGCCTATCCCCAAGAACCAGCTCATGAAAGCTAAGCGCACCTTGAAAGGTCACTTGGCCAAGATCTACGCCATGCACTGGTCCACCGATCGCAGACATCTCGTTTCCGCCTCACAGGATGGCAAGCTCATCATCTGGGATGCCTACACCACGAACAAAGTCCACGCCATTCCCTTGCGATCGTCTTGGGTCATGACCTGCGCCTATGCTCCCAGCGGAAACTTCGTGGCCTGCGGCGGCCTCGACAACATTTGCTCCATCTACAACCTCAATCAACAACGCGATGGCCCCACACGCGTGGCTCGGGAATTGTCTGGTCACGCCGGTTACCTGTCCTGCTGCCGGTTTATCAACGACCGCAGTATTCTGACTTCCTCTGGAGACATGACTTGCATGAAATGGGATATCGAGACCGGCCAAAAAGTCACCGAGTTTGCCGACCACCTTGGTGATGTAATGAGCATCAGTCTCAACCCTACCAATCAAAACACCTTCATTTCAGGAGCCTGCGATGCGTTTGCCAAGCTGTGGGACATCCGAGCAGGGAAGGCTGTCCAGACATTTGCTGGTCATGAATCCGACATAAACGCTATCCAATTCTTCCCTGACGGACACTCGTTTGTCACTGGCTCCGACGATGCCACCTGCAGGCTTTTCGATATCCGAGCAGACAGGGAACTGAACGTCTATGGCGTAAGCTCATTCGACTTCCCTCACCCCCGACATGATTTTTGACGGTCTAACCACTCCATGCATCTAGTCCGAATCTATTCTCTGCGGCATCACATCCGTCGCTACCTCGGTGTCCGGTCGTTTACTGTTCGCGGGCTACGATGATTTCGAGTGCAAAGTAAGAAACCTCGGATGGAAAAAAATCCCGCAGCATATCTATCTTTGTTACTTACAAAACTCTGAACAGGTCTGGGACGTCACTCGAGGCGAAAAGGTAGGATCTCTGGTTGGTCATGAGAACCGTGTCAGCTGCTTGGGTGTGAGCAACGATGGCATCAGCTTGTGCACAGGCTCATGGGATTCCCTGGTGAGTAAAAACTGTCAAGTCGTTTAGATTGTCGGACGCCGTGAACGACTGGACAAGAAGTCCGGTCGTGCAACTTCCATCCGAGAGGACGTGGTGCTAACGAGATGCTCTAGTTAAAAATCTGGGCCTATTGAGAGTAATCGTCCACAACACAACACGAATGTCTCGTATAAGACAAGCCAACAGCACCAGCACCGCCGCGGCGGTCATGCAAAACATATGCATTAGAACGACGATTTTGCCCATCCAATCTTGGCAACCCGCGATTGCGCACATCTAGCATGCGAGTACTGGCGTACGCAGGACGAAGTGACGAAACGTACCTCCTCATCTTTTACTACATTGCCCCCCTTTCTTTACATGTTGTTCGCAGAACACAGGACTAGAGCCCCAACTATGGCTGGGGATCAAATCTGACGACATACCTCATACGGATGGTCAACCTGCCTGCGTCAATCGTCCGAGGAGGAAAGCAGCTGACCGACACGATACCTCATTTCTTTGCCTTGTGCCCTTTTCTTTACTTGGGCTTTTTTCTTCTTCCCTTGTTTCACGCCTACTTTTTCATTCCCCTCTTCGTCTGTTTTTGATGCGTCATCTCTTTTACCGTTTGCCTTGCAATCTGAAGGATTCTCTGCACTATATATGTTTCCGCTGATTCCGACCGACCAACTCTCGGGTTTGGTGGTGAACGAGCGGTTGTACTACTTTTCACGGTCTTCCATGTCCTCGATGGCCTCTCTTTTTTTCCTTGCGTTCTCTGCTTTCTTGACGCGCGGCGAGATTTTTTTATTTTTTTGCTACACCCTGGGCCATCTTAAGGAAAGAAATACTATGAAAACGCAATCCAGAGAGCATGACGCAAGTCCAGAGGCACACCAAAGATTAATAAAAGGTTTTGTACGCGTCCGGGTAGCTGTGGTGGGAAAGCGGAGTTATGTTGACCGTGAGTTCTAGAGAAGGAGTGTTGGAGAGGAGGGCTATACCAGGAACTATCCGACCTCAAGATAATACACTACGATGATCCAAGCGATCCGTATATGATTGGAGCACAGTTTTATTCATGCGATTCAATCTAGTCCATGTCGTCGCGATCGATGACGGTGCCACCATGGGCCATGAATTGAGCGAAGAGCAAGGTTGGACACGTCTCACACAGGATGGTCTACACTGCTCCCGGGTAGGTACGTAAGGACGGGCACCCGTCTCGTTTCCACGATTTTGTTCCAGCTTGTGGTTGGGATCGCGTCAGAGCTGGACATTTTCAAACATGTCTGCATCTACCCGACGCACATTCGGATTTCGCTCATGATGGGTTGGTCTCACCGCAGGGACCTGGCGAATGAATAGGTGGTTGAACGTCGCGAGTTGCCGTCCTGGTCTTCTTCACACCCGAGAAGATGGGTGCTGGGTGTCCGGCCCAATATACATGCATATATATACATGTATATATATATACCAAGAGCCATCAGGATACCTGATTGAAATATACCCAATTCGAGGGGAAAAACCGCCTAGTGGATGATATCTTGCTTTCATCGCAAGTCATTTCCCGACGACCTTGGAGTCATGGCCGACCCGTGTGATGTTGATTGACCCTTTTTCACAGAGTTTTGTCGTGTCATTGGCGCTAGAAATCAAGATTGGCAGAAAAAGCTGAAACAAAGGCCGGGCTATGAAGCAGGTGCGTGCACGTGCGTGTGTCATGCCAGACAGGGCTTATGTAGCTTTGGCCGGCCCACGCCAACACGTGAGAAAACGGACGGACGAGTCGATGACGTCGAGACCAGGCGGATTAGGGGTTGGAGAAGTCAAGTTGCTTTGACCTATCCCCGCCGATGCCGCCATGTTGGAGACTTGGCCTCGACTTCTACGGAGTAATGCCATTGTCTCTCCGTGTTTTCAGCAAAGCGAAGAGCCCAATATTCTCCCCTTGGCCGCGGATAGCATTGCATCGCACCGAGTAACTCCAGGAGTAAGTATGTATGCACTTTCCGCGGCGAGTAAGCCGACTACGTTTTACCTCGTATGGCATGACATAAGGGGCGCGTGCTTTGCCCTGTTGTTCTCGCACTTCGTCGGTTCTTTGCCAGCCTCTCGTGTATCTTGATTGCTTGCGTTTCGAATGCATCTTGTCTGTCCTGCGTGGCTGTTGGAGGGTCTTGTTGCAAAAGATTGGCAGGGGCCGTCGCGAACGACGTCCGAACTCTGCCCTCAGCCGTCGAAATGAATTGCTTTGTTGATTGACTCGTTTTTTTTTATGCTGTCTGACTCCGCGCCGGCGCAGTACATGACAGGAACGCATACATACGGATCACGGATTTACGGAATGGCCATTTTCGAATTATTCAGGAACATGGACCGCGAGGCCATCATCATCTCCCTTTTCTTTCCAGAAGACGCTGTGTGCAATGGAGCCTGCCCCCCCGGTTGCTGTAGAATGCAAAATTGGCATCTGCGCGTGGAGCTCTTAGGCGCTTATTTGATGTAGCATCCCTGTCGCGCCTGGCTTCATCCCCTGATATTCCTGTAATTCATTCTTGTCCCTGCCTGCCCAAGTCGACTCTGGCTGTCCTGAGAAATCCGTTCCACCGCTGCGGACACGACGATGACATCGTCGCCCAACGGAGGCACCAACAACTAGCTCCCATGTGCCGTGTGCCATGTGCCATGTGCCAGGAGAAAGAGGATGAGACCAGACGGCTGGTGTTCATCTTTTAGCCTTGGTTGGCACTTCCCTCCCGAGAGACCGGAGCACATCAGTTTTCAGCAGTTTTCCTGCTCCACTTCTTCGAGAACATCTTCCCACACCTGACAACGTCTGGTCTCTCTCTCTCCCCCTCTCTCTCCACGCGGCAGTGCCGAAAGAGTGACCTATCTTGAAACAACCCCCCTGTCTGATACTGATCCGTACAAAACCCAGCCATCCTCCCACCAACCCGAGAGCCTGGCTCCTTTGGCCTGCTCCTCCCATCATGGCAACTTCCGCTGCCCAAGAAGAATTCGACAATTTGGTTGCCAAGAACGCTGCTCGAGAGACTGTACACCCAGAAGACCGAGACAACGGTAGTCATCTCCCCAGGAAGACCAAGTCGACGAAGAGACCTCCTATCGCAACGCTAGAATTGAAGCCGCCATGCGAGCCCCTACTGGTGCCTCGGAGCTCAAGCTCCCCGGCCTCCTTCGATAGAGGGCGATCGACAGGTGTCAAGGGCGTCATTGCTGATGCCAGAAGCTTCGAAACTGCCCGCAGGTCAAAGTGGATTGACAGAGCTAAATCATCGGCGCGACGAAGCATCCTGGGCATTGCAGGTGCTGTACAGAACGGCCACGGTAGCCAAAGCGAAAGCGAGACCGATTCGGACGCCTTGAGTGGAATCGATTCGGACGAGGAAACCTTTTTACAACAGTGGCGAGAGACTCGCCGACGAGAGCTCGAGAGCGAGGCAAACAGAGCTGTGCGAACAAGGCGGACAAGTCCTAGTGTGCGGATATACGGACGTTTGGATGAGGTAGACGCCTTGGGTTACCTTGATGCCATTGAAAAGTCAGCAGGGAAACCAAGGTAGTTGTTTTTGTCCACGACCATGAGGTTAGTTTTTGCCTCCTGATCGTCGACACTGTTTTTCCTTTTTCCTTTTTTTTTTTTTTTGCCCGAACCAAGGTTTACTAATCCATTCTAGTGTGATGTATCCGCTGCCATTGAATCGGCTCTTCTTCCGCTCGTCGAGGCAAATACTACCATTCACTTCGTCAAGGTTCATTACGAGGACATGGAACTAGACAATGCAGCTGTCCCCGCATTATTGGCGTACCACAACCAGGGCGATCTCTTCGCTAACCTCACTGGCATTATCGAAATGATGCCTGACCAATACTCGTATAGCACCAGCTCACTCAAGGCTCTGCTGGAGAAGCACCGAGTGTTGTAAGCGGGCTTGTCCATTTCGGAAATCTGACATTTCACGGCCTGGCTTTTTCTTCTACAGCTTTGGCTCACATGCCGAGTATAACACTTCTTTATCCACGATACCCATTACCCATTCTATCTCCGGCAATCTTCATGATCCGAGCCCGACCGATTCTCAAGCCCGTGATGCGGAGGAACCGCGTTGACTAGGCTTTTTGTGCTTGCGTGTACTGTTGATCGTACTCAAACACTTACGACTTGTATCGGTCGACTTTGATTTACCATTGTTTTGATAAGAGGATTTCAGGAGGTCGTATGATATCTGGCATAGGCGAATTTCGATGGAAGCAAGGACTGTGGGCGGTTAAATCCTCGCTAGGCACTTTGAGTCTGGGCTTTTTCTTTTTCTTCTTTCTTTTTGCATTTCCTCACATATGCTGAGGATTGAAGAACGGCTTACCGCAGCGCGGGAGTTGTGGAAGGGACTCTGAAACAGGCGAACTGGTGATTACCCAGGTTCTGTTCGAACATGGCATTGTGATTATAAGTAACTGTAGTACCATAGATAGATGGCAAGTCGAATCCCATTGGGGATGCGGGGAAGACATCAAGGTCCAGATCGGGTAGGGCTAGGGACACTGGAAACAACAATTCAATCCAAATAAAGATGAATTCGCAGATGAACCGAGCACGGCCTTCAGGTTGCCCACCTCGTGCAGCACCCCACTTACCAGAGGGTCAAAGTGGGCATCTCCCGTCTCGGTGTTCTGGGGCTGGGGTAAGTACATACAATAAATGACCGTAAATGACCACGTTCACAACCCAGTCGGCAAAGTCGTCAAGTTGGGGCTGGACATGGTCCTTTCGCCAAGCAACGTGCTGGACTTGGATATCGACTTGACGTTTGTCTGTTCGCGTACCAGACGTTCGTGCTGAGGGCCAGGCTCGGGGAGGGTTCGGCCCATCAGCAAGTGATATACGTGATAATACACCCCACATATGTATGTACAGTGACAAGGGTATGTACAAGCCGAGTATGTATGACAATTCTGCCCTCATTCCGCCAATTCCGCCACCACCACCACCACCACCAGGGCTCTAGGTGGCGTGAAAGCCAGATCCAGTCTGACTAGTCCGTAAGTCAGTCTATCAAAGTTTCCCAGACAGGTGGCTTGCGGACTGCCTCGGTTTTGATCATTCTCCTGCCAGCTGCAGCAGGCGCTTCGCTTCATATTTACGCACCGCACCGCGTCGCTCCGCTTCCTTCCCACCCCATTTACTTTCACCTCGCAGCCGTCTGACTTTTCGAGTTCCCTTGCTGAAACATTCATCGCATAGTGAAGTTGCTCTCGAAGCTCTCGAAGCATCAGGCACCCACCCCGGCGGCGTCTTACCCCACCCCGGACTTTGCTCACTGGCCCGGCTACATGCGCAAGCACGCTTGGTACATCTACCCAAAACCTTAGGCTACATACAGGCTGCACCGTGAACCAAGGAAACTATCAGCCTCGGGCTGTCGGATGGGGTATTCTAGGTTTCTTCTTACCTTGTTGGTCTTACAAAACCCAAGCTACATGTCGTGGTTAGTCCTTTCGATTCTCATATTCTACAGTTGAGCCCTTGTTGTTCATCGCTCGCCTCGCGCTTCGTTATCGCCCTCTTGCTCTCGTCATCAAGTTCCCGCCGTCCAAGTCAGCAATCTGTCGCCCTCTTTACGCCCTCTTCTTCGAAAAGTACTTGAGGAGTGAATCCCGTCTCATGGCAGACTGCGGTTCATCTTTCTTGTGAGACGTCAAAGCTGTTGCATTTACTGTTGCCTTCGTCCCGTGATGGACAAGCTGGCTGAGACGACTTCATCATCCATTTTGCCGAGCACGAACAGTCGTGATACACAACGTTCCCTTCTAACAACAAGCAGACCACACTCTCCACAAACAGGACTGCCCAACACGGAGCCGTATCTTCGGTTTCCTCGACCTCAGGGAAATCGAAGACTGGCCAACTGGGTATCTACCAGCAATCCAGACATGATGCATGTCACGGCAGGAACCGAGGATTCTGACTTGGCCGGGTCTGCCTATGAGCTGATAAACCCCGTCGATACCGATTCCCACGACGATCAATATACTGGATCCATATCCGAGTCTGTGGGCTCGTTGGACTTTCATCGGCCTGATGATGCTCATTCGTTGACCGGTACCGAACATACATATGATGACGAATCCGTTATTGACGATGATTCCGAGCCTCTGTCTAGGTCTATGATACACGAAGAGGCTGTGGATGTTCACAACGGAAATCACGTGCCATTACAAGACGGGTTTGATGACTCGGAATCAGAGGAAGAAGCGCGTTCTCGGTGTTCTCTCGAATATACCCAACACAGCCTAAAAACGCCATCCATACTGACCCCGGAGGCCAGCAAGATCATGGAGAGATCTTTCGAAGCTGCTGACAAGCCGAAGGCTCTGGAGGACCCCTGGCTGAAAAGTGTATATGGCGCCGCAACTCGATTCTGGGACTACACTGCTGCTGGTGCAGTATCGGCCGCCCTCCCGGTTTCATCTTTGCAGCTTCATTCACACTCTTGATTACCTTTCTATACCCCTCACCGGTTCAGTTCGCCAACAATACAAAGCCAGCGGCATTGTCTACCATCACCGCGACAAACACGCCTGTTGCAATCTATACGAGCCGTTCGACCTCTACGCCAACCCCTGCTCAGCAGACCACCACCACCGCCGCCACCACCTCAGCGAAGGGTATGGGTCTTATTGTACTCAATGAAAGGGCCTCTGAGGAGTGGCTGTTTGGGTCAAAGAAGCCGGAAATCCAGTTCACCCTCTTGGGCACGGCACCATCATGGTCCACGTTGCTTCGGATGTGACTCGCGCGTGGTCAAAGAAGGACTGTCTGTCGATCGCAGCTGACCGTGACACGGAGCCAGTCAAGATGGAATACACACAGTCAAACGAAGGATTCGCAGTCAAGTTCCCAAAAACGAGACTCACGGCGTCGTCAAATTGATGATGCAAGCAACTTGCCGACCTACCGTTGCCAAGGCTGTTAAAATCTACTTTGGCAAAGGCATCATGGAAGAAGCATATGAGATCACCAAAACCTTGCTTCCGATATTTCTGGCTTCGTACCGGCTGCCGCCCACGAAGCAGAGAAACGCCTTGTCGGTGCAAAGAAGTCGTTCTGTGCCGTGTCAGACACCGTATTGATAGCCTCGGACAGTCTTTTGTGCAGAATAAAGGATTCGGCTTACAAGATGCGAGAGCTGCTGGGAGAACAACCATCGTCACTTGCCAATAGCGCGCAAGGATTCGTTACCAAGGTTCTTCCGCTACTTTTGGAATCGATCCGCAAACAGGCAACGGAGTCGTTGGCATCCGCACCTGCCTTGAAAACAAGCATCGAAGAAGGCATCTTGAACGCACAACTGTGTCTTGTTACGACCCAAATCTCTGCCAAGATGTGGTGGCTGGGCGTTACTGGGCAAAAGAACGAACGCGACGAATATGGGCAGAAGGCCAAGACATACATGGACAGTGTAAGAACAAAAGGACGAAATAAGATTAGAAGGTTTACCACTTCACCACGGGCGAAACCATGAACACTCTCCTTGTTCAGAACGAGGCCGCTGCAAGAAGCATATATACTTCGCATGAGGAATGAATGGGTAATGATAGATGTGGAAGAAGCTTGCGCAGTGCAGGGTAGTTGAATTCCTGCTATTCTTTTCGTTTGGAATGCGCTGGAGTTGTCTGGTCATGGTTGAGGTTGAGGTTTTAGGACAGGATTATTGCATTTGTTGATTTATAGGTCTCGAGAAGTGTCTTGCATCTCTTTAAGGACAATGATATCCAATTCTTTCAATCACAATCTTACAATTTTGCAATTTACAATTTTACACGCAGAATGGAGTTCCCATTCATGTGCCCGCGCTCAGCCGTATGCCCTGTGATGTCATGCAGCAATTCGACCAAGCAGGTTGCGCCATCTATTGTTGGCGGTGGTGCTGCTATTGCAAGTTAAGCGGTGAGAGCACGACGCAGCACATCCATCAATGTTTTTATTCCATTGCGAGCTGGCTGCTCGTGAGCATCGACAGGCCTCTGCTGGCGCCTATCAGCAGTCAGCAAGTCGAAGGCAGCAGGAGCATCGGCGCCGCGACTGCCTGGTGAGTCGTGCGTGACTGGCCTCGCCACCCTGCTACCTACAGTGATAGGCCAAAAGTTTGCGACCACCCCCTCCAGTTGTAGCAGCTATGGAGCACTGGAGCAGCTGGCAAGCCGCTAACTTTTGTATGTAAGGAAGGAAAAAAAGTCGTACGGGTTTACATAGTTCCTGTCGAGATGACCCAGGAACCCCGCCATAAGTACCGACTCTGCGAAAGACAGTGGCGAGGTACACGTACTATCGCGCGATGACCCTCCCCTGAGCCCGACAAGGCGGAGTCGTTTTGAGAGAAAGAGGAGGAGGGAGGGGATGCCTGTTGAGCTATTACTAACTAGTTGCCACCCCATCGCACTCAAAAATATAGAACCTTTGTTCGACGCGGCACCGCGTCTTTCAAGAGTTCTTCGCCAACTGATACTCACTTTGGACAGCATCGACAGCCCCGTCCCCTCTGTTTCCACAAGCCCAACCGACCTGAGGCCTTTTTCATCATCGATATTCGACTTCAATATCAGGTGAGAGTGCTGTGCTCATTTTATCTTGAACCCGGTCGTCAAGTGGGGCAGAGAAGGGCTGACGGCCAGCGAGCGCCTGGAGGGGCAGGAAATAGCAAATGTGCGAAGTGGGCACCTTTTTCCAAGGCTTGGGCTTTCGTTGCCCCGTCATGGCTTAACTGACCTTTTTTGCAACCATTTAGTTTTCCGTCCAAAGAATTTCAAAGCCACAACCAACGAGATACCCTGAGAAAGCCTCTGTTTGCTTATCAACAAAAGATGTCTTCCGTCGATGGCACCGAACCTCGGGTCGAGGAGACCCAGCCCGCCAACACCACCGAGGTAATGATGGGAGACTCTGACCCCGCCGTTCCTTGACAAACTGCCTTTGTTTTTTTTTCTTTTCTTCTGAATTCGCTTGCCTGCCCTGCGCACACCTCATTCATGTAGGAATGCTAACATGTTGATCTTAGGGCACCGCTGACGCTGCTGCCCCTGCTGACACTGCTGCCCCTGCTGACGCTGCCGCCCCAGCTGCCGCCGATGAGAAGCCCGTGACCTCGTCTGCCGTTTTCTCCATGTTTGGAGGCGGCGCCAAGAAGGAGAAGAAGGACGACGAAGAGGACCGCGGTGACAACTCGGGCAGCGCAAAGGCTCAGCGAGATGCTGCCAAGGCCGAAGCTGGCGATGACGAAGCCCCGAGAGCGAGGATGTCCACTTCGAGCCCGTTATCAAACTGACCGAGAAAGTCGAGACCAAGACAAATGAAGAGTCTGAGGAGCAGCTCTTCAAGATGCGCGCCAAGCTCTTCAAGTTCAACAAGGAGAGCAGCGAGTGGAAGGAGCGTGGCACTGGTGATGTCCGTCTTCTCAAGCACAAGGAGACTGGCAAGACTAGACTGGTTATGCGACGTGACAAGACCCTCAAGGTCTGCGCGAACCACTACAGTAAGCCGATTTACTTTCTAGCATCGTGACTCAAAGACTGTTGATGATTAATTATACTAACGAGTCTGTTCCAGTCGCCCCTGAGATGAAGCTGTCTCCCAATGTCGGCTCTGACCGCAGCTGGGTATGGAATGCTGCGGCCGACGTGAGCGAGGGTGAGCCTGAGGCCGTCACTCTGGCTATTCGATTCGCCAACTCTGAAAGTACGTGAGGCATTGCGTCATTACGCACAGTATACATTGTTACTAACGCGGGGAAAAAAATCAGATGCCAACCTGTTCAAGGACTTTTTTGAAGGCTCAGCTGGAGAACGAGGCAATTTTCGTGAAGGCTACTGGTGAGACCAGCGGCGAGGCCAACAAGTCCGAGTAAGGGGCCGGACACGCAGCAAGTGAACCGCCGTGGGCCGTTCTGCTTCATGAACTTGACAGAGCTGCTGCTCCTTGCCACCAGACTGAGTCACTTGGCTCCCATCCCCCCCTTTATTTATTTTTCCACCATTACCCCATCACCCCATCGTCACATCAGCGTCTAGTGTCATCTCAACAGCGAGAGAATTGCATCCTTCAAACCCACGCCGCAGAAACGAAGCCAGACCCGGAAAATTACTACTCGTCGCAGGATTGGGAGCCACCTGGGCGAGAAGACGGAGACAGAAGTCGAATGGAACAATGGAGTGGGTTGCGGATCAGAGAACGTGGGCTGAATTGGGACAAGCATCCTAAGCGGTGTGTTTTTGTTCCCAAGTAAAGGTTAGCAATTGGTAGATAGCATTTCAGAAGTATCAGGTCACAGCACAAGGTAATGAAAAAAAGAGTCAAAGAGGATTGAAACCGTATCTGCCATGGTTGTTTCCGTGATCAAGTTTGGTTTGATTCCGTCCTGACGACGGCGGCGGCGGCGGCAAGGCAATCGGATTGGTGACGCCTGGGTAATGCCTCGGAATGATCTGCGCACTGGAAAACTATAAATTCATGACTTGTTGGAACGAGAACAAGGAGATCTGGCGGCGCATACAAGCTCCGGCGTGCACGCAGCACGACTGACTGGAGCGACTGACTGGAGCTGGGAGCTGGAGGGAGGAGAACGGGCCAAGCCAAAAATTGGACCTTACTGGCTTGCTGGCTGGCTTGCTGGCTGGCCGGGTGGCAGCTGGGTGCCGCAAAGCAAGCAAGCCGCCCGCAAAACAAAAACTGCCTGCCCACATTGCCACAGTCTTTTGCTTGCAAGTTGGCGACTCGAGTTCCCCATCTGAACCTCCGACTCCGCCCTGTGTCTCCCCATCTACCGTCGCTTCACTTGCTCGGCATCTCGCCTCTCCATCGCAATTGACGACCCATCGTGCTCGTGCTCTCGACTATACGGCATCTCTTCGATACTGGACGCGATCCCCCTTGTTGATTCATCCTCTGGCTTGGGTCGCAGTGTGTAGGAGGCTTCTTCCTATTTTTATCGTGTACTTTTCTTTGTTCCAATCCAGTTACACTTTACCTTTTTTTTTACTCCCTATTTTGTTACCATTCTTTGCAATTTCTTCCCGCGTTGCGCCCGACAGATTCCGGACATAATTATCATTGTGTTTTCTTCTCTCCTCCGTTCACCTGTGGTTTATCGGCTTTGCCAACGTCTCGTGGCACGGACAAGGGTGACCGTATTGCTTCAAACAAAGGCATAGAAGGCGAAGCCATCTATTGAGCCAAAATGTTGGTCGAGGTTCGTCTTAACATTTTGAAGATGTATTACTTCTTCTTCTTCTTCTTCTTCTTCTTCTTCTCGTTTGCGACATCGTATGCTTGGGTTCCTTTCACGTCACCGGATGGCGGCATCGGTCGTGTGCAGCACCATTTTTCTTTCTCCCCTGCTCTTGCATTTGCGCGCTTGCGAATACGCAACCTCGTCCTCCTCTGGTCCGTGTTTCTTGTTGGACGGCGTTTCTTGTAGATTGATGTCGGTGGAGGAGGACAGCATTGAGCGCGGGAGTTGCGCGAGAAATTAAGAGGGAGGGTGAGGAAAGAGATTCAAGTACCACGAGCATTCTTGGTATATCCTGGTCTGCCGGCTGGCATCGAGCTGTGAAGGACTGCTCAACAGTTGTCCGCCAGTCGGACAAGGGCATAGTCTGCGTCGACCAGAGTGCGCATTGTTGTTGTGACTCCCACGAGACCGGCTTGCATGGGTCACTTGTGTTGCCTGTCGTCGATGACCCTTTGGCATTTTCTGTTTCGCGTGTTGTTTTCTTATCTCATCATACGATCGATCGCCTTGTCTGTTGAACTCTTCTGCATAACGAGTGTCACAGGAAAAAAAAACAGCCGCTGGGTTCTGCAGAGGATTTCGAATTTCTTTCTTCGCTCTTTCTTTCTCTCCTGTTCTCATCTCTCTTTTCTTCTTCTCTCTCTATATCGACCGAGTATTCCACATGCTTTCTTTCAAAACCACGTCTGCCCCATCACAATATTCTGAGACGCACAAAACTTGACGCTCAAAGATGCCAGCCAGGACACGGAAGAATGCTAACGAATTGCAGAGAAGAGTCAAGGTCGTCACCGAACAACATGTCATGTAAGCCTTTTTCGCATGAAGAAAGCAGCTCCCACCCTTCAAGATGTCCTTCTTCCAAGATGCATCAACATTTCGAAAGACGGATTGACAAGACGGCGTCTGCTTCGGGCCTGCCTTTCCTTGCTGGGGAGAATTGAACAAAGCAATATACCATGTCGTCAGTCTCTTGCGGTGACGCTAATGATGAGTTTGCGATAGTGACAAACCGTCCCCGGTTGCGGAGTTCCCCATGCGAGAATGGAGCTTGCGGTTGCACTTGTTGGACGAAGAAGGCAACGAGCGACCTGCCGATGTGTTCACCAAAGTGGTCTACAACCTACACCCTACCTTCGAAAACCCTGTTCAGAGTGAGTTTTGACATTTTCCAACAATCCATGCCCCCTCCCGCTACCTATGTCGATTGGGAAAAAAAACGAAGAAGAAAGGAGGAGAAAAAGCTGCTTACAAATTCCACCCCTTTGTTACTAGCTTTCACAAAGGCTCCATTCTTGTGCTCCAATGAGGGCTGGGGCGAATTCGAAATCACCGTCGACTGCTACACGACAGAAAAGACGAAATTGACACCCATCATTCACGACTTGAATTTCTCCGAGGAGAAGTACGAGGCCACACACCGTCACCTTCAAGAATCCATCGCAAGCTCTGCAGGAGCGCCTACGAGAGACAGGCCCGCTACCCAACGACGAGGATCGTCAGAAGAAGAAGGGCGTGGCCAGCAAGAAAAATGCCCAAAAACACGACTACGAGAAGATTGCCGAGGCACTGGAAAAGTTGGACGAGGAGGATCTGCTGCGAGTCATTCAACTCATCAACGAGAACAAGGGCCCGGATACGTACATAAGAAGCGATGTTGAAGGTGAGCAATCTTGTAATCCCCAGATGTTCTGAGGGAAAAATCTCCTTTCCATCAGTTTGTTGATTTTAGTGTGTGTTTGGGCTAATAGCGGATAATCTCACTGAAGCCGGGGAGTTCTCGATCGATCTGTACACGATGCCGGATTTGTTGACGAACAAATTATGGGAGCACCTTGTAAGTCGAGCGCCTGGGAGCTTTCAGCACCGACAATACCGCATTGCTAACATGTCTTTCAGTCAAAGAAAGGACTTTTGAACTAGGATGGGCTGGCCACTCATGTATTTTTGCTTGGTGCCCGCTGTCACACAGGGGTTGGGGATGGGTTGAGAACCTGCGCCGCGGGCGCCGATTCAGCAGTGCTACGCATGCTTTGCCTCGCCTCGGACAATTAATTTGCATATGGGCTCCATGGCTAAGGAAATGGCGAGGAAGGGCTCTAAGGAAAGTCAATGTCGGAAAAGGAGAAAATCCCACGTTTCAACGAGGAAGCAAAGCATAGCATTGGCTGAAGGCTGGAGAGTCATGTATGGAGTAGAAATGGCGAAACGATGGCTTAATTTTGTTGGCATTTTTTTTTATCCCTCAACTTGACGCAACTATGGAATGGGAATGGCTAGTCGTGTACTTTTTTTCCTTTCTTCCTCTTGCGTATTTGCAATATAAAGATATGAGTGCGATAAAAGCACGCCGTGTTCGAGAAAAAAAGGGGGATGTCCGTGAGTGAATAGGCTCTGCTTTGCCTTGACCGACACAATTCGACAAACATGTACATGTATGTACTCTTGGACAAGACCTGCCTCTGGAAGACAAGGGCGAAAAGCGAAAAGCGGCAAAGGATGTCGAGCCGAAGGCGAACTAGACTCGATGGGTAAGGTGATGATGGGTGAATGAATACGTAAGCTGAGGTACCTTGGCGGAGGAGTTGGCCATTTGCTCCATGAAAACTGGTGGAGCACCTGGTATTACGTACATTATGTACGGACTGCGTCAAAAGTCGTGTCCCCTGCACGAGAGCCACTTATAGTGGGGTCCTAGTAATTCCTAGGAATAAGCGATTTTACACTAAAACCTCTACTTTTTAAAGGCTACTTATATAGTACTTAGTGACTAGAAATATTATCTAAATACTTTAATAAATAGATAAATACTTCTTATATTTAATTGGAATTATTATTTAATTTTCCTCTTAGAATTAAAGTACTTCTAGGTAATTTAAAAAGTATTATTTCCTTTAACTTTAAAATAAAAAAGAATATTAAAATAAATACTTATTAAGTTACTTTTTTAATTTAATATTTTTAAGTAAAATAATATATAATAAGAATTTAAGGGAATAAGTTTACTAACTATATATTATATTATAAGCTTTTAAAAAGTAGAGGTTTTAGTGTAAAATCGCTTATTCTTAGGAATTACTAGGACCCCACTATATGTGGGTCTTGTGCAGGAACATGACTGTCAAGGGAATCGTGTGAAGGTTGTTATTCCTCGCTAAGCTAGTCTCTGCTAGTCCACTATATATGCGCCTAACCCTAGTCACGTGTTATAACAGGTGCCGCTAATTTTCATGCAATGCCCTTATTATTAAATATTATTATATTCACGTTCTCCTTAAGCAAATTCCTTTCTTCTCTCTAAGTAATTATTCCCACTAATTCCGCACTATTATCTAGCTATTATCCCTTATTCTATCTTAAAATACGCTTTCTAGCGTATATCTTCCTCTATATTAGATATATCCTATACCTCTACTAGGGAAAGCATATTCCTATTATATATTATATAAGTAGCACTATATTTCTATTAATTATTTCTAGCCTCTATACCTAGAATATCTAATATCTTATTTACATATTAATTATATTCTAGTTAGCGTCTATAATTATATAATTACCTAGCTAGGTAACTATTACTATATTATCCTATACTACCTTAGTTAACCTATTAAACGCTATATTATTTTCCTTAATTATATTAGTTACCTAGTTAATAACTATATCTTACCTATCTTTATCCTAGCTTAATTATAGTCTCTTCCTTATTTATAAGACTTCTTCTATAGGTACTACCCTAGTCCTAGGTTTATACTTATATCCCTTACTCTAGGTAGTAGTGTAAATATTTTAGTAAGTTATAGGCGCTAAGCTACTACTAATTATTATTATAGTAGTGCTAATACTAGTAGGTTAATTAGAGTAAATCCTATTATTAGGCAATTAAAAGTTAGCAAATCTACTACTTATACTTATAGTATAGTTACCTACTACTATTATAAGGCTCCCTTACTTTTTATATTATTATTCCTATTTTTTATTAGGGTTAACTATTTCTTAAATCTATCCTAATTAATTCCCTAGTAAGCGCCTACTAGTAACTAACTAATAGTGTAAATCTTAGTTACTAAATTAATATTATATATATAGTTCCCTTATAGGCTAATCTTCCCTAAATAAATCTAGCTAGTGCTAGTATAGCTAAAGTCTTCCTAGTATATTATAGGAATTACCTAATTTCTTAACTAGCCTATAGTTAGATAGCTATATTATTAATTTTAAAAATATTAAAAATTCTTTAATAAATCTATTATCTTATAGGTATTTCTTAGCCTCTAGAGTTATAAATCTCTAATAGTTTATTATAAAGTTATCTATAATATAATAGATAACTATATTACTAATAATTACTTAGACTTTTTAACTCCACTCTAAGGCTTCTATAGCATTTATAGTGTTTATTTACTACAATAAGTGTGTAATTAATATATTATAGTTATATTAGATATTAGATAAAAGTGTTGTGTTTAGTATATAAGGTAAAAGGGAAGTGTGTAAAGTAAAAGTAAAGAATAAAGTAGTAATCCTAAGTATAAAAGTAAAAATTTTCTCTTATAGCTATAATACCTATTATTACTATAATAACTCTAGCTTATTCCTTATAGCCTAACTTTTAATAGTAATTAAGCTATTTATTAATTTAGTAACTACTACTAGTAGTAACTATTAATTATATATTAGGGCTAAACTTTTAAACTTAACTAGATATTTTATATTTCCCTTCTCCTTATTCTAGGCTAGAATTATCTTAACTTTATAATCTACTAATTAAATTAGTGCTATTACTCTAAACTATCTACTAAATATATCTTTATAGAATTACTCTAAATAGTTAATTAAGATTACTAAATAAATTCACTAGTTATCTAGTATATCTAGTCTATAGGCTAACCTCCTAACCTATTATATAACTTAGAAAGGTCTAGTGAACTTTAGTCTATATTTTAGACTTATAGTCCTTAGAATTATATACGCCTAATTATCTAACCTAACTAATACTTAGTCTCCTACTATAAAAACTTGCTAGTATACTTCTAATTATAATATATCTTTATTTAGATTACTACTATTATAATTATATTATACGCTTATAGTCTTTCTAATAGCTTATTTAATATTTCTAGCTCCCTTAGGTATAATAAGGAAACCACGTTATTAGGGAAAATCCTATAATAATCTAGTTTAGGGATTATCCTATTATTTTAATTATTATATTATTAAATTTAAATTATAATTATAGTAGTGTCTATTACTATAACTAATTATTATCTAGTTATATAAAGTACATCTAGATAGCTAACTTAATTATCTATATAGTTTATTCTATCTATTTATCTATTTATAGATAATACACTATTAAGTATAATAATTTTATTCTAACTAGTTCTAGAATACCTTCTATAATACTACTAAAAATCTCTAATTATAATTACTTATAATTACCTTAGGTATTCCCTAGTTTACTATTAGTAACTAATTATATAACTTCCTTATATATATTACTACTATAATATTATTTTAATAAGGCTCTAATATAGTTTACTTACTAAATTTATCTATAATTACTAGTATAGAATTATTACCTTTAACTAACACTAGTAATAATAATAGGAAATTAATTAAGATTATATAATATAGTGCTAGTAGTACTAATAATAGTTATAGGTTACTATATTATAGATATCTCCTCACTTAGTAAACCTAATATAAGGGTATTTTCTTAAGTATTATTATAACCTACGTAAGCTATGCAGTATATAGAATTATTATATAATCTCGCTTAATTTTAGGTAACCTATATAATTACTATTATATATAGAATTATATAAATCTCTAATCATGGACTTAGGTATACATAATTATAGCTATATCCCTAGGGTTATCTTCTAGAGTAAGCTATCCTCCTAGCTAAATAGTAGCTTAGCCTAGTTTTCTATAGGCAATTAGGTATTAGTTTCTAGCACTATCTTAACATGTTACTATATTAGGTCCTAGTTATATCCTAGTTATATTAAATCCTTAAAATTAGGAGATATTCCCACTAAAGACACTATTAGCCTTTCCGCTATAGGTATAGTAAACTATAGTATTAGTATAATAACTAGATTACGTTCTATATATTACACCACATAGGAATTATTATAAAGTAACTTCCACTGCTTAGGCCTATTATCTAGTATATTATCTAGTTATCCTAGAGCATTACTATTATGTGTTTTCTCTATTATTTTTAATTTACTTAGGGCATCTAGCACTAGGTAGTCCTTACCTAGCTTATAGATTGCCTTTACATTAAATTAGCTAATATATTCTATTACTTGTATTAGTTACTTATTTACTATATGCCTACTTATTGTATTTATAATATCTAGTTATTAACCTATATCTATAATTAAGTAATAATCTATAAAACATACTACTAGTAGTAGCTAAGTTACCTTAATCTATTATCTTAATTTATAAAGCATTTACACATACCTATAGACTTTAAGCTCCGTTAACTAATATCTTTTTCTATATCTAATAATATTCTAGAGAGAAACATAATTAGCTAGATTGCTATATAGGGAGGGTATTTAATAATAGTCCCTTTACCCTTAATTTTAGGATGGTTTTCTCCTTTATATAATATATTATAACACTAATACCTACTCTAATATGTTAAAATTAATAAATAATTATTAATTTAGAGAGAATAGTGTTAAAGTAGTATGTTTTATTAGCACGGCCTTTAATATATTAAATGCCTTAACTTCCCGCCTAGAAGGCAGAAGTATATTTACACTTCTTACCTAATTATATCTAGCTAGCTTAGACCTCTTACCCTTTCCTTTATTATCTTTATCTATTTTTACTACCTAATATACTTAGAGTAAGTTTATTTTATAATCCTATAATAGTTTAATAATTATAGCATATCTTAGGATATATTATCTTAAGGCTCCTACAAATCCTAGTAAGTGTTCTAGTGCTTATAATGTCTTTAGGAACTTAAGTTATTATATTACCGCTAATTTTTAGCTAGTGTTAATATTCCTAAGGAATTAACTAACTTTCCTAATACTTTAGCTATTAGGTATGCTATAAATATCTTCTTTAGCCTAATTAAAATGTTATTCCTAATAAGCGTTAAAAGGTCTGTCTAAGATCTATAATATATTAATTAAAGCTAATTAACGTAATAATAATATTATTATAGTACGCTATTGCCCCTATATTACGTAAAATATTGTCTATATGCCTCTAGACATAGGCATTAGATCCTTTATATCCTATAATTAGGACGTTAAATGTAAATTATCTATTATGCGTAATAACTAATAATACCTATTATAAATCTAGGTAGACTAACTACTAATAATAAAATAATATAGCATTAATAACTATAATATATATAGTGTTTGTAATTCCTATAATAACTTCCTCCTACTGCCTTATTAGATATATATCTATTATTATTATAATATTTAATCCTTATATATCTACTACTATATATCCCTTCTAATTATCTCCTATTCCTATCTAAACCACAAAAACTAGAAACGCAAATAGTACTTATACTATTATATAAAAAACTTTTCCTACTACTAATAATTCTTTTATTATTTTCTTAATAATTATTTAATTATCTAGGCTAACTAGATAGATCCTACACTTCTTTAGGACTAAATCCTACTATTCTAGCTTTATTTACACTCTTATTTATTCCTTTTAGGGAACTATAGCAAATCCCTTATCACAGAACAAATCTATATAATCCTCTAATAGCTTTTATATCTATTATTATTCTTGCCCCTTATAAGGGTTAAAATAATTAACTTATATAACATTATAGACTACTATTTATAATTCCATTATAATCTACTCTAGGGTTAATAGACGTTTCTCTACATATAATTCTATTACTATTATAAGATCCGCTGCTAAGGGTTACTCTTTAGGGTTAACTATATATGCTCTAGCCGCTAGGTTAATGGATTTAAATCTCCTAATTCCTATTTTCTTCTAACTATTATAGGCTTATTACTTATGTTACACACTATAACGTGTTATGTTACCCTATCTACTATTACTACGTAAATGCCTAATTTCTTAAGCTACTTAGGTTTAAATAGCGCCTATGTAAGGGCTTGGGCTTCGCCTAAGCATTTACTGTAGTGCACACGAGTGGGGACAGTCCTAAGCAGGCAAGGACATAGAAAAGGGGCTAATATAAGGCAGCTAGGGGTATAAGGGGCTCTAGTGAGGATAGGTTTCCTACCTTTCTCTTTCCTTTCCTTAAGTTTCTTAATATTATATTAACGCCTATTATAGTTACCTAGGGGCTAGTCTATAATAATTAAGAAACTTTCTTTAGTCTTATAATAGCTACTAAAAGATATAATAGATATACTAATAGATATATTAATAGATTTAATAGGCACACTTTAGCTATAGGATTATCCTAGTTAAGGGATAGTTACTCCTCTATCTAATGCCTTAGTACTATAGGTAGCTTAGCAAGCCTAATTTAAAACGCTCTAACTTATACTAAGTAAGTAAATAATAGAGATTATATGCCTCTAGGAGTAAGTAAATACAAATTATATAGGACCCTTAACTTAATTACCCCTATAGCCTAGCCTAGTGCTCTAATAGTTAACCCTATGCTACTCCCTCTCTCTAATTTAGCCCTTACTATACCTAAAATAAAATAAAAACTAATCCCTATAGGCAACCTATATAATAGTAATAAGGCTTTATTTACTATATAGAGGCTCCTAATAGAGTATAAGTTATAGGTAGATAAGGACTTTATTAGTACTAATAAGGATAGATAGATATTTATTTACTAGAACCTCTCCTCTAAGGTATAGTCCTAGGTAGCTACTTACTTTAAGTCTAGTAGCTCTATTGCTTTTAATCCTATAGACTTCCTAGAATACCTTAGGACTATATTCTCTAACCTATATAGGTAGGAGATAGCCCTTATAGAGCTTAACTAGATAGAATAAGGGCTAGGGAGGCGTTTTCTACGTTCTTTATTTACTTTATAGAAAAGCTCTTAATAGTAGGAGGGGAACGCTAGGGGATAATGTAAAACTAGTAAAGCTCTAATATACACTTAATAAGTATTTAAGAGAGATTAGCGTAGGTTAGGGTATTAGCTATCTTAATTAGCATATAGCGGTTATATAGTATTATAAAATTATAGTTAATATTAAGGCCCTTGCCTAGAGGATAAGTATTAGACCTAATATAGACTTTAATAGGCTAAGTCCCTAACCTTAACTAACCATAAGGGTAACACTCTAATAATAGGGTTTATATAGTAGGGACCTAACTAGGGAAGTAAAATAAGCTAGCTAAAAGGAGAAGGAGATAAAGGCTACTATAAATATATAATAGGCAAAATAGGTATTAGAAGTAGTTTTAGCTAGACACTATTAAGAGGGATACTACCTCTAATATGGGTCTAAGGACTACTTTATCTAGGAGTGCACTTTTCTCCTACCCTACTGCCTATAGGTTAGTATTAATATATCTAGGGCAGATAAGGAAAGCGTAGATAAGGAAGTAAATATTCCCCTATAGAAAACAAGTAGCCCCTAAGCAGAGTCTTATATAGGGGTAAATAGGCTAGTTAACTACTATAATATAGGATAATTATAACTACTATATAGAGATAGAATGGGGCGTAGTATAATATATAAACTAACTACTATTTTTAATTTCTATACTCTTTAATATATATTACTTTATTAATATCTAAGTTAATTATAGTTATAATTACTATAGTGCTATAAGCGAATTAGTAGTAAGATAGCTTAGCCTAGAGCTTATATAGTTACTAAAATAGAGGCATATTTACACTATAGTAGAAATAGAAAGGAGAGGGAAGTGGGTTAAGAAAGATACCTCTTCTATAACCTATATAGTACACACTAGAATTAATATAGATAGCTAGGAGTTATTTATATACTTATATATTATCCTAGGTTTTACTTAGGATATAATATTTAGAATGCCTTAGTTAGAGTAGTGTAATGTAGTAATTTATATAGTAAAATAATAACTAGTTATTAGAGCTATAGAGGGCCTTTATATCTCTAAGGCCTCTACTTAGGCAGTGGAGGCACTAGTATAGGGAATTATTAGATCTCTTTATGCCACTAAGGCTTATAGGGTATAATAGAATAAGGACACTACTATAAGGTTTATTACTATAAGCTTAAAGGAGATAATAATAGTACTATAAATTACAGCGCCTAAGATAGAGCTAGCTAGTCCTAATACGTTAATGCTGCCTAAGGAGTTAGAGGACTTTATAGACCTCTTTAATAAGGCTAAGGCTAATGGTTTGCTCTCTTATAGGGGTTCTCTTAACTACTATATATATATACATAAGAACCTAGATAGGTCTAAACTAACACTCCTATAGGGACTATTATATAATATACTACGGGATTAGCTCTTAGAGGTTTAACGCTAGATTATAGACTTAATAGATAAGGGTTAGATCTATGCTAGCTTCTTATTAGCTATAGCTCCTATCTTTCTTGTTAAAAAGGTAAATAGGGGATAGCGTTTTTACGTAGACTATTATGCTCTTAATAAGATAATAGCATAGGACTATTACCCTCTCTTACTAATTAAAGAGATGTTATGCTCCCTATCCTAGGCGTATTAGTTTATAAAGGTAAATGTTTATATAGTATTTTATAAACTATAGATAGCTAAGGGTAAGGAGCACCTTATAGCGTTTTATATAAGGTTTAGCCTATTTAAATAGCTAGTCTATCCCTTTAGCTTAGCTAGCGCACTAGTAACCTTCTAGTGCTATATTAATAAATCCTTAGGGGACGTATTAGGGACTTTATTATAGCTTACCTTAATAATATTCTAGTTTACTTAGGGGGTTAAGGAAGGACTATATAGCTAAGGTTTAGTTAGTTCTTAGCTGCTTAAGGGCTGTAGGCTTGTACCTTAACCTTAATAAATCTATATTCGCTATAAAAGAGGTTTAGTACCTAGGATATATTATTATAGTAGGATGCTTAATTTGCCTAGATCCCGCGAAGGTTATAGCTATAAGGGAATAGGTAGTACCTATAAAGCTACGTGGGGTTTGTAGCTTCCTAGGATTTGCGAATTTTTACTATGATTTTATTAGTAACTTCTTAGAGATAGTGGCTTTGCTAATATAACTTACTAAGAGGAATGTTCCTTTTAATAGGGATCTAAGGAGGATAAGGCCTTTAAGAGGTTAAAAGATGCCTTTATTATATACCTAGTGCTAGTATAATAGGACTTAGACTACTTAATAGTGGTGGAAGCTAATTGTTTAGGCAAAGCCCTTAGTGGGTGCTTCTTATAATAAGGTCCTAATAGCGTCTTATACCTAGTTACTTACTATTCTACTAGTCTTATGCCCTGTAAAAGAACTATATAATTTATAATAAGGAACTCCTTGCTATTATCTCTTGCCTTAAGGCATGGTTAGTAGAGCTTTAGGGCGTATTCTATCTATTTATTATCTATATAGATTATAAGAACTTAGAATACTTTATAACCCCTTAGTTAATATTAGAAAGACAGGCTTAGTAAGCGAATATACTCACGTTATTTAACTTTTACCTCTGTTATAGGCCTAGTATATAAGCTTAACGCCTAGATGCCCTTTCCTAGAGGAGTAGGACTAGAATAGATTAGCTTTAAGGATAGGGTATATTCTATAGCCTATTACTATTATATAACTCTTACTATTACTAAAGGTATAGAGGATAGCACTAGCCTAGTGCTATATCTTATGTATACGCTATTACTACTAGTAGGGGAGGCTCTTTTTACTACTAAGTACCTTTAGACCCTATAGGACTAGGCTATTATATTAGACCTTATATATAGTATTTAATTAAGGACTATTTAGGAAGGGGTTAGAAGTTTCCCCTAAAGCGCTAATAAGGGAATAGGTTATGGATTATTCTATAAGCGTATATAGGGCGCTTTAGTTTAGGGGCTATACTTAGGTTCTAGCTTAGGAACCCCTTATAATAACCCTTATATAATAATACTATAACTTACTAGTGGTAGGGCACCTAGGTTATAATACTATATTTTAAATTTTATAATAATAATTCTATTAGGATAGGATATTATAGGATATTACTTAGCTTATTTATAATTATCACTGCTTTAGTAGTTATAAGAGTTATTAATAGTGTTAGGGCTTACTAAAGCCTTTACTAATCCCTAATTAGTTCTAGTCTTAGATTTCTATTAACTTTATAATAAACTTACTAGTAGCATCCCTAGAGAGGCTATAGTACCTTATAGTTATTATAGATAGACTCTTAAAGTTTATGTAGTTAGAAGCTATAACCTCTATTAGGGCTAAGGAGTGTGTAGAATAGTTTAAGATAGTCTAGTAGAGGTTTTAAGGATTTCCTAATCTATTATTATAGATTAAGGGTTAGACTAGCTAGGAAAATTTTAGATAACGTTATGCTCCTATATTAGAATAGACTAGCTACTTTCTATATTACACTACCTATAGACTAATAGCGGTATAGAGTAGGTGAACTAGGAGGTGTAGGTAATACTATATGTTATAGTCTCCTTCTTATAGTTTAATTAGCTAGAGTATCTAGTAGCTTGCTAGCTTATGATTAATAATAGGTCCTCTTCTATAATAGGAGTTAGCCTAAATAAGTTACTATATAGCTATAACTTAGAGCTAATCTAGTTATAACTAGACTAGTCTGCCTTTATAATAATACCTAAGGGATAAGCTATATAATTCCTTAAACACTTATAAGAGGGTACTTATCTAGTGTAAGCTATAATAGCTTATATTTAATAAAGATAGTAGGACGCTATATTAGCTTCTTAATAGCTAGTAAAATAGTTTTAAGTTAGAGATAAGGTATAGCTTTTACTTAAGAATATTAAGACTAACTATCCCTTATAAAAACTTAATTAGGTTATAGTAAAGTATATAGTTATAGAAGTACTAATACCACTTATAGTATAGTTAGATATTCTAAGGGTATTTACCTGGTTTTCTATGTAGACCTTATTAAATAGGCTGCAGAGGACCCTCTCCTAGCTAGAGACTCTAGGACTCTTACCTAGGGCTAGAATAGGTCCTAGTAAAGGATAATAATAAACTTATAGAGGAATACTAAGTTAAACGGATCTTAGTGGCCTAGAATACCCTAGGCTAGGGTAGGAGACATAATATACTAGTTAAGTGGGCGGGTTATATATAGCTAATATAGGAACCGCTAGAGAGTATAACGTAAATATAAGCCCTTAATAAGTTTAAAGTGGAGTAGGAGATATATAATATAATAATAGACTAAATTAATTATAAACTACTTATCTACCTATAGAGACTTCTAATAGTGCGTAAGGCACGCCTAATTTACACCTTATTAACTTATTCTAGCTACTAAAATAAACTTAGAATCCTTTATCCCCTATAGCATAAGGGTTACCTATGCTATTAGATAGGTTATTATTACTATTAGATAGGATATTAATTAGCGTTGCCTTGTGTCTAGTAAGGACGCGGATAGTATTATAATAGATAGGATAGCTACCACTATAGTTCTAGATAGTAGGAGCGGAATAGTAATTAGTAAATGTAAAGTAAGTGTAGGCTAGGGGTAGCCTGTCTCTAGGTTAACCTCTAGTAGGGTATAAATATTAGGTAGTATTTATTACTATAAGACGCCTACTACCTAGGACGTAATTAGCACAATAGTTAGTTAATAAGAGGGTAATTTATCTCTAGACTTAATAAGTTAATAGCCTAGTTACTACTATAGTAGTGGGGAGAGAGAGCCTTAAGGAGGCGTGTAAACTAGTTATAATACTCTTAATGCATAGAGTTTAAACTGCCTATAATCTACTAGTTCTATTAGAATAGAATACCTATAACTTACTACATAGAGTTTCCTATACTATAGCTACCTATAGGGCTACTACTACTAAAGGGAATAACTTTAAGCCTAGTTATATTTATAGTAGGGGAGTTAGAGAAGGGAGGTAGCCTAAGGGCTAAATAAACTAGTACTAGATTAAATTAAGCCTAGTTTAAAAGGGTATTCTATTAACTAATAAGGGCACGGAAGCCTTAGGATAGCACTAGTATCTTCTTCTTAGTTATTGTAGTCCTTATAACGCTAGGCATAATAATATATGTCCCTAAGGTAATTATAGCCTTAAGGTCTTTTAAATAATATTAGAGCTAGGGGTTAGCTAATAGGAACCTAGTTAACTAGATATAGGTTATGTAATTCTGCTAATATAGGGGCAGGACTAGTTACTTTTAGGAGGGTAGTAGTCTAATATGCCTATAGTAAGGTACCTTTTAATATATAGCCTATAGGGCTAGAAGACTGCTTAGGAGTAGTATGCTCCTTATTATCTAAGTTCCCTTAATAAGGAACTTACTAATAAACTAGGTAGGTAGTGTAGTAGGGGTAGCTAGAGCTTATAGGGGAACGCTATAGGGGTTACTATATTAGGCTATGTTTAGTAAGAGTCTAATAGGTAAATAAAGGTGTTTTTAATAATAGGATAGGAAGGAGTAATAGCACTATAATATTTTAGGAAAATTTTATATAAGGAAAGTAAGGTTATATAATAAAAATAAATAGTAGGTAGTAAGTAGGGGTTTTTACGCTAGTAGAGAATAAGTTATGCTCTAGTAGGGGTGAGGCTACTGTTAACATAATAATAATGTAGGGCTAAGAGAACGCATTACGCGCCCTGCCTAGGCCTAATATTAAAATAATAGGTCCCTGTAATACATTAAGGGGGTAAATACCTATAATAACTATAGTTAAGGGTAGCAGGAGGGGAGGAGTAAGGGCATATATAAGGGCTTAGGCTTTGCCTAAGTATTTACTATAGTGCACATAAGTAGGGATAGTCCTAAGTAGGCAAGGACATAGAAAAGGGGCTAACATAAGGTAGCTAGGGGGTATAAGGGGCTCTAGTGAGAATAGGTTTCCTACCTTCCTCTTTCCTTTCCTTAAGTTTCTTAATATCATATTGACGCCCTATTGCAGTCGCCTAGGGCCAGTCTATAACACCCTATTATCTTTACTAAGCTACTATTTAATTAGGACTAGTGTTATTATACCTAGCTAAAGGACTACTATATTAGCTAATTTAACTAGTATATCTATTTTTAGTTAATTATACCACACTACTATAGGGATAGCAATATTACTATATATCCTAATAACTACTTTCCCTTTGCTTACTATAATATTAATCTACTATAGTATAATATAGTCTATACCTAATAGTACATTTGCTCTTAATAACTTAATAATTAAGACCTCTCTAATAAATAATATAATTATGGGTTATTTATCTAGTGTCCTGCCTAGAAAGTTTATTAGTAATAATATATATTTATTAGTAAAGTGGCTATTTACACTAATCCCTTTACTGTAATAGGTGCTGCCCTTATTTAAATCTTAATATCTAGGTACTATTTAGCTACCTAACTAGCATTTGCTAATGTAATTAAGTAGCTAGTATTATAATAAATGTCTACCTAACTATCTAAATCTTCTAAATTCAGGCAAATCTAGAATTATAGGTAAGTCTATAACTAAAACATATAGCCTACTCCTATATTACACTATATGCTAATTATTAATTAAAAGATTAGGATTTAGACGCCTGTTTTTAACTTAGCTTTTATTATATCTAATAATTATAGTTTGTCTGCTACTAATTTTATTTATGTTTATATATTATCTATTATAATATTTAAGTAATCTTAATTACTATATGTCTAGGATAAGGAATAAGCTTCTATAGTTTTATTATAAGCTAACTTACTACTAATTATACTATTATATAGCAGATTATATATGGCATTTAAATAGCTAAAGAGTGTATTATTAGACGCGAATTAGGTAAAGCATATTTAATATATGCAGACTATATTATTAATTCCTATAAATTAAACTTATTCCACCTAGTTATTATTCCACGGGGCTCCTTCCTAATTATCCTAAGGGTAAGGTTCCTACTATTCTATATCTAGGTATAGAATATAACTATCTAAATCTTCCTATTCTAGTTATTAGTAATTATTTTCTTATCTAGCGTTATTTTCTCGCTTATCCTACTATTAATTAGTTTAATCTCTATCTACTATCTAATCTAGTTTATTTACCTAATATACTGCCTATAGGCACTGTAGTAGAATCGCCGGTTTGTTTAGTGGTTTTATTACATTGCTAAATAGTATTGTCCTATCTATAGCTAGTCTATTATATCTAGCGTTAGCATTTCTATATTGCCTTTATTAATTAGGGTAATATAACTAATTACTAAACTATTATTCTTAATTATTATAATATAGTCTCTATTATTTATATTATTATTATAGGTTAGGATTACGGAATAGCTAGCTATTATAGTAATTATTTCTAATACTATTCTAGTAGTTATTCTAATATCCTCTAAATCGCGGTCTATTAATCCTATTATATAGTTAGAATCCTCTACGCTAGCCTTAGATATTATAGCCTCCGCGTGGACTTAGTCCTTATTAAATATCTCTAAAGTGTTAGTTAGTAATTTATCTATACCTATCTTATGCCTAGCTTATAATTATTAATTCCCTTTCTCTAATTTATATTAGAAACTAGTTAATTATTATATTAGCTAATAGTGGTGTGATAATTATCTAAATTTTAGAGTTAAAGGCTTAATAGACTATTTATAACTATATTATATTATCCTAATAACAGGCCCTTATATCTTAAAGTAGATTATATATAAAGATAGTAATATCTTCCCTATTATAATACTTCTATAGTAAGTATTATATATTCTTAATCCTATTTAATACTATAGACTATAGCTCCTAGAATCTTTTAATTAATTAGCTATATATTATCTTTAGTAATACTTCCCTTAATAATTCTTACTCTAAGGTTATAAGTAGCTAGCTATACTAGTTAAGTGCTTATCCCTATAAGTATAAAATCTATATATCTTTAACTAGCTTTTCTAAGTAACTAACCGCTATATCTTCTAGTTACTATGTAAATGCTAATACATATTTATAGATTATTATAGTGGATTTTATATTTACTATAATGCCTTAACCTTTATTATCTTTAATACCTAGATTAAAGAATCTAATATCCGCTGCCTATAATAGTAGTTATATTACTAGTATTATATCTAGCTATAGGATAGGGGATTAGCGTGTAGTTTACCCCTACTAGATATATTACAATAAGGTTCTATTTATCTAAGCGTTCTCTTGTAGTAAGTAATACATTATCTAAGTTATATTAGGTTATTAACCTAATAGCTACCCCTAATCTATTAGAGCAAGCTAATCTAGTAGCAGTGGATATTAGTCCCTATAATCCTTATTACTAGGCATTACATAGCGTTATTATAATGCCTAGCTAGTTAGGCTCTCTAATAATCTTAGTTAAGTAAAGTGCTAGCGAGTTCTAACCTCTTAGGGTAGTAAATTATAAGCTAGGAAATTATATAAAGGGGATTATAAAGAAGGGTAATAGGTAGTAACTTATATATTATAAGGCTATTCCTTCCTATTTTAGGGAAGATACCTCTAACTACTATATAGCGTCTAAATTAGGTAATTTAACATATAGTGCTTAGTTAGACTTAAAATTAAGCCTATAATTCTTAGGCTTAAGGCTTAGCTATTCTAACTATTAGGTTATAGTATCTACCCCTATGTTATTTAGTGTTTCTAGCCGCTTAAATTATATAGGCCTAAACTATAGCTTCTAGAGCTATAACTAAGGTTACTACTTATTATTATATGTTAAGGGCTCGCTAGGTAATATTAGTTACCTATTACCTAGTGCCTAGAATAGTTAAGCGGTTATAATCCACTTATCTAGTAATTATCTAAATTTCTTTTATTCTCTGCCTATTCCACTAGATAGTTATAAGCATATACTTCTAAATAGTTAAATAGCAAGAAATTTAGCGCTAAATACTATAGGAGTTACTACTAGTCTTTAGGAATTTCTAGTTCTATTATCCTTATAAACTAGAATAAGGATTATACTTCCTAGATTATTATCTTTAATAGAGATTAGTAAGATATTTATTACCTATTAGATTAAGTAAATACGTAGAAATAGAAATAAAAGTATAAACAAAATAGTTCTAGTTATTATAATGTAGCAATTACTACTAACTATTAAGGGAATCGTGTGAAGGTTATTATTCCTCGCTAAGCTAGTCTCTGCTAGTCCACTATATATGCGCCCAACCCTGGTCACGTGTTGTGACAATGACTTTTGACGCAGACCTCCGTATAGCATCTCCTTGGACTCTGTCCACCTTGTGGAGTCACGTCAACTAAGGTCTGTATCCTAGAGGTACATTCGCTTATATATTAATAGGCTAATAATAAATGTACTGCTGATCTTCCCTATCTCCTTAGACACGGTCCACCTTGTGGAGTCACGTTAACTAGGGTCTGTACCTAATCGGATGAAAGCGGATAAGAGGTACATTTGTTTATATGTAAACTGCCTAATAACAAATGTACTAGTCATTCTCCTATACAAATTGCTACATTACACTTACTGATTAATCTTAGATAAGCAACGCGTACCCACGCGGTCACTGACGGCCTGTGGGGCCCCATAGACCCACAAGGTGGACAGAGTCCAAGGAGATACTACGTACATGTACCCATGTTCCAAACTATGGGTCTCCTGCAAAGAATCGTTCATCGTTCAACTTGTACGTAAGTTCCGATGCCCGCGCCGCTCGAAAGGTCAAAAGGTCCCCTACTACTCCGCAGTATGTAACCTGTTCTGGCAAAAATCGACGATGAAAATCTGTGCCGTGGCCTGGCCGGGCTCCTCCTACCTTCCGTGCTTCCTAATAATTCCCCGGCCCTTTACTTTTCGAGGTCTGTCTGACCCCGCTCGCCAGAGGGGTTGAGGAGGGGGTTGAGGAGGGAGGAGGGGTCCGTCGTTCCTCACTCAACTGGGCGGGAAGAATTTCTCTATTTCACTGCCCGCCTTTCACTGACCTGACACCTGACGCTTCTCGACGGCCCGGGACGGCGGTGCGCCGCCGTCACTGATCACACTTATCACTGGTCAAAACCACCACCCGCTGCAAACCGAGCATCTCTAATCCGTACGAAGTCGTCTTCGTCGCAACCTCGCGGCGCCTGATTGCCACGGCCTCGCTTCGTCTGCCATGGCCCAATCTCAGCACGCTGCCGGCACCTCTGCATCCAGCCCCAGCGTCTCTGCGACGCCAGCAGGCGGCCAGCAATCGCAGCCACCCGGGTCGTCGTCCTCACAACAACAACAACAACAACAACAACATGAACAACATCAAGCCCAACTCGCCGCCGCCGCCGCCCAACATAAGCGTGTCTACCAAGCCTGTATCCCCTGCCGTCGCCGCAAGGTACGATGCGACCTGGGTAGTGTCGACAACCCTCACGATCCGCCCTGCGTACGCTGTCGCCGCGAGAGCAAAGAATGCTTCTTCTCTGCCACTCGTCGCAAGCGAAAGACGGACGATGGCGAAGGCAGCGATTTTGACGAGTACATGGTTCGAAATGGCCGCAAGAGGCTTCATGCCGAGGCGAGCTCACCTCCACCACGAATCGACCGCCGCTTCTACAGTGATGTTCCACTGACGCCCGGAGGCTCCCAAGGCCGCACTCAGCCCTTGCGTCGACCCGATGGCAAGTCGAGTTCACGGCGAGATTCGGAACTTGACGGCGACGGCGACGCCAATCTGGAAAATCTCGAGGCCCAGACAGCTATGCGCCGTGCAGTGTACAACCCCACGACGCGCTCGACTTGCTCTACAAGGCTGCAACCGACAGGTCTGTCGTCGAGTCGTCTGGCAAGATGGACAACAGTGCTGACTTTATTAGTCCCGCTGCGAACAATCATGTGCGCGAGGGAAGCATTGCCTCAGTAACGACCGCTGCCGCTCATCAACCCACACCCCAAGATGCCGCCACGGCCAGAGATGTTCCCAGACCGAGGTCCATGTCGAACAAGATGGATGTCGAACAACAGCAACAGCCGCGGCAACAGCTTCCCGAGAACCACCATCCTCTGCAAATACCCCCGGCAGGCTGTTGATCCCGCGCTCGCACAACAGCCAGCTTTGCGAGCTCAACCTGGCTATGCAGAGGCGCTGCGAGCGTGGTCGAGATTCCGCTTCGTTCGTGCAGGCTGGTTCACGTCCCAAGAAGCTATTGAATACATTGACTAGTAGGTTGCGTGCCTGTATTACCAGGCTTGGATTGTAGATCGCGTGCTGACTGACCACTTGATATTCGGCAGCTACTACAAGTATTTATCACCAATGACGCCGATATCACCACCCACCTTCAGCGACCCTACATCCCACGTGACTCTTTTGACGGAAGAACCCATCCTTACCGTTACACTTCTCACCATCGCTTCGAGGTACCGTCAGATGCCTGGGACAGGCGGCCACTGCCGTTCACACGCGATTCCTGAGCAGCTGTGGACCTATCTTCGAGGCATGATTGAGCGTTGCCTCTGGGGACAGGAAGCTTTGGCGGCGGATTCTGCGGCTCAGGCGGCCCTGGCTCCTCGTCCGTCATCATGGAAGAGACGGATACCAGTAGTACTGCGCCATGGCGGGGCATGAGGAAAGGGAGTCTGCGCACTCTGGGCACTATTGAATCCTCTTGATTCTTACGGAATGGCATCCGCGTGCCCTTCACTTTCCTCCCCAAGAAGCTACCGATGAGCTCATGCTTCCCGACTACAGTGGCGGCCCCACGACGTCTTCCGATGACCCGAGCCGGAATGTCGGCGCTGGATTTGGTGGCAAGAGGATCGAGAGCTGGCTGGAGCCAGCCTGGAGAAGCGATCGCATGTGCTGGATGCTTCTCAGCACTGCCATGGGGCTTGCATATGAGCTGGGCGTCTTTGATGACATCGACGAGATGCTCAAGGACGATACCATTACTCGCCCAGAGTACTTGGACGAAGCCTACAGAACCAGGGCCAACCGCATCAAGAGACTGCTGCTCATCTATACATCTCAGCTGGCAGGCCGGCTTGGCTGGACAAGCATGACACCTGAGCATCTTCGAAGAGCCGATCCTGCAGTGTCTCGCCGCCGTACCGTGTCCAACGAGGGGAATACCCCGAGCACCTCGTCCATGACCAATGGCTTCAACTATGTGCCAGACTTGGAGCTCGATGATCAAATCATCCACTGCTGGGCCGGAATCAGCAACGCCATGCATGTTGGCAACGAGAAGCTGTTCAAGTCTCGGAAGTACACGACCGAAATCATCCAATCGGGACGATATGTCGAGCTACTAAGAGAGTACAGTCCTCTGCTCAAGGATTGGTACAGGGAGTTTGAGCTGTTCCGCCTGCCTCAGTTTATCAGACATATCCTGACTATTGAGTATGAATACGTTCGCATCTACGTCAACTCACTTTCGCTGCAAGCGGTTGTCGAGCGTTGCACCAACAATGCCGGACAAACTGCAAATGGAAACAATGGCAACGGACAAGCTGCCAGTGGTCCCACGACGCAGCTTTCTCCGCAAACCCTGATCAACTACGGCAAGCTGCCGCTCGGCCAGCTCGGCGGCTTCACCATTCACGACCAAGAATATGTTCGAGAGGTCGTCGACGGATGTCGGAACTTGCTTCGCACCGTCGTCGACGGTCTCCTCCCGGGGGCTACTTGAAGCACGCGCCAGTCGGACTTACTTTCGCATCATCAGTGGAGCCATGTTCCTGCTCAAGACGTTCGCTCTGGGCGCCCCGCGGTCTGACGTCAAAATGAGCATAGACCTCATGGATGCCTGCGTGGAGGCACTGCGAAACTGCGTGGTGGACGATGTGCATCTGGGCATCCGCTTTGCCGACCTGCTTGAGACGCTGACGAGTCGATTGCGAAACCGGTTCATCCAGGCACCGACCATGCAGCAGAGCTCAGCCAAGGATCAAAGTCCTCTTCCCGAAGGCGCCATGCCTGGTCTCGCTGCTGCGGCTGCAAGCGGCGACACTGCCAATGGGTGGGCAAGCATGCCCAGAAATTGCGCGAAGGCCTCAATGGACAATGTAAGTCTCCCATATATGACTTCAAGCTTTGTCACATGCTGCTTCCAGCAAGACTGGATCAATAAATGCTAATGTTTCCATTGTCAGATCGCCCAGTATCCCCAGGAGCCGAAGGCAACAACAACAACAACAACAACAACAACAACATCTCGGCTACGCCGTTCGACTTGTCCACGGGCAACTTTCCTTACCCGGGCGCGTCGTCCATTGGGCCGTCCACTCCAGCTCCCCACGTCGAACACAATGGCGTCGCTGCTACCGCGCCCGGCGTCGACATGCACCTCTTTGACGAATGGAACAATCCCGGCAACGAGATGTGGTACCTCCCCGGCCCCGCCTTCTTCCAGAACATGGGTGACAGTTCCGTTGCCATGACGGCCGAGGGTGTCAACGTCGGTGGTTTGGACCTGCTCGAGTACATGGCCATGGACCCCGTGCAATTCTCCAGCATCGACGGGCCAGGATCGGCCAATGGGTAGGTAATGCTGGTAATTAAAGCGCGGGCGGGGACATTTGAACTCTGATTGAGGTCCTCGATTCCGCACCTCAGAAGCAGCCGCATCACGACCTTCGGCTGCATCGGTTCGTCGCTTGTTTCTTGAATTCACCCTTTCATCTTTGCCCCGCGCACGACCCATGTCCAGTGAATGCCTTGTACATACACAAGTTCACGTACGACACGAGGACCGCGAAAAGGATTAGTAAAAGTTGGATTATATTCTGCATTTCGGCCATCATGGACAAGGTGTTCTCCCCTCTTTTTTTCTCTCTCTTTCCATATATACTTCAAAGGGAAATTTTTTTTTTTTTTTTTCAAACGAAAGGATCGAATGAAATGGTGGACACGACCAATCAGTCGCCAGCCAGTCAGTCCATAAGACGTCGATGATGACGTGAGGGCAACGAGTGTGTCAGCACGCACGACCGACTGATAGGTGAAGCTGCGGAGAATATTGGAGTCTTCGGTGGTGGCATTGCTGGTTGGACAAACTGCGCCCAGCAGACTGGAGTGGATGGAGCCCGATGAGACGGACGAGCAGGTAGATACGACACACTAGGTGTCAGTAGCAATCTATTGACTGGTCTACATGATACTTTTGCGTGCCGTGTTGACGACACAGAGCCAGAGCCGTGTATAGCGTGAACAGAGAGGCCCACGTCCTTCACTCCAATGACCCAAGTCAACAAGCAGAGCACATGTACTGCAAGCTTTTGATGAATGTAGGCCAATTTGAATTACATTTGCTTATTAATGGAATGAATCATTGATGCTACCTTGGCTACAATATGACATCTCCAAATTTCCCCAAAGCCAGCCGACTCTTCTTTTTGCCCCACTGGACAGAAAATTTGCTGCATGTAATTTGTACGATTTGAAACCCACAAATGAGAAAAATTGTGCAACAAGATTGTATGAGAAGTGATAAAAATGGCGAGCATATCGTGGTCCGGCGTTAGGAACTGACGCTGATGTGTGCCTCTAATGGGGATTTGGTACCCGAGCGATCCCTGGAGACACACAACGAACGATGCGTAAAGAACAAATTTGGCCACCTGGCCAATAATAATGTAATGGGAGTTTCGGACAAAACTAACAAAATAGAGGAGGGGTATTTGAGGCAGTGAAAAATAAAGGGTTGTTTGGAAGTTGTACCAACACCGGTTAGAGTCCGTAAGTGGTTACTCGATTGGAATGGGCTTCTTGCAGGGCTGTGCGTTTGTTAGTTTCCCTCATCTCTCTCAGTTATTACTTCAGTATAGCGTGACTTACTTTGCAGCACTCTCAACTGTCTGGTGCGGTCCTCGCAGGCAACTTGAATGCCTGAGCCCTCGATGAACTCGAGGACGACACTATTGGGGAGCTCCTGCACCTCCACATCGGGAATGTTGGGAGGCCGGAACTCGCTGAGGTGGTACCGTTTGGTGCCTTGGGCTGGACGGCCGTTTTGGACCGGTAGAGCGCTTAGAATGAGGAAGCCCTGCGAGTCCAGGCTCATGTTTCTGCGTTTCCACAACAGGTTGTCAGGGAACTGAACATTAACATCTCCCATATATGACACAATAGTTGGTGTTCCTGTGGTGGATGGCCGTGACTGAACAGACTCGTGTGCCTCTTCCTTCGTTGCTGTTGCAGAAATGGAAGGGAGGTTGTTCTTGGAGCGCGAACTGGAAAGGTTGGACAGTCGACGCATGAAGCGGCCGGCACGTGACAACTTCTTGTCGCCATTCGTAGATTTGGCATCGTCGCCAAACGCAGATTCTGATGGCAACAATATTGTCTCGCGGTCCTTGCTGAAGGATGATCGAGGGAAAATGCCGGATTCGCATGCACCGACTCGGCCCGGCCCGGCGAGTAGGGAGAATTTCCTGTATCAGAGGCTACTGACTTTCGTCTCTCCTTGATGAAGCCCTTGACGATACCAAGCGAAGACTGGCGTGGCTTGCTGGACTTGCTCTGCTCATACAAGTCGTTGCCGCGATCCTGAGTTTGCTCGAAGCCAGAGTAATCCTTCTCTGCAGCAAAGGCAGTTTGATGATCTACCAGAAGCGGCGACTGCTTTAACTCCAGGTGATTGTATTCAGATGGATCTCTAGGCGGCTCAAAGCTCATGTGCCCCGTGTGGTTTGGGTCTCGAATGATTCTAGCCATGACTGAAACTGACTCTGGGCGGCCCTGGGTGTTATCACTACTAGGAACGCCCGGGTTGCGAGGAGTTGTGCTAGCTGTCGGCGACTCAAACATGGATAACCGGCTCGTCACAGATCCGGATCGTTCGAGACGGTTGCGTCTAACTGCTTCCGCAGAGACTTCTTGGCTTTGCTCGGGTGAGGGGGTGTTTGGTTGCGAAACGAATTGGCCCTGTCTATGACGGAGGGTGATCTGGACGGCTCTCTCTTCTTGACTGCATAAAAGGTCGAAGAAGGTCGTTCTCTGGCAGGAGAAGCCGGGGCATCTCCCGAGGCGGCCGAAAGTTTCTCCAAAGCCTTGATTCGTTGCGAGATGCTGGAACCGATATTGTTCGACTTCTTGGCCAGGTTGCCGCCTTGTTGTTGTTGTTGAGTGATATAGTGCAAGTAGGCAGCCCCGAGCTCATGGACCTCGCCGACGATTGGTTCGCATCAGCAGGAACGATCAAGTTTCCGCGAACGGGATTTGAAACTGTTCGGACAGTCTGAGTTGAGGGGGCTTCATCTTGCTCATTCATGGTGTTCTGGGGAAGCTGGGAGTTATGGGTGTCTTGATGACGGAAACTGGTGTAGCTTTTTCGAGCGATGCGCTCTGGGTGTTATTCTCGGTGTCCTTCTTTAGTTCCAGATTTATGGTCTTTATGGGCTCGATTTGTGATCTCCGTTTACTTTGTTCTTCTGCAACAGCTCGCGAGAGGCTAGCCTCTTCACGAACATCATTCGATGGAGCAGGGGCGTCGATGTCGGAACCAGCAGCCTCGACTGCAGTAGCCAGCGGGACTATAGTTGTTTGTGAGGCAGCTTTGGTGGCAGCCAAAGATCCTGGGCTGAAACCTCTGCTTTCAAAACAGGTGACGAATTTGTTGTGTATACTGTATCTAGGTCCTTGGATGTATCTGTCTCTGGGACTCTGGAAACGCTCTCGTCAGAACCAGGCACAGCGTTGGCAGAGAATTTGGAGACTGGCAAAGCAACATTCTCGAAACTTTCGCCATCATCAATGGAGCCGCCCTGAGGATCCTCTGTCATATTGCTCGTCGTAGATAGCTCGGCTATGGTTGTAATGGGTTCGTTGGTCTCCTCGATGGCGGTCTCTGCTCGAAGATGGAATATTTCAGCTGCATTTCCCTTGGCGACAAACGTCTCAGCGTCAATTCCGGTGCCCTTGGAAACATCTTTAGTGGGGTATCGACCTCTTTCGGCTCGGTTTCCTCCTTGGCGTGAATAGTTTCATCGGTCGTTTCAGAGACTGATGATGCTTTGGTGGAATGACCAGCTTCTGACGAGCCGACAAGGGGACTGGCAGGGTGTGAGTCTGAAGGAGTCAGGTCTGAAGTTTGATCAACGTGAGTCAATGGCGTCAGAGTGTCCAAAACAACCCCAGAGTCATCTTTGCTCAGCGAGACGCGCCGGTTGTTCTTGTCGCAGTCAATTTCGGAGCTGACGATGGCCTCGTCGAGCACCTGTGTAGGATCATCCTCGGCATTGGTGATTTCATCATCTCCCAAGAATTCGTCTGATGGTGGCAGCACGCTCATCTTCTTCTTCTTTTCTCTAAGTTGCATGGCCTTCATCAGCCGGGCCTTCTCAGGACTTATGGTCGGCTTCTTTTGTGCAGGCGCAGGAAGAGGAACAGAGTCGAACATCGAGCTCGAACTTGTCGTTGGCCGATCTTGACCGTCATCTGAAGCTGAGAAATTTAGACCGACAATCTCCTCGTGAGGTGACGATCCGGTAGTGCCGTCTTTTCCTTTGCCCTTCTTGCCTCCCTTCCCAAACAGTTTGAAGCCAGCCGGAATCGCAGACACAGGCCGGAAGTTACCTGCAGTTTGCGGTCGTGCGTTAGCATCAACTGAGGGCCGAGGGCCGAGCTTCACTCTTGGTTTACTATAGGGGTATGCGCCAATCGTGTAGACATCAGAGTCCGGTGAGGTTGGCCATTCATTCACGCCGACAAACGGGGGCACGTCAGAAGTCGTGGCGGCGGCGAATTTACTGTTTTCGGGTGAGGATGCCAGGTCGGAGTTGAGGGTAACCAGCTCAGCAGTTGAGGGTCTGTCATCTGCGGATTGGGGTCGGCTCTCGTCGGCGTCGTGGGTAGACTGGCGTTTTGTAGCGCGTTGTTCATCCTCCTCCTCTTCAGCAATTTCCATCAGCCGTCTCTGGCGTAACGAGCTTGTCGAGGATGAAGTCGAACATGTAGCCGTGTGTAGGGAGCATGCTGCCGACAGCTTTGAATCTCCGAGTTCGCCGGCAGAGGTTATCTCAAAAACGGTATCGTAGGGCGAGAATCGTTCACAAATGGCGTTCAAGTGGACCGCCACACGAGCTATTTACACATGAATGGTTTTTGTTAGTTTGATCTTGGCTCTGACAACACGTTGGGCTTATCGCTCCAACCGCGAATTGTTCTGTCTTCCGCCCGTATCCCAGCTCAGTGACCGGAGAAGTACATGCCTTGTATGATTCGAGAGCAGTCTTCTGGCAGATATTTGATAAGAACACTCCTCCTTCGATATTTTAGAAAACCATAGAGGGGACTCGTCTCGTCGTATTCGGCAACAGCATTGCGCACTTCGATTATCCCCGTTACCACGACTCAGTACTTGTATCTCATCTCGGCCTTCGTATTTTAATAAAAACCTATTCGATCGTCAGGTAAGCTGTTCCTGAACACGCAACGCGAGCCGTCTAGAGCAAGCGTCATTGCATTGCTCCGAATCCCCATGGGAAAGGGGTTTAGTTACATACCAGCCTCCAGGTTCAGAAGTTGCGGCCTCATGCGCTTCCACCACCATGGGATCATCAAGCCCATTCAATGACATGGTCCTCGTCGTATTTCACCGAACCGCGTCTGACGTAACTGATTCTTGTTTATCACTATTCGCTGGACAAAGGGGAAAGATGACGTGGAAATCGATGTCTAGAAGAAGGGGGTTTCGCGGAAGAATAATCCCCGTGCCTCAAGTCTGGAGGATCCAATTCGAAACTCAGGGGATGGGGTTGCAAATTTGCAAGCGAGCATGAACGCAGATTACGCAACGATCATGGGAGCATGAACCAAGCTAGGAACGATGAGCGCCTAGCAATGGGAAAATAAACCAACAAGTGTGAGAAGAACAATGTCTCCGGGTGTGTATAGTATCCCTTGGTTTGGAGGGCAGGGCCGGAATTAACGGAATGGGCGAGTTGTTTGCCCGCTGGTCCGCAATTCGCAGTGGATGGATTCCTCTGCAGCAGGCGCTGTGTGTGGTATTCCGTACTCCGTACTCCGTACAGGATGTGAATATAATGTAGGTAACTCCGTACGTCCGAGTAGTAGCAGGTCGTCGATGTCGTCGCCCGAGACACGAAGCTGAAAATCAACGACTGTACGGAGTAGAACAGGAGTAAGCACTTTTGTCTTCTTTCTCCTTCTCTCCTTGAAAAGTCACCAGGGTGGTAGCAGTTGGTAATTGGGGGCTTGTGGAACTATTAAGGCTGACCACAACAGCAAGGGTGTTCACCCAAGCTGAGCTGGACAAACACAAGGGAGAGGGAGGGTTTGCGAAAAGGAAACAAGAAAAGAAAGGAACGGCTCCGAGGGGTTCGGCAGTTGTCACCAAGGAACACCTGGAGCCAAGGGGCGAGGAATGCTCAAAGAGAGGCAGGAATGCTGAAAAAGAAGGCGATGCTCGCCAAAGGCTAGGAAAAGGAATGCAAGATTAAGCCCAGGGAAGTGTGGATGAGTCTGGTGTGATGGTGATAGGTGTCCGAGATGAGAGATCAGGAGAAAAGAGTGAGTCCCTTGGGCCGTCTGTGTTTGATGGACAGAGATGGGATGGGATGTTGTTGCATCGTTCAACATCCAAAGTTTCCAAGTGTGGTTTGTTGAACTTGGTGCCCCGTGCCAGGCCAGGGTGGACGTGCTGCAAATTCCTGCAATGACCGCCGTGGGGCGGTTGACCCATCATCTCGGGTCGAAGTCGAAAGGGGGCAGGCAGAGGAGGCGCCACCAGACACGACAAGACAAAGTCGTCAACGAGCACTAGCACTAGAGTGCACTAGTTTTATTTTTGGTTGCAAGCCACGCGCGAACGATGCTTGGGTCTGGTTTTTCTATTTTGTGGACGACCCCGGGCCGTGCCAGGAAGAGGAAGGGGCTTCAAGAGAACCCAGTAGCCTATCGCCGAGTCAAGTATGTGTATTCGCCAATCGACGGAGTAATTACAAGTCGGACAGCCAAATTCATGTGTTACTAAAGGTATTGTATGCAAGACTGACCACACATGCGCCTTTACCAATCCGAAGGGGCCGAATTCGAAGCCTCCTCGTGCATTGGCAACGGGCAGAGGATGCGAACACAATTGGATCTTAACTTTATACGTACGACTGGCGGCAATCACCAAATATCGAGACACATACCTAGTCTCGACCATCGCCATCACGGTCATGTCCGCCAACTTCCATTGCTATCGCTGTCATATCAAGTCATATGTAAACAAGTACAGAGTAATGTGATAAGTATGCCCACGACGCCTTCGTTTGCACGTATCCATCAATTCTTGGGCGCTCTAGGTTTTGCAGGCGCCTCAGCTGTGCCGGTAGGTAGGTTCCTTGGCCTTGGCGGACACAACCTCAGGGCTATCGTCGTCGTCGTCCTCGGGCTCGGCCTCCTCTTCCACAGCTTCCTCCAACGTAGTCACGACGAGCTCTTTTCCGTCGGTGAGCAAAACGTCATAACCGCGACCACTATTGCTGCCGGATATCCCCACAGCCGGGGTGGTTCCTTCGGCTATCTGCTGCTTGGTTTCCGATACAATCTTCTCAGCCTCACTAATTTTTCCAACGCATCGGCTTCTGGCTCAGCTTCCTTCTCGCTCGAAGTCTTTCCTTGTGCCGTACCGTTCGTCTTTTCCAAGCGAACAATCATGCAAGAGAGATTGTCGGTACTAAATCGGCTCAAGGCGTGATCGACGAGTTGTTTGGACGCCGTGATGGGGTCTTGCACTTCACGAACCAGATCGACAGCGTCTTGGTCACTGCAAACATCCCATAGCTGTATGAGTTGTCCCGTTAGTGAACCAATATATATGTATTTGGGGTTGGAGTTGGAGTTGGAGTTGAGGGGGTTTGAATTCAGCTTACGCCATCGCACGCGATTATGATGAACTCATCAAGGTCATGTTGTATGACAGTCTCGGTCGTGTACGGGTGTCCGGTCACGAGGACCTTCATGTACGCATCTCCTAGAGCACGAGTAACGGCGAGGACGCCATTCACACGGTTGTTGAGGATTAGGCCACCGGCGTTTGCAATCCGCTTTCCTTCGTTCTCGTCGCTTCCTTTGTGGTCATACGATAGTCGCAGGGCTTTGCCCCACGACATAAAATAATGCGAGCATCCCCACGTTCGCAGTGTACAAGATACGCTGTCGAACCGTGGATGCCTTGCGTTTCGTATGAGTGGCAGCGTCAAGAGAAGAAGTTGAGGGGTCCGCACAGGTGGGGAGGTAGCGACAGTCTTGTCTTTGTCTGCGGTGCTGGCTTCGTTAGACTTGGGTGGCAACTTGTTTGGAATTGTTGGAGCCGGTTTGTTGTCTGTGGAAATACGATCCTCCCAACGTAAGAGCGCGATGGCAGCCGTGCAGCCACTGTTCTTCAGTGGAAGCTTTTCCAACTGTGCATCAACTGAGGTGAATGTCTGGTCAAGGAGCTCGGGGATCGGCATATTAGGATTCTTTCGTATGGTATCTTCGAGAATGAGATGGAGCTTCTTTCCACACCAGTCCGCAGCAAAAGTACCGGCGTGTCCATCAAAAATCGCAAAATATCCATTGTCGGATTCTACCATTTCCTTTCCAGTGCCTTCCGATGCCCCCTTTTCCGGCTTGGATTTCGTCAAGGCATCAGCGTAGGGCGAGGAAGTAGCTATGAAGTTATAGAGAAACGCATGCGTGTCTTCCATAGTGCGACGGCATTTCTTGTTCCTATCTTCCCAAACGCCGACTCGAAATGTAGACTTGGGTCCTGGACCCGACTCGCCAGCAGAATTATTATGCTGACCTTGCGGTACAGCCAGGGCAGGGTCTTGTTTACCCAGCTTTTGTAGCGGGGTTTGAGTACTCAGGTCAGAGTTGTTTCGGCCAGATTGAGAAAAGTTTAATGTGTTCTTGGCCGAGGCTAGGAAGCTACTAGCCTTGCTGCCAACGCCGCTACTCCTCCTCTTCTTGTCAATAGAACCACCATTATCATTGCGGCCAGGGGCTTCCATTGCCGCTTCGCTTTTCTCCGCTAGCAGAATGAACTGCAGCTGTCTTGATGGGGGCCGGTTCGCTGGCGTTGGGACTTGAGCCCGGGGAAGGTGGCTTTTCTTCCGTCTTGGGATCGCTTTCTGTCTTGGATCCTGGAGAATTGGAGCTCCCACCAAACATCCTATTCAGCAGGCTTCCTCCTTGGGAGGAGAGACTGCGCCGCTTGTTGCCTGCCAGCTTTGAGGAAGTAAGACAAAACTGGGATAGTTTGGTTGAGGTGTATCAACGGTGAGGGGGAAAAGACCTTGGCACCGTTGAGGGCAGCAGTAATGGCGGAATGAACGGGCTTGATAGACTCGAAACTCAAGGTCGTGAGAGAAGTTTTACTGTACAGAGGATTTCGACCCGATTCTTCTTATCAAGCGTAGTGATTGACGGAATTTGAAGCGTTATAAGGTTGGTTGCGAAACGAATGATACGGGAGAGTTGTAGAGTGTTCAGAACTTTGAATACGAGATGGTCAGTTGTTCTGCTGCTGAGGAAGAAAATCAGTGATCCCCGTTGTAGAAGGCAGCGGGGTGAAATGTAAATGAACTTGATGCCCGAAACGTTCCCAAGGTAGCTTCACCGCTATGGGACAGCGCGAAACGAGCACCCAGGCAACAACCAAGCACATGTCCGTCGAGCAGTTTGCTATCGCTGAAACACCATGACGCCCTGGCACAAGGAAAACACAACTGGGCAGTTGAAGGCAAGATATATGGCGACAAAGCAGAAAGTAGTACAAACAGATGGTGTCAAGTAGACGCAAACATACGTTAGAGTGAGTGTCACCGGATGGGTGCGGCCGAGCTCTGCCTGACATAGCAGGTCAGACAAGGTTGCCAAAATCGCAACAGCCCAAGCAAGAATCGCTTCGGATACCGACAGGATTGGAAATGCCCGTCGAGAGCGCCGAGCTGATATCGAAGACAAATGGATGGCAGAGATGGTGGTTGATGCCGCGGGCAGCCAGTGGTAGAAACGGATAATTACTGGTGGTTTGTGTCTTCGTTATCTAGCGCCAGATTGAATGCAGGAGAAGCGTGGGCGAGGCTATGGCGGGGATTTTAGGAGAGGGGCGGAGTCGCTGATGGCGCATGGGACAACTGGGCTGACAGGGTCGAGTGATCTGGTTTTGGCAAAAGTGCAGCGCGCTGTGCAACCAACCAGGTCGCGCTGCTCGTGTCGCGCCGCCATGCGCCGCCAGCCACTCGATCACTGGTCGGTGGGGCTGGTTGGTGGGGCTGGTCGGTTTACTCCAAAATACCTGCAGGGCAGCACTTCCCGCAGCCCCGAGAGATCCTTCCACGCACACCCGAATAGCATCAGTCGATCATAAAGGCCACACGTCAGACAAGTAGACAAAAAAACAAAAAAACACAAAAACCCCAGGTATCTCGGAACGACATTGTTTGGGCTCAAATGCTCTTACTGCCCGTTCTTACTGCCCGTTGCAAGAGGTGTTTATCCGCACTATAAGGAGTACTACGTCTCGGAACAAATCTTGGTTGTCCACGACCCAGCTTGCTCTCGGTGTATTAGTAGTGATAGGCATCTCTGAGGCGAACTGAGGCGAACAGAGGGGGAACTGTAGGTACTAACTGACAACATTCTAAGCCAGACGAACACGATGATCAAACGAGGAAATGCGGCCTGCTTTTGTAATATTGCATGTCCCAATATTCCAATATGCTTGACGTAAGAGCCCAAACCTATGACCTACGGGAGCCTATCGAATCCTGCATTTATACCCCAAACAATGCCACTGATTCTCGCATTCTGGCAAAATTCAATGTGGACAGGCTGCCCATCACTCACATCGGCCGCAGCATCGCTTCCCGGTTTCCACTTTCAAAATGCCCTCATCCGTTGAGTAAGAAAGGATTATAATTCGCCGTTGAGTTGACGGATGTTTCGGAGCATCATGACGCTGCCGAGGCTTTCCATCCACTTTCGCAAGAATGCTTGCACACATCTCTTGGCCCTCAGTCAGACGCAATGTGAGCAGGGATGATGATAAGATTGTATCGACTTCCCGATTCTCCAATTCAGTCCAGCAAGCGAACGGAACAGCAACAGTCAGTAATTCTGGTTTATCGAAGTGCAGTCGCCCTGGCAATATCCAAAGAAGCTGTCGCCGCTTTGACGGGCAGACCTTTGGGATTGACATACAAAAGTGGCGCAATAGCGGTCGGAACGTGAACGAACAAGTCTGACATGTATTTCCAGCGTTTTGTTGGTCCTTAGGAAACATCGCTTTACCTGATTAGCGTAAACTAGACTGACACACGCAGAAACGATCAGCCAATGTCTCTAAAAATCAAGACTCCGCAATGATTATGACACTTCTTCTCCGACTTCCGTCTCCTTTGTCCTACTTCTTCAAGCTATCCAATCGTGCTTGTAGATCGTCGTCAACAGGATCGCCACCACTCCCACCTCCAACGGCCTGTGCGATCTTTCCTTCAGCGATAGCTGGATTGCCTAATTCGTTGGGCGTCTCGCCCATCTGGAGGCAAAAAGTTAGGCCAAGTTCAAATTCACGGGAGTGTGTTGCGGAAGTGAACGGTGAAAACTAATCCTTACAGCTTGGCCAATGTCGACGCCAATTTCTTCCAAGACCTGTTCAACTACTTCATCGCCTTCTTCTTCAACGCCAACATCCATGGCGTCGTCTACCGCATCATCCATCATCTCCTGTCTCTGCTCCATAATATCGTTTTCTCGTTCAAACTCCATGGCGATCCGCTGTAGTTGGGGCAGGTTCATCGATTTATTCATGCTTCCCAAGGCCATGGTAGCCCCTTCATCGCTTGCATCATTTGTTCGTTTGTTCGATATGTCTGTTTGAAGTCCGCCAGGGTTAGCAGGAATACATAGAACCCCGAATGCGTAGATCTCCTCCCGGAGAGCAATTGCGTACCTGGAGCCGTAATGAAATCTTCTGTAGCTGACTGCGCATCGCAAAGAACTTCTCGATATAACGCCGCGTGCGGACCAAGTCCTTGGCCTGGATCTTGCAGGCACCCATCTGCCCATTCTTGGCGCTTGTCTTGATCTGTTGTATCAGCGTCTTCTCTTGCTTCTCCAACTTGACGCGCGTTTGATCGAGTTCTCGGATCGCCTTGTCCAGCATGCGCTGGTTCTTGCGCAGACGCTCAGCGGGCGTCATTCGCTTTCCGAATGCCCATTCCAGGATCTAATGAGTTGCGTGGATTAGCCGCTCATAGTCGCTGCCGGGTGCAGGAAGCTAGAAGATTGCGGGTGGGAGGCTATCAACGTACATTCATGGCTGGTTTGGAGGGATTTTCGTCCCCGAATTAAATCGTCGCTACACACAGTGTCGCCCGGGAAGTTTTGGGAAACAGAAACAGACACGAGCAAGTATACGGCGGTCACTGTCGAGGTTACCTGGTCAAGATTAAGGAAGTGGTTTGACGTTGACTCAAGCTGCTGGTCGTACGTAATGGCCACCGCCCAGGCGTCGCCAGCGGAGGCCACTCATTCATTGGCTTGGCAGCCGCGGCGCGCCAGGCGCTAGCAAGCTTAAACATGCGCTGAAAGTGTTGAATAAGAGAGATCATGGCCGCAGTCCTTCTATTAAGGGTGCGCATCCTGTTTTTGGCCTAGTGGTTTCTTTTCAGAAAACATCAGCGCTCAATCAATTCATCGCACCGTCGGACAGTTTGGCATAGTTGGGCTTTCTTAATTCGACTCCAGGTCAGCAGAGGCCCCCTGTCAAAGCTGACAACTACAACTAGCTCCTTCTTACGGCTCTAGCCTCTATGACACGGGAGTTTTTGACTTGACTCCAATTTGCACAGCTTGATCTAGGAAATCGCGTACACGCCCGTCTTTGTCCTCATTCCTCACTCAGTCCACATAATGTCGCGCAGTCGCTGCCTCTCTTTTTCTCCTCCGAAGATCCCATCAATTCCTTGACGAGCCAGGTGACATATTTGAGCACGGTCGAGGTTAAAGTGTTGGGCAACTAGCCGATACTCGTTCGATAGCGGGCTGCCAAACACGCCAACGTCATCCGTCTGAGTTCCTACTGTCAGCACTCACTGTGACCAAAGACAAATGTTCATGCAGCATGAACAATCTCAATGTAAAGCAAACATGCACTTACTGCCAGAGAAATTCTAGGTCTTTTCATCTCAAACCAGTGCTTGAAATGATGGTTCTGAAATCCACCATGAACCATTCCTGCCTGAACGTTGCAACTGAGGCAGAGCTCCAGGCACAATTCCCTTTCTGCAATCTCCTTTTTGGCCGCGTCGTCCTCCCAAATTACATGTCCTAGTCTACCGGGGTTCCAGGAAAGCAGCGTGCGTAGCTCGTCGTACGAACCGCTGGCTTCTGCTTCCGCAAAATGGACGGTGATTCCTAACCCATTCGAGGCAGCCTGCTTAAATACAGGGCTAAAATGGATATCTCTCCCCAGGACGAGCAGTTGGATTTCCGCACAAATCGACGCCCACGACACCGGGTCCTTCCTCTGTGCGTAGGCGAGTTGCGAGAGAAAGAATCGACTCTGCCATGGCTAAGGAATGGCGGCGGTCAACAGAGAGAATCAACCGCGTATGCATTTGTGGATAAGTATTCTCGAAGTCTTTGATAGTGTCCAGCAGGAGTTGTATGTATACGTCAGCTGAAATGTCACTCGTTGCCCGCGGCGTGGTCCGCAACTCCAGATACACAACGCCATCGGCAAGAAAATCCTCCAGTACACTTCTTGTCGCATATTGGATGGATTTTTGTCTGTCAAGAGATGATAAATGTAGCTGCTAAACAATGTGAAGAAGCTAAAGACGCCAGTATATATTCTTAGTCATGTTTATGTTGTACCGTGGTGACCGTGTGTGGTCGCTCGCACAGAGCAGTGCAGCAGATACACTTACGCCTCAAGGTTGTGATCGTGCTTTCGTTCTGGCATCACCTCCAAGGGATCCTCTAGTTCTGTCTTGCCTGTTGCTGTCTTTCTTTTCCAGATCTCGTGGAGTGTCGTTCGGGACACGCTGCCTGTCAGGTGGGCGTGTAGCTAGATAAAAACAATCAGCTGCAATCCGATATGGTGAGGTTGAGATTGCCAGACACTACTGTGCTCAGCCGCAACACTAAAAAGGCATCCGTGCCTCGATCTTTGGTAAGGCTATATAGTCCATGACAACCTCGATATTTTGGAATATTTCACTATCAATGATAGTAGAACGACAAGCGTTGCTCACTGATCAGTTCGACAACATGTGAGAGTACACATATAAGCTGACTGACCACGGCCCAAAGTTCGTCCTGTCTCAAGGGTGGAGCCCCTAAATCCTAGGAAATTAGGTAGGCGGTGAAAATCGCTATATGCTAAGCATATTATGCTAAAGACCACAGTATGTTAGTGCGAATTCACACTTATAGTCAGTCAGTCAGTTGGTCGGTCGGTTATTAGTTAGGAAGTCAGTAAATCCGTCAGTCAAGTCAGTCGGTCAGTCAGTCGGTCTGACCGGTCGGTCAGTATGCATAGGTACTGCTATATGCTATTATTTTGCTAGTTAATAAAAGGATCCACCCTAGATACAAGACAAACTTTGCTAGAGCCGAGGTTTACTGTATGCCCCCATGACCCGTAGTAAAGACCTGACCATACGGGATAGTAATGCACATGCTGACCTGACCAAACCTACGACCTAAACTGGCTATCCAAGATCTGACCTGGCTATTATACTTGAGACCTTATAATATACAATTACAGTGCTCATGTACACTGCGGAAGGAGTATCTTCAATCGAATAACCTCTTAGTCCTCACCTTGAACATGATCAAATTGCACATCCATCGTCCATTAGGGAATACCGATGCGAGTATTAGCGCCCCCATAACAACTCAACGTCGTGTGAAGTTATAAACCCGCCAAACCCGTTATATCAGTCCAAAAATGAGAATCGAATGTAGCACGACAAATTACATGTGAAATAGCCTTTGGCGGAGATGGACATGGGGAAAGTTATATGAAAGCCGCTCTTATATGCGCCCCTTTTTACTTTCTTTCAACACAGCTCTATTATCAGGCTGCATTATCCCAGTCACCATTAATTCATTGAAACGTCGACTGCTCTTTGCCAGCTTTCTTTCCGTCCGTCCAGATTATTGTACACAAAAGGCGCCATTTGCCAACGCCTGAAGATAGTCCGACACGTTGTGGAGTCGTCCGTTGCGGGACACGATACCAAGGAATCGAGAGGAATGTTGTGTGGATGCATGAATTGCTTTTACAGTGAAGGCTTGGCTTGGCCCTCTCCCAAAGCAGCGCCAACCTTGTCGGCGGTATTTTGCTCGGCGCCGGCTGTCAGAAGTTCGCTCCCAGTCTGTCGCATGCTGTATTCTTGCTCCATGGCGGTGAGTTGCTGGTCTTCGGCGAAAGACAGAGCAAAAGGGACGCCGAAAACAGGGCTGAGGTAGTAATCACCCAAGCACCCTTTCCGCTGAACGACAGAACGCTCCAAGCCTTGTTCGAGATGGAGCTAACTCGGCTGGAGATCCAACCTCTCGTCGTCGGTGGGACAATGTCGCGCAAGGCATACAAGCGCTCTGCCAAAGTCTCATCTGAGGGATCGTAGTCGGAGTCGTTGGAAATCTCAGAGTCTTGATAAGGAAGTGATCAGTATGGCATCTCAAGCGCCTGTCATAAGTAGACCATCCCGTGATGACAATGGGAGCGACGAACCAGTATCAGTGAAATCATCATCGTCGACCTCAGGGCCAGTCTGGGACGTCTGGAAGTGCTCGTCCTCGACCTCGGTAAGAGTAACCATTGTGAGTTAGAAAAGGTGGTTTTCGGGGTTAGACTGAGAAGACCTCGCAATGCAAGATAGTAGTATAAAGTATGATCAATGGCTGTGTCCGCACTCGAGGGTTGCAGAGGTAGACGATGCCAGTGATACTGGGATTTTGCTGGCAATGTGTTGACGTTAGAACAAAGAACTGCGTCACGACGTGCTATCAATTTTTGGGCCCGGTTTAGAGAGTTGTTGGTGCTGTGGGCCTCCCCTGGGCAAATGTTTGGTTTTGGCCGAAGTAAACCAGACACAGCGTCACGTGCTACAGCACAGTCCATTAGGCAAAGCGAAGCGATCCTTCAGAAGTTAAGGAAAACAGCTATAGCTTCCTACTTTCCCTTTCTTAGAATAAAAGATAGTAAGACTATTTTGTAAACCTAGTCTCTTTTAGTCAGTCATATCAACGGAACACCTGCTGGGAGACCACTTCGGTGGACCTGTGCAAGGCAAATACTATTCAAGCTGAAGTTGGTCCTGTCCAAGGCTAGATCAACATGATTGGGCGTGTTCGACGCCTGATCTTGACGCGGCGACTTTCGAATCCCAGCTGTTCAAATTCGCCAATTACAGGGCTACACTATCAGCGAGTTAAAGTTGTACAAGTCCCGTGAAGTCGTTGATGGTAAGCCGGAGCTAAAGGGGTTTTCGCCCACGTTTGACAACAATAGTGGCGTGCCTACCCTCATTATGCGTCTATATGATCACTACTCTTCAGTGTCGGCTGACTTGAGCTATTCTATTTACCCCAAAATACGATGCCATCATCCGAAATGGTGAACCCAAACCCGATCCCATATGAAGAGCACCTGAATTGGGTGCTACACGCCGGGGACTATCCTCGGACACTGACACGCAACTAGCTGGTGCTTACTCTTGCATCGCCCGAGGTCCAGGAGTTTGTGACCGATTCAGTTTCCAGTACGCTAAACAGCTATACGGCATCGTACATGAAGAGGGATAACAATCGTGGCATTCTTGAGACCCCAGCATCGTACACCGACCACCAGTTTATGCTTGGGCTCTACAAAGTGTTCAATACGTTGGTAGAAAAGGATCCACAGGTGCTCCGGGAGGTTTACGCCTCGGGAGGTGGCGGATTTGACCCTGGGATTTTGCACTACTTCGCTCAAATCTGATGAAACTGATGCCGCTGAGTGAGTATATACACAATTGGGCACAAGTCTTGCCTACCCCCATCAGTCGTGGGTGCCCACGTGTCAGCCAACCCCAATGGGCAGACTGGACGCAACGAATCCATCCAGTTGAGAGCGCTCGTCGCGACATGGGCGGCTCGTTTTGGTAAAGAGCTCGATACAGCTCATGTGCCACAGCAGGATGAGGCCGAAATCCCGGAAGTCATTCAGCTGGCGGAAAAGGTGAACCCTATCGTTTTCAAAGGTGACGAGTGGCGACTTCGCTTGCCAGGAGAGTCAAGCTATACCGCGGCTCTTTTCATCTCGGAGGATCAGCAGCCAGGCAGTTTTGTTCCATTTCAAGCTGTTCTGTTCAAGGCGCACATTTAACGACGTTCGGCCCGTAATCCGACTCCAGTGGTTCTGGAGCGACCTTGATGAAAAGGGGCATTGGTTACCAATTCAAAAGCGAGTTCGATAGCAAGGTGGTAGGTAAGCTTTAGAAAAAGTGTCGATCATGTACGCTGATGAACTTTTGATAATAAAATCGTTGTTTCTCCTGGTGGAGCAAGCGGCCTGTCTAAGAATCACTGAGGAAGGGCAATTATGTATACATTTGTACATAGTAACGGGAAGGGCGAAGCCGTGAATTCTGTGGTGGGGCACCGCGCCCTGTGCTCTCCTCCGTTGGATGCTCGGGGTAATCCGTACTACAGTGACTGTATCAGACTCCTTCCCGCTGGCGACTTCCACGACCAACGTCAACTGGTATCGCATGCTCCGTACTCACGCGCCATCCTGCATCCTGTCTACAGCCACGCTTACGAGATTGAGACAATCTTCTCTGCAGCTAGGCATCACCTGCATTATTTCTGCTCCGCGGCATCCCCAGCTATCCCTAGCCGCTCTTCCAGGTCTGGTGTCTGGTGTTGCGCGCACCAAGTTGACCTGCCTGCGTGGTGGCAAAGCGCCCAGCGGCTGCCGTCTGGTCCCGCAACCGTCCATCGACGCCACGCTAGTGAGCACTGAGCACTGAGCACTGGGCGAGCACTACTGAGCAGTGACCTCTGAGCACTACGGGGCACTGAGCACTGATTGATGAGCACGCACCAAACGCACCAAACCACACCGGACCACACAGCACTTTGCGGCGGATGTATGGTGACACAAGTGACACAAGCCAGTCAAGACCAGCACGACCTGCCACAACCTTCCATCTCCCATACCCTTCTATATATGCCCTCGCCTTGCCCCTTTCCCTCCCGTTGCCATCGCCATCGCCATTGCCATCGCCATCGCCACGACGTCAGGCTCAGGCTTCGACCACCCAAATCTGCTTCGATCCAACGAGCTTCCTCTGCCATTCCATCGAACCGCCTCGTCCAGCATCTTCAGGCCTCCAGCGCCTGATCGAGTCCTCCTTGTTGGGGCTGCCCGACTCGGCTGACTGGGCGCCTCGATTGTCGGCGGCCGCCCTGCCCCGCAACCCGCAACCATCACAAATCAACTCGCAGGTCGGCTCATTTCTCGACCACGAAGCTCACCATGATCCCTTCCGCCGCGCCGTTAAACATCATGGCTAGGAGCTCAAGAACAACTCCAGACGAGCAGGATGACTCCCGCTCATCCTCTTCCACTGCCTCTCCCGCCCCCGCCGACAACGAAGAGTCCGACTTCTTTCTCGGTGCCAACGATTCCGAGTCATCGTTAGGCGTTCCCAATATTCAAGACATGCAGGTCGAAGACAACTGCGGGCCCCCATCAACCGGCTGCCAAACGAGATTCTCATCAGCATCTTCGCCAAACTCGGCGCCACACCAGACCTGTACCACTCCATGCTCGTATCCAAACGATGGGCTAGAAACGCCGTCGACCTGTTGTGGCACCGACCGGCCTGTACCAACTGGCGGAATCATAGCAGTATTTGCCAGACTCTGGGTCGCGAGCACCCTTTCTTCAGTTACCGAGACTTCATCAAGCGACTTAACCTGGCTGCCCTCGCCGACAAGGTCAACGACGGAAGCGTACTGCCCTTGGCCTCGTGTACGAGAGTCGAAAGACTGACGTTGACCAACTGCAAGGGCTCACCGACTCCGGCCTCATTGCTCTCGTCGGGAACAGTCCTCGCTCTTGGCTCTCGATATCTCAAACGACAAAAACATCACAGAACAGTCTATAATCGCCATTGCCGGCAACTGCAAGAGGCTTCAAGGTCTCAATATCTCAGGCTGTGATAACATCTCCAACGACAGTATGATTCGCCTCGCGCAAAATTGCAAGCACATAAAGAGGGTGAGGCAATATCCTGTTTGGGTCACGCGTGGCCAAGTTATCACGATGCTCCGTACTGACATTTCCCAGCTCAAACTCAACGAATGTGTGCAACTCCGCGATGACGCTATTCTAGCGTTCGCTGAACACTGCCCTAATATCCTCGAAATCGATCTGCACCAGTGTCTTCAAATAGGCAACGGGCCTGTCACCTCTCTCCTGTCGAGAGGGAATTGTCTGCGAGAGTTGAGGCTCGCCAGCTGCGAGCTCATTGACGACGGCGCGTTCCTAAGCTTACCTGAAAAGCGACTTTACGAACACCTCCGCATCCTTGATTTGACGTCATGCACTCGCCTAACCGATGCTGCTGTGGAGAAGATCATTGACGTGGCACCCCGACTGCGCAACCTCGTCCTGGCCAAATGTCGGAATATCACAGATGTGGCCGTCCACGCTATTTCAAAGCTAGGCAAAACTTGCACTACGTACATCTAGGTCACTGTGGGCAAATCACCGACGAAGGTGTGAAGAAACTCGTGCACAGCTGCAATCGAATTCGCTACATTGACCTTGGATGCTGCACGAACCTTACCGATGACTCTGTCAAGAGGCTAGCTCTGCTCCCAAAATTGAAGAGAATCGGCCTCGTCAAGTGCAGCTCCATAACAGACGAGTCTGTATTTGCTTTGGCCGAAGCTGCCTATCGTCCGCGAGTACGAAGAGACGCTAGCGGTGTTTTCATAGGCGGGGAATATTATACACCGAGCCTGGAGCGTGTCCACCTGAGCTACTGTGTTAATTTGACTCTCAAGGTAAGCTCTCAAGAAGGACCACGGGGACTGAGGAGAGACACGAGAGAAAATATTCTGACCATCTGACAGAGCATCATGCGATTGTTAAATACTTGTCCAAGATTGACTCACTTAAGTTTGACGGGTGTCGCCGCCTTTCAGCGCGACGATTTTCAGGCCTACTGTAGAGTGGCTCCTCCTGGTAAGTTCCTCTACAACTTGACACCTTTTTGTGTGTTGGGACATGTCTCTAACGTCCCAGGCAGAATTCACACAGCACCAAAGAGACGTTTTTGCGTCTTCTCTGGCAACATGGTCTCCCAATTCAGAGACTTCCTCAACACCTCACCGCGATTCGAAGAGTTGAGGGAAAGTTTACCGTATCGAGCTGGTGGAAATCGTATCCGCGGTGCAGCAGCTAGGCGATCTCAAGCCATGGCCAACTATCTCAACTCCGCCGAAGGCGACACATTCGACGATGAAATGGCCGATGAAGAGATTGACTTTGAAGGACTTGACGGCAGCGATATGGTTGTGGACGCGCAGGCTCAGAATCAAATACAACCTGGTGGTGCTGCGACTGGACCGAGCCAAGTATCTGCTCCGTCACCTGTCACACAGTCGATTCCGGTGCCACCTCCAGCACCAGATATTGGTCAACACCCGTTTGCCTCCTCTAGCCACGCCCATCCTGTGCTCCAACACTTGCAACACCAACAAGCTGCCGCCATGGGACCATTGGCGTTCTCGAGCTTCATGACCAACCAACCCGCGTTGGGCAACCCACCGCTAAGCGCCCATGGACGGGCGCAAGCTAGCATGGCGACGCTTTCCGCACAGCCGAGACCGCCTGGGGTCGAACCATCATCTGCAACAGGTCTGATGAATGGAGCCAGCACTGCCACGATGCACCAGCAACCTCAAGATGGCGAAGAGCAATAATCAATGGCTTGGCCCATTCATGTTACCTACACCCACTTAATTGCCTTGACTAGATTACACAAACAATCTGCCAGATGACGCTCCGACGGTAATGCAAGTGGATTCATTTAGCAAGAAAACATATATATATATACGGAGTTGAAATATTTTCTTGGGAGGCACTCTGTCTGTCTCATTACGGAGTACTGTAATGACGGTTATGAACTACAACGAACACGGGTATACCACACGGGTTTGGGGAGATTTGGTAGAAGACGCATCAACGCTGGTATGTGCGTAGTAGTAAGTGGAGAGAGTGTGAGTGAGTTCTGTACAGTTTGAAACGTGAGGCCCATTAGAAGAGTACTATCGGGGTTGGCAAATAGTCTTTATACGGAGACAATAGCGATTATGCATAGATAGGCCCCATTATCAATACACCAGGTCTTTCGTCCTCATCTTGGGTTGGTATGAAAATCTACAAATGACGGAACACCGCAAAGGGAAGCCGGAAAGAGATGCCAAGCCCCGCCAAAGACGGAAAGCGGGACGATCCGCGTTTCTCCACCTGCGTGGCAATTGGACGTTCAAGTTGAGGTGATTTACGGAGAGTTGAAGGCAAGACATGTACAACTGGTGCAGGAAGAGAGGATCCGAGAGAATGCGGCATTCAAGAATAAAATACCTCGTCCAAGGTGTTTTGACTTCTGGCTACTGGCCCTCCCTCCATGCCCTTTCTTGCTGACCCGGCTTACGCAGTCTCCCGGTTAGTCTTCTCGCGCACCGAGCTGTTTGATGAAACGGCGCCAGAGCACACAGAGTCGGAAACATGCCTCGTCAACTCGACATAGTCGTATGCATACTCGCCGCACTCTTCGGAGTCAACACCGGCTTCTTCTCCGGCGACGGACACTCTGAGACTCAGTCCGGGGACGAGGTTCATCAGGAAGAGAATGGCGGAGCTCATGACGAAGCTCCATGCGGCGGAGGCACAAATGCCACTGAGCTGATAGCCCAGCTGTGCCCAGTGGTGTTCTATCCATCCGATGGGGGCATAGGTGGCTCCATCCAGACCCGCGATGTATGAACTGCGAAGCCGTCATCAATGAGCTGGGGCTTGTTCTCGAGGAAAGAAAAACATAAAATGTCTGGGGGAAACTCACGCCCCGAAAATACCGGTCAACATGCCGCCAACCGCACCCCCACGCCGTGGACGGCAAAATATCCAGGGCGTCGTCGACACCAACTAGGTACTTCAGCTTGGTCGCCAGATTACAGCAGATGCCGCCTACGATGCCGATAATCACGGCGCCCCAGGGGTAACGTAGCCTGCTGCGGGAGTGATGACAACCAGGCCGGAAACTGCTCCGCTGCAGAAGCCGATTGTTCTATCAGGTTGTTAGAAAGGTTCCCTGGTCTGTCTGCAACAGGTTCCCGGGGATAGTACATACGACCACTTCTGCTCCAGCCTAAAGTCCAACACCATCCATGTCATGCCTGCACAGCAAGCAGCCAAGTTGGTTACGTAGCAGGCCATTATCGCACGGAGGTTCATTGCCAATGCGGAGCCGCCGTTGAAGCCGAACCAGCCGACCCAGAGGAAGACGGTGCCGAGAATGACACTGGTCACACTATGGGGCCGGTATGGAAGACCGTGGGTTGTAGAGTAGCCAGTTCGCCTGCCGAGCATGATGGAGTAGGCCAAGCTCGAGAGCCCACTGCATATGTGGACGGGACCTCCGCCTGCGAAATCAACAGCGCCGAGTTTGAACAGCCAGCCGTTCTTCAACGACGACAGACATGCCGTTAGCGAGAGCTTTGTATGAGCTGGACTATGGACGGAGATGACACGACGCACAGGGTTCCAAGTCCAGTATGCTATCGGACAATAGACGATGGTTGCAAAGAGGAAAACGAAGATCATGGCTGGAAGAATGCGGCCGCGGTCTGCCACGGCGCCGATAGCCAAAGCCGGACTTTGTTGTTGTTCGGAGATATTTCGTGTTAGTTGGGGGAGGAGAAGGGAAAAGAATGAATCGCCAGTGGGCAAGTTTCGGGCCACTTACGTGATGGAGGCAAACATTCCCTGGTAGAGACAAAAGAGAATGTCGGGGAGGTTTGCGGAACCGTTTGGCTGTCCAAGCGTCTTCATCAGACCAAACTGGGACAGGTCTCCGATGAAGCCTCTGCCTCCGGTTCCTCTACCAAACACCAGGCTGTATCCCCAGAAGAACCATTGGAATCCGACGACACCAACGGCTACCATGGACAAGAGGATGAGCTGCAGCGCCGACTTTCGTCGAGCGAGACCGCTGTAGAAGAAGCCGACACCGGGGATCATGAGCAATACTAGGACGGAGCATATGGTCAGGAAGGTCAAGTGGCCGGTCTAGAGCTCGCGGTTAGAACTGCCGCCTGCTTGCTTCCGAGGAGGTATTGGCCCATCTTCTTTCTCTAGTCGAGCTTACATCGTAGAAAATGTTGAGGTCTTGAACACCGGAGGAGTATCCATCGTCGGCAGAGCCGGTCGTGCCATTGTAGGTCGCCGCGGCCACCATGATTGCCTTGCCTGGGCAATTAAAACGCTGACGGTCTGGCCCACTGTGGGAGAAGCACGGCGATGTGATGTGCGGAGGAAACAAGAAGAGACGGAGATTTCGAGGGGAATTTGGGGTTTTCAGCAGGAAACCCCAAGGTTATATTATATGTAAGACATACATATATACGCGCGGGTACGGAGTACATACTCACTCACTCCTGCAATGCAACCCCATATCAAATCCTTCGACAGGAAGACGGGGCTTGTTTTAGGAGGGTAGAATGAACGAACCGGCTACCGAGTAGCTCTCGATAGTCTATTTGTTTGTCCGGAAAGTGCGGCATCCCTTTCTTCACCGTCACAGGCTGTTTTGTATGGGAGTGAGCTAACACCATCAAGAGTAAAGACGGAGGATATGTCTCATCGTTGCGCGAGCTGTTGGGAGACCAACGTCTCGGAGAAGTCGTCTTGGCTTTTTCTCTCCCACGGAGTACATTTTACTCCAACAACCCAAAAGAAGGCCACTCTTATCTGGGAGGAAATGAAGCGCCAATCGGTCCTTGTCGCCCGTGGCTGCGAGGTCAACTACACCCCTGAATTATTTTACAAATCTACTCCGTACATGATAAGGGGAATTGAGCGAATCAGGTATTAGCAGGGAAATAAGGGAGACAGGGGCTAGGATTAAAAGGTACCTTTTATTACTAATAACCTGTATAGAACCGGATATATTCTTTTGTGGCGTTATATCTTATGCATTTTCCTTGTAACTCTCTAATAATAGTATTGCTTATAGCCGATTATGGCTATTAAGAACTACGGATCGTAGGGCATGTAGATTTGTAAAATAATTCAGGGGGCATTGTAGGTGTGATTGCAGGCCACGTTGCGACCAGGGTAAGATTAACATGTTGTTGGATCATGATATGCTTATCAGTGGTTCAATTGATCGGTTGACAGGGACCAGCCACAGTTGTTGTGACGAGAACGGATCGGTATCATTCATGCGATAGCAGACACGTGAATGTGATAGGTCAGCGGCTACTGCTTGACGGAACAGCCGGGGTTCCAACGCTTCAGCATGCTCATCTGATTGAAAGATATGACTGAATCAAGCCCGCAGCGCCTTGAAGAGTACGTCTTTGAACGTGTCTAAACCCCAAAACCACATTAAGATGTGATGACATTGCTTGAATAGCTATATTGAGCACTCGATTTCTTTCTCTTAAAAAAAAAAGGCTTGGTATCGAAAGAGACTTGCTCTTTAGTCTTCACAACTGTCTCCAAGGCTGTTTCCTGAATAGGAATCCTGAACGGAGATCGGAAATTGGTGGCGCGTTAAGACACAGGCCAATTGCCTATTCCGCTGGCCCTCAACCCAATGCCTATTCGTAGTGCTGTTGCTATCTAAGACGGGGTCGTAAAGTCGCGACACCAACCTGAAGTTGCAGGCGTCGAGAAATGATCAAAATGACCCAGATCAATGCTCATCTGCTTGGTATTGTTCTCATATCCCCTTGCTGCAAAGGGCGATCCGAACAGGCTCTCGCGACCCTCACTGGGTATTCTGTATAGCTAACTTGTCAAATCCAAGCAACACCGGTAAACGAGGTATCCATATCAGTCCTGGACGGATGACCATTTGACCATCAGCTGTCACACGTCAGGTTTGTTTTGGCGAGGGAGAAGTTAAGATTTGGCGTCTCTTGGAAAGTGAGTTGGCTGTGTCGGAAGGAGAATAATTGCGCTTTGCTGTGAAATCTCTGCCCGCGAGGCGAGATACTGTAGACTTCTCAAAGCATTAATCCGGGCTTCAGCTCTGTATTTCTGTTCGCCATTCATCTTCGAGTTCCACTAGCTTCTTGGAAATGTCCCATGGAACGACTTCCTCCAAGACTCTTCGTTGCTCGAGTGAGATTCGATCGAGAACATATCTGCTTACGGTAGCGGCATCTCGTTCGGCTGGGCGCCCAATACCGATCGCTATCCGCGCAAACGGCGAGACAGAGTACTTGTTTTGAGAAAGTGAGTTTTTGACACTTTTTATTCCGTTGTGGCCGCGATGACTACGATCCCAAGGTGTAAGTCTCACGTCTCCGAAGGCTTTTTCCAATTCATCGTGAACAAGGACCAGGCTCAGAGAAGAAGCGTCATGTTGTTTCATAATTTCTTGCCATGCCCTTGCGACAAATGGGCCTGAAATATTCATCAGCGTTGGTGACTGGACGAGAGTGTACTTGGGCCCGTGCGAAACCAAGCATGTTTGCTTTCCCATTGTCATCTCACGGAATGAGGGTTGCTGGAGGACTCTTGTGAGCCCATTGAGAGCGAAATGGCCTGCTGAGTGCAGGCTCTCATACTTTGGTAGAGGGTTTCGAGGCTGACCACAAGGAAACGGGGATTGAACATTGTGTCAATGTTGCGAATTATCGAGAAGTGGTTGATACCGGAAGATTGTATTCCATTTCCGTTGCGAGATAAACGCGGCATCACGTGATCGTGCAGAATCTGTGGCGGAGTCATCAAGTATTATGTATGCCTTGTCCCCAGGAAACTGCGCCTCATCACCACTGACGTAGATACCCAGATGCCCAGATGCCGTTGGTCGGTTTTAGCGTGGCTTTGGAACCTGAACTACGCCTTCATCTGGAACCTCCTCCTCCCAATCCTCGGCGTCAGCGGCCTCGACACTCCGCGTCATCGCAAAAGTGACCGCGATCACACCCGTGCTTGTCATCTATTATATTGTTGTATTGTTTATTCGACCTAGACACGCGCAGTTGCCACGATGTCTTGGGCAGGTTGGTGCTTAAACCCCGCCAAACAGTCGAAGAGGGCTAAACAATGTCTTAGGGTTCAAGAAGAATGTGAACCGCGCGACGACGCAGGTGATGATGAAGACGGGTTAGAGAAACCACTTCCTTTGTTTCTCCATCTCTTATCTAACACGGCCGACTAGGGCATGTGGAAAAGACCAACGATCGTGACTACGAGGTGGAAGAAAGGTAACACGAGGTTTAGATGATCGAATCGGGTAGCGGCAACGCGCTGACTTTGGGGTCTCCCAGACGGTTCAAGACAATGGAGGCAGCATCTCTACGACTACAAAAGAGGCAAAGGGATACCTAGATTCACTCCGAGGTTGGCGAAACACGGCTTATCCGCCTGTTTGGGTCCTTGACTAATCGAAGCCGTGGCAGCCATGACTGCGTCGCAAATGCGAATAGCAGAGACGATTGACGCCTTCTACGGAGACTCTGGTGCCAGAGACGGCGTCAGCAGAAGTTACAAACAGGCTGTAGAGGATCTTGATGCCGAGACGATCAAAGCCCTGGATGGCCCGTACCGAACCACTGTACTGGACCCAATTACCCGATTTTGCGCCTATTTCCCGATGTGAATGAATGCATCAAGAAGCGCGGCCACAAACTCCTGGACTACGATGCACTCCGTGCCAAGGTGAAGAAGCTGGTCGATAAACCCGACAAAGACGCGACCAAACTGCCCAGAACGGAGAAGGAACTGGAAATGGCCCGAGTCGCTTACGAACAATTGAACGAGCAACTGAGTACAGAACTGCCACAGCTGATTGACCTGCGAGTGCCGTATCTGGATCCCACCTTCGAGGCTTTGGTCAAGATCCAACTACGGTTCTGTGCCGAGGCGTACTCACGAATGGCCCAAGTACAACAATATCTGGACGCCGACACCAGAGATCTGTATGCCGAGGGCCATCTGGATGCGCGCGTAGAACAAGTTTTGCAAGAGATCCGAGAACTCAGCATTAGCGGAACTGTATAGAACTGAAATTCAAGGGGAAGCTGGCAGTGCCTCACATGAGGTATACTGCACTGGATGATGACAAAGGCGTATGGGGCTGACAACTACAAACGCTTTTGTAGTATTCTCTTCTAATATTCTACCTTTCAAGTCCTAATACTGTGAACATTGATTTGTAAACCAGATCTGGGGCAATGGTATGATGAGCTGTATGATGATATCCGAGATTCATAGGACCTAGACGACAGCCTTGAAAACGAATTATATGCCACGACTGAAAACACGAGCTCGTTGAAATCGAGTTGTCCTCAAAACGTGCGTGCTGTGTAATTGCTACAACAAAACTTGATATACAGCCGATCGTCGCGATTGAGCTTGGCATACTGCGTGAGAGAAAAGCATGTGTACATAAAAAGGTCATTGCGAAAGAATATTGCACTCTTCGTGTCAAGCTTTAAGGGGACACACTGGCCAACACGTGTGGACCTAAATTCCCAGGTATCATACATCTTTTGCGATTAGTCGTGATTCTCGTAAACATCCTGTATGCCATGACCCATTCATCCATACCAAATCTCAGCATTGACTTCGGAGTTCGCAGCTAGTGAACAGGATTAATGGCCGTGCTGTCCCCAAACAAATCACTCAAGGGTAGTCTCCTCCCAATAGCTTGCATGGCAGGCCCAGGTTCCGGCCCGGCATCGGATCCTTGGTCTTCGTCCAAGCTCGACGACCTCGCCACTTTCCAACTCTCCTGTATCATGGCGCCGTTGATCTCTCTCGTCTCATCTCTGTCGTTGTGTATCCAGAGCCCAACAACCTTGTTTCCTTCCTGCCAGTTGCCATCGACCTGGAGTATAACCAACTCGCCTGCAATCTCTACGTGACTCACTCGCGCCAGGTCCACCACCAAGTTGTCCAAGGCTCGACGGTTCAGCACGAAAACACATGCTCTTGGTTGATGGCTCTCGGGAAGGGGTGACTGTGCGCAAACGAACATTGTACCTTCGATGCCGGATTTATCCCAGCTCGATGAGCTGCTATCGAAGGTGTAGACTACAGCGTTGGCGGCAATCGAGAGGATGGCTTGAACAGAGGAAGATATCGCTGCAAGACGCCCACATTCAGCTCGGTATTTGTGCGTGGCGGAGGTGGTGCATAATGTGCATGAACGGCGGCGGCATCGGATTCATAGTCGGAGACCGCGGGTATCAGATTTGATGGCTGGCGAGTGTGTCGCGCTTTACGGGGTGTTTGCCGGCTCATGCTGGGAGGGAGCACCTGCTGCTGAGGTCGCGACAGGCCAGGCAGAAAATGGCCGAGTTCGAGGCAGATGCAGTATCTGACGTGATGAAGCTGCAGTGCTAGTGAGAAAAAGCTCTGGCAGCTTTGCATGAGGGGGACCTTTGTCCCTTGCATCGTGCCACCGTGCTAAGCTGGCTTATCGATAGCGAATCTGAACAATCGAGTGGCTGCTGTGGCTGCTGCCCCTCAGCTAATATGACGCTATCTATCAAAACCCAGCTTTGTCGCCAGATATTACTCTCAAACTCAACCGCGGGGCTGGTTGCCAATCGCTTGTCACCTGGATACATCCGGTCTCGTCACCGAATTCTAGCCGTGTTCCTGTGAGTGTCCGTCTATGCCCCCGGGACGCGTTATCAATTCTGTATTTTAGAACACATCTTGGATCTTTCTTGATGTGACGCAGTCTTACCGACTTGTTTATTTTTTGTACTGCCTGCAGGTGCTCAACACCATGGTGTAGCTCACCAAGCTCAAGAGGGTACCCAAACATCGACTATCCCGCCGCCAACGCAGCTCCTCTCTCTTGTCCTCTTCCCTTTCGGCACGTGCAGTGGCAGTCATGGCAGATCCAGATAGCCCCGTTCTGCTCAGACTGGGTCGTTCGAGCCAGTTGACCTACACACTACGCCGCAGTCCCTCGCTCGAGCTGTTCTAGCCCGCCGTTCCGAGTATGTTCGACCTCACAAAATCAGAGTGAAAATTGGAACGTGGAACGTTGCGGCCTGCCCTGGAACGGATAAAGATCTGGCCAGATGGTTTGTAGACGGCGAGGGTATCGACAAACACTTTGCGGCCCTAGATCTATCTCGGAACGCCGCTATTGCGCATGATCCATCCATCAACAACGAAGATGACCCTGACTCTGTCCGCCTCGTCGGGGAAACAGAATAGGCCTTTACGTTTTGGGCCTACAAGAAGTTGTTGATTTGAATTTGACCAAGGAGTATATGAATCGAGCAGTCAAGGTGGACAACTCGTCAATAGACAAGTGGCAAGCCGCCCTCGAAGCTGCCATGCCCCCTGGGTATCAACTTGTCATGTCGGAGCAGATGACTGGCTTGCTCATGTTGATCTATGCATCTCCTGAAATTGCTCCAACTATTACCAATGTGAGCACAAAGGCAGTCGGAACTGGCCTCTTGGGGTATTTCGGCAACAAAGGCGCGGTAACGTCCCGCCTGGTTCTCGGTGAAACGACTCGTATGGTGTTTGTCAACTGCCATCTGGCTAGTGGCGCGGGCTCAAGCTATTTGGACCGAAGGTGTTGGGATTTCGATCAGATTCTCAGCAAAACAAAGTTTGATCCTGTCGTGCATGCCGGCGTGTCTGAGGATGAGGGCGAAATGATTGGCGATGAGGATTTCGCGTTTTGGTTCGGCGACCTGAACTTCCGGCTCGACGGTCTCCCAGGAGACGATATTCGAAGAATCCTCACACTGCATACGAGGGGAGAGTATGGCTCAAACATTGAGAGGAGACCACAGCCCATCGAAGGTGAAGGAGTAATTGTCATGAGAAATTCGGAGAGCGATGATGACACGACTATAAAGTCATCAGTTCACTCACGCGAGCAGAGTTTCGATTCCGAAACCACACTCCCAGACCCCGACGAGTTCCCGGAAGATCCAAGTCAAGACCCCACCTCACTGCAAGCGACTTTGGACTCTTTGCTCCCACATGATCAGCTTCGGCGAGTGATTGCGCAACGGAGGGCCTTTCACGATGGATGGAGAGAAGGTCCTATTACGTTTCTACCCACGTACAAGTACGATGTTGGCACCATTGCATTGTTTGATTCTAGTGAAAAGCAGCGATCCCCGAGTTGGTGTGACCGTATTCTATATCGAACAAGAAACGACAAACAGGGCTACGACGTAATAATACAAGAAGAAAAGGAGTCAAGAATAAAGGACGGGGAAATGAAGTCGCGAGGCATGGATCAAGACGATGATGTTCTGTTCAGTTACAATCCTGATACAGATGGCCATGAACAAGAAAATGAGAGCCCCATACTCGAATATGATGAACACGACTTCGAGACAGAAGAAAATGTTGTGGACGAGGTGGTCACGAAAGAGGGCTATGTCGATCGCATCGGTCTCGACATTTACACTTCTCATCAGCGCATCTCTTCCTCGGATCACAAGCCGATAATATCCGTCTTCACGCTTGAATACGATGCAGTCGTACCCGAGCTCAAAGCCAAGATCTATGCGGAGGTTGCGCGTGAGCTCGACCGGGCGGAAAACGAGGGCCGACCTGCTATTACTGTGGCCATGGAAGGAAGCTCAGCCACCAGTGAGAGCGCTGTTGACCTTGGAGATATCGGGTTCTTGAAGAAAAATCATGCGTAGTGACTGTTGCAAATACCGGAAGTGTTCCAGCCGAGATTCTGTTTATCGAAAAGCCCTCGACTGATGAAGAAAATTCCACCACGCTGACATGGCTTACTACATCATTCATTAGATCAGACGATGAATCGTCTACACGAACGGAGAGGCTTGTTACTCTGGAGCCAGGAGAAACGATTTTGGCACACATCGAGGCTCAGGTCTCTACCGTCTCACATCTTCGTGCCCTGAATGACGGCCAAGTGAAACTCGAGGATGTGCTCGTCCTACGCGTGGAGGGAGGCCGTGATCACTTCATCCCTATCAAGGGGGCTTGGCTACCGACTTGTTTTGGTCGTTCTATCGATGAGCTGATTCGAATACCAGACGGCGGCATACGGAAGTTTGTTGCAGACAATCACATTCAAGGGCCCATACCTCATGATTCTGAAGTTCGATGCTCAGCACCAAAGGAACTGTTCAAGTTGACTGAGGCAATTCAAACCTTGGCGGAGCGATGTGTTGCCGACGAAGCCATGTTGGAAGAGATGACTCTTCCTCACGAAGTTGGCTGGCCATTTGATTCTGCCACATGGACTACAGGAATAGCCGAACAGGACTCGATCAAGGCCGAGCTCGTATCGGCACTGGATAGCGATACCTCTCTTCCCGAGGCATTGCCCCTTGAGCTATCATCAGCGCACAAGCTTGAGTTGCTATCGTCCATTCTACTATTGTTCATGGCGTCCCTGGCCGATGGTCTTGTTCCACCACTACTGTGGGCGAAGCTTTTACTGCACTGCCGAATCTGACGTCACTTGCACCCGCGATGTGGTCAGACGCCAAGGCACAAATTCTGGATATATTCTCCTCGGCTCCAAATCATAACATCGCTTTTGTATTTCTGACGTCGACTTTGTCCCGCGTGGCAACAGAGCTGAGTCCAACAACATCATCAGATCGACCGCTGCCGGGCCTGAGTCGTCGATTGAGTTTTAGAAGAGGTCAAGATGACGGTGAAAGGAGGAGGAGATTACGTGGGAGAAGATATGCCGAGATTATTGGGCCATTGGCCTTCGTATCGAATGACAGGGACAAGGCAATAAAAGAGAGGGGGCGGATGGTGGTGGAGATATTTCTGAGTCGCGAGGCTGAAAGTTAGGGGCCAAGGGCTGGAAGACTAAACGCGAAGCTCAGACGGCTTGGAGCAATTATGACTAGGAAATGGAACCATGACGAGATTATTCATTGAAGGACAATGATAGAATATATTCTTTAGGTACAGTCGTATGGGTGCGAGCATATCCACTCCAGGCCTGTAGATACAATAATACATTTGGTGTCCCATTGCTCGCTCCAACGAGTGCGTGGGAAATGAATGTCGATGCTGTGATTCGCCTTTCCCGACAAAGATCTGATCCATCTCGCTTGCTCCTTCCACAACTGTCTTGCGACTTCGATGCTTTGAGACCTGCCAGTTTTTAATTCTGCGAGCACCTCAGAATCTTCCACAATTCGCAATTTGCTGGCCTAGAGTTTCAGCGCGACGTTTATTGTTAATCGCACCAAGTTCCGTGTCACACACTACTGGACAGCGCTGTCCAAGAGCTCAATCAAACCCGAACCTCGTGACATTCGATATAAAGTATCCCGTCAGCTGGCCCAGCCAGACGATGCAAAGAAACGCCAGTCGGCAAGGCACTACGAAGCTCTCCCTCATCCATCGAAAGATTGTTTTTAATAACTTGAGTCGTCGATACCGGAGACTGCTTAGGCTTCGGATCCGCGCTCTGCATCACAGTACGCATGAAGTCGTATTATTAGTTGCCTGCCGTATCTCGCTGCCGGACCCTCCCGCAACAGAGGAAGAAGACCTAGCGGACAGTTCAGAGCAGGACAAGTTCCCATGGCTGAATGGACCTGCTCATGTTGGTGACTCAGACAGACAAGTATCTGTGATGAAAACACAAGACTCGAAGAAGAGGAGCAGAAATGACCACAACGACGTTCCGTCCGGCGCTGCACGGTTTTACGAAAGACGAACGGCAATGGAGATTGCTATGAATAAAAATTGATGAGGCTAGCGCAGGTTCCGCAGATGGCGCATTCCTCAGCTTGGAAGGATGCGTTTCCAGGCATGCTTGAGGAGTTCATAGATCATCTCGATAGTCACTGCTGTCCCCGACTGCAGCTCCATGGCCGAGACGGATACTCGATGGCCCAAGTAGACGGGCAGACATTTCTGATTCTGAGAGGCACCAGAATTGTGTCCGCCCCCTGCATTTTCATAGACTCCAAGACGACATTGACGACACATGGTTGCTCATGACCGAGACGGCTGAGTTGATTGCTCGCATTGACGGCCAGGGCAGCTGCAGTTGGTCTCGCTGGACTAGACACCGCGTCCCGGGTGCGAGAGCGAGGATCATGAAGAGTTCCGGGTTAGGCAGCCCACTTGTGGAAAGCTGCACGCCCGGCGAGGAGACATTGGCGTGTGACTCTTGGGAGACGTGGGGTATGACGATGCGGCCAAGTCGAAGGGTGTTGGTCGGGAAAAGACGCCTCGGGGAATAACACAAGGGAGGAGCGAGAATGGCGGCAGGCAGAGTAGAATTCGTTGGTAGCAGTTCTTTTGCCAGCTACTACGAGGTAGCTTTGGCGCAAATGTTTTATGGTTCCGTGATTCAAACCTCGCATGCTAGTTTCCTTTGTTCAGACGAGCGGATTCTCAGTCTACGCATGCCACTAAGCGACGATAGTTACATACCCTCTCTCGTTGATGCCGTATACATGCCACTTGCCTTGTGCCTCGCAATAGAAGAAGACAAGACCAACTCCCCATGCTACAGACATTCCAGAAGCACAAGTGATGTGCACGTCGGCCTTGATCAGCTTCCAAATGACCGAAAATGACAGCCAATTGACTTGGACCGTGAGTACTCCGCATCTGGTTTGTTTGCACTGGCACACTAGTCAGGGTTTCTTCATCATTCAGGGGGTAGATGGCCAATTTCTTCTCTGACTAGATATCAAGAATATGCCCTCGAGCGGTTATGCCATAGGATAGTTCAAGTCTCGCAAAGGAGACGTCGCGTTACTCATGCTGCTTGCAGACGGGGCTACCCTGTAAAGGGTTCTGCCAGCTTAGAATTTATCGGTGGGAAAAGAGGGTTCCTAGGCGAAACCACATGTACGTATGCACCGGCATGGAACCTCACAGAAGAAGACACGGATGCCCATTCGTCAAACGAAAGGCGACATGGCCACGTCCAAATGCCATCGCTGGAAGCTAAATAATACATCAAACAACGTCCGCGCCGCGCCGTTCGGTGTCGAAAGAAGATTGCAGCATTCGCTTGCGTCCTGCCCTGGTTCCTTGGCTCGCTCAGCCAGTCACGTCGCTCGACAGCCTTGCAGGAATGGCCTCTTCGGACCGAACGACGAGAAAAGCTGCGGGGTATGGGCAACGACTTGGCGACGACCCGCATTGTTGCTCTATTATGTTATGTACAGTAATCCGTACGGAGGAAGTGATAATATTATCGCCCTGCTTTATGGCCGTGGACCTGGGCTTCGAATTGCAGCATGGAAAAAAATACTATTGATCGAGCAGGGCCCCTGTTGAATCGACCCGACGACAAATGGAGTGGTCAAACAGATTTGCCCAAACTACATAAGGCGAGGTCGAATTCCGCCCATCATGCGTGCCTGAAAAAAAAAAAAGTCCAACTTTTTGACGAAAAGCGCGCCATTATGCCACGTAGCACCAGCGCTGTTCCTGTTCCTTCGCCTTCTCGGCCAACTCGTCCTCCCCGAGCAAGGACTTTTTCGCGCAGCCACGGCGATCCATGGCCTCGAACTCGGAAAAAGAGCTTCTGTGCTCTCCACCGTCTGTCTTGGTTCCCTGATCTCGGCGTGTGGCAAACTCTACCTTCCTCAGCTTCTGCGCTGTAGAGAAACCGCAACCGCACAGCGGAACCGCACAGCGGGAGGAAGCCACGCAGATGCAGAAATAAACAACAACAAAGTCAGATCACGTTGGGGAAACATGTTCTGCAGCAGGCATCCAATTCTCGGCTTCTCTGACAATGTGTCGCACGCGTGTGTTACGCCAAGAGGCGGAGAAGGACAGATTCTCTGGCGCTTTCTCGACGCGTTAGACTGCATGACATATTCAACATCAAATTGGCTAGGGATGTTGGCCAGGGCCTGAGTGTCGATCCCGCCTCGAAACAGTAATCGCCCCATCGAGCGGGCGGGGTCAGTTGACAAGCGAAGCATGGCGCTATCACCGTTTTCCCGGGAAGGGACAGACGCTAGAACCAGCACTCGTCGCACGGCGTGTCAAGTGCAGCCATCATGGGCCGCCAAACAGCGGGATGGCAAGCGGGCAATGTCTCACCTGGCAAAGGGATGTCGCTGAGGCCTCTGGCTCTAACCGTCGTGATTGGTTTCTGCCAAAGAAGTCGTGTTTGAAGAGCCAGCTGGGACTGACGACGAGGACATTCCTAAGCTGCTGGTAATTCAACACTTGGCCAGTCACGAATTGGTACCAATAGTTTTGTCACCAAGGGCAGAGACTACAATGACGCTAGGCGCACGGCGTAGGTAGTCTGTGTGGAAGCCCAACTTTCACAGGCTTGAATGCCAGATACAGATCTTCCCCAGACGGACCTGGCGGATGGTGCAAACAATGCCGTGGAGCACTTGTATTATACATGCATACATACATACATGTATGTATCGTCTGTGTGCGTGTGCATGTCGCTCTGTGAGTCGTTCGCGAGAGAAAGGCATTTGTCGTCCCACTTCGGTTCGGTTACAGACCCACAATCAGCCGATGGAAACAAACATGAACTTATTTTTTTAGCCTATTGGCTCTGTTGGCAGACATGGTATTCGGCCCCATCGGTTCGCAAAATGTAATAACAGCCAAGGTGCTATTCGATATCGGTCGGTAGCGTGCAGGATTATTACTCATTGGGTGCTTGAAGAGACAAAGCAGAGCGCGGTATCGATTCCAGGAAGTATAGAGTCCGCGCTCTGCTTTTCTTGTATTCGTCGCCTTGGATGGATTGAGGCTTGGTACAGTAAGAGATGGAGACTTCAGAAGAGACGGATGGCACGAGGGCACGAGGGCATGAGGGCGTGCTGGGGTTTGAGCTCAAGGAAAAGCCCTTTGCCGAGGTGGCGACGGTGGACCCAATAACAGAGCCTATTTTGAGCACAATGTCATTTGGATGCGTTCTTTAATAATCCGTAGAGTGTTTGAACGCATCGAAGGTCGCATCGAAGGTTAGACAAAGCGTAGAAGCCCAAATGAAACTTCTTTGACCGGAATTCCGATGGTTCAGGGGAGAGCACTACCGGCGGACTACTCGTTCGATAGGATGGGATGCGTGCGATACAGATTCAAGCGAGGTGACACAGGAAGTAGACGAGCAGTACTGGGGCCTCCGTGGATGTGCTGAGTTCTTCGGTGTCGCCGTGGATGATCACGCAGTCGTGTGAGACGCGATGATACTACATGTGCGCTGCACTCTGCAGTGAGCACTGTACGAAAGGGGGAGACAGCCGGGCCAGAGACGGTGTGGTCCAAGTTTGTGCACAGTACGTGCATGCCTGAACGATGGGAGAAACATCGACTTCCTGGGGTATGCATATGCAGCGTATGCAGCCAGTCTCGTTCTTTCGTCCAGTTGACATCACATCGCATACATCCAGAGGCTCCAGAGGTGAACCCGACAAACCAGCGTGCCGCAGTGTCAGAGTGTCTCGTGTCTCTCCAGGTCCCCACCGCACCTGGTCGGGCGCCTGCTCGCGCGCCATTGGCCCAACACAAGTGGTTGAGTGTGGTTGAGTGTCAGCGACTTTGGCTGTGGCTTGTCTCTTGGGAAAAGAAACGGGTCTGCTTGCCCGTTCTGGCATCGCGGGTCTTGTCGAAGTGCCGTCGAGCACATTCCTTTGGCCCGCCCTCTGCGCCAGGCTGCGCCAGCGCCAGCCGGCCCCCAAGCCATGTCCGCCCACTGCTGCCTTTGTGCCTTCGCTCCGTCTTCAGGCCAGCCCCACTGGCCAAGTCGTCGTTTGGTGGGCTCTGGTGGGCTCTGGTGGGCTTCTCGGTTTTTTTTTGTTCTTGTACCCCGTCCTCCCCACCCCCGGTCCAGAGAAGAATCCGACCAGGTCACTGCCCATTTTCGTCTTAACTCGTGTTCTACTTAGCTAGTTGCGAATCTTTTCTTTGAAAGCATCACCATCTCTTGCTGGGATGCTGTCCGCCCTCAACTCTACAACACCGGCTTCGACATAGACGTCGACACCGACACCGACACCGACACCGACGTCGACACCGACACCGACACCGACACCGACGATAGCAACGACTTGACTGATCGAAAGCTGCGCGCCCTTCCCTGCGAGCCCGTTGCTTCTATTTCTTCTTCCCCAGACTTCTCAAACCCCGACGGTCCCCGTGCAGGGCCCGCTTCGAAAGGGCCGAATACCAGTGGTCCTGCAGGCCCAACAGCCACCGCCCGACCCGCGCATTTGTTGGTGTTTCTCCCGCTTGCTGCCGCTCGAATCTGCTGCTGCCCAGGCGAAGCCACGCGAGTTTTGCGCCCGCCTGGAGGAGTTGCACCCACTGCCACACTAAATCAGAGATCTGGCATCTGGTATCCTCTCGACGTTTCATCCACATATCGCCCTCGTCGGTGCTTTTCCACCTCGCGCCTGACGACACCCACGACAACGAGGCCGCCGTGCCCCTCGAATCCGTCCAAGAAACGCCAATCGCTCTCTCCACGGCGACGACGACGCGACGACGACCAGAACCGCCGTTGAAATGACGCAAGCAGTCAAGAGGGCCTGTGACGCTTGCCACCGCCGAAAGGTCAAGTGCGATGGTATCAATCCCTGCCGCAACTGCTCATCGGCTCAGCTGTCGTGCACGTACAATGCTATTCCTCAGAAGAAGGGCCCAAAGGGCTCGAGGGCCAAGGTCATCAGTGAGCTGCGGGAGACGCAGCGACAGACCAGTCTGTCTGCCAAGGTCCAGAACCGAATGAATGGCATCGCCTGCCCGCCCACCGGTGCATCTCTTGCTCCTACCCCAGGACTTCTTACCAGTGAACTCGTCAAGGAGTGCGCGCAATTTTCTTTGATAACCTGTACCCACAAGCCCCCATCTTGGATCCACGACAGATCGAGCAGCAGGTGCTTTACATGGAACAGAACCGGGACGCTTACTGTCTAATGACTTCTCTCTGCGCCTTTATCATGCTCCAACCAGGCATGTCTATGCCTACCGGCGATCCATACAACCTCGACATGGTCCCCGGTGCCAACATCGTCTCCAGTCAGCTTCTTTTGGAGGAGTGTCTACGCGTCCGCAAGGGCTATGAGTATCTTGATACCATCACGCTCAACGCCCTGGCTACCAACTTCTTCCTCTTTGGCTGTTATTCTGGCCAAGAGATGCACGACAAGGCATGGTATTACCTCCGTGAGGCCACCACAATGATTCACGTGGCTGGCATGAACAAAGAAGAGCATTATATGCAGTTTGATGCCGCCGAGGCTGCACGACGACGACGCCTCTACTGGCTCATTTTCTCTACTGAGCGGGCCTACGCCATCCAGCGTCAGCGACCCATTTCCCTCAAGCCACCATCAACCCACCAACCCTCGGAGACGACGCATCCGATTCTCAGGCCCATCAGCTGAGTAGCTTCATTACGCTGGTCAATATGTTCCAGCCATTCGATGATGCTTTCACCGCAGCTTGGAACAAGACCCGCGGCCAGTTCACTTCACAGTACTTGAGCGGTCTTCAGAAGCAGCTCAATGGCCTCGTCCAGACATACGCCTGCCAAGACTCAAACTTCCAGGATCTCCACACCAACCAGCAGTGGCTGAAGAACACTGTCTGGCAGTTGACCAGCGGAGTCGTCAACGGAAACAACGATAATTCAATGTCAATGTCTTCGTTCCGGTACCCCGTCAATATGTCCCGAGAGCTCCTGGTCAACATGGCCTCGCAGTTCCCTGTCCAAGTTGTCGATCTTCTCGGATCCGGATTGGTAAGTGCCTGATGTCAATCCTCACTCTGTCAGCTAAAAAAATTCGGACTGGTCTAATCGAATACGACAGATTGAGAAGCTCATGGAGATGTCATCGTCCATGACCGAATACCTCGCTTCGCAGCCTGCCTCTCGAGACCCATTCGCCGCAGGCCCTCGAGAGCACCTTCACCAAATTCTTGCCATGGTTGCCGTTGCCCGGAACGGGGACTACCGCTTCTTGCCCCTGCTGATGAACAAACTGGGCGAACTTCTCCCCGCATGACCAATCCCATGCTTCAGGATGCCCCGAAAACGCCAACCTCGCCAACATTGACATCTTCGATGGCTTTGGCACCGCCGGCATGGCACACCCACCTAGCCAGATGCACATGTCTATAGACAGTGATTACGAACGCAAATTTTCCGTGGAAGAATATGATAAGAAGTATGCCATGAGTATGACGGGCAACACTCCGGAATCAGCGACAAACTCCAACCACTCCAACGGCTCTCCGTCTGTTGGACAGCAAGGCACATCCGATATGGGTAGTTCTTTTGTCAGCTCGCCCAGCATCATGTCACCAGGCATGGAGTATTCTCATAGCATGAACGGCTTTATACCCGACATGGTGATGAATCCATGGGCAACCCGGGACCACCGAGCAGCATGCCCCAGGCCAGCACATGGGCCATGACGGCATGTCACAACGAATGAATGCAATCGGATCACATGATATGCGACCACAAGGGTTGAGTGTGATGACCTCTCTTGGCGGGATGAACCAAGCACAGCAGGGTCAAGATGGCTTTCACATGCAAGGCCAACCGCATATGAGAGGATTCCAAAACCTCCAGAGAACAAGTCCGGGCGGAGGCGGTTCCATGGTAGGCATCAACAGCATGGGTACTTACTAGACCCCTCCACCACGCCCAGCATTTCTCACACTGTGCGTGTGACCCCTTCATCTTCGTTGCGACTGGTACGACAAACGGAGAAAGCATCACAAGTCCAACTTGAGTCACTCGTTCTACCAACCTCTCGTTTGTCCAACACTATCCTGTTCCCTTTGTCAGGTCACTCGATTCAAAAAAATTAAAAATTAGACAGCCACGGTGACTGTTTCTTTAGTGACCAGACATCAGACACGTGGTCACATGCATCGAACTTTTGATTCAAGAGCTTAGCAGCGCTGAGCAAGCACAAAAAGCATCTTCTATCCAGCACATGGAGTTGGAAAAAACAACTGCGTATTGCATTGATATCGTTTCTCATCATTCTTATTATCCAGCACTACTGCTTGGATTGTGTTACTACCCTTTTTTTATTTCACATCGCACTGCGACCCTTCGTGAATAATCGGGCTGGGATGACCTGGAGTTTTGTCATGCGTAGCTTGCGAAAGCGAATGAAGGCGTTGAATACGGTTCCCTTGGGGAAATTGGATACTATCTTCTTTTCATCTTTCATCTTCATGTGGTACGAATTATTTGGCGATCAGGATGGAGATTACGCCTTCTTGGAATTTGGGTCACCCTCAAGGGACTGGAGACCTTGGCAACCATACGGCTTTTGGAATGGCCGGTATAGACAACAATTGACGGCGTTTAGACACAATTTCCAGAAACTGATCAGTGATTCCTTCCTACACGACCAGGTGGTATATTACCAAGTATCTCGAATATGAATTGATATGCACGGGTATCTTGCACCCTCCAACCTTGATCGTCGTCGTCGTCGTCGTCTGGTAGTTCTCACAATTTTTCTTTCCATCTTGATTTGTTGAGCACAACCAAGTGAGAGAATCAACCCATTCATTCCCTTGATCCGACCCCCCAAATCACTTCCGCTCAGCTGTCTCAGCCAACATGTCCATCCTTCCCGCATACAGATTCATCATGTGCGCCACAGGATCCCCAGATCATACCTCGCAGCTGCTCCTCTTCACACGTCACGGCGACGACGCCCTCGCACAAACGCTCTTTGACAGTTTTGTAGTCCGTCACAACGGCATGCGCATCAGCCGTTCTCAAGACGATGATCTTTCCGGCGTTGCTAAGTGTCGCAGAGGGCACTTTCCACTCCGGACGGGTGCATTTTCTCTCCTTTCCATTTCGACTCGCTTTGCGGCGGTAGGGGGCGGGTCGGTCAATAGCTCTACGAGACTCTTTACGTAGGCCTTGTCTGCGCGGACAACAGGGTCGCCTTCGTTGACGAAGCTTAGGAACAGGCTCTTCTCCAGGCCTCGCCGCCTGGTTCTCTCCAGTGGGAGGAGACTTATGGGCGGTGAGCCGAATGTAATGCAGTGTATTCTTCTGAAACACCCCGCTAGAATGGTCAGTTCGCTTTCTGCGTTTTTGGTCTCGCTCAACATGTGGCTGTACAGGAGGGCGGCGACGGCGCCACCGGCTGAATGCCCCGTCATGAGGAGCGAGTAGCCTGCCCTGGAGGGATCCTCGTCGAGCAACTGGCGGAGTCTCATGGCAACAGGTTTGATCATTTTGCGGGCTGTGGAGAGGAAACCCGCGTGGCAGAGATTCCCTGGGTCGTCGAGGAAGTTTGTGGGAGGGACGGGGCCGTGTTGAGATTGACGGCCCAGTCATAGAAGGAGGCGGTGCCGCGGATGGCAAAAACGATGGCGGAAGCGCGGTCCATTGAGACGGATTTGATGCGCATGGCTTTGGTGCCGCTCAGGAGGGACGACGAGATGTGCGTGTCGCGCTCAGAGGGCGTGGGCGCGGCGTAGACGCGGTGGGAGTACTGGGCTGCTAGGGTGAGGAGAGACCACAGGGATGAGTGTCTGTTTGAGTCAGTATGGTCTCTCTGGATACGTTTAAGCTGTTTTGAATGCCAATATGCCATCTTGATTTGGAACCTACAGTCGGAGACGGGGCAGTGTAGAGGAAGTTTCGAATTGGCGTACAACTCGACTTTGAGAAGTAGTTCCCTTTGATGACGGATGTCGCTATGTGTACTGTTTGATATTGGCCCTTGTTATTCCCTCGTGAATCTGTGGATGGATTTTTCCCTTGCTCGAGACAGCGCGGTCTTTTTGTAGCTTGGCGTCTTGGACGGGTGGGTGGTAGAGAATCAAGCTTTGGCAAGGACTCGGCTCCTCTTGGCATTGGAACAGCTTGTTCTCATGGCCAGACAGACTCTCCTGGTCGATCAGAGTCAGGACGTTGTCGAATCGCCTTCTGATATCCTCGTATGTGGCGCTTGAGACTGCAGTAGAGCTTGCAAATTGGTTTCCGAGCGCCGTTGTGTTGGTGGGCATAAAGTCCTGCGCCAGGTGGACCACGGAATCGGACCAGCGACCGAAGTTGTCGGGCAATGGTGTGAGGGTTTGGATATATGGCGGGCATGCTGGTGGTGTGGCTTGCTGATGATATCCTGCCGAATGAGGGGCAGCGGCGGGGAGATGGCGGCGGGGTGCTGATTGTGCAGGCATGGGTATGTCTGGTCGTTGCTCGGACGCGTGGTCGGAGGCTGCTTCGTAGGCGGCGACGATGAGTTTGCCGAGACGTATATGTTGGGAGGAGGTTAGGGATGCGGGCTTGAGGCTTGAATGTGACGGATTTTTGGAGGATCTGGATGATGTAAACCATGCCATGATGGTGGGGGTCGTTTACATGAGAAGGTGAGTGGTACTGATTTGGCGATGGGGTGGTTAGTTGAGTGTTCTATGGGAAGTAAGTAGTGTGTTGGCCGCGTAGAGCTGGAGAAGAAAAAGAGGGCATTCACTCACTCGCTTATTTGAAGGCTGAAATGGTAGACGTGTGTCAGCAGCCAATACTCATGCTTCCTTCCTTCCTTCCTTCCTTCCTTCCCTCGCCGAAGTATCACCGTCTACCGTCTCCAAACGGATCAAGCTTTGGCGAGCTTTCCATCTGCTTTCTTTTTGAGTACAAGTGTTTTCTACTTTGGCTATCTCATCTGGGTATACGGATTACCGGGGTATATATATCTACATATACCCCACAACCATCCTGATCGCCCGCCTCCACGCCTCCCAATCGGTGGTCACCTGGCCGTCCGCTTCCTCCTCGGTATGGCAGAGGCCACCATCACGCCTGGCTTCATACATAAGTTGTCCAAAGCTGCATCCTTCATTTCTCCACGCCTACTGTTCAAGCATCGCAGAAGTCAATTTTGCCCTTGATCAGGACTACCAAAATGGCAAGCAAGACTTTCAACGTCGGTATTATTGGATATGGGTGAGTCAAGTTTCGCCGACAGTCACAACGAGACTCCTCCGTCGTTGACCTCGTTTGAACAGCCTGTCCGCCAAGATCTTCCACATCCCCTTCGTGGCTACTACTCCTCAGTTCAGGCTTCACAGTATCGTTCAGCGAAGCCCCAAGGACGGAAATTCAGCATCCCATGACCACCCAGAGGCCAAGCACTACACGGACGTGAAACAGCTGCTGGTCGATCCAGAGGTCGAAGTCGTCGTCATCACCACGCCGCCCGACAGCCATTTTGAGCTCACCATGTCCGTTCTAAACGCAGGCAAGCACGTTCTCACTGAAAAGCCATTTGTACCCACCTCAGCCGAGGCTGAGAAGCTCATTGCCATCGCAAAGGAGAACAAGCGACTCATCTGTGTGTACCAGAATCGACGATGGGATTCAGACTTCTTGCTAGTGAAGCACCTCATCTCTCACGATGCTCTGGGCCGCATCGTCGAGTTCAACAGTCACTTCGATCGCTACCGTGCCGCCCCGCCAACCAATTGGAAAGGAGAGCTGGGAATTCCCTCTGGCGGAAGCGCTCTGTTCGATCTCGGAACTCATCTCATCGATCAGGTCTATGTGCTCTTTGGAATGCCCCAGGCTGTTCACGGAAGACTTTTGTCACAGCGAGCCGGCAAGCCTGACTTCCACAACCCAGACGCCGTGTCTGCCGAGTTTACTTATCCCGACGGCAAGCTCGTCCACGTCCGCATCAGTGCTCTCAGCGCAGAGACTGTTCAGCCACGGTTCTGGGTCCGCGGCTTCAAGGGAAGCTTCCACAAGTCAGGCTTGGACCCTCAGGAGGATCAGCTCAAGGCCGGCGTGAAGCCTACCGAGGCCAGCTTTGGTCGCGAGAACGCAGACAACATGCGTCTTGTGCTGGTTGCTGAAGACGGAAAGATGAAGCAGGAGAAGGTGCCAGAACTTGAGCCCGAAACCTACAGGGCGTTTTACGCTGCTTTCGGAAAGGCCGTCGAGAGCGGAAAGGAGGAGATTGTTCCTGTCAAGGCGAGCGAAGCGAGGATGTGCTCCGTCTTATCGAGGCTGTTTTAGAAAGTGCCAAGACTGGCAAAGACGTTATTTTTGGCTTGGCTTAAGGCGATGAGAGATAGTGTTGTGCCATGATTATATGACCCTTGTGCGCTCGCTTTGTGGCGATTGTTCGGTGCGTGAGATTGACCGGCACTTGCATGGGTAGTTTTACACGAAAATCTATACCTTTTGAAAGCTACATAGTCATATAAGGTGTACATAGTAATTGATGAATGTAGTGCAAGATTTTAATATATGAAGATTAAGATTGATATTTTTGTTTCTGATTATGTAATTTGTCTCGTCTCGCATTCGGTCATCATTGAATACGGCCGTTTCGTCACGTGCTTTGGTCTTGTCGTGACGGCCTCTGACCCATTGCACTTCCACTCTCTCTTGCCCTCGCAACAAATTCCTGGCCCAGGCTGACCATGAAACTCGCTAATCCTTTTGCCTTCCGGCCTGGCCCGGTCAGTTTCTGGACAGCAGTTGTCTACCTCGCCGTTTTCATCTCGTTAATCTACGTTCATGAAACAGTACCCCCTGCACCATCATCTCCGAAGAACTGGCCGCAAGGTATCAACTTGACCGAGGCTTGGGTGGATTTGCAGGCCATCACTGCATCTTATCATCCATACAACAGCCATGAGAATGACGTAGTCCGGGAGTATCTCATGCGTCGGTCTAGGAGATTCTAGACCGGAATGGAGTCAAGTACACGGAGGACTCGACAGGTGGAGTGCCATGGGACAACAGGTTTGTGGTACATCTGTGTGGCCCCGGAAAAAAAAACGAAAAAAAAACACTTGACACTAATATGTATGGGCCGAAAAGCTACATGTTATCTACGGAAGATGGTGCTCGAGAATCTTCCGGAGCTGTTGCCCGGCCTCAGGGAGCTACTATCTTTAATGACCTCATGTCTAATGTCACATTCGCCGAGCGTGGCAGCACTGTTGGCCAGTATTTTGAAGGCAACAACTTTTATGTCTACATCCACGGCTCGGGAGATCCCGAGGGAGACTGGTGGCTCTCCGAAAACCCTCAGAAAATAGCCCGTCGTGGTGCTGGAGTACTGGTAAATTGCCACCTTGACTCGTGAGTTCGTCGACTGTTTGATGTGTAAGCTCTTCGTGGCTGAAATCTTTTAGGGTCTCAACTGGATATGGCGCGACGGATGATGGCATGTCATGCATCTCTCTCTTGCAGCTGCTGAGTCACTTCACTTCAAAGGGTCGACAACCAAAGAATGGAATTGTCTTACTTTTCAACAATGCAGAGGAGGATGGATTGCTTGGAGCAAGGGCTTTTGGCTATAGCCCCTGGTGCAGTTTTGTCATACTTTTGTCAACCTTGAGGGAGCTGGAGCCGGTGGACGAGCCATGCTATTCAGAGCCACCGATCTGGAGACCGCGCAGGCTTACTCGAAGAGTCCTCATCCTTTTGGATCTGTTGTAGCGGCGAACGCTTTCGAGAGGGCGTTATTAGAAGCGGTACCGACTTCTCTGTTTTTGTGGACAGCTTTGGCCAGCGTGGTCTTGACATCGCCTTCTATGCGCCCCGCGCTCGGTACCACACCGAAGACGATGATGCCCGACACACATCTGTCGATGCTATCTGGCACATGCTGTCAGCGGCCCTCGCTTCAGCTGAGTCCTTATCAAACGGTGCCAGTAGCTCTCGTTTTAGCGGCCCTCGCTCTGATGGCAGAAAAGATCTCGTCCAGAACGGCAGGCCCACGGCCGGCGTTTGGTTCGATTGGTATGGATCAGCCTGGTCAGCGTTCCCGCTTAGAGGACTTTTCGCATGGACCTTGACCTTGCTCATAACGACTCCTCTTGTTCTCTTCATTGCGACGTATCTGCTCGTGCGCAAAGATAAATGGTACTTCTTCGCCACAAATGCTGACGCAGACGTTGGCGGAATCAATGGACGTGTAGCTTTGGGAGGATGGAAAGGTTTCATTCGCTTTCCTCTGGCATTGGTCCTTGCTGGTGCCTTGACCATCGGAGCAGTATACCTGTTGGCCAAGGTGAACCCTTTGATAATTTACAGCAGTGGCTATGCAGTGTAAGTAAACGCCAAGAGCTCGTCTGTGCGCATGTTGCATACATAGATCTGAATGCTGACTCCGACTTTGACATTAGCTGGGCCATGATGATTTCGTTGTTTTACTTCGTTGCATGGCTCGTGCTGCGCGGTGCCAGCGCTGTCCGCCCAAGCGCGCTCCAACGTGGCTTCACCTTGATTTGGCTCTTTGTCATAACCTGGGTCCTGTCGGTTTTTGCTGCAGTTGCCGAGGACCGCATGAATCTGGGCGGTGTCTACCCTCTGGCATTTCTTCACACCTTTGTCTTTGGCGCCTTGTTAATTTCCATCTTGGAGCAACTTGCTCTTCCGAGCAAGCAGGAGTATGCTCGTCAGCTAGCAGGGGCAGATGAGGGGCGAAACGATGGCACTGGCTCTGGAGAACCCGATGATGATGAAGAGACCGGCGAGGAAGCTGTTACTCCAACAGAAACAACACCCCTTACCTTCCGGGCTGGTGAGGAGGGCTACGAGTCCAACGGGTCCAACGAACCAACAACGACATTTGCAAGCACCTATAGAAGATCTGTTTCGGACTCCCATGTTGCTCCTGTTAAGAAGAAGAGCAAGCGAGGTTTTCAATCTCTCGAAAACGAGCAAGGATGGTCCGGCCGCCTCCCCAGCTGGACTTGGTTCATTCAGCTTCTTTTGCTCGGCACCGTGTACGTCATTGTACTCGGTAATCTCGCACTGGTGCAAACTACGTCGTTGTCCATGACGGGTACCGATGGTAGCAGCTTGCTGGCGCCCCTCATGGGGGTCGGCGTTCTGACCATTATGCTCCTGCTCCCTCTCATGCCTTTTATACACCGCGTCAGTCATCACATTCCTGTATTCCTTCTCGTCGGGTTTATTGCCACTCTCACCTACAACCTGGTGGCATTTCCTTCTCCGTCACCAATCGGTTCAAGTTCTTTTTCCAACAGGTCATCGACGTAGATGAAGGGACCAATATTGTCAGTCTCATGGGACTCGAGGACTTTGTCCGTCCCGTGATCAGTTCTCTGCCCACGCCGGCAGGTCAGAAAATTGAATGCTCTGGGCCCACGGTGCGCGCAGATGTGAAGACTTGCCGATACGATGCTTCGCTTCTACCACCAGATGTGGCAAACGGGACAAAGCTAGAAGACCTTGTCTCTATCAGAGCATCCAAAAATGCTGATGCCACGTCAATTACTGTGAAGATGGATGGCCTGAACACACGTACGTGCTTTATTGACACCTCGTCCCCAATCTTGGGGTTTTCCGTCAAAGGTGGTGGAAAGAGGGACGGGCGGTTCAGGTCACCTCCGTCGGATGGTCTCAAACACATTCAACTTTGGAGACGCAAATGGGAGGGCCCATGGACTGTTACTCTACAGATGGGCGGAGGAGGCTATTCATCAAATGGTAACGAGAGCAACAACAGTATTGAGGCCTCAGACTCTGAACATAGCAACAATGACGAGCTCGAGCTGCGAGCTTTGTCGGGCGAGATATCTGTAACAGCTAGGTGTGTATGGTCAGATGCAAATGGGGCCAAGGCGATCCCGGCACTACGCGAGGTGAAACAGTACATGCCCAAGTGGGCCACCGTGACGAAAGCATCGGTCGGTCTGGTGGAAGTGAAGAAGACTGTCAAGGTGACGCTCTAATGTAATAAGCAGTGGGAATTATCGTGGGGCGATGAACGGCTGTAAAATCAGTACTTTTTGTGCAGATCAACCATTGTATGGGACTTGAGTTGACCTGCACGCCGGCCCGAGACTAGCAAGCCTCGGCCAACTCCCCACAGTGCAAAGTCACAGTGCAAAGTCACAGTGCACACCCTTGACCAACAGTCTCGACTTGACCAACAGTCTCTCGACTTGACCAAACTTGGTCGTGGTCAGTTATCCCAGCTGAGCTCCTGCCGTTTCCGCCGGATCCCCTTCCGGGTCCCTCCTGAACATGTTGGCCTCAATATGGAAGCCCTCTGGGCGTCTGCACGGGACGAAGCAGCGCGCCCTCATCTACTTTGTCTGCGGAAACCCAGGCCTCATCGGTTACTACGTCGACTTCCTCGATGCGCTACGCAACCTGCTCGACGCCTCGCAGGGCCAGACGGCACACGACATATATGGTCGCAACCTCGTTGGCTTCTGTGACGATGAGCACAAGCCCTTTGGCCCCGGCAATCCACCGCTAGACGTCCACGCCCAGGTGGACGTCATGTATCAAGATGTCGCCGTCGCGGCCCGGCGGGTCAGCAGACGCAGCACGGAAGACGAAGACGGCACGGGCAACGACAAACCATATGACTTTGTCGTTCTCATGGGCCACTCCATTGGCGCGTATATATGCGTCGAGATGCTCCACCGACACACTCTCGATGCCAGCGGCGCGCCCCATCTCCATCTTCGCCATGGATTCCTGCTCTTCCCGACAATTGCGTCCCTGGCCGCCTCCACCGCAGGCACGCGCTTCAACTATATGCGCAGTCTGCCGACCATGGAAACACACTTTGTCACCTATGCCAAGGGGCTGCTCCGGCTCTTCCCACAGAGCACCTTGCAGTGGATTGTAGCCAACATGATGGGCTTCTCTCCCGCGCAGCCAGCGTGACGGCCGAGTGGCTGAAGAGCAGAGACGGCATCCTCCAGGCTGTGCATATGGGAAATCTGAGCTCGACACCATATTTGAGGATAAATGGGACGATGAGCTCTGGGAACCATCCGCCGCCGCCGCCGCCGCCACCGCCTCGTCAGCGCCGCGATTCTTCATGTTTTACGGCAGAGAGGACCACTGGGTCGCGAATCATGTGCGAGATGAATTCATCGAGAGGCGACGTAGGGTGGGTGAAGAGGGTGTGAAGACGAGCATTACTGTTGATGAGGGGATATTCAGCATGCGTTTTGTACTAAAAAGGGTGAGTTCTTTTTCTTCTTGTTCCTTTTTTCCTCTCCTCAGTGGTTAGGTCCTCTCTTTACTAATGAATATACAGATGCGAGCTGGACGATTGCAAGAAAGGTGCATGCTTGGGTGGAGCAGATTGACAAGGCTGCTTCGGAGACAGTTTAGGTTGAGCGTGGGTGTGTGCCAACAACACCAACACCAACACAAGTGGGGCCCTCTCGCGACACCAGATGGGATGACATGATGATAGATGGCGCGTTTGCAGACATGTTCCTCTGGCTGGGTACTACTAAGGGTGCCAGATTTGAACGTATACAGTACTAAGTGTGGTGGTAATATATATAGTAACTACATCAATCTGTCTTGGACATGGAAAGAACCTAGCAATTTAGCCCGGCACGATTATTTCTCACCCGTCTTCATTCAGCATAGCTTTTCCATTCAAACTTCCCTGGTCGAACAAGGATCCCACGTGTTTTCCACATCTCGCTCAATGCACGCTAGAACTTGCTTGCCGTAGGCACGTACGGAGTACATAGGCGAGGATCCACACCCACCCCACATTCTCGCCCAAAGTCGAAAGAGAACCCGCCAAATCTGCAGTCCCATCCAGTAACAAGCCGCATAGGCGGACAGGGGTTGCGGGAAATAAACCCAAAAATTTCCCGAAGAGTAGGAGGGCGCCAAGGAAGGGGTTTCTGCGGAAGAAGCCGTGGCACAAAACATTTTACATGTAGACTAGTTTAGCCTTTTTTGGTGGTGCCCTCCGATGATCGACAACCCAGCCACCAGTGGAGTCTACGTCTGATGGAATCGTCTTTACTAACTTTGAGTTGGCGCAATGATTAGGTTCGACGTACACACGTACCGAACAATGTCACGTTGGTGGAATAATGAGAGTTTGTTCCGGAATGGTCCGGTCCAATGTTTGACAACCGGAGACTAGACTACACTGAGCCAACGTAGAGTAGAGATGAATAAGACGATAAAAGGTTTCCCCTAGCGGCCACATCAGTTCCTGGCGTCGGGCCACTTTCATCAAATCACAAACACGTACGTGGCACGAAAATCATGGTGATGAGGCAACCGGGGCTTTTATTACTATTATCCAGATGACCTGGCTATTTTTTTACTTCCATCTATTGCGAGTACGTACACGCACACAGCCTCCAACAAAGGGGGTGTGGCCCCAATCCCCAAGTATCCTTCTGTACATCCAAGCTGTCCCTGTCCATGCATTGTTCCAAGACATGTTCATGGTCCATGGCCGCCTCGGCCTTAGAGGGCCAGGGCAACCGCGGCAACCACGGCAAGGCCGCCGACGGGAGCGAGACCAGCAGCACCGGCGGTGACGGGAGCCAACGGGCCGGGGGCAGTGCCGTTGGCAGGAGCAGTGGGCGCGCAGTCAGTCACGGCAGGCTCGGAGGACTGCGTCTCGCAGGGCGTGGCGCTGACGCTGGGAGCAGCCGTGGAGGGCGCGGCGTCCGTCGTGGCCGGAGCAGAGGCCGGAGCAGAGGCCGGAGCAGAGGCCGGAGCAGAGGAGTCGTCGGGCTTCTTGTCGTTGCCGGCGGCAGCGCAGAGCTTCTGGGTGGCGGGGAGGACCTCGCCTGGAGAGAGGAGAGAGTCTCGTCAGCCCCATGCCAATGCCCAGGAGCCAGAATAGAATAAAATAGAATACATACCGATGGCCGTCTCGGTACCGCACTTCTCGATGACGCAAGACGTGGCTGCGCCCCGGATGGCAGAGAAGTTCTCCGCCTTGCAGATGCAGGCGTAGTCGGTCGTGGCGCAAGACGTCTTGCCCTTGACGGCGCTGTCAAGGCAAGGTTTCGCGCAGCTAGGGATGTCGGCGGCGCTCTGGGCAGAGACCACAGCGGCCATGGCAAGGGCGGTGGCAGCGGAGAACTTCATCTTGAAAAGGTCTGGTAGATGATGGGTGATGGATGATGGATAGTGGATGATGGATGAGGCTGGTCATGTACAAAAGTAACGAGAGTGAATATGAACCAGGAAGCGAGTGGATGAGGAGAACAAGAACAAGAACAAGAAGAAGAGAGGACGGACGGGAGGGACCTGTTCTTTAAGTAGCCAAGGTTCCTGAACCCTAATGACCCTAATGCCTCCGAGTCTGTCTATTCTGTCATCCCATCCTTGGACAAATTGCCGCATTTCTCTCGGCGAGTTGCTGCGTGCAAGTTGGTCTGCGGTTGGCCGGCTGTTGGCTTGGACTTGGGCTGGGACTAGGCCTAAGCCGTGTCTGCCATTTCTGTCCTGTATATGGAAGGGGTGACTGTAACAGCATGGAGACATGGGTTCATCATACCATGGCTGGAGACTTGGTGGACCGCCATGATATGAAAATGAAAGTAAAATAGCAGCCATCCACATTTGCAACTATTCTTAGATGGCGCGCCTACCCACTTCCCTTTTTCAACCTGGCCTTCTCGTCCATCGACTTCGCGTCCTCTGGCCAGTCCCCCTCTTCGGTTTTCTTTGCCTTGCAAAAGCTTTCGCCACAACAAGCCTACTTGCAGACAAGGTTCTCGCCAAGTGCCAGAACGGATCGGAGGCTTGCACGGCGACGGAGATTGCGCGTCCATCTGTCGGAGCTGGCCTGGACATCAAAGCACCGAAATCATGTCTTGCCATGCAAGCAGCGCGAAATCAAACGGCACAGGGAATCCGCCCACCAACCCTGCGCAGACGGTGGGCCGTCTTTTGGGAAAGGCGACAAAGAATGCGTCCTCCAAAGATGAGCGCTTCGTGGGCGGGGTAATGGCGCTGTCGAAACTTCTCAGAAGTCTTGACCTTGATCTCGACGTTGAAGTAACTACTTATCGTACTGTACCCACGCTTTCTCCTTTTGACGACATTTTTGGTGACGCGCTGAATAATACAATTTCGATCATCAAGAAGCGTTAGGTCTCGTCGTTAGCTTGTGTACACTGCTTGAGCTGGTCAATAAGGCTTCGGCGGGCGGGCGGGCGTCATGTGTATAACAACAAGCTGGGTTTGGCCTGTTCGATAGTCATTTTATCAACAAGATTGCACAATTGCACACTGGCGACTTGCGGCACACGGTCACTGCAAGATAGCACGAACGCTCCTATATTATTACTAGGTTAATACCTGTCTTTCTGGGTTAGTCTACAACCTGCTGTGAGTTGCGCCTTCAGTTTCATACGAGAACATCAGCCCAGTCCGGTAGGTAAGCAAGCAATGACTTCTGCGGATCCATTGGCGCCTTGGTCTCCCTGGCTCTTGTGTTGCCCCAGAATACGTAAGCACTAAATTACCAATTTCAGAAGTCAACGTGCTTGTCTTGTCCTCTGTATGCGTCAAGGGCCGTGATTAGTTAGCAGTTCACAAATCTTTCATCTAACCCTCTCATCTGGCACAATCAAGCTCCAGGAAGTGGCGGCGGCGGCGGCGGCTGGTTGCCAGGAGGGGAGGAGGTGGTGGCGGCCCATCTCCCGAGGGCGGCGGCGGCGGAGCTCCTGCATATTGTTGGATAAGAGCGTTCACGCCGGCGAGGCCTGGGGAGCAGCAAGCCCGGCGCCAGCCTGCGGAAGACCGGGAGGAGCGCCCATGCCGGGAGGCGGAGCATAACTGCCATAACCGCCATAGCCGCCATATCCAGGATAGCCATTCCGAGTACCAGGGGCTTGATGCTGTGGGTACTGTTGAGGTTGCTGTTGCCATGGAGGAGCCGATGAGCCTGATGAGCCGTATCCCTGGTTGTACTGGCTGTCACGATCACGATCACGATCACGATCACGATCACGATCTCGATCTCGATCTCGTTCCCCGTGGTTATCATGCCCACGATTTCGCTCACGAGCCCACGGCGGAGCAGAGCCGCCAGAGCTCCTGGGTTCACCGTCGTTGGTATCCTGATTACGGGTTCGCCAAGGTGCAGGCCCACCGGTTGGACCACGTTGCCATGGCTTAACGTCTGTCGCGGTGTCGCGATCAGGACCAGGGCCGGCCTCAATTCGAGCGGGAGGTCCGGACCCGCCGCCAAGTTCTTGCATAAGTTGCTAGAGAAAATAGTCAGGAATAAGATTCAATTGCAAGCAAGTTTGCGCAGAGATGGCATCGACTTACCTCCATTTCACGATCAACTGCATCGCCACCGCCGACCTTACCGGCAGGGCGAACACCGTCGTTTCTCCAACTAGCACCCCTCTGTCGATCGGGACAATCACGAGCCATGTGTCCGGCGTTGCCACAAACGCGGCAAATGATGCTAGCAGTGTAGTTTTGGCGCTCAGGACAATCATACTTGCGATGGCCGATCTTGCCGCAGTTCTGGCAGGCTTGATTCTCATCGTCTCGGAGTGTGCCGTTGAGTGTAGCAAGTTCGCGAAGCTGGTTTCTCTTCAACTCATTTTGGCCTTCAGGAATGGATGCAGCCTATTGTTGCAGTTATTTGTTTAGCAAATCATTCAATAATCAAAACAAAGAACGGATATGGAGCAAGAACCATAGAAGAACTTACCGTTTCAATGACGTTATGAATGAGCTGCTTCGCTTTGTTGATCTTGTCCTCAGTATCAGCCATGATGAGGCAGTGCAAGTCCTCCTCCTGGTTGCTTGAGTGAGCGGCATCTGAACGGCCTTTTCCTTCCTTGACGGAGCCCTTGCCACGAATAGCAATCTTGGCTCCGGATTCAGTCTCCATCTTCTTGAGTGTGTTACCGCGGGGACCTATAAGTAAGCCGACTTGATAAGGGAGAGGCTACATGTTAGTATCTGAAAATTCTGTCACAGCCAAGAGCTTTACGGGGTATATGAGGAGAGGCGGCATTGACGCCTGTTCGACGAACGACCAGATATATCAAGGGACCTCCACAAGGTCGCAGCGATACTGATCAAACTCCAAAGAGGGCGGCGCACAATTAAAGGGGGAGGGTAAACAGCAAAAGTATTGGTTAGGGTTAGGAGGGTTAGCAATCATACTGAAGTTAATCTCCGGGTAGTCATTCACAGGCACATAGACCTTTTCCTGGGTCTTGGTGGGCCTGCGATAGTCCTGCGGAGGATGGTAGTTAGGAATCGTCTTCATGGCCTTCTCAATCAGCTTGTGTCGCTCGTCTTCGAGCTTTTTACGGTATCGATATTCTCGAGTGTTGATACGTCTGCCCTGATTGTCATATTGAGGAGCCGGTGATGGCGATCTTGTGTCCAACGTTAGCAAGGAATATGTTCTCATAGTTCTCAATGGAATCAGAATTGTGTGGCGCGATTTGGGGACGTACCTGTCACCGTCGGCGGGAACGACGTCGTCAATGCGCAGCTTCTGGCTGATTTCTTCAATACGCAGATGAAGCGTATAGGCTTCCAACTGTTCGCTCGTCATGTTTGACATGATGGCGGTCGGAAGACCCATGAGGCCCGCAGCCTTGTTTTCGGACGCATCGCCCCATCGATTGCGTTTCTTCCTCTGTCGCGGACCATCTGCTTCGCTTCGTGGTACGGGTCGCGTCCACGCTTTGCATCGTGCTCCTCAGCTGGCTCTTCGTCACCTCCAAAGCGACGCTTGCCCAAGGGTATGTTATTAGAGCCGGTGATGCCCTGAGTTCGCCAAGACATTCTGGTGGGTTTTGGGACGGATTTGTGTTGTACGTGAAAAGGATGAAAGTCTCTCGAAATGCGCAACTAGAAAAGTGGTACAAAGTTGGTTCCGATGTGATTCCGGACTAACGCTGTTCCGCGCCAAATTTGTGCGCCACATCCACTACGCAGGAGGTTGCTCTCTCCCGGCTGTGCCCACCTACAGTAAGGCAGTAAGGCAACACTAATAACTGACTTTGTTGATGCTCAATATTATCTTTCCATCAATGGTTGTGGCCAACGCATCGGCTTTCTACCTACCGATAGATTCGTACTCAGAGTTGCTAGCTATACCCAGCCAGGGGCTAGTTGAAATCCGTGTAAAGAACCGCAGCAATTCCTGGCGTGACGCGGGACGTGAACCAGCGTGGGAATAAGCTTCGAGGCCGCGGGATGCTGCGAGGTCAATTCAACGTCGGCGAGAAACTCCAAAGTACCTATGAGTACGTCGCGTTGACTTGAGCTAGCTTGGGAACAGAGTTGGAGGCCGCAGGATGCTATGCACTGTGATGAAGTTCGCTACATTAGCGCCAACTCTATGACCATGTTGATAATCCGTAATATGATTCGCTATTTGAAGTTCAAAGTGTGACTCAATGAATCAATTCAGTCAGAGCTTTGCGTGCAGCATAAAGAAAGGGCTTTCACTTCACTACTTAACATGACCTTGCTGCCTTTCTGAGGTTGCCGCATGATCAAATAAATTTCGTCAACCTATCCTAGGCCACTTTATATACTTGGGACAAAAATATACAACAAGGTACAAGTTCTGGCTCAGCCTGCTACTGCACTCGTAAAGAGCATTCCCAAACACGACGTGGTGGCCATCATGACCATGTTCAAGCCCCTCCGCGACGCATCCGAGTTCTTGATGCTGATGGGATTGCCATAGTAATCTGGCGCATAAGGCGCAGGCTTGGTCTCGTTCAAAGAGCCATTCCAGCAGTAATTGGTAAAACACTGCTTGCACTTGTCGGGGACAGCTGCTTTGGTCCTTTCAAAGCTGCGAGCGAGCATGGCGCACCCCACGCACATGGACCAGTCGGGGTCACGGGTGCTGTTGAGCTGCGTGGCGACGGCCCAGCCGTTCTGGATGATGGCATCACGCTCCTTGGAATCGATGGACATTTGGAAGGTGGAGATGTTGGAGTGATAGATGTAGGGGTAATTGGGCATGTAGACGATCAGGGGCGCAGGGGTCGTCATGTTTCTGGAGTCGCAGCCAAAGAAGACGGGCTTGGCGTTGAAACCCAAGTTTTGGAAGGTGTCCTTGCCGGGGACGGCGGGAAGCCAGTGCCGTTGGAAACGGAGGCTTGCAGGGAGCGCTCGTACGAGGCGATGGCCGAGGCACCGTCAGGCCAGCCGGTGTCTGTGTCGGCAGATGAGTCGATGGAGAAGACGACGTCGACGTTGCGCGCGGGCATGAGGTGGGGCTGGTAGGGGATGTTTTGGAGATCCTCGCCGCCGTCGACGAGAGTCAGACGGGTCAAGTTGGCGCCGGGATTTCGGGTGGGATTCCAGCCCTTGAACGGGTTAGGCGTCCAGTCGGCGATGTCGTTGCTCGAGTCGCCCAGCGTGTTGAGCAGGGACGCGAGCGCGTCGATAATGAACTTGGGGATGTCGTCGGGGACGTAGTTGGTGTTGCCGTCCCTGATGTACAAAATTACTTGGTTGAAGAGACTGCTGGATGTGCCCATGACGAAGCCGGCGTTGTCGAAGCCAACGATGCATTTCTCCTCGTCGACGACGGAGCCGTTTGTGAAGTTGGAGCCCACGTACTGCAGGGGCGCAAACCCTTGCAGGGATGGGTCAAAGGAGCCCATCTCCCAGGGACTGAATTCGTAAATGGTTGAGTTGGAGGAGAGGATCTTTTGGCCAGGGGCACGACCGTCGGCCACAATGAAGGGCAGCGGTGTTTTTCCCGACGAGAAGTCCGGATCGTTTGCGATGGAGGAGAAGGTGAATCCGGGCCCGCCGTTGGTGGCATTGACGAGCTGATACGAGAGCATGCGGCCCCAGTAGTCGGTGATGGAGCGGTCGAAGCCTGCCTTCTCCTTGTTGCTGACATCATCGAGGATGGCCTTGTAGTACTGGATCAAGCTGTACTGCGTGGGGCCCTTGAGGATGGAGTCGTCAAACTGCCAGATGTCGGGGGCATTGACGGCATCCTGGACAGAGGTGAAGTTGTTGGTGTACATGCTGCCGACGAGCCAGCTGCCGCCCGAGAGACCTGAGATGTACGTTGCGCTCTGGAGCAGACCGCCGAGGTTGCCCGTGGTGTCGCTGCCCGTCGATCGACTATCCCAAGCGGCAACGGCGCCTGCACCGTTGAGCATGGCACGATAACCACCTCCCGACACGGCCAGGCCGACGTTGGGCAGCGCTGTCGGATCCATTTCCACCCCTTGAGGTACTTGTCGACGTCGAAGTTGGGGATGGCCAGCCGCTTCAGCAGCGTGCGTATCGGCGCAATCGTCTCGTTGCGGCGCTTCGGGAGCCAGTCCTCTCCTGCGCCGACAGGGAGAAGCCATGGCGTATCTGCGGTCTCGACTTGGGGCAGTCCACGCGCGAGGGCACGTAGCCGTTGGGGACTGATCGGTAGCTCGTTGAATCAAATCGGTTTCGCGAATAGCAACGGCTCCGGCGGGAGCGTGTCTACGGGAGAGATCTGCACATGGTGCCAAATAGCAAAGCAGATGGTTAGTTGATAAGATCGCGTTACGATGCGCGGGCAGTGTTTTTCAGGTCCGTTGAAACAAATGACAAAACCACAACCACCACCAACCATGACCATGACCACGACCATGACGACCTTGACCATGGCCACGGCCATGACGCACACACTTACAATTAATACCTGCATGGGGTCTGCGACAACAGCGGCGGCGGCAGCCGGCGCAGGAAAAATCAGCGCAGACGCCGCCGCCAGCAGAATGGACAGTTGCCTTGCAATGGCCATTCGTGTAGATTTTTCGAGCGCCGTCACGAGCAGCTCAATGTGTCAAGCTGTACGCTCTTCTCCTCCCGGTGTCCCCGTCGATGTTCAAACCAACAGATGAGAGGAATTTTCGAGGGCGAACAAACGAGAGAAGAAGGGAAAGGTCTGGTAACCTCACCGGCCTACGAGACACGACGGTTGATCGACACATGCCATGCCATGGAGAGTCGGAGACGGCTTCCAGTCAGGCACAGCCAACACGTAAACATGCAGTAGTGATTTTTCAATCATGCAGTAGTAACTAGGCCCAAAACGGAGGAGGTACCTTCGCCCGTAAATTTATAAGAGAAGTGACCTCGGGAATACGTCCCGTAATATATAATATTTTATTAAATATACGGAGTATAAGAGGAAATCGCGTTCCTAGGCTTCTTTTAGAGATGCAGAGCTTCTATTATAGCCTATAGTAATTCTATTGAGTGGACTGGCTAGTTCCTATGCCCTAAGAATCATAGGAGGTCATTTCTCTTATAAATTTACGTGGAAAGATACCTCTTCCGTTTTAGGCCTAGTTACTACTGCATGATTGAAAATCACTACTACATGTTTACGTGTTGAGGCACAGCGGCTGGATTGGCAAAGATCCAACGCACATGCCGTTCGGCCACTGCTTTGCCTGCCAGGGGCAACGAGCCAATCAGCCGTCCGGTCGGAAATTAGTAAGACAGGGAGTAGAAATCATAAGTGCCTTAAAAATACTGAGAATTTAGATAGAAAAGAAAGTACCTTCAAGCAGCGTTTAATAACCTAAGTATCCTTGTTAGCCTCATATTTTAAGGCATTCTCACGCGGCTAATCAAGAGGATGTCTATTGTTAATCCAAAGGTTTCATCTACGAAGTAAATCTTCAGTGAATTAAATAATCCCTAGCTAAAGCATCAGAGGAAGGTTGATTTTCTAAGAAAAGGGGGATTCTAACAGGGGTTTATCTAGCTAAGAGTCATGTGACTAGCCAAATGACTAGGGACCCGCTGCAGCCGAACTCAACAAGGCCTAGAAGCTAGAGAGCTCTTAAGGGGTCACAATTCTAGCCACATAACATGACCTGACACCCCCTCCAAAAACACGATCCGATGAAGGGGACGGAAAGACATGATGAATGATGACTGAAAACTGAATCTCTTAATTAACTGCAGGCTGCGTGAGGATATAGAAGAAAGAAAAGAAGACTCTCTGCAGTGGCGAAAAACTTGTTGATGTGGTGGGGCGGGCCACACCTTCCCCTTCTATGCATTACCTCCCCTTTTGCTCACGGCGCGCAGAACCTTAGCCCTTTGTTTTGGCCGCCGTCCCCACAGTCGTAAAATCCGGCCTTGTTTTTCGTTAAATCAGTTACCCATCTAGGCGCGTAAAAAAATCAGTCTTCTTTGAACCACACTAGAGCGTAGTTAGTATTAAGAATACTAAAAGGGTATAAACAATACATATGCGTCACGGGTATCTTACGCAATAGGTATGAAGTCCAAGTCTTTCGCAACTATCATCGCCATAGGCTCCCTTGTTGCAGTGCATTTTTTTCCGTTTTGGAGGTGGTTTCGGATGTGGGTCCGGGTCTTTAATTGGCGGGGTGGGAAAAGGCCCAAAATTTAAGGCCATGGCCGCCGGGATGAGGAGAAGAAAGAGAAGCTTCATTTTGGCCGTCTAGTACGGATTAGATTAGATTGGATTGGATTCACAGGTGGGAAGGAGGAGTTTGTCAATGCTAGTTTTTTGTTTTTTTAAGCTAGTTAAATATCCTAGTACGGAGTACTCCGTACAGCTAGAAAGTCCCCTCCACTACCTATTTAGCCAACTTACATACACATAGAAGTATGTATGGCAGTACGGAGCACAAAGTGGACCTTATATCTTTTGTAAAATATAAGAGGGATTGGAGATGTACATATAGCCCTTGCATAGCACTCAGCCCTGTGACTTGTTACAACAGAGGGCGTGAAATAAAGGCATTCTGAAACGCCACAAATAGATGGCGCGCTGCTCTCTCTCTAGCGTCCATGGATCGATCACATTCGCCCTCCGTCGTAACATTGTACGCCGAGCGTCGAAGCAGGGTTGCGTTCTCGGAAGTCTCGGGGTTGGTTGGATTACACCCGTACATAATGTATTATTACATAATAGACCAACCGAGTGATCCGTTCATGTCTCAAATGCCGGCAAGCTAAGCCGAACCATGCCACCCCTGTCCCAAAGTGCGGAAATCGCCAGATGAGGGTCAAGAGGCGCGTAATACGAGCACGTGAAATGGGATAAAATGCTATTACAATACGGAGTACGGATTAGTCCGTACTCCTCACGACATGGAAAAGGAAGGGTATCAAATTAATGCCTGCATCTCAGACGCGTGGATGCAATTCTCCTTGCTTCACATGCTCCTCCCAACAATCATCCGCAGGAAAAATTTCCCTTTTCAAACCCCAAACGCCGTTATTTTCACGCACAAAGGGCGACGGGGAAGGAAACCCCATACGTGACAGAGCCGTGCTTCCTCCATTCTCCAGACCTCTAGTCCGAGAATTCGTCACTCGGCGACTCTCTTCCAAACGGACGGTTGAATTTCAATAACCCATTCAATCCCCGACCCATGGATCGTCATCCTCCGTCCTGATGACACATGGCACACCGCCGTGCCATTCTTCACCGGGGCCAGCCCGCCCGACAAACTCGCCCTCGATATGGATTTCCATCCCTGGCGACACACCGGCACATCGCATGCCATCGATATTGAGATCAAGCTCGCGACCTCTATTCTTCTGGCTCATCCGCAATATGACCTTTGTGTCTAGCGGGAGAACGAGCGATCGGAAGCTCAAGCTGCAGGGAGAGATGGGCGTGATGAGGAGCGATTTGACGAGGGTGGACAATGGGGCCACCTGCGCTGAGGCTGTAGGCCGTGGAGCCAGTCGGCGTGCTGATAAGAATGCCATCTGCCGTAGTCTCCGTAAGAAAGTGGCCATTCTGGTAAATGTCAATGACGGCCAAATGCGGATGAGACCCTCGGTGAACCGAGATTTCGTTGACGGCCCGCAGTGCCGGCGACGATTCTTTGGTCCCCGCGATGCTGGTCTTGTGCTGGCTGGCCAACGAATCCGATACCTCATGGTTGATACTGTTCCCTTCACGATCAAGGATGTCAGTCTTGAGGCGGTGCCTCAGCAAGATTCTGGATGCCCTCTGGACGCCCAGGCTTTTCCCGCGATGCCTCTCCAGCCATCGAGCGACGGCGAGTCGCCGTTCCCATGTAGAAGTCGATGTTGATCATCTCGACCGTTGTCCCGCGGTACGGCTGCCCTCTGCGCAACGGCCACATCACTCCCGCTCATGTACATTTCTCTCCAAGCCTTTTTATGTTCCACGAAGTTCCACTCGCCTAGGAAGCCCAGCGTTCCCATGCTAAAGGATAGGATAGGCGGCACAGACCCATAGAGCTTGAATAGACTCGCGGCTCGAAGGACAGTGCCGTCTCCGCCGAATGTGGCAATCACGTCAACCTTGTCTGCGATATTGGATCGGTCATCGGAAACGTAGATCGGGAAGGGGAGACGCTCGCGGATGACGGTCGCGATGCTTGGCTCCACGACGAGATTCACACCGGGTAGTCGTTGCGAATGTATTTGGCAAATTTGATCACGGATTCAGTGACATCGGGGGCGTAAAGCTTCAGGACTAGCAGGAGATTTCGCGGTGGCCGCCTCCAGTGCAGAGACAGTAGTGACGATCCAGGCTTGGTGCTCTGTAGGTAGCGCGGGACTGTTCGCTCGGGGAGATCGCTCGCGCTGTAGACGTCTGCGTTTCGGAGAGGGCACGTCGTCGAGAGGCCGCGTCGTCTACTACACGCTGGTGGCGAGTTAGACCATGGCGGTGATGGTGACGATGATGATAATGATGATGTTACTCTGGCGGAAGCTCTTGTACCGAGACCGGATGGGCAGCGAGTGGGGTCAGCAACAATCTGCGCCGGGACATGCTTTTTATCTAGCGAAGAAAGATAGGAGCCATGGTGTTCTCGGATGGACGGGCGGAAAGAGGACGAGTTGGAGGCACGCGACACGAAAAGGATGGTTCGTCGCTGAGCCGCAAGGTTTCTTTAGAAAAAGTGCCTGGTCCAACAACAACAAGCCACAGAAGCATGGTGCAGCTTGTGGCGCCTGCATCTCCCTACTAATACTTGCACTGGCAGCTCCAAGAGCTCCGTGAACGAGTGCGCCTCATTGGTCGCCTGACCACTTGCAGCCGTCGTTCTTTTCATTGCCCGCCCGCTGCCAAAGCGCAGCAGAATCTCAACCCCACAAGATCATCCTTTGACGTTATCTTTCACGATCTGCAAGAGCGTCAGGTGTACCGAGAACGTACCTGATCGCTGCCCCCGCGCTTGCGACATTGGACTGGAGCCTCATTGCTAGACCTCATACTCCGTAGACGTGGGCATACATGGAGTAGCCAGCGACCCCTCCCCAACGTCTTGATCGCTGATGAACCTATATGCGTGCGCATTTTCTACGTTGTCTATGACATTTGATCACATAGCCCAGACGCGAACTGTACCTCTACCCTTGCTTATCATGTGTATTGGGCTGCCTGTCTAACCACCGTGCTTGTAGATTTCACACTCTTCCATACCCGACGTATCCGGAACAACTCCCTCAGTGAGACGCATATCGCAAAACTCTCACTGCGTCAATATACATCTACACACACACACAATAGCGCCGTCATGGCGAAATTGGCCAGGAGAAAGGCTCGGAGAGCAGTGTCCTCGTCGGTGTGCAGAATGCAACAGAGAAGCAATCTCCTTCATCGGGGTTTGGCACCTTCGGGACGCGCGGGCCATGGTCGTGGAATGCAAATACTGCGAGTGGTGGCATTCGCCGTCTACTTCAATTTCTGTTGCCTCATGTATGTGATTCCGAACCTGTTTCCTGGCCCAGTGGCCATTCCGTGGCACTTTACATTGTGGTTCTGGTGCAAGCGTCACTGATCAAACCATGTCCTTGACAGAATCGGCATCACTCAGTTCATTGGCGCCCGTTGTACTTCTTCAACCGCGATTGGTTCTATGCGTACATGGCCATGACCAAGAGATCCTTTTGCCTTACCATCACGCTAATGACGCATATTTTCGGCCCGACGACCATGCGCATTAGTGGTGATGAGTCGGTCGCAGGCCAAATCATGCCCACGAGTGCTGGGGTGTCGAGTTGAGGTTTCCCGAGCGCATAGTCATGATTGCGAACCACCAGGTCAGTGTAGGAGATTCGCCATAATGGAGAGTCGTCTGATGTGTGGCCGGCCCCATGCATGAAGGGAAGTCTAATCGACATGTGAACAGATTTACACAGATTGGATATACTTGTGGTGGATCGGCTATGCGAATCGTCCCGGTATGCATGGTCATATCTACATCATCCTCAAGGAGTCTCTCAAGTACATTCCCATTATCGGAACTGGCATGATGCTCTATGGCTTCATCTTCATGTCGAGGAAAATGGCCACTGACCAGCCGCGACTCACGTATCGGTTAAACAAGCTGAAGCAGAAAAAGGTCGACCCGCAGGGGAATACGTACCTCGACCCAATGTGGCTTCTTTTGTTCCCGGAAGGCACCAACTTGTCCAATAATGGTCGGACAAGGTCTTCCCAGTGGGCGGCAAAGAACGATTTGCGGGATCCAGACCACGTCATGTTGCCTCGAAGTACTGGCACTTATTTCTGTCTCAACGAGCTGAAAGACACTGTAGAATACGTCTATGACTGTACCGTGGCATATGAGGGAATACCGTAAGTCTGACAACGGTAGCCATATAAAGCGTGAGACACCAAATGCAAAAAGACTGACCTGCATTTCCCAGTCGGGGCAAATATGGAGAAGAAGTATTTGGATTGTCCAGCACTTATTTCGAGGGCCGCCCTCCCAAGTCAGTCAATCTCTTCTGGAGGCGGTTCAAGATCGCCGATATCCCCTCGACGATGCCAAGAAATTCGATCTCTGGTTACGAGATCAATGGTACAAGAAAGATGCATTGATGGAGGAATATCTCAACAAGGGCCGCTTCCCACCGTTATCCGGGGCCGAGGTAGACTACGTCGAGACCGAGGTTCGCACCCGTTATCCGTGGGAAATCTTGCAGATTTTCAGCGTCGTGGGGATTTGTGGTTTGTTGTGGCACAACGTGCGAAGACTACTGCAAATGGTCCCAGGCAAGTTGAATATCCTGGTGTGAGGGAGGATAGGAGCTGGCTGATTCGCCACAGCTGGGGTTGGAACAAGTGTCTGCCTTTTGATTTGGCTGGAGCTGGTAATATAAGAGGGCATGTATAGGTTTCTCGGCAGCTCTGTCATGTTGAGTTATAGTTTCTGGGCCAAGTGCCTCGGGGAAGGGGAAGAGAAGTCAGGAATATGATTGCAACACAGTGCGAGCCTGTTGGCGGTCATCGGCGCCTTTTGAGTCGCCCACAGGCGACAGGACACAACATATTTTACATGTCTGTAACATTACTGGTCAAGCGTGAGTTATGGCATGAATCAGACAGAAAACTTGGCAATCTGGTAAAGCAGGGCAGCGAGCGAGCTGTAATCACTTCGAGTGCATTGGACGATTTAAAATTTGCTCGCGTATATCGATTCTGGGCTGTACAGTCAGAAAGTAACGGCTACATACATGAAACTTTTCTCAAGTACCCACGATGCTGCTCATGATCCGGTCATGATCCGGACCGTCCAAGACGGCACGTGCGGTGGAATTTCAATGCAACCAACGCCAGATGGACTTGAGCTCGCGGCTCGCTCGGGACTCGCGAAGCTCTTGGCCATTAGTTAGTCCATGGCCGCCCACAACCCCAGTCCACTACACCGCCAGACCAGGGTGATTTGGGATTGATTGCGTCGGAGATCGGGGGTCGGGGATTTCCAATGTTACTGTGCTTTCGACTTGTACGGACGATTTTCCTGGCTATATAAACGCATTCGCTGGTTTGAGGTGTTCCACGTTCGGTCGACGACCAATTCGTATCTTACCATCTGTAGATAGATACCCGCTTCATCACCTTTGTGGCGCCTCATTGTTCGATAACCCCTTTGTTAGACAACCAGCACCAAAACACAACATAATCTATTTGTCCTGCCGCAAGCGTCTCTTCTCCCACCATGGCCACTCGCGCCGATGGCTTTGAGAAGCAGACGGTTGAAAACCAAGACCATGATGCTGTCGTCCTCACGACAAACCCGGCTCCCAGATTGGCGAGGCCAGCGACACCGACAGCGACTATGGACTCTCAAAACAGGAACAGACCAAAATCATTCGGCGAATTGATCGCCGACTGGTGCTACCGTTGGTGCCATGTATTGTGCCAGTCTAATGGATCGAACAAACATGGGTGCAGCCAGCATTGCCGGCATGGGCAAGGAACTCAACCTGATCGGCAATCAATATGTTAGTCCAAAAGTCCCGTGAAAAACCAAGAAGAAGAAGATGATGAACTTGCTGATCATTGTCATTGTTGCTTGGCCAGAACATCGCCAGCTTGGTCTTCTTCGTCACGTACACCATCTTCCAACCTCCATCAACTGTTCTTGTTCGAGCCATCGGACCACGAGCGCACCTCGCAGGAATCACCCTGCTATGGGGTGGCGTCATGATTGGGATGGGCTTCGTCAAGAAGTGGCAGGAGCTCACAGCCCTCCGTGCTGTGCTGGGTCTCTTCGAAGCCGGCTTTTTCCCCACCTGTGTTTATCTACTCAGTACTTGGTACACCCGATGTGCGTCCAGCCAAAACCAAGACTCTCTCTGCCTGTGGCTGACCAGATAATCAGACGAAGTTGGAAGGCGATACTCAGTTTTCTACATTATCGGATGCGTAGCATCGGCCCTCTCTGGTATTCTGGCTTATGGAGTAAGAGCACCGCGAGACTTATTCATAGTTTGACATGATCTGCCAGTGCCAGTGCCAATGCTGATTTTATGTTTTGTCCCCTGAAGCTGATGCAACTCGGTGGCCGCGAGGGCTTGACTGGTTGGCGATGGATTTTCATTATCCAAGGCACCATCACCTGCGCGTTGGCGATTGCCGGCTACTGGCTTCTCGTTGATTTCCCAGACTCGAACCGCAAATCTTGGAATTTTTTGAGTCTGCGAGAGAGGCAGTGGGTCGTCAGCCGCGTTGACAAGGATCGTGGCGATGCCAAGGTTGAGGCTTTCCAACTGCACAAGTTCCTGAGGGAGCCAAGGATTGGAAGATCTGGGCCTATGCCGTCATCTTCTTCGGCACAACGACCACGAGTTATGCTCTGGCCTTCGCTCTGCCCATCATCCTCGTCGCCAACATGGGCTTCTCCGTCGGTGCTGCTCAGTGCCTGGTTGCGCCTCCGTACGCCTTTGCTGGATTCTTCATGTACGGTATGGGCTGGCTGGGTGACAAGTACCATATCCGAGGCCCCATCATTGTTGCCAACATGCTCCTCTGTCTCATTGGCTTGCCCATCATGGGATGGGCCTCGAGTGCCGCCGTGCGATATTTTGGAGTCTTCTTCGTCACCGCAGGAGCCAACAGCAACATCCCCACCGTCATGTCCTTCCAGGCCAACAATGTCAGAGGTCAGTGGAAGCGAGCATTCTGCAGCGCCACCTTGGTCGGATTCGGCGGCATCGGCGGCATCTGCGGCAGTCTTGTGTTCCGCGAGCAGGACAGGGCCACTGGATACAAGCCAGGCATTTGGACGTGCATCGCCTGCGCTCTGCTCAACGTCATCTTGGTCGGCGTCTTGGACTTGGAGTTCCTGAGGGAGAACAAGAAGGCTGACCGCGGAGACATCTCACTGGAGGATGATGATAATGCAAGTCATATATCTTGTCCCCGCTTGCGTTGCCCCAGATTCAGAGCTGTTCAACTAACGAACTGTGTAGAGCAATGCTGCTACTGATTTCCGACATACCCTGTAAGCTAGGAGCTGATGTCAAGCTGTGGCTGGGCGTACGAAGAAGAATGAACGGCGTAGGGCTAGCGAAACACTGATGCCCGATGAAGATGATTGATGCTAATATTCACGTGCACGAGTTCTTTGTGTGTAGTTGTGCACGTCAAGTGCAAACGAGTAATCAACTGCTTTGAAGAAGAGAGGGGAGAATATGGGAGAATTTATAGATGTATATAGATATATATGTATGTACCTGGGGAAAGTGGGAACTATCCGCTTGCTAGGTGTCTGTTGTCAACGGCTCACTGCCAGCTGTAAATAGCAGTAGTAATAGTGTCAGGGTGAGGGCTCTGACAACGCTGTAACGTCGCAGCATTGACCGCATTGACGATGATGAGACCCTCCTTGAGACAACGGTGGAGACGATGTATCAGATGTACCGCATTTAGTTAGATAGACCCGTAGCGCACTGTGTACCTTTTAGGTACAAAAGTCAGGTGCTGTCTGCACCTCTAATAGATCGAATTAAACACTTGTATACACATTATTTGACCCCTACCTTTCTAATAGTTATAAGCCTAGGAGACTTCTAATGCCCTTATTATTACTATCTTTAAATTATACGCTCTGTTTAACATTATTAACGCTTATAAGCTTTATAAGATAAGCTTAATCCTATTATTATACATTAAAATAGATTAACTTTTAACATACCTTTAAACCCTAGTGCGTTCCCTTTATAATATCTAAAGAAACCCCTAATATAGTGTTATTATTAGAGAAGGACTAGATTAAATAGTATGCGCAGATTAAGAACTACACGGAATCCTATAGCGTCTAGGAGTATATTAACCCTAATAAGGTTAAATTACTCTAAGAGCCTACAATACTAGCGTACCCGCAGAGGGACTAAGGCCGGAGGTCTTACTAGAAAACCCTTATGCTATTAAAGAATAGAAACTCGCTTATAAAGATATAAAGGACCGCTTTAATTTTAAATATAAAGAATTATAATTTAAGCTTATAAAGTATAATACCCTATTAAAGTAACTACTAAAGATTAGGAGTTTATTTATAAGACCCTTTTAAAGAATATTTAAGACTCTCTTAATTTTAACACTAAGGTTAAAGAGAAAGAGTTAGTTTAGCTATATTCTTAAAGAATACTAAAGCTTCTTTAGGATTATTATTAACTAAATACTAAGAAGATGCTAATTCTTATAGAAACTTATCTTAATAACTATCTACAAGCTAAAGGAACTTATAACTAGTATAAGTAGGCTATAATAAGTAAGGTACTATAGAGAAATTACCTAGACCTTAAGACCTAATAGACAGAAGAAATAATACTCTATAAGTTTATTATACCTCTTTAAAGTAAATTTAAATTATTCTAGAAGAAATAGAATAATCTTTTAAATAAAGGAGAAAAACAGGAGTTTCTAAGAGCTATAGCCGAATTTAAACGCAACTATAAAGCTTTGCAGAGCTTAGTAAAGTTAGCAAATACCCTTATATCTAAAAGATTAAATAGTTAGAACAAATTAGAGCAATCTAAGTGCCCTAGCTATTCTAGCCACAATATTAATAATGCTTTAAAGTGGTGGGAACACTATAATTCCTTTAAGACCCTTTACAAGCCAGAGGTTACTCTAAAGGACTAGTTAGTTAGGAAGACCTTAAAGGAAAACATTAAGAAGTATCTTAAGGAAAACCCTAAGGAGAAGTTAAAGGCTATGGGTTAGAAGCCAGAGAAGCAAGAGAAGAATAGAGATATTATTATTCCTTTGTAGAACCCTATAAATAACACTATTATAACCACGCTAGGCGAGAAATCTGCTAATATATTAACATCTATTTAATCTAAGCATCCTAAACTAACAAAGGAGGTTGTGATTACTTCTTTAAATATAGTAAATGCTTTAGAAATAAAGAATAATATAGTTATCTATAATTCTAGAGCAAACGCTCATATCTTTAATAATATCCGCTAGTTTAAGCCATCTAAATTTAATAAGGACATTAAAACAGAGGTTAGAGCTAGAGGCATGGTATATATAGCTTTAGGCTAAGGCATAGCACGAATTACGGTCATAGATCCTATTACGTAAGCTATAAGGACTATAGTGCTAGTAAATGCTTTATATATCCTGGAATTTAATATTAATATTATATTAGCAAAGATTCTAATAAATGTAAGTGTCTTTTAGAATTAGAAGAAGAATATATTAATATAAGGAGGTTATCCTATAGCTAAACTACATAAGGTTAATAATCTCTTTATATTATTAAAGCTATCTAAGGTTTTAAAAGAGGCCTACGTAGCTTCTAAAACACTAAAACCTCCTATAAAAGGAAACGCAGACCTATAGTATTAATAATATAGTTATCTAGGCATAGAAGCCTTTGCATAGCTTACAAATGCAACTCTAGGCGTTAAAATAATCAGACCTTGCCTTACGCAGTGTGAGATATATGCTACGGGCAAAGCAAGGCATTAGAGATTAAAAGCTACACCTAAGGGACTTCCTTAAGGACTAGGTTACGGATTATCTATAGACCTAGACTATTATAACTTAGAATATTAGAATAGCAAAAGGTATTAGTGTGTATTTACATGCCTTATAACCTTAATGCGTTTCTTTTACTTATTTAAATTAAAGAATAGGATTTATAATTACTTCTATATAATAGTAAGCTTCCTAAGCACGTAATTTAGGATTTAGCTTTACTTTCTACATAGTAATATTAAGAAAGCCCTCTTTATAGGAGAAATAAGAGATAAGATAGCCCTTTTAGGTATCTTAGTATATAATTTAGCTCCCTTAACACCTAGTTAGAATAGCAAGGCAAAGAGATCTAGGGGGTAGTGAAGTAAAAGGCTAGAACCCTAAGTCTAGAAGCAAACCTCCTATATAAACTTAATAATAAGGTATTTAGTATAGCTATATACCTTCTAAATTAAATGCCTTTTAAATATTATAGCAAATAGATTATGCTATATAAGCTTTAGTGGAATTAGGCTAGGAGGACTATACCTACTTATTTGCAGTTATTAGAATTGTAAAGCCCTTAATATTATACCTTTAAGCCTATAGTTATAAAGCCTTTCCTATAACTATAAAGGCACTAGAACACGTAAATTAAATAATTTAATGCCTTAACTTAAGCAGAAGGCCTATATTAGTTATCTAGTTAGATACAAAGGAAAGTTATAGTATATTATCTAGGTCCTAACGTTAAGGAATTAGAAGGTAATTATATTAGCTTGTGTTTAGTTTAATAAGAATGCTTTCTTTAAACTAGAAGGAGAGTTTAAATTAGCTTAGAAAGAGAAGATATTAATAATTAATTTACTTAAAGAGCTTAAGGCTAAAGATATTAAAGAGGAAATTAGTTAAGACCTTATTAGAATAAAGCTTAAAGATAATAATAACCTCTCTTTAATGCTAGCGAATATAACGTAGGAAAACAACCAGATTAGAGTAGAAACGCCTCTTTAAGCCTTATAGTAAGAAGAGAGCTATTCTAGTGTATTTCTAACCCCTCCTAACTCCTCTTATAAGCACCCTATTTCTACAGAGAACGCAGAGCTTTTATCGCAAGGAGATAATACGCTCTTCTAAGAGTTTAATAGCTTTATATGTGAGGCTATAATAGAACACATAGAGCCTACCGCTAATACTAGTGAAATTACTACTAAAGGCAGTAAGGGCTTAGAGAATCCATATTTAAATGCTTCACTCTCCTATAGCGAAGGTATTAATCTAAATAATGTTATCACTAGAAAACGCTAATAGAAGGAATCTAGGAGAGCTTAGTAGGCTTAATCCTATTCTGCCTTCACTACTGCGTTATAAGGTGCCTAATATAGCCTTAGAATTAAGGATATGCCCTAGAACCTGCCTATTACCGTTAAGCAATGGCTTTAATATATTGCGACCGCTAGAAGGAAGTAATTACAAAAGAAGTTAATAAGCTTCTATCCTTAAATTACTAGGAAGATATCCTAGAGGAAGTATTTTATCTTAACTCCTATAAGGAAATTATTAACCTTAGATAGGTTTTTAAGTATAAAACTAATAAGAAAGGTATAGTTATAGAGTTTAAAGCACGAATAGTTATATAAGGAATTAATAACTAAAGGATAATCTTAATAACTACGCTACTACGCTTGCTTTATAATCTCTATAAATACTACTTGCTATTTACTACGTGAATGACTTTAACACTTAATAATACAATATTTAGAATGCCTTCCCTTACGTAGAACTTAAAGAACCTATTTACTATAAGCCACTAGAAGGCTTAAAGGTAAAGGGTTGTCTCTAGAAAATATTACAAGCCTTATATAGTCTTAGAGAAGCTCTAAGATAATGGTTCCTATATCTAACGTAATTCCTGCTAAAGATAGGCTTTATTTAGGGAAAGGAAGACCTATGTATCTTTATAAAGGATAGAATTATTCTATTCTTCTACGTAGATAACATTGTGGTGATGTTCCTAGGTGATTTTAAAGACAAATTCAATGCTTTGCATAATTAACTAATAAATAACCTAGACGTTAAGGATTAAGGAGAATTAAAGTGGTTTCTAGGGATTAAGATTATTTAAAATTAAGCTATAAAGGAGATGTGGTTATCTTAAGAATCCTATATCCGCAAGATCACATAAAAATTTATTCCTAATATTATAGATAATAATTTAAAGGGCTCTATTGCTCCTCTTCGCTTAGTGACTATCTATCCGAATAATGGTTAAGCTACTGAAGAGGAAATTAATCTATTCTAAGCAATTATTAGATTATTAGTGTATCTCTGTATTATTAGAAGACCTAATGTAGCCTTTGTAGCTTTAAAGCTTACTACGTTCTTAACTAACCCTTCTTCTAAACACATTAAACTTATAAAAGGCATTATTAGATACGCTTAGAACACAAAGAAGCTATATATCTAATACTCTAGGGATAATAGCTTTAACACGCTCTTCTTAAGCACTAATGCTTCTCTTAGAGATAACCCTAATACTAGGAAATTAACATAAGGCTATGTATTTATTATATATAGTGCTGCAATAGATTAGAAATTAGGTAGGTAACATCGCATAATAACTTTAAGCATAGAAGCAGAGCTCTTTGCCTTAAATTATAGTGTAAAAGAGCGCATATTACTAGGATAACTGCTTTGTGATATTAACATACGCGCTGCCCTCTTGATTATCTAGTGTAATAATAAGCAGATAATTTGCATTACAGAATATAAGGAAGGGAGGCTTTAGACTAGCCTTAAGTATCTTAATATAAATTAAATATGGATTTAAGAGCAATATGCCCTAGGTAACATTAAGGTTAATTAGATAAAGACCTCTAAGATGCTTGCTAATAGCTTTACGAAGCCTCTATTAGGACTAAAGCATAAGGAATTCTACTATAAAATTAGGCTATAACTAATACCTAAATATTTAAAAATACTAGAAATCTATTAAGATCCTATATAACCTATATAACCTGTAGCTTTATTTTTGTTATTAGCTAGGGGGTGTGTTAGGGTGAGGGCTCTGACAACGCTGTAACGTCATAGCATTGACCGCATTGACGATAATAAGACCCTCCTTAAGACAACGGTGGAGACGATGTATTAGATATACCGTATTTAGTTAGATAGACCCGTAGCGCACTGTGTACCTTTTAGGTACAAAAGTCGGGTGCCGTCTGCACCTCCGATAGATCAAATTGAACACTTGTATACACATCATTTGACCCCTACCTTTCTGACAAATAGTGTTAGGGAGAGCTCGTTGACGCTTTCGTCGTAGGAAGGTGGCGCGCATTAACCATACTAATAAGGATAAGACCCTCCTTAAGATAATAGTAAATATAATATATTAGAAATACTAGATTTAGTTAGATAGTACTATAGCACACTATATACCTTTTAGGTATAAAAGTTAGGTACTATTTATATCTCTAATTAATTAAATTAAATATTTACTATTATCTATATTTACCTTTACCTTAATAGTTATAAGCCTAGGAGGCTTTTAATACTATTAATACTATTAATACTATTATTTTTACTAGAGTATATACTTTATGTAATATTATTAATACTTATAAATATTATAAGATATACTTACCTTATTACTATATATTATTCCTTACTTTTATTATATACTTTCTTTACTTTAATATATTCCCTTTTATAATATTTAAAAAACCCTCAATCTAGTATTATTATTAAAGACAGACTAGATTAAGTAATATACCTAAATTGGCGGATCGAGTTAGACCGGAACAGGACCGGAGGAGGGCCGGGGCCTAGGCTAAGGGACGGGACAGAGGTGCTTCTGTCTAAAATACTCAATTAATAGGATAAGGCTAGCGTAAGCCAGTAATAAACACCTACGATAGGTTACACTAACAGCGGCGCTAACCTAACTTAGGGCTGGCGCCGGACTGCACAAAGACATAAGGGGTTTTTATCCTTCTAAAGGTTTTCCCCTTTAACTAACTAGTAGGAGTACTAGAACTAGCTAGATAGGGCTAGCTAGCGTACATAAATAAATAAATAAATAAATATACCTAAATTAAAAACTATATAAAATCCTGTATTATTTAGTAATATCTGAATTTAAATAATATTAAATTACTAAAAAGCTTGTAATACTTATATACTTAAAGAGAGGTTTAAGACTAGAAGTTACCTTAAGTAACCCTAATACCTTAGAAGACTAGAAGATTATATATAAAGATGAAAAAAACTAGTTTAATTTCTAGTATAAAAACTTTAATTTAACCTTATAAAGTATATATTCTTATTAGAGTAAATACTAAAGATTAGGAATTTATTTATAAAACCTTTTGTTGCAACATCCAGGTTAACGTCGGGTTGACCACAAGGAAAAGTGGGTCGAGTGGTCTACGTAGCTATGATGCGATTGGCTGTGCAGCCCACATATGGCAAGGCCACGTAAATAGTAATAGCAGAGGCCTCCTTTTATCCCTTATAGCCTCGCACCTTCGTTAGAACCCTCTTTTAATTATTAATTAATTATCTATTAATACTAAATTTAGACTTTAACTACACTAGTGCATCCCCTTAGTAAACTAATACTAATTAGTGGTTATAAAAACCATAGAGTAGCTAGGTTTATAAAGAAGAGATAATTCTATTAGGTTTAGCTTAGGTTTTGTTAAAATAATGCTATTTATAGCACTATTTTATAGGCCCACTAGTTGCCTAGTTGCGTTGTTGCAACGTTAGTTACAGGCGTTGCTTGCAGCATTGTGACCTGCGTTCCCATAACTAACCCACGGCTTGTATGACTAAGCTAACTAGGTTACCCTATAGGGAAGCTGAAATTAACTGTAACTAGGGAACTAGTAGTTATATAAAGGCTAATATATACTATTTAAATCCTTGAATTTTTCTAGATTTAATAGTATATTTTATTTATAGGGTTATATATTAAAGTGCTTAGTTAGGCCACGTGGGCAGCTAGATTATATAGTTATAAGTTGATTTTTACTTTTCCTATATAAATGAATTTTATAGAAAATAAAAAGTAGCTCCTAAGACCCCTCTAGTAACCCTATTTCTCTAATATAGTTAGTAAGTCTATAAGGGGACTTAGAAAATCCTCTTATTACTTATTAGATTATCTATATAGCTAGGAATTAACTATATTTAACTATTAAAGCTACCTATCTTAAAGAATATAATATATTATAGTAAATCTAGAAGTTACCGCAATAGAATCTACTAGGGAGGTCTTCCTATCCCTCTAGCTAGATTCCTTTTACTTTTAATAGGTTATAAGCCTAGAAGGCCTATAAATTACTATATTACTACGTTATTTTACTGTAATTACTACTAGATTTTTAGGTACTAGTTACTCTCTACTACACTATAGGCTCTTAGATTACAAAGGAATTCCGCTAGAATTTAAAGCTTTTTATTTACTAGCACCACGCATTATAACATCAGACCCTTAGTGTTAAAATTCATCTATAGCCGCACCTGCAACTACTAGTTGCAACCACAACCATCTAGTAATTCTATTTACTATCGCGACTATTATATTAATACTATTTATAACAGTAAATACACTACATCCTTCTAAAATCATTAGATATCTAGTATATTTATACTAGGCTTTTTAACCTATTACACTTTATTACATGCGTTGCATTACGCTATATAACCTGTAATACCTATTATTTATAATTCCTATCTTTTAGTATTAAGAAAATTTTCACTAAGAATCTTCTCTAGCCTATTTCTGCCTATGCATACTAAAGACCCACTTTTTAGACCTAAGGGCTGCCCTTTTAAACGGCTCCGCTACATAATTTACGTGCGTAACTAGATTGTAATATAACTAATTTCTAGCGCACGTTATTTACAATAGGAATAAATTTAGAGATTTTATATAGGAATCTTTAGAAGATAGCACTACCTAATTTTAAGGGTAAGGGCCCTGCTATAGGACCTTTAGGACCTTCTATAGGCCCTTCTAGCCCCCTAGGGACCCTAATAGGATAGATATAGAAGGTTAACTAGCTATTTAGGCTAGTGCTTTATAACTATAGATATAAAGCTAAATTAAACATTAAGGTAAGACCTTAAATAATTTTATTAAGTATAGTAAGGAAAATTATCTAAAAATAAGGCTAGTATTAATAATCTTCTAGATAAATTAATATAAACTATAACTATTATATAAGGTCTTTAGGCTTTTACTAAACTTAAGGAAGAAAATACTAAGGTTCCTATAGAAAACCTAGCTACTACTTCTATAAGTTTACCTTCTAGTAACTTATAAGCTACCTTTAATATAGGTGCTATAAAGGAACTAAATAAGAAGGTTTACTCTATTCTAGAGGAGCTAAGCTAAAAGGCCCTAAAAACTATAATTAGTGGAAGTAAGCCCTAAGTATTTAATTTAGAGCCCTAGGATTACCTAAATTTATAGATAATCTAAGCCTAGTAAGCTATCTAGCTAACTATAATTAAGCTATTCTTTTAATAATATTAAGAGATAGTTATTAATTAGGACCTTAAGTAGCTATATATTAGTAAAAATCCCCTAAAGAAGCCTATAAAGTCCTTATTAGGTAGTATTTATAGAGTACTAAAATCTAGTATAGTATGCTATATACTAGCTACTATTCCCTAAATTTTTTAAATTATAAGGGATCTTTAGAGGTATTTAATACTAATTTTAATAATTTACTAGCTAGACTATAGCTTTATAGTGTAGAGATAACCCTATTAATTAAGTAAATTATTATATTAATATATTAAAGTAAACCTTCCCTAGTTAAGCTAAGAGATAAAGATTTACTATTAGAGCTTCTAGGGCATAGGGACTACCTATAAATACCTTAAATTTATAGTTCCTTATAGCGGATTTATTAGAAAAATAGAGGGATAAAACCTCCCTTATAGCTAAAGCTCTTAGTTATAAGGCTTCTAATAATAAGGGAAATTCTAAGGAGTAGGAAAAGAAATCTTCTAATCCTAGCCCTAAGAAGGACTCTAATACCACTAAAGAGTAGGATAAGAAGGATTTAAACCCTTCTAAAGCCTCTAAGAAAAAAAGCAGAAGAAGAAAAGTAGTAATAGGGATAAAGATAAAGGAAAAGAAGCTACTTTTACTTTAGGCTATACTCTAGCTATAGGATATGTTAAAGAATTAGATTCTAATAAATCTAATAGTAATAATAGTAGTAATTCTAAGTCTAACTTAGATACCTCTAGTGCCTCTACTACTAGTAACACTACTAAACCTACTTTTAGCTACTCTAATAATGTGGTTAAAAACTCCTCTTATATAATATAGGTTCTTCTTATTATATTTATAATAATAAGGCTTCCTTTAGGGACTTTAAACCCCTAAAGAAAGGTAAAACTAGCCCTATAATTATAGCAGGAGGACCTATCTATCCTAAAGGAAGAGGTACTACTGTTTTTAATGTTCTAGTTAAGAAAAATCCACTAGAATATAGGCCTCTAGCTCTATTAGATACCCTATATTTTCCTAGCATAGATACTAACCTAGTTAGTGGTTTATCCCACTATCTAAAGGGAGGATATCTAGCTAAAGACTAGCTATTCTAGCTAATAAAAGCCCCTATAGGTTATTAGAACCTACTAAACACAGCTTCTTTTTACAGATTAAAGGGTAACTAACCCCTAAAATCTATAAGCATTTAACCTACCTCTCCTTTATAGGCTCTTTATGTTGCTATAAGGCCTATAAGACTTATTTAGGTTTTCCTACCCTATAGAGGTTCAGATTCCATAGCTAGCGTTTAATCCTAAGGAATATTAATAAATTAAAGAGCTAGAAGACAAAGATTTAGCCCTATGTCCTACTAAAGCTCCTCCTAGTTAGGTATCTTCTATAGGGGTTTAGAAGGTCTATACCCTAATAACTTAGGTAACAATAGTAGCCGTCTAGTGCCCCTAGAGGCCTATAATTCTTAAGAGGCCTAGCAACAGAGGGAGCTAGGGATAATAGCCCTAAAAGCTAGATTCTAGTTATAAGAAGTTACTAGATTTAGCCCTTCTTTAGCATATTTAATTAGGCTATATAGGGCTTCCCTTACTAAAGAAATCATTAAAATTAGCTAAAGGGATCCCTGATTTTTCCGCTATTAAAGAAAAGGATTTTAACTGCTTAGCCTGTATGCAATTAAAGGCTATTCGAAGACCTACTAAATAACCTATCTAGGACCCCCTAGAGTTCTAGATATTCTAGAGGGAGATACTATTAAAATTAACCCTATACTATATAATAAGAAGGCCCTAGTCCTTATACTTATGAATTAAAAATCCTAGTATAAATAGTGCTTTTTATTAGCTAATAAAGAAGGTTAGACCCTTTATATAGCTATTAAGGGCTTCTTTAAGGCCCTAAAACCAATATAATGCATATCCTAGGCACCTTTACTGTAATAGAGGTACTAAAATTAATAATAAGCTTTAGTTATAGTTATCTTCTAAAGGAATTTGCTTTAGTACCTCTTACCCTTATATTTACAAATAGAATAGGCTAGTTAAGAGGGCTATCAGGGTTATCCTAGACTAGCTTAGGGCTACACTTTAGTGGTCTAAGCTACCCCTATATCTATAGTCTTATATCCTTCTAGCTATAGTGGACTTAGTTAATATTATAGCTAATATAACTAAGCCTTTAACCCCTAAGCAGCTATTTTTAGCTAACTTAGAGCCTAAGACCTCCTATAAGCCTAATTTCTTAAAAATTAGGGCTATAGGGTCTTATTATAAGGTTCTTATACCTCTAGAGTAGAGATCTAAGCTTTAAAAGCTAGCCCTAGGACTATCCCTAGTTAGCTACTAGCTACTCTAGGTTCTAGTGTCTATCTTATTTATATTCCCTCTTAAAGGTTAGTTATAAAGACTAGCTTTATTAAAATTATAGAGGATATAGGCTCTATAGGGTCCCCTAAGCCTTTATGGAGCTATCCTTTAGAGGAGAAGCTAATATCTTATAAGATAATCTAGAGGTTTAGGATAGTTATTTAAAGCCTCTAGTGCCTATAGCGCCCGCAGCGCCTATAATAACAACGCCCGCAGCGACTACATTGCCTATTATAACCGCTATAACGCCTATAACGCCCCTACGCTACCCTAGAGAGCCTAAGCTCTAGCGCCTCTAATAAGGGAGCTATTAAAAACTATTTTTAGATTTAGATTCTTTAATTAATTCTAATTCTATAGATTCCAATAATTTTAATATATCTTTATTTATTAAGGAGATATGCTTTAAGGCATAATAAAAGGCTAAATTATCCACTAACAACGATTTGTATACCCCTAAGACCTAGAAATAAGCCCTAAAAGCAGGGATAGTTAAAAATAGATAGATACTATATTTAGCGAATTTAAGTAGCTTCTAGCTACTAGAACCTTTAAATTTATAGGGATAGACTAAGTCCCTAAGGGCTAGAGGGTTCTAAAGAATAGGCTTATTTATAAGCTTAAGAAGGATAAAGAAAATAATCCTCTAAAGTATAAGGCCTAACTTATTACTAAAGGGTTTATATAAATAGAAGGTTAAGATTATATTAAGACCTATACTATAACTAGCATTCCCCTAGTTAGCGGATATTACTAGCCCTAGCGGCTTATAATAACTAGGAAGTTAAGTAAGTTAATTTTATAGGGGCCTTTTAAATAGTTTACTAAAGGAAGCTATCTATATGCAAATTCTAATGGTTTTACTAAATTTACTAAATCCACGCCTAAAATAGCTAAGTTACCTAAGAAGTATAGCTATAAACCCTCTTAAAAGTAAGTTATTTTCCTATAAAAAGCTTTATATAGATTAAAATAAAGCTCTAGAGAGTGGTAGTAGGTTTTAAAGGACCTTCTTTAGAAGCTAGGCTTTTACCCCTTATATCTAACCTAGCTATCTTCTTTAACCTAACTATATTTACATATATAGTAACTTATGTAAATAACTATCTCCTAATAGGACTAGATCTTAACTATATTAATAGATTAAAGAAGCAGCTTTATAAGGCTTATCCTATAGAAGACTATAGGCTAGCTAAATTTTTCCTAGGTGTTTAAATCACTAGAAATCGAAAGAAAGGGACCCTAACTATCCACTAGTCCTAGTATATTTCTAAAGCCTTAGAAAGGTTTAATATAAAGGATACTAGGCCTATTTAAATTCCCTTATAACCTAGAATTATAAAATAGGCAGACCACCTAACTAAACCTCTTTCCCCCTAATCACAAGCTATATTAGAGTATTATAGGGACTATTATATACCTAATGCTCCTTATAAGACCTAATATTGCCTTTCTGGTTTAGTGGCTTTCTATAGCGCTATCTAAGCTATTTATAAAATATCTAAATACTTCTAAATATCTGCTTAGGTACCTTCTAGGCTCTATAAGTTACTCTATAACCTATAGAAGGTCTAGGACTATATTAAATCTTAAAGCCTCTATAACCCTTATTAGCTTCTATAATAGTAACTTCGCTAGTGATAGGTCTTTAAAATTAACCTATGCTTATCTATATAAGCTAGCTAAAGGCCCTATTAGCTAGAAATTAAAGAAAGTAACTACAATAGCTTTACCTACATTAGAGGCTAAATCTAATGCCTTATATAAAGCTATTAGGGAGCTAGAGTGGTTTTATAGCCTTTTAAGGAAATAAAGCTACCTATAGCCCCTCTAGTTCTGATTTTTAGTGATAACTAAGGCGCTATTATAACCGCTAATAATCCTGCTCTTTATAGTAAAATAAAGTATACCCTACTAAAATTTAACTATACTAGAGAAAAGGTATAGAAGGGTATAGCTAAGGTTATCTATATTAACACTAAAGAGATGCCTGTAGATAGTTTAATAAAGCCCTGCCTAATAATAAATTTTAATAATTTATTAAGCTATTAGGTCTTACAAATACAAAGGCCTGGATTAATAATAAAATTAACTAAAAAGTTAAAAACTCGAAAAATTAATAAAAATATTAGAATTCTGTTTAAAAGTTATTAATTTAGTTAAAAGTTACTTAGAATTATATGAGAATTTATAGTTAACTTAGATATCTATTAAAGAGCTAAGTCTAGGCATTAAATTAGTTACCTTATACTTTTCTAGAGGGAGTGTTAAAATAATGCTATTTATAGCATTATTTTATAGGCCCACTAGTTGCCTAGTTACGTTATTATAACATTAGTTACAGGCGTTACTTATAGCGTTATAACCTGCGTTCCCTATAACTAACCCACGGCTTATATAACTAAGCTAACTAGGTTACCCTATAGGGAAGCTAAAATTAACTATAACTAGGGAACTAGTAGTTATATAAAAGGCTAATATATACTATTTAAATCCTTGAATTTTCTAGATTTAATAGTATATTTTATTTATAGGTTGTATATTAAAGTGCTTAGTTAGGCCACGTGGGCAGCTAGATTATATAGTTATAAGTTGATTTTTACTTTTCCTATATAAATAAATTTTATAGAAAATAAAAAGTAGCTCCTAAGACCTCTCTAGTAACCCTATTCCTCTAATATAGTTAGTAAGTCTATAAGGGGACTTAGAAAATCCTCTTATTACTTATTAGATTATCCGTATAGCTAGGAATTAACTATATTTAACTATTAAAGCTACCTATCTTAAAGAATAAAACGTATTATAGTGAATCTAGAAGCCGCCGCAACAGAATCTACTAGGGAGGTCTTCCTATCCCTCTAGCTAGATTCCTTCCACTTTCAACAGGTTTTAACTATAGAAGTGTGCTAATAGAAGATTATTAATAGGTCCTAGTTATTAGACTTCTAGAGGAGATAATTCTATTAGGTTTGGCTTAGGTTCTAACTGCAAAAATATTCTAATAGGAGATTATTAATAACTCTAGTTATTAGGCTTCCTAGGGATTAAATCTTCTATTATTAGGTTTAAAAGGGCTATTAATTAGAATAATTAGTCTTATTATCTATTATAAGAAAAATAATTAACTAACTAAGAATTATAAGCTCTAGTAGTATCCTTCTTAAACCTAAGATTAACTTAGCCTTACTAGCTAAATAAATATAACCTTCTCTTATTACCTTTCCTTATTACCTTTCTTTCTTTCTTTCCTTATATTTAATATAAAATAATACCTATAATATTAAGTAGCAAATCTTTATGCCTAGTAAGACTAGTATAAGAAGACCTCCTATTATAACTTTAAAAACATATTATATTAATTACTATTTAATAGTAAAGCTACACTAAACTAGACCCTAAGACGGCCTAAGAATAGTAACTTAATAACTAACTTACTTAGTTAATTAATATTCATAATAGTAGCTAGTATAGAGATCTTAAGCTTTAGGAGAACTTTAAGGAAGATCTTAGTAGCTAGACTAAGGAAACCCTTAATTAAGCCTTAAAAGCCTTAGTATGTAATTTATATAATATACTCTATAAGAATAGTGTCTATATTATTTAGAATTAAACTAGTAAGATTATTAAATTATTAATATAAGTCCTTAATAAAGAGATAAGAATATAGTTATTGGAAATGGAAGGGAATCTAGCTAGAGGATAGGAAGACCTCCCTAGTAGATTCCTTCGCAGCGGCTTCTAGATAACTAGATTACGGTAGATTCTTTAAGATAGAGAGCATAGATGGTTGAATATAGTTAATTCTAACTAATAGACAGTCTAATAAGTAATAAGAGGATTTTCTAAGTCCCCTTATAGACTTACTAACTATATTAGAGGAAAGGGGTTACTAGAGGGGTCTTAGGAGCTACTTTTTATTTTCCAAAAATTCATTTATATAGGAAAAGTAAAAATCAACTTATAACTATATAATCTAGCTACTTACGTGGCCTAACTAAGCACTTTAATATACAACCCTATAAATAAAATATACTATTAAATCCAGAAAATCCAAGGATTTAAATAGTATACGTTAGCCTTTATACAACTACTAGTTCCCTAGTTGTAGTTAATTTCAGCTTCCCTATAGGGTAACCTAGTTAGCTTAGTTATACAAGCCTGTGGGTTGGTTATGGGCAATGCAGGTCATAACTAACGCTGCAAGCAACGCCTGTAACTAACGTTACAATAACGCAACTAGGCAACTAGTGGGCCTATAAAATAGTGCTATAAATAGCATTATTTTAACAGTATCTATACTAGGAAATATAAGGCATTTAGCAGAGCTAAAGGCCTATATTCTAGTGGATTTTTCTTAACTAGAACGTTAAAAACAGCGGTGCCTTTACCTTTAGGATAGATAGGTCCTCCTACTATAATTATAGGGCTAGTTTTACCTTTCTTAAGGGGCTTAAAGTCCCTAAAGAAAGCCCTATTATTACAAATATAATAAGAAGAACCTATATTATATAAAGGGAGTTTTTAATTATATTATTAGAGTAACTAAAAGTAGGCTTACTAGTAGTGTTACTAGAGGTACTAGAAGTATTTAAATTAGATTTAGAATTACTACTATTATTACTACTAGACTCACTAGAATCTAGTTCTTTAACGTATCCCGTGGCTAGGCTATAGCCTAATGTAAAAGTAGCTTCTTTTCCTTTCTCTTTATCCCTATTACTACTCTTTTTCTTCTATTTCCTTTTAGAGGCTTTAAAAGGGTTTAAATCCTTCTTATCCTACTCTTTCTTAGCATTAGGTCCTTCTTAGGGGTAGGATTAGAAGAGTTCTTTTCCTAGTCCTTAGAATTTCCCTTATTATTAGAAGCCTTATAACTAAGGGCTTTAGCTATAGAGGAGGTCTTATCTCTCTATTCTTCTAATAAATCCGCTATAAGGAACTATAAATTTAGGGTATTTATAGGCAGTCCTTATGCCCTAGAAGCTCTAATAGTAAATCTTTATCTCTTAGCCTAACTAGGAAAGGTTTACTTTAATATATTAATATTATAATTTACTTAATTAATTAGAGAGATCTCTACACTATAAAGTTATAATCTAGCTAGTAAATTATTAAAATTAGCATTAAAAGCCTCTAAAGATCCCTTATAATTTAAAAAATTTAGGGAGTAATAGCTAGTATATAGCGTACTACGCTAGATTTTAGCACTCTATAAATACTACCTAATAAGGACTTTATAGGCTTCTTTAGGTAATATCTACTAATATATAGCTACCTAAGGTCCTAATTAGTAACTATCTCTTAATATTATTAAAAGAATAGCTTAATTAGAGTTAGCTAGCTAGCTTACTATACTTAGATTATCTAGAAATTTAGGTAATCCTAGGGCTCTAAACTAAATACTTAGGGCTTTCTTTTACTAATTATAGTTTTAGGGCCTTTTAGCTTAGCTCCCTCTAGAATAAAGTAAACCTTCTTATTTAGTTCCTTTATAGCACCTCTAGTAAAGGTAGCTTATAAGTTACTAGAATAGGGTATACTTATAGAAGTAGTAGCTAGGTTTTCTCTAGATACCTAAGTATTTTCTTCCTTAAGTCTAGAAAAGGCCTAAAGACCTTATATAACTAATATAGTTTGCGTTAATTTCTCTAAAGATTATTAATACTAGCCTTATTTTTAATATAATTATCTTTACTATACCTAATAAAATTAGTTAAGGTCTTACCTTATTATTTAATTTAGCTTTATATCTATAGTTATAAAGCACTAGCCTAAATAGCTAGTTAACCTTCTATATCTATTCTATTAGGGTCCCTAGGGGCTAGAAGGGCCTATAAAAGGTCCTAAAGGTCCTATAGTAAGGCCCTTACCCTTATAATTAGGTAGTGCTATCTTCTAAATCTTAAAAAGATCTCCTATATAAAATCTCTAAATTTATTCCTATTATAAATAATATACGCTAGAAATTAGTTATATTATAATCTAATTACGCACGCAAATTATGTGGTAAAGCCGTTTAAAAGGGCAGCCCTTAGGTCTAAAAAGTGGGTCTTTAGTATACGCAGGCAGAAACAGGCCGGAGAAGATTCTTAGTAAAAATTTTCTTAACACTAAAAAATAGGAATTATAGTAGATATTATAGAACGTGTAGCGTAATGCAACGTAGTGCATGTAACGTAATATAATAGGTTAAAAAGCCTAGTATAAAGATACTAGATGTCTAAGGTAATGTAAAGGGAATACAGCGTATCTATAAGGTAAATAATATTAATATAATAGTTATAGCAGTGAATAGAATCACTAGAAAGTTATAGTTATAACTAAATAGTTATAGGTGCAATATAGTAGTTATGGGTATAGCAGTAATGAATTTTAACACTAAGGGTCTAGTATTATAATACGTAGTACTAGTAAATAAAAAGCTTTAAATTCTAGCGGTTTTCCTTCGTAATCTTAAGAGCCCACAGTATAGTAGAGAACTATAACTAGTATCTAAAAATCTAGTAATCGCAGTAGAATAACGTAGTAATGTAGTAAATCTTTAGGCCTTCTAGGCTCATAACCTATTGAAAATAGAAGGGAATCTAGCTAGAGGGATAGGAAGACCTCCCTAGTAGATTCCTTCGCAGCGGCTTCTAGATAACTAGATTACGGTAGATTCTTCAAGATAGAGAGCTATCAAAAAGGTAGGGGTAAAAGGTTGTTAGGAAGCGTTCAATTCATTAATCTGAGGTGCAGACAGCACCTGACTTTTGTACCTAAAGGTACACAGTGCGCTATGATACTATCTAGCTAAATTGGGTACTTCTGATACATCGTATCCACCGTTGTCTCAAGGAGGGTCTCATCTTCGTCAATGCGGTCAATGCAGCGAGGTCAAAGCCCTCACCCTGACAAGAGCATAGATGGTTGAATATAGTTGATTCCTAACTAATAGACAGTCTGACAAGCAATAAGAGGATTTTCTACGTCCCCTTATAGACTTACTAACTATATCGGAGGAAAGGGGTTACTAGAGGGTCTTAGGAGCTACTTTTTATTTTCCACAAAATTTATTTATATAGGAAAAGTAAAAATTAACTTATAACCATATAATCTAGCTACCTACATAGCCTAACTAAGCACTTTAATATATAACCCTATAAATAAAATATACTATTAAATCTAGAAAATTTAAGGATTTAAATAGTATATATTAGCCTTTATATAACTACTAGTTCCCTAGTTATAGTTGATTTCAGCTTCCTATAGGGTAACCTAGTTAGCTTAGTCATACAAGCCTGTGGGTTGGTTGTGAGCAACGCAGGTCACAACTAACGCTGCAAGCAACGCCTGTAACTAACGTTACAACAACGCAACTAGGCAACTAGTGGGCTTATAAAATAGTGCTATAAATAGCATTATTTTAATAGTAGGTCTATAAGGGGACTTAGAAAATCCTCTTATTACTCGTTAGACTGTCTGTCTAGTTAGAAATTGTAAGGGCTTAGGCTTTGCCTAAGCATTAGCTAAAACGCAGATATTAGGGGGCTAATAGGAAGTGATAAGGGGATAGAAAGACTAGAGATAAGGAATAAAGGGAAGGAGAAAGGGGATAGAAGGAATAAGGAAGGGGGATAGAAGAATTAGAAATAAGGCTATTAGGGAAAATAGTAAGGGATAGGAAAGGATAGATAGGATAGCTAAGGGGTATAAGGAGAGTATAGTATAAATAGGTTTACTACCTTCTCTCCTTCTCTCCTTAAGCTTCTTAATATTATATTAATACCTAATAGTAGCTACCTAGGGGCTAGTCTATTATATTTAAGAAGCTTCCTTTAGTTCCTAAAAGAAAACTACTAAAAAATAATAAATTATATAATAAACTCTCTTTAACTATAGGACTTACCTAGCTAGGGGACCTTAACTCCCTATTAGATACTACGCTACTACTAGGGGCTTATAATGCCTAATTTAAAACACTTTAACTAATATTAGAATAATAGGCTAGAGTAATTAACTCTCTATAATAAGGTATGCATATAAATCCAGAGTCTATGCCTTAAGCTACTACTATATTAGATACTCCTATATAGCTAATAGTCCCTAATATTATCTTAACTTAGCGAAAACTAATCCTAATAGGTAACCTATATAATAGTAATAAAAATATATTTACTACTTAGAGGTTCTTAATATAATATAAGTTAGATATAAATAAGGACTTTATTAGAAATACTAAGGACTGTTATGGACTCGAGCTAGGAGCTTGGGTTAAGTCCGGGTTAAGGTTAGGTCCGGAAAGGGTGCGAATTATGCGCGGGTTATGTAAGGGCGGATGTAAGTTAGTGCGCGAACTATATACTAACTAAGTATAATCCCTATAAATTAGGATATAGTATAACCTCTAGTTTAGTTCTCTTTTTCTTCTATAAGAATAATAATTATACTTTAAACGCTTATATATAGTTAGCTATAAGGCTAGTTTATAATATTTATTATTCTTTATTATTTATTCATTATAGGCACTTAATAACTAGTAAAGGTACTATTACCCTAAAGAGAATAAATATAGATAAGATAGTAATATTATAGAAAATACTTAATAAGTAAGCTAAATAAATTAAATACCTAGTTAAGTAGTAAAATATAAACCCTAACCTAAATTAGCTAAAATAAAAACCCTTATCTATAAGGCCTTTATTTAATAGTAATAAAGTGCTATTTATAGTATAAAAGGGTTTTATAACTTATAAGCTATTAATAAATAAATACTTTATTAAAGATAAATAAGACTAGTAGTTTTTATTTATTAGAATCTCTTACCTAAGGTCTAGGCTTATATTACTTCTTACTTTAAAAGGGCTATTTCCTAGACTTTTAACTAAAGGTATTCCTTACTTACCTAGGGAGATATTTAATAACCCTTATTAATAGAAAATAATTATTACTAAACTTAACTAGTTAATATAGTATTAAAATAAGTATTTTAGTAACTTCTATATTTAGTTTAAATAGAAATTAGCGCTTACTAAGGGATTAAGCTAGGATAACTCTATAAAGTTAGCTAAATTATATATAGTACTTAATAAGTAAATAAAAAACTATAGTATTAGCTAAGATATACCCTAAGTAAATTATATAGTAACTATAGCTTACTACTATAGTATATTATTAGATATTAAATCCTATTACTTAGAGAAAAGTATTAGTTATATAAGCTTACCTTACTAGTAGCTAATATAAGTAAGCACTAGGTATAGGGTAAAGATATACTAGTAATAAATATTTAATTAATAAGTATAGTAAGTACCTAGAAAGGTCCTAGAAAGTCTTAGGCTAGTATATATAGCTAAGGTTAGGTAATAAAAGTAATATAAAATAGGCTAAGTGTAAGGGCTTAGGCTTTGCCTAAGCATTAGCTGAAACGCAGGCATTAGGGGGCTAATAGGAAGCGATAAGGGGACGGAAGGTCTAGAGATAAGGGATAAAAGGAATAAGAAAGGAGAATAGAAGGAATAAGGAAGGGGATAGAAAAATTAGAAATAAGGCTATTAGGGAAAATAATAGGGATAGGGAAAGGATAGATAGGATAGCTAAGGGGTATAAGGAGGGTATAGTATAGATAGGTTTCTTACCTTCTTTTCTTCTCTCCTTAAGCTTCTTAATATTATATTAATGCCTAATAGTAGCTACCTAAGGGCTAGTTTATTATATTTAAGAAGCTTCCTTTAGTTCTAAAAGAAGACTACTAAAAAAATAATAGATTATATAATAAACTCTCTTTAACTATAGGACTTACCTAGCTAGGGGACCCTAACCCCCTATTAGATATTACGCTACTACTAGGGCTTATAATACCTAATTTAAAACACTCTAACTAATATTAGAATAATAGGCTAGAGTAATTAACTCTTTATAATAAAGTATATATATAAATCTAGAGTCTATGCCTTAAGCTACTACTACACTAGATACTCCTATATAGCTAATAGTCCTTAATATAATCTTAACTTAGTAAAAACTAATCCTAATAGGTAACCTATATAATAGTAATAAAAATATATTTACTACTTAGAGGTTCTTAATATAATATAAGTTAGATATAGATAAGGACTTTATTAGAAATACTAAGAACTAATAGATATTTATTTACTAAAACCTAGTACCTAGGGTCTAGGCCTATATTACTATATTCTTTAAGGTAAGGGAATTAAGTAGCTATAACCTAGATACCTTTCTCTACTACCTAGAGACCCTATATATAAACCCCTATAGATAAGAAATAGCTCTTATAGAACTTAACTAGATAGAATAAGTATCTAGGGAGATATTTACTATATTCTTTATTTACTTTAAATAGAAACTCTCCCTAGCTAGAGGGCTTATTAGGTAAATAATATTAAGATAGCTAAGCTATAATAAGTACTTAATAAATAAATAAGAGAAATTTCTATTAGTAAAGGAGTTAGTTAAATAGAATACTATACTACTATTACCTAATACTATAGTATTATAGTTAATATTAAGTCCCTTACCTTAGAGAATAAGTATTAGAACTAACACAAACCCTAGCTAGCTTACCTAGCACCCTAGTAAATTAATAATAAGGGGATATACTAATAATAGGGGTTTAAGCTATAATAACCTAGCTAGGAAGAGAAATAAGTTAGATAAAAAGATAAAGGTTAGAAGAAAAATATAGATTTATAAAGGGCTAAATAGGTATTAGGGGTAGAGATAGCTAAACGCTACTAGGAAGGATATTACTTATATTATAGCTCTAAAGACTACTATATCTAGGAATATTCCTCCTTCTACCTTATTAACTAAAGGTTAGTATTAATATATATAGGGTAGATAAGAAAAGCGCTAATAAGGAGGTTAATATTAACACTATAGAAAATAAGTAGCCCTTAAGTAAAGCCTTATATAGGGGTAGAAAGGCTAGCTAGTAGCTATAGTTATAGATAAGTATAGTTAGTATATAAAGACTAAAAAGATATAGAATATTTTATAGATTAACTACTATTCCTAGTTCCTATACTCTTTAATATATACTTATACCTTAATATTTAGATTAACTATAGTTATAATTACTATAGTGCTATAAGTAAACTAGTAGTATAATAGCTAAGCCTAGAGCTTATATAATTACTAAAATAAAAATAGGTCTATACTATAGTGAAAATAGAGTTATAAGGGAAGTATATTAAGAAAGACACCTCTTTAATTACCTATATAGTATATACTAAGATTAATATTAATAGGTAGGAATTATTAGTATATCTATATATTATCCTAGGTCTTACCTAGGATATAATCTTTAGGATACTATAGCTAGAATAATAGGATATAGTAATTTATATAGCTAAATAATAGTTAGTTATAGGGGTAGTAAAAGGCCTATATATATCTAAAGCCTTAGAGTAAGGAATAGAT